>OX465278.1:79550510-81983278 GCA_949987645.1 Tachina grossa | reverse complement strand
ATTATTATTATTATTATTATTTATTATTATTATTATTATATTATTATTATTATTATTATTATTATTATTATATTATTATTATTATTATTATTATTATTATTATTATTATTATTATTATTATTATTATTATTATTATTATTATTATTATTATTATTATTATTATTATTATTATATTATTATTATTATTATTATTATTATTATTATTATTATTATTATTATTATTATTATTATTATTATTATTATTATTATTATTATTATTATTATTATTATTATTATTATTATTATTATTATTATTATTATTATTATTATTATTATTATTATTATTATTATTATTATTATTATTATTATTATTATTATTATTATTATTATTATTATTATTATTATTATTATTATTATTATTATTATTATATTATTATTATTATTATTATTATTATTATTATTATTATTATTATTATTATTATTATTATTATTATTATTATTATTATTATTATTATTATTATTATTATTATTATTATTATTATTATTATTATTATTATTATTATTATTATTATTATTATTATTATTATTATTATTATTATTATTATTATTATTATTATTATTATTATTATTATTATTATTATTATTATTATTATTATTATTATTATTATTATTATTATTATTATTATTATTATTATTATTATTATTATTATTATTATTATTAATATTATTATTATTATTATTATTATTATTATTATTATTATTATTATTATTATTATTATTATTATTATTATTATTATTATTATTATTATTATTATTATTATTATTATTATTATTATTATTATTATTATTATTATTATTATATTATTATTATTATTATATTATTATTATTATTATTATTATTATTATTATTATTATTATTATTATTATTATTATTATTATTATTATTATTATTATTATTATTATTATTATTATTATTATTATTATTATTATTATTATTATTATTATTATTATTATTATTATTATTATTATTATTATTATTATTATTATTATTATTATTATTATTATTATTATTATTATTATTATTATTATTATTATTATTATTATTATTATTATTATTATTATTATTATTATTATTATTATTATTATTATTATTATTATTATTATTATTATTATTATTATTATTATTATTATTATTATTATTATTATTATATTATTATTATTATTATTATTATTATTATTATTATTATTATTATTATTATTATTATTATTTATTATTATTATTATTATTATTATTATTATTATTATTATTATTATATTATTATTATTATTATTATTATTATTATTATTATTATTATTATTATTATTATTATTATTATTATTATTATTATTATTATTATTATTATTATTATTATTATTATTATTATTATTATTATTATTATTATTATTATTATTATTATTATTATTATTATTATTATTATTATTATTATTATTATTATTATTATTATTATTATTATTATTATTATTATTATTATTATTATTATTATTATTATTATTATTATTATTATTATTATTATTATTATTATTATTATTATTATTATTATTATTATTATTATTATTATTATTATTATTATTATTATTATTATTATTATTATTATTATTATTAATTATTATTATTATTATTTTATTATTATTATTATTATTATTATTATTATTATTATTATTATTATTATTATTATTATTATTATTATTATTATTATTATTATTATTATTATTATTATTATTATTATTATTATTATTATTATTATTATTATTATTATTATTATTATTATTATTATTATTATTATTATTATTATTATTATTATTATTATTATTATTATTATTATTATTATTATTATTATTATTATTATTATTATTATTATTATTATTATTATTATTATTATTATTATTATTATTATTATTATTATTATTATTATTATTATTATTATTATTATTATTATTATTATTATTATTATTATTATTATTATTATTATTATTATTATTATTATTATTATTATTATTATTATTATTATTATTATTATTATTATTATTATTATTATTATTATTATTATTATTATTATTATTATTATTATTATTATTATTATTATTATTATTATTATTATTATTATTATTATTATTATTATTATTATTATTATTATTATTATTATTATTATTATTATTATTATTATTATTATTATTATTATTATTATTATTATTATTATTATTATTATTATTATTATTATTATTATTATTATTATTATTATTATTATTATTATTATTATTATTATTATTATTATTATTATTATTATTATTATTATTATTATTATTATTATTATTATTATTATTATTATTATTATTATTATTATTATATTATTATTATTATTATTATTATTATTATTATTTATTATTATTATTATTATTATTATTATTATTATTATTATTATTATTATTATTATTATTATTATTATTATTATTATTATTATTATTATTATTATTATTATTATTATTATTATTATTATTATTATTATTATTATTATTATTATTATTATTATTATTATTATTATTATTATTATTATTATTATTATTATTATTATTATTATTATTATTATTATTATTATTATTATTATTATTATTATTATTATTATTATTATTATTATTATTATTATTATTATTATTATTATTATTATTATTATTATTATTATTATTATTTATTATTATTATTATTATTATTATTATTATTATTATTATTATTATTATTATTATTATTATTATTATTATTATTATTATTATTATTATTATTATTATTATTATTTATTATTATTATTATTATTATTATTATTATTATATTATTATTATTATTATTATTATTATTATTATTATTATTATTATTATTATTATTATTATTATATTATTATTATTATTATTATTATTATTATTATTATTATTATTATTATTATTATTATTATTATTATTATTATTATTATTATTATTATTATTATTATTATTATTATTATTATTATTATTATTATTATTATTATTATTATTATTATTATTATTATTATTATTATTATTATTTTTATTATTATTATATTATTATTATTATTATTATTATTATTATTATTATTATTATTATTATTATTATTATTATTATTATTATTATTATTATTATTATTATTATTATTATTATTATTATTATTATTATTATTATTATTATTATTATTATTATTATTATTATTATTATTATTATTATTATTATTATTATTATTATTATTATTATTATTATTATTATTATTATTATTATTATTATTATTATTATTATTATTATTATTATTATTATTATTATTATTATTATTATTATTATTATTATTATATTATTATTATTATTATTATTATTATTATTATTATTATTATTATTATTATTATTATTATTATTATTATTATTATTATTATTATTATTATTATTATTATTATTATTATTATTATTATTATTATTATTATTATTATTATTATTATTATTATTATTATTATTTTATTATTATTATTATTATTATTATTATTATTATTATTATTATTATTATTATTATTATTATTATTATTATTATTATTATTATTATTATTATTATTATTATTATTATTATTATTATTTTATTATTATTATTATTATTATTATTATTATTATTATTATTATTATTATTATTATTATATTATTATTATTATTATTATTATTATTATTATTATTATTATATTATTATTATTATTATTATTATTATTATTATTATTATTATTATTATTATTATTATTATTATTATTATTATTATTATTATTATTATTATTATTATTATTATTATTATTATTATTATTATTATTATATTATTATTATTATTATTATTATTATTATTATTATTATTATTATTATTATTATTATTATTATTATTATTATTATTATTATTATTATTATTATTATTATTATTATTATTATTATTATTATTATTATTATTATTATTATTATTATTATTATTATTATTATTATTATTATTATTATTATTATTATTATTATTATTATTATTATTATTATTATTATTATTATTATTATTATTATTATTATTATTATTATTATTATTATTTTATTATTATTATTATATTATTATTATTATTATTATTATTATTATTATTATTATTATTATTATTATTATTATTATTATTATTATTATTATTATTATTATTATTATTATTATTATTATTATTATTATTATTATTATTATTATATTATTATTATTATTATTATTATTATTATTATTATTATTATTATTATTATTATTATATTATTATTATTATTATTATTATTATTATTATTATTATTATTATTATTATTATTATTTATTATTATTATTATTATTATTTTTATTATTATTATTATTATTATTATTATTATTATTATTATTATTATTATTATTATTATTATTATTATTATTATTATTATTATTATTATTATTATTATTATATTATTATTATTATTATTATTATTATTATTATTATTATTATTATTATTATTATTATTATTATTATTATTATTATTATTATTATTATTATTATTATTATTATTATTATTATTATTATTATTATTATTATTATTATTATTATTATTATTATTATTATTATTATTATTATTATTATTATTATTATTATTATATTAATTATTATTATTATTATTATTATTATTATTATTATTATTATTATTATTATTATTATTATTATTATTATTATTATTATTATTATTATTATTATTATTATTATTATTATTATTATTATTATTATTATTATTATTATTATTATTATTATTATTATTATTATTATTATTATTATTATTATTATTATTATTATTATTATTATTATTATTATTATTATTATTATATTATTATTATTATTATTATTATTATTATTATTATTATTATTATTATTATTATTATTATTATTATTATTATTATTATTATTATTATTATTATTATTATTATTATTATTATTATTATTATTATTATTATTATTATTATTATTATTATTATTATTATTATTATTATTATTATTATTATTATTATTATTATTATTATTATTATTATTATTATTATTATTATTATTATTATTATTATTATTATTATTATTATTATTATTATTATTATTATTATTATTATTATTATTATTATTATTATTATTATGAAACTTCTTGAACATATTTTTATGCTTAATATGACATTCATGAATTATTAATTATTCTCATTAACTTTATGCCTGACACTGGTCGGGCCTAGTTAATTTCATTTATCCTTAAGATTTGAATATTTATTGCTAGTTCATTTTTGAAGATACAATAAATAAATATCAGCAAAAAAAATAAAAATGAAGGGCTTTCGCAAAAAATGTGAAAATTTGAGACGTCCAAATGTGTCCGTTGTTGTGTTGTGACTATTAAAAAAAAGACATTTTGTAACAATATAATATATGGCAATATTTTGGCTCTTCTAGTCAGCAACATTAGTCTAAAAAAAAGTTTTTTGCTAAAATTAATATTTTATAGTGTTTTCACACTAAAAGTTAAAACCAGGTTTTAACGTTAAAACCATAAACAGCTGATTTTGCTTTCACACTGCAAGTATGTTAAATTCAGGTTTTAACTCACAGGCTGTCTAATAACTTTGCGCAAAATAAAATAAATCTCCTGCAGAAATGCGTATATTTGTTGTTGCATTTTTTCTGCTTTTTAATAACACTTGTTGGACAAACTGTAAACAACAGCTTTTTTTCAATATGAAAAACTGAGATATTTCACAATGCGCTCTAAAATGGAAATTAATTTTGTAAATAAAATTTTTTAAATTATGGAACTTCTTATAGAGAATGAAGAAGTGCTTGGAAATATATTTATTCGGTCTAATCCATAAATGATTATTAACAGTTCAATAACACATTAATAGTAAAAAATAGCTAAATGTGTATTCATAAATGATTAATAGCCTATTAGACGTTTAATAAACGTTTCATAACTCAGAGATTTTTAATGTAGCCTCCATGCTACTTTAAGCGTTTGATAAACAATTATAAATAATATTTTCTTGATTTTTTTATCCCTTATGTGAGATTTTCTGTGGTTTCTCACTTTTATGTTTCTTGTTTATTCTTATGCATGTCTCCTGAATAATGTTCTTGGGCAAATGTATTAATTTATGTAAGTTGGTACATGTATGTCTGTATGCATAATTGTACAAAAAAAAAAATACATACATTCATACAAGCATACGTATGTTTGTATGGTACTGCATGCTTACATATGTAATATGTATGTATGTACAATAACATTTTAAAATTAAAACGAAATAGTGATGCATAATCGACCGCTATAAAATGGGTATTTGCCTACCTCTGTACTCAGCCGAATATAAATGTATTTAAATACAATTTTTTGTAACATATAAATTTTTTTTGGTTTATTTATTAATAATAAGTGAAACGCCTACTTTTTAAGTTATTTTTCAATAAAATTATGCGTAATGACAGACTACCTAGATAATCGATTCTTCGTTGTATGCATCACTAAACATAAAATGAGAGCGAAAGTAGCATGATGTTGCCAACATAAAATTACAAAAGAAGCAAAATCGTTTAATAGTTAATTTACTGATATTAACCTGTTATGAATACAAATTTTTATTAGAGCTTAATAAAGCAAAATCTGTTTCATAAGTAATGTACAGATTAAAGCTGAAATAAGGAATTTTTATGAATTAGACCGATTATATATAAAAATGCACAAATACATTATGAGATAAACCTTTTTTATAGGCAGATGAATGGCAGTCATATTGTCTATTTTCACTTTCCAGAGTTCAATAATTCAATTCAAAATATTTTCTCTGTTTTCCTTCCAAAAAAACTCTTTTTTCCCCATAATTTTTTGATTATTGTTGCTGCTGCAACAATAAGTTGAAAATCTTTCCAGCGCCATCTATTGTTATTCACTGGCATAAACATTATCATCTGCTGTCGGTCATTTCTACTTGGCAGCACTGAATTTATCATAGCGAAAGCAAGGTTGCATTTCATAGAACCAACTTAAAACCAATTCAAAAATGGTTTTAATTTGGTTTTAACAAAAACAATTTGTATGGTAAAACCAGATTTTAACAGTTAGTTTTACCGTTAAAACCAACTTTTATTAAAACCATGTCAGTGTGAAAACACTATTAGAAAACAATGAAGAAAATAACCAGTAAAATACTAAAAATTATATTAGTAAGTAACCAAAATCATACGCTCAATAATCAATTTTTTAACTTCAAATTACTCCACCCTGTGGTCACTTGTTGGGTTAAAAACAAAACGAAAGCCCACCTGGTATTGACTCGAACCTTTGTTGAAAATTTCAGCTCCACAGCTCTTATAGTTCCGGGGATTATGCGTTAGCAACAAACACACAATACGATTTTATATATATACATATATATATGTAGTTGTCAGAAAAAAACACTCGTCCACTGCCACTATGCGACACTGTCGCGAAAAAACCCTCAAACTTCGTTCTTCTTTGGCTTGCTCTTCGCTCAACCAACGACCGTTTTTGTTCGATCGCTCGGCTCATGTGTTCACTCAAGACCCTTTATTTCTTAAAATCTCGGCAAATGGTCTTTTGAGCATGTATGTGTGTTGCTAATGTGGATAGGTGAACATTTACATACATACTATGTACATCATGGAGATTTGCTGATTTTATTATTTTATTTTATAAACATTATTGAACAAAATACATGAGGATTAATTTTGATTTTGTTGTACTGTCTTTTATTTTACATTTACACTTCGTTGACAAAGAGTTTGATTTACAGATATTTTTATTGTTATTTATTATTATCTTCTCCCTTCCTCCTTAATGCTTTTCCTGTGACGAAATATCTAAGGCAACAACATAAAGCAAACGCAACAACAAATATAAAGACCTTTTCTACGAACACTTTGCATCTTTTGCTCACTTACTGACTCTCAGTAGCTGAGCAACGAACGATTCTGATCGTATCATGCGGTCAGTAAAGGTGAATTCTCACAAAAACATAAATGTGAAAAAAGGCCAAGTTCCTATCCGAAATTTCGGCCATTAAAAGTAGTGAGATATAAATTTTGACCAACATCTTGTTTGCCACAATACCTAACACTGAAATATGTTATGTATAATATATATTTGTAATCAAAAGGGTGTCATATAATTTCTAGATAATCTGATCATGTAATCAAATATGACTCATTATTGATTTGCAATATAAATTTATCATTATTTTGGTACAAAGTTGATCACTAAATTCGTTTCCAAAAATTTGGCAGCCCACACATTATATATAGACAAAAAATATAGACAAAAAAATATAATATAGACAAAAAAAGTACAAACAACGCACAGAAGAAAGAGAAAAACGAAATTTTCAAATATTTAGAGTAAAATATAGAAATGAAATGAAAATAAACTTGCACTTGACTGTGTAAACAATCAAGCAAGTTGCGAGTGATTTTATTATTTCATTCAATGTATTGGTTGTTAATACGTACACGCAACTTGTAACAAGTTACCTGCATGTGTAAATGAAGCGTTAGCCAACCCTCTAGTCAACTTAGAACCATATGTCTCCATGTAAATACTCTTTTTCCAGCGACAATTGCACTAGTTAAAATGTCGACAACTTTCCTTTTATGCGCGAGTAGAGATACGTTAGAGATGACAGTTCTAGTGTATTTCTGGTGATATTGTCAATGAACGCGTCGTTTGTTTTTCTTTTTTATTATGTTGTGCAATAATATTAAATAAATATATGTAGACGAGGTTCACTAAAATCTACGAGTGAATCTTCGGTTCAAATATCTCCATATGGTCGTAAAAGCACTACCTTCTCAATAGTGCTAAAGTATACTGATAGCATTTGAATGACAACCCTATGTTATTTGTCAATAGGCATTTGCATTGGCTGGGGTACACCTAGTAAGTAACACTATTGAAAATGTCACTAGAAAATCACTATAAGTTTACTATTGACAACGAGAGTTGATATATCGATATTGTAGACTAGAGCCCCTAAAATTTACTAGTGAATATTTGGTGCCAATGTCTCCATGTGGTCCCGAAAGAACTACTAAGTCAGTAGTGCTATAGTCTAGTGGTGGATTTTCAATGACAAGCTAATATTAAATGTCAATAGATGATACCATTGGCTGGGGTACACTTCGTCACTAGTGCTACTGACAACGTTACTAGTAAATCACAACAATTTCACTATTCGTACTTTCTGCAGGGAAATTACATAAATTAAAAGGATATTCCCAATGTGCATGCAAAGTTTCAATAGGGTACCTGGTACTTTAATTTTTGGATTTTCCGATTGAGTACATCAATTACTATTTGTGTACAAAATGTCAGCTCTCTATAGTATAATATTATGTAAAATATTTCTGGGCCTGGCCCCTGCGGACTTTTATATCTGCTAGTGCTTATGGTTCATGCAAAGTTTGGTATTAAAAAGTTAATAAGAAATACCTGAGTATTAAATTAAAAACTGCTAAGCCGAAGTACCTGAACGCAAAAGCTTAGATTTATGGGTGAAGTCACGGCTACTTTTCAAAATAGAGGAATTTTTATTTTGGATAAGTGCAATGTGTATGCAAAGTTTTAATAAAATGTATGTTAATTTTGAAGTGCTTGTTTCCGTCCTCTGATAGCAACTTCTGGGTTTTCAGATTTTTTTTAGTGATCTCTTATCTAGATTTATTTGTGTATTAAATTTAAGCTCGCTAGTGCGAATTGGAATTTTAACGTCGTGGCCCCACATACCGGGTAAAACTTTTTGGTTTTAAGATTTTCCCATTGGCTTAAGCAGCTACACTTGCTAGTGTATAAAATGTCAGCTCTCTAGCGTGAATTATATCTTTAGATTTTATCAGCATTACATCTCCCACTATTCCTAACTCAAAATTTTGTTGTGAGCAGCGCTTATAATTCATGCTAATTTTCTTCTAAAATATGCCAGACCGATGTAGATTAAACACAAGGCTAACATTTTATGAGAGTGATCACGCCCAATTTTTAAGGTTATAGTTTAAAGTATTGTGTACGTGCAACGCGTATGCAAGATTTCACTAAATTGTCTTGAATTAAAAGCTGTATATTAACTTTTAAGTTCAAAATAATATTAGCGTGGCCCCACCCATTCTTTTTGGGTAAGTGCTAATTATTCGTGTCTAGTTTTGTTACAAACGGATAATAATAGCTAGATAATAGTATTTATATGTATAAATATGCTGAGCCGCAGGGCATTAAAATGAGGTTTAAATTGTATGGGCGTGTTAACGCCCACTTTTTTAATAAAAAATGTATAGCTTTGCATTATCGCAGTATATGTGCCGAATTTTAATAAAAAACGCTTTCATTAAGCGCCTTATATTAGCTGTTTTAATTCTGACTATTTTGGGCGTGGCCCCGCCCTCCTGGACTAAATTTCCATGTTTTCAGATTTTTTTTATTTTATTTCTCACCTAGACCTAGCTCTGTATCGAATTTCAGCTCAATAGCACAAATTTTAATTTTTATGGGCGTAGCCCCGCCCTCCTGGTTAAAATTTTTGGGTTTTCAGACTTTTCTGGTTCATTGCTCACTTAGATCTACTCGCGTACCAAATTTTAGCTCTCTAGCTATAGTGGATGAGTGTGTCAGTGGTCAGTGAGTATGTCTTAATATATGCACTTATTGCACCTCTATATCTCCGGAAGCTTTCATTGTAAAACTTTCAAACTTTCGCATATGAGATTGTATGAACTTATTCTAATTATGGTTTAAATATCATAATTTTACGATTGCGGGGAATAAAGTTATGAGGGGGGTAAAAACAGCTCGAATGGCTTCGTGTAAATATACACACTGCGTGCATTGGCCAGAAATTGGTCTGGCGCACTGCTGTGCGCCTAGATTCACCTATTGTTGCGGAACAAAATATTTGTCTGGAGAAAATTTTTTTTACTGAGAGTTTTTTGCAAGACGATTCACCCATTTCGAACATTTTGTCTGGAAAATCAAAGCTACCATATGAAATACGTGTGTAAACGATGCGTATTAATTTTACAAGTGGCAGCACAGCGGCAAATGATTACAATTTTCAGTGTGACACACATCTTTTTAATTGTTTACTGCAATGGTTTCGTTCAACTCCATACATATGGATATGTTTTTGTTAATTTTTCTTTATTTTTATTCTAATAAATACAAGTATACTCTTTTCTTTTATTATTCATATAATATGATGTAGCAACTCAGTTCAACTTTGGCTGAAAAATTGAAATGGTTTGCAGCTCAGTTTGATTTTGTCCGGACAAAAATTAAAATTAAACCAATTCAAGAGTTCTCGTGGTACCTTCATAGCGAACAGTCGATTAGCGGAATTTTGCTTACATACTTACCAAATAAACAAAAAATTATACAAAAAAATATTCGTAGTACATATTATTCGTAATAGGTACATACTGACTTTAATAAATAAGCTTTATGCTTTGCTAATATTTTCTACATAGTAGAAATAACAAAAACAAAAAAAAACCGCAAACAAAAAAAACTTAAACAAAGTGACATTGAGGAATACTCTAACGAGTACCTCCAAAACAAACAAACAATCATAAATAACAAAAACAAAAAAGACCGCAAACAAAAAAAAACACAAACGAAGTACCCTTAAGGAATTCTATGTAAGAGTGCCTCAAATACAAAAAATTTTGAAGTGAGTTCTAACGGCAGAAATGCTTATTTTACTGTGGGTTCTGAAACTCTTAATGAAAACAATATAAATAATAAACCTGATGAAGTCTTTTTTTAACGGAAGAGCCAATTTTTCGTCAGCGATCAATTTCGCTCTGTCCAATGTCAAACAGTAGTGCTTCATTAACATTACAGTTGCCTAGTACTTCTTCATATAAGCCAGTAATATCATCCCCTTCAGGCTCGTGTTCATCACTCAACAAAGTTATCACTACAGATAAAAAAAAAATTTCATCTGCTCCAAAAATGTCTAGGGATAACAGCACAGCCTCAACTAATCGCCAAAACCGCTTCAAAATTTAGCAAGATGAGAACGACAAACCCGATGTATCCTCGAATAAAACATCCAAGCCGCCACCAATATTTTTGAGAGAGAAAAATTCAAATGCCCTTATTAAAAAATTAATTTCGGTCATTGGTGAGAATAAATTTCACATTGTCCCAATAAAACGTGGCAACATCGATGAAACGAAAATTAAAATTTATGACAAAAAGATTTCCGCAAAATGGTTTCTGAATTTGAAAAAAATAAAACAAGCTTCTTTCTACACATACCGGCTTAAGAGTGCTAAAGGCCTGCAGATCGTATTGAAGGGCATAGATTCCTATGTTGATCCTGAAAAAATAAAAGATGCACTCGTCCTCCAGGGATTTAAGGTAAAAATGTATCTAACATAATAAGCAGAGAAAAGGTAGCCCAACCCCTATTTCGTGTTGAACTGGAGCCGAATGATATACAGTTGAAAAAAACGAGACTCATCTTGTTTATAGCCTAAAATACCTTTTATACAGAAAAATCACAGTTGAAGAGCCACATAAGCTTTCAGGTCCCGTGCAGTGTCATAATCGCCAAGAATATGGCCATACAAAAACTCACTGCAATTTACCTACTGTTTGTGTGGTGTGCGGCGAATTACACGGCACTGCTAGTTGTACAAAACCAAAAGATCAAGCGGAAAAAAGTGCAGTAATTGTGGAGGTAATCACACCGCTAACTACAGACGTTGTCCTGTGTACTCTTTCGTCAAGCAGGCTATGGTGCAAAAAGCTAAATTAGCTCCAGTTCAAACAACAAACGCTTCTTCAGCCACTTTTGCGCAAATGAGCCAACCAGTTACTTCCCGTGTATCGTATGCAGATGCTGCTAAGACAGATTCAATTCCCACACAAAATGTTTCCCCACCAAATACTTGAACAAATACAAACTCAAACTTTAATTTTAATCGCTTTGAAGCCACTATTGAAAATCTTGTGCAAACTATCAACAACTTTACAACAAATATGACTAGCATGATGCAAGAAATGCTACGAATGCAGAATACACTGCTTCAAGCATTAATTAACAAGCCATGAACACGTTAAAAATATGTTTCTGGAACGCAAACGGCATTCGCCAACATAAATATGAGCTTGAGGACTTCCTTACGGAAAAAAAACATTGATGTAATGTTGGTCTTCGAGACTCATTTGACTTCTAGAAGCCTCTTTAAAATGAATGGCTACACGTTGTATGATACAAAGGACCCTAGAGGGAGAGCATGCGGTGGATCAGCAATTCTAATAAAGTCAAGACTCAAGCACTATATTCTTGACAATATTTGTGAAGAACATCTACAAGCAACAAATATCTGCATTAAGAATTTTTGTAAAAATTTCGTGATATCTTCAATTTACTCCCCTCCTAGATTTTCAATCACTGAGGATCAATACGAGAAATTCTATAAATCTCTTAGACCTTGTTTCGTAGCAGCAGGCGACTACAATGCTAAGCATACGTTCTGGGGTTCGCATCTTATTACGCCTAGAGGTAGGGCGTTGTTCAACACAATTTCAAAAATGGGCTTGGATATTATTTCGAGTGGGGAACCCACTTTCTGGCTTGCTGACGTACAAAAAATTCCGGATGTTATAGACTTTGGCGTCATAAAAAGTATTTCTAGGTAGTTAATTCACGTTGAAGCTTCCCTAGATCTCTCCTCTGATCACGCTCCCACGATCGTTACAATCTGTAGCCCACTAAGAAGTGAGGTAAGTCATCCATCGTGTTAATTGGCTGAGGTTCAAAAAATACCTTAGTAGTCATTGTACGGAAAATATTAGGCTAACAGCACCAAATGATATTGAATCTAACATTTCCAATCTCAACGAGAATATTAAACAGGCTGCCGAACATGCCACTACCTCCTATTCGCAGACTGGGTTTAATAAAATTTATTCTACAGACATTGAAAGTCTCGTACGTGAAAAAAGAAGAGCTAGAAGGGAATGGCAACAGCACAGATCACCCCAAAATAAAATTAGATTTAAAGAGTGCAGGAAACGACTCCAAGAGTTGCTTGCATCTAAAAAAAAACTGCATCTTTTAAAAATTATCTAATTACTCTTTGTGGCGCGCTAAGCTAAAAAGCTTAAAAGACCCGTTGAGTTTAAACCACCTCTGCGCACTTCGACCGTTGAATGGGCAAGAATCGATACTGAAAAAGGTAAAATATTTGCTGAGCATTTAAAATCCGTTTTTACCCCAAATACATTTACTGGTGTTGCTGATTTGCCGAGTGTAGTTTCTCTACCCCCTCGACCCTTCAAGTTTAAGATGTGTGATGTACATAAACTAATTGCTGAGCTCAACTCGAAGAAAGCTCCAGGTATTGATGGTATTAGTAACAAGATGCTGATGATTCTGCCTCGCACTGCAACTAGAATCTTACTATTTATTTTTAATGCCATATTACGACTAGAGTATTATCCACACAGCTGGAAGCTTGCCAACGTCAACATGATTCCAAGGCCGGGCACAGATCTTACCAAAGCTGAGTCTTACAGGCCAATAAGTTTACTATCAACGATATCAAAGCTTTTCGAAAAGCTGCTCATGACAAAATTGTCCCCAATTCTAACTCATAGTGGGTGCATACCGGACCATCAATTTGGTTTTAGAAGTCAGCATAGTAGCATTGAACAAACGCATAGATTGGTTCAAGTTATAAGAAGAACATTTGAAGAGAAGAAGTATTGTTCTACTCTCTTTATTGATGTTTCTCAGGCATTTGATAAAGTATGGCATGAAGGCCTAATTTTTAAATTGAAGACATATCAACCAATAAATTTTCTAAAGCTATTGTAAAGTTATATTCTATCCCGGAAATTCATTGTTGTGGAATTAGACTTCATGTGCCACAGGAAAGTATACTGGGACCAGTTTTGTATTTGATTTATACTTGTGATATGCCTGTTAGCACTAAAGTCCATACATCTCCTTTTGCCGATGATAGAGCCTTCTTTAGCATGCACGGAAACCCTTACGAGGCATCCCGATATCTTCAGGAACATATTACGCAACTGGAACTATGGTTAAAGTTATGGAGAATCAAAGTAAATGAGCAGAAGTGTGCGCAGGTAACATTTAATCTACGAAAAGATACTTGTTCCCCCATTAGAATCAATAATCAAATTGTTCCTCAACATTCACA
This sequence comes from Tachina grossa, assembly GCA_949987645.1. Lineage (NCBI taxonomy): Eukaryota > Metazoa > Arthropoda > Insecta > Diptera > Tachinidae > Tachina > Tachina grossa. The sequence goes on along the minus strand of OX465278.1, from coordinate 81,967,966 downwards.
TGTAAAATACCTTGGTATACACCTTGATCGACGGCTTACATGGAAACAACACATTGATTCTAAGCTAACACAAATTAAACTAAAATTAGTTCCGGTACAGTGGCTGATTGGTAGAAATTCAACTCTCAGTCTAGATTGCAAACATTTGATATACGAGTCACTTTTGAAACCTATATGGTGCTACGGAATTCAACTATGGGGCACTGCTTCAGCTTCCAATGTCTAGAGAATCCAACGAAGGCAAAACAAAATTTTACGTATGATAACTTCGGCTCCATGGTACATCAAAAATTCAAATATATATCGTGATTTGAATATGCCTCTAGTGATTGAAGAAATTACAAAGTACGCAGGCAAATATTTAACAAAACTCGAATCACATCCTTATCCGCTTGCTCCTAATATTTTGAACTTTACTGGACACATCCGCCTAAATAAGAGGGACACAAGGGCTCTTATACTCAACACTCCAGATGGGACTACTTGAAAATTTTTTTTCCTTTTTGATTATCACTACTTATATATTATTTATAACTATCACTAAGTTTATGTCCGACAGTGGTCGGGCCTAATAATTATATTCTAGATTTAAGATTTGAATATTTATTGTTAGTTCATATTTGAAGGTACAATAAATAAATACATGCATTAAAAAAAAAGTAGAAAATGTTCCGAACAAATTTTGTTCTCTTCTTCTCTCTCTCTCAAAAAGAGAAACGTCAAACTCCATATAAAAAAAATGTGTCCGGACAAAAATTTTGTTCCGAAACAATTGGTGATCCAGCTTAAGAGAACGATTCGTGTGTTACGCTCAACCCGTAACCCGGGAGCGAGAACACGATTGAGACGAAAAAGAGGGTTGCTGTTAAGACACTGAGTGCAGTGATGCCAACTTTTTTGGCTCTAAAAGCACATCATAATTTTAAAAAAGCACTAAAAAGCGTAATATTGAGATCTAAAAAGCGTAAAAAGCACTAACGTTAAAAACGAGTGAAATTTAATGAAGTTTTCTAAGCTTTTCTCTATTTCGGCTATGTTATAAACAAATATATCAGACGAAAAAGGTACCTTTTACACTGAACAAGTAAATACAGCAAGTTTTTATTAAAGTAATTTTAAGAAATACATAAACTTCTTAAAAGCACTACGTAGTGCTTTTTCTTAGTTTGGCACTAACGCTCAAAATTTGGCGTTTTGAGTCTTCAAATAGCACTACAAATAGTGGCAAAAGCACCAAGTTGGCATCGCTGACTGAGTGATTCCGTCTCATTTTTTTAGGTCTTTTGAGTGAGAAGACCGCACAGAAAAATTTGCTTGAGCATATTTTGCTAGCTCTGATGAATATGTAAAACATATATACATATGTATGTGCGTACAAACATACATTCAAGCCTACAAAAAAACTATTTATATTTAAAAAAAAATATATCCCCAATTCTAATTGTAGTGGGTGCATACCAGGCCATCAATTTGGTTTTAAAAGTCAGCATAGCACCATTGAACAAACTCACAGATTGGTTCAATTTATAAGAAGAACTTTTGAAGAAAAAAAAGTATTGTTCTGCGCTGTTTATTGACATTTCCCAGGCATTTAATAAATTGTGGCATGAAGGCCTAATTTTAAAATTGAAGACTTACTTACCAATAAACATTTTAAATCTTTTGGAAAGTTACATTATTTCCCGCAAGTTCACTGTTGTGGACGGAGACTTTACGAGTATGCCTGAAACTATCTCATCCGGTGTGCCACAGGGGATTATACTGGGACCAGTTTTATATTTGATTTATACTTGTGATATGCCTGTGAGCAGTATTATCCATACTTCCACATTTGCCGACGATACAGCCTGCCTTAGTATGCACAAAAACCCTGATGAGGCATCCCGCAAACTCCAGGAACACATTAGACAGATGGAGCTATGGTTAAACTTATGGAGAATTAAGGTAAATGAACAAAAGTGTGTTCAAGTAACATTTACCTTACGAAGAGATACTTGTTCCCACATTCGGATTAACAATAAAGTTGTTCCTCAACATTCACATGTGAAATATCTTGGTATACACCTTGATCGACGACTTACATGGAAACACCACATTGATTCTAAGCTATCACAAATGATACTTAAATTAACTCAGATAGATTGGCTGATTGGTTAAAATTCAACAATCAGCCTAGACTGCAAACTTTTAATATATAAGTCGCTTTTAAAGACACATCCGCTTAACAAAGAGAGATACATGGACTCTAGTATTCAACACTCCAGATGATGAAGCTGCTTGAAACACTTTTTTTCTTTTTGTTGCTTATCACTACTTATGTATTATTAATAACTATCACTAAGCTTATGGCCGACATTGGTTGGGCCTAATAATTATATTTTAGATTAGGATTTGAATACTTATTGTTAGTTCATATTTGAAGATACAATAAATAAAAAACATGCATTAAAAAAAAATTTTTAAATAATACCAATAAAAATAAAAGTAGGTATGTATAATAATAATAATTATAATGATAATAAAAATATAATTTTTTTTTATAATTATAATACGTTGTAATGTATATATGTATAGACAAGTATGAAGCTTAAATTGTAATTTAACTAAATGTCAAAGTCATTACGATGTTTGTAAGTATAAAATAATGATATGATACCATATAAATAATTTTGGTACTTTTTCCACGCAAACAAAAATAGTGTGAAGGTATTGAACTCTCATCAATGTTTCGAACAGCTGTTTTGCATTTTATTTGATTTTTTATACTGATAAACACCCAGCAAACAAAAACTGATATCCCTGCAAATAATGCGACTAGTCCATACATGCATGTAAAGAGTACCACAAAACTACTCCAAATATATGAAAAAAAAGGTGATCGATTTAACATCGGGATGTCCTAGGGTTGGACCACATGGCCCAACTTTGCATTACATCGAACTACTAAAACTACTCCATATGGAATAGTTATGGATTACTCGCATACAAGTTGTGAGTGCCTAAGAAGAACGATCATATTCGTTTAAACACGAACACTTATCGCACAGCATCGAATGATTGCATGAAAACGACATGATCCATGACTGCATTACATGGGACCATGATGTAACTAGTCTGTTTCATCTTGATTTTACCACGTACTACAGTATTATTTGCAGGGATATACATATATACATACATATGTAGGTAAAAAATGTGTACAATATAATAAACAGAGAGAAGATTCCCCAACCCCTATTTCGTGTTGAACTTGAGCGTAATGATATAAAATTAACAAAAAATGAGACGCATCCAATTTATAATTTGAAATACCTCTTGTACCGAAAAATCACAGTTGAAGAGCCACATAAGCGTTCAGGTCCTGTACAGTGCCATAATTGCCAAGAATATGGCCATACAAAAACATACTGCAATTTACACTCTGTTTGTGTTGTGTGCGGCGAATTACACGGCACTGCTAGTTGCAATAAGCCAAAAGATCAAAGTGATACAAAAATGCAGTAATTGTGGAGGTAATCACACCGCTAACTACAGAGGTTGTCCTGTGTACTCTTTCCTAAAGAAGACTATGGTGCAAAAACCTAAATTAGCTCCAGCTCAATCAGCAAACGCTTACTCTGCCACTTTTGCGCAAATGAGCCAACCAATTACTTCCCGTGTATCGTATGCAGATGCTGCTAAGACAAATTCAATTCCCACACAAAATGTTTCCCCGTCAAATACTTCAAAAAATACTGACGCAAGCTTTAATTTTAATCGCCTTGAAGCTACTATTGAAAATCTGGTGCAAACTATAAACAATTTTACAACAAATATGACTAGCATGATGCAAGAAATGCTGCGAATGCAGAATATTCTGCTTCAAGCATTAATTAATAAGCCATGAACACGTTAACAATATGTTTCTGGAACGCAAACGGCATTCGCCAACATAAAAATGAACTTGAGCACTTCCTCACGGAAAAAAATATTGATATAATGTTAGTATCTGAGACTCATTTGACTTCGAGAAGTCTTTTTAAAATTTATGGCTACACTATATATGATACAAAGGACCCTAGAGGACGGGCTTGCGGTGGATAAGCAATTCTAATAAAGTCAAGACTCGAGCACTATGTTCTTGATAACATTTGTGAAGAACACCTACAAGCAACAAATATGGGCATTGAAAGTTTTTGTACAAATTTTGTTATATCATCAATTTACTCCCCTCCCAGATTTTCAATCACTGAGAATCAATATGAGGATTTCTACAAATCTCTTGGACCTTGTTTTGTAGCAGCTGGCGACTACAATGCTAAGCATACGTTCTGGGGTACGCGTCTTATTACCCCCAGAGGTCGAGCATTGTTCAACACTATTTCAAAAATGGGCTTGGATGTCATTTCGAGTGGGGAGCCCACTTATTGGCCTACTGACATACAAAAAATTCCGGATGTTATAGATTTTGGCATCATAAAAAATATCTCTAGGGATTTAATTCAAGTTCAAGCTTCTCTTGATCTTTCGTCGGATCACTCTCCGACGATCATTACAATTTGTATTCCATTAAGAAGTAACTTACCTGACCCATATGTAAAGATGATCAATCGTGTTAATTGGCTGGGGTTAAAAAAATATCTCAGTAGTCATTGTACGGAAAACATTACGCTTAGAACATCCGATGATATTGAATCTAACATTGCCAATCTCAGCGAGAATATTAAACAGGCTGCTGAACATGCCACTATCTCCCATCCGCAGACTGGGTATAATAAAATTTATTCTACAGGCATTGAACGTCTCGTACATGAAAAAAGAAGAGCTAGAAGGGAATGGCAACAGCACAGATCACCACAAAATAAAATCAGATTTAAAGAGTGCACTAAACGACTCCAAGAGTTGCTTGCGTCTGAAAAAACTGCATCTCTTAAAAATTATCTGGAAGGTCTTGATGTCACACCAGCGTCTAATTACTCTTTGTGGCACGCTGCTAGAAAGCTTAAAACACCCATTGAGTATAAGCCACCTCTACGCACATCTACCGGAAGTTGGGCAAGAAGCGATACTGAAAAATGTAAAATATTTGCTGAGCACTTAAAATCCGTTTTTACGCCAAACATATGTACTGGTGTTGCTGATTTGCCGAATGTAGTCGCTCTACCCCCTCAACACATAAAGTTTAAGACGCGTGATTTACAAAAATTAATTGCCGAACTCAACCCGAAGAAAGCTCCGGGTATTGATGGAATTAGTAACCAGATGCTTATGAACTTGCCTCGTATTGCAATGAGAATCCTATTATTCATATTTAATGCCATTTTACGACTGGAGTATTATCCACACAGCTGGAAGCTTGCCAAGGTTAAAATGATTCCAAAGCCGGGCAAAGATCTAACCAAGGCTGAGTCATATAGGCCAATAAGTCTACTATCAACTATGTCAAAGCTTTTCGAAAAACTGCTCAAAACAAAATTGTCCCCAATTCTAATTAGTAGTGGGTGCATACCGGACCATCAATTTGGTTTTAGAAGTCAGCATAGTAGCATTGAACAAACGCATAGATTGGTTCAAGTTATAAGAAGAACATTTGAAGAAAAGAAGTATTGTTCTACTCTCTTTATTGATGTTTCTAAGGCATTTGATAAAGTATGGCATGAAGGCCTAATTTTTAAATTGAAGACATATCAACCAATAAATTTTCTAAAGCTATTGTAAAGTTATATTCTATCCCGGAAGTTCATTGTTGTGGAATTAGACTTCATGTGCCACAGGGAAGTATACTGGGACCAGTTTTGTATTTGATTTATACTTGTAATATGCCTGTTAGCACTAAAGTCCATACATCTCCTTTTGCCGATGATACAGCCTTCTTTAGCATGCACGGAAACCCTTACGAGGCATCCCGATATCTTCAGGAACATATTACGCAACTGGAACTATGGTTAAACTTATGGAGAATCAAAGTAAATGAGCAGAAGTGTGCGCAGGTAACATTTAATCTACGAAAAGATACTTGTTCCCCCATTAGAATCAATAATCAAATTGTTCCTCAACATTCACATGTAAAATACCTTGGTATACACCTTGATCGACGGCTTACATGGAAACAACACATTGATTCTAAGCTAACACAAATTAAACTAAAATTAGTTCCGGTACAGTGGCTGATTGGTAGAAATTCAACTCTCAGTCTAGATTGCAAACATTTGATATACGAGTCACTTTTGAAACCTATATGGTGCTACGGAACTCAACTATGGGGCACTGCTTCAGCTTCAAATGTAGAGAAAATTCAACGAAGGCAAAATAAAATTTTACGCATGATAACATCGGCTCCATGGTACATCAAAAATTCAAATATACATCGTGATTTGAATATGCCACTAGTGACTGAAGAAATTGTAAAATACGCAGGCAAATATCTAACAAAACCAGAGTCACATCCTAATCCGCTTGCTCGTAATATTTTGAACTTTACTGGACACATCCGCTTAAAAAAGAGAGATACACGGACTCTAATATTCAACACTCTAGATGATGAAGCTGCTTGAAAACACTTTTTTCTTTTTGTTGCTTATCACTACTTATGTAAAAAAACATGCATTAAAAAAAATATGTATATGTTTTTGTTAAAAAATATACATATGTATATTGTTTGTGAATAAAACTAAATTATTATGAGTAAGTAGGAACATTAATATAGGCTCCGTTACCCGACTGTAGAAATCGCAAGCGTAAGGTAAATGTAAATGTAATGTAAATGTTTGAGAGCTTATAGAATGCTTAAAAACGTGTCATGTGTTTTCGACAAAAAAAAACTTCTTTGTGCACACATACATACATACACGCTAATTGCTTTGTACCCAGCAAAAACGCATTTTTTTATTTTAAATTGCGAGTTATTTGAAGTCAAATGCGAAAGTTCATATATGTATAATATTTAAATTCATGAATTTCATTTTGATTGAAATGAACATACATATGTATACGGACATACATACGAGTATATACGAGTATGTATGTATGTATTAGAACTTATAAGTAAATAATATATAAAATAGTAATGTTTTAACTAATCCAAGATTTTTTAATAATTTCGCTGAAACTATTTTAATTAAGTTTCTTTTGATGGCAAGTTTTAGCCTGTTGGAAAAAACTAGTTGAGTTTTTGAAATAACACCTTTTAGAACGAAAATGCGCCTAGAGGTTTTGAAAATTATTATTGTTATTTTATTTAAATGAACTCAATTATAATAATTTTTAAAATTTGTCATTGTACATTATCAGAACAGATTTTGAGCAATTTCATCGGAAAGACGAAGTATTTAGCTATTTAATTTCCAAGAATGTGTATGCTTGCAGTAGCACCTCAATAAGATCTTCACTTTCTCGTTTTATCCTTTTCTTATTAATGTTCGTACCTACGCATAATAATTTAGTTTTATTCACAAACAATATACATATGTATATTTTTTAACAAAAACACATTCATATGTGCATATACAGGACTTTTTGTTTTCTGGGTGCTTATCAGTATAAAAAAGTCAAATAAAATGGAAAAACAGCTGTTCGAAACATTGATCAGAGTTCAACTTCTTCACATTTTTAATAGTATGGAAAAAGTACCAAAATTATTTAAATGGTATCAAATCATTATTTTATACTTACAAACATTGTAATGACTCTGACATTTAGTGAAATTACAATTTAAGCTTCATACCCGTATATACATACATATTTACATTACAACGTATTATAATTATAAAAAATATTTATATTTTTATTATTATTATAATTATTATGATTATATGTTCCTATTTCTATTTTTATTGGTATTATTTTTATATAAAAATAGTTTTTTGTACGCTTGAATGTATGTTTGTACTCACATTTGTATGTATATTTTACATATTCATACATATGTACATATACATACATATGTGTGTTTATGTATATTAACAAAAAGTAAACACATACGATTGGCAGTCTCTGGTTAGATTTTATATAAAAAAAACTTTGTTAGAAAACTAAATGAACCACTCAAAAGCTTAACCCCCTTATGCAAAAAAATATTTTACTTTAGCTTTAAAGTTCATAGTAGTTGATAAGCACTTTAAGGCTAACATAGCTTTGTTAAAAAATCATATGCAAGAGACAACTTTAAAGATTTTGTGATTTAATAATAAATACTGGTAACACCACCGTGTTCAACAACCAATTCACAGCTTATGATGTACAATATTGAATACAATTTCATTCGGGTATTCAAATATTTGTTTATTTTATTAAATAAATTTTTATTATCTTGAAGTAAAGCAACCTAATTTAAAAAATATGAGCTTCTGACATAGCAGGAAAACAGATAAACACAACCATGAAGTAAAAGTAAAAAAATGTGACAAATTATCACAATTTGTTTTATTCGAATGAAACGAGTATTTGAATATCCAGCTTGTTTTGATTGTATGTACATCACTAAAACATTTTTATATAATTGTATTTATTTTAATATTTTTTTTTATGGATTTTGCTATGTATTTCGAATCAGTTGGATAACTTGGTGATGCTTCCCATTACATGACAGAAATAATAAATTTAAGAAAAGAGCAGGCACTTCTAGCTTCATTTTCAGATGTAAAATGAATCAGTATGTGCTATATTAGTAAAAATATTTGAGGTACAAAATACACATTTTGGAAATATCAACTTAAAGCATTCTTAACAAACGTGGGTGCCTACTTTAGAATTTTTATACAATAATTTTTTTAGAATACAACTTTACTTAACATTGCTTTGCAAAGCCTTATTAAGTTTTTTTGCATAAGACCCTAAATTATTAGAAGAAACAAAAGTACCAAATCAGTGCTATTGTGGCACACTCTCATTCAATATACATACATCCCATCACTGTCTACAAATGTCACGTAATGTCGTCATGAAATTCTATTTTCTGCAGGTTCAGACATTAAGACCATGTCAGATAAAACTTTTGCTTCGCGTTGCGTTGAAGATTCGCTTTGACATCTAAGATGAAATGTACATGCTTATATGAAACATGTCACATAAAGAACTTTTAACGCAAAGCGAAGCGAAAAGTTAGGCAACTCTCAACTTTTTGTATGCTTTGACAGTCAGTTGGTATACTATTTTTAATTTGTTTGACCACACTCGCAAATAAATATGGAATTTTTATTAAAATGTCGATAAATTTACATAAAAAACGAGTTCGTGGCATCAGAGTAATTGAATTGTGCTGTGTTTTATACATAAAACCGTATAGTGAAACAAACAGTGTGTGTTGTCAAAGTTTTCATTGTGTCATACACATTTTGCGTCATGCTTTTTCCCCAAAGTTAGAAACATCACGCAAGGCGTTGAAGTTATATCTGACACCGCCTTTACATTTACGTGCCATTCCAGTCAGGTAAGCGTTTGCATAGCTTTTCATGCAACAGATTCGATCAGCTGACACATTTACATTTAGAGTTCTACATATGCATGTGTTTTTGTTAAAACAATATACATATGTATATTGTTTGTGAATAAAACTAAATTATTATGAGTAAGTAGGAACATTAATAAAGGCTCCATTACCCGACTGTAGAAATCGCAGATGTAAGGTAAATGTAAATGTAAGCCTTTGAGCGCTTAGTCCCTATTTACACTATGCAAGTCTTATTGCTAAGCTGATTAGTTTATTAGGAGAGACAGACGGGGGAAAAGAAACGTTGCTGTTCCCCTCATCTCTCTCTCTCCATGAAACTAATCAGCTTAGCAATAAGACTTGCACAGTGTGATTTCGGACTTATAGAATGCTTAAAAACGTGTCATATGTTTTCGACACAAACAAAAAAAACTTCTTCGTGCACACATACATACACGGTAATTGCTTTGTGCCCAGCAAACACGCATGTTTGATTTTAAATTGCGAGTTATTTGAAGTCAAACGCAAAAGTTCCTATACATATGTATGTATAATATTTAAATTCATGGAAATCATTTTGATTGAAATGTACATACATATGTATACGGACATACATATATACGAGTATGTATGTATGCATTAGAACTTATAAGTAAATAATATAAAAAATAGTAATGTTTTAATTAATCCAAGATTTTTTTTAATAGTTTCGCTGAAAGTACCTATTTTAATTTACTTTCTTTTAATGGCAAGTTTTAGCCTGTTGGAAAAAACTAATTGAGTTTTTGAAATAACACACCTTTTAGAACGAAAAAAGGTTTTGAAAATTATTATTATTTTATTTAAATGAACTCAATTATAATAATTGAAATAGCAGCTGTAACGCTCAACAGTAATATTTGTCATTGTACATTACCAGAGCAGATTTTGGGCAACTTCATCGGAAAGACGAAGTATTTAGCTATTCAATTTCCAGGAATGTGTATGCTTGCAGTAGCACCTCAATCAAATCTTCACTTTCTCGTTTTTTTTTTTTTTTTTGATTATCACTACTAATGTATTATTTATAACTATCACTAAGTTTATGTCCGACACTAGTCGGGCCTAATAATTTTTTTTATAGATTTAAAATTTGAATACTTATTGTTAGTTCATATATGAAGATACAATAAATAAATACATGCATTAAAAAAAAAATACATAAATAGTATATCTAAATATGCTGAGCCGTAGTACATGAATATGAGGTTTAAATTGTATGGGCTTGTCAACGCCTACTTTTTAAATTAAAAATTTATAGCCTTGCATTATCGCAGTACATATGCCAAATTTCAACAAAATAATTTCCATTAATCGCCTTAGATTTTTTTTAAATTCTGACCATTATTAGCTAGCCCCGACCTCCTGCCAATAATTTCCGTGTTTTAAGATTTTTTAGTTGATTGCTAACCTAGACCTAATTGTGTTTTGAATTTCAGCTCATTAGGATAAATTTTAATTTTTATGGTCGTAGCCCCGCCTCCTCCGCCTCCGCTAAAATTTCCGTGTTCATTGCTCACCTAGATCTACTCGTGTACCAAATTTCAGCACTCTAGCTGTAGCGGAAGTGCTTCATCAATTTGATTAGTGTGTCAGTGGTCAGTATGTCTTAAAGTGTGTACTTTTTGCACCTCCATATCTCCGGATCGTTTTATTGTAGGAGGTTACATGAATTAATTCTAATTATGATTTGATAATTTAAGGGGAACAAAGTTATGAGGGGGGTAAAAACAGCTCGAATGGCTTCCTGTAAATAAACGCACTGAGTGCAGTGGCCGGAACTTGGCCTGGCGCACTACCGTGCGCCTAGATACTTTGGATGTCAGTAGTAGGGAACTGGGGTTCCTGGCGCCGATTAAAATTGTCAAATTGTTGCTGAAATCGTTAAATTGTGGGCTGAAATTGTTAAATTGTTGCTGAAATTGTTAAATTTGGGTAATTAAAATTTGAAAATTGTTAAATTCTTGGAAATTTGTGATTTTTGTTTACATTAGGAGTTTTTTGTTTACATCAGGAGTTTTTGTTTACATTAAGTGTATGTCTGTCTGTCCGTCTGTCTGTCTGCCTGACCGTGGATGCTTGGTGGTTTGTTGGCGTAGACGAGCGACTTCACATATCCCAAAGAAAATAATCCAATGGTGTCAAATCACACGATCTTGGTGGCCAATTGACAGGTCCATTCCGCGAAATTATGCGCTCATCGAATGTTTCCTTCAATAAATCGATTGTGACGTGCGCTGTGTGGCATGTAGCGCCGTCTTGTTGGAACCACAACTCATCCACATTCATGCCATCCAATTCGGGAACAAAATAGTCGGTTATCATGGCTCTATACCGGTCTCCATTAACGGTAACTGACTCTCCAGCATTATTTCGGAAGAAGTATGGCCCAATGACTCCACCAGCCCATAGAGCACACCAAACAGTCAGTTTTTGTGGATGTAATGGCGTCTCAAGGGTCTCATGTGGATTCTCTTCACTCCAAATGCGGCAATTTTGCTTGTTGTCGTAGCCATTCAACCAAAAATGAGCCTCATCACTGAACAAAATTTTGCGATGAAAATCAGCATCGAGATCAATCTCATTTTCGGCCCATACACCAAAATCACGACGCATTGCATGGTCTCGCGGCTTTAATTCTTGCACAAGCTGGATCTTGTAAGGTCGCAAGCCAAGATCTTTGCGCAAAATCTTCCATAAAGTTGATGGACAAAGCTCCAATTGCTGTGCACGGTGGCGAATCGATTCATTCGGGTCCTCTTCAACACTTTGCTCTACAGCGGCAATTGTTTCTTCGGTGCGCACTGTTCGACGTCTCTGCGGATGCGTATTATCACATAGAGTAAACGTAGTGCGAAAACGATCTATGGTTAACCGAATTAATTGCTCTGATGGACGATTATGTCGACCATAAAATGGACGGAGCTTGCGGTAAACTTCGCGAACTGAACCATTATTTTCGAAATAAATTTGCACGATTTGCAAGCGTTGTTCTTTTGTCAACCTGTTCATGATGAATACCAAACCAAACTAAATATTAATCACTTGCCAGCTGACAAAATGGCCGCCAGTTAAAAAAGTGATGCCAACTTAAAGTTCTATACGTCAATAAAAAACACCCCTTATGTATAATATTTAAATTCATGAAATTCATTTTGATTGAAATGAACATACATATGTATACGGACATACATACGAGTATATACGAGTATGTATGTATGTATTAGAACTTATAAGTAAATAATATATAAAATAGTAATGTTTTAACTAATCCAAGATTTTTTAATAATTTCGCTGAAACTATTTTAATTAAGTTTCTTTTGATGGCAAGTTTTAGCCTGTTGGAAAAAACTAGTTGAGTTTTTGAAATAACACCTTTTAGAACGAAAATGCGCCTAGAGGTTTTGAAAATTATTATTGTTATTTTATTTAAATGAACTCAATTATAATAATTTTAATTTGTCATTGTACATTATCAGAACAGATTTTGAGCAATTTCATCGGAAAGACGAAGTATTTAGCTATTTAATTTCCAAGAATGTGTATGCTTGCAGTAGCACCTCAATAAGATCTTCACTTTCTCGTTTTATCCTTTTCTTATTAATGTTCGTACCTACGCATAATAATTTAGTTTTATTCACAAACAATATACATATGTATGTATATTTTTTAAGAAAAACACATTCATATGTGCATATACAGGACTTTTTGTTTTCTGGGTGCTTATCAGTATAAAAAAATCAAATAAAATGGAAAAACAGCTGTTCGAAACATTGATCAGAGTTCAACTTCTTCACATTTTTTAGTATGGAAAAAGTACCAAAATTATTTAAATGGTATCAAATCATTATTTTATACTTACAAACATTGTAATGACTTTGACATTTAGTGAAATTACAATTTAAGCTTCATACCCGTGTATACATACATATTTACATTACAACGTATTATAATTATAAAAAATATTTATATTTTTATTATCATTATAATTATTATGATTATATGTACCTATTTCTTTTTTTATTGGTATTATTTTTAAATAAAAATAGTTTTTTGTACGCTTGAATGTATGTTTGTACTCACATTTGTATGTATATTTTACATATTCATACATATGTACATATACATACATATGTGTGTTTATGTACATATATTAACAAAAAATAAACACATACGATTGGCAGTCTCTGGTTAGATTTTATAAAAAAAAAACTTTGTTAGAAAACTAAATTTATTAAATATGCCATGTACGTATGCAAATTAACCACTCAAAAGCAGTGTACGAAAATAAACTGTACATTATTTAATGTAATTTACACGGGGTAAGATATGATATCTATCTACTTTGTGTATGTTTACATATACACTACACGATAAGAATCACAATGATTTTTCAACTCAAGTAATATACCTTATAAAGCACTCTGCTTGACGGCCTATAGCATTGAAATTAAAATTTTTGTGTAAAACTATGTGTAAATACATATATTTTACTATATTTTAGTGTTCTTTGTCAAAGTGTTAGTGCTTCATAAGCAAAGACTGTAAATATATGTACATCCATTCATGCATGCATGAATGGATGTTCATATAAAGATGTGCAATTTAAAAAAAAATTTGTTTGCGTTGGGAGGGAAGTAACTAGGTGAGAAAATTATTGAGAGTATAAAGCAGCACACATTAAAACATCAGTGTTGCCGACTTCTGCGATGTTATCTATAAATGGAACAAACCAATTTTTCCTCAACTATATTTGAATTATATATAAATATCTTATGTAATTTTAATATAATTTCGCTTCATCATTATTGTATGCTCGAATTATTCAGTGGAAAGAATTTTCCAGTTTACACTTTTGATAATCAAGTTGCATACATATTTTGCTCACATTTCGTGTTAAATTGAAATATTATATAAAAGGTATTTTGTTTGTCATTTATATTAAATACATGTTAATCAAAAATTAATGTTTCGCTGAATTAGTAAAGTCAAACACTTAAGTATGGCACTAAACGTGTGGCAAACCTTTAACTGATGGCATAAAATCTTCCACAGGCTCATCAAAATTTCATAAATTACACTTCCACATAAGTAGAATTGTTAAGTTTTCAAATTGTTTATTTTTATACAATTTTGCATTTTTTTAATATTTTGAAATATTGTTTAATACATTTATATTAACCTTTTACAGGGATTTCTTAAACTAATTTCTATAAAAACTTATATGTTACTTTACGCCACTTTTATTTAAAATCTAATGAAACATTAAGAAGAAGGCTACATATTTAGTTATGTGTACCTGGCAAAATGTTTTCTTCGTATCAAAAACAAACTTAATATGTAGACGCTACTTTGACAATCTCGCCAAAAATTCACCAAAGTAATGGACAAAATAAGCGATTCTGGGACACTTAACCCGACGCTTCTTTCTTGGTTAAGATTCGAAAAGTACGCATGTTGAAAATTCATTATGAATATTTCTTATATATGTATGTATAAATCTATATGTATGTGTGAGAACATACACAATTAATTAATTTAATAATAATTAAACGTGTATACATGTGCATGTACATTAGGGTCATAACTTTTTTCATTTTCTTTTGATTCTTTAAATAATATTGACCGTAAGATAGATCATTGGGAGAATGACGTCCAAAAGTTATTATATGTACATGTTTATTATATATTTGAATAATTGTTTATCTTATACATATCGGTACGTAGAATTGAATTTCAAAACTCGCTACATGCAACGTTAAAAACGTTTAATAAAGTAGGTGTTCCATATACAGTTTATGTCCTTTCGTTATTTTGTTGGATAGAAACACAGTAAATTTTTGCAGAAGAAAAAATATTTTACTTAAAACATATGTACAGCAGCTTAAAACATGTGTAGCAGGAGCGAGTTTTTAAACTACACACATATTGCAGTGTTTTGGAATTAAATTTTCTTCAAGTAGCAAGTTGTGTTCCTGGCAAATTGTTTTAGTTTGTTCTACTTCTCGGTCTAAGGGCGTTAAAGAGCAGAATGGATCAATATTATTTTTATTATTATTATGATGCTTTATAAAACACAAGATTAAAAATTTAAATTTTCTATTTCTCGCAAATCTACACCAAAATTAACACTATGTTTCTTTTGGGTTTTAATAATTTATAATATTTTTCTAATACCTTTGGGACCTACTCTTAAGCAATAGTACTCCACCCAGCAATTATTTTTTAAGCATTTTTTAAATTTATCGACAACGGAAAGTACTAACACTACACAAAGCAATAAAAGGTGCACATTAGGGTTGTTATGGCTGCAAAGGACGAGTTTTGTGCTGTTCCATTCAAGCAAGAAGTTTTTTTCTCACTAGACAATGCAAAGAAATAGTTTTCGAACTCAATCCAATTTTTAATGTAATTTTCAGTAATCATTGAGCGATTTGCTTGTTTTTTACTTCAGATACTAAAGCTGCACGGTGTTATTTGTCAAAAGTCACTGCTATCGTGATTTATATATGTATATACATACAAGTAATGTACATACTTATGTACATAGGAATAGAGCACCGTAAATATAATTACAAAAAATTTTGTTTATTAATATTTAAAATTTGTATTAGTTTGAAGTTTTATCCCTGTAAAACAGAATTGGGATTCCTGCAACACTGAATAGAATATGAGATTAAACCAACCCAAGAAAATTGCAGACGGACGACGCTATGCACTCTATACTTATCTCTTAATAATTTTAAGTCAGGATTGCCAACTTTTACACATGTAATGTGAAGCCGTTCTTCTTGTATTAAGTTTGGCAATAAATTGAGGACAAAAATCTACATCACTTTTTAACTTTTGCAAGTTCATATGTGCGTAATAAAAAAATATGGTTTTTCTTGAATTTACCCTTGGATTTTAGGTTTAATATTGCAATACTTTTGAGTAAAATAATAACATTGTGCTTTACAAACTTATAAGACTTCCAAATTTTTAATAAAAAAATACTTGAAAATTCATAATATTGTTTGCTTTGTACCTTCAAATTGCTCAAAATAGCATTTGTATGAGTGGAATTTGACATTTTCCATGGCAAAAATTGGTTAATAATACTTTACACTTTAACCATAATACATATGTAGTAGAAACTGAAACTCGTTAAGAATCCACTGGCCATAATTTGCAAATCCATAAAATTTAATTACATAATTACCGATAAAATCATAGAAAGTCTGAATACAAAAGAGTATGAAAGCAGGATTAATTTTTGTCTTCCCATTTTACCGAACTTGGCAAGAAAAGTATGGGAAAACATTACTTGCGTAAAAGTTGGCAGTCCTGTAGTTAAAAACAATACATACTTAAATATGAAGTGTGCAGTGGGCAGTTGCAAGCAAAATAACACCAAAAATTTTTTTTACTTCTATTGTTTTCCGAAAAATAACGAGCAAAGAGCATACTCGTATTGCAATCAAAGTAATGCAGTATTTTATTAAAAATTACATAATTTGATTTAAAAGTTTTCAGCATGCATAAAGAAATTTCAAATTATAAATTTAAAACTAATTTTATTTTATTTATTTTTTTTTGCATTTTAAGTTCTAGTTCAAAAGTCATAATTGATAATACACCCTCCTATTGAGATGTTCATAATATGTATAGCCGGCACATATGTATAAGCAAACACAATTTTTAATATCTTTGTGGTTATCTTGGTAATATATGCTACATACAAAATATTTCATGCTTGAAAATATGAAAAAAAGTTTAGTTTTTTAATATTTGTGCAATAAACGAAAATTTTGTAAATTTTACGAAAAGTTTAGCTGGTACAAGGAAACATATTTCGTAATTATACGAGTTTCGTTGTGTTACAAAACTTATATATCGTACCATATTTTTTGTTTATTTTATTGAATTTAGAAGAAAATAAAACATTTTTATAAACTTGGAAATTTCCAAAAATAAAAAAAATATTGAAATATAAAAATAAAAATTGCTGTTTTGTTAAATTTTTTAATTTTTCCTCCATTTCTTTTAATGTCATTGTGCAATTTTTAATAGCCAGTTTGATTCGTGAGTTTTAGTGCAAAATATGTAATGTAATGTATGGGAAATACAGAGGCTGTAACAATTCCACTAAAATTATATTTTTTGTTATTATTACAAACTTCAGTTCCAAGAATTACAGATTATTCTACAAACTGATTTTTCAAATGCAAGGCAAAATAATTTCCTTGCAGATTTTAATATTTTAAGCTTTTTATACAAAATTTCGTATATAACACGAAATTGTTTTTCATGAGTCATGAATTTCTTTTGTAATATAAACATAATTTTTCGTAAATCTAATAATAAAATATTTGTAAAAATAGAAAATGTTCTTACTTACAAATAAACAAATACCATTTCTCCTATCTACGAAGGATTTTGTAATGTAAAAATGACGAATATATTCGTAAAATGAACCACATTTTTTAATTTATTTTACCTATGATATATATTAACAGCCTTATTCATAAAAAATATTTCAGGTTTATTAAGCGCTTATGTGACATATTTCTATGGGAAATTTGTCAAATAAACCTGTAATAAACCTAAATTATTTTTTATGAATTAGACCGTAAGTGTATTTGTATGAGGCTATCAGCGCACCGCACATTAGATTTTTGGTTGCTGATAAATACACATTATATGTTACCAACTATCAAACGAAGTTAGAGTAAACCGCATTTTGGTATTCTTAAAAAAATGGAGCTGGAAAATAGTTTTTGTACAGATCATAATTTTGCAAAGTATTAAGCAATTAAATAATCAAAAAGAGCAATTGTTTAAAAAAATAGATGTGGGTTACACCACTTCATGTCTGGTGGATTAAGTAAACCATAAAGTTCTTTAAAGTTAAAAGTTTTATATTTTTCTTCATGTATAGCGAGTGCCAAAGACATCAATATTCAGCTTCAATATGTGTGGTTGTGTGCGTTTGTTTTCCAAAAATAGTCACACATATACTATTGGTGTGAATATTTTTTTATAAAAAAACGCACACAACCACATATTGAAGCTGAATATTGATGTGTCTAGCACCCGCTTATGGCTTAAAGTTTTATCAATGATCTCATTAGCATACATATATAAATTTAGACAAAAATTAAAATGGTTCGCTTCCAAAATTTAGAGAGAAAAATTATAATATGTTCGACTGTAATGTTTACAATTTTTTTGCTTTTTTCTGACTTAAAATTATCAGCCAATAGCAAAACATTACGTCACGCGGTAGTGCATACATAAGTACACACATGCTAGCCAGTGATGTCAGATTTATTTGTAGCCTCCTCGCTAAATTAGTTGTCGAATATCGCCAATATAATATTATATATGAGCTAAAAAAATTTACATGTTTTTATTTAACAAATATTGTTAAATTTAAATAAAATAAGTTTTTACATTAACAAAAGTTAATTTATAAGACATACATTAGCTTACCATAACATAAAAATACTGTCGTATAAAACATAATAAAAATTGCTTATACCAAAAGATGAATCTTAATAAGAAAAATTAAACTTGAACATCGGGTTCAAAATAAATATTAAAGTCTCGTGATAACATACAATTAACATTTACTTAAGAATAAATTTAAGTACAAATTGTTGTACTAGTCATTATATTCAGCTATTTACATCCTAACTGGTAAACATACGGTGTAGAAAATAACTCTCTATTGCATTAATTATTTTATGTTGTAGAAAAATTTCCTCGCAAAATTTGCTATATTTTAAACACTAACCCATTTTATTGAAATTGCATATATGGATATAGCTAAAAATATCGCCAAGGAATTAAAATATTGCGAAGCAAATTGCCAAAAAATACTTCAAAATTTTCATCGTTAAAAACGAAGTCACACTCTCCATTTTCTATAATGGGGGACAATGTTCTCAACATTTAGATTTCAAAAAGCAATGCAACCAGGAAAAACACTTGAGTTAAATAAAAAGGTACTAAATATAATATGCCGTATTCATAAAAAATATTTAAGGTTTATTTGACAAATTTCCCATAGGAATATGTCAAATAAATCTTTAATAAACTTTAAATGTATTTTATGAATACGGCAGAATATGTTTTACTTTAATTAAAACTAATCTTATATAAAAATAAGAAAATCATATACTTAAGAACATATTATTAAAGCACATATGTATATTAAAAAACAAACTTTAAAAAGAACGAACATATCAAATTTTCATTTCATAAAAATATCGCAGTTCCTATACGAAAAGAAAATTCATTTAACACACAAATTAATAAAGAGTAACAGCCTTATTTATAAAAATTATTAAGGCTTAATGAAAGGAATTTTGTATGAAAATTTGTTTTAAAAATCCATAATAAAACCTAAACAATAAGTAAGTTTTTATTGAAACAAGGACTTGATTTGTTTTAAACCAGCAGATGTCAGACGCTCTATATAAAAATTTATGTTTGCACTGAAAAATATCACATGCTAGTATTTAAAGATTTTCAGACTACATGTACCATGTAAAAGTGATATTCCACAAGACAAAAACATATATGTAATTTGAACACAATTTAACTGCCTGTTTATAGAAGCCATGTAAAAACTCTCGTCTGTGTATTTATATTGAAAACAAAAACAAATTTGAGTGCTTTGTTTTTGTTTTCAATATAAATAGGCAGACGAGAATTTTCACATGGCTTCTATAAACTGGCAGTAAGTAGTTTTACACCTATTATTTAGTATTTTTCTATAATATTTTTAAAAGTATTTTTTCAACTATTCATGTATCATTCAAACCCATACAAAATGTAAGAGAAGATAAAAAACAATTGTATATACATATGTATGTATGAAAAGTTATTTACACGTCATTGCTATTTATATGAAAATCACCATCCTTTGGTATTTCATTGCTTTTACACAACAAATTTTATTGCTTCAGCGTTAAACGCGTGTAAGAATATTGTGGCATATGTTTTAAACTTAAAGAAATACATAAAAGCCAAATCTCTTTCTATTTTTGCCTTTAAATATGGATGTGACAGAACTTTTTGCTGGTTTGTAAAACAGGCTTATATCAACTCAATCTATATAAGATTTTAATTCTTCCTAAAACTCTAAAATGGACTCAAATGTTTCTCAATTGCATTGAGTGAATCATTTTCCATATATTTTCTATAATAAAAATTTCGCTATTCGATTCTATTTGGAATGCTGATGACATAATGATTCCCTCTTGTTAGACAAAACAATTTTTTACATTAATTAAATTAAATATTAAAGTTAGAGTTTGATAGAGCGCGTATTCCTTGAATCAGTCTTATAATAATACAAACAAATATCTTGAAATGTTCAATTTAAGTTTTTAAATGACAGGATTGCTCGAAATAAAATAGATTTGAAATTTTTAGTTTAGTGCACTTCCACGAAAAAAAAAATTAATTTAAAAAGCACTATCTTCATATTTTTCCGCGTTTAAAATTTCAAGAGGTGACAGCATTGCAAGGCGAGTACAATCTGTTACTTTTTAACATCACACACGTACGCTGTGTATGATACTCACGAAGCACATACACTACTAAAGAATAAGATATATATGTGTGGACAAAACAGTTCTTGATACATGTTACACTCAAAATATGCTGTTAGTAAATTCAAATGAAACATAATTTCAAACAATATGGTACATGACATGTAGAAAGACACATAATGACGTTAGGAGAATTTCCAGGATGTTGCTTGCATATTGTTAATCTTTATGTCAACAGCAGAAATGCTTTACGCACGTCCACAGCAGCATACCTGGGTATGTACATACGTTTTGTATGGGGAATGGTACGTCGTTAGCATAAAAATGCTAATTACGTATCTACCTGGTTTGTTGGAATTTCCGAATTATTTTTTTAGTTTGTTAGAAATGGACAAAAGGCTAAAAAATTTTATGATAACCAATTTCATCCTCACAGTCATTGTTTGTTGAAAAAAGTGGTTGTATAGGTAGACGACATACGTATATAATAAATATATAATATAGGCAGGTAGAAACATTTATTGTTGCGGAAATTTCATTCGTTGTAGTATCGTCAGAAAATTTAGTTTACATTTGTGATTCGAAGTGAAAAGACGTTTCTGTTTATTTTGTGGAAATAAAAAAATATTAAAAGTGAAATGGCTGATGGTGAATGGCTTACTCCGCGACAACTAAGCGCACTTTCGTACGAAGAACAACAAGCATATATTCGGCAAGCGCTTGAAGAGAGCCAAGAAGAAACAAGTGACCACGATTCAATAGTTGGTGACGAGGCTTTAGGTGATATTGGTGGAGATCACTCAGACGTTGCAGAACCCATGTTACCAGAATATGACCCAGAGGGCGACAGTGATTCTGATGAAGATCTTGAAGATGCACCAATTGAAACTGCCGAAGTTTTTACTGCCAGAGATGGTAATGTTTGGTCCTCGATACAACCACAACCTGTAAGATTCCGTACGCACAACATTCTAAGAAGTGCAGAGTCTGGACCAGTACGGACAACGCAGGGTTTGACCATTGCAGAAACGTTCCAATTGATAATGTCAAACGAAATATGCGACATAATTATTCGTGAATGAAATCGAAAGGCAAGGCAATTTTATGATATTGACAACGCAAAACGTCCAACAAGAGAACCGAGATCATGGATTCCCATAACAAAAAGTGAATTTGATGCATATTTGGGCCTACTTTTGCTAAGTGGCGTTACACATTCTGGTTACGTGCATACGAAAGATTTGTGGAAAACTACTTCACATCCACTATATCGTGCCGCAATGAGTGTACGACGATTTTGGGAAATAAGCCGCTTCATACGTTTTGATAATGGAAACACACGCCAGCAACGAAAACAAACTGACAAAGCAGCAGCAATATCGGACGTTTTTTTGATGCTTAACAGCTGTCTTCGTAGATATTACGTGGCTGGAGCTAACGTCACCGTAGATGAACAATTGTATGCTTATCGTGGTGGAACTGGCTTCACGCAATACATACCATCAAAACCTGCCAAATATGGAATAAAAGTGTGGTAACAACTTTTTCACTAGCTACAACTTGGCAAAAACTTTGATTTTAGACAACAATTTATCTATATTGGGTACTTGCAACAAAAGGCGTACATTCGTGCCAGCAGCATTTGCCAACCCGAAACGACGTGAGGCTGAATCATCAATGTTTGGGTTCTGTAATCACGTTACGATGTGCTCGTACGTTCCCAAGAAAAACAAGGCAGTTGTAATGTTGTCCACTACTCATTATACAACAGAAACGACCGGTCCTAAGAAGAAGCCATTGATTATATTGGACTACAACAAAACCAAAGGTGGTGTTGATAACATGGACAAGTGCTTGTCCGAATTTAGTACGAAGCGGCGCACAAATAGATGGCCTCTGGCTTTCTTTTATAATATTGTGGAAGTTGCTGCGTTTGCTGCATACGTAATATACATTGACAACAACACTCACCTGAAGACATCTACAAGCCACCGTAGGATGTTTCTCCATCAGCTTAGCGAGCAATTGTGCAAGCCAGAAATGGAAAGAAGGGCGAATAACAGCAGAATATCCAGAGATTTTTCAACGTGCAATGCCATCGAAGGGTGCCCCTATGGCTGAGTGGTAGCGATGCTAGCCTCTCAGTCTAGAGGTCGTGGGTTCGATTCCCACCATAGACCCTGGGTGTTTTTCGCAGACAAGCTAATCGCTTTGCGAATTGTGTTTGTGTTAAAAAAAAAAAAAAAAAAAAAAAAAAAAAAAAGCCATGAAAAGTGGGCCCATCGGAGTTGTGGATGCTGAGGCATATGCATCGGAGGAACGTGATAGTACGGGCCGGCTAAAAGTAAAGGGGAATTGCTACATCTGCTCGAAACGACGCCCTACTCGTAAAGCATGCACATTATGCAACAAACCAGTGTGCGCAGAGCATTCCAAAGACTTATCTCAATGCGATAGATGTATTTGAATTTCAATAATTTTAAGCAAAAATATTTAAAACTGACATTATATAATCATAATAAAAAATAATTACAAAACTTAGCTCAAAATAAACTATACTTTTATATTATATTATCATATTTGCATGCGTTTTACTATACATACCCAGGTATGTATTCTGTTGACTTAAGGGTGCAAGAAATCTCAAGTCGATCCGGTTATCCAGTTTAGAGCTACAGCGTTTTCAAAACTAAAAACATACCCAGGTATGTTGCCGTTGACATAAAGGTTAAGTAGGCAGTAGCGGCTACAAATGTAACACATAATTTTATAAGCAGCACTTAAAATGTATATATACATGGGCCCTTAAAATTTAACTACCCTTGTGAGTTGAATACAAATTTACCTCCGTTTTGTTGTAGATGTGAACATTTTGATTTACTTTGCACTTAAAAATTAACAGCCTTATGTAAATTGGTTAAATTTTAAGGGCTGAAATCGGCCCTACTACGTGGTATGTACCATGTGCAGCTTCATAGTGACGTCAATATTACGCCCAAGCCACATGCGCACAGGCCTTATTTTTCATATGAAGCGAATGATTTTTTAGTTATTTTTGAATATTAGTTATTTTATTTTCAACACCAACACACACATATTTAAAACTACTGATTTTAAATCGTTTGTTTCAAAATATTTTTCTTCTAATTTGGAACACATACTATTAATTTGTGTATTCAAAATTTCAACTTAAGCAGGTGTGGCATATCTTTTAACAGCAGAATTCACATCAAGACAACACGTGAAACGACTCGGAAGCTATCACATACCGTATATAAAACTATAAAAATTGTGTTACACTTATTTTAACGGACAACAAATTACCTACCTGACTAATTTAAACACAAGTTAGTACAATTACAATTGCTTGATTCGAATTTAAAAAAACGACTTCAAATAAATTAGAAATAACTTGTTTTCATTTAGAAGTATTTTAGTTAAACTTTCTTTTCAAATACAACACAACAAGGCTTGTAAATTAAATAAATATAATTTTAAAGAATGTTTTTTATAAATCATTTTTATTGTTTATAAATATGTAAAGTACATATTGCTGAGATAATTAGGTAATATGCAAAAAAATATCTGTAAGTAATCTAATAACATAATTTTTTTATATTCGTACAAAATAATAGGAAAACAGATGCTCTGTCCTCATCTTCGTCAAAACAGAGCCCTTAGATGTTAAATATCATGTAACAAAACTTCAACCATCTATTTCCATGTTTTTTGCCTTATCAAATTTAACGGTTTAAGTTTTTTATGCACGTACATATCGAGCTAGTTAAGGAACACTACAACCTCAAGGTTGTTAAAACAAAGATACAAACATAATTAAAGCTAAAGCAAGATCAAGCATGTTAAACTAAAACAAAGATACAAAACATACTAAAACAAAGATTATTTGTAATAAATCAAACATGTCAAATTTACTAAAGATTATTTGTAATAAAACCAAGCAAGTGAAAGGTTATTTGTAATAACATGCTAAATTGTAATCGAAATAAAGATACAAACACTTTAGGACAAAGACATTCATTTCAGGGAAATATCAAATGTAAACA
Source organism: Tachina grossa (assembly GCA_949987645.1). NCBI lineage: Eukaryota > Metazoa > Arthropoda > Insecta > Diptera > Tachinidae > Tachina > Tachina grossa. Next base: position 81,942,914 of record OX465278.1, on the reverse strand, counting down.
TATTCTAGAGATAAGAAAATATCAAACACATTTTTTGTAAACACAATTTACAAACAAACAACCCAAGAAAAGGGCATGTTGATAAACATAAGATAAAGAATGTACATTTTCATAACTAACCCTAGTTTAAGCAAACAGGCACTAAAACTCAACATTATATAAAAAGATTGTTTTTTTTTTTGACATAAAGGCAGTCTAAATTTAACACGAGTCTGAATCGAACATCAGTATTAAGTATAAACATAAGTGTAGTTTAGATTAATTTTTTAAAGAAATAAATAAAGAAAGCGCATAGCCGCTTAATAAATTAATTTTTTTTTAAATCTTAAAAGAGAAATCTTTAACTGGCGATCCTGCCAGGAGGATAATATATTTTTATCCTTCTAACGAGCGGACCAAAGCATCCTTGTCGCAGCAAGGAAGAATCCTTCATAAGAAAAGGATCATTAAAAAAAAAATATATATATAGAACTTTTCCACATAAGTAAAATTATTGCACATAGTAAAGAAAAAGTGTGGTGAAAAAAGAAAAAAAAAATTTTTTATGAAAAGAATTAAAAAATTTAACATCTTTGACGAACAAAGAAATCTAGTTACTAAGGAAGAAATGACACAAGCCGAGTACAATGATCCAACAAATGGCTAGTTTGCAGATCATGCTACAAAATATTCAGGAAGAGAATAGAACGCTGAAAGAAAGACTCGATCAAATACCAATCAACCCAGGCATAGCACCACCAGCAACGGCTAGATTACAACCAGTGAACGTCTCATACACCACACCCGAGGAAATTAATCTGGACGTATTCAAAGCATTGCCAGTATTCGACGGCAATATCGCAAGATGCCGAATTTGGAGGGAAGACGTGTCGAGGCTTATGGAAGGTATCAGAATTCACCAAAACTCAAATAGATACGTGGAAGCCTTGTGTCAATAATAAAAACGAAGATACAAGGCGCAGCCGCAGACGTATTAACAAAACACAATACAATATTCAATTTCGATGCTATACGAAACAGATTAGATTATACTTATGCCGATCAGAGACCATTATATGTACTTCAGGATGAAATGAAGAAATTAACACAAGGTAGACGCAACTTATCAGAATTTCATGATGAAATTAATAAAGCTCTCACCTTAATCACTTCCAAAATTGCCATGTCCGATCATTCACAAGAGGTAATAGATGTAATGACAAATGAAGCCACTCAAGAAGCTGTACGAGTCTTCAAAGACGGAATTAGTAACTCGTACATACGTTCCACACTATATCGAAATCCAATAAAGGATTTGGAACATGCTTTTGCGGTAGCACGCACCATAGAACACGATGACGAGCATCGAAAATTACGATTATCATACTCCAGCAATGAACAGAGGAATTATGTACAGCCAATACAAAGACCTAATAACAACCATCATCATCATCACAGACATCCATCGTATACCCATCAACAAAGAGAAGTGCCTACCCAACATCAGTATCAACCACGTCCAGAACCAATGGACACATCATCAGGTAACACCAATCAACATCGCAGAACGAATTTTCATAATCAACAACATCATCCTTGGAAGAGACACCGAGAACCCAGCACACAATTTCACCAATCTAAATTTCTGAGAAGCAATAACCTTGCAGCGGAAGATGATAACCAAAGTATTATTGTAGAAACAGGTACCATAAATAAAATAGTTACTAAGTCTTTAAACTAAAAAATGGGTTGCCCTTTATATAATGAATGATGGAGAAAAAAATTTTGAAGTGTTAATAGATACAGGCGCAACCCACAATTATATAAAAAAATCTTTAAAGTTTAACCATTCAGAAAAAATTAAGCCTTTACAAATTATAAGTATGCATGGTAAATCAATAGTCAATACCAAACAAACTATTAAATTTATGGGAAAAGACATAGATTTCTTCGAAACAGATAATTTTGACTTAATATTAGGATGGGACGGAATAAGAAATCTAGGCGCAATAATAAACAGTAACGATATAAGATTTGAATTGCAGGAAAGAAAGGATAATGCATACATAAATTTCACAATAGGAAGTGAAGAATACAGAAAAGAGACTGAAGAATTAATGATAGGTAATAATAAAATAGGTCCCCTACCTTTTACTACAACTATTGAGGCAAGCATTAAAACAACTACAGATGACCCAATTTGGACAAAACAGTACCCGGGCAATATGAATGACGTAGAATTTGTCAATAAAGAAATACAAAAATTACTAGAAGATGGTATTATTCAAAAAAGCTTTAGTCCTTATAATTCACCTATGTTAACAGTTCACAAAATAGGAACTGATGAGAATGGTAAACCGAAACGTAGGATGGTGATAGACTTCAGAAAATTAAACGAACATACAGTTACTGACAGATATATAATTCCAGATATAAATATAACTTTACAGAATCTAGGAAAAGCTAGATACTTTACCACACTCGACTTGGAATCAGGATTCCACCAAATTAGGATAAAGGAAAAGGATAGAGAGAAGACTGCTTTCTGTGTAAATGGCGGAAAATATGAGTTTTTACGTATGCCTTTCGGCTTAAAGAACGCTCCTTCCATTTTCCAAAGATGTGTGGATGATATTTTACGAGAATTTATAGGAAAATTTGCTTACGTATACATAGACGACGTAATTATATATTCTTCCTCGCCAGAGGAACACATACAACATATCCATACTATTTTTAATGCCCTAAATAAGGCGAACTTAAAAGTGTCCAATGAGAAATCAAAATTCTTCATGGAAGAAGTAGAATATCTCGGACATATTGTAAAATATAATAAAATAACCACTGACCCGGAAAAAATAAAGGCAATAGAAAATTTTCCAATACCGAATATATTAAAAGACCTCAGAGGTTTTTTGGGACTTACTGGCTACTATGGGAGATTTGTAAAAGATTATGCTCAAATTTCAAAACCCTTAACTTTGCACCTAAAAGGAGAAAACGCTCACATTGGTAAAAATAAAAGTAAAAATACAGAGGTTAAACTGGAACAACCAGCCATAGAAGCTGTAAACAAATTAAAAAATAGTCTAAAAGAGCAAGTGGAATTATACCAACCCAACTTTAATAAACCATTTGAACTTACAACAGATGCTTCCAACATAGCTATTGGAGCTGTTCTAAGTCAAAATAGGAACCCAATTTATTTTTTATCTCGTACACTGAGCACCACCGAACAAAATTATAGTACTAACGAAAAAGAATTACTGGCTATAATATGGGCCTTAAAGAAATTACGTAACTACATATACGGCATAGCTGATTTGACCATCTTTACTGACCATCAGTCATTGACATATGCAATCTCAGACAAAAATCCTAACCCCAAGCTAAAACGATGGAAAGCCATCATCGAATACTATGGTGCTAAATTAACCTATAAACCTGGTACACAAAATGTTGTGGCGGACGCATTATCACGACAAGCTATAAATACATCATCAGTAGGCACAGTTCATTCAAGTGATAGCTCAAGTGAACAAATAATAAAAACTGTATCACAACCATTTAATGCGTATGGAGTACAAATTGAACTCATACCAAATGAAGTATCTAATGAAATACATACACAAATAATATTTCAGTGTAAATTACGTCATATTATTAGATTTACTAACGAAAAAAATTTAATTACCGAACTAAAAAAGTGTATTCAACCCCAAAAAATCACCGCCATATATGCTACAGCTGAAGATTTATTTAAATACGGAAGAATCATAAAGAATACATTCAATACCACCAAACTGGTACACACACCAATAAGATTAAGAGATATAACGAAAAGAGAGGAACAAATTCGATTAGTACAAGAAACACACGAGAGAGCACATAGAGGCTATAAAAATAATATACACGAACTATTAGAACAATATTACTGGCCGGACATGAGAAAACACTGTAAGGCATTTAATAAGAAATGCACTGCATGTTTGTATGGTAAATACGAACGCAACCCAACAAAAGAACCATTACAACACTCGGATATTCCCGAACATCCAGGGGAATACATACATATAGACATTTATTTCAACGAGCATAAACAATATCTTGTAGGTATAGATAAATTCTCTAAATACATAGTTATCAGAGACATCGACTCAAAGGCTGATATGGACAGTAAACTAGAAGAAATTCTCATTAATAATTTTCCGAACTGCAAACGATTAATGACAGATAATGAAAAATGTTTGAATACGATCATGGTGAACCAAATGTGTATAAAACATAACATTAAAAAGATACAAACCCCAGTACACAGGTCTAAAGCAAACGGACAAGTCGAACGAGCACACAATTCAATATCGGAACTATCTCGAATTTTTAAGATACATAAAGAAACATCAGCAACGGAGGAGTTATTCCTAGCGGTAAAAGAAATAAACAACTCTACACATTCAGTTACAGGATATAAACCCAAAGATATTCATTTTAATTTAATAAAATTCTCTAAGGAGGATATACGAAATAAATTAAGAAATGCTTCGCAGAAGACACTACAAAGGTTAAATCAAGGATCAAAGCATAGGACATTTCAACAAGGAGATCAAGTGTTGGTAGCTAGAACTAACATCAGAAGTAAGAGCGATAGCAGATACAAAAAACACATAGTTCAGGAAGATCGTGAGGACACTATCTTAACTCAAGGAGGGCAGATCATACATAAAAATAATATAAAAAATTATGTACTTACAAAAAATGAGGATAACATTCCTAACATCACTTATCATGGTCATCACAACCGCAACAATAATTCAAGCAGACGTTAAACTACAAAACCTAACAGGGAAAAAATACGTATTGACAAGAGGTGACGACGCATTGTTATTCGACAATTATTCTTATTTATTTCATGTAAGCTACTTAACAAAAATATTCTCGCCGTACAGGCAAGTGCTTAGTGGTAATTACAAGCCTAATGTAGAAGAACAAATTTGGATTGAAAAAATTGAAATTCTTACGAAACAGCTAACAGAACATAATATTCAGAGAAGAGGAATAAATTTTTTAGGTTCCGCCTTAAAACTTATTACGGGTATCCCGGATCACGATGATGTTATACAAATAGAGAAAGCCATTAACACACTAATTGAAAATAATACAAAACAAAAATTAATAAACTCTAGATTCGAAAAAATTCTTAATACAATCAATCGGAAAAATATAAAAAACCATATAATCTTAGAACAAGTGCATGACCAACTTTTATTAATAACACGAACTATTAATGCTGCAAAAAACAATGAATTCTTATCGGAAGCTTTGGACATGGAGGATTTGAGGGAAGTGATTACGCATGAATTAACAAGAACCCCAATAATTAACATAATGGAATACGCAGACATACACATCGCTAGAACCTATGAACTCATAATCACCATTTACAAATACCCGGTACTAACTAACCAATGTGACTATTTTAAGGTAACTCCAATTAGTTTTAGACATGGAAAAATTGTTACTGACCAGGAAATAGCAAGATGCGGGAAGGACTATGTTAGGATCACAAAGTGTAAAAACAATTTGGGAAAATATATTTGCAAACGAAACAATAATACGGACGACAACTGTATCATACCATTACTAGAAAATCAGAGCGCTAAATGTTCAATTATTCAAGAGTACAATCAACCGCTATTACAAATTGACGAAGGATTTATATTATTAGACAGAACTCACACTGTAACTAACCATACGACAACAGAAATAACATTAGTAGAATTCACGGACGAAGTACATATAGATAACATAACTTATAAAAACATACATGCCGGATGGCTAGAAGCAATACACACTAAACATAGTGAAAGTTTTGAGATAATGAAAATTTTATATACAGACACAGAATATGCATTTAATAACTTAGATTCATTAAAGAAATTTTATATACCTGTAGAAAATCACCCCTTTAGGTCATTTATTTACTTAATAATAATTACAACTGGAATTATTAGTTGTCTATACACAGCCATAAAAATATCCAAATATTGTATAATATACAGACAACGCAAAGCAGACGAAAATTTTAAAGTCCTTTATAGAAATGAGCTAGTAAAGATGCAGGCTAATACAGTTTAAATCGGGACGATTTAATTTAGGAAGGGGAGAGTTAAGGAACACTACAACCTCAAGGTTGTTAAAACAAAGATACAAACATAATTTAAGCTAAAGCAAGACAAAGCATGTTAAACTAAAACAAAGATACAAAACATACTAAAACAAAGATTATTTGTAATAAATCAAACATGTCAAATTTACTAAAGATTATTTGTAATAAAACCAAAGATGTGAAAGGTTATTTGTAATAACATGCTAAATTGTAATCGAAATAAAGATACAAACACTTTAGGACAAAGACATTCATTTCAGGGAAATATCAAATGTAAACATATTCTAGAGATAAGAAAATATCAAACACATTTTTTGTAAACACAATTTACAAACAAACAACCCAAGAAAAGGGCATGTTGATAAACATAAGATAAAGAATGTACATTTTCATAACTAACCCTAGTTTAAGCAAAGAGGCACTAAAACTCAACATTATATAAAAAGATTGTTTTTTTTTGACATAAAGGCAGTCTAAATTTAACACGAGTCTGAATCGAACATCAGTATTAAGTATAAACATAAGTGTAGTTTAGATTCATTTTTTAAAGAAATAAATAAAGAAAGCGCATAGCCGCTTAATAAATTAATTTTTTTTAAATCTTAAAAGAGAAATCTTTAACTAGCTCTATTTTCGATTTAATAATAAACTACATGTAGTAAAAAATTAACATTTTTATTGAAATTGAGATTTTAGGGGCCAATCCATTGTTTAGAGTTATCAAAATGCCAAAATTCTTGATAACTTTTAACATTCATGCTGTAAAATTGTAAGGGACAATTCAGGCATGTGAAACATATTTGACTATCAAGCCATATTTGCGGTTCTACCGCCAGCGACATGTTATCGAAAATGTGCCTATCCACAGTTTAGAATTATCAAAATGCCAAAATTGTTGATAACTTTTAAGATATAGGTTGTTCAATTTTATCGTAAGCGAACATTTTTTTACGTAAAAAAACATATTTGAATATTACAAAAACCTTCTCCTGATAACTTTAATTTTTGTCGCTTACGATAAAACCGAAAATAAGGCCCGATTAAAAAAAATTCTAGTAAAAACTTTCGTTTTTGTCGTTTACGATTTAGTCGAAAAAAGGCGTATTTCCCATTACTCGTTTTCTACGAAACTTACGTACATATGCACACGCATATGTATACATGCACATGTGTTCATACTTAAATACATACATACTTAAGCCCCGTTCAGACTATTACACAAGTATTAATACTTTCATCACCATTTTACGATACAGAAATCTAAATACATTCGTTGCGACTGTCAAAAAATCTAATGTAAAATCACATATTGTGTTCAGACCATCACACTTCAAATCAAATGTGTAATACAAGTATAAAACAAAACAGCTGTTCAATGAAAATGTCTGTGCTATTCATTTACTAGCGGTGGCAAAACGGTTTCATGCAGGCGGGGACGTGCCGACACTTGAAAAAATTCAACAGTTAAAAATATTCTATGTAAATAACAGAAAAAAATTTAAGAAAAGATATTACAAAAACGTTAAAAAATTACGTCAACGAAATATACTTCCATACGATTCACTTATTCAAAATTTTGAGCCGATATACATATTACAAAACATGACATCAATGACGACACGCTATCGGCGGCGACACAACCGACTTGGAAGTTTGGTTTGTGTGAAAATGCAACCCTGATCTAATGAAAAGTATTATCGTTTAGAAAATTCTCTAAAAACGAAAAAGTCTTATGGGATGTCAAAATTTGTATCGTATTATTTGCCACTTTGATGACATTTTGAGTTCAGACTATCACACTTGCACGTATTATTTGAATTTTTGACAAGTATATAGCTCTCTAGCTATAGCGGAAGTGCTTCATCAATTTGATTAGTGTGTCAGTGGTCAGTATGTCTTAAAGTATGTACTTTTTGCACCTCCATATCTCCGGATCGTTTTATTGTAGGAGGTTACATGAATTAATTCTAATTATGATTTGATAATTTAAGGGGAACAAAGTTATGAGGGGGATAAAAACAGCTCGAATGGCTTCCTGTAAATAAACGCACTGAGTGCAGTGGCCGGAACTTGGCCTGGCGCACTACCGTGCGCCTAGATACTTTGGATGTCAGTAGTAGGGAACTGGGGTTCCTGGCGCCGATTAAAATTGTTAAATTGTTGCTGAAATTGTTAAATTGTGGGCTGAAATTGTTAAATTGTTGCTGAAATTGTTAAATTTGGGTAATTAAAATTTGAAAATTGTTAAATTCTTGGAAATTTGTGATTTTTGTTTACATTAGGAGTTTTTTGTTTACATTAGGAGTTTTTGTTTACATTAAGTGTATGTCTGTCTGTCCGTCTGTCGGTCTGTCTGTCTGCCTGACCGTGGATGCTTGTGTGTGGAATATTTTGTGTGCATGTATTAAGGCGGTTCATAGTTTGGCGGTTTTTATGTGTGTATATGACGACGGGGAAAATCATGAAAATGGTTTTTCCTAATGCTGACGGAAAATCATCTAATGATTTTTCCTAATGCCGAAGGCAAAACATGATAATTTTTCCTAATGCCGACGGCAAAACATGATAATTTTTCCTAATGCCGAAGGCAAAACATGATAATTATTTTTTTCAAATGCCGACGGCAAAACATGATTATTATTTTTCCTAATGATTACGGCATGCATGATAATTTTTCCTAATGCCTAGGCAATGCATGATAATTTTTCCTAATGCCGGGCAATACATGAATATTGTTTTTTCAAATGCCGACGGGAAAATGATTTTTCCTAATGACGACTGGAAAACGTGAAAGTTATTTTTTCTAATGCTAATGTAGGTGTTGCTAGACTGTGGGAATTTAAGGCTGACCGTGATTTGAGTGGGTGGCGTTGTTGCCGTAATATGTAACCATAGGAATTTGCGGATGTGTCTGTCTGTCTGTGAGAGTTTAGGTGAGGGTTTGATTGGAAGGGGCGGGGTGTAGTTGAGGTAGATCGATTGCGTGTGTATGTGTGCGTGTGTGTGTGTGTGTGTGTGTGTGTGTGTATGTTTGTAGGAATTTCAATGTGTGTATTTCTGTAGGAGCTTAGGGCAGATTGTGATTTATGAGGGGTGAGGTGTTCTAGTAATATGTAACCGGGGGAATCTGTGTGTTTGTATGTCTGTAGGAGTTTAAGGCTGACCATGATTTGGGTGGGCAGGGTTGTTGATGTAATATGTATCCATGGGGATTTGTGGATGTGTCTGTCTATAGTAGTTTAAGGCTGATCGTGATTTGAGGTAGGTGAGGATGTTGTTGAGGTAAATTGGTTATGTGTATGTATGTATGTATGTATTTTCGTAAGAATTTAAGATGATTGTGATTTATTAGGGGCGAGGTGTTCTTGTAATATGTAGCCGTGAGAATCTATGTGTATAGACGTCTGTAGAAGTTTAAGACTATCTGTAATTTCAGGTAGGTGAGAGTGTTGTGTTGTTGAGATTAATCTTATGTATTGTATATGTATGTATGTATGATCATGGGAATTTGTGTATGTATATCTGAGGGAGAATTTAAGGCTCGTCATGATTTGCAAAAGGTGGGGTGTTGTTGAAATTTTCTTGGATATTTCTTATATGAATTCTGCTATGTGTGTGTGTGTGTATTTGCGCTAATATTTATATGTAGATAGAAATAAATTGTTTTCATTATCGACATTTGGTACTATAAAATACTATCATATGTCTGGACTTCCCTAATCTTATTATGTTTTTATACTTACGCTTGTTTTATATTTTCTCATACTTAAATTTGTCTCGCGTTAAAGTCTGCCTATATGAAATTTGTTTATATTACAGATTTTGTTTATTTCAATCTTTGAATACATTTTTTTTTTGTCATTTGTGTCTTTTATTCTTCTTGTTGTTGGTGTTGTTGTTGTAAATATTCGTCTGTGTATAGATGCGATATATTCACTTTTTTTTTATTTGAAAATAAAAACGTTTTAATTTTTATCTGCGTTTACTTACTTACTTACCATGTACGTATACAAATTAACCACTCAAGAACTTAAACTATTAAAAGAAACCAAATCACGGCTATTGTGCCACACTCTCATTCAATATACATACATCCCATCACTGTCTACAAATGTCAAGTAGCGTCGTCATGAAATTCAATTTTCTGCAGGTTCAGACGTTACATTTAAGTGTCATTTCAGTCAGGTAAGCGTTTGCATAGCTTTTCATGCAACAGATTCGATCAGCTGACACATTTACATTTACAGTTCTACATTTACAGTCGGGTAATTCTGCCTTTACAGTAGGGTAATTCTGCCTTAAGAAAAAGATAAAACGAGAAAGTGAAGATTTGATTGAGGTGCTACTGCAAGCATTCACATTCCTGGAAATTAAAGAGCTAAATAATTCGTCTTTCCGATGAAGTTGCACAAAATCTGTTCTGGTAATGTACAATGACAAATATTACGGTTGAGCGTTACAGCTGCTATTAAAATTATTATAATTGACTTCATTTAAATGAAATAATAATGATTTTCAAAACCTCTAGGCGCATTTTCGTACTAAGAGGTGTGTAATTTCAAAAACTCAATTAGTTTTTTCCAACAGGCTAAAACTTGCCATAAAGAGAAAAAAAATTAGAATAGCTTCAGCGAAATTATTTAAAAAATCTGAAATTAATTAAAACATTACTATTTTATACATTTTTTTTAATGCATGTTTTTTTATTTATTGTATCTTCAAATATGAACTAACAATAAGTATTCAAATCTTAAATCTATAAAAAAATTATTAGGCCCGACCAATGTCGGACATAAGCTTAGTGATAGTTTAATAATACATAAGTAGTGATAAGCAACAAAAAGAAAAAAGTGTTTTCAAGCAGCTTCATCATCTAGATTGTTGAATATTAGAGCCCGTGTATCTCTCTTTTTTAAGCGGATGTGCCCAGTAAAGTTCAAAATATTACGAGCAAGCGGATTAGGATGTGATTCGAGTTTTGTTAGATATTTGCCTGCGTATTTTACAATTTCTTCAGTCACTAGTGGCATATTCAAATCGCGATGTATATTTGAATTTTTGATGTACCATGGAGCCGATATTATCATGCGTAAAATTTTATTTTGCCTTCGTTGAATTTTGTCTACATTTGAAGCTGAAGCAGTGCCCCATAGTTGAATTCCGTAACACCATATTGGCTTTAAAAGCGACTTGTATATTACAAGTTTGCAGTCTAGGCTAAGTGTTGAATTTCTACCAATCAGCCAATGTACCTGAGTTAATTTAAGTTTCATTTGAGTTAACTTAGAGTCAATGTGATGTTTCTATGTAAGTCGTCGATCAAGGTGTATACCAAGATATTTCACATGTGAATGTTGAGGAACAACTTGATTGTTAATCCGAATGGGGGAGCAAGTATCTCTTCTTAGGGTGAACGTTATATGGACACACTTTTGTTCATTGACTTTAATTCTCCATAAGTTTAACCAAAGCTCCATCTGGCTAATGTGTTCCTGAGTTTTCGGGATGCCTCATCAGGGTTTTCGTGCAGACTAAGGCAGGCTGTATCGTCGGCAAATGTGGAAGTATGGATACTACTGCTCACAGGCATATCACAAGTATAAATCAAATATAAAACTGGTCCCAGTATGCTCCCCTGTGGCACACCGGATGAAATAGTTTCAGGCCTACTCGTAAAGTCTCCTTCCACAACAGTGAACTTACGGGAAATAATGTAACTTTCCAAAATATTTAAAATGTTTATTGGTAAGTAAGTCTTCAATTTTAAAATTGGGCCTTCATGCCACACTTTATCAAATGCCTGGGAAACGTCAATAAAGAGCGCAGAACAATACTTTTTTTCCTCAAAAGTTCTTCTTATAAATTGAACCAGTCTGTGAGTTTGTTCAATGGTGCTATGCTGACTTCTAAAACCAAATTGATGGTCTGGTATGCACCCACTACTAATTAGAATTGGGGACAATTTTGTTTTGAGCAGTTTTTCGAAAAGCTTTGACATAGTTGATAGTAGACTTATTGGAATATATGACTCAGCCTTGGTTAGATCTTTGCCCGGCTTTGAAATCATTTTAACCTTGGCAAGCTTCCAGCTGTGTGGATAATACTCCAGTCGTAAAATGGCATTAAATATGAATAATAGGATTCTCATTGCAATATAAGGCAAGATCATAAGCATCTGGTTACTAATTCCATCAATACCCGGAGCTTTCTTCGGGTTGAGTTCGGCAATTAATTTTTGTAAATCACGCATCTTAAACGTTATGTGTTGAGGGGGTAGAGCGACTACATTCGGCAAATCAGCAACACCAGTACATATGTTTGGCGTAAAAACGGATTTTAAGTGCTCAGCAAATATTTTACCTTTTTCAGTATCGCTTCTTGCCCAACTTCCGGTAGATGTGCGTAGAGGTGGCTTATACTCAATGGGTGTTTTAAGCTTTCTAGCAGCGCGCCACAAAGAGTAATTAGACGCTGGTGTGACATCAAGACCTTCCAGATAATTTTTAAGAGATGCAGTTTTTTCAGACGCAAGCAACTCTTGGAGTCGTTAAGTGCACTCTTTAAATCTGATTTTATTTTGTGGTGATCTGTGCTGTTGCCATTCCCTTCTAGCTCTTCTTTTTTCACGTATGAGACGTTCAATGTCTGTAGAATAAATTTTATTAAACCCAGTCTGCGGATGGGAGATAATGTCATGTTCAGCAGCCTGTTTAATATTCTCGCTGAGATTGGCAATGTTAAATTCAATATCATCGGATGTTCTAAGCGTAATGTTTTCCGTACAATGACTACTGAGATATTTTTTAAACCCCAGCCAATTAACACGATTGATCATCTTCACATATGGGTCAGGTAAGTTACTTCTTAAGGGACTACAAATTGTAATTATCGTCGGAGAGTGATCGGACGAAAGATCAAGAGAAGCTTGAACTTGAATTAAATCCCTAGAGATATTTTTATGACGCCAAAATCTATAACATCCGGAATTTTTTGTATGTCAGTAGGCCAATAAGTGGGCTCCCTACTCGAAATGACATCCAAGCCCATTTTTGAAATAGTGTTGAACATTGCTCGACCTCTGGGGGTAATAAGACGCGAACCCCAGAACGTAAGCTTAGCATTGTAGTCGCCAGCTGCTACAAAACAAGGTCCAAGCGATTTGTAGAAATCCTCATATTGATTCTCAGTGATTGAAAATCTGGGAGGGGAGTAAATTGATGATATAACAAAATTTGTACAAAAACTTTCAATGCCAATATTTGTTGCTTGTAGGTGTTCTTCACAAATGTTATCAAGAACATAGTGCTTGAGTCTTGAATTTATTAGAATTGCTGATACACCGCAAGCCCTTCCTCTAGGGTCCTTTGTATCATATATAGTGTAGCCATAAATTTTAAAAAGACTTCTCGAAGTCAAATGAGTCTCAGATACTAACATTACATCAATATTTTTTTCCGTGAGGAAGTGCTCAAGTTCATTTTTATGTTGGCGAATGCCGTTTGCGTTCCAGAAACAAACAAAAAATTTTATACATGTAAGTATTATTTACTTATAAGCTCTAATGTATACCAGGGAAAGCCAAAAAGGTACTTTTTGATCCCTTAATATGTACATATCGATACTCCAACGACAATGAGTATGATAGCACATTCGCATCAACAAGCATGCTTACATACATACATGTCTATAGTTATCAACACAAATAAGTGCACATACAGCGTGACCGTTTGACCGACTAAAGCGGCAAATTGCCTATTTTTCGACTGCCTTGCCACTTTTTGTCCCACTTTTTTTTTAAGTGAATTATATAATTAATAAGAAGTTTAGTGTAGTCTCGTTTTTTTAATGCTGCCCTTGTTTTTCGAGAAATCCCCTATTTGGTGCCACTTTTTGAAAAATGTCATCGGTCACCCTGTCCGCATATCGATAGGTGCGGGTTCGACCAAACAAATGTGCTATAGATATTCGTGTCAATACATGTGCGCACAAGCATGTAATGACCAGTGCTGCCAGAAAAATTTTGACTCTTGTCGCCAATGTAACACGTCATGTCCCAAAAAAATCCCCATTCAACAGAAAAATCCTAACTTTTGTCCCCAAAAATACATCATTCATAAAAAACGATTATTAAGTCCTATATGCAGAGATCTGAAGTAAGATTTTCACAAAGTTACAAGAAAAATTGTACTTTTTTCAGTACGATTTACCAAATTCCTTATTTTTATTTTTTTAAATGTTTTTATTAACTTACATCGTATATAAAATTCAATTGTACATGCATATATTTACATATGTACTATGTTAACAAAAAGGCACTTTCAAGTTTATTTATTACAATATTATTAATTAATACTATCAATTAATATTAATGTTTAATTTTAAAAGGTACATAAAAGAGAGATCAGAATATAAAACAAAAATGGCTGTTCCGTTCAACTATGTGTTGTCAGAATATTTACAACTAACTTTGGTGTTATTTGTTCATTAATAATTATCACATGTAATTTGGCTTAAAAAGCAATACGAACTTTAGCCTGTTAAAAATCATAAATATAGAAAATTTAGGATTTACTTTTTCATCCATTGTTTTGATTCGATTGGAGTCAGTGGAAGTAAACAATCTGAAGAAGATAATAGCAAAAACATAATCACCCCTATCGTGAACAGTTCTTCCCTCGAAATGTTTTCCCTTTTCCACAAATTGCAATCGTGAATAAGTTTTCCCCTGAAATGTGTTCCCTTTCTTGTTTTCTCATATCGTGAATAATATTTTTCACATGAATTTTTTCACTTTTCCCTTCGTTTTGTTCACTTTCATTTTTGCAGGCAAACTGAATTAATACACTGCGTAATTTCAATACTATACTTGCAATCATATATTAAAACTTTATTAACTTTATCAAGATCAATAAATAATGTCTACGATTAGTAACAATAATTCTTTGGAACACCTTTTTTCATTGAACATGAAATTACATAAAAATATATGAATCTCTTAGGTTGACATGCAGTAAATTTTATGGCTGTGGTATGCTAAAAAAAATTTTGAACGGCGCCTAAACCAATTAAAAACACAACTTTACACTCTATAACATTTCATTTGAACCCCAAAATATGTGTATTTCTTATTATTAAATTTAATTTGTTTGATTTTCAATTAATTTTTAAGCTTTACAAGTCTTCTTCCCGTTTTTTACATTCACTACGCATTGATAGCGGGAACAAACATTCCCATGAAATTCACGATTGCAAATTTCCCTTTCATATTGCAGATTATTCCTTAATTTGGTTTTGGTTTGTTAGTGTTCATGCATGAAAATATTCTCTCCACAAACGCATTACTTATTGGCACTATCAACAGGTTGAACACAGCAGCTGCTATTTCACGAAAGAAGTGATTTCCGGCATTATCTTCATACTTATATACTATTACCCAAAAGCCAAATACGTCCTTACGAAAACTTCGTTTTGTTCGTTTCCGCCAGTCGATAAAAGCAATTTTATTGCATTGGTTTTCATATACGCTCAATGTCACTTTTGGATCTATAACGTTTTTCAAAATTCCATACACTGAATCAAATCTATGTTTTGTAATGTGCTTAAATTGCAAATTTTTAAAAAGTTCAAAGTTTTTCATATTTTCTGGGAATCACACATACAATAACTAATGTAGAACCGTGCATAGAACAATTGAACAATTAAAACTTTCACCAGTCATTTTTCGTTTTCAAAAGATAAAAATTTAATTGACAAATAGCTAGTTCTGCAGCTGCGAGCACGGTTTTTCCTATGTATATATATATATATATATATATGTATATGTTCGCGGTATTACCATGATGGTAATATCACTTCATTATAAAGTATGATTGCCACACTACTCTAAGAGATTTTTAAAAACTGAAATGTTACCTGTACTAAAATATTATGTTAACATCCAATCGTGGATGTTACTGATACATGCAAATTGTTAGAGCTCAAAATCAAAAGTCCCCAAATCCCTCCCCACGAAATTCTGTCGCAAAATTAGAGGGGAAATCCCCATTTTGGGGACAAATCCCCTAATCTGGTGGCACTGGTAATGACGAGTATGACTATATGAACAATGTTACCAAATATGTAAGTAAATAAAAAAGAATCGTTTTGTATGAATTTAACAAATGCCTAATTTATATTCAGGGGCCTAATTCCTGCACTCGTGATCGGAATTGCATTCGAATAGAAATTAATTTCGATGGCTAGAAATTTTCGGATGATGTCACTCGTTACCAAGCGAATCGAGTTCTTGTTTCAGTGTTGGAAAATGGGAAATATATTTATATATAAATTCATTTCGCAACACTGAATAAATTGTAAGCAAAAGCACATGTTTTTATATGTATGTGTGCAAAAACATATGTATGTACGTACATACACACGTATATGCAGAAAAAAGAAACGAATATACATAAATGTTATTTTCACTTTGATTTAATTAATAACTTAATAATAATAAATTTGTGTAAAGTTAGAGAATAGAGCACTAGCTACATTTTCCATTCTTTTATTGGTTGACCAGAAGCAGTTAATTTGTTATTTAGAGTTGGTTAATTTTTTTATATTTTATTTTATTATTTGCGAAGTTAGTTTGTTTTGTTATATTTGAAGTCAACTAGAAATTTTTATACGTACATTTGTGCATTCATTCATTTATCAATAAATAAGTCAAATATTGAACATACATTTTCCTTTTCTTCCCTTTTTCTATGTTAAACATGATTTCGAATGCCTTTTTGCTTGCGAGTAAAAACACGAACGGTTGCATTCGTATGTATGCACGTTATCGAATGCTGTCATTAGAAATTTCGATATGTGTTATTCGAAACCGAGTGCAAAAATCCCAAAAGTTAAAAAACTCGAACATTCGAGTAATAACTCGCTCGCAATCGAATGCGAGCCCAGGCCCCAGGTCTATTCGGGAAGTCACTTTCACCACAAATACGCGCATCTTCCACTTTTTGCTATTCTTAAATACTACGTTGGAGATGAGTGATAGAAAACATATGTTTTCTTTCACCTTGGAGGTATTCTAAAATACTTCGTCACCATGATCAATGTCATATTCGTTCGTCAGCTGTTTTCAATGTTGTTGATAAGAGATAACATAATATCGATTATTGAAAACAATATTTCTTCTCACGTATTTTAGAATCTGTCTACGTCGAACTGTCGAAAGTGAACGTTTGACGACGAAGAAGTGAAGCGCGTATTCTCGAATAGACCTGGGGGCAAATCGTCACATCCGTGAACGTACAACTCGTCACGTAAAAACACCATTTTCGGATTATGACATACGTGAACGTATTGAATTCCCATTCAGTTTATACGATTGACGTATTACTTAATTTGTTTTCGTACGATTGCCGATGAAATCTATTTCACGAAATTTTTTCTATTTGCTAAAAGAGAAGATATGTATGTAAGATGAATTTCTGGAGCATTTTTTACAACTTTTTTGATCTAATTTGGTTCTCCAGGAGCCTGCATACAAATGAAAAAATTTTTATGCAACCAATTTTATGAAAAAAGGCGTAAATACGAGGCGCGTTTCTTTTAGCAAATTTCTATTAAAAAAGTTGTATATTGCAAAACTTATGCAAACTCGCAAGGATTAAAACAATAAAAAAAATCCCCTAAAGCTGATTATATAAACCTCAAGAAAGCAATAAGGCGAAAATAAGTTCCGCATATTAATCGCAAAAACTTTCAAAAATGCGAATATTATTTTAAAAAATGTCTAAAGCCTAAAAAATGTGAACGAAAATACTCAGTAGATTTTAAAAATCAAAAACAATCTCACTTACAAAAAATGTTGCGAAAATTCGTGAATAATTTTTTAATTGAAAAAAGCCTGAAAATGTATTTAAAAAAACAGCAAAATTGTAACGAATGTGAAAAACTTTGAAAAATTTACGACCGTGTCGAAAATTAGCAAAAACTTGGTAACACAAAAAAATATAAAAGATATCATAGTCTGATACGGGTTGAAAATCTTTAAAATTGCCAAAAAAAAAATAAAATAATTGGGAACAATCACTTTTATTTCGAAGAAAAAAGAAAATACTTGCGATAAGTTGCGATTGTGTTGGTGAAGAAAATAAGCAAAATTGTACAGAACCTAAAAGAAAAAGATGGCAAAAGGAGTGAAGAAAAGGTTAAGACCAAAAAGTTAAAATTTTACGACTTAAAACAAGTCAACTAAACTGAAATTTTCTGAAACTACAAAATAACATAAATAAAAAAAAACACTTAAAACTAATCAATGAAATAAAAGGTGCATAAAACTTAAAACTAAGCAACAAGACTTAAATCATTTTAAAACTGGTTCGAGGAAAAATAAAAAATGCCTAAAATTGAAAACTAACATTAAATAAACTAAAACTAGACAACAAAAAAAAAAGGTTATTAAAACCTGAAAATTGTTGAACAAAAATTAAATATTTTCTTAAAACTAATCAACAAAGACAAAACAAAAATTGCCGAAAGCTTAAAACTAAATAAAGAAAGCTTAAAACTTATCAAAAAAGTTAAAAGTTAAAATTTTCTAAAGCGTAAATTAAAGAAAAAGCCCTAAGAGAACATAACTCGCCTTCAACATGCCACATTCAACGAGGGAACTGGCCAGAAACCCGCGCTCACCATAAAGTAAGCCGTAACATTTCTGGAGAAGCCAGGTACCTGTCATCAGACATGGACGGACGGACGAAGGACAAAAGCAAGTTAAGTTTTTTTTGATTAATTTGATTAATTGTTTTTCTGTTTATATATATTCATAAAAGTTTAATTGTAACAATTTTTAGCTGTAATTTTTATAAACCTCTTAACTTTTTGAATGATAGGGAAAACACTTATATGTTTTTTTGTGCCAGAAATATATATATATATAGAAATCTTAAGTATTTTTTAAAGAAAACCATGTTTAAACCAATTTGTTAGAAAAATTTACTTTACCTTTTTCTATGAATTTTGAAAATTGAAAGAAAACCATTTTTAAACCATTTTGTTAGAAAAATTTACTTTACTTTTTCTATGATTTTTGAAAATGTTCCTTTTTTTATTATTTTTAATTAAATCAAAGAAAAAAATATTTTAAATCTTAAATAATTTTGTATTGAACAGTTTTCTTTATTACATTTTGTTTTCTTTGTATAAATAAATAGGGTTAAGGTAAATTTTTTTTCAGGCTGTAGGGATTAGTGGTAAGTAACCATCATAAAGGTTTGGGGTAACCTATATGAAAATTTAGGCCAGGTTACCATGGTGAAATCCAGTAGGATTTCAGAGGGAGGGAGGCCACGCTTAGCCAAAAAGACCGGCTAACTCAACTTTTATGTTGAGAGAGAGAGAGAGAGAGCAGACTTGTAAGTATGCGTGGTTTGTGGTATAAATCTTTTCGTTTTTTTTAATCAATAGTTTGTTTTTCAAGTAAAAGTTCCACTTTCGGGCTCCAAATTTTATATATTTACAAACACATCTTTCATTTTCTTGGTTTTACATCGTACCAAGCACAGCTGGCATGATTATTTTTTTTGTTTATTTTTGCTTATTGCCCGAATGTCGGCAAGAACACCCCCCAAGACGGCGAGCTCAGCCGGAGCAGAACGCCAGCATGCCAGCGAGGCCGACAAATCTGGCAACCGTACAAAATGATGCCCAGACGGAAATGTCTAAATCAACCGCATAAGCAATCCGGTAGCAAACAATAATTACAAGAATGGCGCCCAACGTGGGGCCCGAAAGTGGAAAATTCAAATTCATATTCGATTATATTCTCGCGTGTGCTCAGCTAATGTAAGGCCCGTTGAGTCATTAAAGAGTCCTCAACGAGAAGCGACATTAGTTGACTCACAAAAGTACAATTTAAACTTTTCTTTTTTTAATTCCGCAATTTGTTTTTATACTACATTTAATAGTTTTTTTATTCATAAATATTTCTTAAAACGACAGTGTGACGTAAGTCCCGGAAGGCAAAATTTTTTTAATTTCTTCCGCGTTGCGACGGGATACTTAAATTTTGGGGAGTATTTATCTTCTGGTGGTGGTATGAGCCAAACTATATAAATTGTTACCGAAAGTAATCAAATTAGTTTTTGCTACATAGCACACCAAAGTTTATGAATACCATCCAATAATTAAATTTTTAGTAACAATAGACGAAATTCTACTTCTAGTCCGAAACCCATTGACAAAAATAAAGTAAATACTTTTATTATTGTGAAGTTAGGGAGTAGTCCTGACAACGTAAAAGGCGAAGTACCTCAGTGTCAGTTGCCTCTCTAACCGAGCGATATGGTAGGACAGAAAATTGAAGATTTAATCCATAACTTTTATGTTACCACAAACCAACACACAAACCAACATATACATATTTACAAGTCTAGAGAAAAACATTATAGAAATCATAAAAACAAATACTTTTTCGATGCTTCTCAACATAAATGAATCAGTGAATCTAATTTAATTGGTTTCAAATAAATTTCTTTAATGGTGGTTACGTAGTGCCGCAAAGTCCTACAGCCGACTAACAAACTTAAATTTAATTTAACATTTTCGTTTTATTTTCTTTTTGTAAAAAAGAACAATTTTTTTTTATTAGTTTTCCTTATAGGATTTTTTTAATACAAGTTTTCTATTGGAAAACATAGATACATTTTTTGTTACTTTTCCTTATATGACTTTTTTTTGAATAAAATTTTTCTAGGTGAAAACATACATATATTTGTTTTTACTCCTTTTTCTATGAATTTTTTTTTATATATATATTTTTCTTTTTGGAAACATAATTTTAATTTTTTCATTATTATATAGTTTTTTTGTAACGGGTGTTTTTTTAGAGGTATAGAACTTCGAATTGAAATAAAACACAAGAAAATCGTTTTAATGTCCATCAATTTGGCTTTATTGGAAGGGTAATTTTATGCCATTAATGCTTAAATATGATTTCGGGCATGTGGCCGCCGCGGCTGGCTCGAATAAAGCCAATTCTACAGGTCCAATTTTCAACCACTTTTTCGAGCATATGGGGCCGTATGTTGGCAATAACGCCACGAATGTTGGCTTCCAAGTCCCCTAACGTTTCTGGTTTGTTGGCGTAGACGAGCGACTTCACATATCCCCAAAGAAAATAATCCAATGGTGTCAAATCACACGATCTTGGTGGCCAATTGACAGGTCCATTCCGCGAAATTATGCGCTCATCGAATGTTTCCTTCAATAAATCGATTGTGACGTGCGCTGTGTGGCATGTAGCGCCGTCTTGTTGGAACCACAACTCATCCACATTCATGTCACCCAATTCGGGAACAAAATAGTCGGTTATCATGGCTCTATACCGGTCTCCATTAAAGGTAACTGACTCTCCAGCATTATTTCGGAAGAAGTATGGCCCAATGACTCCACCAGCCCATAGAGCACACCAAACAGTCAGTTTTTGTGGATGTAATGGCGTCTCAAGGGTCTCATGTGGATTCTCTTCACTCCAAATGCGGCAATTTTGCTTGTTGACGTAGCCATTCAACCAAAAATGAGCCTCATCACTGAACAAAATTTTGCGATGAAAATCAGCATCGAGATCAATCTCATTTTCGGCCCATACACCAAAATCACGACGCATTGCATGGTCTCGCGCCTTTAATTCTTGCACAAGCTGGATCTTGTAAGGTCGCAAGCCAAGATCTTTGCGCAAAATCTTCCATAAAGTTGATGGACAAAGCTCCAATTGCTGTGCACGGTGGCGAATCGATTCATTCGGGTCCTCTTCAACACTTTGCTCTACAGCGGCAATTGTTTCTTCGGTGCGCACTGTTCGACGTCTCTGCGGATGCGTATTATCACATAGAGTAAACGTAGAGCGAAAACGATCCATGGTTAACCGAATTAATTGCTCTGATGGACGATTATGTCGACCATAAAATGGACGGAGCTTGCGGTAAACTTCGCGAACTGAACCATTATTTTCGAAATAAATTTGCACGATTTGCAAGCGTTGTTCTTTTGTCAACCTGTTCATGATGAAATGGCAAACCAAACTAAATATTAAGCACTTGACAGCTGACAAAATGGCCGCCAGTTAAAAAAGTGATGCCAACTTAAAGTTCTATACCTCAATAAAAAACTCCCATTATAATAATTAAATACTTTATAAGATATTATAAAAATAATATCGCAATTGAAAGCATATTGGAGTTTTTGCTTTCAAATTAGTTTGATAGTACATATGAAGTACTGTCAAGACAGGGAGGCCACGGTTAGCCAAAAAGACCGGCTAACTCAACTTTTATGTTGAGAGAGAGAGAGAGCAGACTTGTAAGTATGCGTGGTTTGTGGTATAAATCTTTTCGTTTTTTTTTTAATCAATAGTTTGTTTTTCAAGCAAAACTTACACTTTCGGGCTCCAAATTTTATATATTTACAAACACATTTTTCAGTTTCCAAGCACAGCTGGCATGATTATTTTTTTTTTTTGTTTATTGTTGCTTATTGCCCGAATGTCGGCAAGAACACCCCCCAAGACGGCGAGCTCAGCCGGAGCAGAACGCCAGCATGCCAGCGGGGCCGACAAATCTGGCAACCGTACAAAATGATGCCCAGACCGAAATGTCTAAATCAACCGCATAAGCAATCCGGTAGCAAACAATAATTACAAAATGCCATGGTTAACCAATTGTTCCACTAATTCGGATCTTAGCTCAGATCTAAAATGGAGCGTGTTTCTATACCCGCGGTCAAATTAATCCCGTAAATATTTAATAGGGCTTTTAGATCTAAGGACTGCAAAGAGCGTGTGTGTAGGTAAAACATTTTTATTGAATTTTATGTTAAAATAGTTTCAAAAAATGTTATTACCTCAACAACTACAAACTAGTATTTCTGGCAGTACTTATCAAAAAATATTTAAAAAACCGAATGTGTTGCAAGTCATGGGTATGTCGATAGATATGCGGGATGTAACGAAGAATGCGCATCCATACATACAAGTATGAAATAAAGTGCGCAGCGGTATACGCAAGTATTAGAATGAATAGATATCAACACGCACTAGCATAAAAAATGTTGGATATATGCGGGAGTATCCAAATTTTTTTGTATCGATTAGCTTTCCCTGATGCATACATACATACTCGTATGTATGTATGTATGTTCACACAAGTCCGTATACATGTGTATGAAAATTTCAATCAAAATGAGTTTCATGAATTTAAATATTATACATATATGAACTTTCGCGTTTGACTTTAAATAACTCGCAATTTAAAATCAAAGGTCAGTGTTTGCTGGGCACAAAGCAATTAGCATGTATGTTTTTAAGCAATCTATAAGCGCTTAAAAGTTTACATTTGCATAACATTTACGATTTCTACAGTAAGCTTACGAAGCGTTAAGTCGCTCTAAAAGTTTTGTATTCTATTTCACACTACTGCCAAGCAGTCTGTTTTAGTGTAAACCTAAATAACAAAATAAAACTAACAAAACATGACTGTCACTAAAATAAATCAAGCGTCATTCGAAAAGTTTTTCTCTGCACTTTTGTTAGTACTCAAGGCACATCAATCAGGTACCCGTATTTCTACAACAAATATTACAATAGCAATAACCACATGCACTTTGTTGGTATAAATTACCTTCTTACTTTTCAAACAGGGTAGCATCGTCAGATTGCATGTTTCTTATAGGAAATGTCAAACACCATACAAAACTGAATATTCGAAAGCTGTTTATGAATACCCAAACAAAAGCATGCTTTAGGCTTATACCTACATAATCCAAATTAGACATTTAAATTGGTATAATGACATTAGTCACCTGGTGTAGTGCTGCCACCTAATAAAAGTGCCTTGTTAGTACTTGTGTTCTCAAAACAAGTAGAACATCAAAACAAAAAGAGATAATGAAACAAAACAACAGTCAATCATAACAGAAACATCGAGTGCACTAGAACACGAGGACAAACATGCAAACTATGTATATGTAAGTATATATGTATACATAGTATATTAAAAATTAACAAATTAATATATATAAATGTACATAAGTATGTATTATATTATTTCATAGTAAATAAAACCTCTTTTGAACTTTCATATTCCTAACGAAGCACAATGCTTCTTTTATATGGAAATTTTTCTTTTTTTTCAACCATGTGAGTTTTGATGTTCTATTTCATATTTGTTTTGAAAGGCTTGGTTTTACTTCAGCATTGTTTTATTGCAGTTTTGTTCTGTACTGCAGTATTCTTATCGTAAACAAAACACATCTCTTGAAAGTTTTGTTTTACAATAAAGGAGCAATATACACACACATTTTGAAATTAATGAGAGTGCTTGTAACATTTATTTTATGGCTTGTGCCACACTCTAGTATTTATATGTAAGAGCATTAGAAATAAATTCAGTGAAGTGCGACTTTGACCCGCGCACGAAG
This sequence comes from Tachina grossa, assembly GCA_949987645.1. NCBI lineage: Eukaryota > Metazoa > Arthropoda > Insecta > Diptera > Tachinidae > Tachina > Tachina grossa. The sequence goes on along the minus strand of OX465278.1, from coordinate 81,918,310 downwards.
GGTTCCGTACGGACATGTATGTATGTAATTCAATACGAAATTTAGCCTATATAATAAATAGTTTTGCGTTTTTTCGTTTTTGGGTTTTTTCGGATATGAGCTTTTTTAGTTTTGGCGTTTTTTCGGTTTTAGGGCTTTTTTTACTTTTGGCACTTTTTTCTCCCGTTTTGTCGATTTTTAGGTTTTTGCGTTTTTTCATTTTGGCAATTTTTCATTTTGTCGGTTTTTTTCATAGAGGCGATTTTTTAGTTTTGACGCTTTTTTCGAGCCTTGACAATTTTTTTCGGCCTTCGGCGTTTTTTCAATTCGGCGATTTTTTTTCATTTTGGAAATTTTTTCATTTTGGCGATTTTTTCATTTAGGCGATTTTTTTAGTTTGGCGCCTTTTTTGCGTTTTGGCGATTTTTTTTAGTTTTTGGCTTTTTTTTATTTTGGCGACTTTTCATTTTGTCGATTTTGCCGATTTATTTTTGTGTTAGAATTTTTTTTAATTTGGTGCTTTTTTCGTTTTAGCGATTTTTTTGGTTTGGCGATTTAATAATTTTCGGAAAATTTTAATAATTTTTGAAAATTTCAAGAGTTTGCATCATACGGTTTCCAAGATATAGCAAGTTGTCAAAATTACATAGTCAAAATTGCATTAACTGATGGACCACCCGTTAATTTAAATTTTTTTTAAATTTTAGTGTTAATTGTTGTACTCTATATAAAAATACACTAATTTTACAAATGTCAAGTGTCAATATACATATGCACATACAATTGTATGTGTATTACATTGGATTTTAACATATTTCGTTGCTCGTTTTGGAATACCCTTTAATTTTTAACTCTCATGTATTTGTTGTTGTAGCGGCCAAGGTTCTACACACTCTGTCTAAATTTCAGGTCCGTAGCTCTTACGGTTCCTGAGCAAATACCGTGAGACGGACAGACAGCCAGACGGACAGCGTAGCGAAAACAATAGGGTCCCTTTTCACCAAGGCACATCAATCAGGTACCCGCATTTTTACAACAAACATTGCAACAGCAATAACCACATGTACTTTGTTGGTATAAATTAACATCTTACTTTTCAAAACAGGGTAGCATCGTCAGATTGTATGTTTCTTATAGGAAATGTCAAACACCATACAAAACTGAACATTCGATAGGTGTTTATGGATATCCAAATAAAAGCATGCTTTAAGGCTTATACCTACACAATCCAAATTTGACATTTGGCTTGGTATAATGACATTACTCACCTGGTGTAGTGCTGCCACCTAATAAATGCGCCTTGGAAAAACGTTGTCAAAATAAAATACATTCTACATACCTCTCGGCTACTTTCAGGGGCTTCTTTTTTTCAATTTGTATTTAAAATGTGGTTATGCCGGAGTTCTGTTTGATCATTGAATGAGTTATATTTATATGCGCTTATATTACTACTATCGTTTTTCATTTAGAAATCCAGTTTTTGAAATATTTTATGATATGATTCAAAACCTTTTTTATAATTTATAATATGTATATCAAATTCAATTGCTTATTTCCTGAAGATGTGAACTTAACTGTTAACGAAATAACGAAAAAATCAATTCCAATTTTACAAAAATTACCACGAGCTTAACAAACATAAGAAAATAAACTAAAAATGTCAATTAAATATATATAGTTAAAATTAAAAATAAATAAATATCAAAAAAATAATTTTGTAACATTTTCTTCAATAGCGTCACAACTCAAAAAAACCAGTTAAGCAGAAAACGCGTTTTAATTTTTAAATTTGCATACAAAAAAATATGAAAATGAAAAAATATTCTTCTCTTAGGTGGTGATGGTAAAAGTTATAAAATTAAAAAAAAAATGTTCTGCATTATCAACTCAAAAAACTCATTTTTCGATTTATGACACTATTGAAGTAAATGAGCGATATGTTTGTTGTATATTTAGGTACGCGTTTTTTCTCTAACTAAACGGAAAAATAAAGAGTGGATTTCATATCAGGAGATTTGTATATAAGTAGTCTAAGAGTTAAATTATTAGTAGTTACGATTCAAATGCTGGTATAGGTTTTACGTACTAGTAGATTTTGCTATGAAGTTACAATTATTATTAATTCGTATTAACTAATTGTTACCGAAAGTAGAAAAAAATGATTTTATGAGCATGTTTCATGTAAGATTTTTAATTTTCAGTTACTTATTTAAATTTATAATCTACTGTACACAATCTAGGACTTCAATTTTGTATGTATATATTTTGCTATTTTTTAAGTATTCATATAACAGATATTTCTGTTATTTTCTTGATTTGTTGAGGTTTACAAATGTGTTGTATGGTTTTCAAATTAAAAAATTAACTATTTATATGCGGTCTTCCTCGTCTTCTTCTTCGACTTCTTCTCCATTTTCCTCGACTTCTTCTTTGTAACCGGGATGTTCCGAGATTGCATAATAGTTGCTATTGTAAATGACACCTAGTTCTCGCAGAGCATCTCCTCTTATTGTCGCCTTTATCGTCCAATTGTAACAATCATCTGATTCCGACTCTCTGTCTAGTCGTTCAACATCTAAAATTTTGGAATTTAGGCGCTCTAGTATAATGCCAATGTCCTTAATAGTGAGGTGACGTTTTTGATCAACGGAAAGTTGGTCGATTAGGAGTAAGAATTTTTCCGTCGTTATCTTTTCGTCTTCCATGGTTGTGTTTTCAGTTTCACTCTCGGAACTGTCACGCTCCGGCGCTATATCCAGGAACCGAACATGGCCTTTTGTCCCTGAAGAGCGCCGCTGTATGCTACCAGATATCACAGGATACACAACAGAAGACATATTCAACGCACTCTGCTGTTGAGGTTGTGGGCTCGAGATACCATCTTGTATGGGAGAAGTTGCCACACTTTTGTGAACAGCAATTTTACGACCCTCCTCGTGCAAGGCACAACAGTGAAAATCACACTCAATGATACTAAGACTACCCGCTCGACTCGGTGTATTAGTATGATGGGCACATTCGGGTGTGTGCACATGAGCAGCACCTACAACACTGTCAAAAGAGCCTCCTTGCTTAGAGAGCCTTCTAATTGATCCAGGTATTATAACTCCAGTTGAAAGTACCATACCACCTTCATGGTATACACTTTGTGGCCCCTCATCACTTATGACCGTTATTTGTGGACTTGTGTACCTTTGTTGAGAGGATTGAGATGATACAGATTTGTTGTCCAGTGAGCTTTGCGCCGACAGACCTTTTTTGGATGGTGAATATTTTTCTGAGGATATAAGGCCATTACTACTACAAGATCCACTATTGTTTGGTCCACCTGAGCCACTTGCTGCTCCCCCACCTTGATGCTGGTCCCAATGGAGAACCACCGTGACTCGACCCTTATTGTCCATAATTTTCCAAGAAGGCGTCTCATCGTACAACTCCAACGCATGGATCGTCACGCAGACGATTTTTGGTATAGCCGATATTGCTAAAATAACAACAAAAAGCAAAGGTATTATTTTTCTGTTTATAATTTATAAAATCATTACATGTAATGCATACATAGATCAGGAATTGAATTCATCTTGTTGGTACTGTGGTACTACCATGACATATTTAGCACAATTTGAAAATTTCAGCAAAAGTCGACCAAAAGTCGCAATTTTAACTCTAGCAGAAAACACGTCCTATATGTACATTCCATTACTACAAAAATACATTATATGAAAAAAAAATTGATGAAGTGGAAATACCTGCGATGTGTTACTATTTTTAAGGTATTTGTTGTCTAGTATAACAACAATCTGTTCTTGAAATTTTCTAAACACCTCCGAAATCTTGAGTTGTTATTGTTTTTTATATCTATTTTCATTACATACTTCTGACAAATACAATTCGAGCTAGAAAAAGTCAGGCAATGGCATGTTAAAGTAGGAAAATAAAAAAACATTTTGATTATTGAGTTCTTGTTTTAACTTTGATAATAGTTTAACTTCTCAATTATTTAAATGAAAATGAATGAAAAATGTCCTGAAAATGAGAAAACGCTTCTTGTAGCACAACAATTAGCGTTCATGGTGCTAGACAAAAATTTCAGCTCACAGGTACCATAATAGGATATGGCTCCCCACACCATAATCCCTCGCACTCTGCTATGCAAACGATCCAATTGAAGCCCTTCTCTTCCAAGATCCTGAAACTAATAATTAAAGCCATCAGGGCCTTCTAGATTAAATTTTTTTTCATCAGAAAAAATGACACGGTGCCACTCGTTGTTTCACGTTATGTGAATTCGACAAAAACCCAAACGCATTTTCTTTCGAGCATCGTTAAGTGGTGGTTTTTTCTTAAGTAGATACCACATTTCGGCTTCTTTTGATTCGCTCAGCAATTTTGTGGATCGATTGTCCAGATTCCTTATAAATTTCAACCTGTATTTTTTCAGCTTCTGTTAAGGATTTTCCTCGACCCATTTCCAAAAAAAAAATTTTATTAAAAGAACTCCATTTGCATTAAAACAATTCTTTTCCAACTGTACTTGGTCACTTGCTTAAGAAAAATAAAGTTATTGCGGCGGGTCATAATGAAGTGACTCAAAAATATAGATAATTTTGGTTAATCACAAAACAAAATTGGAAAAAAAAATTATAACGGAACTTTTCCAGAACACAAATTTGATTGCAGAATAACTAAACATAGACACCTTTAAAACGCAAAACAAACCACCAACAATTGTTTGCAAATATCGGACAGAACTGCAGTTGTACAAAATACAAAGGGGCTCATATTCATGTGGCGGGGAGTGTATCTCTTCGTCTAAGACATTTTTGGGTCTAAGATCCCTGGTGATCTGCATTAGCAACGGTGAAATGCGCATAGTATCCAGCTAAGCCATCAGTAATCAATTTTCGGGAGTTCAAAATAACGTTCTAAAATATGTCTTAATATTGGAATGTTTCAATTTTAATGTCAACTGGCAAGTTTGTTATTTTTGGATGTGTGTAAATCAGAGAACTCTATAAGTTGATTCACTTTCGCTCTCCACAAACTTTTACAATGCTTTTGTTTTGTTTTGTACAAACAGCGATACAAACTCAGCTCGTTTTAACTATGCCCAACGCGCTTTTATTTCATGTTAGCGCGCTTAATAAAAAACGTGCGTTTTGAATAAAGTCAATAATATCAATTCAGTTCAATATTTTTACTTTTTTGTATAAGTTCAACAGTTTTCTAGTATAAAAAATTTTGATAAAAAATTTTAAATTGGTTAATAATTCAGCTGTAGCAAACAAAATTCTTTGACTGTGGTTAGAATTAATTATTGCTAATTTATAAAGTCTAGTTTTCAAATCTAAGAAAAATGCATCAGCTGCTGATTTCTGTGCCGAAATTAATCTCTGATAATTTTAATTTAATTTTTAATTTAATTTACGTTAAAAATAATTCGTACTTCCTCTAACCTTTTCAATAAATTTTGAATATGTAATTCTAAAGTTTCCTCCTTAATAGGTCTGTCTATATTTATGCATTTATGCGAACGATCAAAATCTTCTTTAATCAATCTGACCTTTGTAATTATCGCTTGCCAATCCATGTATTTTTATTATCATTATACATATTTGTACAAACAAAATTTTAAAGTGTTTTAAAGTAATAAATTGTAATTGAAGTATTATATTGTAACCGTATCTCTATTGTTTCTATTTTGATTATATTTAAGTACATAATTTTTGAAATACTTATTTATTTTATATGCTATAAACAATATTACACTTACTATAATTAAAGTTATTATATATTCAGGGATTACTTGTTTGCTATTTTCGGCGTTACCGCTATTAACAATGTTTTCCTGAATTTCTACCTTACTCTGGGGCTTTCCCATGTTATAATTTCAAATTGGGCCTACCATCTAAATGTTACAAAAATTTTTATTTTTATTTTAAATTATTTTTTCTTTTGACTTTTATAGTATGCAGATAACTCTTTCTCTATTTTGTCTATTTGCACCCAAATATCTGTTGCTGTTGTCCAATGTGGTGGTGGGTTTGCATGTATTGCTTGCTGTAATGTAGCCAAATTTCTTCGTAGCCACACTAGTCTACCACCTCTCTTCCTACGTTTTATCACGGTCTTGGGTATCTGCACTAACGCGTCTTTTTTTTTGAGCAATCTGGCTTTGTATTCACTTATTGTCAATCTCTTCGGTCCCTGTCCGGTGATTTTTGCTGCTACGTACTTCGGGACTTCTACATCGGATTTCCCCTCTGGTATATATTCTTCCATAGATAGTATAACTGTCCTAACGCCTAGTTGCGCAGGATTTCACAATTAATTTAAAAATTTTCAAATGCCCGGTTTGGCAGGATATACTGAACTAAATTAAATTTTGCAGGATCGCCATATACTGATTTTATATATTGATCTTTATTTATTTTATTATATGGCCGGCACTCAGGTGCCGCTGGCCAAGATTTGCAGGTTTATATGCAGAATCCCTTTATGAATTAAAACTATGATGTCGATTCAAGGCATGAAATAATTCTCTTTTTATTTTTGATTTTTACTGACTTAAATACTATTTTACAAAAAGATTCTTACACAACTAGTCACTTGCACAATCATACTTTTTACTTATCAGTAGATATAAAACCCTTTTCACTAATTCAGCAGTTTATTGAACTCAGTTTACTGTTGCCAAATATTCAAGCTACAAAGCGTTTGTTAGTTTATTAATAAAAGCCGGGGCACAATGAATCCGTCATACGTTATACTTCGCCTTTTTCAACTGACATTATCGCAACGACGGAGAATGTTGGCACAATGAGTACTTTATTGACGGAAGTATTTGAACAGCTTCAATAGGTTTATTCTCCATTTTATTTATTAAATTCAAATTTTTTATTTATTTCGTTTAGTTCTTTTGTTTAATTTTATTTTTGCTGCCACAAAACACAAAAACCTAATTCAGAACATACCAAAAAAACCAGCCAACATCTGTCAAACTACTCAACGTAGTCAAAAAGTTAAAAGTTAACCAGTTTTTGTACTTTGCCGAACACGTACTGAATGTAACAGCCCTTATAAGAAACCATGTATTTCAACTTAGCTGTCAGTTGAAAAAAGCGAAGTTTAACCTATGACGGATTCATTGTGCCCCGGCCTTAAGAGTTTGTGTGTCAGTTCGACCAATGAAAATTTATCGTTTTGTTTTGTTTGCTTTTTTTTAAAGAAACAAAAGAAGCAAACGAAAACAAATAAGACGTTCTGACGACACTACACTACAATACATATGTACATAATATCTACATATACATATGTATGTTGCTAGTACAAGGCATGTAGCATCGTGATGACGTCAAAATTACGTCAGAACCACATGCGCATGTGGTTTTTTACATGCCGTGTACTGTAGGCTTAAGGGTTTCGATTATTTGGAAGACGATTCTGATTCTGTATTAAATGATTTGAGTTATTTAGGATACAATTTCGAAGAAACAATATAATAAAATCGGAAAAAGAGTTACTAAAAAATCAATTGTATTAACTAATACATACATACTAGTCTCCTGTACAAGATATCTTATAAGAACTTTTAAGACATGAGGGATTTTTCAAATGCTTTACTACAGCGAAATCTTATAAAACAAACGTTAACAACATTGTTTGCAAGAAATTTTTTGGAGTATTGTAGGTATATGTAGGAGTAAAGAAGAAAACACTTCGTGACGAAAGAATTTGTGGTACTAGCTTCTTTCTACGCATAAGCGCGTGTACAAACGTCATGCACGTATGTGTGTATGATCTTTTATTTTTCTGCGCACATGCAAAGGCACACACATGCATTAACATTAGTTGTATGCGGTTAATCACATAATAGCCCTGCAGAAACTGCGAATAGTGAAATTGTGGTGATTTACTAGTGACGTTGTCAGTAGCACTACTGACCAGGTGTACCCCAGCCAATGTAATCGTCTATTGACATTTAACATTAGATTGTCATTGAAAATCCACCACTAGACTATAGCACCACTGACTTAGTAGTTCTTTCAGGACCACATGGAGACATTGGCAGCAAAGATTCACTAGTAAATTTTAGGGGCTCTAGTCTACAATATCGATATATCCTCTCTCGTTGTCAATAGTAAACGTATAGTAATTTTCTCGTCACATTGTCAATAGTGCTACTGAATAGGTGTACCTCAGCCAATGCAAATGCCTATTGACAAATAACATAGGGTTGTCATTCAAAATCTATCAGTAGACTTTAGCACTATTGAGAAGGTAGTTCTTTTACGACCATATGGAGATATTGGAACCGATGATTCACTCGTAGATTTTAGTAACCCTCGTCTACATATATTTATTTAATATTATTGCACAACATAATAAAAAAGAAAAACAAACTATCGACGCGTTCATTGACAATATCACCATAAATACACTAGAACTGTCGTCTCTAACGTATCTCTAGTCGCGCATAAAAGGAAAGTTGTCTACATTTTAACTAGTGCAATTGTCGCTGGAGAAAGAGTATTGACATAGAGACATATGATTCTAGGTTGACTAGAGGGAGCTTACCATCTACATATTACAGACACACTCAAACGTACAATATGAAAAATAACAAGTATACACTAATCAACAGTACTTCTGTTGAGTGTTTGTTTTAGGCAAGCTGTCTTGCGACATCGCTTGTTACAACTGATATACACATACACCAATACATCCATCGTATTTCGCTTAAGGCTCAGTTAGCCGACTGTAATGTAAAGTAACTGTAACGTAGGAAACAGCTGATCGAGAATTTTATATGAAAAGTAGGTTACGTTACATTACATCTCTATAACCATTTCCATTATTTTTCACATAACAAAATCGATCAGCTGTTTCTTACTGTTGCAGTTACATTACATTACAGTCGGCGAACTGAGCCTTTATAGTACGACAGCATTTATTATTGGTTTAGTATAATACATGCGACGTGAATACATTTAAAAATCAAGACGTTTTTACATTTCAAGACTGTTTACGCAGCTCTCTAATACATACATAGGCGCATACTTATAGTCAAAACAAAGTATACTTTTATGTATTTAAAACCAGTATTACCATACAAAATACTGGTTTTAAATTCTTAAAGTTTACTTTGTTTTGACTATGAGTATGCCCCATAGACTTTTATTAAAATTTAATTTAGCGCGTAGGAAAATAGCGCTTTTTGGCTATAAATAGTTGCCAATGCTGTAACTTAGCGCGTTTAGGTTATAAATAGTTGGCATCGCTTTTTACAAATGATATTACTTGCAGCAAAGCATATTTATATAAAGGTCTAAAACAACTACGAAAATACAAAACAACAGGCGTTTTGTTTGTGTAGAAATAATGGATGAATGTCAAAAACAGATGAATAAAACCAGTCCTGGATAACTTGCACAACCACTAAATGAAAAACAAAAATTTTTGTGCAAATTAAAATTTGATGAATGTAGAGCACTATCTTTTGCACAAAAATTAAATCTTTTAAAAGAAATGCATTAATATTGCATTATCACATATTGGATACCGTAAAATTAGATAAAATATAACAATTTTTTTTATCAGTTAGCACAAATAAATAATTAAAATACCCAAGAGTTCACATTCAGGGCTCTTGTGTACATACCAAAAAAAAAAACATGCAAAAAATTACACATTACCATTAGAACTACTTGCCATATAATGACTTACTTTTCTGATTGCCAATTTTCATTACTCGCTTACAAATCACATTACCTAAAATTACAAAAATGACGTGCAAGTTGCTAAATGAAGAGAATGATTTTTTTAGACGAAATAGATTACGTGAAATGTTGACAGTAGGGAAGTGCTTCCACCAAAAATGCTTAATTTAAAACTCGATTACCTTTTTTGAAATTTTTTGCTGGGTATAAGTACACATATATGCATATATCCATTGATATATACCATAAAATACATATTTTTTTTTGAAGTGAGCATGTATGTATATATACATTACATTTCAAAACAAATTGCAAAAAATTAATAAGCTTCATACTTTAAGTATGTTGTATCTTGAGCTTATATAAAAAACTGTGAAATTGACAAAAATCAGAACTTAGGTTTTTCGTTTAATTTATTGCAAAGTTATATCTTGAAAAATTGTGATTTTATAAACGAAAAATACTACTGCTTGGAACAATTCATCAAATTCGTTTATTTCTCTTGAAAATTCTAAAAAACCTTATACGATTTTTCGTCTTAGGTGACGATATTGCCATAGGCAAATGTGTACAATGTACATATGTATGTATGTACGCATGTTTTTATGTATGCATGTTCACTTTCACGTTTTATCTAATTCTATTGCACACTATATGTTTCAGTGATAATGCAATAATATTCATCAAATGCATTGCTTTGAGAAGATTTTGCTGTGTTGCAAAAAATATTGCAATAAAAACATAAAAGATAGTGCAAACGCAATAAATTTGCATTTGCATTGATTTGGTTAAGTGTGCAAAAATGGTCAATGCATTTGCATATTTAATGCAATAGTCCCAGATCTGCATACAAGAAAAAGGAAATGTATGGATAGACAAAACCAAAGTAAATTTATTAATTGATAAACCTTTAATACGTTAAATGAGTAAAATAAAATATACATATACATACATATATTTTAATAATTATTTTTGTACACATTTTTTAAGTAAAAATTTATTTAAACTTTTTTATATATTTTTCACTACACACAATTGTGTATAACAAACCACAACAAAACAAAATGGCGTATGAAAATTGAAAACAACTTTTGGCAGTCACACATTAACACTACACGAGAAAAAAATTAACCACCTGAGTACTTGCATATACTTTATATAAATTTACTTTGGCTTGCAGTGTTGCCTCTCTAAAGGCCGGGGCACAATGAATCCGTTATACGTTATACTTCGCCTTTTTCAACTGACATTATCACAACGACGGAAAAGGTTGGCACAATGAGTACTTTATTGACGGAAGCATTTGAACAGCTTCAATATGCTGATTCTCCATTTTATTTATTTAAATCAAATTTTTTTATTTATTTCGTTTATTTCTTTTGTTTAATTTTATTTTGCTGCCACAAAACACAAAAATCTAATTCAAAACATACTAAAAAAAGCAACCAAACTACTAAACGTACGCAAAAAGTTAAAAATGGACCAGTTTTTGTACTTTGCGTTGACGGACACGTACTGAATATAACAGCCCTCATAAGAAACCATGTATTTAACTTAGCGGTCAGCTGAAAAATGCGAAGTTTAACGTATGACGGATTCATTGTGCCCCGGTCTTAACAACTGACTGGCATTAAAGGCAGTGTTAGCCGAACGTTGCTATTGCTGTAACGTACCGTACTGTTAGCACGTTGGTGCACTTATAGAACACTTAAAAACGTCCTTACGATTTACTTTATTTTGTTGTTTTGGGCCTGTGCCAAACGGTAGCAAAGTACTAGTGTAAGTAAATTTCTAACACTTCTGAGGTGAATAAAATTTCACTAGCTCTGGGGGCTGGTAGAAATTTTGACACAACAGGTAAATTTTTGACAAACTGCAATAAAAAGCATGGTATCATAAAATTTAAATCCACCGCCGTCCCCCAATACAAAGGTTTTTACGTCTTTTAAGTTTAATTAGACTGTGAAAAAATCATTGTTTATTTTAGTTTGCGAAAAATGTTGCATCATATATATAATATTATATAATTTCTTGCTACAAGAATATTGTTTTATATAAAAATGTCCTCTTAAAAATTTGTTGGTAGCCGGCGGTTTGTAGTCAGGCAAAGCAACACCGCCGCCGCAGCAACTGTTTCATCAGCATCTTTCTATGCTCAAGCGAATTTGTCAAAATTTTACATTGTCAAAAAATATATCATTTGGCACAGCAGAAAATGAAATTTTTTCCCCACAGGCAAATATTTTTTTACCATAGTACTTTTCTACCATTTGACACACGCCCTTTAATATAAAAAGGAGCAGCTGTTCACAAAACAGTGATGGAAATTAAAAAAGTTCAAATGGTGACTGTAGCGAAGAAAAAGTACCTAAAATATGTACTAAATGCTACTGAAACTGTATCGGATCATGTACATAAAAATATATGTATGTACTATATACATATGTTATACATTTATAATAAATAAATATGTTCATATATACATACACATCGATGGACACAAGTAGAAAAGCCCTAACTCGCATTTTCATGAAATTCAGCTTTTCAGTGATTCCAATACATTTCACACAAATGCACCACGTCACAAAAATTTATTACAAAAGCATAAAAACAACACTTTTACAAGCAGTTTAACAAAGCAGTTGAACTGTTTATTATTATTTTTTATCTTCTCCTGTAAAGTTGCAATTATTTGAATTAAGGTAGAATTAGCCGAACGTCCACGTAAGCTAATGAAAATGCTGACCGTTTTTGTTGATTGAAAACAATGCAAATGCTTACTGAAATTTGCTGTTACGTTGACGGTACATCTCAACCTGTATAAAATTTAATTTCCTAACGTTGTTAAGTGACGTTTGTAAGCCAGTGATGATAGCATTGTAAGTTAAATGGAATAGGGGTATATTATTTTGGCTCTGTTTTTTGGTACTTTTGTTAATAACAATATCTGTGTGAAAATAATACATAAATATTTGGGTATGTATATACATAATTATGTACACAAATATATACATACATATGTATATATATGTTGTTATATAAGTTAACACACCAAATGTTGCAATCCCACAAAAAACAGTTCTGTTCATCGAAAATAATTAATTTGCTTATATTTAATTTACTGACACTATCTTCCTTAATAACCAACGAGTTCATCAACATTTATTAAATTTATTTTATTGCTGATTTTGCGTCTACAATATTTTAAATATTTTTAATGGAATACCAGTAAAAAGTTAAATTCTGGTGCATCGGCAAATTAAGGCTAAAAGCATAGGTAACATTATTTTTAGGTGTTAGCTTTTAAGTCAGTCTGTGTTTGTAATCAAAAAGTTAAAGTTGAAAATAAAAAGTAATTAAAAAATAAAAAATAAAATATATTTTTTTTTATTGGGAAATTAATAAAAAATTCCTTAACTGGCGCCAAATGTTTAAAGTTCGCAGTATCCTGTAAAAATAGTGCAGAAAAAGTGCCCTAAAGAAGTGCCATCACGCTGAAAGCCCTAAAGTAGTGCGACTATCAGGAGACAAAAGCGACAACTGCTTAGCGTTAAAGCCCTAAGAGGACTAAACGTAACCCCACGTAGAGTGTGAAAAGGAAGACCCCAGTAGCGGCAAGCAAAAAGGATAAGTCACCGTCACCGTGGGATGAAATTAATTATAATAACGTAAGAAATATGTTTAAGTTAAATGTTAAGAATAATTAAAATAAACCATAAAGCAATTTTGTCTAACACTATAAAAAACCAAAAGGTGAAAATAATTTAATCAAAATTTAAAAAAAAGTGAAAACAAATTTTAATACAAATGATGAAATTTTAATACACAGATGCAACACAAACTGCAAGAAAAGTGAAAATATTTAATGTTTTTTGAAATATCTAATATTTTTAATAGAATTCAATAAATAGAAATATAACAAAAATTAAAAATTTTAAAAACCCCCGACTTTTTCAGAAAAGATGTTATATCTTATAAACGTCTGGACCGATTTTCTTTAAACATAGCTAAGAACCCTTTCGATCAAGTTATCTTTCAAACAGAAAAAACTAAATGAAAATCGGTCCAGCCGTTTGGCCTGTACGTGGACACGGACACACTACAAACTTATAACACCCCTTTTTGTTAGTCGGGGTTAAAAATACAATTTTTTAAAGAAATATTAAAGAAAATTTTTTGAATCATAATTTATAAATATTAATTTTATCAGTTTTTTACAAGGTATTACACTACACAGTCTGCGATTCCTATGGGACCCTCCAGATTGTTTAAAAGTTAACACAGTGACATTTTTTTTTTATCCCAAAGTATTTTACATTTAATTTCACAATATTATAAATAAAAAAAGTTCAACTGCTCGTTTAACATAAACAAAAAAATTATAGCAAACATGTCGAATCCGAATAACCTCATCGGACCTAGTATCTTAGAAGCACCTGGCGTATCAAATACCCAGCGTGAATCCACACAGGAAAGTCAATCTGCACCAGCAGTTCAACCAATAACGCAATCAGACTTAGAATGACTAATTAGTACTATCGTTAAAAGAGTAGTGCAGGAAAATGTTAGTAATAATCCAAATAGTATACTTACGACTGCAACAGACGAGACGATTAGATCGGAACATTTCGGTCAAATAGGAGACCTAGATAGAATACCTGACATCGTAAAAATCCTAAAGGATTTTTCAGGAAATCCGGCGGAATTTAGTTCTTGGAGGAAAAGCGTAGATCGCGTCCTCAAGATTTACGAAAACACAAGAGGAACACCAAAATACTATGGCATCCTTAATACTATAAGAAACAAAGTGACAGGAAATGCCGACATGATTCTAGAATCCTATAATGTGCCTTTGGATTGGAAAGCAATATGCCATTGCTTGAATCTCCACTATGCAGACAGACGTGACATTACAACTCTTGAGTGTCAGCTCGCATCTTTAGTGCAAGGGAAAAACTCTATTCACCAGTTTTATCAGGAGGCTTACAACCACCTTTCACTTATACTGAATAAAATATCAAGTTTAGAGATAGGACAGGAAGCTTTGCATTTGCTAACGCAAACTTATAGAAGCAAGGCTCTTGAGACGTTCATAAGAGGCCTCAACGACGACCTTCCGAAACTTTTGGGCATGAAGGAGCCCTCAGACTTACCACAAGCTCTACACCTATGCATGAAACTAGAAAATCAGGGCTATAGGTCACAATACACTTACAACCATAACAAAAATCGAAGATTGGGGCAAGAAGCGATACAGAAAAAGGTAAAATATTTGCTGAGCACTTAAAATCCGTTTTTACGCCAAACATATGTACTGGTGTTGCTGATTTGCCGAATGTAGTTGCTCTACCCCCTCAACACATAAAGCTTAAGACGCGTGATTTACAAAAATTAATTGCCGAACTCAACCCGAAGAAAGCTCCGGGTATTGATGGAATTAGTAACCAGATGCTTATGAACTTGCCTCGTATTGCAATGAGAATCCTATTATTCATATTTAATGCCATTTTACGACTGGAGTATTGTCCACACAGCTGGAAGCTTGCCAAGGTTAAAATGATTCCAAGGCCGGGCAAAGATCTAACCAAGGCTGAGTCATATAGGCCAATAAGTCTACTATCAACTATGTCAAAGCTTTTCGAAAAACTGCTCAAAACAAAATTGTCCCCAATTCTAATTAGTAGTAGGTGCATACCAGACCATCAATTTGGTTTTAGAAGTCAGCATAGCACCATTGAACAAACTCACAGATTGGTTCAATTTATAAGAAGAACTTTTTAGGAAAAAAAGTATTGTTCTGTGCTCTTTATTGACGTTTCCCAGGCATTTGATAAAGAGTGCCATGAAGGCCTACTTTTAAAATTGAAGAGTTACTTACCAATAAACATTTTAAATCTTTTGGAAAGTTACATTATTTCCCGTAAGTTCACTGTTGTGGAAGGAGACTTTACGAATAGGCCTGAAACTATTTCATCCGGTGTGCCACAGGGGAGCATACTGGGACCAGTTTTATATTTGATTTATACTTGTGATATGCCTGTGAGCAGTAGTATCCATACTTCCACATTTGCCGACGATACAGCCTGCCTTAGTATGCACGAAAACTCTGATGAGGCATCCCGCAAACTCCTGGAACACATTAGCCAGATGGAGCTTTGGTTAAACTTATGGAGAATTAAAGTCAATGAACAAAAGTGTGTCCATATAACGTTCACCCTAAGAAGAGATACTTGCTCCCCCATTCGGAATAACAATCAAGTTGTTCCTCAACATTCACATGTGAAATATCTTGGTATACACCTTGATCGACGACTTACATGGAAACACCACAGTAGTAGTGAATTGCCAATTCTGGCGCCGATTAAAATTGTTAAATTGTGGCTGAAATTTTTAAATTGTTGCTGAAATTGTTAAATTTGGGTAATTAAAATTTGAAAATTGTTAAATTCTTGGAAATTTGATACCTACGAGGGTGGTTCAATAAGTCCGTCTTAATTTTTGTTTACATAAGGAGATTTTTGTTTACATTAAACCTTGTGGGAACGGGTGATTTTTTTTGGGTTACATTAATTTTGATAACGGGTGATTGTTCTTGAGGTTTTTTATGAGTATATATGCCGACGGCAAAATCATGAAAATGATTTTTTCTAATACCAATATTGAAATAGTGATTATTAATTTTTCCTAATGCCTACGGCAATGCATGATAATTTTTCCTAATGCCTACGGCAAAACATGATTATTATTTTTTTCAAATGCCGACGGCAAAACATGATTATTATTTTTTTTTCAAATGCCGACGGCAAAACATGATTATTATTTTATAATGCTCCCAGTGTTGCCAGACTGTAAAAATTTGTTATCATAATACTATATCAGTAATATCAGAGAAAGAAGGTTTGATGACTACTAGGTCATATGGTTTCATATGAATCATGGGAATGTGCTTGTGTGATTTCCTCACGCTAATAAATTGTTTATAAATAAACAATAAATAAATTGTTATAAAATAAAATAATTTAATAAATTATTTTATTTATTCATAAAACGTTCTCATGTATGTGAACACCCCTAATGCTTGTGTGTGGGGGTCCAGCTTGTTTGTAGCTGGTAAACTGTATATTCTGTTTATTTGTTTAAGAAATATATTTGTATGTATGTATGTGTGTATGTATGTATGTATGCATGTGTATGTATGTGCGATCGAAAGAACTTGTGCGTGGAATATTTTGTGGCTGTGTAGACTACATTTATATTTTGCAACGTAATCATTTTCTTTGTCTGCGATTATTTTAAAGCAGCAAAGTTTCAACTAAGTACAGTCATCAGCAGAGAAACAAAAGTAAATACTGTGAATGCTGCAAGGATACTGCTACTAATTTTCGTATAAATACGCCAACTTTTCTAACCAACACATCAGTACTTTATTGTATTTACAAGTAGTATCATCAGCAATTGTGTTAAAGTTTTATAATAATAATAAAATAATTAAAAATGAGTTATACAGGTTATCAGTGTAAAAGATGCCATAAGGTATACAAATACCAAAAGTCCTTTTTGGATCATGTGAAAAGTCATACCGTGCAGGATCAAATGGTCGTAAGTCGGGGTACAAGTCAAGAGCAACCGCAGACATTTGTTCAAAATCCTCAACAGCAGATAAATTCATTTCATCACCAGCAGCACCCTTCTCTACCGTATCCGCAATATCAACTATACGGTATGGCTAACTGTTACCCTACACCAATGTCATGGAGTAATCAGTTTTTGGCATCAGGAGTACCAATGCAATATGAGTATCCAAGTTACAATTATAATCCCGTCACACCAGTTAATCAAATGGAGCAGTATTCCAATTTGATGCAATGGCAACCTCTTAATTACCATCAACAAGAGCAGCAGCTACAACAACAAGCTCATCAACAAGGTGTGGATATCCTTGGAGGAACTTTATACAACGATGCTATGGACATAAGTTTACCGGAAAGTGATGGAGAAGTAGAAGAAAAAAGAGAAGAAACTCTACCAACTCCAATGAGTACTTCGCATGCTAGGAGAGAAGAAGAAGTCGAAGAGAATGTGAGATATTACAAAATATCCAAAGCCTTCAAAAACCATATTGCCACATATGTAATACTAAATAAAAAGGACCAACTTCTCTTGCAAGAATTTATTAAAGAAAACATGAATATTTTTATTGAGAAACTTCAAATGTCTTTGTCTAAACATATAATAATTAAATTTCATGTGAGTATTGTGGCGGAGTACATCAAAATTGTAGAAGAAGAATTGGAGTTGTGTATTATAACACATTTAGCCAAAATGAGTTTGCTGACGAAGGCAGATAACATTGAAGAATTATTTCGTAAACAGATAGAGGAGATTTCAACAAAAATGTCCGAATTTGAAGAGCGAGATTCTAGTTGGACTTTGTCACGCATAGTCCGAGCAGAAATCAACATCAACAAATTTTCGCTAGTCAAAGGATCAAGTTGGATATCTACTCCGGAAAAACTATTAAGAAAAAAAGCTTGCATCAATATTGAAAATAGTGATGAATACTGCTTCAAGTGGTGTATAATCGCTGCCATGGATACTACCAAATACAACCATATAGAACGTTGCAGTTCTTATAATATTCAGGACATTTCTGCAGAGACGATTGTTACGCGAAATGGTGTAACACTAAATTTCAGAAACTTAAATTACCCATTAGCACTAAACAAAATTAAGGAGTTCGAGGTAAATAATCCAGCAATAAGTGATAATGTGTTTGGTTATGATGAGAGAGCAGATCAAATCATCGGTCCCTATTATGTGACCAATGATGAGAAAGTAAAGCATGTCAACTTGTTGCTTTTGGAGAATGGTGAAGTTCATCACTACATATTGATAAAGAACATATCAAAGTAAGTTAGAAAATTATACAACACTTTAATTTAATGATACATATACTTGTTTTATATATTTTATAATATAGACATTTTACTTATAAACTTTATATTTCTTTTCATTCAGAGGCTTTTACGAAATCAATTAACACAGAATGGACACAAATTACATTTCTGCAACACTTGTCTCCAATACACACATAACGAAAATGGTATGAGTAGCCATAAGGCGGAATGCGGCAAAATAGTGACAACTATGCCGTCAGGTCCAGATGCAGTTCTAAGTTTTAAGGGGCATCAGAGGAAAATGGATGACCCCTTTGTGGTGTACGCAGACTTCGAATGCATCCTGGAAGACATTAGTAATAACGTGAGTAGTAAAACCAGTCTTGTCAAAAAGCACACTCATTGTGCTTTTAGTTACTACATTAAGTGTCTCCATAACAATAAGTTAGATAAATTAAGGGTTTATACAGGGAAAGATGCTTCACAAAAATTTGTTTCATTTTTAATTAAAGATTGTGAGGATATTTATAATAATCATTTAGTAAATAATAGGCAAATGGATACTTTATCCCCTTCTGATATTTATAATTTTTATAGTGCGGTGAATTGTCATATTTGTCAAAAATTTCTAGGTAAAGATCGCGTTAGAGATCATTGTCACATTAGCGGTAAATATAGAGGTGCAGCCCACAATAACTGTAATTTGAATTACGAAATTCCCAAGTTTATACCAGTTTACTTTCACAATTACTCAAATTATGACTCACATCTTTTTATTAAAGAACTAGGTGAAATTTCTATGCAACTGAAAGTACTCCTTCTCAATAAGGAGCTTTATATATCACTCTCGCAATTTACAGAAATGAGCGATGGTCATAATCTTGAAATAAGATTTCTTGATACATTACGCTTTATGGCTGAGAGTTTAGAATCATTAGCCTGCAATTTGTCGGATAATGATTTTAACACTATAGGGTCCTTGTTTCAAGCTGAAAAAGAATTTCAGCTTATTAAGAAAAAAGGCATTTTCCCCTATGAGTACCTAAATTCATTTCAAAAATTGTCCCTTCTACTAGTTTTTTTGGTGTACTTGTCTCTATCTTGACTGATGGGTTTTCAGGCTTTCAGGTATTATTTTCAACTTCTGTCTTGATGTTACTTTCTTCTTTCATGCGAATTCTTTTAATATTTTTAGAACTATTTATGAATTCTTTAAGAGGTTCTGTTATAGGTTCAAATGTATCTCTTAATTGTTCACGTGTATCTATTTCACCAGTTTTTATACTACGAAGCTTATTCTTCAACACATTTCTTGTCAACACCAACTGCTTTAAAATTTTCTCATCCATGTTTGCTAAGGGCAAATAACAGGTATCAGCAATCAGATCAGCTTTTCAGGACCTGGTCTGGTTTTCAGATCAGCTTTTCAGGACCTGGTCTGGTTTTCAGATCAGCTTTTCAAGACCTGGTCTGGTTTTCAGATCAGCTTATCAGGACCTGCTCTGGTTTTCAGATCAGCTTATCAGGACCTGGTCTGGTTTTCAGATCAGCTTATCAGGACCTGGTCTGGTTTTCAGATCAGCTTATCAGTACTTGGTCTGGTTTTCAGATCAGCTTTATCAGGACCTGGTCTGGTTTTCAGATCAGCTTTTCAGGACCTGGTCTGGTTTTCAGATCAGCTTTTCAGGACCTGGTCTGGTTTTCAGATCAGCTTATCAGGACCTGGTCTGGTTTTTAGATCAGCTTATCAGGAGCTGATCTGGTTTTCAGGTAGCTGGTATGGTTTGGAGATCAGCTTATCAGGTATCGGATGAGGTTATAGCAAATAGATGTATCAAGTTTAAAGTTAGATTAATAACTAAAGTCAATCTTTTATGAGAAGTAGTTTATATAGCTATGAAATAGTCAAATTGCTTTCTGTAGCGACCATCATTTAATTCATTGTCTTTGCTTATCACTAAAAAGCCATATTTATCCCTCCAACACTCTCGACAAATTTCTTGGAACTTTTCATAACTCATATCGCTGCCAACATGATCCCTATAAACATGCTTCATATTTGTCTCATCTTGCTTAAACATTATAATAACATTTGCATTGTCTCTTATTAAATGTTTGGGAATTCTAGTATAAGTTTGACACAAGTAGAATGAATCAACATCCCTATGCCGTCCCATACAAAAATATGAACGTATATTATTTTGCTTCTCACATGCAACATCATCAAATATTATAATTGAATTAGTTTTAGCTTGGTCAGGTGGAATAACTGATTCATTAACGGTGAATGTATAATATCCAATTCCTTTAATTGGTGAAATTAGTTTCTTCAAGTACTCATATTTAGGTTGATAAAGAGATTTTGAGTATAAATAGATGTTTTCAAACTTGAGTCCATTAGGACTTTCTAGTAAGCCGATCACAACATTAGTCTTTCCACAATTTGATGGCCCTACTATTAGAGCACGAATAGAATTTGGTAAGAGGGCACTATGCTTTATTTTTGAAGTGATGTTCGATGATTCATCAATATTACGAACTAAAATATTTTTATGTTGTTTCACTAACTGCATTTTTGTAACTAAATACATTTCATAAATGTTACCTCTTTTTATAGAAAAAATCAGATAATATGGTTATACGATATCAGAAAACGTTTAGTCATAACAACACCTTCGTTGGAGGAGGTATAGTAGATAAAATAATAAACTCTCTACCTGTTGAAGCTCATCTTCCTGGATATCAGTACTGTGGACCTGAAACAAAACTACAAAAACGTTTAAATCGAGGTGATAAAGGAATTAATCTATTGGACTCTGCTTGTAAAGATCACGATATAGCTTATTCAAAAAATAAGGATTTAAGCACTAGACATAAAGCTGATAAAATATTTGAAAATTCAGCTTGGGATCGAGTTTTATCAAAAGATAGTAGTATTGGTGAAAAATCATTTGCCTATATGGTTACTAACGCAATGAAAGCCAAAACAAAATTTGGTATGGGTGTGGAGAAACAGAAAAATGTTAAAAAGAAGAAGCTAAATGATAAAACACTGTTTAGAACATCAATTACAGCTGCAACAAAAATACTAAAGAAGGAAAAACCATTAGATATTAACTCAGCAATTAAAATTGCCCGAAAAACTATCAACAAATCATTAAAAGGAAGAAAATCTCAAATTATAGTACCACGTGTAATACGTATCCCAAAAATTGGTGGGTTTTTGCCTCTAATACCGATTTTAGCTGCTCTGGGTGCAATTGGTAGTCTAACAACTGGAGGTGCTGCTATAGCTAAAGCTGTAAATGCAACAAGGAATGCAAAAAATCAACTTGATGAAGCAACTAGACATAATAAAGCGATGGAATCTATTGCAGTTGGAAAGGGACTTTACTTAAAACCATATAAAAAGGGTTATGGTTTAGTTTTCAAAGAGGAATCAAAAAACTATTAGAGATGCTACCCAACAGACCACTATCTGATGAGGACCTAAACCGTTTCTCTATAAATATTCCATATTTTAGAGGAGTTTTCATGTTGAATACTCTACCAAAACGAACAAAGAAAATAGAATGTGGAATAATCAATTTAGACGTATCAACAGGACCTGGTACACATTGGGTAGCATATTATAAAAACAACAATGAAAAATAATATTTCGACAGCTTTGGAAACTTACAACCTCCTTCGGAAGTAGTCAAATATCTTGGTACAAATATAAAATACAACTATAATCAACATCAGAATTTCAATACATTTACCTGTGGTCATTTATGTCTTAAATTTCTTTATGAAATAACTGAAAATATTAAACAAAAAAGCACAAACATTTATATTTTACAAAACTCTTTCATGTATTTTTATTTATAATTTAAAATACAAAATTATTATATATTATTGCCAAATTAGAAATTGGGAATTTTGAATTAGAAATTCACTCAGCTCGCTTTCAACAATTAAGCTTTGTTCACCTTCTCTACTTAAGCAATATGATCCGCTCAAGAGTTCTTTAATTTCATCATCGGTTAAAGTATTATATCGCTTTGGCAGGAACATTATGTGGTTTTCCATTTCAACTTTTAGTGTTGGCCTATATTTTGTTGTTACTCTTGTCACTTTTCGAATGGTGTATTTAATTGATGTCTCAAGCTCCTTTATGTGGATTAAGGTTTTAATTTTTAGGTAATTAAATTTTGATGTTAGATTTGTTGTAGACTCCATTTTTCATTTATTTCTGCTCACTTTAAATGTTTAACTGAAAATTATCTTAAAAGTAGCGATGATGACTTCAAGAAGGCTAATCGAGAATATTTATGGTGAAATAGTGAATAAGTGGGGGATAGTGATAGACAGAAGGAGATGGTTATAGAGACAAAAGGGATAGAGAGAGATAGAGTGCTAAAAAAAGAAGTATGGAATATAGATGATGGTATAGATATTTTAAAGATCAAGGGATACTACTTTAAAAATTTAAAGAGCAAATTAGTCTTAAAGAAACCTTCAAACAATCATCATTCATTAATTTATCGGCAAATAAAATGAGCCAAATTAGACGTACTCTAAACCAATTTATAAGAGATTTCGAAAGTTTCAGGCTTTTTGATCATTGGGAGATGATCAAATTTTTCGAAAATATGCTAGATGAGAACGAAGAATATGGTGTCATGGAAGATGAAGACAACACAGAAGGACACTTCAAAAGCTGTCCTTGGTATGATCCTGAGTGTGAGGAAGGACCTGATACTTGTAGATGTACAATTAATTTTTTGCGCAAAAGTATATTAGAAAATTTAATAATTAGATACTATGAAATGTTTCCATCATTATAATTAAAATAAATAAAATTAAATTAAAATGTATTATTAATATAAATAAAATTAAATTAAATTATTCCTTGTTTTGTATTATTTTTTAAAGGAAATTTAGGAATCATTTATTCGAATAGAAAATTACATGTATTGAAAAATATCCGATTATCTAAATTGTTTCTCTTTATGAAAATATGAAATTTAATGGAATTTCATAATATTGTGAAATTCAACTTGTTTTGTGCAGAACCTCTCAGGGAAAACAAGACTGTGCATGTTTAAGCGATATGAAAACAAGAATTTGCAAATAAGCAGAAACAAAAATTTTTTGATTCAACTGAGTAAAGCCAATAAAGAAATAAACACCATTCACACATTTCATTCTCTTTTCAATATTTTATTTAAAATTTTTTCTTAAAAATTTATTTACATATGTATGTACAATAGTTTTTCTTAAAAATTCATATGCATTTGTACAATAGTTTTTCTTAATAAATAGGATTTTATTTACAACCAGTTTTCTTAATAAATAGGATTTTATTTACAACCATTTTTCTTAATAAAAAGGATTTTATTTAAAGTCATTTTAACAACAATAAATAGGATTTTATTTACAATAATGTTTCTTAATAACTAAGATTTTATATACAATTTAAAAATTAACCACTTAACTAAAATTAACTAATTTTAGCTATTTTCTTGCATTCTAGCAATTTCATCTAGCAACATATCAAGTTCGTATTCAGGGTTAGTTTCCTTAATACGAAAATGATACCATGCATATGTGTTAATATTATTTGACCTAATTTTTCTCTTATCGTCTCCGTAACTTAAGACTACCTTATTTAATTTACTAGTATATATATGGTGAAGCTTAGATTTAAATGTTAACATATTATCGTATACATTAGTCTTATTGAATAAACAGTTTCTATAAGTAGCTAAACTACATTTATCTAATATGGATCTTTTTACCCCCTTCGATTTTTTAACGTCATTTTGATTTTGTACACTGAATGAGCACATTTTTGATCGCAGCCCAACAAATTCTGTCATTATCTTACCGCAGTTTTCATCTTTGATCATGCCTAAAACTTTTTTATTTATTAATGGGAAATTATAAGTATTGTCCGTGGGATAGTCTGATGTGTCAAAATGTTCTTCTATGCCATTTTTTATGTCAGCGTAAAAGTCATCCGTCTTTATTGAATATATAAAAGAGTCCGTATCCATACAGTTCAATGAGAGTTTTGTCTTAAACTTAGGTTGCATGTACCCGTAATGAAAATTATACAGTTTCCATTTGGACAATTCAAGTATACAAAATCCTAAGTAAATTGGTTTATTGTAGCAGGTT
Organism: Tachina grossa; assembly: GCA_949987645.1. Classification (NCBI taxonomy): domain Eukaryota; kingdom Metazoa; phylum Arthropoda; class Insecta; order Diptera; family Tachinidae; genus Tachina; species Tachina grossa. The sequence goes on along the minus strand of OX465278.1, from coordinate 81,893,550 downwards.
TTGACTCTACTCATTTCGATTGCTACCAGATCTTCGGAAAATATAGATAAACTATGAAAATTTGGTTTTGATATCCAATCTTGAGCCCCCAAATGGTTCCGATTCGTTCTCTCCCAATTATTGACAATTTTAACATCTCTCCTCTTATCCACATCTTCCATGGTTTTACCATAGACTGCATTATTAAGTAGTTTGAAAAAGTTTTTTTCAAAACCATTTTTAGCAGTGGCTCTATGTCTGGTATTTAGGTCAATATAGCCTTTTAACCATGGAGATTGTTTAAATGCTAGAATACGATGTGTTTTCTTTAAAACTAAGCCATTTTCTAAGCATTGCTTCTGAACTCTAAAGTGTATGATTGCTTTGTAGAGAAATCGGTTATACTTGACATACTTCGCTTGCAGTGGTCTTTTATTTTCAGCGCAAAAAGGTAGGTCATTATGCAAGTCATGTAAGTGAGAAGGATAATCTAAAGTGACCTCATATACATAACCGTCTGTTCCATTGTCAGCTATGCTGTTTGGATCCAGATTCAGCTCGTCTTGCGATAACCATCTGAACCCACCATGAGGAAGATATTCCGACATTGCCCAACCGTAAAGGTTATTTGCGTCTAAATAGACAAGAAACTCCGAGGGCTTTTCTTTATCGAAATCTTCCAAATATTTGTTATTCGCTTTCGAATATCTTTGGCTACACTGTACGATTCCCCCACGTATACCTTTTTTCATAAAATTGTACATGTCTATGTCCGTCAATAATTCTAGTTCAATTTTTGTGTATTTTAACATTGCATCCCAGGAAAGTCCAGGTGCGGTATAGTATTGACATGGATCCAGCTCATAAATACCTTTACAAACTTTTCTAAAGTTCTCGAAAATATCTGTCAGTAAGAGGACATCTGTTTTTAAGTAAAGTTCCATGTAATCTTTCATTGTTTTACAACCAAAAGTATTCCATACCTCTACAGCATGTGAGTATTCCTCTAAAGAACACTCTTTATTGTTCAACTTATTAAAGAAATCACTGCGTGAAGGCAGCTGTCACTCGTCTAATTTTTGAAACGAATTTAGGTGCTCATAGGGGAAAATGCCTTTCTTCTTAATAAGCTGAAATTCTTTTTCTGATTGAAACAAGGACCTTATAGTGTTAAAATCACTATCCGACAAATTGCAGGCTAATGATTCTAAACTCTCAGCCATAAAGCGTAATGTATCAAGAAATCTTATTTCAAGATTATGACCATCGCTCATTTGTGTAAATTGCGAGAGTGATATATAAAGCTCCTTATTGAGAGGGAGTACTTTCAGTTGCATAGAAATTTCACCTAGTTCTTTAATAAAAAGATGTGAGTCATAATTTGAGTAATTGTGAAAGTAAACTGGTATAAAGTTGGGAATTGGGTAATTCAAATTACAGTTATTGTGGGCTGCACCTCTATATTTACCGCTAATGTGACAATGATCTCTAACGCGATCTTTACCTAGAAATTTTTGACAAATATGACAATTCACCGCACTATAAAAATTATAAATATCAGAAGGGGATAAAGTATCCATTTGTCTATTATTTACTAAATGATTATTATAAATATCCTCACAATCTTTAATTAAAAATGAAACAAATTTTTGTGAAGCATCTTTCCCTGTATAAACCCTTAATTTATCTAACTTATTGTTATGGAGACACTTAATGTAGTAACTAAAAGCACAAGGAGTGTGCTTTTTGACAAGACTGGTTTTACTACTCACGTTATTACTAATGTCTTCCAGGATGCATTCGAAGTCTGCGTACACCACAAAGGGGTCATCCATTTTCCTCTGATGCCCCTTAAAACTTAGAACTGCATCTGGACCTGACGGCATAGTTGTCACTATTTTGCCGCATTCCGCCTTATGGCTACTCATACCATTTTCGTTATGACTATACTGTAGGCACCTATTACAAAAATGTAGCTTATTGTGATTTTTGGTAGACTGACTTCGTAAAAGTCTGTGAATGACAAAAAATATACAAAAGTTTATTAGTAAAATGTCTCTGTTATAAAATATATAAAACAAGTATATGTATCATTAAATTAAAGTGTTGAATAATTTTCTAACTTACCTTGATATGTCTTTTATCAAAATGTAGTGATGAACTTCACCATTCTCCAGAAGCAACAAGTGGACATGCTTTACTTTCTCCTCCTTGGTCACATAATAGGGACCGATGATTTGATCTGCTCCCTCATCGTACCCAAACAAATTAACGCTTATTGTTGGATTATTTACCTCGAACTCCTTAATTTTGTTTAGTGCCAATGGGTAAGTTAAATTTTTGTAATTTAACGCTACACCATTTCGTGTAACAATCGTCTCTGCAGAAATGTCCTGAATATTATAAGAACTGCAGCGTCTTGCATCATGATAGTTGGTAGTATCCATGGCAGCGATTATACACCACTTGAAGCAGTATTAGTCACTATTTTCAATATTGATGCATGCTTTTCTGCCTTCTAATTTTTGTGGTGTGAATATCCAACTTGATCCTTTGACTAGCGAAGATTTGTTGATGTTGATTTCTGCTCGGACTATGCGTGACAAAGTCCAACCAGAATCTCGCTCTTCAAATTCGGACATTTTTGTTGAAATCTCCTCTATCTGTTTACGGAATAATTCTTCAATGTTATCTGCCTTCGTCAGCAAACTCATTTTGGCTAAATGTGTTATAATACACAACTTCAATTCTTCTTCTACAATTTTGATGTACTCCGCCACAATACTCACATGAAATTTAATTATTATATGCTTAGACAAAGACATTTGAAGTCTCTCAATAAAAATATTCATGTTTTCTTTAATAAATTCTTCCAAGAGAAGCTGGTCCTTTTTATTTAGTATTACATATGTAGCGATATGGTTTTTGAAGGCTTTCGATATTTTGTAATATCTCACATTCTCTTCGACTTCTTCTCTCCTAGCATGCGAAGTACTCATTGCAGTTGGCAGAGTTTCTTCTCTTTTTTCTTCTACTTCTCCATCACTTTCCGGTAAACTTATGTCCATAGCATCGTTGTATAAAGTCCCTCCAAGGATATCCACACCTTGTTGATGAGCTTGTTGTTGTAGCTGCTGCTCTTGTTGATGATAATTAAGAGGTTGCCATTGCATCAAATTGGAATACTGCTCCATTTGATTAACTGGTGTGACGGGATTATAATTGTAACTTGGATACTCATATTGCATTGGTACTCCTGATGCCAAAAACTGATTACTCCATGACATTGGTGTAGGGTAACAGTTAGCCATACCGTATAGTTGATATTGGGGATACGGTAGAGAAGGGTGCTGCTGGTGATGAAATGAATTTATCTGCTGTTGAGGATTTTGGACATATGTCTGCGGTTGCTCTTGATTTGTACCCCGACTTACGAACATTTGATCCTGCACGCTATGACTTTTCACATGATCCAAAAAGGACTTTTGGTATTTGTATACCTTATGGCATCTATTACACTGATAACCTGTATAACTCATTTTTAATTATTTTATTATTATAAAACTTTAACACAATTGCTGATGATACTACTTGTAAATACAATAAAGTACTGATGTGTTGGTTAGAAAAGTTGGCGTATTTATACGAAAATTAGTAGCAGTATCCTTGCAGCATTCACAGTATTTACTTTTGTTTCTCTGCTGATGACTGTACTTAGTTGCAACTTTGCTGCTTTAAAATAATCGCAGACAAAGAAAATGATTACGTTGCAAAATATAAATGTATTCTACACAGCCACAAAATATTCCACGCACAAGTTCTTTCGATCGCACATACATTCATACATACAAACATCATACACACATACATACATACATACATGCATACATACATCTTACACACATACATACATACATACAAATATATTTCTTAAACAAATAAACAGAATATAAGCTTACCAGCTACAAACAAGCTGGACCCCCCACACACAAGCATTAGGGGTGTTCACATACATGAGAACGTTTTATAAATAAATAAAATAATTTATTTAATTACTTTATTCATTTATTTAATTATTTTATTCATTTATTTAATTATTTTATTTTATAAAAATTTATTAGCGTGAGGAAATCACACAAGCACATTTCCATGATTCATATGAGACCATATGACCTAGTAGTCATTAAATCTATTTTCTCTGATATTACTGATATAGTATTACGATAACAAATTTCTACAGTCTGGCAACACTGGGAGCATTAGAAAATAATAATCATGTTTTGCCGTCGGCATTTTAAAAAAAAATTATAATTATGTTTTGCCGTAGGCATTAGGAAAAATAATAATCATGTTTTACCGTCGGCATTTGAAAAAAATAATAATCATGTTTTGCCGTCGGCATTAGGAAAAATAATAATCATGTTTTGCCGTCGGCATTTGAAAAAAAAATAATAATTATGTATTGCCGTAGGCATTAGGAAAAATAATAATCATGTTTTTAGATTCTTATGTTGTTCCCGAATAAATAAAAGATGCACTCGTCCTCCAGGGGTTTAAGGTAAAAAATGTGTCCAATATAATAAACAGAGAGAAGATTCCCCAACCCTTATTTCGTGTTGAACTTGAGCCTAATGATATAAAATTAACAAAAAATGAGACGCATCCAATTTATAATTTGAAATACCTCTTGTACCGAAAAATCACAGTTGAAGAGCCACATAAGCGTTCAGGTCCTGTACAGTGCCATAATTGCCAAGAATATGGCCATACAAAAACATACTGCAATTTACACTCTGTTTGTGTTGTGTGCGGCGAATTACACGGCACTGCTAGTTGCAATAAGCCAAAAGATCAAAGTGATACAAAAATGCAGTAATTGTGGAGGTAATCACACCGCTAACTACAGAGGTTGTCCTGTGTACTCTTTCCTAAAGAAGACTATGGTGCAAAAACCTAAATTAGCTCCAGCTCAATCAGCAAACGCTTACTCTGCCACTTTTGCGCAAATGAGCCAACCAATTACTTCCCGTGTATCGTATGCAGATGCTGCTAAGACAAATTCAATTCCCACACAAAATGTTTCCCCGTCAAATACTTCAAAAAATACTGACGCAAGCTTTAATTTTAATCGCCTTGAAGCTACTATTGAAAATCTGGTGCAAACTATAAACAATTTTACAACAAATATGACTAGCATGATGCAAGAAATGCTGCGAATGCAGAATATTCTGCTTCAAGCATTAATTAATAAGCCATGAACACGTTAACAATATGTTTCTGGAACGCAAACGGCATTCGCCAACATAAAAATGAACTTGAGCACTTCCTCACGGAAAAAAATATTGATATAATGTTAGTATCTGAGACTCATTTGACTTCGAGAAGTCTTTTTAAAATTTATGGCTACACTATATATGATACAAAGGACCCTAGAGGACGGGCTTGCGGTGGATCAGCAATTCTAATAAAGTCAAGACTCAAGCACTATGTTCTTGATAACATTTGTGAAGAACACCTACAAGCAACAAATATTGGCATTGAAAGTTTTTGTACAAATTTTGTTATATCATCAATTTACTCCCCTCCCAGATTTTCAATCACTGAGAATCAATATGAGGATTTCTACAAATCTCTTGGACCTTGTTTTGTAGCAGCTGGCGACTACAATGCTAAGCATACGTTCTGGGGTTCGCGTCTTATTAGCCCCAGAGGTCGAGCATTGTTCAACACTATTTCAAAAATGGGCTTGGATGTCATTTCGAGTGGGGAGCCCACTTATTGGCCTACTGACATACAAAAAATTCCGGATGTTATAGATTTTGGCGTCATAAAAAATATCTCTAGGGATTTAATTCAAGTTCAAGCTTCTCTTGATCTTTCGTCCGATCACTCTCCGACGATCATTACAATTTGTAGTCCCTTAAGAAGTAACTTACCTGACCCATATGTGAAGATGATCAATCGTGTTAATTGGCTGGGGTTTAAAAAATATCTCAGTAGTCATTGTACGGAAAACATTACGCTTAGAACATCCGATGATATTGAATCTAACATTGCCAATCTCAGCGAGAATATTAAACAGGCTGCTGAACATGACATTATCTCCCATCCGCAGACTGGGTCTAATAAAATTTATTCTACAGACATTGAACGTCTCGTACGTGAAAAAAGAAGAGCTAGAAGGGAATGGCAACAGCACAGATCACCACAAAATAAAATCAGATTTAAAGAGTGCACTAAACGACTCCAAGAGTTGCTTGCGTCTGAAAAAACTGCATCTCTTAAAAATTATCTGGAAGGTCTTGATGTCACACCAGCGTCTAATTACTCTTTGTGGCGCGCTGCTAGAAAGCTTAAAACACCCATTGAGTATAAGCCACCTCTACACACATCTACCGGAAGTTGGGCAAGAAGCGATACAGAAAAAGGTAAAATATTTGCTGAGCACTTAAAATCCGTTTTTACGCCAAACATATGTACTGGTGTTGCTGATTTGCCGAATGTAGTCGCTCTACCCCCTCAACACATAACGTTTAAGATGCGTGATTTACAAAAATTAATTGCCGAACTCAACCCGAAGAAAGCTCCGGGTATTGATGGAATTAGTAACCAGATGCTTATGAACTTGCCTTATATTGCAATGAGAATCCTATTATTCATATTTAATGCCATTTTACGACTGGAGTATTATCCACACAGCTGGAAGCTTGCCAAGGTTAAAATGATTCCAAAGCCGGGCAAAGATCTAACCAAGGCTGAGTCATATAGGCCAATAAGTCTACTATCAACTATGTCAAAGCTTTTCGAAAAACTGATCAAAACAAAATTGTCCCCAACTCTAATTAGTAGTGGGTGCATACCAGACCACCAATTTGGTTTTAGAAGTCAGCATAGCACCATTGAACAAACTCACAGACTGGTTCAATTTATAAGAAGAACTTTTGAGGAAAAAAAGTATTGTTCTGCGCTCTTTATTGACGTTTCCCAGGCATTTGATAAAGTGTGGCATGAAGGCTTAATTTTAAAATTGAAGACTTACTTACCAATAAACATTTTAAATATTTTGGAAAGTTACATTATTTCCCGTAAGTTCACTGTTGTGGAAGGAGACTTTACGAGTAGGCCTGAAACTATTTCACCCGGTGTGCCACAGGGGAGCATACTGGGACCAGTTTTATACTTGATTTATACTTGCGATATGCCTGTGAGCAGTAGTATCCATACTTCCACATTTGCCGACGATACAGCCTGCCTTAGTATGCACGAAAACCCTGATGAGGCATCCCGCAAACTCCAGGAACACATTAGCCAGATGGAGCTTTGGTTAAACTTATGGAGAATTAAAGTCAATGAACAAAAGTGTGTCCATATAACGTTCACCCTAAGAAGAGATACTTGCTCCCCCATTCGGATTAACAATCAAGTTGTTCCTCAACATTCACATGTGAAATATCTTGGTTAACACCTTGATCGACGACTTACATGGAAACATCACATTGACTCTAAGTTAACTCAAATGAAACTTAAATTAACTCAGGTACATTGGCTGATTAGTAGAAATTCAACACTTAGCCTAGACTGCAAACTTTTAATATACAAGTCGCTTTTAAAGCCAATATGGTGTTACGGAATTCAACTATGGGGCACTGCTTCAGCTTCAAATGTAGAGAAAATTCAACGAAGGCAAAATAAAATTTTACGCATGATAACATCGGCTCCATGGTACATCAAAAATTCAAATATACATCGCGATTTGAATATGCCACTAGTGACTGAAGAAATTGTAAAATACGCAGGCAAATATCTAACAAAACTCGAGTCACATCCTAATCCGCTTGCTCGTAATATTTTGAACTTTACTGGGCACATCCGCTTAAAAAAGAGAGATACACGGGCTCTAATATTAAACACTCTAGATGATGAAGCTGCTTGAAAACACTTTTTTCTTTTTGTTGCTTATCACTACTTATGTATTATTAATAACTATCACTAAGCTTATGTCCGACATTGGTCGGGCCTAATAATTTTTTTATAGATTTAAGATTTGAATACTTATTGTTAGTTCATATTTGAAGATACAATAAATAAAAAAAACATGCATTAAAAAAAAATGTTTTACCGTCGGCATTTGAAAAAAATAATAATCATGTATTGCAGAAGGCATTTGAAAATAATTATGTATTGCCGTAGGCATTAAGAAAAATAAGTATGTATTGCCGTCGGCATTAGGAAAAATCATATTCAGAATTCTCCCATTGGTATTAGGAAAAATCATTTTCATGATTTTCCCATCGGCATATATACTCATAAAAAACCTCAAGATAAATCACCCGTTATTACAATTAATGTAACCAAAAAAAATCACCCGTTCCCACAAGGGTTATTGTAAACAAAAAACTCCTCATGTAAACAAAAAATAAGACGGACTTATTGAACCACCCTCGTAGGTATCAAATTTCACAAATTTCCAAGAATTTAACAATTTTCAAATTTTAATTACCCAAATTTAACAATTTCAGCAACAATTTAACAATTTTAATTGCGGTGGGATGAACAATCCCCTACTACTGATATGTTATACATTTATAATAAATAAATATGTTCATATATGCATACACATCGATGGACACAAGTAGAAAGACCCTAACTCGCATTTTCATGAAATTGAGCTTTTCAGTGATTCCAATACATTTCACACAAATGCACCACGTCACAAAAATTTGTTACAAAAGCATAAAAACAACACTTTTACAAGCAGTTTAACAAAGCAGTTGTACTGTTTATTATTATTTTTTATCTTCTCCTGTAAAGTTGCAATTATTTGAATTAAGGTAGAATTAGCCGAACGTCCACGTGAGCTAATGAAAATGCTGACCGTTTTTGTTGATTGAAAACAATGCAAATGCTTACTGAAATTTGCTGTAACGTTGACGGTACGTCTCAACCTGTATAAAATTTAATTTCCTAGCGTTGTTAAGTGACGTTTGTAAGCCAGTGATGATAGCATTGTAAGTTAAATGGAATAGGGGTATTTTATTTTGGCTCTGTTTTTTGGTACTTTTGTTAATAACAATATCTGTGTGAAAATAATACATAAATATTTGGGTATGTATATACATACTTATGTACACAAATATATACATACATATGTATATATATGTTGTAATATAAGTTAACACACCAAATGTTGCAATCCCATAAAAAACAGTTCTGTTCATCGAAAATAATTAATTTGCTGACACTATCTTCCTTAATAACCAACGAGTTCATCAACATTTATTAAATTTATTTTATTGCTGATTTTGCGTCTACAATATTTTAAATATTTTTAATGGAATACCAGCAAAAAGTTAAATTCTGGTGCATCGGCAAATTAAGGCTAAAAGCATAGGTAACATTATTTTTAGGTGTTAGCTTTTAAGTCAGTCTGTGTTTGTAATCAAAAAGTTAAAGTTGAAAATAAAAAGTAATTAAAAAATAAAAAATAAAATATATTTTTTTTTATTGGGAAATTAATAAAAAATCCCTTAACTGGAACCCAATGTTTAAAGTTCGCAGTATCCTGTAAAAATAGTGTAGAAAAAGTGCCCTAAAGAAGTGCCATCACGCTGAAAGCCCTAAAGTAGTGCGACTATCAGGAGACAAAAGCGACAACTGCTTAGCGTTAAAGCCCTAAGAGGACTAAACGTAACCCAACGTAGAGTGTGAAAAGGAAGACCCCAGTAGCGGCAAGCAAAAAGGATAAGTCACCGTCACCGTGGGATGAAATTAATTATAATAACGTAAGAAATATGTTTAAGTTAAATGTTAAGAATAATTAAAATAAACCATAAAGCAATTTTGTCTAACACTATAAAAAACCAAAAGGTGAAAATAATTTAATCAAAATTTAAAAAAAAGTGAAAACAAATTTTAATACAAATGATGAAATTTTAATATACAGATGCAACACAAACTGCAAGAAAAGTGAAAATATTTAATGTTTTTTGAAATATCTAATATTTTTAATAGAATTCAATAAATAGAAATATAACAAAAATTAAAAATTTTAAAAACCCCCGACTTTTCCAGAAAGGATGTTATATCTTATAAACGGCTGGACCGATTTTCTTCAAACATAGCTAAGAACCCTCTCGATCAAGGTATCTTTCAAACAGAAAAAACTAAATGAAAATCGGTCCAGCCGTTTGGCCTGTACATGGACACGGACACACTACAAACTTATAACACCCCTTTTTGTTAGTCGGGGTTAAAAATACAATTTTTTAAAGAAAATAAGGTAGAAATATTAAATAAGATTTTTTGAATCATAATTTATAAATATTAATTTTATCAGTTTTTTACAAGGTATTACACTACATAGTCTGCGATTCCTATGGGACCCTCCAGATTGTTTAAAAGTTAACACAGTGACATTTTTTTTTATCCCAAAGTAATTTACATTTAATTTCACAATATTATAAATAAAAAAATTCAACTGCTCGTTTAACATAAACAAAAAAATTATAGCAAACATGTCGAATCCGAATAACCTCATCGGACCTAGTATCTTAGAAGCACCTGGCGTATCAAATACCCAGCGTGAATCCACACAGGAAAGTCAATCTGCACCAGCAGTTCAACCAATAACGCAATCAGACTTAGAATGACTAATTAGTACTATCGTTAAAAGAGTAGTGCAGGAAAATGTTAGTAATAATCCAAATAGTATACTTACGACTGCAACAGACGAGACGATTAGATCGGAACATTTCGGTCAAATAGGAGACCTAGATAGAATACCTGACATCGTAAAAATCCTAAAGGATTTTTCAGGAAATCCGGCGGAATTTAGTTCTTGGAGGAAAAGCGTAGATCGCGTCCTCAAGATTTACGAAAACACAAGAGGAACACCAAAATACTATGGCATCCTTAATACTATAAGAAACAAAGTGACAGGAAATGCCGACATGATTCTAGAATCCTATAATGTGCCTTTGGATTGGAAAGCAATATGCCATTGCTTGAATCTCCACTATGCAGACAGACGTGACATTACAACTCTTGAGTGTCAGCTCGCATCTTTAGTGCAAGGGAAAAACTCTATTCACCAGTTTTATCAGGAGGCTTGAATAAAATATCAAGTTTAGAGATAGGACAGGAAGCTTTGCATTTGCTAACGCAAACTTATAGAAGCAAGGCTCTTGAGACGTTCATAAGAGGCCTTAATGACGACCTTCCGAAACTTTTGGGCATGAAGGAGCCCTCAGACTTACCACAAGCTCTACACCTATGCATGAAACTAGAAAATCTGGGCTATAGGTCACAATACACTTACAACCAAAACAAAAATCGAAGATTTCACTCACCTCAGGTACAAGTACCGCAATTACAAAGATCGCCATTTTATCCACAGACAGCATTCATTCCACAGGCAATGAAAAACCAACCACATATTCAGTATCTCTCTGCTAGGCCCTCAATAAACCAGAATAATTTCTCTTATCACAATCTCATACGTCCTCAAAACTATAGCAACTTTCCGCAGCATCAAAATTTACAGCCTCCAAGAGCAGTTGCCCCAAAACCCCTTCCTAAGCCAGTACCCATGAAAATAGATAGTTCGCAACAAACAAGAGGCGTTAATTACATAAACCGACCGAATTTTAACGCATTCTCAGGAAAGCGACCACCACCACTATCAAACCAGATTAGACAAAGTTACCCAAATAAGTATCAGAGAGTTAATCATATCTCTCAAGATACAAACAGTAACCAGCATTATAATACAGAAAATAACGAAAAAATTTTGCAAAAAGAAACGAGTCATGAACAATCTTGGCAAGAATATTCACAACAATACGTAACTCAAGAAAAAGATTATCCCTAATACGACCCTAATCAATTCGTTGATGTTAATTTTTTAGACTAAACGGTTCATCACTTCCCTATTTTGAATGTAGGACAGGTGATGGAAAAGTACTTAAATTTTTCATAGGCATAGGTTCCAACAAAAATTATATACAGCCTTCACTCGCAAAACACCCTAAACCTTACCAGGACATTTTCTTCGCAGATTCAATAGGTGGCAAAACTAAGGTTTCACATCACATTGAACTCAATCTTTTCGGACTTATGGACAGAAGACTTACAATTTTTTATTCTACCGAGACTAAAATCTTTCGACGCTATCATTGGCAACGACAGTTTAAAACAGCTACAAGCAGTCATATTTACGTCAGATGACTATATGCTAATAGAAAACAAAATTAGGGTTCCAATAAAACAACAAGTATCGAAGAGTGTACACAATATTGACATAAAAATAGAACATTTGACTCTAGACCAGAGGACTTTGATAAAATCATTGTTAAACACGTTTCCAACCTTATTCGCTGATCCGGACAAAAACCTTACGTACACAACAATAGTAGTTGTAGAGATTAGAACATCAACAGAATCCCCAATTTATACCAGATACTACCCTTATCCAATGTCACTTAAGTCAAAGGTAGAAGAAGAGATAAATAAACTTCTCGAATACTATCATGCTCACCTTACAATTCACGTGTTTGGATTGTAAATAAAAAACCAGACTCTGCAGGAAATAAACAGTATAGGCTAGTAATTGATTACAGAAAATTGAATTCGGTAACAATTAGCGACCGATATCTAATTCCTGAAATCAACGAGGTTCTTGCGCAATTGGGACGCAGCAAGTTTTTCTCCGTGATAGACTTAAAAAGCGGATTTCACCAGATTCCTTTAAAGGAATCAGATATAGAGAAGACTGCATTTTCCATCAACAATGGAAAATATGAGATTACTCGCCTTCCTTTCGGGCTAAAGAATGCCCTTGCAATCTTTCAACGCGCGTTAGACGATATTTTGCGAATGCATATATGCAAAATTTGTTACGTCTACATTGCTGATATCATCATCTTTAGCAAAACCGAGGAAGAACATGCAAATAATTTAGAAACCATTTTCGGAGTACTAGAAGACGCAAATATGAAAATCCAATTAGACAAGTGTAAGTTTTTCTCGAGAGAAGTTGAATTCTTAGGATTTATTGTAACAAATGAGGAAGTTAAAGCGCACCCAGCAAAAGTGAAAGCAATAGAAAATGTTTCTATTCCTAAGATCATCAATGAACTTAGATCATTCTTGGGAATGTCTGGATTTTACAGACGTTTCATTAAGGATTACGCTAAGTTGGCAAAACCACTTACCCTAATTTTAAGAGGGGAGGATGGACGACTGTCCAAGCGATTATCTGCAAAGAAGGAAATATCTCTTAACAATAGTGCAATAGAAGCTTTCAATAAAATTAAAAGAACCCTTACCTCAAATGAAGTAATGCTACACTACCCAGACTTTCAAAAAGAATTCCACTTGACAACAGATGCTTCCAATTATGCAATAGGCGCAGTATTGGAACAAGAAGGAAAACCTATTATATTTATGTCGGGGACACTCTCAAAAAGCGAGGAGCACTATGCGACTAACGAGAAAGAGATGCTCGCTATCGTGTGGGCCTTAAAAACTTTACGAGGGTATCTTTATGGTTCAGCCGCCATCAAAATATTTACAGACCATCAACCACTGACTTACGCGCTAAGTAATAAGAATTGTAACAGCAAATTAAAAAGATGGAAAGCCATACTAGAGGAATATAACTACGAAATTAAATATAAGCCGGGTAGGATGAACGTCGTAGCAGACACGTTGTCTAGGATTCCACCAAGCAAACAACAGGTAAACTCACTGACAGCGACACAACATAGCGAAGAAAGTTCTTCACAAAATTTAATACCATATAAAGACGTACCAGTTAACGTATTCAAAAATCAACTATTTCTTTCAATTTGAGATACAGCCTCCTATCAATTCAAAATTATTTTCCCTACCTATCATAGACACATTATAATCGAGCCTCAATTTAATGAAGAAAATCTTGTAAGTATCTGAAAGCGATACCTAAACCCTTCGGTAACAAATGGAATTTTTACTGACGATCCTATTTTAGGAAAAACTCAATCCGTATATCCTTTACACTTTACCCATTACAGAACACGATATACTAGGAAATTTGTGGATGATTTAACAGAAGAAGCACAACAAGAAGCTAAAATAATTCAAGAACACAATAGAGCCCATAGAAATTTAATTGAAAATAGAGCACAACTAAAAAAATACTACTTCCCCAAATGAACGCGAAAGCTAAGAAGATACTAAAACAATGCAAAATATGTCAGGAAAATAAATACGAAAGACATCCAGTAACACCTGTTCTCCACACTACTCCAATTCTCGAGTATCCAGGACATATTGTACATATTGACATTTATCATATCAATAATAAAGTTATATTGACCGCCATAGACAAATTTGCGAAATACGCACAGGCAAAACTTTTAAACTCAAGAGCAATAGAAGACGTAAGGCTACCTTTACAAAAATTATTAATATCCTTTGGCATCCCTAAAAAAGTTGTGATAGACAACGAGAAATCCTTAAATTCGGCTTCCATAATGTTTATGCTTGAAAACCAACACGGAATTGAAATATTTAGAACACCCCCATACACAAGTACCATTAACGGACAAATAGAACGCTTCCATTCCACTCTGTCTGAAATCAGGCGATGCGTAAAAACCCAAAAGACTCATCGAAATTTTGAGGAATTACTCTTTAGATCGCTATACAAATACAACAATTCAATACACTCGACAATTAAGAAGAAACCGATAGAAGCATTTTTTGGACCAACCGCGAGTACAGACCCAGAACAGATAGAAAAGGATAGAATAGACAATGTGACAAAACTTATAGACAAACAAAATAAAGACCTCGAGTTCCATAATAAAAAAAGAACTCCTTTCCCTAGTTATAACCCAAATGATATCGTGTATGTAAAAATAAAAAAAAAGATTAGGTAACAAATTGCCTACCTAGGAATAGGTAGTAAAAGAAGACAAAGGAGGAACAATTCTCACAGAATCTGGAAAAATTGTTCACAAATCTCATATAAGAAAGAATAATAAATAAAATAATAAACTAAAAACAAATTATATGGACGATAATAACAATAACAACAGAAAGAAAAATAGCCAAGAGAAATATCTAAATAGTCATAAAGGTGTTATAGAACACATTGGAAAAATAAGATTCGTAAAATTTTAAGTTTTTGTAGAGCAATTTGTCAACACAGATATGCAAAGTTAAGAAAGTAAGAATTGGAAATTAGAAAAAAGGAATCCCCATTAGAATATAGAATTTATACAATTGCGTACGAATCGACTAATATTCCATAGGTATACGATTTTAACCGTTTTTAAAAAATACGATGTAAGGAATGAAAATATTATAATGTCGAACAATATGCCATAGGCGTACGACCTACTAAAAATTAAGATACTATATACGATTAAGAATACGGAAAAATATTATGTTAATCTAATAAAAGAAAAGTGAATTGAAAGAATATATAATTAGATAATGATAATAAAATATATTTTAGATTTAACTATCGACTGATAAGGGGACATGGAAATTAAAATTTTATCGTTTTTTAGAATTCTCACCTATATGGTGCATGCAGAGTTCCAAGTATTGGACTACATAAGCTCTCAGTTAATCACCATTAAAGATGACATAGCAAGAATACAAGAAGGTACTTTTAAGATAATTCACATAATTGACTTATCGGAATATGACAGTAGTAGTGAACTGGCGGTTCTGGCGCCGATTAAAATTGTTAAATTGTTGCTGAAATTGTGGGCTGAAATTGTTAAATTGTGGCTGAAATTGTTAAATTGTTGCTGAAATTTTAAAATTCTTGGAAATTTGTGTTTTCGGCGGCGCTTTGATGTTTTTTGTTTACATTAGGAGTTTTTTTGTTTACATTAGGAGTTTTTTGTTTACATTAACTTTGTGTGAACGTGTGATTTTTTTGAGTTACATTAATTGTGATAACGGGTGATTTTTTTTGAGGTTTCATATGAGTGTATATGCCGACGGCAATACATGATTATTATTTTTTTCAAATGCCGACGGCAAAACATGTTTATTAATTTTTCCTAGTGCCGACGGCAAAACATGAATATAATTTTTTCAAATGCCGACGGGAAAATGATTTTTCCTAATGACGACGGGAAAACGTGAAAGTTAGTTTTTCTAATGCTAATGTTCGTGTTGATAGACTGTGAGAATTTGGACGTGATTTGAGTAGGTGGCGTTGTTGCCGTATTATGTAACCATAGGAATTTGTGGATGTGTCTGTCTGTCTGTGAGAATTTAGGTGAGGGTTTGATTGGCAGGGGGCGGGGTGTAGTTGAGGTAGATCGATTGCGTGTATGTGTGTGCCCGTGTGTGTGTGTGTCTGTGTGTCTGTGTATGTTTGTATTAATTTCAATGTACATATGTATTTCTGTAGGAGCTTAAGGCTGATTGTGATTTTTGAGGGGCGAAGCATTCTATTCATATGTAACCGGGGGAATCTGTGTGTTTGTATTTCTGCAGGAGTTTAAGGCTGACCATGATTTGGGTGGGCAGGGTTGTTGACGTAATATGTATCCATGGGGATTTGTGGATGTGTCTGTCATAGTAGTTTAAGGCTGATCGTGATTTGAGGTAGGCGAGGATGTTCTTGAGGTAAATTGGTTATGTGTATGTATGTATGTATGTATTTTTGTAAGAATTTAAGATGATTATGATTTATTAGGGGCGAGGTGTTCTTGTAATATGTAGCCGTGAGAATCTATGTGTATAGATGTCTGTAGAAGTTTAAGACTATCTGTAATTTCGGGTAGGTGAGAGTGTTGTGTTGTTGAGATTAATCTTATATATTGTATATGTATGTATGTATGATCATAGCAATTTGTGTATGTATATCTGAGGGAGAATTTAAAGTTCGTCATGATTTGCAAAAGGTGGGGTGTTGTTGAAATTTTCTTGGATATTTCTTATATGAATTCTGCTATGTGTGTGTATTTGAGGTGGTATTTATATGTAGGTAGAAATAAATTGTTTTCAATATCGACATTTGGTACTATAAAATACTATCATATATCTGGACTTCCCTATTCCTAGTATGTTTTTATACTTACGATTGCTT
Source organism: Tachina grossa (assembly GCA_949987645.1). Taxonomy (NCBI): domain Eukaryota; kingdom Metazoa; phylum Arthropoda; class Insecta; order Diptera; family Tachinidae; genus Tachina; species Tachina grossa. Next base: position 81,876,473 of record OX465278.1, on the reverse strand, counting down.
TATATTTTCTCATGCTTAAATTTGTCTGGCGTTAAAGTCTGTCTGTGTGAAATTTGTTTGTATTACAGATTTTTTTTATTTAGCTACATCCGTCTTCTTTGACTGAAAGAGTTTTCTGCACACAGAGAAAAACCAACTTGAAATCAGTAAAAACCATGCTGAATTAATAAGAACCATTAACAAAGGTTTAATCATATTAAAATTTCTTATTTCAATATGGACAAAATATTAATTTATAGTATTCATTTATTAAACTCATTAGTTTGTAGATATCTCAATATACATTTTCTATTATATTAAAAATTATTGAATTAATGTGACGAATTCTTATTTTTAAGCTGCAGATTTTCGCTGAGTGTATGGATTGTTTATATTTGCATTGTGCTTTAACTAAACGACGCTTCATATATTTTCATGATGTAGATGTAATAAATACTTAAGTATTGATAAGAAATTTGATATGTATACATACATATCTACAAATTGATTTTATGTATGTATGTATGTATGTTTGTACATATATATGTAAATACAAATAAGTGTTTAACTCAATCTTTGAATACATTTTTTATTTTATTTTTTGTCATGTGATGTCTGTTGTTGGTGAAATTAAAAACATTTTATTTTTTATCTGCGTTTACTTAAAAGTTTGTGAGGATTTTCTGTTTTAAGTAAAACTGAATTCCTGAAGATATGTACTTACATACTCTACAGTAATAGTAACTATAATAGAAATATTTCTTATACTTAACTTACATATTTTTAAAGTTGATGTAATGTTAGTTAGTCAACGTTTGACATTTTTAGGGTATAAAATTTTTTCTAGCTATAACCTTCTACATTTATTTTGGAAAGCTTGCTTTGCTTTTTAAAAATGTATAAATATTTTTAAATGAAACTGATCCGGCACTCCAGCTTAGGTACTGATAGTTTTTTTGTTGTTATTTAACTTACTTCTTTTTTATCTTTTATTGAGAAACATTGGAAATCAAAAGGGAGTTTTATATTGTAATTATTATTTTCATAATTGTTGAAAACAATCGCTGCTTTTTGTTTGTTTTTTGCGATGAAATCGTTTGAATTACTTTTGAAACTTTACGCGTTTATAAAAATTATGTTATTTTCTGCTTCTGCACTGCTTCAGCTTCCAATGTCGAGAGAATCCAACGAAGGCAAAACAAAATTTTACGGTTAATAACATCGGCTCCATGGTACATCCAAAATTCTATATATTATACATCGTGATTTAAATATGCCACTCGTGACTGAAGAAGTTGCAAAATACGCAGGCAAATATTTAACAAAACTCGAATCACATCCTAATCCGGTTGCTCGTAATATTTTGAACTTTACTGGACACATCCGCTTAAAAAAGAGGGACACACGGGCTCTTATACCTAACACTCCAGATGGGACTACTTGAAAATACTTTCCCCCCCCCCCTTTTTTTTTTTTTTTTGATTATCACTACTAATGTATTATTTATAACTACCACTAAGTTTATGTCCGACACTGGTCGGGCCTAATAATTTTTTTTATAGATTTAAGATTTGAATACTTATTGTTAGTTCACATATGAAGATACAATAAATAAATACATGCACTACAAAAAAAAAAAAAAAAATTTCTATATTTCTTAATTTAGAAGACTTTTAGACTTTGTCCTTTAGTGTTTATATATTCTATTATACGATTATGAATAAGAATGCAGTAAGCTGTTATATTTGCTTACTGCTTCAAATTAAAATTTTATTCAATTGAATAAAAGGAGCTTGTTTCTTAAACTCTGATGCAGTTAGAAGCCCTGGAGATTCTTTCATATAACAGCTTTTTAGGAATTTTTGATACATAGTATAATATAGAATTGGATAACATTTATTTTTAATTTTTATGTTAAGAAGTACGGATATGAGATTGAATTTAAATGTACTTTTAAACATATTTTCTTCTTGAATAGCGATCAACAGAAAACGAACTCGTTTTCGTATAATTTAGGTATACCCTATCGACGGCTCCTCTAGGATACAAGATGACTTTGTATAACGAAATTTCTGTTGCTTTATACTGATAATATGTTTACATTAATAAGGTACATATGCATATGTTTATTTTATGAAGGGTGAGCTTGGCTTTTATTTAATGTTCTATATGATTTTTTTTTTCATTTTATTAAAGTTCACCGTATTGTATATATATTTCTGAAATGTTTAAGTGTGTTTTGTGTGCCCATCGAAGAGAGTGTACGTATTAGTTGGTCAGTCAGTCTCTATTTTTATTTATTTTTTTTTCTTCTAATGTGCCACTCCTTGTTTCAGATTTTACTACTTGGAATAGAGAATTTTTGTATAATTTTGTGCTAGGTATATACATTACGTATGTAGAAATTAGTTTACATACAAAGAAATGCATGTTTAATAAACAACTATTGTATCAAATCGATCTCAAATAACTCAGTTACCTCTACCAGCAATTCACCATTGGTGTTTTCATAAAGTGAATGAACATAAACAATGAATTATCTATGTTTTGAGAGAATTTTTCCCCTCAAGTATTTCTACATGAGGTTTGGGGGGTCAACCACTGTCGCATTCATATGTAATGATTATTCACTTAAAAAAGGTCATCATCACCATCAGTCATCTCCGTATACAATACATTCATGAGTTGAGTTGATCCCGATACAATTGCTGTCTCATCACCTTCTAATAGCTTTATATATTTCTCTAGTATGCATGCCTTAGCATGCTTCTATGGATAGTAAGGTAAGAGTCCGAGATGTAGAGTGATACAATTAAAAATCTTTACTATTAGAATTTACCAGTTCGCTCTTTTTAATTTTTACAAAGTAGATACATATGTATGTATTTCATTGACCACAAAATCATAAAATTTCTTTGCTTACAAAATTGTATGACGTGAGGATTTTTTTTTTTTTTTTTTTGAAATTATTACATGTTTACTGTACATTTTAAAATTTATGCATGCTTCAGCATGATTCTTGTTGAAGCCTATATTCATTCACTAAGTTTGTTTAATACTTATTCATACACATGTACATTCTTAAAGATTGGATATCAAAGCCCAATTTCCGTAGTTTATCTATATTTTCTAAAGATCTGATAGCTAAAGAAATAAATAGAGTGAAGATCTTCTATAATAATAATCCCATTTTCATATTGTAAAATTTTGCGTGCTAGCGCTTTCGATGGGAAAATGTACATACAACTTTATAAAAAGTGATAATATGATGTGCTGCTGAATATTAAACTATGTTATAGTTCATTTTAAACACTGAAGTTTTACCAATATTTCATTCAGACCATCAAGTTTAGAGAATTCCTCTACATTTAGTTAATTACCTTTCTTAAGACCCATCATTCCTAATCAATCCTACAAAAAACTAGATTTTTCGTTTTAATTTTATATTTATTAAATTCAACATTCATTCTTCAAATTACTTTATACTATATTAAGCAGCTTTTTCTCATTTGTGGAATGTTTAATCGTAAACATGTTAATGGTGAGATGAATTTTTCTATTTTATACACTAAGTAAATCTTTATATATACCAATCCACTTATATGAACCATTAAAGCTAATTCTTTTCACATCATTCCTTTCAATGATCTATTAAATCATTCTAGTATTGATGCTTTCATATTAAGTAATGTTTAATCTTCTATTTATGTATGAGTTTTCCAAAGTATTTATTAAAAAATTCTTTAGAATCATCTGTTTGTAAGTTTTTTGGTACCCGTACCACTTCAAAAATATTTTCCATTCCCTTGGTTTTTAGAGTGCAGCTTTTATTTTCAGCTGTACTAAACTTTGAGAATGTGTCAATTACAGTCTTCAAAAATCAACAATTTCTATTTTCTGTAGAATAGTTCTCCATTTCACCTAACTTAGCTCCATAAAACTTCATATATTCCTTTCATTGCATCTCTACAAGCACAAACAATTGTTGAGATTTAATATGGAGTTCGTTTACTAAATTTCTTTTTAAAGACATTGAGTTGCTTCACAGATTTTTTCAAAAATGTTGTGATCTACATGTTGCACTTTCAGCTATTTATACTAATATACTAACATGTAGTTAATTTTCTAATCTGTATATTTAATCGTAAACTCGTCAATTTGTTTTTAATTATTTATTTTTTAGAATTGCTTTTGCAATTTTATAACTGTCTTCTTTCTCTAAATTTATTTCACGTTGTAGTTCCTCAATTGGCATTTAAATATATTCTTAAATATTAATGCTTTAAGCTATATTATTAATTTGTTTTGTAGTTATCTTCATTCAGTTTGAGGTAACTATCAACAATAGTTTGTATCTAATTCATTTCTGCCTTCCAATACTGATAAGTCAGTATAAATGTCTTCAGAATTTGAAGTCTATGAGTAAAAATCATCGTCATCATCATTTTCAGTATTAGCATCATTAAATAAGATGGTATTATCAAATATTGTTTCTTCTGCTAGTTTCTTTGGGGTACTTGTCTATATCTTGAGTGAAGGTTTCTCAGGCTTTAAGCTTGTATATTTTCAACTTCTGTCTTGATTTTACTTTCCTCTTTCATAAGAATTCTTTTAATATTTTTAGAACTATTTTTGAATTCTTCTGTTATAGGTTTAAATATATCTTCTAGTTGTTTACTTGTATCTATTTCACCAGTTTTTATACTACGAAGCTTTTTCTTCATCACATTTCTTGTCAACACCAAATGCTTTAAATCTTTCTCATCCATGTTCGCTAACAGCAAATAACAGGTATCAGCTACTAGATCAAGTTATCAGGAGCTGGTCTGGTTTTCAGATCAGCTTATCAGGAGCTGGTCTGGTTTTCAGATCAGCTTATCAGGAGCTGGTCTGGTTATCAGATCAGCTTATCAGGAGCTGGTCTGGTTATCAGATCAGCTTATCAGGAGCTGGTCTGGTTTTCAGATCAGCTTATCAGGACCTTATCTGGTTTTCAGATCAGCTTATCAGGAGCTGGTCTGGTTATCAGATCAGCTTATCAGGAGCTGGTCTGGTTTTCAGATCAGCTTATCAGGACCTGATCTGATTTTCAGATCAGCTTATCAGGAGCTGGTATGGTTTTCAGATCAGCTTATCAGGAGCTGATCTGATTTTCAGATCAGCTTATCAGGTAACAGATCAGGCTATCAGGAGCTGTTCAGATTTTCATATCAAGATATCTGATTCAGATTTAGTTATTAGTATACAAGTAGCTAGCCATTTATAACATTTATATAAATGGAGTTTAAGGTCAGATGAAATACGAAAAAGTAAACTTTTATGTATTAAAATTATTTTCTATAACGATCATCGTTTAATTCAATATCTTTGCTTATAATCAAAAATCCACATTTATCCTTTCAACATGCTTTATATTTTTCTCACCTTACTTAAACATTAAAACTACATTATGATGATCTCTTATTAAATGTTTGGTGATTTTGGTGTAAGTTTTACATAAGTAGAATGAATCAACATTCTTATCTCTCCCCATACAAAAATATGCTTCCCATACGCATCATCGTTAAATATCATATTGGAATTACTTTGGACTGAAATAACAGATTCACTAAATGTAAATTTTGTAATATCTTATTGTTTTAATTGATGAAATTAATTTCTTCAGGTATTTATATTTGGGTTGATAAAAAGATTTTGAGTATAAATAAATGTTCTAAAATTTAAGTCCATTAGGACTTTCTAGCAAGCCAATCATAGCGTCTTTTTTTTTTGCAATTTGACAGGTCAACTATTGTTCCATGAATAGAATTTCGTATAAGGGAACTATGATTTATTTTTGAACTATCGTTCGATGATTCATCAATATTTCGTACCATGCTATATTTATGTTGTTTTGACTAAGGGTATGAGTCAATATTTATAAAATCCATTTCATAAGTATCAGCTCATGCTCATAGTCAAAACAAAGTATGCTTTAAGTGTTAAAAACCAGTATTACAATAAAACTGTTGGTTTTAAACTCTTAAAATATACTTTGTCTTACTAACCGCATTTTATAACTAAATGCATTTCATAAATATTGACGCATACTCAAAATCAAAACAGCATAAAAATATCCTTTGTTTTGACTATGAGTAGAGTCATTATCTCTTATTATTAAAAAATAAAATAGTATGATTATATGATATCAGAAATCATGTTTTCTAATATCATATAACCATAATATTTTATTCTTTCAATAATAATAGATAATATTTATGAAATGCATTTAGTTATAAAATGCGATTAGTAAAACAACATAAATATAGGATGGTATGAAATTTTGATGATTCATCAATATTTCGTACCAAGTTATTTTTAGGTTGTTTTTACTATGAGTATGCGCCAATATTTATGAAATGTATTTCATAAGTACTATCTCTTATTGTAGAAAAATCAAATAATGTAGCTATACGATATCAGAAAATATTTTCTGAAATCGTATAGCTATATTATTTTATTTGTCCTATAATAAGATATAATGGCCCCTACTCATAGTCAAAACAAAGAATATTTTAAGAGTTTCAAATCAGTATTATCATACAAAATACTGATTTTAAACTCTTACAGCCTTATTTATAAAACATATTAAGTCTTTGTAAAGGCTTTTTAAATCAAATTTTCATACAAAATTTTTCTTAAAAAGTCTTTATAAAGCCCTAATAAGTGTTATAAATAAGGCTGTTAAAATATACTTTGTTTTACTAACCACATTTTTGTAACTAAACGCATTTCATAAATATTGATGCATACTCATAGTCAAAACAAAGGATATTTTTATGCTGTTTTGATTATGAGTGTGGATCATTATCTCTTATTATAGAAAAAATAAACACATGCAGCTATACGATTTTAGAAAATATTTTCTGAGATGGTATAGCTGTATTAGTTTATTTTTTTATCATAAGAGATAATATTTATAAAATGTATTTAGCTACATAAATGCGGTTAGTAAAACAACCTAAATATAGCATGGTACGAAATATTGATGAATCATCGAACGATAGTTCAAAAATAAATCATAGTTCCCTTATACGAAATTCTATTCGTGGAACAATAGTTGACCTGTCAAATTGCAGAAAAAAAAGACGCTATGATTGGCTTGCTAGAAAGTCCTAATGGACTTAAATTTTAGAACATTTATTTATACTCAAAATCTTTATATCAACCCAAATATAAATACCTGAAGAAATTAATTTCATCAATTAAAACAATAAGATATTACAAAATTTACAGATAGTGAATCTGTTATTTCAGTCCAAAATAATTCCAGTATGATATTTAACGATGATGCGTATGGGAAGCATATTTTTGTATGGGGAGAGATAATAATGTTGATTAATTCACTTATGTAAAACTTACATCAGAATCACCAAACATTTAATAAGAGATCATCATAATGTAATTTTAATGTTTAAGTAAGGTGAGAAAAATATAAAGCATGTTGAAAGGATAAATATGGATTTTTGATTATAAGCAAAGATAGTGAATTAAATGATGATCGTTATAGAAAATAATTTTAATACATAAAAGTTTAGTTTTTCGTATTTCATCTGACCTTAAACTCCATTTATATAAATGTTATAAATGGCTAGCTACTTGTATACTAATAACTAAATCTGAATCAGATATCTTGATATGAAAATCTGAACAGCTCCTGATAGCCTGATCTGTTACCTGATAAGCTGATCTGAAAATCAGATCAGCTCCTGATAAGCTGATCTGAAAACCAGACCAGCTCCTGATAAGCAGATCTGATAAGCAGACCAGCTCCTGATAAGCTGATCTGATAACCAGACCAGCTCCTGATAAGCTGATCTGATAACTAGATCAGGTCCTGATAAGCTGATCTGATAACCAGACCAGCTCCTGATAAGCTGATCTGATAACCAGACCAGCTCCTGATAAGCTGAACTGATAACCAGAACAGCTCCTGATAAGCTGATCTGAAATCCAGACCAGCTCCTGATAAGCTGATCTGAAAACCAGACCAGCTCCTGATAAGCTGATCTGAAAACCAGACCAGCTCCTGATAACTTGATCTAGTAGCTGATACCTGTTATTTGCTGTTAGCGAACATGGATGAGAAAGATTTAAAGCATTTGGTGTTGACAAGAAATGTGATGAAGAAAAAGCTTCGTAGTATAAAAACTGGTGAAATAGATACAAGTGAACAACTAAAAGATACATTTAAACCTATAGCAGAAGAATTCATAAATAGTTCTATAAATATTAAAAGAATTCTTATGAAAGAAGAAAGTAAAATCAAGACAGAAGTTGAAAATATACAAGTTTAAAGCCTGAGAAACCTTCACTCAAGATATAGACAAGTACCCCAAAAGAAACTAGTAGAAGGAACAATATTTGATAATACCATCATATTTAATGATGCTAATACTGAGAATGATGATGACGATGATTTTACTCATAGACTTCCAATTCTGAAGATATTTATACTGACTTATCAGTATTGGAAGGCATAAATGAATTAGATACAAACTATTGTTGATAGTTACATTAAACTGAATGAAGATAAAATACAAGACAAATTAATAATATAGCTTAAAGCATTAATATTCAAGAATATATTTAAATGCAAATTGAGGAACTACAACGTGAAATAAAATTAGAGAAAGAAGACAGTTATAAAATTGAAAAAGCAATTCTAAAAAGTAAATAATTAAAAACAAATTGAAGAGTTTACGGTTAAATATATAGATTAGAAAATTAACTACATGTTAGTATAAATAGCTGAAAGTGCAAGATGTAGATCACAACACTTTCGAAAAAATCTGTGAAACAATTCAATGTCTTTAAAAAGGAATTTAGTTAACGAAGTCCATATTAAATTTCAACAACTGTTTGTGCTTGTAGAGATGTAATGACAGGAATATATGATGTTTTATGGAGCTAAGTTAGGTGAAATGTAGAACTATTCTACAGAAAATAGAAATTGTTGATTTTTGAAGACTGTAATTGACACATTCTCAAAGTACAGCTGAAAATAAAAGCTGCACTCTAAAAACCAAGGGAATGGAAAATATTTTTGAAGTGGTACGGGTACCAAAAAACTTACAAACAGATGATTCTGAAGAATTTTTTAATAAATACTTGGGAAAACTCATACATAAATAGAAGATTAAACATTACTTAATATGAAAGCATCAATATTAGAATGATTTAATAGATAATTGAAAGGTATGATGTGAAAAGAATTAGCTTTAATGGTTCATATAAGTGGATTGGTATGTATAAAGATTTACTCAATGCATGCAATAGAAAAGTTCATCGTACCATTAAAATGTCTCCTATTAAAGTCAACTCAACAAATGAGGAAAAGCTACTTAATATAGTATAAAGTAATTTGAAGAATGAATATTGAATTTAATAAAAATAAAATTAAAACGAAAAATCTAGTTTGTGTTGTTTTTTGTAGGATTGATTAGGAATGATGAGTCTTAAGAAAGACAATTAACTAAATGTAGTGGAATTCTCTAAACCTGTTGGTCTGAATGAAATATTGCTAAAACTTCAGTGTTTAAAATGAACTATAACATAGTGCAATATTCAGCAGCACATCATATTATCACTTTTTATAAAGTTGTATGTATATTTTCCCATCGAAAGCGCAAGCACGCAAAATTTTACAATATGAAAATGGGATTATTATAGAAGATCTTCACTCTATTTATTTCTTTAGCTATCAGATCTTTAGAAAATATAGATAAACTACGGAAATAGGACTTTGATATCCAATCTTTAAGAATGTACATGTGTATGAATAAGTCTCAAACAAACTTAGTGAATGAATATACGCTTCAACTAGAATCATGCTGAAGCATGCATAAATTTTAAAATGTACAGTAAACAGATCTTACTTTATATCTGTATCTGTATGAGTATTACATAAATTTATAGAAAAAAAAAAATGAAAGCATGCCGAAGCATGTAATAATTTCAAAAAAAAAAAATCCTCACGTCATACAATTTTGTAAGCAAAGAAATTTTATGATTTTGTGGTCAATGAAATACATACATATGTATCTACTTTGTAAAAATTCAAAAGAGCGAACTGGTAAATTCTAATAGTAAAGATTTTTAATTGTAACACTCTACATCTCGGACTCTTACGTCACTATTGATAGAAGCATGCATACTAGCAAAATATATAAAGCTGTTAGAAGGTGATGAGACAGCAATTGTATCTGGATCAACCCAACTCATGAATGTATTGTATACGGAGATGATTGATGGTGATGATGACGTTTTTTAAGTGAATAATCATTACATATGAATGCGACAGTGATTGACCCCTCAAACCTCATGTAGAAATACTTGAGGGGAAAAATTCTCTCAAAACATAGATATTTCATTGTTTCTAACACTTTATGAATACACCAACGGTGAATTGCTGGTAGAGGTAACTGAGTTATTTGAGATCGATTTGATACAATAGTTGTATATTAAACATGCATTTCTTTGTATCTAAACTAATTTCTACATACCTAATGTATATACCCACCAAAAAATTAGACAAAAATTCTCTATTCCAAGTAGTAAAATCTGAAAAAGGAGTGGCACATTAGAAGAAAAAAAAATAAATAAAAATAGAGACTGACTGACCAACTAATATGTACACTCTGCCCGATGGGCACACAAAACACACTTAAACATTTCAGAAATATATATACAATACGCTGAACTTTAATAAAATGAAAAAAAAGTCATATAGAACATTAAATAAAAGCCATAGGTGCTCACCGTTCATAAAATAAACATATGTATATGTATCTTATTAATGTAAACATATTATCAGTATAAAGCAACAGAAATTTCGTCATACAAAGTCATCTTGTATCCTAGAGGAGCCGTCGATAGGGTATACCTAAATTATATGAAAACGAGTTCGTTTTCTGTTGATCGCTATTAAAGAAGAAAATATGTTTGTTCATTATGATTTAACTAATTTAAAAGTACATTTAAATTCAGTCTCATACCCGTACTTCTTAACATAAAAATTAAAAATAAATGTTATCCAATTCTATATTATACTATGTATCAAAAATTTCAAAAAAGCTATTATATGAAAGAATCTCCAGCGCTTCTAACTGCATCAGAGTTTAAGAAAAAAAAAACTCCTTTTATTCAATTTAATAAAATTTTAATTTGAAGCAGTAAGCAAATACATCAGCTTACTGCATTCTTATTCATAATCGTATAATAGAATATATAACCCTGTATTAGTTTATTTTTTTATCATAAGAGATAATAATTATAAAATGTATTTAGCTACATAAATGCGGTTAGTAAAACAACCTAAAATACCTTGGTACGAAATTTTGATGATTCATCGAACGATAGTTCAAAAATAAATCATAGTTCCCTTATACGAAATTCTATTCGTGCAACAATAGTTGACCTGTCAAATTGCAAAAAAAAAACTACGATTGGCTTGCTAGAAAGTCCTAATGGACTTAAATTTGAGAACATTTATTTATAATCAAAATCTTTTTATCCATCCAAATATGAATACCTGAATAAATTAATTTCATCAATTAAACCAAAAAGATATTACAAAATTTACAGATAGTGAATCTGTTATTTCAGTCCAAAGTAATTCCAATATGATATTTAACGATGATGCGTATGGGAAGCATATTTTTGTATGGGGAGAGATAAGAATGTTGATTAATTCACTTATGTAAAACTTACATCAGAATCACCAAACATTTAATAAGAGATCATCATAATGTAATTTTAAGTAAGGTGAGAAAAATATAAAGCATGTTGAAAGGATAAATATGGATTTTTGATTATAAGCAAAGATAGTGAATTAAATGATGAACGTTATAGAAAATAATTTTAATACATAAAAGTTTACTTTTTCGTATTTCATCTGACCTTAAACTCCATTTATATAAATGTTATAAATGGCTAGCTACTTGTGTACTAATAACTAAATCTGAATCAGATATCTTGATATGAAAATCTGAACAGCTCCTGATAGCCTGATCTGTTACCTGATAAGATGATTTGAAAATCAGATCAGCTCCTGATAAGCTGATCTGAAAACCAGACCAGCTCCTGATAAGCTGATCTGAAAATCAGATCAGGTCCTGATAAGCTGATCTGATAACCAGACCAGCTCCTGATAAGCTGATCTGATAACCAGACCAGCTCCTGAAAAGCTGATCTGAAAATCAGATCAGGTCCTGATAAGCTGATCTGATAACCAGACCAGCTCCTGATAAGCTGATCTGAAAACCAGACCACCTCCTGATAAGCTGATCTGAAAACCAGACCAGCTCCTGATCAGGTCCTGATAAGCTGATCTGATAACCAGACCAGCTCCTGATAAGCTGATCTGATAACCAGACCAGCTCCTGATAAGCTGAACTGATAACCAGAACAGCTCCTGATAAGCTGATCTGAAATCCAGACCAGCTCCTGATAAGCTGATCTGAAAACCAGACCAGCTCCTGATAAGCTGATCTGAAAACCAGACCAGCTCCTGATAACTTGATCTAGTAGCTGATACCTGTTATTTGCTGTTAGCGAACATGGATGAGAAAGATTTAAAGCATTTGGTGTTGACAAGAAATGTGATGAAGAAAAAGCTTCGTAGTATAAAAACTGGTGAAATAGATACAAGTGAACAACTAAAAGATATATTTAAACCTATAACAGAAGAATTCAAAAATAGTTCTAAAAATATTAAAATAATTCTTATGAAAGAGGAAAGTAAAATCAAGACAGAAGTTGAAAATATACAAGTTTAAAGCCTGAGAAACCTTCACTCAAGATATAGACAAGTACCCCAAAGAAATTAGCAGAAGAAACAATATTTGATAATACCATCTTATTTAATGATGCTAATACTGAAAATGATGATGACGATGATTTTTACTCATAGGCTTCCAATTCTGAAGACATTTATACTGACTTATCAGTATTGGAAGGCAGAAATGAATTAGATACAAACTATTGTTGATAGTTAACTCAAACTGAATGAAGATAAAATACAAGACAAATTAATAATATAGCTTAAAGCATTAATATTTAAGAATATATTTAAATGCCAATTGAGGAACTATAACGTGAAATAAATTTAGAGAAAGAAGACAGTTATAAAATTGCAAAAGCAATTCTAAAAATTAAATAATTAAAAACAAATTGACGAGTTTACGATTAAATATACAGATTAGAAAATTAACTACATGTTAGTATATTAGTATAAATAGCTGAAAGTGCAACATGTAGATCACAACATTTTTGAAAAAATCTGTGAAGCAACTCAATGTCTTTAAAAAGAAATTTAGTAAACGAACTCCATATTAAATCTCAACAATTGTTTGTGCTTGTAGAGATGCAATGAAAGGAATATATGAAGTTTTATGGAGCTAAGTTAGGTGAAATGGAGAACTATTCTACAGAAAATAGAAATTGTTGATTTTTGAATACTGTAATTGACACATTCTCAAAGTTTAGTACAGCTGAAAATAAAAGCTGCACTCTAAAAACCAAGGGAATGGAAAATATTTTTGAAGTGGTACGGGTACCAAAAAACTTACAAACAGATGATTCTAAAGAATTTTTTAATAAATACTTTGGAAAACTCATACATAAATAGAAGATTAAACATTACTTAATATGAAAGCATCAATACTAGAATGATTTAATAGATCATTGAAAGGAATGATGTGAAAAGAATTAGCTTTAATGGTTCATATAAGTGGATTGGTATATATAAAGATTTACTTAGTGTATAAAATAGAAAAATTCATCTCACCATTAACATGTTTACGATTAAACATTCCACAAATGAGAAAAAGCTGCTTAATATAGTATAAAGTAATTTGAAGAATGAATGTTGAATTTAATAAATATAAAATTAAAACGAAAAATCTAGTTTTTTGTAGGATTGATTAGGAATGATGGGTCTTAAGAAAGGTAATTAACTAAATGTAGAGGAATTCTCTAAACTTGATGGTCTGAATGAAATATTGGTAAAACTTCAGTGTTTAAAATGAACTATAACATAGTTTAATATTCAGCAGCACATCATATTATCACTTTTTATAAAGTTGTATGTACATTTTCCCATCGAAAGCGCTAGCACGCAAAATTTTACAATATGAAAATGGGATTATTATTATAGAAGATCTTCACTCTATTTATTTATTTAGCTATCAGATCTTTAGAAAATATAGATAAACTACGGAAATTGGGCTTTGATATCCAATCTTTAAGAATGTACATGTGTATGAATAAGTATCAAACAAACTTAGTGAATGAATATAGGCTTCAACTAGAATCATGCTGAAGCATGCATAAATTTTAAAATGTACAGTAAACATATCTTACTTTATATCTGTATGAGTATTAAATAAATTTATAGAAAAAAAAATAAAAAATGAAAGCATGCATGTAATAATTTCAAAAAAAAAAAATCCTCACATCATACAATTTTGTAAGCAAAGAAATTTTATGATTTTGTGGTCAATGAAATACATACATATGTATCTACTTTGTAAAAATTAAAAAGAGCGAACTGGTAAATTCTAATAGTAAAGATTTTTAATTGTATCACTCTACATCTCGGACTCTTACGTCACTATCCATAGAAGCATGCTAAGGCATGCATACTAGAAAAATATATAAAGCTATTAGAAGGTGATGAGACAGCAATTGTATCGGGATCAACTCAACTCATGAATGTATTGTATACGGAGATGACTGATGGTGATGATGACCTTTTTTAAGTGAATAATCATTACATATGAATGCGACAGTGGTTGACCCCTCAAACCTCATGTAGAAATACTTGAGGGGAAAAATTCTCTCAAAACATAGATATTTCATTGTTTCTAACACTTTATGAAAACAACAATGGTGATTTGCTGGTAGAGGTAACTGAGTTATTTGAGATCGATTTGATACAATAGTTGTTTATTAAACATGCATTTCTTTGTATGTAAACTAATTTCTACATACGTAATGTATATACCTAGCAAAAAATTATACAAAAATTCTCTATTCCAAGTAGTAAAATCTGAAAAAAAGGAGTGGCATATTAGAAGAAAAAAAAAAATAAATAAAAATAGAGACTGACTGACCAACTAATACGTACACTCTCTTCGATGGGCACACAAAACACACTTAAACATTTCAGAAATATATATACAATACGGTGAACTTTAATAAAATGAAAAAAAAAATCATATAGAACATTAAATAAAAGCCATAGGTGCTCACCCTTCATAAAATAAACATATGTATATGTACCTTATTAATGTAAACATATTATCAGTATAAAGCAACAGAAATTTCGTTATAGAAAGTCATCTTGTATCCTAGAGGAGCCGTCGATAGGGTATACCTAAATTATATGAAAACGAGTTCGTTTTCTGTTGATCGCTATTCAAGAAGAAAATATGTTTGTTCATTATGATTTAACTAATTTAAAAGTACATTTAAATTCAATCTCATATCCGTACTTCTTAACATAAAAATTAAAAATAAATGTTATCCAATTCTATATTATACTATGTATCAAAAATTCTTAAAAAGCTGTTATATGAAAGAATCTCCAGCGCTTCTAACTGCATCAGAGTTTAAGAAAAAAGCTCATTTTTTTCAATTGAATAAAATTTTAATTTGAAGCAGTAAGCAAATACATCAGCTTACTGCATTCTTATTCATAATCGTATAATAGAATATAAAACCACTAAAGGACAAATTCTAAAAGTCGTATAAATTAAGAAATATAGAACATAACATAATTTTTATAAACGCGAGTAGTAGGGAACTGGCGGTTCTGGGACAATTAAAATTGTTAAATTGTTGCTGAAATTGTTAAATTGTGGGCTGAAATTGTTAAATTGTGGCTGAAATTGTTAAATTGGTGCTGAAATATTAAAATTCTTGGAAATTTCTGTTTTCGGCGGTGCTTTGATGTTTTTTGTTTACATTAGGAGTTTTTTTTGTTTACATTAGGAGTTTTTTGTTTACATTAACTTTGTGTGAACGGGTGATTTTTTTTGGTTACATTAATTGTGATAACGGGTGATTTTTTTGAGGTTTCATATGAGTGTATATGCCGACGGCAATACATGATTATTATTTTTTTCAAATGCCGACGGCAAAACATGTTTATTAATTTTTCATAATGCCGACGGCAAAACATGAATATAATTTTTTCAAATGCCGACGGGAAAATTATTTTTCCTAATGACGACGGGAAAACGTGAAAGTTATTTTTTCTAATGCTAATGTAGGTGTTGCTAGACTGTGGGAATTTAAGACTGACCGTGATTTGAGTGGGTGGCGTTGTTGCCGTAATATGTAACCATAGGAACTTGCGGATGTGTCTGTCTGTCTGTGAGAATTTAGGTGAGGGTTTGATTGGAAGGGGCGGGGTGTAGTTGAGGTAGATCGATTGCGTGTGTATGTGTGTGTGTGTGTGTGTGTGTATGTTTGTAGGAATTTCAATGTGTGTATTTCTGTAGGAGCTTAGGGCTGATTGTGATTTATGAGGGGTGAGGTGTTCTAGTAATATGTAACCGGGGGAATCTGTGTGTTTGTATGTCTGTAGGAGTTTAAGGCTGACCATGATTTGGGTGGGCAGGGTTTTTGACGTAATATGTATCCATGGGGATTTGTGGATGTGTCTGTCTATAGTAGTTTAAGGCTGATCGTGATTTGAGGTAGGTGAGGATGTTGTTGAGGTAAATTGGTTATTTGTATGTATGTATGTATGTATTTTTGTAAGAATTTAAGATGATTGTGATTTATTAGGGGCGAGGTGTTCTTGTAATATGTAGCCGTGAGAATCTATGTGCATAGACGTCTGTAGAAGTTTAAGACTATCTGTAATTTCAGGTAGGTGAGAGTGTTGTGTTGTTGAGATTAATCTTATATATTGTATATGTATGTATGTATGATCATGGGAATTTGAGTATGTATATCTGAGGGAGAATTTAAGGCTCGTCATGATTTGCAAAAGGTGGGGTGTTGTTGAAATTTTCTTGGATATTTCTTATATGAATTCTGCTATGCGTGTGTGTGTATTTGCGCTAATATTTATATGTAGATAGAAATAAATTTTTTTCAGTATCGACATTTGGTACTATAAAATACTATCATATGCCTGGACTTCCCTAATCTTATTATGTTTTTATACTTACGCTTGTTTTATATTTTCTCATACTTAAATTTGTCTCGCGTTAAAGTCTGCCTATATGAAATTTGTTTATATTACAGATTTTGTTTATTTCAATCTTTGAATACATTTTTTTTTTGTCATTGATGTCTTTTGTTCTTCTTGTTGTTGGTGTTGTTGTTGTAAATATTCGTCTGTGTATAGATGCGATATATTCAGTTTTTTTTATTTGAAAATAAAAACGTTTTAATTTTTATCTGCGTTTACTTAAAAGTTTGTGAGGATTTTCTGTTTTTAAGTAAAACTGAATTCCTGAAGATACATACTCTATAGTAATAGCAACTATAATAGAAATATTCCTTATACTCAATTAACATTTTTTAAAGTTGATGCAACGTTAGTAAGTTAACGATAGACATTTTTGGGGTACATAATTTTTTCTAACTATAGACTTTTTGCTTCACTTTCTACATTTGTTTTCGAAATCTTGCTTTGCTTTATGAAAATGTATAAACATTTTTAAATGAAACTGATCCGGCACTCCAGCTTATATACTGATAGTTTTTTTTTTTTTTTTTCTTTGGTAGTCAACTTACTTCTTTTTTTATTTTTATTGATAAACATTTAAAATCAAAAGGGAGCTTTATATTGAAATTATTATTTTCATAATTGTTGAAAACAATCACTAGTTTTTTTTTGTGATGAAATCATTTGAAGTTGAAGCTGATATCTTTGCTTACTGTTTTAAATTAAAATTTTATTCAATAGAATAAAAGGAGCTTTTTTCTTAAATTCTGATGCAGTTAAGATCGGATATGAGACTGAATTTAAATGTACTTTTAAATTAGTCATAATGAACAAACTTATTTTCTTGTTGAAAAGCGATCATCAGAAAACGAAGTGGTTTTCAGAGACTTTAGGTATACCCTTTCGACGGTTCCTCTAGGATACAAGATGACTTTGTTTGACGAAATTTCTGTTGCTTTATACTGATAATATTTTTACATTAATAAGGTACATATATGTTTGTTTTATGAAGGGTGAGCACCTTTCACTTTTATTTGTTGTCATATATGATTATTTTTTTTAATTTTATTAAAGTTCAGCGTATTGTGTATATATTTCTGAAATGTTTAAGTGTGTTTTGTGTTCCCATCGGACAGAGTGTACGTATTAGTTGGTCAGTCAGTCTATATTTTTATTTATTTTTTTCTTCTAATGTGCCACTCCTTTTTTCAGATTTTACTACTTGGAATAGAGTATTTTTGTCTAATTTTTTGCTGGGTATATACATTAGGTATGTAGAAATTAGTTTACTTACAAAGAAATGTATGTTTAATAAACAACTATTGTAGCAAATCGATCTCAAATAACTCAGTTACCTCTACCAGCAATTCACCGTCGGTGTTTTCATAAAGTGTTAGAAACAATTAATTATCTATGTTTGAGAGAATTTTTTTGCCTCAAGTAGGTATTTCTACATGAGGTTTGCTGGTTGACTCCTTCGCATTCATATGTAATGATTATCCACTTAAAAAAGGGCCTTCATCACCATCAATCACTCCCGTATACAATACATTCATGAGTTGGGTTGATCCAGATACAATTGCTGTCTCATCACCTTCTAACAGCTTTATATATTTTGCTAGTATGCATGCCTTAGCATGCTTCTATCGATAGTGACGTAAGAGTCCGAGATGTAGTAGTGTTACAATTAAAAATCTTTACTATTAGAATTTACCAGTTCGCTCTTTTGAATTTTTGCAAAGTAGATACATATGTATGTTTGTATTTAAGTGACCACAAAATCATAAAATTTCTTTGCTTACAAAATTGTATGACGTGAGGATTTTTTTTTTTTTTTTGAAATTATTCATGCTTCGGCATGCTTTCATTTTTTTCTGTAAATTTATTTAATACTCATACAGATACAGATATAAAGTAAGATCTGTTTGCAGTATGCATGCTTCAGCATGATTCTAGTTGAAGCGTATATTCATTCACTAAGTTTGCTTGATACTTATTCATACACATGTACATTCTTAAAGATTGGATATCAAAGTCCAAATTCCGTAGTTTATCTATATTTTCTAAAGATCTGATAGCTTAAGAAATAAATAGAGCGAAGATCTTCTATAATAATCCCATTTTCATATTGTAAAATTTTGCGTTCTAACGCTTTCGATGGGAAAATGTACATACAACTTTATAAAAAGTGATAATATGATGTGCTGCTGAATATTGCACTATGTTATAGTTTATTTTAAACACTGAAGTCTTAGCAAATTTCATTCAGACCAACAAGTTTAGAGAATTCCACTACATTTAGCTAATTATCTAATTCCACTACATTTAGTTAATTACCTTTCTTAAGACCCATCATTCCTAATCAATCCTACAAAAAACTAAATTTTTCGTTTTAATTTAATTTTTATTTTTATTAAATTCAACATTCATTCTTCAAATTACTTTATACTGTATTAAGCAGCTTTTTCTCATTTGTTGAGTTAACTTTAATCGTAAACATTTTAATGTTGAGATAAATTTTTCTATTTTATGCACTAAGTAATTCTTTATATATGTATACCAATCCTTTTATATGAACCATTAAAGCTAATTCTTTTCACATCATTCCTTTTAATGCTCAATCAAATCATTGTACTATTGATGCTTTCATATTAAGTAATGTTTAATCTTCTATTTATGTATGAGTTTTCCAAAGTATTTATTAAAAAATTCCTTAGAATCATCTGTTTGTAAGTTTTTTGTTTTTTTTGGTACCCGTACCACTTCAAAAATATTTTCCATTCCTTGGTTTTTTGAGTGCAGCTTTTATTTTCAGCTGTACTACAATTTGAGAATGTGTCAATTACAGTCTTCAAAAATCAACAATTTCTATTTTCTGTAGAATAGTTCTCCATTTCACTTAACTCAGCTCCATAAAAGATCATATATTCGTATCACTACAAGCACAAACAATTTTCGAGTTTTAATATGGAGTTCGTTTACTAAATTTCTTTTTAAAGACATTGAGTTGTTTTAGAGATTTTTTCGAGAGTGTGGTGATCTACATGTTGCACTTTCAGCTATTTATACTAACATGTAGTTAATTTTCTAATCTATACATTTAATCGTACAACTCTTCAATTTATTTTTAATTCTTTAATTTTTAGAATTGCTTTTCAATTTTATAACTCTCTTCCTTCTCTAATTTTATTTCACGTTGTAGTCCATCAATATGCATTTTAATATATTCTTGAATTATATCAATGCCATAAGCTATATTATTAATTTGTTCTTTAGTTTGTCGATTTGAGTTTCCAGAAAAATTAACCGATATCATCGTTCTCTGACGGAGAACGATGATGATTCTGTATGTATACATTAGTAGTAATTAAAATCTTTTTATAGATTTCGAGTTCAAATTTATCATAATTTTTTGGTATTTTATCAAACATTAGAGAAAATAGTCCTAGTGTTAGAGCCAGCCCATATTTGACCACCAACTTGTATTTTATCTTCATTCAGTTTGAGCTCGTATCTAATTCATTTCTTCCTTCCAATACTGATAAGTTAGTATAAGTGTCTTCGGAATTGGAAGTCTGTGAGTAAAAATCATCGTCCTCATAGTCATTAGCATTCTGCTAGTTCCTTTGGGGTACTTGTCTCTATCTTTACTGATGTTTTTTCAGGCTTTAAACTTGTATATTTTCAACTTCAGTCTTGATTTTACTTTATTCTTTCGTAAGAATTATTTTAATTTTTTCGAACTATTTACGAATTCAGTAAGAGGTTCTGTTATAGGTTTAAATGTATCTCTTAGTTGTTCACTTGTATCTACTTCACCAGTTCTTACATTACGAAGCTTTTTCTAAAACACATTTCTTGTCAACACAAACTGCTTTAAAACTTTCTCATCCATGTTTGCTAAGGCAAATAACAGGTATCAGCAATCAGATCAGCTTATCAGGACCTGCTCTGGTTTTCAGATCAGCTTATCAGGAGCTGGTCTGGTTTTCAGATCAGCTTATCAGGACCTGGTCAGTAGTAGTGAACTGGCGGTTCTGGCGCCGATTAAAATTGTTAAATTGTGGCTGAAATTGTTAAATTATGGGCTGAAATTGTTAAATTGTGGCTGAAATTGTTAAATTGTTGCTGAAATTGTTAAATTGTTGCTGAAATTTTAAAATTCTTCGAAATTTGTATTTTCGGCGGCGCTTTGATGTTTTTTGTTTACATTAGGAGTTTTTTTGTTTACATTAGGAGTTTTTTGTTTACATTAACTTTGTGTGAACGGGTGATTTTTTTTGAGTTACATTAATTGTGATAACGGGTGATTTTTTTGAGGTTTCATATGAGTGTATATGCCGACGGCAACACATGATTATTATTTTTTTTCAAATGCCGACGGCAAAACATGTTTATTAATTTTTCCTAATGCCGACGGCAAAACATGAATATAATTTTTTCAAATGCCGACGGGAAAATGATTTTTCCTAATGACGACGGGAAAATGTGAAAGTTATTTTTTCTAATGCTAATGTTCGTGTTGATAGACTGTGAGAATTTGGACGTGATTTGAGTAGGTGGCGTTGTTGCCGTATTATGTAACCATAGGAATTTGTGGATGTGTCTGTCTGTCTGTGAGAATTTAGGTGAGGGTTTGATTGGCAGGGGGCGGGGTGTAGTTGAGGTAGATCGATTGTGTGTATGTGTGTGCGCGCGTGTGTGTGTGTCTGTGTATGTTTGTATTAATTTCAATGTACATATGTATTTCTGTAGGAGCTTAAGGCTGATTGTGATTTTTGAGGGGCGAAGCATTCTATTAATATGTAACCGGGGGAATCTGTGTGTTTGTATTTCTGTAGGAGTTTAAGGCTGATCATGATTTGGGTGGGCAGGGTTGTTGACGTAATATGTAGCCATGGGGATTTGCGAATGCGTCTGTCTATAGTAGTTTAAGGCTGATCGTGATTTGAGGATCTTGTTGAGGTAAATTGGTTATGTGTATGTATGTATGTATGTATTTTTGTAAGAATTTAAGATGATTGTGATTTATTAGGGGCGAGGTGTTCTTGTAATATGTAGCCGTGAGAATCTATGTGTATAGACGTCTGTAGAAGTTTAAGACTATCTGTAATTTTAGGTAGGTGAGAGTGTTGTGTTGTTGAGATTAATCTTATATATTGTATATGTATGTATGTAAGATCATGGGAATTTGTGTATGTATATCTGAGGGAGAATTTAAGGCTCGTCATGATTTGCAAAAGGTGGGGTGTTGTTGAAATTTTCTTGGATATTTCTTATATGAATTCTGCTATGTGTATTTATTTGAGGTGGTATTTATATGTAGGTAGAAATAAATTGTTTTCAATATCGACATTTGGTACTATAAAATACTATCATATATCTCGACTTCCCTATTCCTAGTATGTTTTTATACTTACGATTGCTTTATATTTTCTCATGCTTAAATTTGTCTCGCGTTAAAGTCTGTCTGTGTGAAATTTGTTTATATTACAGTTTTTTTTTATTTAACTACATCCGTCTTCTTTGACTGAAAGAGTTTTCTGCACACAGAGAAAAACCAACTTGAAATCAGTAAAAACCATGCTGAATTAATAAGAACCATTAACAAAGGTTTAGTCATATTAAAATTTCTTATTTCAATATGGACAAAATATTAATTTACAGTATTCATTTATTAAACTCATTAGTTTGTGGATATCTCAATATACATTTTCTATTATATTAAAAATTATTGAATTAATGTGACGAATTCTTATTTTTAAGCTGCAGATTTTCCCTGAGTGTATGGATTGTTTATATTTGCATTGTGCTTTAACTAAACGACGCTTCTGTTGTTGGTGGAATTAAAAACATTTTTTTTTATCTGCGTTTACTTAAAAGTTTGTGAGGATTTTCTGTTTTAAGTAAAACTGAATTCCTGAAGATATGTACATACTCTATAGTAATAGTAACTATAATAGAAATATTTCTTATACTTAACTTACATTTTTTTAAAGTTGATGTAATGTTAGTTAGTCAACGTTTGACATTTTTAGGGTATAAAATTTTTTCTGGCTATAACCTTCTACATTTATTTTGGAAAGCTTGCTTTGCTTTTTAAAAATGTATAAACATTTTTAAATGAAACTGATCCGGCACTCCAGCTTAGGTACTGATAGTTGTTTTTGTTGTTAGTTAACTTACTTATTTTTTATTTTTTATTGATAAACATTGGAAATCAAAAGGGAGTATTATATTGTAATTATTATTTTCATAATTGTTGAAAACAATCGCTGCTTTTTGTTTGTTTTTTGCGATGAAATCATTTGAATTACTTTTGAAACTTTACGCGTTTATAAAAATTATGTTATTTTCTATATTTCTTAATTTATAAGACTTTTAGACTTTGTGCTTTAGTGGTTATATATTCTATTATCCGATTATGAATAAGAATGCAGTAAGCTGATGTATTTGCTTACTGCTTCAAATTAAAATTTTATTCAATTGAATAAAAGGAGCTTTTTTCTTAAACTCTGATGCAGTTAGAAGCGCTGGAGATTCTTTCATATAACAGCTTTTTAGGAATTTTTGATACATAGTATAATATAGAATTGGATAACATTTATTTTTAATTTTTATGTTAAGAAGTACGGATATGAGATTGAATTTAAATGTACTTTTAAATTAGTTAAATCATAATGAACAAACATATTTTCTTCTTGAATAGCGATCAACAGAAAACGAACTCGTTTTCGTATAATTTAGGTATACCCTATCGACGGCTCCTCTAGGATACAAGATGACTTTGTATAACGAAATTTCTGTTGCTTTATACTGATAATATGTTTACATTAATAAGGTACATATGCATATGTTTATTTTATGAAGGGTGAGCTTGGCTTTTATTTAATGTTCTATATGATTTTTTTTTCATTTTATTAAAGTTCACCGTATTGTATATATATTTCTGAAATGTTTAAGTGTGTTTTGTGTGCCCATCGAAGAGAGTGTACGTATTAGTTGGTCAGTCAGTTTTTATTTTTATTTTTTTTTTCTTCTAATGTGCCACTCCTTGTTTCAGATTTTACTACTTGGAATAGAGAATTTTTGTATAATTTTTTGCTAGGTATATACATTACGTATGTAGAAATTAGTTTACATACAAAGAAATGCATGTTTAATAAACAACTATTGTATCAAATCGATCTCAAATAATTCAGTTACCTCTACCAGCAATTCACCATTGGTGTTTTCATAAAGTGTTAGAAACAATGAAATATCTATGTTTTGAGAGAATTTTTCCCCTCAAGTATTTCTACATGAGGTTTGAGGGGTCAACCACTGTCGCATTCATATGTAATGATTATTCACTTAAAAAAGGTCATCATCACCATCAGTCATCTCCGTATACAATACATTCATGAGTTGAGTTGATCCCGATACAATTGCTGTCTCATCACCTTCTAATAGCTTTATATATTTCTCTAGTATGCATGCCTTAGCATGCTTCTATGGATAGTGACGTAAGAGTCCGAGATGTAGAGTGATACAATTAAAAATCTTTACTATTAGAATTTACCAGTTCGCTCTTTTTAATTTTTACAAAGTAGATACATATGTATGTATTTCATTGACCACAAAATCATAAAGTTTCTTTGCTTACAAAATTGTATGACGTGAGGATTTTTTTTTTTGAAATTATTACATGCTTCGGCATGCTTTCATTTTTAATTTTTTTTTAAATTTATTTAATACTCATACATATATAAAGTAAGATATGTTTACTGTACATTTTAAAATTTATGCATGCTTCAGCATGATTCTTGTTGAAGCCTATATTCATTCACTAAGTTTGTTTAATACTTATTCATACACATGTACATTCTTAAAGATTGGATATCAAAGCCCAATTTCCGTAGTTTATCTATATTTTCTAAAGATCTGATAGCTAAAGAAATAAATAGAGTGAAGATCTTCTATAATAATAATCCCATTTTCATATTGTAAAATTTTGCGTGCTAGCGCTTTCGATGGGAAAATGTACATACAACTTTATAAAAAGTGATAATATGATGTGCTGCTGAATATTACACTATGTTATAGTTCATTTTAAACACTGAAGTTTTACCAATATTTCATTCAGACCATCAAGTTTAGAGAATTCCACTACATTTAGTTAATTACCTATCTTAAGACCCATCATTCCTAATCAATCCTACAAAAAACTAGATTTTTCGTTTTAATTTTTATTTTTATTAAATTCAACATCCATTCTTCAAATTACTTTATACTATATTAAGCAGCTTTTTCTCATTTGTGGAATGTTTAATCGTAAACATGTTAATGGTGAGATGAATTTTTCTATTTTATACACTAAAGCTATGTACAGACGGTTGTCAGATCTTACAATATTGCCAGTAAACTGTGCTCAAAATTTCTTACAACCGTGTGAACTGACAATTTTTGTCAGACGTCGTTGCCAGGAAAAGTATTGTCAGTACATTGCAAGACTAGCACCTGACAACAAATTGTCAAACATCTTAAAATCGTGTGAACACATTGCAAAATTATTGCCAGGTATTTGTCAGACATTTTAATATTGTCAGATGTGCGAAGTTTATGCATCTTACAATGGCGTCATTGTAAGATAATTCTTTTTATGGGCAACACTGCACACGCTTGATTTTAAAGAAAAAATTTATAATAAAATATATGCAGAAAAAATCATTTCAATTGCTTCTTTATGGTCCATAATAATTTATACTTTCACTTTTTACATTTAACACAAACCCAAACGATAAATATTTAACAATTTCTAACAAATGCTTTAAGTCTGGCAACGCATAACAACAGATCTAACAATTTGTGCATATGACAACCGTGTGAACTGACAATTTTTCTACTGACGATTTTGTCAGATGAATTTATTGTCATACAACCGTCTGGCAAAAAATTTTAAGATTTTCTGACGACCGTGTGAACTGACAAGGAATATTGTGCTGGCAATTTTCGATTGCCATTACGTTGTCAGCACATTGCCAGATTTGACAATATTGTAAGATCTGACAATCGTCTGTACATAGCTTTAGTAAATCTTTATATATACCAATCCACTTATATGAACCATTAAAGCTAATTCTTTTCACATCATTCCTTTCAATGATCTATTAAATCATTCTAGTATTGATGCTTTCATATTAAGTAATGTTTAATCTTCTATTTATGTATGAGTTTTCCAAAGTATTTATTAAAAAATTCTTTAGAATCATCTGTTTGTAAGTTTTTTGGTACCCGTACCACTTCAAAAATATTTTCCATTCCCTTGGTTTTTAGAGTGCAGCTTTTATTTTCAGCTGTACTAAACTTTGAGAATGTGTCAATTACAGTATTCAAAAATCAACAATTTCTATTTTCTGTAGAATAGTTCTCCATTTCACCTAACTTAGCTCCATAAAACTTCATATATTCCTTTCATTGCATCTCTACAAGCACAAACAGTTGTTGAGATTTAATATGGACTTCGTTAACTAAATTCCTTTTTAAAGACATTGAATTGTTTCACAGATTTTTTCGAAAGTGTTGTGATCTACATCTTGCACTTTCAGCTATTTATACTAACATGTAGTTAATTTTCTAATCTGTATATTTAATCGTAAACTCGTCAATTTGTTTTTAATTATTTAATTTTTAGAATTGCTTTTGCAATTTTATAACTGTCTTCTTTCTCTAAATTTATTTCACGTTATAGTTCCTCAATTGGCATTTAAATATATTCTTAAATATTAATGCTTTAAGCTATATTATTAATTTGTCTTGTATTTTATCTTCATTCAGTTTGAGGTAACTATCAACAATAGTTTGTATCTAATTCATTTCTGCCTTCCAATACTGATAAGTCAGTATAAATGTCTTCAGAATTGGAAGCCTATGAGTAAAAATCATCGTCATCATCATTTTCAGTATTAGCATCATTAAATAAGATGGTATTATCAAATATTGTTTCTTCTGCTAATTTCTTTGGGGTACTTGTCTATATCTTGAGTGAAGGTTTCTCAGGCTTTAAACTTGTATATTTTCAACTTCTGTCTTGATTTTACTTTCCTCTTTCATAAGAATTATTTTAATATTTTTAGAACTATTTTTGAATTCTTCTGTTATAGGTTTAAATATATCTTTTAGTTGTTCACTTGTATCTATTTCACCAGTTTTTATACTACGAAGCTTTTTCTTCATCACATTTCTTGTCAACACCAAATGCTTTAAATCTTTCTCATCCATGTTCGCTAACAGCAAATAACAGGTATCAGCTACTAGATCAAGTTATCAGGAGCTGGTCTGGTTTTCAGATCAGCTTATCAGGAGCTGGTCTGGTTTTCAGATCAGCTTATCAGGAGCTGGTCTGGATTTCAGATCAGCTTATCAGGAGCTGTTCTGGTTATCAGTTCAGCTTATCAGGAGCTGGTCTGGTTATCAGATCAGCTTATCAGGAGCTGGTCTGGTTATCAGATCAGCTTATCAGGACCTGATCAGGAGCTGGTCTGGTTTTCAGATCAGCTTATCAGGAGGTGGTCTGGTTTTCAGATCAGCTTATCAGGAGCTGGTCTGGTTATCAGATCAGCTTATCAGGACCTGATCTGATTTTCAGATCAGCTTATCAGGAGCTGGTCTGGTTATCAGATCAGCTTATCAGGAGCTGGTCTGGTTATCAGATCAGCTTATCAGGACCTGATCTGATTTTCAGATCAGCTTATCAGGAGCTGGTCTGGTTTTCAGATCAGCTTATCAGGAGCTGATCTGATTTTCAAATCATCTTATCAGGTAACAGATCAGGCTATCAGGAGCTGTTCAGATTTTCATATCAAGATATCTGATTCAGATTTAGTTATTAGTACACAAGTAGCTAGCCATTTATAACATTTATATAAATGGAGTTTAAGGTCAGATGAAATACGAAAAAGTAAACTTTTATGTATTAAAATTATTTTCTATAACGTTCATCATTTAATTCACTATCTTTGCTTATAATCAAAAATCCATATTTATCCTTTCAACATGCTTTATATTTTTCTCACCTTACTTAAAATTACATTATGATGATCTCTTATTAAATGTTTGGTGATTCTGATGTAAGTTTTACATAAGTGAATTAATCAACATTCTTATCTCTCCCCATACAAAAATATGCTTCCCATACGCATCATCGTTAAATATCATATTGGAATTACTTTGGACTGAAATAACAGATTCACTATCTGTAAATTTTGTAATATCTTATTGTTTTAATTGATGAAATTAATTTCTTCAGGTATTTATATTTGGGTTGATATAAAGATTTTGAGTATAAATAAATGTTCTCAAATTTAAGTCCATTAGGACTTTCTAGCAAGCCAATCATAGCGTCTTTTTTCTTTTTGCAATTTGACAGGTCAACTATTGTTGCACGAATAGAATTTCGTATAAGGGAACTATGATTTATTTTTGAACTATCGTTCGATGATTCATCAATATTTCGTACCATGCTATATTTAGGTTGTTTTACTAACCGCATTTATGTAGCTAAATACATTTTATAAATATTATCTCTTATGATAAAAAAATAAACTAATACAGCTATACCATATCAGAAAATATTTTCTGAAATCGTATAGCTGCATTAGTTTATTTTTTCTATAATAAGAGATAATGATCCACACTCATAATCAAATTAGCATAAAAATATCCTTTGTTTTGACTATGAGTATGCATCAATATTTATGAAATGCGTTTAGTTACAAAAATGTGGTTAGTAAAACAAAGTATATTTTAACAGCCTTATTTATAGCACTTATTAGGGCTTTATAAAGACTTTTTAAGAAATAATTTTTATAAAAAATTTGTTTTAAAAAGCCTTTACAAAGCCTTAATAAGTTTTATAAATAAGGCTGTAAGAGTTTAAAATCAGTATTTTATATGATAATACTGATTTGAAACTCTTAAAATATTCTTTGTTTTGACTATGAGTAGGGCCCATTATCTCTTATTATAGGACAAATAAAATAATATAGCTATACGATTTCAGAAAATATTTTCTGATATCGTATAGCTATATTATTTAATTTTTCTATAATAAGAGATAATATTTATGAAATACATTTCATAAATATTGGCGCATACTCATAGTAAAAACAACCTAAAAATATCTTGGTACGAAATATTGATGAATCATCAAAATTTCATACCATCCTATATTTATGTTGTTTTACTAATCGCATTTTGTAAATAAATGCATTTCATAAATATTATCTATTATTATAGAAAGAATCAAATAGTATGGTTATATGATATTAGAAAACATGATTTCTGATATCATATAATTATACTATTTTATTTTTTTATAATAAGAGATAATGACTCATACTCATAGTCAAAACAAAGGATATTTATATGCTGTTTTGATTATGAGTATGCGTCAATATTTATGAAATGCATTTATTTACAAAATGCGATTAGTAAAACAAAGTATATTTTAAGTGTTTAAAACCACCATTTTTATGGTAATACCGGTTTTAAACACTTAAAGCATACTTTGTTTTGACTATGAGCATGAGCTGATATTTATGAAATGGATTTTATAAATATTGACTCATACCCTTAGTCAAAACAACATAAATAATTCTTGGTACGAAATATTGATGAATCATCGAACGATAGTTCAAAAATAAATCATAGTTCCTTTATATCAAATTCTATTCGTGCAACAATAGTTGACCTGTCAAATTGCGAAAAAAAAACGCTATGATTGGCTTGCTAGAAAGTCCTAATGGACTTAAATTTGAGAACATTTTTTTATACTCAAAATCTTTATATCAACCTAGATATAAAGAAATTAATTTCATCAATTAAAACAATAATATATTACAAAATTTACAGATAGTGAATCTGTTATTTCAGTCCAAAGTAATTCCAATATGATATTTAACGATGATGCGTATGGGAAGAATAAATTTTTATGGGGAGAGATAAGAATGTTGATTCATTCTACTTATGTAAAACTTACACCAGAATCACCAAACATTTAATAAGAGATCATCATAATGTAATTTCAATGTTTAAGTAAGGTGAGAAAAATATAAAGCATGTTGAAAGGCTAAATATGAATTTTTGATTATAAGCAAAGATATTGAATTAAACGATGATCGTTATAGAAAATAATTTTAATACATAAAACTTTACTTTTTCGTATTTCATTTGACTTTAAACTTCATGTATATAAATGTTCTAAATGGCTAGCTACTTGTACACTGATAACTAAATCTGACTCAGATATCTTGAAATGAAAATCTGAACAGCTCCTGATAGCCTGATCTGTTACCTGATAAGCTGATCTGAAAACCAGACCAGCTCCTGATAAGCTGATCTGAAAATCATATCAGGTCCTGATAAGCTGATCTGAAAACCAGACCAGCTCCTGATAAGCTGATCTGATAACCAGACCAGCTCCTGATAAGCTGATCTGATACCCAGACCAGCTCCTGATAAGCTGATCTGATAACCAGACCAGCTCCTGATAAGCTGATCTGATAACCAGATCAGGTCCTGATAAGCTGATCTGATAAAGAGACCAGCTCCTGATAAGCTGATCTGAAAAACAGATCAGGTCCTGATAAGCTGATCTGATAACCAGACCAGCTCCTGATAAGCTGATCTGATAACCAGACCAGCTCCTGATAAGCTGATCTGATAACCAGATCAGGTCCTGATAAGCTGATCTGATAACCAGACCAGCTCCTGATAAGCTGATCTGATAACCAGATCAGGTCTTGATAAGCTGATCTGATAACCAGACCAGCTCCTGATAAGCTGATCTGAAAACCAGATCAGGTCCTGATAAGCTGATCTGATAACCAGACCAGCTCCTGATAAGCTGATCTGATAACCAGACCAGCTCCTGATAAGCTGGTCTCCGTCAGAGAACGATGATATAAGTTAATTTTTCTGGAAACTGAAATCGACAAACTAAAGAACAAATTAATAATATAGCATTGATATAATTCAAGAATATATTCAAGTGCATATTGGTGGACTACAACGTGAAATAAAATTAGAGAAGGAAGAGAGTTATAAAATTGAAAAGGAATTCTAAAAATTAAATAATTAAAAATAAATTGAAGAGTTGTACGATTAAATATATAGATTAGAAAATTAACTACATGTTAGTATAAATAGCTGAAAGTGCAACATGTAGATCACCACACTATCGAAAAAATCTGTAAAACAACTCAATGTCTTTAAAAAGAAATTTAGTAAACGAACTCCATATTAAAACTCGAAAATTGTTTGTGCTTGTAGTGATACGAATATATGATCTTTTATGGAGCTGAGTTAAGTGAAATGGAGAACTATTCTACAGAAAATAGAAATTGTTGATTTTTGAAGACTGTAATTGACACATTCTCAAATTGTAGTACAGCTGAAAATAAAAGCTGCACTCAAAAAACCAAGGAATGGAAAATATTTTTGAAGTGGTACGGGTACCAAAAAAAAAACAAAAAACTTACAAACAGATGATTCTAAGGAATTTTTTAATAAATACTTTGGAAAACTCATACATAAATAGAAGATTAAACATTACTTAATATGAAAGCATCAATAGTACAATGATTTGATTGAGCATTAAAAGGAATGATGTGAAAAGAATTAGCTTTAATGGTTCATATAAAAGGATTGGTATACATATATAAAGAATTACTTAGTGCATAAAATAGAAAAATTTATCTCAACATTAAAATGTTTACGATTAAAGTTAACTCAACAAATGAGAAAAAGCTGCTTAATACAGTATAAAGTAATTTGAAGAATGAATGTTGAATTTAATAAAAATAAAAATTAAATTAAAACGAAAAATTTAGTTTTTTGTAGGATTGATTAGGAATGATGGGTCTTAAGAAAGGTAATTAACTAAATGTAGTGGAATTAGATAATTAGCTAAATGTAGTGGAATTCTCTAAACTTGTTGGTCTGAATGAAATTTGCTAAGACTTCAGTGTTTAAAATAAACTATAACATAGTGCAATATTCAGCAGCACATCATATTATCACTTTTTATAAAGTTGTATGTACATTTTCCCATCGAAAGCGTTAGAACGCAAAATTTTACAATATGAAAATGGGATTATTATAGAAGATCTTCGCTCTATTTATTTCTTAAGCTATCAGATCTTTAGAAAATATAGATAAACTACGGAATTTGGACTTTGATATCCAATCTTTAAGAATGTACATGTGTATGAATAAGTATCAAGCAAACTTAGTGAATGAATATACGCTTCAACTAGAATCATGCTGAAGCATGCATACTGCAAACAGATCTTACTTTATATCTGTATCTGTATGAGTATTAAATAAATTTACAGAAAAAAAATGAAAGCATGCCGAAGAATGAATAATTTCAAAAAAAAAAAAATCCTCACGTCATACAATTTTGTAAGCAAAGAAATTTTATGATTTTGTGGTCACTTAAATACAAACATACATATGTATCTACTTTGCAAAAATTCAAAAGAGCGAACTGGTAAATTCTAATAGTAAAGATTTTTAATTGTAACACTACTACATCTCGGACTCTTACGTCACTATCGATAGAAGCATGCTAAGGCATGCATACTAGCAAAATATATAAAGCTGTTAGAAGGTGATGAGACAGCAATTGTATCTGGATCAACCCAACTCATGAATGTATTGTATACGGGAGTGATTGATGGTGATGAAGGCCCTTTTTTAAGTGGATAATCATTACACATGAATGCGAAGGAGTCAACCAGCAAACCTCATGTAGAAATACCTTCTTGAGGCAAAAAAATTCTCTCAAACATAGATATTTCATTGTTTCTAACACTTTATGAAAACACCGACGGTGAATTGCTGGTAGAGGTAACTGAGTTATTTGAGATCGATTTGCTACAATAGTTGTTTATTAAACATACATTTCTTTGTATGTAAACTAATTTCTACATACCTAATGTATATACCCAGCAAAAAATTAGACAAAACTACTCTATTCCAAGTAGTAAAATCTGAAAAAAGGAGTGGCACATTAGAAGAAAAAAATAAATAAAAATATAGACTGACTGACCAACTAATACGTACACTCTGTCCGATGGGAACACAAAACACACTTAAACATTTCAGAAATATATACACAATACGCTGAACTTTAATAAAATTAAAAAAAAAATCATATATGACAACAAATAAAAGTGAAAGGTGCTCACCCTTCATAAAACAAACATATATGTACCTTATTAATGTAAAAATATTATCAGTATAAAGCAACAGAAATTTCGTCAAACAAAGTCATCTTGTATCCTAGAGGAACCGTCGAAAGGGTATACCTAAAGTCTCTGAAAACCACTTCGTTTTCTGATGATCGCTTTTCAACAAGAAAATAAGTTTGTTCATTATGACTAATTTAAAAGTACATTTAAATTCAGTCTCATATCCGATCTTAACTGCATCAGAATTTAAGAAAAAAGCTCTTTTTATTCTATTGAATAAAATTTTAATTTAAAACAGTAAGCAAAGATATCAGCTTCAACTTTAAATGATTTCATCACAAAAAAAAACTAGTGATTGTTTTCAACAATTATGAAAATAATAATTTCAATATAAAGCTCCCTTTTGATTTTAAATGTTTATCAATAAAAATAAAAAAAGAAGTAAGTTGACTACCAAAGAAAAAAAAAAAAAAAAAAAAACTATCAGTATATAAGCTGGAGTGCCGGATCAGTTTCATTTAAAAATGTTTATACATTTTCATAAAGCAAAGCAAGATTTCGAAAACAAATGTAGAAAGTGAAGCAAAAAGTCTATAGTTAGAAAAAATTATGTACCCCAAACATTTCTAACGTTAACTTACTAACGTTGCATCAACTTTAAAAAATGTAAATTGAGTATAAGGAATATTTCTATTATAGTTGCTATTACTATAGAGTATGTATCTTCAGGAATTCAGTTTTACTTAAAAACAGAAAATCCTCACAAACTTTTAAGTAAGCGCAGATAAAAATTAAAACGTTTTTATTTTCAAATAAAAAAAACTGAATATATCGCATCTATACACAGACGAATATTTACAACAACAACACCAACAACAAGAAGAACAAAAGACATCAATGACAAAAAAAAAATGTATTCAAACATTGAAATAAACAAAATCTGTAATATAAACAAATTTCATATAGGCAGACTTTAACGCGAGACAAATTTAAGTATGAGAAAATATAAAACAAGCGTAAGTATAAAAACATAATAAGATTAGGGAAGTCCAGACATATGATAGTATTTTATAGTACCAAATGTCGATACTGAAAACAATTTATTTCTATCTACATATAAATATTAGCGCAAATACACACACACACATAGCAGAATTCATATAAGAAATATCCAAGAAAATTTCAACAACACCCCACCTTTTGCAAATCATGACGAGCCTTAAATTCTCCCTCAGATATACATACACAAATTCCCATGATCATACATACATACATATACAATATATAAGATTAATGTCAACAACACAACACTCTCACCTACCTGAAATTACAGATAGTCTTAAACTTCTACAGACGTCTATACACATATATTCTCACGGCTACATATTACAAGAACACCTCGCCCCTAATAAATCACAATCATCTTAAATTCTTACAAAAATACATACATACATACATACAAATAACCAATTTACCTCAACAACATCCTCACCTACCTCAAATCACGATCAGCCTTAAACTACTATAGACAGACACATCCACAAATCCCCATGGATACATATTACGTCAACAACCCTGCCCACCCAAATCATGGTCAGCCTTAAACTCCTACAGACATACAAACACACAGATTCCCCCGGTTACATATTACTAGAACACCTCACCCCTCATAAATCACAATCAGCCTTAAGCTCCTACAGAAATACACACATTTAAATTCCTACAAACATACACACACACACACACACACATACACACACACACACACATACACACGCAATCGATCTACCTCAACTACACCCCGCCCCTTCCAATCAAACCCTTACCTAAATTCTCACAGACAGACAGACACATCCGCAAATTCCTATGGTTACATATTACGGCAACAACGCCACCCACTCAAATCACGGTCAGTCTTAAATTCCCACAGTCTAGCAATACCTACATTAGCATTAGAAAAAATAACCTTCACGTTTTCCCGTCGTCATTAGGAAAAATAATTTTCCCGTCGGCATTTGAAAAAATTATATTCATGTTTTGCCGTCGGCATTAGGAGAAATAAATAAACATGTTTTGCCGTCGGCATTTGAAAAAAATAATAATCATGTATTGCCGTCGGCATATACACTCATATGAAACCTCAAAAAAAAATCACCCGTTATCACAATTAATGTAACCCAAAAAAAATCACCCGTTCACACAAAGTTAATGTAAACAAAAAACTCCTAATGTAAACAAAAAACATCAAAGCACCGCCGAAAACAGAAATTTCCAAGAATTTTAAAATTTCAGCAACAATTTAACAATTTCAGCCACAATTTAACAATTTCAGCCCACAATTTAACAATTTCAGCAACAATTTAACAATTTTAATTGTCCCCGAACTGCCAGTTCCCTACTACTAACGCGTAAAGTTTCAAAAGTAATTCAAACGATTTCATCGCAAAAAACAAACAAAAAGCAGCGATTGTTTTCAACAATTATGAAAATAATAATTACAATATAAAACTCCCTTTTGATTTCCAATGTTTATCAATAAAAAATAAAAAAGAAGTAAGTTAACTAACAACAAAAAAACTAATTACCAGTACCTAAGCTGGAGTGCCGGATCAGTTTCATTTAAAAATGTTTATACATTTTTAAAAAGCAAAGCAAGCTTTCCAAAATAAATGTAGAAGGCTATATCTAGAAAAAATTTTATACCCTAAAAATGTCAAACGTTGACTAACTAACATTACATCAACTTTAAGAAAATGTAAATTAAGTATAAGAAATATTTCTATTATAGTTACTATTACTATAGAGTATGTAAGTACATATCTTCAGGAATTCAGTTTTACTTAAAACAGAAAATCCTCACAAACTTTTAAGTAAACGCAGATAAAAAATAAAATGTTTTTAATTTCACCAACAACAGACATCACATGACAAAAACTAAAATAAAAAATGTATTCAAAGATTGAGTTAAACACTTATTTGTATGTACATATATATGTACAAACATACATACATACATAAAATCAATTTGTAGATATGTATGTATACATATCAAATTTCTTATCAATGCTTAAGTATTTATTAGATCTACATCATGAAAATATATGAAGCGTCGTTTAGTTAAAGCACAATGCAAATATAAACAATCCATACACTCAGCGAAAATCTGCAGCTTAAAACTAAGAATTCGTCACATTAATTCAATAATTTTTAATATAATAGAAAATGTATATTGAGATATCTACAAACTAATGAGTTTAATAAATGAATACTGTAAATTAATATTTTGTCCATATTGAAATAAGAAATTTTAATATGACTAAACCTTTGTTAATGGTTCTTATTAATTCAGCATGGTTCTTACTGATTTCAAGTTGGTTTTTCTCTGTGTGCAGAAAACTCTTTCAGTCAAAGAAGACGGATGTAGTTAAATAAAAAAAATCTGTAATATAAACAAATTTCACACAGACAGACTTTAACGCGAGACAAATTTAAGCATGAGAAAATATAAAGCAATCGTAAGTATAAAAACATACTAGGAATAGGGAAGTCCAGATATATGATAGTATTTTATAGTACCAAATGTCGATATTGAAAACAATTTAGTTTTACCTACCTATAAATACCACCTCAAATACACACACATAGCAGAATTCATAAAAGAAATATCCAAGAAAATTTCAACAACACCCCACCTTTTGCAAATCATGACGAACCTTAAATTCTCCCTCAGATATACATACACAAATTGCCATGATCATACATACATACATATACAATATATAAGATTAATCTCAACAACACAACACTCTCACCTACCCGAAATTACAGATAGTCTTAAACTTCTACATACATCTATACACATAGATTCTCACGGCTACATATTACAAGAACACCTCGCCCCTAATAAATCATAATCATCTTAAATTCTTACAAAAATACATACATACATACTTACACATAACCAATTTACCTCAAGAACATCCTCACCTACCTCAAATCACGATCAGCCTTAAACTACTATAGACAGACACATCCACAAATCCCCATGGATACATATTACGTCAACAACCCTGCCCACCCAAATCATGGTCAGCCTTAAACTCCTGCAGAAATACAAACACACAGATTCCCCCGGTTACATATTAATAGAATGCTTCGCCCCTCAAAAATCATAATCAGCCTTAAGCTCCTACAGAAATACATATGTACATTGAAATTAATACAAACATACACAGACACACAGACACACACACACGCACGCACACACATACACACAATCGATCTACCTCAACTACACCCCGCCCCCTGCCAATCAAACCCTCACCTAAATTCTCACAGACAGACAGACACACCCACAAATTCCTATGGTTACATAATACGGCAACAACGCCACCTACTCAAATCACGTCCAAATTCTCACAGTCTATCAACACGAACATTAGCATTAGAAAAAATAACTTTCACGTTTTCCCGTCGTCATTAGAAAAAATCATTTTCCCGTCGGCATTTGAAAAAATTATATTCATGTTTTGCCGTCGGCATTAGGAAAAATTAATAAACATGTTTTGCCGTCGGCATTTGAAAAAAATAATAATCATGTATTGCCGTCGGCATATACACTCATATGAAACCTCAAAAAAATCACCCGTTATCACAATTAATGTAACCCAAAAAAATCACCCGTTCACACAAAGTTAATGTAAACAAAAAACTCCTAATGTAAACAAAAAAACTCCTAATGTAAACAAAAAACATCAAAGCGCCGCCGAAAACACAAATTTCCAAGAATTTTAAAATTTCAGCAACAATTTAACAATTTCAGCCACAATTTAACAATTTCAGTCCACAATTTAACAATTTCAGCAACAATTTAACTATTTTAATCGGCGCCAGAACCGCCAGTTCACTACTACTTATGACCAACTGACAAACACAATGGAGAAAATAATAAACAATAACATAACAGAATCACAGGAGTTATACCCATTTCTCTTACATGAGATGTCCCAAATTCGTACACTAATATCAAGGATCACCCCTAAAACAAAAAACACGATCACTAAACTTCATAGGATCCGCATGGAAGTAGGTCACAGGTAACCCCGACCACCATGACCTAGAGAATAATAAACGATAATTTAAAGAATTTAGATGAAAATAATAACAGATAAATAGTTATAAACAAACAGTTAATTGAGAAAATAAATGAACAAAATATAAGAATGAACCAAATAACGAAAGTCGTTAGAGATAATATAAAATTAGAATTAAGTTTAAAAACTAAATATCAATTGCAATTAATCAAGGAAGAATTATTGAATATGCCTTGAACTGGGCGAAATCTAAAATTTGTAAACTCATTCATATTATCTAATTTAGAGATAAAAACTATTGAAAAAATTGTCAATCATAAAAGTATACCGTATATAAATATAAAGGAAGAATTAGAATTCACAGATATTAATGTAGCCGTAAATGGCTCCATGATTGTTTACACCCTCTAGTCAGCCTAGGACCATATGTCTCTACGTCCATACTCTTTCTCCAGCGACAATTGCACTAGTCAAAATGTCGACAACTTTCCTTTTACGTGCGAGTAAAGATACGTTAGAGACAATAGTTCTAGTGTATTTCTGGTGATATTGTCAATGAACGCATCAATATATTGTTTTTCTTTTTTATTACTCTGTGCAATAATATTAAATAAATATATGTAGACGAGGGTTACTTAAATCTACTAGTGAAACTTTTGTTCAAATATCAGTAGCACTATTGACAATGTCACTAGAAAATCACTATAAATTTACTATTGACAACGAGCGAGGAAATATCGATATTGTAGACTAGACCCCCTAAAATTTACTAGTGATTCTTTGGTGTCAATGTCGATGATACAGCCTGTATGAGTGTGCACGAAAACCCTTATGAGGCATCCCGCAATCTCCAGGAACATATCACTCAGCTGGAAATATGGTTGAACTTATGGAGAATTAAAGTCAATGAACAAAAGTGTGTCCATATAACGTTCACCCTAAGAAGAGATACTTGCTCCCCCATTCGGATTAACAATCAAGTTGTTCCTCAACATACACATGTGAAATATCTTGGTATACACCTTGATCGACGACTTACATGGAAACACCACATTGACTCTAAGTTAACTCAAATGAAACTTAAATTAACTCAGCTACATTGGCTGATTGGCAGAAACTCAACACTCAGCTTAGACTGCAAACTTTTACTGTACAAGTCGCTTTTGTGGTGCTACGGAATTCAGTTATGGGGCACTGCTTCAGCTTCCAATGTCGAGAGAATCCAACGAAGGCAAAACAAAATTTTACGGTTAATAACATCGGCCCCATGGTACATCCAAAATTCTATTATACATCGTGATTTAAATATGCCACTAGTGACTGAAGAAATTGCAAAATACGCAGGCAAATATTTAACAAAACTCGAATCACATCCTAATCCGCTTGCTCGTAATATTTTGAACTTTACTGGACACATCCGCTTAAAAAAGAGGGACACACGGGCTCTTATATCTAACACTCCAGATGGGACTACTTGAAAATACTTCCCCCCCCCCCCCCTTTTTTTTTTTTGATTATCACTACTAATGTATTATTTATAACTACCACTAAGTTTATGTCCGACACTGGTCGGGCCTAATAATTTTTTTTTTATAGATTTAAGATTTGAATACTTATTGTTAGTTCACATATGAAGATACAATAAATAAATACATGCATTACAAAAAAAAAAAAAAAAAATGTCTCCATGTGGTCCCAAAAGAACTACTTAGTCAGCAGTGCTACAGTCTAGTGGTGGATTTTCAATGACAAGCTAATGTTAAATGTCAATA
This sequence comes from Tachina grossa, assembly GCA_949987645.1. NCBI lineage: Eukaryota > Metazoa > Arthropoda > Insecta > Diptera > Tachinidae > Tachina > Tachina grossa. Next base: position 81,836,167 of record OX465278.1, on the reverse strand, counting down.
GGTGATTACATTGGCTGGGGTACACCTGGTCAGTAGTACTACTGACAATGTCACTAGTAAATCACTACAATGTCATTATTCGCACTTTCTGCAGGGCATCTTAAGTCTACCCACTACAAAGGAAGAAGAATGTGAAACTCTTATTTTGAAATCTGTTAAAAATATAATAGAATAACTAAAATAGAATACGATAGAATCCTAAAGTGTAAGAAAAAAGTTTTTAGAATTAAATCTAACTGTAAGAAATATAACAAAAAAACAATCTGTAATGAACAAAATTAAGTAGAATTAAGAGAAATTAGTTGTATAATTAGATTATTGAAAAGCCAAATGCCGAATTGCACGAGTACCAACGCTGATCATGTAAGTGATTTCGAAGAAATACAGCCTGGTTTACTATGTCTTAATGACTATAATGATACCGTATTGATTGATAACCAGCCGATTCCACTAACGGGTACATTCATTATAAAACATCATAATTCGACTATAGCATTACACGATAAAGTGTTCTATGTGCAAGAGACAACATATATGGAACCATTGTCAGCTATTTTACAGCAGATAACAGCTAAAGATCAGTTGGAAGAAATTTTATCCTTGGAGATGATTAAAGATCTTGGGATACAAAACAGAAATAGAATTTCAAAAATTAACCTGATCAATAAAATTGGCTTCAGCTTTAATACCATTTTTACGATAATAATTATTGTTTTGATCCTCATACTATTGGCAAAGTTTTGGGAAAATAAAACCAAACAAAAACAAGTTGAGCAAACCGAAGAAAGGAAAACAGTAACGCCTAAATCCATGCAGATGGGGACGTCAGCACTTGAGAAGGGAGGAGTTAACACCCCAAATGTTGCAATCCCACAAAAAGCTGTTCTGTTCATCGAAAATAATTAATTTGCGGATATTTAATTTGCTGACACTATCTTTCTTAATAACCAACGAGTTCATCAACATTTATTAAACTTATTTTATTGCTGATTTTGCGTCTACAATTTTTTAAATATTTTAAATGGAATACCAGCAAAAAGTTAAATTCTGGTGCATAGGCAAATTAAGGCTAAAAGCATAGGTAACATTATTTTTAGGTTTTAGCTTTTAAGTCAGTCTGTGTTTGTAATCAAAAAGTTAAAGTTGAAAATAAAAAGTAATTAAAAAATAAAAAATGAATTATATTTTTTTATGGGAAATTAATAAAAAATCCCTTAACTTACATAATAAAGCAATGCATAAATATGTATGGGCATAGTATAAATGTGATATGTATTAAAGGATTTAAATTGTATCAAAACCTCTTATTGTGTATGCACACATGTAAAAATTATTTCATGTTGTATACATATAGATGGTCGCAAATAGAAAGGCCCTAAATCAAATAATTGTAATTTTACAGGAGAAGATAAAAACATAATAATAAAAAGTACAACTGCTTTGTTAAACTGCTTGTAAAAGTGTTATTTATACGCTATTGCAATAAATTTTTGTGACGAGGTGAATTTGTGTGAAATGTATTGGAATCACTGAAAAACTCATTTTCAAGAAAATGCGAGTTAGGGCCTTTCTACTTGTGTCCATCGATATGTATGTATATATGAACAGATTTATTTATTATAAATGTATAACATACATAGTACTTACATATATTTTTATGCACATGCTCCGGTACAGTGTTAGTAGCATTTACATATTTTATGTACTTTTTCTTCGCTACAGTCACATTTGAACTTTTTATTTCCATCACTGTTTTGTGAACAGCTGTTCCTTTTTCATATTAAAACAACAAATAAAGTAAAGGGTACGTAAGTTTTTAAATGTTCTATAAGTGCACCAACGTGCTAACAGTACAGTACGGTACGATACGGTAGAACAACAGCAACGTTTGGCTAACCCAGCCTTTAGGGCATTTCTATCACGATATGCATACAACATGAAATAATTATTACATGTGTGCATACACAATAAGAGGTTCTGATAGCATTTAAATCCTTTAATATAAATATATGAGTATTATGCCCATACATATTTATGCACATCTTATTACATATAAGTACATATACATACATACATACTTATGTATAAATTTGTGTACATAAGTATGTATGTACATACCCAATTATTTATGTATTATTTTAATTTGGTTTTTCACACAGATATTATTATTAACAAAAGTACTACCAAAAACTGGGACAAAATACCCATATTCCATTTAACTTACAATGGTGTACCATTACTGGCTTACAAACGTCACTTAACAACGTTAGGAAATTCTATTTTATACAGGTTGAGACGGGCCGTCAACGTTTCAGCAAATTTCGATAAGCGTTTCCATTGTTTTCAATCAACAAAAACCATCAGCTGTTTCGTTAGCTTACGTGGACGTTCGGCTAATTCTACTTTAAGGCCAGGTTTACATCTGTATGCCAATAATAATAATAGACAATTTTATAGAATCCAATGTAATTGAACACTGTTTAAAACAATAAATATATGTCTGAATCAAAAAGTTTTTCATTAGTAATTAGCTAGTTACGATTTTTTGGGCAAATGTCACACAAGAAATGCCAGATGTAAACTCAGCCTAACTCACTCTCTTTTCTTTGAGTGTTGTTAGTAAAGCTGTCTTTACATGGTAATATGTACAATGTAATACGACATATCAAAATATGCTGTAGAACATACAAAATCTTATCATGTAAAATCAAAATGTATCGAGTAGGAGAGAATACGGATAGAAAATTTGACAAGCGGTCGGTAAATGTTTATTTTCTAAAGCATTTTAGAAACTTAAGTATTCTCATCACAAAAGAGGTGTATTTCAAAGTAAACGTTGCCATCATTGATGGTATTTATTGAAGGGGTTAACACTGTTACAAAAACAAACAAAATGTTAAGGGTAATAACATCGGCTCCATGGTACATAAAAAGTTCAAATATGCATCGTGATTTATATATGCCACTAGTAATAGAAGAAATTGCAAAATAGGCAGGCAAATATTTAACAAAACTTGAGTCACATCCTAATCCGCTTGCTCGTAATATTTTGAACTTTACTGGACACATCCGCCTAAACAAGAGAGACACAAGGGCTCTTATACTCAACACTCCCGATGGGACTGCTTGATAATACATTTATTTTTCCTTTTTGATTATCACTACTTATGTATTATTTATAACTATCACTAAGTTTATGTCCGACGCTGGTCGGGCCTAATAATTATATTTTAGATTTAAGATTTGAATACTTATTGTTAGTGCACATATGAAGATACAATAAATAAATATATGTATTTAAAAAAAATTTGTCCGAACGCACTGTGGTATGTAGTATATAATTACTTGAAATAAAATGGATATGCATATGTATTTCTTCAAATAAAATATTTTATTATATAATAAAAACAGTTCATATTACAAAAAATAAATAAATAAGGTTCATATATTTGATTGCAGAATTGCATAAATATATACCTTTTTCATTAAAAAATTAATTGAAAGTCTGAAATCGTAAGAAATACACAAATTTTGTGTTTGAAATTAAATGTTTTTAAATATTTTAGCTGCCGTGGAAAAAATGATTTAATATACCATCACCATAAAATTTACTGCATGTTAAATTAAAAAATCCCCATGAAAAATATTATTCACGATAAGTGGAATCAAAATAGAGAACACATTTCTAGAGAAAACTTGCTCACGATTGGGGAAAAGGGGAATATTTTGATGGAAAAACTGTTCACGATAGAGATTAATATTATTGGAAAAATTGAATTTCTCTCTGCTGTCCTCTTTTTATAAATTAAGCGATAACACCCCTATAAGTCTTATATACACAAGATCACAGCTGACATTATCATTACCTTTACAAGGAATTTCATATACAACGTTGTTTTGTTGCAATTTTTCTACAGGTATTTTTGTTTTTGTAAATATCGTATTTAATATTTTATTTGGTTTATATGCCAAACATATGATATTTTTATTTATTGTTGTTTTTATGTTTTTATTGTCGGTAAGGCCGGGTATATATTTAATACTGCAATTGCAATATCTTTGGTGTTCTGTGCTAGGGTTGCTAGGTTTGCGGTTTTGTGAAGGCGTGTAGGATGAAATTAATGATTGTATTAATTTCGTGGGACAACTGTTGCTTTTTAAAATGTTAAAATTTTTTTCTATGTTGTGCGTGTGAAATTGACTGTCACTGATGTCTAGTACTCTACGAACAAAATTTTTGGCGGTGTTAATTATCTGCGTTTTTGGTTGTGTTGCATTAAAATTTATTATTCTGCCTGATGATATATCCTTTGCATACCAATCAAACGCTATTTTCTCTGCATTTCTACATAATTTAGTATCAAAATATACAATTTCTTTGTTTCTTTCCACTTCGATGGTGAATTTTAATTTTGGATGATATCCATTAAACGTTTTTAGAATGGCATCCTTGTCGTCGATTTTTATGATAGTTAAAAAGTCATCAACATATTTTGCTATGTATTTTATGTGTATATTTTTGTTTTTAAGTTCAGCTATTGCTACGTCTAGTAAGAGAGAGCGGGTTACCCATTGGCATACCGAAGATTTGATTATATGTTATGTCTTTGTACATAAAATAGTTGTTGTCATACAAACAAAATTTTAAAATATACAGAAATTTGGAACGTGCAATCGTAGTGTTTGTTTTAATTTGGTCCCATTTGCTCATTATGTTATTTATAGCAGTGTGTTTTGGTATATTTGTGAAGAGGGAAACTACATCAAGGGATATTAAAATATTTTTTTCATCTAACTTTATACTTTGCAGCTGATTTTTTAGTTCGAAAGAGTTTTTTATGTTGTACTTGTCTGATATTATTTTTTTCAGAATTTTCCCATGTATTTACTGAGTTGGTAACATAGGACTTGTACTGATGACACTATAGGTCTCAATGACATTTGAGCTTTATGAATTTTCGGGAGTCCATAAATTCTCGGCGCAGTCCCGGCAGAACACATGAGTATTCGTTTTGTAAAATTATCTATATTTATGATTTGATATATTGTCTTTTGTGTAGATCTGTAATTATTTTGTTGTTTTAATCAGTTTTTGTGTGGGGTCTGTCCTCATGACTCTGTAAATGTTTTTGTCTCATAAAAGTTTATCCATTTTGGAATTATATTCCTCTTTGTATATTGCAACTGTTTTGTTTCCCTTATCAGCTTGTGTAATAATTACGTTGTTATGAATTTTCAAGATTTTTTTGGTTTTTTCAAAAATTGCCAAAATGAATTTTTCCCTAGGGCTGCTTTTAAGGTTTCTTTTGAAGCATGTTACCATATTTCCCAAACTTTTTCTTCTTACTTCCTTTTCGCCGTTATTATTAATCTCTAATTTCTGTATGCATTCCTCAATATCAGCTATAATCTCAAGTGGTGAAAAACTCTGTCGATTAATTGGGAGAGCAAACTTTTTCCCCAAATATAATAACCACCTACTTTCCCAAAGTATTTCTATTTCCGTTTTATTTTCAAACCAGTGATCATTAAATTTTAACTCTTGTTCATTGAACAGTTTTACTTTAAGTGTGTTTAATTTATTTATGTGTTTGTTCTTAATATTAGCTGTTATATGTTTTGATCTTTGTGTTTGATTTTTCATAAATTTTTCAAAGTCGTCTTTTGTAACTAAATTTTGTTTACATTTATGATTTGAACAGGCTAAAGTTCGTATAGCTTTTTAAGCCAAATTATATGTGATAATTATTAATGAACAAATAACAGCAAAGTTCGTTGTAAATATTCTGACAACACATAGTTGAACGGAAGAGCTAGCGGTTTTCGAAGGCCACTAAACCTTCATCATCAGCGTTCTTCTGTGTTTGGCCCACTGTGTGTGGTGTCAGTTGATGTAGATTTCTGCTTTATATACGAAACTTTTTTGCAAATGGAATATGTGAATTGTCTTAATTCATCGTATTTCAATTTGCTGAAAGATTTTTTGTAATGAAAGCTCACTTTACCATCTTTAAATTTACAACAGTCTTACCATTGTCGTTTGTTCCTTACTAATTATACACATGTTAGTTAATTTGCTTATTTTTGTTCTACTTAAGACAAACTTCTTTGGTTTGTTACTATTAAGTATATTTATTTAATTTTTGGCACAAGCCAATGACTATTAATTTAGTTAATTTAATTATTACTTTTCGAACTTCATTTGTTTCTATATTTATGATTTGAACAGGCTAAAGTTCGTATCGCTTTTTAAGCCAAATTATATTTGATAATTATTAATGAACAAATAACAGCAAAGTTAGTTGTAAATATTATTATAAATCAAGTTCGAAGAATAATAATTAGATTTGTATACATTGTTTAAGATGAAAAAGATATTGAGATATGTATTTCTAAATTAAGATTTTTTTTTAAATTATATTCTATTTTTTAAACTGTTTCTTTATAGACCGGCACTCGAATAATTGAACTACCCTCGTAGTTGCATATTTTGTGTGGTTAGGTACTATACCATAATTTCTGCATGCCAATAAGAATCTTAAAATTTGCTGCTTGTGTGCTAACTTTTTCAAGTCGTTGCAATATTCTTTCATAGTGCTACAAGTTCTGCGGTCATATTTGAGTTCTTTATGTTTGAAGAAACCTTTCATGTTTTTGTTTGAATGTTATTACAAGTTAAAAGGTTGATATTTTCAATTTTATTATATGAAACTTTAGCTTTTGGTGATGGAAAGTTCCTAGAAACACAAGGTTTAATAATTAGACCTCCAGATCTTCACAAAATCAAAAAACTGGTTCTGCAAACGTACAATTTTAACTCCAAAAAATGAAAAAGCAACCACAATTAATAGGGCAACATTAAAGTCATTCGATTCGTTCGAGATGGAATATCTCTCAATCGATTCAGTCAGTTGAAGAAGCAGTAAACTATCCTGTTGAGTTTCTCAATTCTTTCAATCCTCCAGGATTTCATTTTCACAAGCTTACGGTAAAAATTGGTGCCTCTGTAATGTTGCTGCGAAACTTTAAACCTCCAAAACTTTGTAATGGAACAAGACTACGGATAAAATCATTGCACAGAAATGTCATAGAAGCTACTGCGTTAACAGGATGCCCTTAAGGTGAGTATGTCTTCATTCCACATATTCCTCTTAAAACCATCGAGACCACTAAAGCTATCGTTCGCAATTATAATAAACAAATCACAAGGACAATCTTTAAAAGTTGTCAGAGTTAACTTGAGCGAAAGTTGCTTTTCTCATGGCCAATTATATGTAACCTGTTCAAGAGTAAGTAAATCTAAAAATCTTTACGTTCTCTCTCCTGATGGCAAAACTGAAAGAAGTACTTAAATAAAAATAATTAATAAAATTAAACTGAACATGTTGACAATTTGCAGTCATTATTAAACATTAACGCCACTCCTGCAGACACCGTGTCACTGGTTGCAAACATTGAATTTACCGAGTTAAAAAATAAATGTTCAAAACGACTATTTTGATTTTTTGTCCATTTCGGATAACACTTACATAATTAGTTACTATATTTTGCTACAAACACCTATAACTACCATTTGATGTTACCCATTTCATGTATGGTAATATGTAAGCCGGCAGCGATATCGGAAGTCATTCGACAGTTCACCATCTCACACATTTTCACCTTAATAACAAATAAAAAAGTTCGCAGTTAATTACTTACGGCTTACAATTCTTACTGGTTCTAATTATTCATTCCGTTCTGCGATTGCTGAAAGCATTTTTTGTGCGGAAGAAATATTTGCGATTATTCATTCCGTTGCTGCGGTATTTTCCCGCAATTGCGGTATCAACTCTACCGTGATGGTATAGATATTTTTCTTCATTTTGCTTACGCTCAAATTCAATAACGGAAGGCTTGCGGAAAGATCAAAAATGTAAGGAAATGTAAAAAATTTTCAATTATATAACTTATTTAAAATTATTTTGTTTGTTTTATTCTTGAAAAATATTTTGTGAAGGAATAAAGGAGAAAAATGCACGCAAATTCAGGAAATGGTGAATTTAATGAAAAAAAAATACGGACATTGCGTGCGGCTTTAGCCAACGCTCCTCAGCAGAAGTTAAAAAATTTTCGGAATATTTAACTCTAAAATTGAATGGTTCCGGACCGCCTTTAAAAGATGACAGCGGTTGGAAAAAGGTAAGGCAGCCTTTAACAAAATTTTGTTTGCACAATTATTAACTGTATTACATTGTAGGCATGGACAGATTACAAAAGCGGTGTGAAAAAGAAATCAACAAAAAACAACCAGCTTTTAACTGGAACAGGAGAAGGTCCACACAGAGAAGTTCAACTAATTGAAATAGAAGAAGATATTCACGGAATATCTAATGTGAAAAATTTCGGAGTTTTCAGAAATTCGTTGACAAAAATGGATGCATTGTCTGAATGCTTAGAAATAGATTTGCCAGAAAATATAACAGAAGAAACTGAATTTTTGGTTGATGAAGATTTTACAACTGCGGAAAGTGGGCATAAAGATATCAGTACGGAAAGCATTACTCCCGTAAGTGTGAGACCGCGACCTTTGGCGTTTTTTTTTTATAAAAATAATAAAAATAAAAAAAAGACAGAACTGCTTAAGGATTAAATTAATACCCAAACAAAATGGCTTTGGACGTATCAGCTTCTCTAGAATCGATTATGTATCATAACAAGGAAAATTATAAAGTTTCAAAAGATATTAAGAGATCCATATATACAATAAGCGATAAAAAAAAAGAAACAGACCAAAATCCTTGGACAGCAGTTGGAAGAACAAAAGAAACACAACGAAGAAATGAGAAAATTGTTAATGAAAAAAATTTAACTTAAAGAAAACATTTTAAAGCGAACAAACAACTACAACGAAATTAGGTATATTAAATTGTTATTTGATACACTTTCTGCCGTATTTATAGTGCCTTATTCACTAAAAATATCTGTGTTTAATAAGAGGTTTATGCATACGGTGACCATAATTTTTAAATCAAAATACAGAACAAGAAAATATTTAAAAAACACCAACTAAGAGACAAACAACCTTACAGACATATTAAACATATTGATTTTCATTGATTTATTAAATTTTTATTTTTTGGACCAAGGCAAAATTAACAACAACAAAAATCAAAAAGTAACATAACAATGTAATCACATACGCTAATCTACATACATATGTATGTATTTATATGTATGTATGTATATCAGGCGGCCAACTCTATAATTCGAAACGAAAGAAAATGCTTTCGAATTTACACGTCATAAGCATACAAATTCGAAAATATTTTCTTTCGTTTCGAATTACACAGCAGACCCCCTGTACAAAAAATTAATAGTTACATACATACTCGTAGTTTTAATTTTAGTATTTTTCTGCGGAATAAATTTGTATTACGAAGTATTGATTTCATTTTTAATACTCTTTAAACTCAATACAATTTAAATCATAGATAGGAAGCATTTATTATTTGGCAAAGTAATCTAAATGCCGATACTGATAGGGCGAGATCTTCGTGTGCCAAAGTACTGAGGCGTAAAAAAGCTCTTTACGAGAATCGTCTCCTTGATAAAGTTCTTGCTGCCCATTTACTCTTTTAACATTCGTTGAAAGAGTAAAGAATAATGCTAGTTCCAGGGTGACCGATGACATTTTTCAAAAAGTGGCACCAAATAGGGGATTTATCAAAAAAAGGGGGCAAAATTAAAAAAACGCGAAAACTACACCAAACTTTTTATTTTTAATGTATTTTCATATAACTCACAGGGGGACAAAAAGTGGCAAGGCAGTTGAAAAAGGGGAAAAGAAGTTTGAAAAAGTGGCAATTTGCCACTTAAGTCGGTCAAACGGTCACGCTGGCTAGTTCTTCAAATCCGACTCTTTTAAGGGATGACCTAATATTCACTGATCCGTCCGATAAAGCTAAGCTACTAGCTGAGATATTTGCAAGTAATCCCTACTTGCCGGAAAGCAATCAGCCTCTGCCTATGCTAGAGAGAGTATCCGCTACTATGCCTAAGATATTCAATCGAGCTCGGGCAGTAAAGAGTTTTTCGGAACTCAACATAAACAAGTCTCCCGACCCGAAAGGCATTCCAGCACTGGTCTTAAAGCAGTGCTTCTCGACGCTAGCACGTCCAGTATGTCTAACGAAGCTACTACCCTGGAAGTTATCGCCCAATCGCAATATGTTCGGCAGTTTCCAAAGTGATGGAAAGTATGGTGAATTTCCATCTTGTAAGGTATCTGGAGTCCAACAGCCTATTCAACGACCGGCAGTATGGGTTTCGTAGAGGCCGCTCTACTTGAAAGCTAGTAGCCCTCCTCTGGGATAAATGGTGTAACTCAATCCACCATTTTGGCGAAAGTAAGGTGGTGGCTCTAGATATCTCCAAGGAGTTTGATAGAGTGTGGCACGGTGCACTTTTGTCAAAATGTATTACCTTGGTGTCGATGATAATTTCTCTCGATTCTTATCTAGTTTCCTCATTAATTATATTTACCCTTAAGATTTGAATACTTATTGCTAGTTCATTTTTGAAGATACAATAAATAAATATCAGCAAAAAAAATAAAAATGAAGGAATTTCGAAAAAAGTTTAAACACTGAGGCGTCCAAATGTGTCTGTTGTTGTGTTGTGACTATTAAAAAAAAGACATTTTGTAACAATATGATATATGGCAATATTTTGGCTCTACTAGTCAGCAACATTAGTCTAAAAAAAAGTTTTTTGCTAAAATTAATATTTTATAGTGTTTTCACACTGAAAGTTAAAACCAGGTTTTAACGTTAAAACCATAAACAGCTGATTTTGCTTTCACACTGCAAGTATGTTAAATTCAGGTTTTAACTCACAGGCTGTCTAATAACTTTGCGCAAAATAAAATAAATCTCCTGCAGAAATGCGTATATTTGTTGTTGCATTTTTTCTGCTTTTTAATAACACTTGTTGGACAAACTGTAAACAACAGCTTTTTTTTAATATGAAAAACTGAGATATTTCACAATGCGCTCTAAAATGGAAATTAATTTTGTAAATAAAATTTTTTAAATTATGGAACTTCTTATAGAGAATGAAGAAGTGCTTGGAAATATATTTATTCGGTCTAATCCATAAATGATTATTAACAGTTCAATAACACATTAATAGTAAAAAATCGCTAAATGTGTATTCATAAATGATTAATAGCCTATTAGACGTTTAATAAACGTTTCATAACTCAGAGATTTTTAATGTAGCCTCCATGCTACTTTAAGCGTTTGATAAACAATTATAAATAATATTTTCTTGATTTTTTTATCCCTTATGTGAGATTTTCTGTGGTTTCTCACTTTTATGTTTCTTGTTTATTCTTATGCATGTCTCCTGAATAATGTTCTTGGGCAAATGTATTAATTTATGTAAGTTGGTACATGTATGTCTGTATGCATAATTGTACAAAAAAAAATACATACATTCATACAAGCATACGTATGTTTGTATGGTACTGCATGCTTACATATGTAATATGTATGTATGTACAATAACATTTTAAAATTAAAACGAAATAGTGATGCATAATCGACCGCTATAAAATGGGTATTTGCCTACCTCTGTACTCAGCCGAATATAAATGTATTTAAATACAATTTTTTGTAACATATAAATTTTTTTTGGTTTATTTATTAATAATAAGTGAAACGCCTACTTTTTAAGTTATTTTTCAATAAAATTATGCGTAATGACAGACTACCTAGATAATCGATTCTTCGTTGTATGCATCACTAAACATAAAATGAGAGCGAAAGTAGCATGATGTTGCCAACATAAAATTACAAAAGAAGCAAAATCGTTTAATAGTTAATTTACTGATATTAACCTGTTATGAATACAAATTTTTATTAGAGCTTAATAAAGCAAAATCTGTTTCATAAGTAATGTACAGATTAAAGCTGAAATAAGGAATTTTTATGAATTAGACCGATTATATATAAAAATGCACAAATACATTATGAGATAAACCTTTTTTATAGGCAGATGAATGGCAGTCATATTGTCTATTTTCACTTTCCAGAGTTCAATAATTCAATTCAAAATATTTTCTCTGTTTTCCTTCCAAAAAAACTCTTTTTTCCCCATAATTTTTTGATTATTGTTGCTGCTGCAACAATAAGTTGAAAATCTTTCCAGCGCCATCTATTGTTATTCACTGGCATAAACATTATCATCTGCTGTCGGTCATTTCTACTTGGCAGCACTGAATTTATCATAGCGAAAGCAAGGTTGCATTTCATAGAACCAACTTAAAACCAATTCAAAAATGGTTTTAATTTGGTTTTAACAAAAACAATTTGTATGGTAAAACCAGATTTTAACAGTTAGTTTTACCGTTAAAACCAACTTTTATTAAAACCATGTCAGTGTGAAAACACTATTAGAAAACAATGAAGAAAATAACCAGTAAAATACTAAAAATTATATTAGTAAGTAACCAAAATCATACGCTCAATAATCAATTTTTTAACTTCAAATTACTCCACCCTGTGGTCACTTGTTGGGTTAAAAACAAAACGAAAGCCCACCTGGTATTGACTCGAACCTTTGTTGAAAATTTCAGCTCCACAGCTCTTATAGTTCCGGGGATTATGCGTTAGCAACAAACACACAATACGATTTTATATATATACATATATATATGTAGTTGTCAGAAAAAAACACTCGTCCACTGCCACTATGCGACACTGTCGCGAAAAAACCCTCAAACTTCGTTCTTCTTTGGCTTGCTCTTCGCTCAACCAACGACCGTTTTTGTTCGATCGCTCGGCTCATGTGTTCACTCAAGACCCTTTATTTCTTAAAATCTCGGCAAATGGTCTTTTGAGCATGTATGTGTGTTGCTAATGTGGATAGGTGAACATTTACATACATACTATGTACATCATGGAGATTTGCTGATTTTATTATTTTATTTTATAAACATTATTGAACAAAATACATGAGGATTAATTTTGATTTTGTTGTACTGTCTTTTATTTTACATTTACACTTCGTTGACAAAGAGTTTGATTTACAGATATTTTTATTGTTATTTATTATTATCTTCTCCCTTCCTCCTTAATGCTTTTCCTGTGACGAAATATCTAAGGCAACAACATAAAGCAAACGCAACAACAAATATAAAGACCTTTTCTACGAACACTTTGCATCTTTTGCTCACTTACTGACTCTCAGTAGCTGAGCAACGAACGATTCTGATCGTATCATGCGGTCAGTAAAGGTGAATTCTCACAAAAACATAAATGTGAAAAAAGGCCAAGTTCCTATCCGAAATTTCGGCCATTAAAAGTAGTGAGATATAAATTTTGACCAACATCTTGTTTGCCACAATACCTAACACTGAAATATGTTATGTATAATATATATTTGTAATCAAAAGGGTGTCATATAATTTCTAGATAATCTGATCATGTAATCAAATATGACTCATTATTGATTTGCAATATAAATTTATCATTATTTTGGTACAAAGTTGATCACTAAATTCGTTTCCAAAAATTTGGCAGCCCACACATTATATATAGACAAAAAATATAGACAAAAAAATATAATATAGACAAAAAAAGTACAAACAACGCACAGAAGAAAGAGAAAAACGAAATTTTCAAATATTTAGAGTAAAATATAGAAATGAAATGAAAATAAACTTGCACTTGACTGTGTAAACAATCAAGCAAGTTGCGAGTGATTTTATTATTTCATTCAATGTATTGGTTGTTAATACGTACACGCAACTTGTAACAAGTTACCTGCATGTGTAAATGAAGCGTTAGCCAACCCTCTAGTCAACTTAGAACCATATGTCTCCATGTAAATACTCTTTTTCCAGCGACAATTGCACTAGTTAAAATGTCGACAACTTTCCTTTTATGCGCGAGTAGAGATACGTTAGAGATGACAGTTCTAGTGTATTTCTGGTGATATTGTCAATGAACGCGTCGTTTGTTTTTCTTTTTTATTATGTTGTGCAATAATATTAAATAAATATATGTAGACGAGGTTCACTAAAATCTACGAGTGAATCTTCGGTTCAAATATCTCCATATGGTCGTAAAAGCACTACCTTCTCAATAGTGCTAAAGTATACTGATAGCATTTGAATGACAACCCTATGTTATTTGTCAATAGGCATTTGCATTGGCTGGGGTACACCTAGTAAGTAACACTATTGAAAATGTCACTAGAAAATCACTATAAGTTTACTATTGACAACGAGAGTTGATATATCGATATTGTAGACTAGAGCCCCTAAAATTTACTAGTGAATATTTGGTGCCAATGTCTCCATGTGGTCCCGAAAGAACTACTAAGTCAGTAGTGCTATAGTCTAGTGGTGGATTTTCAATGACAAGCTAATATTAAATGTCAATAGATGATACCATTGGCTGGGGTACACTTCGTCACTAGTGCTACTGACAACGTTACTAGTAAATCACAACAATTTCACTATTCGTACTTTCTGCAGGGAAATTACATAAATTAAAAGGATATTCCCAATGTGCATGCAAAGTTTCAATAGGGTACCTGGTACTTTAATTTTTGGATTTTCCGATTGAGTACATCAATTACTATTTGTGTACAAAATGTCAGCTCTCTATAGTATAATATTATGTAAAATATTTCTGGGCCTGGCCCCTGCGGACTTTTATATCTGCTAGTGCTTATGGTTCATGCAAAGTTTGGTATTAAAAAGTTAATAAGAAATACCTGAGTATTAAATTAAAAACTGCTAAGCCGAAGTACCTGAACGCAAAAGCTAAGATTTATGGGTGAAGTCAAAATTTTGTTGTGAGCAGCGCTTATAATTCATGCTAATTTTCTTCTAAAATATGCCAGACCGATGTAGATTAAACACAAGGCTAACATTTTATGGGAGTGATCACGCCCAAGTTTCAAGGTTATAGTTTAAAGTATTGTGTACGTGCAAGGCGTATGCAAGATTTCACTAAATTGTCTTGAATTAAAAGCTGTATATTAAGTTTTAAGTTCAAAATAATATTAGCGTGGCCCCACCCATTCTGGTAAAATTTTTTGGGTTTTCAGATTTTTCTAGTTGGTTTCTCACTTATACCAACTTGTATATCAAATTTCAGCTCCTTAGCACAACTTTTAATTTTTATGGGCGCAGCCCCGCCGCTCTTACTGAAATTTCCGGGTTTTTAGATTTTTCTAGTTGGTTTCTCACCTAGACCTACTTGTATATCAAATTTCAGCTCCTTAGAGCAACTTTTAACTTTTAATTTTTATGGGCGTAACCCCGCTCACTTTTCCAAAGTAAAATTTTTTTTTGGGTAAGTGCTAATTATTCGTGTCTAGTTTTGTTACAAACGGATAATAATAGCTAGATAATAGTATATGTATAAATATGCTGAGCCGCAGGGCATTAAAATGAGGTTTAAATTGTATGGGCGTGTTAACGCCCACTTTTTTAATAAAAAATGTATAGCTTTGCATTATCGCAGTATATGTGCCGAATTTTAATAAAAAACGCTTTCATTAAGCGCCTTATATTAGCTGTTTTAATTCTGACTATTTTGGGCGTGGCCCCGCCCTCCTGGACAAAATATCCATGTTTTCAGATTTTTTTAATTTTATTTCTCACCTAGACCTAGCTCTGTATCGAATTTCAGCTCAATAGCACAAATTTTAATTTTTATGGGCGTAGCCCCGCCCTCCTGGTTAAAATTTTTGGGTTTTCAGACTTCTCTGGTTCATTGCTCACTTAGATCTACTCGCGTACCAAATTTTAGCTCTCTAGCTATAGTGGAAGTGCTTCATCAATTTGATGAGTGTGTCAGTGGTCAGTGAGTATGTCTTAATATATGCACTTATTGCACCTCTATATCTCCGGAAGCTTTCATTGTAAAACTTTCAAACTTTCGCATATGAGATTATATGAACTTATTCTAATTATGGTTTAAATATCATAATTTTACGATTGCGGGGAATAAAGTTATGAGGGGGGTAAAAACAGCTCGAATGGCTTCGTGTAAATATACACACTGCGTGCATTGGCCAGAAATTGGCCTGGCGCACTGCTGTGCGCCTAGATTCACCTATTGTTGCGGAACAAAATATTTGTCTGGAGAAAATTTTTTTTACTGAGAGTTTTTTGCAAGACGATTCACCCATTTCGAACATTTTGTCTGGAAAATCAAAGCTACCATATGAAATACGTGTGTAAACGATGCGTATTAATTTTACAAGTGGCAGCACAGCGGCAAATGATTACAATTTTCAGTGTGACACACATCTTTTTAATTGTTTACTGCAATGGTTTCGTTCAACACCATACATATGGATATGTTTTTGTTAATTTTTCTTTATTTTTATTCTAATAAATACAAGTATACTCTTTTCTTTTATTATTCATATAATATGATGTAGCAGCTCAGTTCAACTTTGGCTGAAAAATTAAAATGGTTTGCAGCTCAGTTTGATTTTGTCCGGACAAAAATTAAAATTAAACCAATTCAAGAGTTCTCGTGGTACAGCGAACAGTCGATTAGCGGAATTTTGCTTACATACTTACCAAATAAACAAAAAATTATACAAAAAAATATTCGTAGTACATATTATTCGTAATAGGTACATACTGACTTTAATAAATAAGCTTTATGCTTTGCTAATATTTTTTACATAGTAGAAATAACAAAAACAAAAAAAAAAACCGCAAACAAAAAAAACTTAAACAAAGTGACATTGAGGAATACTCTAACGAGTACCTCCAAAACAAACAAACAATCATAAATAACAAAAACAAAAAAGACCGCAAACAAAAAAAAAACACAAACGAAGTACCCTTAAGGAATTCTATGTATGAGTGCCTCAAATACAAAAAATTTTGAAGTGAGTTCTAACGGCAGAAATGCTTATTGTACTGTGGGTTCTGAAACTCTTAATGAAAACAATATAAATAATAAACCTGATGAAGTCTTTTTTTAACGGAAGAGCCAATTTTTCGTCAGCGATCAATTTCGCTCTGTCCAATGTCAAACAGTAGTGCTTCATTAAAATTACAGTTGCCTAGTACTTCTTCATATAAGCCAGTAATATCATCCCCTTCAGGCTCGTGTTCATCACTTAACAAAGTTATCACTACAGATAAAAAAAAAAATTTCATCTGCTCCAAAAATGTCTAGGGATAACAGCGCAGCCTCAACTAATCGCCAAAACCGCTTCAAAATTTAGCAAGATGAGAACGACAAACCCGATGTATCCTCGAATAAAACATCCAAGCCGCCACCAATCTTTTTGAGAGAGAAAAATTCAAATGCCCTTATTAAAAAATTAATTTCGGTCATTGGTGAGAATAAATTTCACATTGTCCCAATAAAACGTGGCAACATCGATGAAACGAAAATTCAAATTTATGACAAAAAAGATTTCCGCAAAATGGTTTCTGAATTTGAAAAAAATAAAACAAGCTTCTACACATACCAGCTTAAGAGTGCTAAAGGCCTGTAGATCGTATTGAAGGGCATAGATTCCTATGTTGTTCCTGAAGAAATAAAAGATGCACTCGTCCTCCAGGGATTTAAGGTAAAAAATGTATCTAACATAATAAGCAGAGAAAAGGTACCCCAACCAACCAAAAGATCAAGCGGAAAAAAGTACAGTAATTGTGGAGGTAATCACACCGCTAACTACAGAGGTTGTCCTGTGTACTCTTTCGTCAAGCAGGCTATGGTGCAAAAACCTAAATTAGCTCCAGTTCAAACAACAAACGCTTCTTCAGCCACTTTTGCGCAAATGAGCCAACCAGTTACTTCCCGTGTATCGTATGCAAATGCTGCTAAGACAGATTCAATTCCCACACAAAATGTTTCCCCACCAAATAATTGAACAAATACAAACTCAAACTCTAATTTTAATCGCCTTGAAGCCACTATTGAAAATCTTGTGCAAACTATCAACAACTTTACAACAAATATGACTAGCATGATGAAGGAAATGCTTCGAATGCAAACTAATGCTTCAAGCATTAGTTAACAAATCATGAACATGTTAAAAATATGTTTCTGGAACGCAAACGGCATTCGCCAACATAAAAACGAACTTGAGCACCTCCTCATGGAAAAAATATTGATGTAATGTTGATCTCTGAGACTGATTTGACTTCGAGAAGCCTTTTTAAAATTTATGGCTACACTATATATGATTCAAAGGACCCGAGAGGAAGAGCATGCGGTGGATCAGCGATCCTAATGAAGTCAAGACTCAAGCACTATATTCTTGATTTTCAATCACTGAGGATCAATACGAGAAATTCTATAAATCTCTTAGACCTTGTTTCGTAGCAGCAGGCGACTACAATGCTAAGCATACGTTCTGGGGTTCGAATCTTATTACGCCTAGAGGTAGGGCGCTGTTCAACACAATTTCAAAAATGGGCTTGGATATTATTTCGAGTGTGGAACCCACTTTCTGGCCTGCTGACGTACAAAAAATTCCGGATGTTATAGACTTTGGCGTCATAAAAAGTATTTCTAGGGAATTAATTCACGTTGAAGCTTCCCTAGATCTCTCGTCCGATCACGCTCCCACGATCGTTACAATCTGTAGCCCACTAAGAAGTGAGGTAAGTCATCCATCGTGTTAATTGGCTGAGGTTCAAAAAATACCTTAGTAGTCATTGTAAGGAAAATATTAGGCTAAGAGCACCAAATGATATTGAATCTAACATTTCCAATCTCAACGAGAATATTAAACAGGCTGCCGAACATGCCACTACCTCCTATTCGCAGACTGGGTTTAATAAAATTTATTCTACAGACATTGAAAGTCTCGTACGTGAAAAAAGAAGAGCTAGAAGGGAATGGCAACAGCACAGATCACCACAAAATAAAATCAGATTTAAAGAGTGCACTAAACGACTCCAAGAGTTGCTTGCGTCTGAAAAAACTGCATCTCTTAAAAATTATCTGGAAGGTCTTGATGTCACACCAGCGTCTAATTTCTCTTTGTGGCGCGCTGCTAGAAAGCTTAAAACACCCATTGAGTATAAGCCACCTCTACGCACATCTACCGGAAGTTGGGCAAGAAGCGATACTGAAAAAGGTAAAATATTTGGTGAGCACTTAAAATCCGTTTTTACGCCAAACATATGTACTGGTGTTGCTGATTTGCCGAATGTAGTCGCTCTACCCCCTCAACACATAAAGTTTAAGAGGCGTGATTTACAGAAATTAATTGCCGAACTCAACCCGAAGAAAGCTCCGGGTATTGATGGAATTAGTAACCAGATGCTTATGAACTTGCCTTATATTGCAATGAGAATCCTATTATTCATATTTAATGCCATTTTACGACTGGAGTATTATCCACACAGCTGGAAGCTTGCCAAGGTTAAAATGATTCCAAAGCCGGGCAAAGATCTAACCAAGGCTGAGTCATATAGGCCAATAAGTCTACTATCAACTATGTCAAAGCTTTTCGAAAAACTGCTCAAAACAAAATTGTCCCCAATTCTAATTAGTAGTGGGTGCATACCAGACCATCAATTTGGTTTTAGAAGTCAGCATAGCACCATTGAACAAACTCACAGATTGGTTCAATTTATAAGAAGAACTTTTTAGGAAAAAAAGTATTGTTCTGTGCTCTTTATTGACGTTTCCCAGGCATTTGATAAAGAGTGGCATGAAGGCCTAATTTTAAAATTGAAGACTTACTTACCAATAAACATTTTAAATCTTTTGGAAAGTTACATTATTTCCCGTAAGTTCACTGTTGTGGAAGGAGACTTTACGAATAGGCCTGAAACTATTTCATCCGGTGTGCCACAGGGGAGCATACTGGGACCAGTTTTATATTTGATTTATACTTGTGATATGCCTGTGAGCAGTAGTATCCATACTTCCACATTTGCCGACGATACAGCCTGCCTTAGTATGCACGAAAACTCTGATGAGGCATCCCGCAAACTCCTGGAACACATTAGCCAGATGGAGCTTTGGTTAAACTTATGGAGAATTAAAGTCAATGAACAAAGAAGATATACTTGCTCCCCCATTCGGAATAACAATCAAATTGTTCCTCAACATTCACATGTGAATTATCCTGGTATACACCTTGATCGACGACTTACATGGAAACACCACAGTAGTAGTGAATTGCCAATTCTGGCGCCGATTAAAATTGTTAAATTGTGGCTGAAATTTTTAAATTGTTGCTGAAATTGTTAAATTTGGGTAATTAAAATTTGAAAATTGTTATATTCTTGGAAATTTGTGAAATTTGATACCTACGAGGGTGGTTCAATAAGTCCGTCTTACTTTTTGTTTACATAAGGAGTTTTTTGTTTACATTAAACCTTGTGGGAACGGGTGATTTTTTATTGGGTTACATTAATTGTGATAACGGGTGATTGTTCTTGAGGTTTTTTATGAGTATATATGCCGACGGCAAAATCATGAAAATGATTTTTTCTAATACCAATATTGAAATAGTGATTATTAATTTTTCCTAATGCCTACGGCAATGCATGATAATTTTTCCTAATGCCTACGGCAAAACATGATTATTATTTTTTTCAAATGCCGACGGCAAAACATGATTATTATTTTTTTTTCAAATGCCGACGGCAAAACATGATTATTATTTTATAATGCTCCCAGTGTTGCCAGACTGTAAAAATTTGTTATCATAATACTATATCAGTAATATCAGAGAAAATAGATTTTATGACTACTAGGTCATATGGTCTCATATGAATCATGGGAATGTGCTTGTGTGATTTCCTCACGCTAATAAATTCTTATAAAATAAAATAATTAAATAAATGAATAAAAAAATTTAATAAAATATTTTATTTATTTATAAAACGTTCTCATGTATGTGAACCCCCTAATGCTTGTGTGTGGGGGGTCCAGCTTGTTTGTCGCTGGTAAGCTTATATTCTGTTTATTTATTTAAGAAATATATTTGTATGTATGATGTATGTATGTATGTATGCATGTGTGTATGATGCATGTATGTATGTATGTGTGTAATCATACACACATGTATGTATGTATGTGCGATCGAAGGAACTTGTGCGTGGAATATTTTGTGGCTGTGTAGAATACATTTATATTTTGCAACGTAATCATTTTCTTTGGCTGCGATTATTTTAAAGCAGCAAAGTTTCAACTAACTACAGTCATAAGCAGAGAAACAAAAAGTAAAAATTTGCAAGTTAGCAAAAATGCTAACTTCTACTCCTCCTTCCCACTTCATTCTCTTTCCTTTATGTAGTTTGTATTTGAAGTAAGAAAACACTTGTTTATTTTTTTATTTTTCTATACATTTATTGTTTAAATTTTTTTAAAACTTTATAATAATAAATACATTAATATTTTAAAGAGTGAAAAAGTTCATTTAAAGCAAGATATTTCTTTTGTTAGTAAAATAACATTTTTTAATGCGCAAACACCAAGTTTATGATAACTACAATAAAAATATTCTGGATACTTAATCTCCATTTGTTTAAAGTTGATACAGCGTTATCCTCAACGTTAAAAATTTTTCGGCATAAGAGTTTTTCCAACCATCGTCTTTTCTCTTCACCTTTTACGTAAATTTTAGAACATCTTGCGTTGGCTTTTAAAAAATTGCAAACGCTTTCAAAAGAAACTGATCCAGCAGTCCAGCTGAGGTGATGATAGTTTTTCGTTAGCCACTTTGCTTCTCTTTGCCTTTTTATTGATAAGCATTTAAAATCAAATGGTGGTTTTATAATGAAATTGTTATATTCAAATTGTTGAAAACAATCGCTACTTCTTTTGCGATGAAATCATTTGAATTACTTTTGAAACCTTGTACGTCTATAAAAATTGTGTTATTTTCCATATTACTCAATTTATAAGACTTTTCGAACTTGTCCTTTGATGGATATATATTCTATTATGCGATCATGAATAAGAACGCAGTAAGCTGATGTCTTTGCTGCAATATTAGTTGCTGTTTCAAATGCTATTTTTATATCAATCGGTCCATTATTGAGTGATTCATTCTGATGACTGACATCTACTACAATAATAGGAGCTTTTGTCTTAAACTCTGATGCAGATAGAAGCGGTTGAGATTCTTTCATATAGTAGCTTTGTTGGAATCTTAGATACATATCATGTAGAATTGCATATCGTTCATTTTTCAACTTTATGTTAAGATCATCATATGGATATGAGACTGAATTTAAATGTACTTTTAAATTAGTCAAATCACAATGAACAAACTTATTTTCTTGTTGAAAAGCAATCAATACAAAACGGGGGCGTTCTCTATTTGCAGCCAGTTTGACATTCCAGATATGGCTAGTACCTGTGTTTAATTGTGGATTAACATGACAATCCCAACTGCGAAATGCCATAGGTATGGAAGCACCATTGTTAATAATTTTTATCATATTCAATTTGCTAAAGTCGGATAATTGTACATGTGGGATTCTCCATGAGATGAGTGAAATTGTAAGTTTAGCTTTTTCAGTAGAAACACTCGAGCGTACAAGATCTTCATCATTCTTATTGCGCAAGAGTATCAATTCATGTTTTCCATTTAGTATAACTTTGTTGTAGTCTTCAGCGAATCCTAGAAGCATTTTTAGAGGTACATAAAAATTGAAAAATCCATTTTCAAGAGTGACGTCGTCAATTTTGTTCCATCCAGCATTTTGCATCACATTGCTTTCTGTTGGTGACAGAGAAACCAAATTTTTTATAGTGCTTGTGGCTCCTAAATATCTTGTATGGTCAATTTCAATTCCATTGAGCTCATAGCGAATTTCATCAAATAGATATGCTACAAAGTTGTTTTTTAATAAAAAGTTCTCCGAAGAAGAAGAAGATTTGGCCTTATTATCATCGGCAACAAACCCCTCTACATAAATGTAGCTCTCATTGGGTAGCACATACAAATCTTGATTTTGTATTGAAATTCTAATTTCATCATTATTGTTGTAAGATTGTAAGTATGGTACATATGTATGATAGTCCTTTTTGATTATATTCTCATCAGACAAGGGTTTATCTAAGACATCTATTATTGAACTCATTTTGTCTTCAATTTAAAATTCAAGGACTTTAGAAAATTTTTATTTGATGTTGTTAGAGCTTTTTGTTGAGCTGGTCGCTTTAATGTTGTTGTTGTTGTTCTTGCTGCTATATTTTTCAATGTATTTGTGTTGTATATAAGCATTATTTAGTTGGCCTTAAATGTATTCGTATTGTAATTTCCTCTCCTCGGAAATTAATTAAATCACCGTGTTGATCCAGTACGCGCAGCGCTAGTGAACTTATCTCTCTGGTGTTTACAGGTAAATAGATAAGATTTCTTGGAACCTCATCTATTTTATAGCCTGGAGGCACATTAATCGGAAATTCATGAAGTGTATGCGATTTCGAGTTATTCATATATGTGGTTATAGCGATACTACTTTCAATTCGCAAGAGATTCACTTTAAAAATATTAACTGGAAGATCTGAATAATAATATTTGTTTGGTGTTAGGATTTTGCTATTGAATCCTAAAAGTTTTCCAATTGTATTGTCTTTATTAAAATATACAGGATCCTTGGAACTATTAACTTTAACTTGCATTGTATTGTTATTGGCTTCAATAAAAATCTTATTTGCTGGGCAGAGTCGTTTGTATTCCTCTTCTATAAAATCAACTATATCATTTAATTCGTAAGATCCAATTGGTATTTCAATTATATGTTCCCCTATATGAAACATATTGTTGTAGGTGTCTACATTTGGAATACTGTTGTATGAATGAAAATCAGTTAGAGCACACTCATATGCACCATGTAATTCAATAGGAGGAAAGTAGCTAGCAGATAGTTCTGATGAGTTAGAGCTCAGAGTAAGTGTTATTGACATTATAACAGTCTGATTACAATTAAATAATGTTTAGTACACAGTATGGTTTATAAGTATGATTTACATATTTTATATCAAATTTTTTCTCATTTTAAAATTAACATTAGTTTCTTAATATTAATGCTATTGTTGGTGCTAATTTAGTTTTTCTTCCAACTATAATATTTCATCTTTACTTATCCAAGAATTGTGTTGATTAGAAAATCCCAGCCATTTAACATATACCTCCTTCCCTTTAATTTTAAGAACCTTTTCAACTAGATATGTATTTGGAAATCTAGTTTTTGAAAGTTCCTCAGTATAGAAGCCACCTTTAATAGGATTGCCAAGATAGTCTTCTAATATGTATGTTGCAGGATTTGTATTTTGAACTCTTGTAATTGTGAAAATTTCTATAGTCCAATTTGGAGTATAACCTTTTTCAAATGTGTGCTTATATTTGCTTATGCGAACATGATCTCCCACATTAAATTTCGACATTTTATACATTTTCAAATGACTGTATACTGTATTTAGCAGCTTTCCTCATTTGTTGAGTTGACTTCAATAGGAGACATTTTAATGGTACGATGAACTTTTCTATTGTATGCATTGAGTAAATCTTTGTATATATCAATCCACTTATATGAACCATTATAACTAAATATTTTCCACATCATTCCTTTCAATGTTCTATTAAATCGTTCTACTATTGATGCTTTCATAATGCTATATGTTGAGTAGTGATTAATGTTGTATTTATGCATTAATTTTCCAATGTGTTTGTTGAAAAATTCTTTGCCATCATCTGTTTGTAAGTTTTTTGGTACTCGTCCCAATTCAAAAATATCTTCCATTGCCTTGGTTGTTTCGAGTGCTGTTTTTGTTTTTAGCGGTACTGCCCATGCAAATTTTGAGAATGTGTCAATTACAGTCAACAAAAATCGATAATTTCTATTTTCTTTAGGATAGTTCCCCATTTCAACTAAATCAGCTTGCCAAAGATCATCTATTCCTTTCATTACAACTCTGCGATGCACAAATTGTTTTCGTGCTTGCTTATTTTTGTTTTTGAAGACATTAAGTTGTTTTTAAAGATATTTTGCAGAGTGTTGTGATCTGCTTGACGCACTTTCAGCTATTGATACAAACATGTAGTTTTCTAATCTATAAATTTTTTCATTAAGCTGTTCAATTTGTTCTTCAAAGGATGTTTTAATTTGTAGAATATCTTTTTCAATTTTATAATTTTCTTCTATATCTAATTTTATTTCGCGTTGTAGTTCCTCAATTTGCATTTGAATATCTTCTCGTATTATAGTATTATCTCCCTTAAAGTATGTTAATAATTTCTCTTCTAATTTTTCGATTTGAGTTTGCAAAAACAATTTATTGATAACATCGTTTTCCTCCAGAGCTTTTGCAACATTTTTGATCCTTTTGTTTTGGACATCAATGTTGTTGTTAGTATCCACAAAGAACTTTAGCAGTTTAGGTGCATTTTTCAAAGAAATTGTGCTGCTAGTATCGTTTAAATAGTGTCCAAATTTATCAACAGACATACTCTATATACTTTATTAAAGTTAGTGTATTATATTTGCTTCACGTAGTTCTTCAATAATTGATACAATTTCGTTATTGTGATTAGTATGACCTGCACCTTGTGATGCGAGCAGTAGTCGAAGTCTATCTACTAACTCATTTGGATCGTCCCAGTATATATAGTTGGGCTTATTGATATTAACTTGCATCATTCTCTCACCTAAATAGCTACCTTTGGGCTTAGATCCTGTTGATTCAGGTAAATTCTTCTGGTTTTTCTCATCAATAAATTTCTTAATAATATGTTTATATTTATATCCTCTAGTACCCTTAATTTGACCATCAGGTTTAAAGTCTCTTCTATATGCATTAGTAGTAATTAAAATCTTTTTATAGATTTCAAGTTTAAATTTATCGTAATTTTTTGGTATTTTATGAAACATTAGAGAAAATAGTCCTGGTGTTAGAGCCCATATTTGACCACCAACTTGTATTTTATCTTCATTCAGTTTTAGGCTACTATCACCAAGTTTCCATTCATTATTGTAATCTTTATGTGGGCCATAGTTTGTATCTAATTCATTTCTTCCTTCCAAAACTGATAAATCAGTATAAGTATATTCTGTATTGGAAGTCTGTGAGTAAAAATCATCTTCATCATCATCATCATTTTCAGTATTAACATCATTAAATAAGATGGTGTTATCAAAAATTGTCCCTTCTACTAGTTTTTTTGGTGTACTTGTCTCTATCTTGACTGATGGGTTTTCAGACTTTAAAGTTGTATTATTTTCAACTTCTGTCTTGATGTTACTTTCTTCTTTCATGCGAATTCTTTTAATATTTTTAGAACTATTTATGAATTCTTTAAGAGGTTCTGTTCAAATGTATCTCTTAATTGTTCACGTGTATCTATTTCACCAGTTTTTATACTACGAAGCTTTTTCTTCAACACATTTCTTGTTAACACCAACTGTTTTAAAATTTTCTCATCCATGTTTGCTAAGGGCAAATAACAGGTATCAGCAATCAGATCAGCTTTTCAGGACCTGGTCTGGTTTTCAGATCAGCTTTTCAGGACCTGGTCTGGTTTTCAGATCAGCTTTTCAGGACCTGGTCTGGTTTTCAGATCAGCTTATCAGGACCTGCTCTGGTTTTCAGATCAGCTTATCAGGACCTGGTCTGGTTTTCAGATCAGCTTATCAGGACCTGGTCTGGTTTTCAGATCAGCTTATCAGTACTTGGTCTGGTTTTTAGATCAGCTTATCAGGAGCTGGTCTGGTTTTCAGATCAGCTTTTCAGGACGTGGTCTGGTTTTCAGATCAGCTTTTCAGGACCTGGTCTGGTTTTCAGATCAGCTTTATCAGGACCTGGTCTGGTTTTCAGATCAGCTTTTCAGGACCTGGTCTGGTTTTCAGATCAGCTTTTCAGGACCTGGTCTGGTTTTCAGATCAGCTTATCAGGACCTGGTCTGGTTTTTAGATCAGCTTATCAGGAGCTGGTCTGGTTTTCAGGTAGCTGGTATGGTTTGGAGATCAGCTTATCAGGTATCGGATGAGGTTATAGCAAATAGATGTATCAAGTTTAAAGTTAGATTAATAACTAAAGTCAATCTTTTATGAGAAGTAGTTTATATAGCTATGAAATAGTCAAATTGCTTTCTGTAGCGACCATCATTTAATTCATTGTCTTTGCTTATCACTAAAAAGCCATATTTATCCCTCCAACACTCTCGACAAATTTCTTGGAACTTTTCATAACTCATATCGCTGCCAACATGATCCCTATAAACATGCTTCATATTTGTCTCATCTTGCTTAAACATTATAATAACATTTGCATTGTCTCTTATTAAATGTTTGGGAATTCTAGTATAAGTTTGACACAAGTAGAATGAATCAACATCCCTATGCCGTCCCATACAAAAATATGAACGTATATTATTCTGCTTCTCACATGCAACATCATCAAATATTATAATTGAATTAGTTTTAGCTTGGTCAGGTGGAATAACTGATTCATTATCGGTGAATGTATAATATCCCATTCCTTTAATTGGTGAAATTAGTTTCTTCAAGTACTCATATTTAGGTTGATAAAGAGATTTTGAGTATAAATAGATGTTTTCAAACTTGAGTCCATTAGGACTTTCTAGTAAGCCGATCATAACATTAGTCTTTCCACAATTTGATGGCCCTACTATTAGAGCACGAATAGAATTTGGTAAGAGGGCACTATGCTTCATTTTTGAAGTGATGTTCGATGATTCATCAATATTACGAACTAAAATATTTTTATGTTGTTTCACTAACTGCATTTTTGTAAGTAAATACATTTCATAAATGTTACCTCTTTTTATAGAAAAAATCAGATAATATGGTTATACGATATCAGAAAACGTTTAGTCATAAGAACACCTTCGTTGGAGGAGGTATATTAGATAAAATAATAAACTCTCTACCTGTTGAAGCTCATCTTCCTGGATATCAGTACTGTGGACCTGGAACAAAACTACAAAAACGTTTAAATCGAGGTGATAAAGGAATTAATCTATTGGACTCTGCTTGTAAAGATCACGATATAGCTTATTCAAAAAATAAGGATTTAAGCACTAGACATAAAGCTGATAAAATATTTGAAAATTCAGCTTGGGATCGAATTTTATCAAAAGATAGTAGTATTGGTGAAAAATCATTTGCCTATATGGTTACTAATGCAATGAAAGCCAAAACAAAATTTGGTGTGGGTGTGGAGAAAAAGAAAAATGTTAAAAAGAAGAAGCTAAATGATAAAAAACTGTTTAGAACATCAATTACAGCTGCAACAAAAATACTAAAGAAGGAAAAACCATTAGATATTAACTCAGCAATTAAAATTGCCCGAAAAACTATCAACAAATCATTAAAAGGAAGAAAATCTCAAATTATAGTACCACGTGTAATACGTGTCCCAAAAATTGGTGGGTTTTTTGCCTCTAATACCGATTTTAACTGCTCTGGGTGCAGTTGGTAGTCTAACAACTGGAGGTGCTGCTATAGCTAAGGCTGTAAATGCAACAAGGAATGCAAAAAATCAACTTGATGAAGCAACTAGACATAATAAAGCGATGGAATCTATTGCAGTTGGAAAGGGACTTTACTTAAAACCATATAAAAAGGGTTATGGTTTAGTTTTCAAAGAGGAATCAAAAAACTATTAGAGATGCTACCCAACAGACCACTATCTGATGAGGACCTAAACCGTTTCTCTATAAATATTCCGTATTTTAGAGGAGTTTTCATGTTGAATACTCTACCAAAACGAACAAAGAAAATAGAATGTGGAATAATCAATTTAGACGTATCAACAGGACCTGGTACACATTGGGTAGCATATTATAAAAATAGCAATGAAAAAGAATATTTCGACAGCTTTGGAAACTTACAACCTCCTTCGGAAGTAGTCAAATATCTTGGTACAAATATAAAATACAACTATAATCAACATCAGAATTTCAATACATTTACCTGTGGTCATTTATGTCTTAAATTTCTTTATGAAATAACTGAAAATATTAAATAAAAAAGCACAAACATTTATATTTTACAAAACTCTTTAATGTCTTTTTATTTATAATTTAAAATACATAATTAATTTAAATTACATAATAGAAAATTGGGAATTTGGAATTAGAAATTCACTCAGCTCGCTTTCAACAATTAAGCTTTGTTCACCTTCTCTACTTAAGCAATATGATCCGCTCGAGAGTTCTTTAATTTCATCATCGGTTAAAGTATTATATCGCTTTGGCAGGAACATTATGTGGTTTTCCATTTCAACTTTTAGTGTTGGCCTATATTTTGTTGTTACTCTTGTCACTTTTCGAATGGTGTATTTAATTGATGTCTCAAGCTCCTTTATGTGGATTAAGGTTTTAATTTTTAGGTAATTAAATTTTGATGTTAGATTTGTTGTAGACTCCATTTTTTATTTATTTCTGCTCA
This sequence comes from Tachina grossa, assembly GCA_949987645.1. NCBI lineage: Eukaryota > Metazoa > Arthropoda > Insecta > Diptera > Tachinidae > Tachina > Tachina grossa. The sequence continues at coordinate 81,806,745 of OX465278.1, read as the reverse complement.
CTTTAAATGTTTAACTGAAAATTATCTTAAAAGTAGCGATGATGACTTCAAGAAGGCTAATCGAGAATATTTATGGTGAAATATTGAATAAGTGGGGGATACTGATAGACAGAAAGAGATGGTTATAGAGACAAAAGGGATAGAGAGAGATAGAGTGCTAAAAAAAGAAGTATGGAATATAGATGATGGTATAGACATTTTAAAGATCAAGAGATACTACTTTAAAAATTTAAACAGCAAATTAGTCTTAAGGAAACCTTCAAACAATCATCATTCATTAATTTATCGGCAAATAAAATGAGCCAAATTAGACGTACTCTAAACCAATTTATAAGAGATTTCGAAAGTTTCAGGCTTTTTGATCATTGGGAGATGATCAAATTTTTCGAAAATATGCTAGATGAGAACGAAGAATATGGTATCATGGAAGATGAAGACAATACAGAAGGACACTTCAAAAGCTGTCCTTGGTATGATCCTGAGTGTGAGGAAGGACCTGATACTTGTAGATGTACAATTAATTTTTTGCGCAAAAGTATATTAGAAAATTTAATAATTAGATACTATGAAATGTTTCCATCATTATAATTAAAATAAATAAAATTAAATTAAAATGTATTATTAATATAAATAAAATTAAATTAAACTATTCCTTGTTTTGTATTATTTTTTAAAGGAAATTTAGGAATCATTTATTCGAATAGAAAATTACAGAAACTTACATGTATTGAAAAATATAAGGACTTATCCGATTATCCAAATTGTTTCTCTTTATGAAAATATGAAATTTAATGGAATTTCATAATATTGTGAAATTCAACTTGTTTTGTGCAGAACCTCTCAGGGAAAACAAGACTGTGCATGTTTAAGCGATATGAAAACAAGAATTTGCAAATAAGCAAAAACAAAAATTTTTTGATTCAACGGAGTAAAGCCAATAAATAAATAAACACCATTCACATATTTCATTCTCTTTTCAATATTTTATTTCAAATTTTTTCTTAAAAATTCATATACATATGTACAATAGTTTTTCTTAATAAATATAATTTTATGTACAATAATTTTTCTTAATAAATAGGATTTTATTTAAAATAATTTAAACAACAATAAATAAGATTTTATTTACAATAATTTTAACAACAATAAATAGGATTTTATTTACAATAATGTTTCTTAATAACTAAGATTTTATATACAATTTAAAAATTAACCACTTAACTAAAAATTAACTTATTTTAGCTATTTTCTTGCATTCTAGCAATCTCATCTAGCAACATATCAAGTTCGTATTCAGGGTTAGTTTCCTTAATACGAAAATGATACCATGCATATGTGTTAATATTATTTGACCTAATTTTTCTGTTATCGTCTCCATAACTTAAGACTACCTTATTTAATTCACTAGTATATATCTGGTGAAGCTTAGATTTAAATGTTAACATATTATCGTATACATTAGTCTTATTGAATAAACAGTTTCTATAAGTAGCTAAACTATATTTATCTAATATGGATCTTTTTACCCCCTTCGATTTTTTAACGTCATTTTGATTTTGTACACTGAATGAGTACATTTTTGATCGCAGCCCAACAAATTCTGTCATTATCTTACCGCAGTTTTCATCTTTCATCATGCCTAAAACTTTTTTATTTATTAATGGGAAATTATAAGTATTGTCCGTGGGATAGTCCGATGTATCAAAATGTTCTTCTATGTCATTTTTTATGTCAGCGTAAAAGTCATCCGTCTTTATTGAATATATAAAAGAGTCCGTGTCCATATAGTTCAATGAGAGTTTTGTCTTAAACTTAGGTTGCATGTACCCGTAATGGAAATTATACATTTTCCATTTGGACAATTCAAGTACACAAAATCCTAAGTAAATTGGTTTATTGTAGCAGGTTTTGACTGTACTCATTTCGATTGCTACCAGATCTTCGGAAAATATAGATAAACTATGAAAATTTGGTTTTGATATCCAATCTTGAGCCCCCAAATGGTTCCGATTCGTTCTCTCCCAATTATTGACAATTTTAACATCTCTCCTCTCATCCACATCTTCCATGGTTTTACCATAGACTGCATTATTAAGTAGTTTGAAAAAGTTTTTTTCAAAACCATTTTTAGCAGTGGCTCTATGTCTGGTATTTAGGTCAATATAGCCTTTTAACCATGGAGATTGTTTAAATGCTAGAATACGATGTGTTTTCTTTAAAACTAAGCCATTTTCTAAGCATTGCTTCTGAACTCTAAAGTGTATGATTGCTTTGTAGAGAAATCGGTTATCAACTTGCCATACTTCGCTTGCAGTGGACTTTTATTTTCAGCGCAAAAAGGTAGGTCATTATGCAAGTCATATAAGTGAGAAGGATAATCTAAAGTGACCTCATATACATAACCGTCTGTTCCATTGTCAGATATGCTGTTTGGATCCAGATTCAGCTCGTCTTGCGATAACCATCTGAACCCACCATGAGGAAGACATTCCGACATTGCCCAACCGTAAAGGTTATTTGCGTCTAAATAGACAAGAAACTCCGAGGGCTTTTCTTTATCGAAATCTTCCAAATATTTGTTATTCGCTTTCGAATATCTTTGGCTACACTGTACGATTCCCCCACGTATACCTTTTTTCATAAAATTGTACATGTCTATGTCCGTCAATAATTTTAGTTCAATTTTTGTGTATTTTAACATTGCATCCCAGGAAAGTCCAGGATGGATCCACCTCATAAATACCTTTACAAACTTTTCTAAAATTCTCGAAAATATCTGTCAGTAAGAGGACATCTGTTTTTAAGTAAAGTTCCATGTAATCTTTCATTGTTTTGCAGCCAAAAGTATTCCAAACCTCTACATCACTTCAAAAATAAAGCATAGTGCCCTCTTACCAAATTCTATTCGTGCTCTAATAGTAGGGTCATCAAATTGTGGCAAGACTAATGCTATGATCGGCTTACTAGAAAGTCCTAATGGACTCAAGTTTGAAAACATCTATTTATACTCAAAATCTCTTTATCAACCTACATATGAGTACTTGAAGAAACTAATTTCACCAATTTAAGGAATGGGATATTATACATTCACCGATAATGAATCAGTTATTCCACCTGACCAAGCTAAAACTAATTCAATTATAATATTTGATGATGTTGCATGTGAGAAGCAGAATAATATACGTTCATATTTTTGTATGGGACGGCATAGGGATGTTGATTCATTCTACTTGTGTCAAACTTATACTAGAATTCCCAAACATTTAATAAGAGACAATGCAAATGTTATTATAATGTTTAAGCAAGATGAGACAAATATGAAGCATGTTTATAGGGATCATGTTGGCAGCGATATGAGTTATGAAAAGTTCCAAGAAATTTGTCGAGAGTGTTGGAGGGATAAATATGGCTTTTTAGTGATAAGCAAAGACAATGAATTAAATGATGGTCGCTACAGAAAGCAATTTGACTATTTCATAGCTATATAAACTACTTCTCATAAAAGATTGACTTTAGTTATTAATCTAACTTTAAACTTGATACATCTATTTGCTATAACCTCATCCGATACCTGATAAGCTGATCTCCAAACCATACCAGCTACCTGAAAACCAGACCAGCTCCTGATAAGCTGATCTAAAAACCAGACCAGGTCCTGATAAGCTGATCTGAAAACCAGACCAGGTCCTGAAAAGCAGATCTGAAAACCAGACCAGGTCCTGAAAAGCTGATCTGAAAACCAGACCAGGTCCTGATAAAGCTGATCTGAAAACCAGACCAGGTCCTGAAAAGCTGATCTGAAAACCAGACCAGGTCCTGAAAAGCTGATCTGAAAACCAGACCAGCTCCTGATAAGCTGATCTAAAAACCAGACCAAGTACTGATAAGCTGATCTGAAAACCAGACCATGTCCTGATAAGCTGATCTGAAAACCAGACCAGGTCCTGATAAGCTGATCTGAAAACCAGAGCAGGTCCTGATAAGCTGATCTGAAAACCAGACCAGGTCCTGAAAAGCTGATCTGAAAACCAGACCAGGTCCTGAAAAGCTGATCTGAAAACCAGACCAGGTCCTGAAAAGCTGATCTGATTGCTGATACCTGTTATTTGCCCTTAGCAAACATGGATGAGAAAATTTTAAAACAGTTGGTGTTGACAAGAAATGTGTTGAAGAAAAAGCTTTGTAGTATAAAAACTGGTGAAATAGATACACGTGAACAATTAAGAGATACATTTGAACCTATAACAGAACCTCTTAAAGAATTCATAAATAGTTCTAAAAATATTAAAAGAATTCGCATGAAAGAAGAAAGTAGCATCAAGACAGAAGTTGAAAAAAATACCTGAAAGCCTGAAAACCCATCAGTCAAGATAGAGACAAGTACACCAAAAAAACTAGTAGAAGGGACAATTTTTGAAATGAATTTAGGTACTCATAGGGGAAAATGCCTTTTGTCTTAATAAGCTGAAATTCTTATTCTGCTTGAAACAAGGACTTTATAGTGTTAAAATCATTATCCGACAAATTGCAGGCTAATGATTCTAATGATTCTCAGCCATAAAGCGTAATGTATCAAGAAATCTTATTTCAAGATTATGACCATCGCTCATTTCTGTAAATTGCAAGAGTGATATATAAAGCTCCTTATTGAGAGGGAGTACTTTCAATTGCATAGAATTTTCACTTAGTTCTTTAATAAAAAGATGTGAGTCATAATTTGAGTAATTGTGAAAGTAAACTGGTATAAACTTGAGAATTTGGTAATTCAAAATACAGTTATTGTGGGTTGCACCTCTATATTTACCGCTAATGTGACAATGATCTCTAACGCGATCTTTACCTAGAAATTTTTGACAAATATCACAATTCGCCGCACTATAAAAATTATAAATATCAGAAGGGGATAAAGTATCCATTTGCCTATTATTTACTAAATGATTATTATAAATATCCTCACAATATTTAATTAAAAATGAAATCAATTTTTGTGAAGCATCTTTCCCTGTATAAACCCTTAATTTATCTAACTTATTGCTATGGAGACACTTAATGTAGTAACTAAAAGCACAAGGAGTGTGCTTTTTGACAAGACTGATTTTACTACTCACGTTATTACTAATGTCTTCCAGGATGCATTCGAAGTCTGCGTACACCACAAAGGGGACATCCATTTTCCTCTGATGCCCCTTAAAACTTAGAACTGCATCTGGACCTGACGGCATAGTTGTCACTATTTTGCCGCATTCCGCCTTATGGCTACTCATACCATTTTCGTTATGAGTGTATTGGAGACAGGTGTTGCAGATATGTAGCTTATCATGGTGGTGAGTTATCTGACTTCGTAAAAGTCTGTGAATAATAAAAAATATATAAAAGTTTATTAGTAAAATGTACATAGTATAAAATATAAAAAAACAAGTATATGTATCATTAAAATTAAAGAGTATTAGTATAATTTTCTAACTTACTTTGATATGTCTTTTATCAAAATGTAGTGATGAACTTCACCATTCTCCAAAAGCAACATGTTGACATGCTTAACTTTCTCCTCCTTGGTCACATAATAGGGACCGATGATTTGATCTGCTCCCTCATCGTACCCAAACACATTAACACTTATTGCTGGATTATTTACCTCGAACTCCTTAATTTTGTTTAGTGCTAATGGGTAATTTAAGTTTTTGAAATTTAGTGTTACACCATTTCGCGTAGAAATAATGTCTGCAGGAATGTCCTGAATATTATAAGAACTGCAACGTTTTGGCTGATCGTATTTTGTAGTATTCATGGCAGCGATTATACACCACTTGAAGCAGTATTCATCACTATTTTCTTACTAATTTTGTAGGTGTGGATATCCAACTTGATCCTTTGACTAGCGAAGATTTGTTGATGTTGATTTCTGCTCGAACTATGCGTGACAAAGTCCAACCAGAATCTCGCTCTTCAAATTCGGACATTTTTGTTGAAATCTCCTCAACTTGTTTACGGAATAATTCTTCAATGTTATCTGCCTTCGTCAGCAAACTCATTTTGGCTACATGTGTTATAACACACAACTCCAATTCTTCTTCTACAATTTTGATGTACTCCGCCACAATACTCACATGAAATTTAATTATTATATGCTTAGACAAAGACATTTGAAGTCTCTCAATAAAAATATTCATGTTTTCTTTAATAAATTCTTCCAAGAGAAGTTGGTCCTTTTTATTTAGTATTACATATGTGGCGATATGGTTTTTGAAGGCTTTCGATATTTTGTAATATCTCACATTCTCTTCGACTTCTTATTCTCTCCTAGCATGCGAAGTACTCATTGGAGTTGGCAGACTTTCTTCTCTTTTTTCTTCTACTTCTCCATCACTTTCTGGTAAACTTATATCCATAGCATCGTTGTATAAAGTCCCTCCAAGGATATCCACACCTTGTTGATGAGCTTGTTGTTGTAGCTGCTGCTCTTGTTGATGATAATTAAGAGGTTGCCATTGCATCAAATTGGAATACTGCTCCATTTGATTAACTGGTGTGACGGTATTATAATTGTAACTTGGATACTCATATTGCATTGGTACTCCTGATGCCAAAAACTGATTACTCCATGACATTGGTGTAGGGTAACAGTTAGCCATACCGTATTGTTGATATTGGGGATACTGTTGAGAAGGGTGCTGCTGGTGATGAAATGAATTTATCTGCTGTTGAGGATTTTGGACATATGTCTGCGGTTGCTCTTGATTTGTACCCCGACTTACGACTATTTGATCCTGCACGCTATGACTTTTCACATGATCCAAAAAGGACTTTTGGTATTTGTATACCTTATGGCATCTATTACACTGATAACCTGTATAACTCATTTTTAATTATTTTATTATTATAAAACTTTAACACAATTGCTGATGATACTTCTTGTAAATACAATAAAGTACTGATGTGTTGGTTAGAAAAGTTGGCGTATTTATACGAAAATTAGTAGTATTATCCTTGCAGCATTCACAGTTTTTACTTTTTGTTTCTCTGCTGATGACTGTACTTAGTTGAAACTTTGCTGCTTTAAAATAATCGCAGACAAAGAAAATGATTACGTTGCAAAATATAAATGTATTCTACACAGCCACAAAATATTCCACGCACAAGTTCCTTCGATCGCACATACATACATACATACATCATACACACATACATACATACAAATATATTTCTTAAACAAATAAACAGAATATAAGCTTACCAGCGACAAACAAGCTGGACCCCCCAAACACAAGCATTAGGGGCGTTCACATACATGAGAACGTTTTATAAATAAATAAAATAATTTATTTAATTATTTTATTTTATAGCAATTTATTAGCGTGAGGAAATCACACAAGCACATTCCCATGATTCATATGACAATCGCCTAGTAGTCATCAAACCTTCTTTCTCTGATATTACTGATATAGTATTATGATAGCAAATTTTTACAGTCTGGCAACACTGGGAGCATTAGAAAAAAATAACAATCATGTTTTGCCGTCGGCATTTAGAAAAAAAAAAATAATTATGTATTGCCGTAGGCATTAGGAAAAATAATAATCATGTTTTACCGTCGGCATTTGAAAAAAATAGCAATCATGTTTTGCCGTCGGCATTTGAAAAAAATAATAATCATGTTTTTCCGTCGACATTTGAAAAAAATAATAATCATCTTTTGCCGTCGGCATTTGAAAAAAATATCATGCATTGCCGTAGGCATTAGGAAAAATTATCATGCATTGCCGTAGGCATTAGAAAAAATTATCATGCATGCCGTAGGCATTAGGAAAAAAAAATAATAATCATGCATTGCCGTCGGCATTTGAAAAAAGACAGACTTATTGAACCACCCTCGAAAAATATTTAAAGGACTTATTGAACCACCCTCGTAGGTATCAAATTTCAAGAATTTTAAAATTTTCAAATTTTAATTACCCAAATTTAACAATTTCACCTACAATTTAACAATTTTAATTGTCGCCGAATGCCCAGTTCCCTACTACTCACCACATTGACTCTAAGTTAACTCAAATGAAACTTAAATTAACTCAGGTACATTGGCTGATTGGTAGAAATTCAACACTTAGCCTAGACTGCAAACTCTTAATATACAAGTCGCCTTTTAAAGCCAACATGGTGTTACGGAATTCAACTATGGGGCACTGCTTCAGCTTCAAATGTAGAGAAAATTCAACGAAGGCAAAATAAAATTTTATGCATGATAACATCGGCTCCATGGTACGTCAAAAATTCAAATATTCATCGCGATTTGAATATGCCACTAGTGACTGAAGAAATTGTAAAATACGCAGGCAAATATCTAACAAAAATCGAGTAACATCCTAATCCGCTTGCTCGTAATATTTTGAACTTTACTGGACACATCCGCTTAAAAAAGAGAGATACACGGGCTCTAATATTCAACACTCTAGATGATGAAGCTGCTTGAAAACACTTTTTTCTTTTTGTTGCTTATCACTACTTATGTATTATTAATAACTATCACTAAGCTTATGTCCGACATTGGTCGAGCCTAATAATTTTTTTTATAGATTTAAGATTTGAATACTTATTGTTAGTTCATATTTGAAGATACAATAAATAAAAAACATGCATTAAAAAAAAAATATGTATGTATTGGCCTGTTGGAAGAAACTAGTTGAGTTTTTGAAATAACACCTTTTAGAACGAAAATGCGCCTAGAGGTTTTGAAAATTATTATTGTTATTTTATTTAAATGAACTCAATTATAATAATTTTAATTTGTCATTGTACATTATCAGAACAGATTTTGAGCAATTTCATCGGAAAGACGAAGTATTTACCTATTTAATTTCCAAGAATGTGTATGCTTGCAGTAGCACCTAATAAGATCTTCACTTTCTCGTTTTATCCTTTTCTTATTAATGTTCGTACCTACGCATAATAATTTAGTTTTATTCACAAACAATATACATATGTATATTTTTTAACAAAAACACATTCATATGTGCATATACAGGACTTTTTGTTTTCTGGGTGCTTATCAGTATAAAAAAATCAAATAAAATGGAAAACAGCTGTTCGAAGCATTGATCAGAGTTCAACTTCTTCACATTTTTAATAGTATGGAAAAAGTACCAAAATTATTTAAATGGTATCAAATCATTATTTTATACTTACAAACATTGTAATGACTTTGACATTTAGTGAAATTACAATTTAAGCTTCATACCCGTATATACATACATATTTACATTACAACGTATTATAATTATAAAAAATATCTATATTTTTATTATCATTATAATTATTATGATTATATGTACCTATTTCTATTTTTATTGGTATTATTTTTAAATAAAAATAGTTTTTTGTACGCTTGAATGCATGTTTGTACTCACATTTGTATGTATATTTTACATATTCATACATATGTACATATACATACATATGTGTGTTTATGTACATATATTAACAAAAAATAAACACATACGATTGGCAGTCTCTGGTTAGATTTTATAAAAAAAAAACTGTTAGAAAACTAAATTTATTAAATATGCCATGTACGTATGCAAATTAAAATTCTATTTTCTGCAGGTTCAGATGTTAAGCCCATGTGCGTTGAAGATTCGCTTTGACATCTAAGATGAAATGTACATGCTTATATGAAACATGTCACATAAAGAACTTTTAACGCAAAGCGAAGCGAAAAGTTAGGCAACTCTCAACTTTTTGTATGCTTTGGTATACTTTTTTTAATTTGTTTGACCAAACTCGCAAATAAATATGGAATTTTTATTAAAATGTCGATAAATTTACATAAAAAACGGGTTCGTGGCATCAGAGTAATTGAATTGTGCTGTGTTTTATACATAAAACCGAATAGTGAAACAAACAGTGTGTGTTGTCAAAGTTTTCATTGTGTCATACACATTTTCCGTCATGCTTTTTCCCCAAAGTTAGAAACGTCACGCAAGGCGTTGAAGTTGTATCTGACACCGCCTTTACATTTACGTGCCATTTCAGTCAGGTAAGCGTTTGCATAGCTTTTCATGCAACAGATTCGATCAGCTGACACATTTACATTTAGAGTTCTACATATGCATGTGTTTTTGTTAAAACAATATACATATGTATATTGTTTGTGAATAAAACTAAATTATTATGAGTAAGTAGGAACATTAATAAAGGCTCCATTACCCGACTGTAGAAATCGCAGATGTAAGGTAAATGTAAATGTAAGCCTTTGAGCGCTTAGTCCCTATTTACACTATGCAAGTCTTATTGCTAAGCTGATTAGTTTATTAGGAGAGACAGACGGGGGAAAAGAAACGTTGCAGTTCCCCTCATCTCTCTCTCTCTCTCCATTAAACTAATCAGCTTAGCAATAAGACTTGCACAGTGTGATTTCGGACTTATAGAATGCTTAAAAACGTGTCATATGTTTTCGACACAAACAAAAAAAAACTTCTTCGTGCACACATACATACACGGTAATTGCTTTGTGCCCAGCAAACACGCATGTTTGATTTTAAATTGCGAGTTATTTGAAGTCAAACGCGAAAGTTCCTATACATATGTATGTATAATATTTAAATTCATGGAAATCATTTTGATTGAAATGTACATACATATGTATACGGACATACATATATACGAGTATGTATGTATGCATTAGAACTTATAAGTAAATAATATAAAAAATAGTAATGTTTTAATTAATCCAAGATTTTTTTAATAGTTTCGCTGAAACTACCTATTTTAATTTACTTTCTTTTAATGGCAAGTTTTAGCCTGTTGGAAAAAACTAATTGAGTTTTTGAAATAACACACCTTTTAGAACGATAAAAGGTTTTGAAAATTATTATTATTTTATTTAAATGAACTCAATTATAATAATTGTAATAGCAGCTGTAACGCTCAACAGTAATATTTGTCATTGTACATTACCAGAGCAGATTTTGGGTAACTTCATCGGAAAGACGAAGTATTTAGCTATTCAATTTCCAGGAATGTGTATGCTTGCAGTAGCACCTCAATCAAATCTTCACTTTCTCGTTTTATCCTTTTCTTATTAATGTTCGTACCTACTCATAATAATTTAGTTTTATTCACAAACAATATAAATATGTATATTTTTTAACAAAAAACATACATATGTATGTACATATACAGGACTTTTTGTTTGCTGGGTGTTTATCAGTATAAAAAAAATCAAATAAAATGGAAAACAGCTGTTCGAAACATTGATGAGAGTTCAACATCTTCACATTATTTTTGATTGTGTGGAAAAAGTACCAAAATTATTTAAATTGTATCAAATCATTATTTTATATATTTTAATGACTTTGACATTTAGTGAAATTACAATTTCAGCTTCATACCCGTATATGCATACATACATTTTTTAAAACGAATTTTTATAAAAAATTTTCCTTAAAAGCCTTTATAAAGCATTTTTAAGTTTTATAAATAAGGCTGTTACATTACAACGTATTATAATTATAAAAAATATTTATATTTTTATTATCATTATAATTATTATGATTATACGTACCTATTTTTATTTTTATTGGTATTATTTTTAAATAAAAATAGTTTTGTGTACGCTTGAATGTTTGTACGCACATTGTATGTATGTATATTTTACATATTCATACATACATACATATGTACATATATATATGTGTATGTATATTTAAAAAAAAACATGCGATTAGTAGTCTCTGGTTAGATTTTATAAAAAAAAACTTTGCTAGAAAACTAAATTTATTATATATGCCATGTACGTATACAAATTAACCACTCAAAAACTTAAACTATTAAAAGAAACCAAATCAGGGCTATTGTGCCACACTCTCATTCAATATACATACATCCCATCACTGTCTACAAATGGCACGTAGCGTCGTCATGAAATTAAATTTTCTGCAGGTTCAGACGTTACATTTAAGTGTCATTTCAGTCAGGTAAGAGACATTTACATTTACAGTTCTACATTTACAGTCGGGTAATTCTGCCTTTACAGTAGGGTAATTCTGCCTTAAGAAAAGGATAAAACGAGAAAGTGAAGATTTGATTGAGGTGCTACTGCAAGCATTCACATTCCTGGAAATTAAAGAGCTAAATAATTCGTCTTTCCTATGAAGTTGCACAAAATCTGTTCTGGTAATGTACAATGACAAATATTACGGTTGAGCGTTACATCTGCTAGTAAAATTATTATAATTGAGTTCATTTAAATAAAATAATAATGATTTTCAAAACCTCTAGGCGCATTTTCGTACTAAGAGGTGTGTTATTTCAAAAACTCAATTAGTTCTTTCCAACAGGCTAAAACTTGCCATAAAGAGAAAAAAAATTAGAATAGTTTCAGCGAAATTATTTAAAAAATCTGAGATTAATTAAAACATTACTATTTTATACATGTAAGTATTATTTACTTATAAGCTCTAATGTATACCAGGGAAAGCCAAAAAGGTACTTTTTGATCGCTCAATATGTACATATCGATACTCCAACGACAATGATATGCACATATGTGATATGATAGCACATTCGCATCAACAAGCATGCTTACATACATACATGTCTATAGTTATCAACACAAATAAGTCCACATACAGCGTGACCGTTTGACCGACTAAAGCGGCAAATTGCCTATTTTTCGACTGCCTTGCCACTTTTTGTCCCACTTTTTTTTAAGTGAATTATATAATTATACATCAAAAATAAGAAGTTTAGTGTAGTCTCGTTTTTTTAATGCTGCCCTTGTTTTTCGAGAAATCCCCTATTTGGTGCCACTTTTTGAAAAATGTCATCGGTCACCCTGTCCGCATATCGATAGGTGCGGGTTCGACCAAACAAATGTGCTATAGATATTCGTGTCAATACATGTGCGCACTAGCATGTAATGACCAGTGCTGCCAGAAAAATTTTGACTCTTGTCGCCAATTTAACACGTCATGTCCCAAAAAAATCCCCATTCAACAGAAAAATCCTAACTTTTGTCCCCAAAAATACATCATTCATAAAAAACGATTATTAAGTCCTATATGCAGAGATCCGAAGTAAGATTTTCACAAAGTTACAAGAAAAATTGTACTTTTTTCAGTACGATTTACCAAATTCCTTATTTTTATTTTTTTAAATGTTTTTATTAACTTAAATCGTATATAAAATTCAATTGTACATGCATATATTTACATATGTACTATGTTAACAAAAAGACACTTTCAAGTTTATTTATTACAATATTATTAATTAAAACTATCAATTAATAATTATTAATGTTTAATTTTAAAAGGTACATAAAAGAGAGATCAGAATATAAAACAAAAATGGCTGCTCCGTTCAACTATGTGTTGTCAGAATATTTACAACTAACTTTGGTGTTATTTGTTCATTAATAATTATCACATGTAATTTGGCTTAAAAAGCTATACGAACTTTAGCCTGTTAAAAATCATAAATATAGAAAATTTAGGATTTACTTTTTCATCCATTGTTTTGATTCGATTGGAGTCAGTGGAAATAAACAATCTGAAGAAGATAATAGCAAAAACATAATCACCCATATCGTGAACAGTTCTTCCCTCGAAATGTTTTCCCTTTTCCCCAAATTGCAATCGTGAATAATTTTTCCCCTGAAATGTGTTCCCTTTCTTGTTTTCTCTTATCGTGAATAATATTTTTCACATGAATTTTTTCACTTTTCCCTTCTTTTGTTCACTTTCATTTGTGCAGGCAAACTGAATTAATACACTGCGTAATTTCAATACTATACTTGCAATTATATATTAAAACTTTATTAACTTTATCAAGATCAATAAATAATGTCTACGATTAGTAACAATAATTCTTTGGAACACCTTTTTTCATTGAACATGAAATTACATAAAAATATATGAATCTCTTAGGTTGACATGCAGTAAATTTTATGGCTGTGGTATGCTAAAAAAAATTTTGAACGGCGCCTAAACCAATTAAAAACAGAACTTTACACTCTATAACATTTCATTTGAAACCCAAAATATGTGTATTTCTTATTATTAAATTTAATTTGTTTGATTTTCAATTAATTTTTAAGTTTTACAAGTCTTCTTCCCGTTTTTTACATTCACTACGCATTGATAGCGGGAACAAACATTCCCATGAAATTCACGATTGCAAATTTCCCTTTCATATTGCAGATTATTCCTTAATTTGGTTTTGGTTTGTTAGTGTTCATGCATGAAAATATTCTCTCCACAAACGCATTACTTATTAACACTATCAACAGGTTGAACACAACAGCTGCAATTTCACGAAAGAAGTGATTTCCGGCATTATCTTCATACTTATATACTATTACCCAAAAGCCAAATACGTCCTTACGAAAACTTCGTTTTGTTCGTTTCCGCCAGTCGATAAAAGCAATTTTATTGCATTGGTTTTCATATACGGTCAATGCCACTTTTGGATCTATAACGTTTTTCAAAATTCCATACACCGAATCAAATCTATGTTTTGTAATGTGCTTAAATTGCAAATTTTTAAAAAGTTCAAAGTTTTTCATATTTTCTGGGAATCACACATACAATAACTAATGTAGAACCGTGCGTAGAACAATTGAACAATCAAAACTTTCAACAGTCATTTTTCGTTTTCAAAAGATAAAAATTTAATTGACAAAGAGCTAGTTCTGCAGCTGCGAGCACGGTTTTTCCTATGTATATATATATATATATATATATATATATATGTATATGTTCGCGGTATTACCATGATGGTAATATCACTTCATTATAAAGTATGATTGCCACACTACTCTAAGAGATTTTTAAAAACTGAAATGTTACCTGTACTAAAATATTATGTTAACATCCAATCGTGGATGTTACTGATACATGCAAATTGTTAGAGCTCAAAATCTAAAGTCCCCAAATCCCTCCCCACGAAATTCTGTCGCAAAATTAGAGGGGAAATCCCCATTTTGGGTACAAATCCCCTAATCTGGTGGCACTGGTAATGACGAGTATGACTATATGAACAATGTTACCAAATATGTAAGTAAATAAAAAAGAATCGTTTTGTATGAATTTAACAAATGCCTAATTTATATTCAGGGGCCTAATTCCTGCACTCGTGATCGGAATTGCATTCGAATAGAAATTAATTTCGATGGCTAGAAATTTTCGGATGATGTCACTCGTTACCAAGCGAATCGAGTTCTTGTTTCAGTGTTGGAAAATGGGAAATATATTTATATATAAATTCATTTCGCAACACTTGTAACGAAGTTTCTTGGGCTGGGGTAAAACTCAGCGATGTCCAGGGTTCGTCGACAAAAATTTGCTGATTTTTGGGACCGTGAGAGAGAGAGAAAAAACGCAGTCAATCCAATAACAATAGTACTTTATTAGAATTCTCATATAATTAACTGGCCGCCTAGGTGACAACTTTAATGCTCAGAAGGAGCGGTATGCGTATACAGTATGCGTATGTAGAGCGCAGTCACGGAGCACGCAAATACAGGCGGGATGTGTAACACCACACAACCTACAGAATGCGCGTGTGAGAACGCGAGAAACAAATGGTCAGAAGGAGCGATAAAACGTATGCTCGTGTAGAGCACAGTCACTGTGCATACAGATGCAGGCCGGATGTGTAACACCACACAACCTACAGGCTGTGCGTGTGAGAAAAGCTCAAAAGGAGCAGTGATAACACCACGTTCAGCGCGTGTGAGAACGCGAGAAACAAATGCTCAGAAGGAGCGATAAAACGTATGCTCGTATAGAGCACAGTCACTGTGCACGCAGATGCAGGCGGGATGTGTAACACCACAACACCTACAGGCTGCGCGTGTGAGAAAAGCTCAAAAGGAGCAGTGTGCCTGTTGCTAAACCGAAATCGGAGATCGGCCACACAATAGTATACATTAATTGCGCTAATAAAGTCTGTCCAGTAGATGTGTTTAAAGCAAGTACAATGCTGATGGATGTGTAACACCACGTTCAACTTTGTGCTCTTACCTTGCTGACAGCTAGCAGCAGACTCCCCTTTTCATGCGGAGATTCCTTCTTATATACGCAAAATTCTGCCAATAATCAGTTGTCATAAAACGTAACTTACTAAATAATGGTTGTATAAAACTGTCGCTTTAACTATTTTAGTTCTTGAATTCACATATAGATGGCGACTCCATCTATAATAAAACGTTAATTTTAAATAACTTTTTAAATCATTAAAGGTAACTTGAGTGATTCTAGATACATGGATAATTTAATGGTAATAAAATATTATAAAGAAAAAGAAAGAATATACGCGAATACAATTCAGTCTAATAAAATTCAGTATATAAAAAAAATAAAATAATGATAATAATGACTACTGGTATGTGACCTGCTTCATTTTCTCCAACATTTTCCTGCGGTAATGACTTAGGAACCGCCCCTTTTTGGGTAGGATCGGCCAGCGTATTTGAAGCGTCATACTTTCCTGGGAGTTCTAATAGCCTGTTGATAACCTCTTCGTTCTGGGTGAACCTTATAAACTTAGCAAGCCGCTTCCGCAGTTCTTCCACGGTGCCATTTGTGTCTAATGCGAACTCGATTAATGCGCCTAGTAGCTCATCATTTTGAGTGCATATTCCCAACTGGTTTTCAACATTTTGTCGTATTTAATTTATCTTGCTTATCAACAAAAAATTATAATGATATTTATTTTTTATCTGATTAATGTGCCCAAAACACTTCAGACTATTGTCCTAATTCGCGCGGATTATGGTAAAAGAGAACGACAGTCTGGAACGCATCTACTACCGTTTTTTTTTTTCTTTAAACACTCTTAATTTAATTTATGCTGCTTAATGATTTTTTTTTTATTATTATTGAATTAGTGCTAATTCTTAAAAAAAAACTTTATTCTTAACTTTTCTTTTCTTTAGGTTCTTAAATTTTGTTTTATTTTTTTAATTTCATTATCATTATTTTTTTTTATTTTTATTTAGTTGCTATTTGTATCTTTTAATTTTTTTATTCACTTAATTTTTAGTTAGTAATCTTCCAAAAAAAACGGCGATTAGGAATGTTCTTTTTCTAATTATTTCTACTCTCAGGGTCCCTGCTCGGGCGCCATTGTAACGAAGTTTCTTGGGCTGGGGTAAAACTCAGCGATGTCCAGGGTTCGTCCATAAAAATTTGTTGATTTTTGGGACCGTGAGAGAGAGAAAACAAAACGCAGTGAATCCAATAACAATAGTACTTTATTAGAATTCTCATATAATTAACTGGCCGTCTAGGTGACAACTTTAATGCTCAGAAGGAGCGGTATGCGTATACAGTATGCGTATGTAGAGCGCAGTCACGGAGCACGCAAATGCAGGCGGGATGTGTAACACCACACAACCTACAGAATGCGCGTGTGAGAACGCGAGAAACAAATGCTCAGAAGGAGCGATAAAACGTATGCTCGTGTAGAGCACAGTCACTGTGCAGGCGGGATGTGTAACACCACACAACCTACAGGCTGCGCGTGTGAGAAAAGCTCAAAAGGAGCAGTGATAACACCACGTTCAGCGCGTGTGAGAACGCGAGAAACAAATGCTCAGAAGGAGCGATAAAACGTATGCTCGTATAGAGCACAGTCACTGTGCACGCAGATGCAGGCGGGATGTGTAACACCACACAACCTACAGGCTGCGCGTGTGAGAAAAGCTCAAAAGGAGCAGTGTGCCTGTTGCTAGACCGAAATCCACGGAGATCGGCCACACAATAGTATACACTAATTGCGCTAATAAAGTCTGTCCAGTAGATGTGTTTAAAGGCAAGTACAATGCTGATGGATGTGTAACACCACGTTCAACTTTGTGTTCTTACCTTGCTGACAGCTAGCAGCAGACTTCCCTTTTCATGCGGAGATTCCTTCTTATATACGTAAAATTCTGCCAATAATCAGTTGTCATAAAACGTAACTTACTAAATAATGGTTGTATAAAACTGTCGCTTTAACTATTTTAGTTCTTGAATTCACATATAGATGGCGACTCCATCTATAATAAAACGTTAATTTTAAATAACTTTTTAAATCATTAAAGGTAACTTGAGTAATTCTAGATACATGTATAATTCAATGGTAATAAAATATTATAAAGAAAAAGAAAGAATATACGCGAATACAATTCAGTCTAATAAAATTCAGTATATAAAAAAAATAAAATAATGTATTTCTTACATAAATGAGTAATTGTTGTACGATGAAAATGAGGTGCCCGATTTTCGTCGTTACACACTGAATAAATTGTAAGCAAAAGCACATGTTTTTATATGTATGTGTGCAAAAACATATGTATGTACGTACATACACACGTATATGCAGAAAAAAGAAACGAATATACATAAATGTTATTTTCACTTTGATTTAATTAATAACTTAATAATAATAAATTAGTGTAAAGTTAGAGAATAGAGCACTAGCTACATTTTCCATTCTTTTATTGGTTGACCAGAAGCAGTTAATTTGTTATTTAGATGCTCCCAGAGTTGGTTAATTTTTTTATATTTTATTTTATTATTTGCGAAGTTAGTGTGTTTTGTTATATTTGAAGTCAACTAGAAATTTTTATACGTACATTTGTGCATTCATATCAATAAATAAGTCAAATATTGAACATACATTTTCCTTTTCTTCCCTTTTTTTATGTTAAACATGATTTCGAATGCCTTTTTGCTTGCGAGTAAAAACACGAACGGTTGCATTCGTATGTATGCACGTTATCGCATGCTGTCATTAGAAATTTCGATATGTGTTATTCGAAACCGAGTGCGAAAATCCCAAAAGTTAAAAAACTCGAACATTCGAGTAATAACTCGCTCGCAATCGAATGCGAGCCCAGGCCCCAGGTCTATTCGGGAAGTCACTTTCACCACAAATACGCGCATCTTCCACTTTTTGCTATTCTTAAATACTACGTTGGAGATGAGTGATAGAAAACATATGGTTTCTTTCACTTTGGAGGTATTCTAAAATACTTCGTCACCATGATCAATGTCATATTCGTTCGTCAGCTGTTTTCAATGTTGTTGATGTTTTTATAAGAGATAACATAATATCGATTATTGAAAACGATATTTCTTCTCACGTATTTTAGAATCTGTCGACGTCGAACGTATTCTCAAATAGACCTGGGGGCAAATCGTCACATCCGTGAACGTACAACTCGTCACGTAAAAACACCATTTTCGGATTATGACATACGTGAACGTATTGAATTCCCATTCAGTTTATACGATTGACGTATTACTTAATTTGTTTTCGTACGATTGCCGATACGATCACGTATGTAACGATTTGCACCCTGATTATGCATTTTTTTCATTAAATCTATTTCACGAAATTTTTTCTATTTGCTAAAAGAGAAGATACGTAAGATGAATTTCTGGAGCATTTTTTACAACTTTTTTGATCTAATTTGGTTCTCCAGGAGCCTGCTTACAAATGAAAAAATTTTTATGCAACCAATTTTATGAAAAAAGGCGTAAATACGAGGCGCGTTTCTTTTAGCAAATTTCTATTAAAAAAGTTGTATATTGCAAAAATTATGCACACTCGCAAGGATTAAAACAATAAAAAAAATCCCCTAAAGCTGATTATATAAACCTCAAGAAAGCAATAAGGCGAAAATTAGTTCCGCATATTAATCGCAAAAACTTTCAAAAATGCGAATATTATTTTAAAAAATGTCCAAAACCTAAAAAATGTGGACGAAAATACTCAGTAGATTTTAAAAATCAAAAACAATCTCACTTACAAAAAATGTTGCGAAAATTCGTGAATAATTTTTTAATTGAAAAAAGCCTGAAAATGTATTTAAAAAAACAGCAAAATTGTAACGAATGTGAAAAACTTTAAAAAATTTACGACCGTGTCAAAAATTAGCAAAAACTTGGTAACATAAAAAAATATAAAAGATATCATAGTCTGATACGGGTTGAAAATCTTTAAAACTGCAAAGAAAAAATAAAATAATTGGGAACAATCACTTTTATTTCGAAAAAAAAGAGAACACTTGCGATAAATTTCCCTAAAATAACATACAAATACTTTATGATCTAAGGAATGTCAAAATGGTGAAAATTCGCTAACATCAAATAGATATGCAGATGAATTAAAAATCGGTAAAATGGTAAAAAAGCCAAGATTTGTCTAAAAAGTCAGTTTCATCGCCAAAATTGGCGACAAACAAGCGCTAAAATTGTAAGGAATGCCATGGTTAACCAATTGTTCCACTAATTCGGAGCTTAGCTCAGATCTAAAATGGAGCGTGTTTCTATACCCGCGGTCAAATTAATCCCGTAAATATTTAATAGGGCTTTTAGATCTAAGGACTGCAAAGAGCGTGTGTGTAGGTAAAACATTTTTATTGAATTTTATGTTAAAATAGTTTGAAAAAAATGTTATTACCTCAACAACTACAAACTAGTATTTCTGGCAGTACTTATCAAAAAATATTTAAAAAACCGAATGTGTTGCAATGTTGGATGTAACGAAGAATGCGCATCCATACATACAAGTATGAAATAAAGTGAGCAGCGGTATACGCAAGTATTAGAATGAATAGATATCAACACGCACTAGCATAAAAAATGTTCGATATATGCGGGAGTATCCAAAATTTTTTGTATCGATTAGCTTTCCCTGATGCATACATACATACTCGTATGTATGTATGTATGTTCACACATATTTTTAATAAACAAATATTTTACTTAATAAGTAAAATATTAATTTGGGATTATTAGTGCGTTTAAAAATGTTTAAACTTAAATTGTAACAATTCCCATAAAAAACACTAATTATTAACTTGACTGCACCCGGTCAAAAAAATACTTGTATGGCAACACTCTATTCTTAAATAGCTGTTGTTGTTATTTACATTTATTTTCTTTTACATACTCTTACGACTACAATTTGAAGCTGAAAAAAAGTCAACCAATGTAGCAATAGTAAAGTAAAAAAATAAAAAACATGTTGATTATTGAGTTCTTGTTTCAACTTTGTTATTTGTTATTGAGCTTCTCATTTGTTTAAATGAAAGTTTATAATATAATAACTCTAGTTGTTCTAAGAAGCTTTGGGTAAAGGTTCCCTGATGATCTGCATTAGCAACAGTGAAATGCGCATAGGATCCAGCTAAACCCCTCAATACGCAATTTCAATGTATTTTTAATAAAAAAATATTTTACTTAATAAGCAAAATATTAATTTGGGATTATTAGTGCGTTTAAAAATTTTTAAACTTAAATTGTAACAATTCCCATAAAAAACACTAATTATTAACTTGACTGCACCCGGTCAAAAAAATACTTGTGTGGCAACACTCTATTCTTAAATAGCTGTTGTTGTTATTTACATTTATTTTCTTTTACATACTCTTACGACTACAATTTGAAGCTGGAAAAAAGTCAGCTAATGTAGCAATAGTAAAGTAAGAAAATAAAAAACATGTTGATTATTGAGTTCTTGTTTCAACTTTGTTATTTGTTATTGAGCTTCTCATTTGTTTAAATGAAAGTTTATAATATAATAACTCTAGTTGTTCTAAGAAGCTTTGGGTAAAGGTTCCCTGATGATCTGCATTAGCAACAGTGAAATGCGCATAGGATCCATCTAAACCCCTCAATAATCAATTTCAATGTATTAAAAAAAAAAAAATTTTTACTTAATAAGTAAAATATTAATTTGGGATTATTAGTGCGTTTAAAAAATTTTAAACTTAAATTGTAACAATTCCCATAAAAAACACTAATTATTAACTTGACTGCACCCGGTCAAAAAAATACTTGTGTGGCAACACTCTATTCTTAAATAGCTGTTGTTGTTATTTACATTTATTTTCTTTTACATACTCTTACGACTACAATTTGAAGCTGAAAAAAAGTCAGCCAATGTAGCAATAGTAAAGTAAGAAAATAAAAAACATGTAAATTGTTTTTGCAAACTCAAATCGAAAAATTAGAAGAGAAATTATTAACATACTTTAAGGGAGATAATACTATAATACGAGAAGATATTCAAATGCAAATTGAGGAACTACAACGCGAAATAAAATTAGATATAGAAGAAAATTATAAAATTGAAAAAGATATTCTACAAATTAAAACATCCTTTGAAGAACAAATTGAACAGCTTAATGAAAAAATTTATATGTTAGAAAATTACATGTTTGTATCAAGAGCTGAAAGTGCGTCAAGCAGATCACAACACTCTGCAAAAT
Source organism: Tachina grossa (assembly GCA_949987645.1). Classification (NCBI taxonomy): domain Eukaryota; kingdom Metazoa; phylum Arthropoda; class Insecta; order Diptera; family Tachinidae; genus Tachina; species Tachina grossa. Next base: position 81,784,487 of record OX465278.1, on the reverse strand, counting down.
ATCTTTAAAAACAACTTAATGTCTTCAAAAAGAAATTCAGTAAATGAACTCCATAAGCAAGCACGAAAACAATTTGTGCGTCGCAGAGTTGTAATGAAAGGAATAGATGATCTTTGGCAAGCTGATTTAGTTGAAATGGGGAACTATTCTAAAGAAAATAGAAATTATCGATTTTTGTTGACTGTAATTGACACATTCTCAAAATTTGCATGGGCAGTACCGCTAAAAACAAAAACAGCACTCGAAACAACCAAGGCAATGGAAGATATTTTTGAATTGGGACGAGTACCAAAAAACTTACAAACAGATGATGGCAAAGAATTTTTCAACAAACACATTGGAAAATTAATGCATAAATACAACATTAATCACTACTCAACATATAGCATTATGAAAGCATCAATAGTAGAACGATTTAATAGAACATTGAAAGGAATGATGTGGAAAATATTTAGTTATAATGGTTCATATAAGTGGATTGATATATACAAAGATTTACTCAATGCATACAATAGAAAAGTTCATCGTACCATTAAAATGTCTCCTATTGAAGTCAACTCAACAAATGAGGAAAGCTGCTAAATACAGTATACAGTCATTTGAAAATGTATAAAATGTCGAAATTTAATGTGGGAGATCATGTTCGCATAAGCAAATATAAGCACACATTTGAAAAAGGTTATACTCCAAATTGGACTATAGAAATTTTCACAATTACAAGAGTTCAAAATACAAATCCTGCAACATACATATTAGAAGACTATCTTGGCAATCCTATTAAAGGTGGCTTCTATACTGAGGAACTTTCAAAAACTAGATTTCCAAATACATATCTAGTTGAAAAGGTTCTTAAAATTAAAGGGAAGGAGGTATATGTTAAATGGCTGGGATTTTCTAATCAACACAATTCTTGGATAAGTAAAGATGAAATATTATAGTTGGAAGAAAAACTAAATTAAAATGAGAAAAAATTTGATATAAAATATGTAAATCATACTTATAAACCATACTGTGTACTAAACATTATTTAATTGTAATCAGACTGTTATAATGTCAATAACACTTACTCTGAGCTCTAACTCATCAGAACTATCTGCTAGCTACTTTCCTCCTATTGAATTACATGGTGCATATGAGTGTGCCCTAACTGATTTTCATTCATACAACAGTATTCCAAATGTAGACACCTACAACAATATGTTTCATATAGGGGAACATATAATTGAAATACCAATTGGATCTTACGAATTAAATAATATAGTTGATTTTATAGAAGAGGAATACAAACGACTCTGCCCAGCAAATAAGATTTTTATTGAAGCCAATAACAATACAATGCAAGTTAAAGTTAATAGTTCCAAGGATCTTGTATATTTTAATAAAGACAATACAATTGGAAAACTTTTAGGATTCAATAGCAAAATCCTAACACCAAACAAATATTATTATTCAGATCTTCCAGTTAATATTTTTAAAGTGAATCTCTTGCGAATTGAAAGTAGTATCGCTATAAACACATATATGAATAACTCGAAATCGCATACACTTCATGAATTTCCGATTAATGTGCCTCCAGGCTATAAAATAGATGAGGTTCCAAGAAATCTTATCTATTTACCTGTAAACACCAGAGAGATAAGTTCACTAGCGCTGCGCGTACTGGATCAACACGGTGATTTAATTAATTTCCGAGGAGAGGAAATTACAATACGAATACATTTAAGGCCAACTAAATAATGCTAATATACAACACAAATACATTGAAAAATATAGCAGCAGCAAGAACAACAACAACAACATTAAAGCGACCAGCTCAACAAAAAGCTCTAACAACATCAAATAAAAATTTTCTAAAGTCCTTGAATTTTAAATTGAAGACAAAATGAGTTCAATAATAGATGTCTTAGATAAACCCTTGTCTGATGAGAATATAATCAAAAAGGACTATCATACATATGTACCATACTTACAATCTTACAACAATAATGATGAAATTAGAATTTCAATACAAAATCAAGATTTGTATGTGCTACCCAGTGAGAGCTACATTTATGTAGAGGGGTTTGTTGCCGATGATAATAAGGCCAAATCTTCTTCTTCTTCTTCTTCTTCGGAGAACTTTTTATTAAAAAACAACTTTGTGGGATATCTATTTGATGAAATTCGCTATGAGCTCAATGGAATTGAAATTGACCATACAAGATATTTAGGAGCCACAAGCACTATAAAAAATTTGGTTTCTCTGTCACCAACAGAAAGCAATGTGATGCAAAATGCTGGATGGAACAAAATTGACGATGTCACTCTTGAAAATGGATTTTTCAATTTTTATGTACCTCTAAAAATGCTTCTAGGATTCGCCGAAGACTACAACAAAGTTATACTAAATGGAAAACATGAATTGATACTCTTGCGCAATAAGAATGATGAAGATCTTGTACGCTCGAGTGTTTCTACTGAAAAAGCTAAACTTACAATTTCACTCATCTCATGGAGAATCCCACATGTACAATTATCCGACTTTAGCAAATTGAATATGATAAAAATTATTAACAATGGTGCTTCTATACCTATGGCATTTCGCATTTGGGATTGTCATGTTAATCCACAATTAAACACAGGTACTAGCCATATTTGGAATGTTAAACTGGCTGCAAATAGAGAACGCCCCCGTTTTGTATTGATTGCTTTTCAACAAGAAAATAAGTTTGTTCATTGTGATTTGACTAATTTAAAAGTACATTTAAATTCAGTTTCATATCCATATGATGATCTTAACATAAAGTTCAAAAATGAACGATATGCAATTCTATATGATATGTATCTAAGATTCCAACAAAGTTACTATATGAGGGAATCTCAACCGCTTCTATCTGCATCAGAGTTTAAGACAAAAGCTCCTATTATTGTAGTAGATGTCAGTCATCAGAATGAATCACTCAATAATGGACCGATTGATATAAAAATAGCATTTGAAACAGCAACTAATATTGCAGCAAAGACATCAGCTTACTGCATTCTTATTCATGATCGCATAATAGAATATATACCCATCAAAGGACAAGTTCGAAAAATCTTATAAATTGAGTAATATGGAAAATAACACAATTTTTATAGACGTACAAGGTTTCAAAAGTAATTCAAATGATTTCATCGCAAAAGAAGTAGCGATTGTTTTCAACAATTATGAATATAACAATTTCATTATAAAACCACCATTTGATTTTAAATGCTTATCAATAAAAAAGCAAAGAGAAGTAAAGTGGCTAACGAAAAACTATCATCACCTCAGCTGGACTGCTGGATCAGTTTCTTTTGAAAGCGTTTGCAATTTTTTAAAAGCCAACGCAAGATGTTCTAAAATTTATGTAAAAGGCGAAGAGAAAAGACGATGGTTGGAAAAAATTTTATGCCGAAAAATTTTTAACGTTGAGGATATAGGCTGTATCAACTTTAAACAAATGGAGATTAAGTATCCAGAATATTTTTATTGTAATTATCATAAACTTGGTGTTTGCGCATTAAAAAATGCTATTTTACTAACAAAAGAAATATCTTGCTTTAAATGAATTTTTACACTCTTTAAAATATTAATGTATGTATTATTATAAAATTTTAAAAAACTTTAAACAATAAATGTATAGAAAAATAAAAAATCTACAAGTGTTTTCTTATTTCAAAAACAAACTACATAAAGGAAAGAGAAGGAAGTGGAAAGGAGGAGGAGAAGTTAGCATTTTTGCTAACTTGCAAATTTTTACTTTTTGTTTCTCTGCTTATGACTGTAGTTAGTTGAAACTTGCTGCTTTAAAATAATCGCAGCCAAAGAAAATGATTAAGTTGCAAAATATAAATGTATTCTACACAGCCACAAAATATTCCACGCACAAGTTCTTTCGATCGTACATACATACATACATACATACATACATCATACACACATACATACATACATACATCATACACACATACATACATACATACATGCATGCATGCATCATACACACATACATACATACATACATACATACATACATGCATGCATGCATCATACACACATACATACCTACATACAAATATATTTCTTAAACAAATAAACAGAATATAAGCTTACCAGCGACAAACAAGCTGGACCCCCCACACACAAGCATTAGGGGTGTTCACATACATGAGAACGTTTTATAAATAAATAAAATAATTTATTTAATTATTTTATTAATTTATTTAATTATTTTATTTATAAACAATTTATTAGCGTGATGAAATCACACAAGCACATTCCCACGATTCATATGAGAATCGTCTAGTAGTCATCAAACCTATTTTCTCTGATATTACTGATGTAGTATTACGATAACAAATTTCTACAGTATGGCAACACTGGGAGCATTAGAAAATAATAATAATCATGTTTTGCCGTCGGCATTTAAAAAAAAAATAATAATCATGTTTTGCCGTCGGCATTTGAAAAAAATAATCATGTTTTGCCGTCGGCATTAGGAAAAATTATCATGCATTGCCGTAGGCATTAGGAAAAATTATCATGCATGCCGTATGCATTAGGAAAAATCATTTTCCCGTCGGCATTTGAAAAATTATATTCATGTTTTGCCGTCGGCATTTGAAAATAATTATGTATTGCCGTAGGCATTAGGAAAAAGACAGACTTATTGAACCACCCTCGAAAAATATTTAAAGGACTTATCGAACCACCCTCGTAGGTATCAAATTTCAAGAATTTTAAAATTTTCAAATTTTAATTACCCAAATTTAACAATTTCAGCAACAATTTAACAATTTCAGCCACAATTTAACAATTTTAATCGGCGCCAGAAGTGGGAGTTCCCTACTACTCCTAGATCTACTCGTGTACCAAATTTCAGCTCTCTAGCTATAGCCGAAGTGCTTCATCAATTTGATTAGTGTGTCAGTGGTCAGTATGTCTTAAAGTATGTACTTTTTGCACCTCCATATCTCCGGATCGTTTTATTGTAGGAGGTTACATGAATTAATTCTAATTATGATTTGATAATTTAAGGGGAACAAAGTTATGAGGGGGGTAAAAACAGCTCGAATGGCTTCCTGTAAATAAACACACTGAGTGCATTGGCAGGAACTTGGCCTGGCGCACTACCGTGGATGTCAAAAATTATTTACATACTTAAGCCTATAGTTACGGTGACCATCCGTTCTGTATTATACAGAACAGTACTGTATTTGAGAATCCTGTTCTGTATAAATTATTCATTGGGAAATAACGTGCAAATGTTCTGTATTTTATTTACTGTTCAGTATTTGTTCTGTATTTTCATGACTCAAACTGCATTTCAAAACGTAACGCAGTTTCTGCACAACACTGTTTTAATCAACATTGTAAAAGTGAACTATACAAATGCCGCAGTTCTATAAAAATACAGAAACAAAATGAGTTTTGTTTCCTTAATTTTTTCTTTGAGAGCGTGTATATGAAATTTGTCTGTTTTATTGACATCTTATGTTTTAAATCTTATTTTTGATGATCCCGCTTCAGGAGCCTGACTTTGTCAAGATACTTTATTTTATGATTATATAACGCAGACTGAGTCCCAAAAATATGTATGACTGAGGTCTTTCTCATTATTAATGAACTTAAGTTCAAAATCACACAACGTAAAGAGGAAAAATTGTTGCCTATTGCTGTTAAAAAAAACATCGTAATTGAGCTAAGCCAGAAAAATATAATTGATATGGATTAGTTTAAAGCTAATGAACGCTGATTTTATACAGATCGATTGAATACTTAAATTAATGGGATACTGCCTACCAAGAAGTTGAAACTCCTACGTGGAAAGATGTTAAATCCAGTTTTGTTTTCATTATGGATAAAATAAATGAGTTAAACATAAATGACACCGAATTATATGATGAATTAACTCTTGTTAAAAGATAAACCTCTTTAGAAAAATTAAATAAATAGAATGAGAATAAAAAATCTGCAGAAGAGCGATGGGTAAAAATGTTTAACATTTTAAATAAGGAGACATAAGTTTCCAAAATAGTTTGAAAGTTGTCGAATTCAGTTTATTTTTATCGGGTTCTAATGCCCCAACAGAAAGAGTATTTTCTGTTTTAAATAATATATGGACCAGTAAAAAATCTTAAATGAATGAGTTTAAAGAATATATAAAAGGAAATCAATACTTGGTAAAACAAATTTATTTCACAGAAAAATACCAAAATTAAAACTATGTATGTAGCTATTAATTTTTTGTACTGGGGGTCTACCGTGTAATTCGAAACGAAAGAAAATACTTTGTTTGCTTATAACGTGTAAATTCAACAGCATTTTCTTTCCTTTCCAATTACAGAGTTCACCGCCTGATATACGTAGCGTAGTTAATTACATTGTTATGTTACTTTTAATTTTTTTTTTTTTTTTTGGAAATTTTTCCTTTGTCAAAAAATAAAAATTTAATAAATCCATTAAATTCAATATATTTAATATGTCTGTAAGGTTGTTTGTACTTTAGTTGCTGTTTACTAAATATTTCCTTGTTCTGTATTTTGATTTAAAAATTATGGTCACCGTACCTATAGTACACGGTATGTAAAAAGCCACATGTATATGTGGCGATGACGTCACGGACATTTTCAGCATGTTGGTTTAATTTTTTAAAATTGCTTGTAGTGGCTACATGCCGTAAAATTTTAATACAAAATTTTGTTCCAAAATACAAATGTGAAATTTTTAACCGAATTGACATTGAATTAACATTTTCTGAGGCAGCAAATCTGTAATCATGTGAATATTTGCATGTACAATTGTTGATAGTACACGGCATGTAGTAAATGTTGCTTTGTGATGACGTCAAAATTACGTCAGAACCACATGCGCATGTAAAAACATGCCGTGTACTATAGGCTTTACACTACCAACGCATATTGTTTTTAAATTTGAATTGAAACGATAAAATGGTGAAAAAGAAGAAACTATTTATTAATTGTGTAATATGTGTATTTTGGCTGTGCTGGATGAGCGTAAAGCTATGTACAGACGATTGTCAGATCTTTCAATATTGTCAGATCTAGTAATGTGCTGACAATGTACTGGCAATTGAAAATTGCCAGCGCAATATTCCTTGTCAGTTCACACGGTTGTCAGAAAATCTTACAATTTATTGCCAAACAGTTGTATGATAATAAATTCATATGACAAAATCGTCAGTAGAAAAATTGTCAGTTCACACGGTTTTCATATGCACAAATTGTTAAATCTGTTGTTATGCGTTGCCAGACTTAAAGCATTTGTTAGAAATTGTTAAATATTTTTCGTTTGTGTTTGTGTTAAATGTAAAAAGTGAAAGTATAAATTATTATGGACCATAAAGAAGCAATTGCAATGATTTTGTCTGCATATATTTTATTATAAATTTTCTCTTTAAAATCAAGCGTGTGCAGTGTTGCCCATAGAAAGAATTCTCTTACAATGACGCCATTGTCAGATGCATAAACTTCGCACATCTGACAATATTAAAATGTCTGACAAATATCTGGCAATAATTTTACAATGTGTTCACACGATTGTAAGATGTCTGCCAATTTGTTGTCAGGTGCTAGTCTTGCAATGGACTGACAACACGGATGGAAATCATGGTACAATTGTACTTTTTATGGTACATTTTTGACCTTGTTGGTACCGTGGTACTACCGCGAGTTACTTGTTACAATTTAAAAATATCAATGAAATATCAATGTTTCACTATATGGAAACATTAATTTTGCCTATGTTCTCTTTAATTATTTGTGTGTATTTTATTTTAATCTCTAATATAATAGTCGAATCTACGAATGTACCTTTATGAATGTAATATTTAATATTTTTTTGTTTTAAGTTTCTGTTTTTATTGTAAACTTCTGTATTTTTATACTAGTTTTTTACGTTTCTGTTTTTATTAATAAATATTAAAAAGTGGTAACGTCATGGTCTAAAAAGTACATTTTATTTTAATAGTTGGTACAAAATCCAAGAAGTCATTTTCCTTCCCTGGCAATATTGTAAGATCTGACAACCGCCTGTACATAGCTTAAGAAAATAAAAATAATATAGTTATGTGTGTGATAAGTTTATTTTCCCTTTCAACAGGAAATGGGTGTGAATACAAATTGTTGAGAGCTCCCGCAAAAATTAAGGTTCTGCTTTTGTGCATCGTATTCGCGTAATGAGAGAAGCTAGACATTCGCATTTAAAAACAATTTATTACTTCGTTCATTACTTGTACTTTTTATTTGTGTGCTTGACATTTTCCTAACAAAAATTACGAAAAAGAGGATTTTAATTTGCACTAAAATATATCTGTGTAACGATGCAATTACACATGCCACTAGTGGCATGCAATTGTTGTATACGTATTATCAAAGAAAAATTGTCCGAAATAATCGAATCTCTTGCCATTTGCTTTACTGTTTACACACGCAATTGCAAGTTCATTTTAAAAATGTCGGCGAAGAGTTAACTTGAGAACATTTGTTTACTTCTCAAGTAAAAAAATGCTCCCTTTTTGTTTATAGAGTTACCGAGTTAATCATATTAGCACATGCTTCGGGAAATGGTTAACATTTATTTTATTATTATAAGTTTGATAATATTAATGCTCTATAATTAGCAAACTTGTATTTTTTATGTGCATTATAGTAAATAAATCATAATAATACATTTAACAAGTTGAAACATTTATTTAAATTTCACACTAAACCAATAAATTTGCATCAAATGCTTAACAGGGTAACACTTTTCTTCGTTTTGACATTCAATGGCATGCAACTGCCAAATTTTTACTCGAATGCAAATTTTGCTGCCACTGGATCTGCTATTGCGAAAAATTTGAGTGTGTTAGTGAAAAATCGTGAGTGCATTGAGTTTTTCGAAATGGCATGTCAGTATAGTGGCATGTGTAAACGGTATGTAAGTTACACATAAAATAATTTTATTAAAAACGCACTTACACACTCAGAAATATGTGGTTTTCACTTTCAATAACAAATATGCCGGTATTCAACAACTGCTTTTAGGGTTCCGTACACCAAAGGTGAAAAGGAACCCTATTGTTTTCGCTACGCTATCCGTCTGTCCGTCACACGGTATTTTCTCAGGAACCGTAAGAGCTACGGACCTGAAATTTGCACAGAGTATGTCGAACCTTGGCCGCTACGACGACAAATAAATGAGAATTAAAAATGAAAGGGTGTTCCAGAACGAGCAACGAAGAATTTGAAAATCCCAGGTAATATATAATTTGTAAAATTAGTGTATTTTTATACAGACTAAAACAAATAACACTAAAATTAAAAAAAAATTTAAATTAAAGGGTGGTCCATCAGTTAATGCGAAAACGCGAAAACGGCGCCAAAACCAAAATAATTGTTTATAAAGGGTGTTTTTTATTGAGGTATGGAACTTTAAGTTGGCATCACTTTTTTAACTGGCGGCCATTTTGTCAGCTGTCAAGTGATTAATATTTAGTTTGGTTTGCCATTTCATCATGAACAGGTTGACAAAAGAACAACGCTTGCAAATCGTGCAAATTTAATTCGAAAATAATGGTTCAGTTCGCGAAGTTTAACGCAAGCTCCGTCCATTTTATGGTCGACATAATCGTCCATCAGAGCAATTAATTCGGTTAACCATGGATCGTTTTCGCACTACGTTTACTCTATGTGATAATACGCATCCGCAGAGACGTCAAACAGTGCGCACCGAAGGAACAATTGCCGCTGTAGAGCAAAGTGTTGAAGAGGACCCGAATGAATCGATTCGCCACCGTGCACAGCAATTGGAGCTTTGTCCATCAACTTTATGGAAGATTTGAATGTGGCATGAATGTGGATGAGTTGTGGTTCCAACAAGACGGCGCTACATGCCACACAGCGCACGTCACAACCGATTTATTGAAGGAAACATTCGATGAGCGCATAATTTCACGGAATGGACCTGTCAATTGGCCACCAAGATCGTGTGATTTGACACCATTGGATTATATTCTTTGGGGATATGTGAAGTCGCTCGTCTACGCCAACAAACCAGAAACGTTAGGGGACTTGGAAGCCAACATTCGTGGCGTTATTGCCAACATACGGCCCCATATGCTCGAAAAAGTTGTTGAAAATTGGACCTGTAGAATTGGCTTTATTCGAGCCAGCCGCGGCGGCCACATGCCCGAAATCATATTTAAACATTAATGGCATAAAATTATCCTTCCAATAAAGCCAAATTGATGGACATTAAAACGATTTTCTTGTGTTTTATTTCAATTCGAAGTTCTATACCTCTAAAAAAAACAGCCTTTATGAAAAAAAAATCACCAAAATGCAAAAAAAAATCGCCAAAATGAAAAAAATCGCTAAAAACCAAAAAAAAATCCCAAAACTATATGCTGAAGTTTGTATTAAATTACATATCTAGTGTTCGTACGGAGCCCTTCATGCGCGAGTCAGAGTCGCACTTTACTGAATTTATTTAAATTTTCTGTGAAAAAAATATTTCCATGATTGATAAGTACAATTACAAATAAGTTATTAGATATTTAGTTAAAAAAATAAGTTATTGAGACAAAAAGAATTTTTTTTAAAAATTAAAGAATTTTCATGTCGTTTTTTTGTTGTAAAATTGGATAAGTTTTATTGTGTTAGTTGTATATGTTGTTGTTAAATTCGAATTTATTTTTTTTTTGAATGTATGAATATATTTGATAGGATAGCGTCTATACTTGATAAAAATTTTTCATAACGACTAACAAAACGTCGGCAGAGCTGTTGTCAAATTTTTGTTAATGCAAGCATACATGCTAAGAGGTTGTAGTTTTTTTATATGTAATTCATAATTTTTTTGTCGTCATGAAGAAAGTTTCTCCCAATGCCTGCAATATTTCACTTAATAAATAAATAATAAAAGATTTTAAATAATAAAACCATCATATTTTTCTTTATTTTTAAAACTTTTTTCTTAAAAATCACTTAAAAATTGTATTTTCTACAAATAAATTAAACCATCAAACAGTTTGTTTAGGTTTTTTATCAAGACAAATTTGTCTGCGCTTGAGCTCTGACAAAATTGTCAAAACACTGCAATAACACTAATAAATGGAGTTTATACTTGATAAATTTTTCTCTTGATAAATATTTGACTTTTATCAAAGAACATAAATCATATAGAATGCGCATCTCATACAAGCTAAAATTTTCTATGACAGGTATTTCCAGTACTACCCGTCCAGCGTACACACTCTCATTTCTTTCTGCAGTGTATGCTACGCTCGCATTGCTGACAGCAGCGTTGCCGTTGTGAGATTAAAGTATCACTTTTGACCGCTTTTCGTTCCAATGAAACTTTTTATGACCCTTTTTTCAATTTATCCCTTTGTATCATTTTAACAGAATGTATGCCGTAGGGCAATCATATACACAGTTTAGCATATCAAGTATTAGAAAAAGAGCTGTTCGTCCAGTTGGCGACATTCGGCTCGATGATGTCGATCATTTTATTGTTTTGGTCGATAGAAAAGCCAATAAATGGTGAAAATATTGCAAAAAATCTTACACCCTATTCCTTGATTCCAAATGCAAATTATTTCCCGGAGTATCACAATTAAAAAAATATGTATTTTAAATTTCTTTCATCTTTAATCTTAATAAAACTTTTTATAAGTTAGTAAGTAAGTTTTTATAAAATGCTTATAAGTTAAAATAGGTTAAAATGAAGTAAATTTGGAAGCCAAAATTGGGCCCTTAAAGTATACATGTATGTATACAAATGATCAGCATCAAGAAATTAAAGTAAAATATATATAGATAGAAAAACTGAAGTTAATTCATTTTCTTTTTAACCCCCGAAAAAGTGGTGTTATAAGTTTGTAGTGTGTGTCTGTGTATTTGATTGTCTGTACATGTTTTTTCTTTGTTGTTTGTTTTTTCTGTGTTTTTTCTGTTTGAAAGGTGACTTGATCGAGAAGGTTCTTAGCTATGTTTTAATAAAATCGGTCCAGCCGCTTAGAAGATATCACGTGTTTTCTAGAAATATTCGGGGGTTTTTAAAATTTTTAATTTTTGTTATTATTATAACTTTTCATTTATAAATGAAAAAAGTAAAAATAATTCAAATAATTAATTAATTAACTACGAACATATTTCTATAATAGTAGAGTATTTACAAATACAGTTTTTAATTGCAAATAAGAGGAGTATAAACGTATTATATACTAAATATAAAAAAATCAATAAATCTAAAAACAGAGTGGTCAAGTTGCGGCATTTCATATCGAATGAAATACCAATCGAAATTAAATGTCTATTTCGTTCGATAACGAGTCCCATAATTTACGCAATTACTTAAGATTTATAAAAAAAATTATGGGCTGTAAAAACATAAATACATATACATATAGTATATATAGGACATGGTTCATCTCACTTGATTACTTAAAAACCAGCATAACTCAAAAAATTTACTTTGAGGAAAAACCATTTAAAGTTTTGTGGAAAATTTTAAAATTCGATTCTGAAGAGGATAATATAGTTATACTATTCTTTAAAGGCATTATGTATAGTTCTTAAATACATATTTTTCAACCGAACTTCCTGTATTTCTTAATAAGTTCTTCACTTGGAATCTAATCTTCGACAAGTGTCTACTTTAAGTCTATTTGATAATTGCTTAGTAACGCTAATTTATGCATATACTTTATGTTCTTTTTGTAAATTATATTTTATAAAGATGAAGAAATAAGGCGTAATTCACTGACTTTACAACTGCGACCAGAGGCTGGGCAAGAAGCGATAGTGAGAAAGGTAACTTATTTCATGAGCATTTAAAATCTATATTCACTCCTAATTCTACCCCCTCGTCCCTTAAGGTTTAAGATGCGTGAAGTACAAAAAGTAATTGCTGAACTCAACCCGAAGAAAGCTCCAGGTATTGATGGCATTAGTAACAAAATGCTCATGAACTTGCCTCATATTGCAATAAGAATCCTGCTATTTATTTTTAATGCTATTTTAAGAATGCAGTATTTTCCATATAACTGGAAACTTACCACGATCAAAATGATTCCAAAGGCGGGCAAAGATCTTACCAAGACTGAGTCATATGGGTCTATAAGCTTACTATCTACAATCTCAAAGCTTTTCGAAACGGTGCTCATGACTAAATTGTCCAAAATTTTAACTGATAATGGGTGCATCCCGGACCATCAATTTGGCTTTAGAAGTCAGCACAGCACGATTGAACAAACTCATAGACTGGTCCAAGTTGTAAGAAGAACATTTGGAGAAAAGAAGTATTGTTCTGCTCTCTTTAATGATGTTTCTCAGGCGTTTGATAAAGTATGACACGAAGGCCTAGTTTTAAAATTGAAGACATATCTGCCAATAAACATTCAAAAGCTTTTGGAAAGTTATATTATTGATAGCAAGTTCACTGTTGTGGAAGGAGAGTTCACAAGTGTGCCCGAATCTAAAGGGTGTTTTTTTTAGAGGTATAGAACTTCGAATTGAAATAAAACACAAGAAAATCGTTTTAATGTCCATCAATTTGGCTTTATTGGAAGGATAATTTTATGCCATTAATGTTTCGGGCATGTGGCCGCCGCGGCTGGCTCGAATAAAGCCAATTCTACAGGTCCAATTTTCAACCACTTTTTCGAGCATATGGGGCCGTATGTTGGCAATAACGCCACGAATGTTGGCTTCCAAGTCCCCTAACGTTTCTGGTTTGTCGTTGACGAGCGACTTCACATATCCCCAAAGAAAATAATCCAATGGTGTCAAATCACACGATCTTGGTGGCCAATTGACAGGTCCATTCCGCGAAATTATGCGATGGACGATTATGTCGACCATAAAATGGACGGAGCTTGCGGTAAACTTCGCGAACTGAACCATTATTTTCGAAATAAATTTGCACGATTTGCAAGCGTTGTTCTTTTGTCAACCTGCTCATGATGCAATGGCAAACCAAACTAAATATTAATCACTTGACAGCTGACAAAATGGCCGCCAGTTAAAAAAGTGATGCCAACTTAAAGTTCTATACCTCAATAAAAAACACCCTATATATCTTCTGGTGTACCACAGGGTAGTATTCTGGGTCCTGTCTTGTATTTAATATATACTTGTGATATGCCTGTGAGCAATAATATCCATATTTCTACATTTGCCGATGATACAGCCTGTATGAGTGTGCACGAGAACCGTTATGAGGCATCCCGCAATCTCCAGGATTATATTACCCAGCTGGAAATATGGTTGAACTTATGGAGAATTAAAGTCAATGAACAAAAGTGTGTCCATATAACGTTCACCCTAAGAAGAGATACTTGCTCCCCCATTCGAATCAACAATCAAAATATTCCTCAACATTCCTAAGTGAAAAATACCTTGTTATACACCTTGATCGAAGACTTAAATGGAAACATCATATTGACTCTAAGTTAACTCACATGAAACTTAAGTTAACTCAAATATATTGGTTGATTGGCAGAAACTCAACACTCAGCCCAGACTGTAAACTTTTACTAGACAAGTCGCTTTTGAAGCCAATATGGTGCTACGGAATTCAGTTATGGGGCACTGCTTCAGCTTCCAATGTCGAGAGAATCCAACGAAGGCAAAACAAAATTTTACGGTTAATAATATCGGCTCCGTGGTACATCCAAAATTCTATTCTACATCGTGATTTAAATATGCCACTAGTGACTGAAGAAATTGCAAAATACGCAGCAAATATTTAACAAAACTCGAATCACATCCTAATCCGCTTGCTCGTAATATTTTGAACTTTACTGGACACATCCGCCTAAAAAACAGGGACACCGGGCTCTTATACCTAACACTCCAGATGGGACTACTTGAAAATACTTTTTTCCCCTTTTTTTGATTATCACTACTAATGTATTATTTATAACTATCACTAAGTTTATGTCCGACACTAGTCGGGCCTAATAATTTTTTTTTATAGATTTAAGATTTGAATACTTATTGTTAGTTCATATATGAAGATACAATAAATAAATACATGCATTAAAAAAAAATACATAAATAGTATATCTAAATATGCTGAGCCGTAGTACATGAATATGAGGTTTAAATTGTATGGGCTTGTCAACGCCTACTTTTTAAATTAAAAATTTATAGCCTTGCATTATCGCAGTATATAGTTGGCTTCCAAGTCCCCTAACGTTTCTGGTTTGTTGGCGTAGACGAGCGACTTCACATATCCCCAAAGAAAATAATCCAATGGTGTCAAATCACACGATCTTTGTGGCCAATTGACAGGTGCATTCCGCGAAATTATGCGCTCATCGAATGTTTCCTTCAATAAATCGATTGTGACGTGCGCTGTGTGGCATGTAGCGCCGTCTTGTTGGAACCACAACTCATCCACATTCATGCCATCCAATTCGGGAACAAAATAGTAGGTTATCATGGCTCTATACCGGTCTCCATTAACGGTAACTGACTCTCCAGCATTATTTCGGAAGAAGTATGGCCCAATGACTCCACCAGCCCATAGAGCACACCAAACAGTCAGTTTTTGTGGATGTAATGGCGTCTCAAGGGTCTTATGTGGATTCTCTTCACTCCAAATGCGGCAATTTTGCTTGTTGACGTAGCCATTCAACCAAAAATGAGCCTCATCACTGAACAAAATTTTGCGATGAAAATCAGCATCGAGATCAATCTCATTTTCGGCCCATACACCAAAATCACGACGCATTGCATGGTCTCGCGGCTTTAATTCTTGCACAAGCTGGATCTTGTAAGGTCGCAAGCCAAGATCTTTGCGCAAAATCTTCCATAAAGTTGATGGACAAAGCTCCAATTGCTGTGCACGGTGGCGAATCGATTCATTCGGGTCCTCTTCAACACTTTGCTCTACAGCGGCAATTGTTTCTTCGGTGCGCACTGTTCGACGTCTCTGCGGATGCGTATTATCACATAGAGTAAACGTAGTGCGAAAACGATCCATGGTTAACCGAATTAATTGCTCTGATGGACGATTATGTCGACCATAAAATGGACGGAGCTTGCGGTAAACTTCGCGAACTGAACCATTATTTTCGAAATAAATTTGCACGATTTGCAAGCGTTGTTCTTTTGTCAACCTGTTCATGATAAAATGGCAAACCAAACTAAATATTAAGCACTTGACAGCTGACAAAATGGCCGCCAGTTAAAAAAGTGATGCAAACTTAAAGTTCTATACCTCAATAAAAAACACCCATTACTTTTTGCACCTCCATATCTCCGGATCGTTTTATTGTAGGAGGTTACATGAATTAATTCTAATTATGATTTGATAATTTAAGGGGAACAAAGTTATGAGGGGGGTAAAAACAGCTCGAATGGCTTCCTGTAAATAAACGCACTGAGTGCATTGGCCGGAACTTGGCCTGGCGCACTACCGTGCGCCTAGATACTTTGGATGTCAAAAATTATTTACACACTTTAGCCTATAGTACACGGTATGTAAAAAGCCACATGTATATGTGGCGATGACGTCACGGACATTTTCAGCATGTTGATTGCATTTTTTAAAATTGCTAGTAAATAGTGGCTACATGCCGTAAAATTTTATACATAATTTTTTCCAAAATACAAATGTGAAATTTTTAACCGAATTGACATTGAATTAACATTTTCTGAGGCAGCAAATCTGTAATCATGTGAATATTTGCATGTACAATTGTTGATAGTACACGGCATGTAGTAAATGTTGCTTTGTGATGACGTCAAAATTACGTCAGAACCACATGCGCATGTGGTTTTTTACATGCCGTGTACTATAGGCTTTACACTACCAACGCATATTGTTTTTAAATTTGAATTGAAACGATAAAATTGTGAAAAAGAAGAAGCTATTTATTAATTGTTTAATATGTGTATTTTGGCTGTGCTGGATGAGCGTAAAGCTATGTACAGACGATGTCAGATTTTTCAATATTGTCAGATATAGTAATGTGCTGACAATGTACTGGCAATTAAAAATTGCCAGCATAATATTCCTTGTCAGTTCACACGGTTGTCAGAAAATCTTACAATTTATTGCCAAACAGTTGTATGATAATAAATTCATATGACAAAATCGTCAGTAGAAAAATTGTCAGTTCACACGGTTGTCATATGCACAAATTGTTAAATCTGTTGTTATGCGTTGCCAGACTTAAAGCATTTGTTAGAAATTGTTAAATATTTATCGTTTGTGTTTGTGTTAAATGTAAAAAGTGAAAGTATAAATTATTATGGACCATGAAGAAGCAATTGCAATGATTTTTTCTGCATATATTTTATTTTAAATATTTTCTTTAAAATGAAGCGTGTGCAGTGTTGCCCATAGAACGGATTCTCTTACAATGACGCCATTGTCAGATGCTTAAACTTCGCACATCTGACAATATTAAAATGTCTGACAAATATCTGGCAATAATTTTACAATGTGTTCACACGATTGTAAGATATCTGACAATTTGTTGTCAGCTCCTACTCTTGCAATAAATTAACAATGCTTTTTCTGACAAAAATTGTCAGTTCACACGGTTGTAAGAAATTTTGAGCACATTTTGCTGACAATATTGTAAGATCTGACAACCGTCTGTACATAGCTTAAGTATTATTTACTTATAAGCTCTAATCCATACCAGGGAAAGCCAAAAAGGTACTTTTTGATCGCTCAATATGTACATATCAATACTCCAACGACAATGAGTATGATAGCACATTCGCACCAACAAGCATGCTCACATACATACATGTCTATAGTTATCAACACAAATAAGTGCACATACAGCGTGACGGTTTGACCGACTAAAGCGGCAAATTGCCTATTTTTCGACTGCCTTGCCACTTTTTGTCCCACTTTTTTTTAAGTGAATTATATAATTATACATCAAAAATAAGAAGTTTAGTGTAGTCTCGTTTTTTTAATGCTGCCCTTGTTTTTCGAGAAATCCCCTATTTGGTGCCACTTTTTGAAAAATGTCATCGGTCACCCTGTGCGCATATCGATAGGTGCGGGTTCGACCAAACAAATGTGCTATAGATATTCGTGTCAATACATGTGCGCACAAGCATGTAATGACCAGTGCTGCCCGAAAAATTTTGACTCTTGTCGCCAATTTAACACGTCATGTCCCAAAAAAATCCCCATTCAACAGAAAAATCCTAACTTTTGTCCCCAAAAATACATCATTCATAAAAAACGATTATTAAGTCCTATACGCAGAGATCTGAAATAAGATTTTCACAAAGTTACAAGAAAAATTGTACTTTTCTCAGTACGATTTACCAAATTCCTTATTTTTATTTTTTTAAATGTTTTTATTAACTTAAAACGTATATAAAATTCAATTGTACATGCATATATTTACATACGTATGTTAACAAAAAGGCACTTTCAAGTTTATTTATTACAATATTATTAATTAATACTATCAATTAATATTAATGTTTAATTTTAGAAGGTACATAAAAGAGAGATCAGAATATAAAACAAAATTTAGGATTTACTTTTTCATCCATTGGTTTGATTCGATTGGAGTCAGTGGAAGTAAACAATCTGAAGGAGATAATAGCAAAAACGTAATCACCCCTATCGTGAACAGTTCTTCCCTCGAAATGTTTTCCCTTTTCCCCAAATTGCAATCGTGAATAATTTTTCCCCTGAAATGTGTTCCCTTTCTTGTTTTCTCTTATGGTGAATAATATTTTTCACATGAATTTTTTCACTTTTCCCTTCGTTTTGTTTACTTTCATTTTTGCAGGCAAACTGAATTAATACACTGCGTAATTTCAATACTATACTTGCAATTATATATTAAAACTTTATCAACTTTATCAAGATCAATAAATAATGTCTACGGTTAGTAACAATAATTCTTTGGAACACCTTTTTTCATTGAACATGAAATTACATAAAAATATATGAATCTCTTAGGTTGACATGCAGTAAATTTTATGGCTGTGATATGCTAAAAAATTTTTTGAACGGCGCCTAAACCAATAAAAACACAACTTTACACTCCATAACATTACATTTGAAACCCGAAATATGTGTATTTCTTATTATTTAACTTAATTTGTTTGATTTTCAATTAATTTTTAAGCTTTACAAGTCTTCTTCCCGTTTTCATTCACTACCCATTGATAGCGGGATCAAACGTTCCCATGAAATTCACGATTGCAAATTTCCCTTCATGGGGAATGAAAATTTCATGGGTACGAATTTAAGAAGATATTACATACATACATACATTTTTGCAATCGAAATATTCTAAATAATTTCCCAATCCAAAACTTCATAGACATCAAGTTCGTCTCCGTCCTCTACAACTCGCTTGTACATATTTTCCGATTTGAAAATTTTTTTTATTCAGAAAGCTTAAATTTGTGGCAGCAGATCTTTTAAATATTTTAATGTGATTTTATTCTTATTAAAGATTCTAACATTTTATATTGCAGATTATTCCTTAATTTGGTTTTAGTTTGTTAGTGTTCATGAATGAAAATATTCTCTCCACAAACGCATTACTTATTGGCACTATCAACAGGTTGAACACAGCAGCTGCAATTTCACGAAAGAAGTAATTTCCGGCATTATCTTCATACTTATATACTATTACCCAAAAGCCAAATACGTCTTTAGGAAAACTTTGTTTTGTTTGTTTCCGCCAGTCGATATAAGCAATTTTATTCCATTGGTTTTCATATACGCTCAATGCCACTTTTGGATCTATAACGTTTTTCAAAATTCCATACACCGAATCAAATCTATGTTTTGTAATGTGCTTAAATTGCAAATTTTTAAAAAGTTCAAAGTTTTTCATATTTTCTGGGAATCACACATGCATAGTTCTTTTATGCATAACACAATAACTAATGTAGAACCGTGCATAGAACAATTGAACAATCAAAACTTTCTACAGTCATTTTTCGTTTTCAAAAGAATATTAATTTGGGATTATTAGTGCGTTTAAAAATTTTTAAACTTAAATTGTAACAATTCCCATAAAAAACACTAATTATTAACTTGACTGCACTCGGTCAAAAAAAATACTTGTGTGGCAACACTCTATTCTTAAATAGCTGTTGTTGTTATTTACATTTATTTTCTTTTACATACTCTTACGACTACAATTTGAAGCTGAAAAAAAGTCAGCCAATGTAGCAATAGTAAAGTAAGAAAATAAAAAACATGTTGATTATTGAGTTCTTGTTTCAACTTTGTTATTTGTTATTGAGCTTCTCGTTTGTTTAAATGAAAGTTTATAATATAATAACTCTAGTTGTTCTAAGATGCTTTGGGTAAAGGTTCCCTGATGATCTGCATTAGCAACAGTGAAATGCGCATAGGATACAGCTAAACCCCTCAATAATCAATTTCAATGTATTTTTAATAAAAAAATATTTTACTTAATAAGTAAAATATTAATTTGGGATTATTAGTGCGTTTAAAAATTTTTAGAAAAAAATTTAATTGACAAAGAGCTAGTTCTGCAGCTGCGAACACGGTTTTTCCTATGTATATATATATGTATATGTTCGCGGTATTATCATGATGGTAATATCACTTCATTATAAAGTATAATTGCCACACTACTCTAAGTGATTTTTAAAAACTGAAATGTTACCTGTACTAAAATATTATGTTAACATCTAATCGTGGATGTTACTGATACATGCAAATTGTTAGAGCTAAAAATCAAAAGTCCCCAAATCCCTCCCCACGAAATTCTGTCCGAAAATTAGAGGGGAAATCCCCATTTTGGGGACAAATCCCCTAATCTGGTGGCACTGGTAATGACGAGTATGACTATATGAACAATGTTAGCAAATATGTAAGTAAATAAAAAAATCGTTTTGTATGAATTTAACAAATGCCTAATTTACATTCAGGTCTATACAGGAAGTCACTTTCACCACAAATACGCACATCTTCCACTTTTTGCTATTCTTAAATACTACGTTGGAGATGAGTGATAGAAAACATATGGTTTCTTTCACTTTGGAGGTATTCTAAAATACTTCGTCACCATGATCAATGTCATATTCGTTCGTCAGCTGTTTTCAATGTTGTTGATGTTTTTATAAGAGATAACATAATATCGATTACTGAAAACGATATTTCTTCTCACGTATTTTAGAATCTGTCGACGTCGAACTGTCGAAAGTGAACGTTCGACGACGAAGAAGTGAAGCGCGTATTCTCGAATAGACCTGGGGGCAAATCGTCAGATCCGTGAACGTAAGACTCGTCACGTAAAAACACCATTTTCGGATTATGGCATACGTGAACGTATTGAATTCCCATTCAGTTTATACGATTGACGTATTACTTAATTTGTTTTCGTACGATTGCCGATACGATCACGTATGTAACGATTTGCACCCTGATTATGCATTTTTTTCATTAAATCTATTTCACGAAATTTTTTCTATTTGCTAAAAGAGAAGATACGTAAGATGAATTTCTGGAGCATTTTTTACATCTTTTTTGATCTAATTTGGTTCTCCAGGAGCCTGCTTACAAATGAAAAAATTTTTATGCAACCAATTTTATGAAAAAAGGCGTAAATACGAGGCGCGTTTCTTTTAGCAAATTTCTATTAAAAAAGTTGTATATTGCAAAAATTATGCACACTCGCAAGGATTAAAACAATAAAAAAAATCCCCTAAAGCTGATTATATAAACCTCAAGAAAGCAATAAGGCGAAAATTAGTTCCGCATATTAATCGCAAAAACTTTCAAAAATGCGAATATTATTTTATAAAATGTCCAAAACCTAAAAAATGTGGACGAAAATACTCAGTAGATTTTAAAAATCAAAAACAATCTCACTTACAAAAAATGTTGCGAAAATTCGTGAATAATTTTTTAATTGAAAAAAGCCTGAAAATGTATTTAAAAAAACAGCAAAATTGTAACGAATGTGAAAAACTTTAAAAAATTTACGACCGTGTCAAAAATTAGCAAAAACTTGGTAACATAAAAAAATATAAAAGATATCATAGTCTGATACGGGTTGAAAATCTTTAAAACTGCAAAGAAAAAATAAAATAATTGGGAACAATCACTTTTATTTCGAAAAAAAAAGAGAACACTTGCGATAAATTTCCCTAAAATAACATACAAATACTTTATGATCTAAGGAATGTCAAAATGGTGAAAATTCGCTAACATCAAATAGATATGCAGATGAATTAAAAATCGGTAAAATGGTAAAAAAGCCAAGATTTGTCTAAAAAGTCAGTTTCATCGCCAAAATTGGCGACAAACAAGCGCTAAAATTGTAAGGAATGCCATGGTTAACCAATTGTTCCACTAATTCGGAGCTTAGCTCAGATCTAAAATGGAGCGTGTTTCTATACCCGCGGTCAAATTAATCCCGTAAATATTTAATAGGGCTTTTAGATCTAAGGACTGCAAAGAGCGTGTGTGTAGGTAAAACATTTTTATTGAATTTTATGTTAAAATAGTTTGAAAAAAATGTTATTACCTCAACAACTACAAACTAGTATTTCTGGCAGTACTTATCAAAAAATATTTAAAAAACCGAATGTGTTGCAAGTCATGGGTATGTCGATAGATATGCGGGATGTAACGAAGAATGCGCATCCATACACACAAGTATGAAATAAAGTGCGCAGCGGTATACGCAAGTATTAGAATGAATAGATATCAACACGCACTAGCATAAAAAATGTTGGATATATGCGGGAGTATCCAAATTTTTTTGTATCGATTAGCTTTCCCTGATGCA
Source organism: Tachina grossa (assembly GCA_949987645.1). Taxonomy (NCBI): domain Eukaryota; kingdom Metazoa; phylum Arthropoda; class Insecta; order Diptera; family Tachinidae; genus Tachina; species Tachina grossa. Next base: position 81,761,703 of record OX465278.1, on the reverse strand, counting down.
TACATACATACTCGTATGTATGTATGTATGTTCACACAAGTCCGTATACATGTGTATGAAAATTTCAATCAAAATGAGTTTCATGAATTTAAATATTATACATATATGAACTTTCGCGTTTGACTTTAAATAACTCGCAATTTAAAATCAAAGGTCAGTGTTTGCTGGGCACGAAGCAATTAGCATGTATGTTTTTAAGCATTCTATAAGCGCTCAAAAGTTTACATTTGCATAACATTTACGATTTCTACAGTCGGCTTACGAAGCGTTAAGTCGCTCTAAAAGTTTTGTATTCTATTTTACACTACTGCCAAGCAGTCTGTTTTAGTGTAAACCTAAATAACAAAATAAAACTAACAAAACATGACTGTCACTAAAATAAATCAAGCGTCATTCGAAAAGTTTTTCTCTGCATTTTTGTTAGTACTCAAGGCACATCAATCAGGTACCCGTATTTCTACAACAAATATTACAATAGCAATAACCACATGCACTTTGTTGGTATAAATTACCTTCTTACTTTTCAAACAGGGTAGCATCGTCAGATTGCATGTTTCTTATAGGAAATGTCAAACACCATACAAAACTGAATATTCGAAAGCTGTTTATGAATACCCAAACAAAAGCATGCTTTTAGGCTTATACCTACATAATCCAAATTAGACATTTAAATTGGTATAATGACATTAGTCACCTGGTGTAGTGCTGCCACCTAATAAAAGTGCCTTGTTAGTACTTGTGTTCTCAAAACAAGTAGAACATCAAAACAAACAGAGATAATGAAACAAAACAACAGTCAATCATAACAGAAACATCGAGTGCACTAGAACACGAGGACAAAGATGCAAACTATGTATATGTAAGTATATATGTATACATAGTATATTAAAAATTAACAAATTATTATATATAAATGTACATAAGTATGTATTATATTATTTCATAGTAAATAAAACCTATTTTCAACTTTCATATTCCTAACGAAGCACAATGCTTCTTTTATATGGAAATTTTTCTTTTTTTTTTCAACCATGTGAGTTTTGATGTTCTATTTCATATTTGTTTTGAAAGGCTTGGTTTTACTTCAGCATTGTTTTATTGCAGTTTTGTTCTGTACTGCAGTATTCTTATCGTAAACAAAACACATCTCTTGAAAGTTTTGTTTTACAATAAAGGAGCAATATACACACACATTTTGAAATTAATGAGAGTGCTTGTAACATTTATCTTATGGCTTGTGCCACACTCTAGTATTTATATGTGAGAGCATTAGAAATAAATTCAGTGAAGTGCGACTTTGACCCGCGCACAAAGGGTTCCGTACGGACATGTATGTATGTAATTCAATACGAAATTTAGCCTATATAATAAATAGTTTTGGCTGTTTCCGTTTTTGGTTTTTTTCGGTTATGAGCTTTTTTTAGTTTTGGCGTTTTTTCGGTTTTTAGGGCTTTTTTTACTTTTGGCACTTTTTTCTCCCGTTTTGTCGATTTTTAGGTTTTTGCGTTTTTTCATTTTGGCGATTTTTCATTTTGTCGGTTTTTTTCATATAGGCAATTTTTTAGTTTTGACGCTTTTTTCGAGCCTTGAAAATTTTTTTCGGCTTTCGGCGTTTTTTCAATTCGGCGATTTTGTTTTCATTTTGGAAATTTTTTCATTTCGGCGATTTTTTTTCATTTAGGCGATTTTTTTAGTTTGGCGCCTTTTTCGCGTTTTGGCGATTTTTTTTAGTTTTTGGCTTTTTTTTTATTTTGGCGACTTTTCATTTTTTCGGTTTTGCCGATTTATTTTTGTGTTAGAATTTTTTTTAATTTGTTGCTTTTTTTTCGTTTTAGCGATTTTTTTGGTTTGGCGAATTTTTGGTTTGGCGATTTAATAATTTTCGAAAAATTTTAATAATTTTTGAAAATGTCAAGAGTTTGCATCATACGGTTTCCAAGATATAGCAAGTTGTCAAAATTACATAGTCAAAATTGCATTAACTGATGGACCACCCGTTAATTTAAATTTTTTTAAATTTTAGTGTTAATTGTTGTACTCTATATAAAAATACACTAATTTTACAAATGTCAAGTGTCAATATACATATGCACATACAATTGTATGTATATTACATTGGATTTTAACATATTTCGTTGCTCGTTTTGGAATACCCTTTAATTTTTAACTCTCATGTATTTGTTGTTGTAGCGGCCAAGGTTCTATACACTCTGTCTAAATTTCAGGTCCGTAGCTCTTACGGTTCCTGTGCAAATACCGTGAGACGGATAGACAGCCAGACGGACAGCGTAGCGAAAACAATAGGGTCCTTTTCACCTTTGGTGTACGGAACCCTAAAAACCAAGGCACATCAATCAGGTACCCGCATTTTTACAACAAACATTGCAACAGCAATAACCACATGTACTTTGTTGGTATAAATTAACATCTTACTTTTCAAAACAGGGTAGCATCGTCAGATTGTATGTTTCTTATAGGAAATGTCAAACACCATACAAAACTGAACATTCGATAGGTGTTTATGGATATCCAAATAAAAGCATGCTTTTAGGCTTATACCTACACAATCCAAATTTGACATTTGGCTTGGTATAATGACATTACTCACCTGGTGTAGTGCTGCCACCTAATAAATGCGCCTTGGAAAAACGTTGTCAAAATAAAATAAATTCTACATACCTCTCGGCTACTTTCAGGGGCTTCTTTTTTTCAATTTGTATTTAAAATGTGGTTATGCCGGAGTTCTGTGTGATCATTGAATGAGTTATATTTATATGCGCTTATATTACTACTATAGTTTTTCATTTAGAAACCCATTTTTTGAAAATTTTATGATATGATTCAAAACCACTTTTATAATTTATAATATGTATATCAAATTCAATTGCTTATTTCCTGAAGATGTGAACTTAACTGTTAACGAAATAACGAAAAAATCAATTCCAATTTTACAAAAATTACAACGAGCTTAACAAACATAAGAAAATAAACTAAAAATGTCAATTAAATATATATAGTTAAAATTAAAAATAAATAAATATCAAAAAAATAATTTTGTAACATTTTCTTCAATAGCGTCACAACTCAAAAAAAAACCAGTTAAGCAGAAAACGCGTTTTAATTTTTAAATTTGCATACAAAAAAATATGAAAATAAAAAAATATTCTTCTCTCAGGTGGTGATGGTACAAGTTATAAAATTAAAAAAAAAAGTTCTGCATTATCAACTCAAAAAACTCATTTTTCGATTTATGACACTATTGAAGTAAATGAGCGATATGTTTGTTGTATATTTAGGTACGCGTTTTTTCTCTAACTAAACGGAAAAATAAAGAGTGGATTTCATATCAGAAGATTTGTAAATAAGTAGTCTAAGAGTTAAATTATTATTATTATTATTACGTACTAGTAGATTTTGCTATGAAGTTACAATTATTATTAATTCGTATTAACTAATTGTTACCGAAAGTAAAAAAAATGATTTTATGAGCAAGTTTCATGTAAGATTTTTAATTTTCAGTTACTTATTTAAATTTATAATTTACTGTACACAATCTAGGACTTCAATTTAGTATGTATATATTTTGCTATTTTTTTAGTATTCATATAACAGATATTTCTGTTATTTTCTTGATTTGTTGAGGTTTACAAATGTGTTGTATGGTTTTCAAATTAAAAAATTAACTATTTATATGCGGTCTTCCTCGTCTTCTTCTTCGACTTCTTCTCCATTTTCCTCGACTTCTTCTTTGTAACCGGGATGTTCCGAGATTGCATAATAGTTGCTATTGTAAATGACACCTAGTTCTCGCAGAGCATCTCCTCTTATTGTCGCCTTTATCGTCCAATTGTAACAATCATCTCATTCCGACTCTCTGTCTAGTCGTTCAACATCTAAAATTTTGGAATTTAGGCGCTCTAGTATAATGCCAATGTCCTTAATAGTGAGGTGACGTTTTTGATCAACGGAAAGTTGGTCGATTAGGAGTAAGAATTTTTCCTTCGTTATCTTTTCGTCTTCCATGGTTGTGTTTTCAGTTTCACTCTCGGAACTGTCACGCTCCGGCGCTATATCCAGGAACCGAACATGGCCTTTTGTCCCTGAAGAGCGCCGCTGTATGCTACCAGATATCACAGGATACACAACAGAAGACATATTCAACGCATTCTGCTGTTGAGGTTGTGGGCTCGAGATACCATCTTGTATTGGAGAAGTTGCCACACTTTTGTGAACAGCAATTTTACGACCCTCCTCGTGCAAGGCACAACAGTGAAAATCACACTCAATGATACTAGGACTACACGCTCGACTCGGTGTATGAGCATGATGGGCACATTCGGGTGTGTACACATGAGCAGCACCTACAACACTGTCAAAAGAGCCTCCTTGCTTAGAGAGCCTTCTAATTGATCCAGGTATTATAACTCCAGTTGAAGGTACCATACCACCTTCATGGTATACACTTTGTGGCCCCTCATCACTTATGACCGTTATTTATGGACTTGTGTACCTTTGTTGAGAGGATTGAGATGATATAGATTTGTTGTCCAGTGAGCTTTGCGCCGACAGACCTTTTTTGGATGGTGAATATTTTTCTGAGGATATGAGGCCATTACTACTACAAGATCCACTATTGTTTGGTCCACCTGAGCCACTTGCTGCTCCCCCACCTTGACGCTGGTCCCAATGGAGAACCACCGTGACTCGACCCTTGTTGTCCATAATTTTCCAAGAAGGCGTCTCATCGTGCAACTCCAACGCATGGATCGTCTCGCAGACGATTTTTGGTATAGCCGATATTGCTAAAATAACAACAAAAAGCAAAGGTATTATTTTTCTGTTTATAATTTATAAAATCATTACATGTAATGCATACATAGATCAGGAATTGAATTCATCTTGTTGGTACTGTGGTACTACCATGATATATTTAGCACAATTTGAAAATTTCAGCAAAAGTCGACCAAAAGTCGCAATTTTAACTCTAGCAGAAAACACGTCCTATATGTATATTCCATTACTACAAAAATACATTATATGAAAAAAAAAAAATGAATGAAGTGGAAATACCTGCGATGTGTTACTATTTTTAAGGTATTTGTTGTCTAGTATAACAACAATCTGTTCTTGAAATTTTCTAAACACCTCCAAAATCTTGAGTTGTTATTGTTTTTTATATCTATTTTCATTACATACTTCTGACAAATACAATTCGAGCTAGAAAAAGTCAGGCAATGGCATGGTTAAGTAGGAATATAAAAAAACATTTTGATTATTGAGTTCTTGTTTTAACTTTGATAATAGTTTAACTTCTCAATTATTTAAATGAGAATGAATGAAAAATGTCCGGAAAATGAGGAAACGCTTCTTGTAGCACAACAATATAGCAATTAGCGTTCATGGTGCTAGACAAAAATTTCAGCTCACAGGTACCATAATAGGATATGGCTTCCCACACCATAACCCCTCCCACTCTGCTATGCAAACGATCCAATTGAAGCTCTTCTCTTCGAAGATCGTGAAAATAATAATTAAAGCCATCAGGGCCTTCTAGATTAATTTTTTTTTCATCAGAAAAAATGACACGGTGCCACTCGTTGTTTCACGTTATGTGAATTCGACAAAAACCCAAACGCATTTTCTTTCGAGCATCGTTAAGTGGTGGTTTTTTCTCAAGTAGATACCACAATTCGACTTCTTTTGATTCGCTCAGCAATTTTGTGGATCGATTGTCCAGATTCCTTATAAATTTCAATCTTTATTTTTTCAGCTTCTGTTAAGGATTTTCCTCGACCCATTTCCAAAAAAAAATTTTATTAAAAGAACTCCATTTGCATTAAAACAATTCTTTTCCAACTGTACTTGGTCACTTGCTTAAGAAAAATAAAGTTATTGCGGGGGGTCATAATGAAGTGACGCAAAAAATATAGACAATTTTGGTTAATCACAAAACAAAATTGGAAAAAAAAATTATAACGGAACTTTTCCAGAACACAAATTTGATTGCAGAATAACTAAACATAGACACCTTTAAAACGCAAAACAAACCACCAAAAATTGTTTGCAAATATCGGAGAGAACTGCAGTTGTACAAAATACAAAGGGGCTCCTATTCATGTGGCGGGGAGTGTATCTCTTCGTCTAAGACATTTTTGGGTCTAAGATCCCTGGTGATCTGCATTAGCAACGGTGAAATGCGCATAGTATCCAGCTAAGCCCTCAGTAATCAATTTTAGGGAGTTCAAAATAACGTTCTAAAATATGTCTTAATATTGGAATGTTTCAATTTTAATGTCAACTGGCAAGTTTGTTATTTTTGGATGTGTGTAAATCAGAGAACTCTATAAGTTGATTCACTTTCGCTCTCCACAAACTTTTACAATGCTTTTGTTTTGGTTTGTACAAACAGCGATACAAACTCAGCTCGTTTTAACTATGCCCAACGCGCTTTTATTTCATGTTAGCGCGTTTAATAAAAAACGTGCGTTTTGAATAAAGTCAATAATATCAATTCAGTTCAATATTTTTACTTTTTTTGTATAAGTTTAACAGTTTTCTAGTATAAAAAACTCTGATAAAATTTTTTAAATTGGTTAATAATTCAGCTGTAGCAAACAAAATTCTTTGACTGTGGTTAGAATTAATTATTGCTAATTTATAAAGTCTAGTTTTCAAATCTAAGAAAAATTCATCAGCTGCTGATTTCTGTGCCGAAGTTAATCTCTGATAATTTTAATTTAATTTTTAATTTAATTTACGTTAAAAATAATTCGTACTTCCTCTACCCTTTTCAATAAATTTTGAATATGTAATTCTAAAGTTTCCTCCTTAATAGGTCTGTCTATATTTATGCATTTATGCGAACGATCAAAATCTTCTTTAATCAATCTGACCTTTGTAATTATCGCTTGCCAATCCATGTATTTTTATTATCATTATACATATTTGTACAAACAAAATTTTAAAGTGTTTTAAAGTAATAAATTGTAATTGAAGTATTATATTGTAACCGTATCTCTATTGTTTCTATTTTGATTATATGTATTTAAGTACATAACTTTTGAAATACTTATTTATTTTATATGCTATAAACAATATTACACTAACTATAATTAAAGTTATTATATATTCAGGGATTACTTGTTTGCTATTTTCGGCGTTACCGTTATTAACAATGTTTTCCTGAATTTCTACCTTACTCTGGGGCTTTCCCATGTTATAATTTCAAATTGGGCATACCATCTAAATGTTACAAAATTTTTTATTTTTTTTAAAATTATTTTTCCTTTTGACTTTTATAGTATGCAGATAACTCTTTCTCTATTTTGTCTATTTGCACCCAAATATCTGTTGCTGTGGTCCAATGTGGTGGTGGGTTTGCATGTAATGTAGCCAAATTTCTTCGTAGCCACACTAGTCTACCACCTCTCTTCCTACGTTTTATCTCGGTCTTGGGTATCTGCACTAACGCTTCTTTTTTTTTTGAGCAATCTGGCTTTGTATTCACTTATTGTCAATCTCTTCGGTCCCTGTCCGGAGATTTTTGCTGCTACGTACTTCGGGACTTCTACATCGGATTTTCCCTCTGGTATATATTCTTCCATAGATAGTATAACTGTCCTAACGCCTAGTTGCGCAGGATTTCACAATTAATTAAAAAAATTTCAAATGCCCTTTTTGGCAGGATATACTGAACTAAATTAAATTTTGCAGGATCGCCATATACTGATTTTATATATTGATCTTTATTTATTTTATTATATGGCCGGCACTCAGGTGCCGCTGGCCAAGATTTGCAGGTTTATATGCAGAATCCCTTTATGAATTAAAACTATGATGCCGATTCAAGGCATGAAATAATTCTCTTTTTATTTTTGATTTTTACTGACTTAAATACTATTTTACAAAAAGATTCTTACACAACTAGTCACTTGCACAATCATACTTTTTACTTATCAGTAGATATAAAACCCTTTTCACTAATTCAGCAGTTTATTGAACTCAGTTTACTGTTGCCAAATATTCAAGCTACAAAGCGTTTGTTAGTTTATTAATAAAAGCCGGGGCACAATGAATCCGTCATACGTTATACTTCGCCTTTTTCAACTGACATTATCGCAACGACGGAGAATGTTGGCACAATGAGTACTTTATTGACGGAAGTATTTGAACAGCTTCAATAGGTTTATTCTCCATTTTATTTATTAAATTCAAATTTTTTATTTATTTCGTTTAGTTCTTTTGTTTAATTTTATTTTTGCTGCCACAAAACACAAAAACCTAATTCAGAACATACCAAAAAAACCAGCCAACATCTGTCAAACTACTCAACGTAGTCAAAAAGTTAAAAGTTAACCAGTTTTTGTACTTTGCGTTGACGAACACGTACTGAATGTAACAGCCCTTATAAGAAACCATGTATTTCAACTTAGCTGTCAGTTGAAAAAAGCGAAGTTTAACCTATGACGGATTCATTGTGCCCCGGCCTTAAGAGTTTGTGTGTCAGTTCGACCAATGAAAATTTATCGTTTTGTTTTGTTTGCTTTTTTTTAAAGAAACAAAAGAAGCAAACGAAAACAAATAAGACGTTCTGACGACACTACACTACAATACATATGTACATAATATCTACATATACATATGTATGTTGCTAGTACAAGGCATGTAGCATCGTGATGACGTCAAAATTACGTCAGAACCACATGCGCATGTGGTTTTTTACATGCCGTGTACTGTAGGCTTAAGGGTTTCGATTATTTGGAAGACGATTCTGATTCTGTATTAAATGATTTGAGTTATTTAGGATACAATTTCGAAGAAACAATATAATAAAATCGGAAAAAGAGTTACTAAAAAATCAATTGTATTAACTAATACATACATACTAGTCTCATGTACAAGATATCTTATAAGAACTTTTAAGACATGAGGGATTTTTCAAATGCTTTACTACAGCGAAATCTTATAAAACAAACGTTAACAACATTGTTTGCAAGAAATTTTTTGGAGTATTGTAGGTATAGGAGTAAAGAACAAAACACTTCGTGACGAAAGAATTTGTGGTACTAGCTTCTTTCTACGCATAAGCGCGTGTACAAACGTCATGCACGTATGTGTGTATGATCTTTTATTTTTCTGCGCACATGCAAAGGCACACACATGCATTAACATTACTTGTATGCGGTTAATCACATAATAGCCCTGCAGAAACTGCGAATAGTGAAATTGTGGTGATTTACTAGTGACGTTGTCAGTAGCACTACTGACCAGGTGTACCCCAGCCAATGTAATCGTCTATTGACATTTAACATTAGATTGTCATTGAAAATCCACCACTAGACTATAGCACCACTGACTTAGTAGTTCTTTCAGGACCACATGGAGACATTGGCACCAAAGATTCACTAGTAAATTTTAGGGGCTCTAGTCTACAATATCGATATATCCTCTCTCGTTGTCAATAGTAAACGTATAGTAATTTTCTCGTCACATTGTCAATAGTGCTACTGAATAGGTGTACCCCAGCCAATGCAAATGCCTATTGACAAATAACATAGGGTTGTCATTCAAAATCTATCAGTAGACTTTAGCACTATTGAGAAGGTAGTTCTTTTACGACCATATGGAGATATTGGAACCGATGATTCACTCGTAGATTTTAGTAACCCTCGTCTACATATATTTATTTAATATTATTGCACAACATAATAAAAAAGAAAAACAAACTATCGACGCGTTCATTGACAATATCACCATAAATACACTAGAACTGTCGTCTCTAACGTATTTCTACTCGCGCATAAAAGGAAAGTTGTCTACATTTTAACTAGTGCAATTGTCGCTGGAGAAAGAGTATTGACATAGAGACATATGATTCTAGGTTGACTAGAGGGAGCTTACCATCTACATATTACACACACACTCAAACGTACAATATGAAAAATAACAAGCATACACTAATCAACAGTACTTCTTTTGAGTGTTTGTTTTAGGCAAGCTGTCCTGCGACATCGCTTGTTACAACTGATATACACATACACCAATACATCCATCGTGTTTCGCTTAAGGCTCAGTTAGCCGACTGTAATGTAAAGTAACTGTAACGTAGGAAACAGCTGATCGAGAATTTTATATGAAAAGTAGGTTACGTTACATTACATCTCTATAACCATTTCTATTATTTTTCACATAACAAAATCGATCAGCTGTTTCTTACTGTTGTAGTTACATTACATTACATTCGGCGAACTGAGCCTTTATAGTACGACAGCATTTATTATTGGTTTAGTATAATACATGCGACGTGAATACATTTAAAAATCAAGACGTTTTTACATTTCAAGACTGTTTACGCAGCTCTCTAATACATACATAGGCGCATACTTATAGTCAAAACAAAGTATACTTTTATGTATTTAAAACCAGTATTACCATACAAAATACTGGTTTTAAATTCTTAAAGTTTACTTTGTTTTGACTATGAGTATGCCCCATAGACTTTTATTAAAATTTAATTTAGCGCGTAGGAAAATAGCGCTTTTTGGCTATAAATAGTTGCCAATGCTGTAACTTAGCGCGTTTAGGTTATGAATAGTTGGCATCGCTTTTTACAAATGATATTACTTGCAGCAAAGCATATTTATATAAAGGTCTGAAACAACTACGAAAATACAAAACAACATTTTGTTTGTGTAGAAATAATGGATGAATGTCAAAAACAGATGAATACAACCAGTCCTGGATAACTTGCACAACCACTAAATGAAAAACAAAAATTTTTGTGCAAATTAAAATTTGATGAATGTAGAGCACTATCTTTTGCACAAAAATAAAATCTTTTAAAAGAAATGCATTAATATTGCATTATCACATATTGGATACCGTATAATTAGATAAAATATAACAATTTTTTTTATCAGTTAGCACAAATAAATAATTAAAATACCCAAGAGTTCACATTCAGGGCTCTTGTGTAAATACCAAAAAAAAAACATGCAAAAAATTACACATTACCATTAGAACTACTTGCCATATAATGACTTACTTTTCTGATTGCCAATTTTCATTACTCGCTTACAAATCACATTACCTAAAATTACAAAAAATGACGTGCAAGTTGCTAAATGAAGAGAATGATTTTTTTAGACGAAATAGATTACGTGAAATGTTGACAGTAGGGAAGTGCTTCCACCAAAAATGCTTAATTTCAAACTCGATTACCTTTTTTGAAATTTTTTGCTGGGTATAAGTACATATATGCATATATCCATTGATATATACCATAAAATACATATTTTTTTTGAAGTGAGCATGTATGTATATATACATTACATTTCAAAACAAATTGCAAAAAATTAATAAGCTTCATACTTTAAGTATGTTGTATCTTGAGCTTATATGAAAAACTGTGAGATTGACAAAAATCAGAACTTAGGTTTTTCGTTTAATTTATTGCAAAGTTATATCTTGAAAAATTGCGATTTTATAAACGAAAAATACTACTGCTTGGAACAATTCATCAAATTCGTTTATTTCTCTTGAAAATTCTGAAAAACCTTATACGATTTTTCGTATTAGGTGACGATATTGCCATAGGCAAATGTGTACAATGTACATATGTATGTATGTATGTACGCATGTTTTTATGTATGCATGTACACTTTCACGTTTTATCTAATTCTATTGCACACTATATGTTTCAGTGATAATGCAATAATATTCATCAAATGCATTGCTTTGAGAAGATTTTGCTGTGTTGCAAAAAATATTGCAATAAAAACATAAAAGATAGTGCTAACGCAATAAATTTGCATTTGCATTGATTTGGTTAAGTGTGCAAAAATGGTCAATGCATTTGCATATTTAATGCAATAGTCCCAAGATCTGCATACAAGAAAAAGGAAATGTATGGATAGACAAAACCAAAGTAAATTTATTAATTGATAAACCTTTAATACGTTAAATGAGTAAAATAAAATATACATATACATACACATATTTTAATAATTATTTTTAAATGTCTTGTACACATTTTTTAAGTAAAAATTTATTTAAACTTTTTTATATATTTTTCACTACACACAATTGTGTATAACAAACCACAACAAAACAAAATGGCGTATGAAAATTGAACACAACTTTTGGCAGTCACGCATTAACACTACACGAGAAAAAAATTAACCACTTGAGTACTTGCATATACTTTATATAAATTTACTTTGGGTTGCAGTGTTGCCTCTCTAAAGGCCGGGGCACAATGAATCCGTTATACGTTATAAATACTTCGCCTTTTTCAACTGACATTATCACAACGACGGAAAAGGTTGGCACAATGAGTACTTTATTGACGGAAGCATTTGAACAGCTTCAATATGCTGATTCTCCATTTTATTTATTAAAGGGCCATTATTACAACTTAAAGTTAGTTAAAAATAGGATTTTTTCGGTCTTATAAAAACTTTATCATTTGCAAAATTTTACGTTAACCTACAGTGAGCGTAAATAACAAGCAAGTTTAACCTACCTGGTTAGTTAAATCAAATTTGCAATAATTGAAAGCTTTTTATACGTCCGATAAAATCCTACTTTTAACTAACTTTAAGTAGTAATAATGGTTCTAAATCAAATTTTTTTATTTATTTCGTTTATTTCTTTTGTTTAATTTTATTTTGCTGCCACAAAACACAAAAATCTAATTCAGAACATACTAAAAAAGCAACCAAACTACTAAACGTACGCAAAAAGTTAAAAAGTTAAAGTTAAAAGTGTACTTTGCGTTGACGGACACGTACTGAATGTAACAGCCCTCATAAGAAACCATGTATTTAACTTAGCGGTCAGCTGAAAAATGCGAAGTTTAACGTATGACGGATTCATTGTGCCCCGGTCTTAACAACTGACTGGCATTAAAGGCAGTGTTAGCCGAACGTTGCTATTGCTGTAACGTACCGTACTGTTAGCACGTTGGTGCACTTATAGAACACTTAAAAACGTCCTTACGATTTACTTTATTTTGTTGTTTTGGGCCTGTGCCAAATGGTAGCAAAGTACTAGTGTAAGTAAATTTCTGACACTTCTGAGGTGAATAAAATTTCACTAGCTCTGAGGGCTGGTAGAAATTTTGACACAACAGGTAAATTTTTGACAAGCTGCAATAAGAAGCATGGTATCATAAAATTTAAATCCACCGCCATGCCCCAATACAAAGGTTTTTACGTCCTTTAAGTTTAATTAGACTGTGAAAAAATCATTGTTTATTTTAGTTTGCGAAAAATGTTGCATCATATATATAATATTATATAATTTATTGCTACAAGAATATTGTTTTATATAAAAATGTCCTCTTAAAAATTTGTTGGTAGCCGGCGGTTTGTAGTCAGGCAAAGCAATACCGCCGCCGCAGCAACTGTTTCATCAGCTTCTTTCTATGCTCAAGCGAATTTGTCAAAATTTTACATTGTCAAAAAATATATCATTTGGCACAGCAGAAAAATGAAATTTTTTCCCCACAGGCAAATATTTTTTTACCATAGTACTTTTCTACCGTTTGACACACGCCCTTTAATATAAAAAAGGAGCAGCTGTTCACAAATCAGTGATGGAAATTAAAAAAGTTCAAATGGTGACTGTAGCGAAGAAAAAGTACCTAAAATATGTACTAAATGCTACTGAAACTGTATCGGAGCATGTACATAAAAATATATGTATGTACTTTATACATATGTTATACATTTATAATAAATAAATATGTTCATATATACATACACATCGATGGACACAAGTAGAAAAGCCCTAACTCGCATTTTCATGAAATTCAGCTTTTCAGTGATTCCAATACATTTCACACAAATGCACCACGTCACAAAAATTTATTACAAAAGCATAAAAACAACACTTTTACAAGCAGTTTAACAAAGCAGTTGAACTGTTTATTATTATTTTTTATCTTCTCCTGTAAAGTTGCAATTATTTGAATTAAGGTAGAATTAGCCGAACGTCCACGTAAGCTAATGAAAATGCTGACCGTTTTTGTTGATTGAAAACAATGCAAATGCTTACTGAAATTTGCTGTTACGTTGACGGTACGTCTCAACCTGTATAAAATTTAATTTCCTAACGTTGTTAAGTGACGTTTGTAAGCCAGTGATGATAGCATTGTAAGTTAAATGGAATAGGGGTATATTATTTTGGCTCTGTTTTTTGGTACTTTTGTTAATAACAATATCTGTGTGAAAATAATACATAAATATTTGGGTATGTATATACATACTTATGTACACAAATATATACATACATATGTATATGTATGTTGTTATATAAGTTAACACACCAAATGTTGCAATCCCACAAAAAACAGTTCTGTTCATCGAAAATAATTAATTTGCTTATATTTAATTTACTGACACTATCTTCCTTAATAACCAACGAGTTCATCAACATTTATTAAATTTATTTTATTGCTGATTTTGCGTCTACAATATTTTAAATATTTTTAATGGAATACCAGCAAAAAGTTAAATTCTGGTGCATCGGCAAATTAAGGCTAAAAGCATAGGTAACATTATTTTTAGGTGCTAGCTTTTAAGTCAGTCTGTGTTTGTAATCAAAAAGTTAAAGTTGAAAATAAAAAGTAATTAAAAAATAAAAAATAAAATATATTTTTTTTATTGGGAAATTAATAAAAAATCCCTTAACTGGCGCTCAATGTTTAAAGTTCGCAGTATCCTGTAAAAATAGTGTAGAAAAAGTGCCCTAAAGAAGTGCCATCACGCTGAAAGCCCTAAAGTAGTGCGACTATCAGGAGACAAAAGCGACAACTGCTTAGCGTTAAAGCCCTAAGAGGACTAAACGTAACCCCACGTAGAGTGTGAAAAGGAAGACCCCAGTAACGGCAAGCAAAAAGGATAAGTCACTGTCACCGTGGGATGAAATTAATTATAATAACGTAAGAAATATGTTTAAGTTAAATGTTAAGAATAATTAAAATAAACCATAAATCAATTTTGTCTAACACTATAAAAAACCAAAAGGTGAAAATAATTTAATCAAAATTTAAAAAAAAGTGAAAACAAATTTTAATACAAATGATGAAATTTTAATACATAGATGCAACACAAACTGCAAGAAAAGTGAAAATATTTAATGTTTTTTGAAATATCTAATATTTTTAATAGAATTCAATAAATAGAAATATAACAAAAATTAAAAATTTTAAAAACCCCCGACTTTTTCAGAAAAGATGTTATATCTTATAAACGGTTTTCTTCAAACATAGCTAAGAACCCTCTCGATCAAGTTATCTTTCAAACAGAAAAAACTAAATGAAAATCGGTCCAGCCGTTTGGCCTGTACGTGGACACGGACACACTACAAACTTATAACACCCCTTTTTGTTAGTCGGGGTTAAAAATGCAATTTTTTAAAGAAAATAAGGTAGAAATATTAAAGAAGATTTTTTGAATCATAATTTATAAATATTAATTTTATCAGTTTTTTACAAGGTATTACACTACACAGTCTGCGATTCCTATGGGACCCTCCAGATTGTTTAAAAGTTAACACAGTGACATTTTTTTTTATCCCAAAGTAATTTACATTTAATTTACGCAATCAGACTTAGAATGACTAATTAGTACTATCGTTAAAAGAGTAGTGCAGGAAAATGTTAGTAATAATCCAAATAGTATACTTACGACTGCAACAGACGAGACGATTAGATCGGAACATTTCGGTCAAATAGGAGACCTAGATAGAATACCTGACATCGTAACAATCCTAAAGGATTTTTCAGGAAATCCGGCGGAATTTAGTTCTTGGAGGAAAAGCGTAGATCGCGTCCTCAAGATTTACGAAAACACAAGAGGAACACCAAAATACTATGGCATCCTTAATACTATAAGAAGCAAAGTGACAGGAAATGCCGACATGATTCTAGAATCCTATAATGTGCCTTTGGATTGGAAAGCAATATGCCATTGCTTGAATCTCCACTATGCAGACAGACGTCACATTACAACTCTTGAGTGTCAGCTCGCATCTTTAGTGCAAGGGAAAAACTCTATTCACCAGTTTTATCAGGAGGCTTACAACCACCTTTCACTTATACTGAATAAAATATCAAGTTTAGAGATAGGACAGGAAGCTTTGCATTTGCTAACGCAAACTTATAGAAGCAAGGCTCTTGAGACGTTCATAAGAGGCCTCAACGACGACCTTCCGAAACTTTTGGGCATGAAGGAGCCCTCAGACTTACCACAAGCTCTACACCTATGCATGAAACTAGAAAATCAGGGCTATAGGTCACAATACACTTACAACCATAACAAAAATCGAAGATTGGGGCAAGAAGCGATACAGAAAAAGGTAAAATATTTGCTGAGCACTTAAACTCCGTTTTTACGCCAAACATATGTACTGGTGTTGCTGATTTGCCGAATGTAGTCGCTCTATCCCCTCAACACATAAAGTTTAAGACGCGTGATTTACAAAAATTAGTTGCCGAACTCAACCCGAAGAAAGCTCCGGGTATTGACGGAATTAGTAACCAGATGCTTATGAACTTGCCTCGTATTGCAATGAGAATCCTATTATTCATATTTAATGCCATTTTACGACTGGAGTATTGTCCACACAGCTGGAAGCTTGCCAAGGTTAAAATGATTCCAAGGCCGGGCAAAGATCTAACCAAGGCTGAGTCATATAGGCCAATAAGTCTACTATCAACTATGTCAAAGCTTTTCGAAAAACTGCTCAAAACAAAATTGTCCCCAATTCTAATTAGTAGTAGGTGCATACCAGACTATCAATTTGGTTTTAGAAGTCAGCATAGCACCATTGAACAAACTCACAGATTGGTTCAATTTATAAGAAGAAGTTTTGATGAAAAAAAGTAAGCTCTTTATTGACGTTTACCAGGCATTTGATAAAGAGTGCCATGAAGGCCTACTTTTAAAATTGAAGACTTACTTACCAATAAACATTTTAAATCTTTTGGAAAGTTACATTATTTCCCGTAAGTTCACTGTTGTGGAAGGAGACTTTACGAATAGGCCTGAAACTATTTCATCCGGTGTGCCACAGGGGAGCATACTGGGACCAGTTTTATACTTGATTTATACTTGTGATATGCCTGTGAGCAGTAGTATCCATACTTGCACATTTGCCGACGATACAGCCTGCCTTAGTATGCACAAAAACCCTGATGAGGCATCCCGCAAACTCCAGGAACACATTAGCCAGATGGAGCTTTGGTTAAACTTATGGAGAATTAAAGTCAATGAACAAAAGTGTGTCCATATAACGTTCACCCTAAGAAGAGATACTTGCTCCCCCATTCGGAATAACAATCAAGTTGTTCCTCAACATTCACATGTGAAATATCTTGGTATACACCTTGATCGACGACTTACATGGAAACACCACAGTAGTAGTGAATTGCCAATTCTGGCGCCGATTAAAATTGTTAAATTGTGGCTGAAATTTATAAATTGTTGCTGAAATTGTTAAATTTGGGTAATTAAAATTTGAAAATTGTTAAATTCTTGGAAATTTGATACCTACGAGGGTGTTTCAATAAGTCCGTCTTAATTTTTGTTTACATAAGGAGTTTTTTGTTTACATTAAACCTTGTGGGAACGGGTGATTTTTTTTGGGTTACATTAATTTTGATAACGGGTGATTGTTCTTGAGGTTTTTTATGAGTATATATGCCGACGGCAAAATCATGAAAATGATTTTTTCTAATACCAATATTGAAATAGTGATTATTAATTTTTCCTAATGCCTACGGAAATGCATGATAATTTTTCCTAATGCCTACGGCAAAACATGATTATTATTTTTTTCAAATGCCGACGGCAAAACATGATTATTATTTTTTTTTCAAATGCCGACGGCAAAACATGATTATTATTTTATAATGCTCCCAGTGTTGCCAGACTGTAAAAATTTGTTATCATAATACTATATCAGTAATATCAGAGAAAGAAGGTTTGATGAATACTAGGTCATATGGTTTCATATGAATCATGGGAATGTGCTTGTGTGATTTCCTCACGCTAATAAATTGTTTATAAATAAACAATAAATAAATTGTTATAAAATAAAATAATTTAATAAATTATTTTATTTATTCATAAAACGTTCTCATGTATGTGAACACCCCTAATGCTTGTGTGTGGGGGTCCAGCTTGTTTGTAGCTGGTAAACTGTATATTCTGTTTATTTGCTTAAGAAATATATTTGTATGTATGTATGTGTGTATGTATGTATGTATGCATGTGTATGTATGTGCGATCGAAAGAACTTGTGCGTGGAATATTTTGTGGCTGTGTAGAATACATTTATATTTTGCAACGTAATCATTTTCTTTGTCTGCGATTATTTTAAGGCAGCAA
Organism: Tachina grossa; assembly: GCA_949987645.1. Classification (NCBI taxonomy): domain Eukaryota; kingdom Metazoa; phylum Arthropoda; class Insecta; order Diptera; family Tachinidae; genus Tachina; species Tachina grossa. Next base: position 81,743,308 of record OX465278.1, on the reverse strand, counting down.
AGTTTCAACTAAGTACAGTCATCAGCAGAGAAACAAAAGTAAATACTGTGAATGCTGCAAGAATACTGCTACTAATTTTCCTATAAATACGCCAACTTTTCTAACCAACACATCAGTACTTTATTGTATTTACAAGTAGTATCATCAGCAATTGTGTTAAAGTTTTATAATAATAATAAAATAATTAAAAATGAGTTATACAGGTTATCAGTGTAAAAGATGCCATAAGGTATACAAATACCAAAAGTCCTTTTTGGATCATGTGAAAAGTCATACCGTGCAGGATCAAATGGTCGTAAGTCGGGGTACAAGTCAAGAGCAACCGCAGACATTTGTTCAAAATCCTCAACAGCAGATAAATTCATTTCATCACCAGCAGCACCCTTCTCTACCGTATCCGCAATATCAACTATACGGTATGGCTAACTGTTACCCTACACCAATGTCATGGAGTAATCAGTTTTTGGCATCAGGAGTACCAATGCAATATGAGTATCCAAGTTACAATTATAATCCCGTCACACCAGTTAATCAAATGGAGCAGTATTCCAATTTGATGCAATGGCAACCTCTTAATTACCATCAACAAGAGCAGCAGCTACAACAACAAGCTCATCAACAAGGTGTGGATATCCTTGGAGGAACTTTATACAACGATGCTATGGACATAAGTTTACCGGAAAGTGATGGAGAAGTAGAAGAAAAAAGAGAAGAAACTCTACCAACTCCAATGAGTACTTCGCATGCTAGGAGAGAAGAAGAAGTCGAAGAGAATGTGAGATATTACAAAATATCCAAAGCCTTCAAAAACCATATTGCCACATATGTAATACTAAATAAAAAGGACCAACTTCTCTTGCAAGAATTTATTAAAGAAAACATGAATATTTTTATTGAGAAACTTCAAATGTCTTTGTCTAAACATATAATAATTAAATTTCATGTGAGTATTGTGGCGGAGTACATCAAAATTGTAGAAGAAGAATTGGAGTTGTGTATTATAACACATTTAGCCAAAATGAGTTTGCTGACGAAGGCAGATAACATTGAAGAATTATTTCGTAAACAGATAGAGGAGATTTCAACAAAAATGTCCGAATTTGAAGAGCGAGATTCTAGTTGGACTTTGTCACGCATAGTCCGAGCAGAAATCAACATCAACAAATTTTCGCTAGTCAAAGGATCAAGTTGGATATCTACTCCGGAAAAACTATTAAGAAAAAAAGCTTGCATCAATATTGAAAATAGTGATGAATACTGCTTCAAGTGGTGTATAATCGCTGCCATGGATACTACCAAATACAACCATATAGAACGTTGCAGTTCTTATAATATTCAGGACATTTCTGCAGAGACGATTGTTACGCGAAATGGTGTAACACTAAATTTCAGAAACTTAAATTACCCATTAGCACTAAACAAAATTAAGGAGTTCGAGGTAAATAATCCAGCAATAAGTGATAATGTGTTTGGTTATGATGAGAGAGCAGATCAAATCATCGGTCCCTATTATGTGACCAATGATGAGAAAGTAAAGCATGTCAACTTGTTGCTTTTGGAGAATGGTGAAGTTCATCACTACATATTGATAAAGAACATATCAAAGTAAGTTAGAAAATTATACAACACTTTAATTTAATGATACATATACTTGTTTTATATATTTTATAATATAGACATTTTACTTATAAACTTTTATATATTTCTTTTCATTCAGAGGCTTTTACGAAATCAATTAACACAGAATGGACACAAATTACATTTCTGCAACACTTGTCTCCAATACACACATAACGAAAATGGTATGAGTAGCCATAAGGCGGAATGCGGCAAAATAGTGACAACTATGCCGTCAGGTCCAGATGCAGTTCTAAGTTTTAAGGGGCATCAGAGGAAAATGGATGTCCCCTTTGTGGTGTACGCAGACTTCGAATGCATCCTGGAAGACATTAGTAATAACGTGAGTAGTAAAACCAGTCTTGTCAAAAAGCACACTCCTTGTGCTTTTAGTTACTACATTAAGTGTCTCCATAACAATAAGTTAGATAAATTAAGGGTTTATACAGGGAAAGATGCTTCACAAAAATTTGTTTCATTTTTAATTAAAGATTGTGAGGATATTTATAATAATCATTTAGTAAATAATAGGCAAATGGATACTTTATCCCCTTCTGATATTTATAATTTTTATAGTGCGGTGAATTGTCATATTTGTCAAAAATTTCTAGGTAAAGATCGCGTTAGAGATCATTGTCACATTAGCGGTAAATATAGAGGTGCAGCCCACAATAACTGTAATTTGAATTACCAAATTCCCAAGTTTATACCAGTTTACTTTCACAATTACTCAAATTATGACTCACATCTTTTTATTAAAGAACTAGGTGAAATTTCTATGCAACTGAAAGTACTCCTTCTCAATAAGGAGCTTTATATATCACTCTCGCAATTTACAGAAATGAGCGATGGTCATAATCTTGAAATAAGATTTCTTGATACATTACGCTTTATGGCTGAGAGTTTAGAATCATTAGCCTGCAATTTGTCGGATAATGATTTTAACACTATAGGGTCCTTGTTTCAAGCAGAAAAAGAATTTCAGCTTATTAAGAAAAAAGGCATTTTCCCCTATGAGTACCTAAATTCATTTCAAAAATTGTCCCTTCTACTAGTTTTTTTGGTGTACTTGTCTCTATCTTGACTGATGGGTTTTCAGGCTTTCAGGTATTATTTTCAACTTCTGTCTTGATGTTACTTTCTTCTTTCATGCGAATTCTTTTAATATTTTTAGAACTATTTATGAATTCTTTAAGAGGTTCTGTTATAGGTTCAAATGTATCTCTTAATTGTTCACGTGTATCTATTTCACCAGTTTTTATACTACGAAGCTTATTCTTCAACACATTTCTTGTCAACACCAACTGCTTTAAAATTTTCTCATCCATGTTTGCTGAGGGCAAATAACAGGTATCAGCAATCAGATCAGCTTTTCAGGACCTGGTCTGGTTTTCAGATCAGCTTTTCAGGACCTGGTCTGGTTTTCAGATCAGCTTTTCAGGACCTGGTCTGGTTTTCAGATCAGCTTATCAGGACCTGCTCTGGTTTTCAGATCAGCTTATCAGGACCTGGTCTGGTTTTCAGATCAGCTTATCAGGACCTGGTCTGGTTTTCAGATCAGCTTATCAGTACTTGGTCTGGTTTTTAGATCAGCTTATCAGGAGCTGGTCTGGTTTTCAGATCAGCTTTTCAGGACGTGGTCTGGTTTTCAGATCAGCTTTTCAGGACCTGGTCTGGTTTTCAGATCAGCTTTATCAGGACCTGGTCTGGTTTTCAGATCAGCTTTTCAGGACCTGGTCTGGTTTTCAGATCAGCTTTTCAGGACCTGGTCTGGTTTTCAGATCAGCTTATCAGGACCTGGTCTGGTTTTTAGATCAGCTTATCAGGAGCTGGTCTGGTTTTCAGGTAGCTGGTATGGTTTGGAGATCAGCTTATCAGGTATCGGATGAGGTTATAGCAAATAGATGTATCAAGTTTAAAGTTAGATTAATAACTAAAGTCAATCTTTTATGAGAAGTAGTTTATATAGCTATGAAATAGTCAAATTGCTTTCTGTAGCGACCATCATTTAATTCATTGTCTTTGCTTATCACTAAAAAGCCATATTTATCCCTCCAACACTCTCGACAAATTTCTTGGAACTTTTCATAACTCATATCGCTGCCAACATGATCCCTATAAACATGCTTCATATTTGTCTCATCTTGCTTAAACATTATAATAACATTTGCATTGTCTCTTATTAAATGTTTGGGAATTCTAGTATAAGTTTGACACAAGTAGAATGAATCAACATCCCTATGCCGTCCCATACAAAAATATGAACGTATATTATTCTGCTTCTCACATGCAACATCATCAAATATTATAATTGAATTAGTTTTAGCTTGGTCAGGTGGAATAACTGATTCATTATCGGTGAATGTATAATATCCCATTCCTTTAATTGGTGAAATTAGTTTCTTCAAGTACTCATATTTAGGTTGATAAAGAGATTTTGAGTATAAATAGATGTTTTCAAACTTGAGTCCATTAGGACTTTCTAGTAAGCCGATCATAACATTAGTCTTGCCACAATTTGATGACCCTACTATTAGAGCACGAATAGAATTTGGTAAGAGGGCACTATGCTTTATTTTTGAAGTGATGTTCGATGATTCATCAATATTACGAACTAAAATATTTTTATGTTGTTTCACTAACTGCATTTTTGTAAATAAATACATTTCATAAATGTTACCTCTTTTTATAGAAAAAATCAGATATATGGTTATACGATATCAGAAAACGTTTAGTCATAACAACACCTTCGTTGAAGGAGGTATAGTACATAAAATAATAAACTCTCTACCTGTTGAAGCTTATCTTCCTGGATATCAGTACTGTGGACCTGGAACAAAACTACAAAAACGTTTAAATCGAGGTGATAAAGGAATTAATCTATTGGACTCTGCTTGTAAGGATCACGATATAGCTTATTCAAAAAATAAGGATTTAAGCACTAGACATAAAGCTGATAAAATATTTGAAAATTCAGCTTGGGATCGAGTTTTATCAAAAGATAGTAGTATTGGTGAAAAATCATTTGCCTATATGGTTACTAACGCAATGAAAGCCAAAACAAAATTTGGTATGGGTGTGGAGAAAAAGAAAAATGTTAAAAAGAAGAAGCTAAATGATAAAACACTGTTTATAACATCAATTACAGCTGCAACAAAAATACTAAAGAAGGAAAAACCATTAGATATTAACTCAGCAATTAAAATTGCCCGAAAAACTATCAACAAATCATTAAAAGGAAGAAAATCTCAAATCATAGTACCACGTGTAATACGTATCCCAAAAATTGGTGGGTTTTTGCCTCTAATACCGATTTTAGCTGCTCTGGGTGCAATTGGTAGTCTAACAACTGGAGGTGCTGCTATAGCTAAAGCTGTAAATGCAACAAGGAATGCAAAAAATCAACTTGATGAAGCAACTAGACATAATAAAGCGATGGAATCTATTGCAGTTGGAAAGGGACTTTACTTAAAACCATATAAAAAGGGTTATGGTTTAGTTTTCAAAGAGGAATCAAAAAACTATTAGAGATGCTACCCAACAGACCACTATCTGATGAGGACCTAAACCGTTTCTCTATAAATATTCCATATTTTAGAGGAGTTTTCATGTTGAATACTCTACCAAAACGAACAAAGAAAATAGAATGTGGAATAATCAATTTAGACGTATCAACAGGACCTGGTACACATTGGGTAGCATATTATAAAAACAACAATGAAAAATAATATTTCGACAGCTTTGGAAACTTACAACCTCCTTCGGAAGTAGTCAAATATCTTGGTACAAATATAAAATACATTTATAATCAACATCAGAATTTCAATACATTTACCTGTGGTCATTTATGTCTTAAATTTCTTTATGAAATAACTGAAAATATTAAACAAAAAAGCACAAACATTTATATTTTACAAAACTCTTTCATGTATTTTTATTTATAATTTAAAATACAAAATTATTATATATTATTGCCAAATTAGAAATTGGGAATTTTGAATTAGAAATTCACTCAGCTCGCTTTCAACAATTAAGCTTTGTTCACCTTCTCTACTTAAGCAATATGATCCGCTCAAGAGTTCTTTAATTTCATCATCGGTTAAAGTATTATATCGCTTTGGCAGGAACATTATGTGGTTTTCCATTTCAACTTTTAGTGTTGGCCTATATTTTGTTGTTACTCTTGTCACTTTTCGAATGGTGTATTTAATTGATGTCTCAAGCTCCTTTATGTGGATTAAGGTTTTAATTTTTAGGTAATTAAATTTTGATGTTAGATTTGTTGTAGACTCCATTTTTCATTTATTTCTGCTCACTTTAAATGTTTAACTGAAAATTATCTTAAAAGTAGCGATGATGACTTCAAGAAGGCTAATCGAGAATATTTATGGTGAAATAGTGAATAAGTGGGGGATAGTGATAGACAGAAGGAGATGGTTATAGAGACAAAAGGGATAGAGAGAGATAGAGTGCTAAAAAAAGCAGAATGGAATATAGATGATGGTATAGATATTTTAAAGATCAAGGGATACTACTTTAAAAATTTAAAGAGCAAATTAGTCTTAAAGAAACCTTCAAACAATCATCATTCATTAATTTATCGGCAAATAAAATGAGCCAAATTAGACGTACTCTAAACCAATTTATAAGAGATTTCGAAAGTTTCAGGCTTTTTGATCATTGGGAGATGATCAAATTTTTCGAAAATATGCTAGATGAGAACGAAGAATATGGTGTCATGGAAGATGAAGACAACACAGAAGGACACTTCAAAAGCTGTCCTTGGTATGATCCTGAGTGTGAGGAAGGACCTGATACTTGTAGATGTACAATTAATTTTTTGCGCAAAAGTATATTAGAAAATTTAATAATTAGATACTATGAAATGTTTCCATCATTATAATTAAAATAAATAAAATTAAATTAAAATGTATTATTAATATAAATAAAATTAAATTATTCCTTGTTTTGTATTATTTTTTAAAGGAAATTTAGGAATCATTTATTCGAATAGAAAATTACATGTATTGAAAAATATCCGATTATCTAAATTGTTTCTCTTTATGAAAATATGAAATTTAATGGAATTTCATAATATTGTGAAATTCAACTTGTTTTGTGCAGAACCTCTCAGGGAAAACAAGACTGTGCATGTTTAAGCGATATGAAAACAAGAATTTGCAAATAAGCAGAAACAAAAATTTTTTGATTCAACTGAGTAAAGCCAATAAAGAAATAAACACCATTCACACATTTCATTCTCTTTTCAATATTTTATTTAAAATTTTTTCTTAAAAATTTATTTACATATGTATGTACAATAGTTTTTCTTAAAAATTCATATACATTTGTACAATAGTTTTTCTTAATAAATAGGATTTTATTTACAACCAGTTTTCTTAATAAATAGGATTTTATTTACAACCATTTTTCTTAATAAAAAGGATTTTATTTAAAGTCATTTTAACAACAATAAATAGGATTTTATTTACAATAATGTTTCTTAATAACTAAGATTTTATATACAATTTGAAAATTAACCACTTAATTAAAAATTAACTAATTTTAGCTATTTTCTTGCATTCTAGCAATTTCATCTAGCAACATATCAAGTTCGTATTCAGGGTTAGTTTCCTTAATACGAAAATGATACCATGCATATGTGTTAATATTATTTGACCTAATTTTTCTCTTATCGTCTCCGTAACTTAAGACTACCTTATTTAATTTACTAGTATATATATGGTGAAGCTTAGATTTAAATGTTAACATATTATCGTATACATTAGTCTTATTGAATAAACAGTTTCTATAAGTAGCTAAACTACATTTATCTAATATGGATCTTTTTACCCCCTTCGATTTTTTAACGTCATTTTGATTTTGTACACTGAATGAGCACATTTTTGATCGCAGCCCAACAAATTCTGTCATTATCTTACCGCAGTTTTCATCTTTCATCATGCCTAAAACTTTTTTATTTATTAATGGGAAATTATAAGTATTGTCCGTGGGATAGTCCGATGTATCAAAATGTTCTTATATGTCATTTTTTATGTCAGCGTAAAAGTCATCCGTCTTTATTGAATATATAAAAGAGTCCGTGTCCATATAGTTAAATGAGAGTTTTGTCTTAAACTTAGGTTGCATGTACCCGTAATGAAAATTATACATTTTCCATTTGGACAACTCAAGTACACAAAATCCTAAGTAAATTGGTTTATTGTAGCAGGTTTTGTCTCTAGTCATTTCGATTGCTACCAGATCTTCGGAAAATATAGATAAACTATGAAAATTTGGTTTTGATATCCAATCTTGAGCCCCCAAATGGCTCCGATTCGTTCTCTCCCAATTATTGACAATTTTAACATCTCTCCTCTTATCCACATTTTGCATGGTTTTACCATAGATTGCATTATTAAGTAGCTTGAAAAAGTTTTTTTCAAAAGCATTTTTAGCAGTGGCTCTATGTCTGGTATTTAGGTCAATATAGCCTTTTAACCATGGAGATTGTTTAAATGCTAGAATACGATGTGTTTTCTTTAAAACTAAGCCATTTTCTAAGCATTGTTTCAGAACTATAAAGTGTATCACGTATGATTGCTTTGTAGAGAAATCAGTTATCAACTTGCCATACTTTGCCTGCAGTGGTCTTTTATTTTCAGCGCAAAAAGGTAGGTCATTATGCAAGTCATGTAAGTGAGAAGGATAATCCAAAGTGACCTCATATACATAACCGTCTGTTCCATTGTCAGATATGCTGTTTGGATCCAGATTCAGCTCGTCTTGCGATAACCATCTGAACCCACCATGAGGAAGATATTCCGACATTGCCCAACCGTAAAGGTTATTTGCGTCTAAATAGACAGGAAACTCCGAGGGCTTTTCTTTATCGAAATCTTCCAAATATTTGTTATTCGCTTTCGAATATCTTTGGCTACACTGTACGATTCCCCCACGTATACCTTTTTTCATAAAATTGTACATGTCTATGTCCGTCAATAATTTTAGTTCAATTTTTGTGTATTTTAACATTGCATCCCAGGAAAGTCCAGGTGCGGTATAGTATTGACATGGATCCAGCTCATAAATACCTTTACAAACTTTTCTAAAGTTCTCGAAAATATCTGTCAGTAAGAGGACATCTGTTTTTAAGTAAAGTTCCATGTAATCTTTCATTGTTTTACAACCAAAAGTATTCCATACCTCTACAGCATGTGATTATTCCTCTAAAGAACACTCTTTATTGTTCAACTTATTAAAGAAATCACTGCGTGAAAGCAGCTGGCACTCGTCTAATTTTTGAAATGAATTTAGGTACTCATAGGGGAAAATGCCTTTCTTCTTAATAAGCTGAAATTCTTTTTCTGCTTGAAACAAGGACCTTATAGTGTTAAAATCATTATCCGACAAATTGCAGGCTAATGATTCTAAACTCTCAGCCATAAAGCGTAATGTATCAAGAAATCTTATTTCAAGATTATGACCATCGCTCATTTGTGTAAATTGCGAGAGTGATATATAAAGCTCCTTATTAAGAGGGAGTACTTTCAGTTGCATAGAAATTTCACCTAGTTCTTTAATAAAAAGATGTGAGTCATAATTTGAGTAATTGTGAAAGTAAACTGGTATAAACTTGGGAATTGGGTAATTCAAATTACAGTTATTGTGGGCTGCACCTCTATATTTACCGCTAATGTGACAATGATCTCTAACGCGATCTTTACCTAGAAATTTTTGACAAATATGACAATTCACCGCACTATAAAAATTATAAATATCAGAAGGGGATAAAGTATCCATTTGTCTATTATTTACTAAATGATTATTATAAATATCCTCACAATCTTTAATTAAAAATGAAACAAATTTTTGTGAAGCATCTTTCCCCGTATAAACCCTTAATTTATCTAACTTATTGTTATGGAGACACTTAATGTAGTAACTAAAAGCACAAGGAGTGTGCTTTTTGACAAGACTGGTTTTACTACTCACGTTATTACTAATGTCTTCCAGGATGCATTCGAAGTCTGCGTACACCACAAAGGGGTCATCCATTTTCCTCTGATGCCCCTTAAAACTTAGAACTGCATCTGGACCTGACGGCATAGTTGTCACTATTTTGCCGCATTCCGCCTTATGGCTACTCATACCATTTTCGTTATGACTATACTGTAGGCACCTATTACAAAAATGTAGCTTATTGTGATTTTTGGTAGACTGACTTCGTAAAAGTCTGTGAATGACAAAAAATATACAAAAGTTTATTAGTAAAATGTCTCTATTATAAAATATATAAAACAAGTATATGTATCATTAAATTAAAGTGTTGTATAATTTTCTAACTTACCTTGATATGTCTTTTATCAAAATGTAGTGATGAACTTCACCATTCTCCAGAAGCAACAAGTTGACATGCTTTACTTTCTCCTCCTTGGTCACATAATAGGGACCGATGATTTGATCTGCTCCCTCATCGTACCCAAACAAATTAACGCTTATTGTTGGATTATTTACCTTGAACTCCTTAATTTTGTTTAGTGCCAATGGGTAAGTTAAATTTTTGTAATTTAACGCTACACCATTTCGTGTAACAATCGTCTCTGCAGAAATGTCCTGAATATTATAAGAACTGCAGCGTCTTGCATCATGATAGTTGGTAGTATCCATGGCAGCGATTATATGTTATCAATGTTATCTGCCTTCGTCAGTAAACTCATTTTGGCTAATTGTGTTATAACACACAACTCCAATTCTTCTTCTACGATTTTGATGTAATCCGCCACAATACTCACATGAAATTTAATTATTATATGCTTAGACAAAGACATTTGAAGTCTCTCAATAAAAATATTCATGTTTTCTTTAATAAATTCTTCCAAGAGAAGCTGGTCCTTTTTATTTAGTATTACATATGAAACGATATGGTTTTTGAAGGCTTTCGATATTTTGTAATATCTCACATTCTCTTCGACTTCTTCTCTCCTAGCATGCGAAGTACTCATTGCAGTTGGTAGAGTTTCTTCTCTTTTTTCTTCTACTTCTCCATCACTTTCCGGTAAACTTATGTCCATAGCATCGTTGTATAAAGTCCCTCCAAGGATATCCACACCTTGTTGATGAGCTTGTTGTTGTAGCTGCTGCTCTTGTTGATGGTAATTAAGAGGTTGCCATTGCATCAAATTGGAATACTGCTCCATTTGATTAACTGGTGTGACGGCATTATAATTGTAACTTGGATACTCATATTGCATTGGTACTCCTGATGCCAAAAACTGATTATTCCATGACATTGGTGTAGGGTAACAGTTAGCCATACCGTATTGTTGATATTGGGGATACGGTAGAGAAGGGTGCTGCTGGTGATGAAATGAATTTATCTGCTGTTGAGGATTTTGAACAAATGTCTGCGGTTGCTCTTGATTTGTACCCCGACTTACGACCATTTGATCCTGCACGGTATGACTTTTCACATGATCCAAAAAGGACTTTTGGTATTTGTATACCTTATGGCATCTTTTACACTGATAACCTGTATAACTCATTTTTAATTATTTTATTATTATTATAAAACTTTAACACAATTGCTGATGATACTACTTGTAGATACAATAAGGTACTGATGTGTTGGTACGAAAATTAGTAGCAGTATCCTTGCAGCATTCACAGTATTTACTTTTGTTTCTCTGCTGATGACTGTACTTAGTTGAAACTTTGCTGCCTTAAAATAATCGCAGACAAAGAAAATGATTACGTTGCAAAATATAAATGTATTCTACACAGCCACAAAATATTCCACGCACAAGTTCTTTCGATCGCACATACTTACACATGCATACATACATACATACATGCATTCATATATATTTCTTAAACAAATAAACAGAATATAAAGCTTACCAGCGACAAACAAGCTGGACCCCCCACACACAAGAATTAGGAGCGTTCACATACATGAGAACGTTTTATGAATAAATAAAATAATTTATTAAATTATTTTATTTTATAACAATTTATTTATTGTTTATTTATAAACAATTTATTAGCGTGAGGAAATCACACAAGCACATTCCCATGATTCATATGAAACCATATGACCTAGTAGTCATCAAACCTTCTTTCTCTGATATTACTGATATAGTATTATGATAACAAATTTTTACAGTCTGGCAACACTGGGAGCATTAGAAAAAAATAACAATCATGTTTTGCCGTCGGCATTTGGAAAAAATAATAATCATGTTTTGCCGTAGGCATTAGGAAAAATTATCATGCATTGCCGTAGGCATTAGAAAAAAATAACAATCATGTTTTGCCGTCGGCATTTGAAAAAAATAATAATCATGTTTTGCCGTAGGCATTAGGAAAAATTATCATGCATTGCCGTAGGCATTAGGAAAAATTATCATGCATTGCCGTAGGCATTAGGAAAAATTATCATGCATTGCAGTCGGCATTTGAAAAAAATAATAATCATGTTTTGCCGTAGGCATTAGGAAAAATTATCATGCATTGCCGTAGGCATTAGGAAAAATTAATAATCACTATTTCAATATTGGTATTAGAAAAAATCATTTTCATGATTTTCCCGTCGGCATATATACTCATAAAAAACTTCAAAAAAATCACCCGTTATCACAATTAATGTAACCCAAAAAAATCACCCGTTCACACAAAGTTAATGTAAACAAAAAACTCATAATGTAAACAAAAAATAAGACTGACTTATTGAACCACCCTCGTAGGTATCAAATTTCACAAATTTCCAAGAATTTAACAATTTTCAAATTTTAATTACCCAAATTTAACAACTTCACCAACAATTTAACAATTTTAATTGGGGCAGGATTGGCAATTCCCTACTACTTATGATGTATGTATGTATGTATGTATGTGCGATCGAAGGAACTTGTGCGTGGAATATTTTGTGGCTGTGTAGAATACATTTATATTTTGCAACGTAATCATTTTATTTGTCTGCGATTATTTTAAAGCAGCAAAGTTTCAACTAAGTACAGTCATCAGCAGAGAAATAAAAAGTTAAAACTGTGAATGCTGCAAGGATAATGCTACTAATTTTCGTATAAATACGCCAAATTTTCTAACCAACACATCAGTACTTTATTGTATTTACAAGTAGTATCATCAGCAATTGTGTTGAAGTTTTATAATAATAAAATAATTAAAAACGAGTTATACAGGTTATCAGTGTAATAGATGCCATAAGGTATACAAATACCAAAAGTCCTTTTTGGATCATGTGAAAAGTCATAGCGTGCAGGATCAAATGGTCGTAAGTCGGGGTACAAATCAAGAGCAACCGCAGACATATGTCCAAAATCCTCAACAGCAGATAAATTCATTTCATCACCAGCAGCACCCTTCTCTACCGTATCCCCAATATCAACAATACGGTATGGCTAACTGTTACCCTACACCAATGTCATGGAGTAATCAGTTTTTGGCATCAGGAGTACCAATGCAATATGAGTATCCAAGTTACAATTATAATCCCGTCACACCAGTTAATCAAATGGAGCAGTATTCCAATTTGATGCAATGGCAACCTCTTAATTATCATCAACAAGAGTAGCAGCTACAACAACAAGCTAATCAACAAGGTGTGGATATCCTTGGAGGGACTTTATACAACGATGCTATGGACATAAGTTTACCGGAAAGTGATGGAGAAGTAGAAGAAAAAAGAGAAGAAACTCTGCCAACTGCAATGAGTACTTCGCATGCTAGGAGAGAAGAAGTCGAAGAGAATGTGAAATATTACAAAATATCGAAAGCCTTCAAAAACCATATCGCTACATATGTAATACTAAATAAAAAGGACCAGCTTCTCTTGGAAGAATTTATTAAAGAAAACATGAATATTTTTATTGAGAGACTTCAAATGTCTTTGTCTAAGCATATAATAATTAAATTTCATGTGAGTATTGTGGCGGAGTACATCAAAATCGTAGAAGAAGAATTGGAGTTGTGTGTTATAACACATGTAGCCAAAATGAGTTTACTGACGAAGGCAGATAACATTGAAGAATTTTTCCGTAAACAGATTGAGGAGATTTCAACAAAAATGTCCGAATTTGAAGAGCGAGATTCTGGTTGGACTTTCTCACGCATAGTCCGAGCAAAAATCAACATCAACAAATCTTCGCTAGTCAAAGGATCAAGTTGGATATTCACACCACAAAAATTAGAAGGCAGAAAAGCATGCATCAATATTGAAAATAGTGACTAATACTGCTTCAAGTGGTGTATAATCGCTGCCATGGATACTACCAACTATCATGATGCAAGACGCTGCAGTTCTTATAATATTCAGGACATTTCTGCAGAGACGATTGTTACACGAAATTGTGTAGCGTTAAATTACAAAAATTTAACTTACCCATTGGCACTAAACAAAATTAAGGAGTTCGAGGTAAATAATCCAACAATAAGCGTTAATTTGTTTGGGTACGATGAGGGAGCAGATCAAATCATCGGTCCCTATTATGTGACCAAGGAGGAGAAAGTAAAGCATGTCAACTTGTTGCTTCTGGAGAATGGTGAAGTTCATCACTACATTTTGATAAAAGACATATCAAGGTAAGTTAGAAAATTATTCAACACTTTAATTTAATGATACATATACTTGTTTTATATATTTTATAATAGAGACATTTTACTAATAAACTTTTGTATATTTTTTGTCATTCACAGACTTTTACGAAGTCAGTCTACCAAAAATCACAATAAGCTACATTTTTGTAATAGGTGCCTACAGTATAGTCATAACGAAAATGGTATGAGTAGCCATAAGGCGGAATGCGGCAAAATAGTGACAACTATGCCGTCAGGTCCAGATGCAGTTCTAAGTTTTAAGGGGCATCAGAGGAAAATGGATGACCCCTTTGTGGTGTACGCAGACTTCGAATGCATCCTGGAAGACATTAGTAATAACGTGAGTAGTAAAACCAGTCTTGTCAAAAAGCACACTCCTTGTGCTTTTAGTTACTACATTAAGTGTCTCCATAACAATAAGTTAGATAAATTAAGGGTTTATACGGGGAAAGATGCTTCACAAAAATTTGTTTCATTTTTAATTAAAGATTGTGAGGATATTTATAATAATCATTTAGTAAATAATAGACAAATGGATACTTTATCCCCTTCTGATATTTATAATTTTTATAGTGCGGTGAATTGTCATATTTGTCAAAAATTTCTAGGTAAAGATCGCGTTAGAGATCATTGTCACATTAGCGGTAAATATAGAGGTGCAGCCCACAATAACTGTAATTTGAATTACCCAATTCCCAAGTTTATACCAGTTTACTTTCACAATTACTCAAATTATGACTCACATCTTTTTATTAAAGAACTAGGTGAAATTTCTATGCAACTGAAAGTACTCCCTCTTAATAAGGAGCTTTATATATCACTCTCGCAATTTACACAAATGAGCGATGGTCATAATCTTGAAATAAGATTTCTTGATACATTACGCTTTATGGCTGAGAGTTTAGAATCATTAGCCTGCAATTTGTCGGATAATGATTTTAACACTATAAGGTCCTTGTTTCAATCAGAAAAAGAATTTCAGCTTATTAAGAAGAAATGCATTTTCCCCTATGAGCACCTAAATTCATTTCAAAAATTAGACGAGTGCCAGCTGCCTTCACGCAGTGATTTCTTTAATAAGTTGAACAATAAAGAGTGTTCTTTAGAGGAATAATCACATGCTGTAGAGGTATGGAATACTTTTGGTTGTAAAACAATGAAAGATTACATGGAACTTTACTTAAAAACAGATGTCCTCTTACTGACAGATATTTTCGAGAACTTTAGAAAAGTTTGTAAAGGTATTTATGAGCTGGATCCATGTCAATACTATACCGCACCTGGACTTTCCTGGGATGCAATGTTAAAATACACAAAAATTGAACTAAAATTATTGACGGACATAGACATGTACAATTTTATGAAAAAAGGTATACGTGGGGGAATCGTACAGTGTAGCCAAAGATATTCGAAAGCGAATAACAAATATTTGGAAGATTTCGATAAAGAAAAGCCCTCGGAGTTTCCTGTCTATTTAGACGCAAATAACCTTTACGGTTGGGCAATGTCGGAATATCTTCCTCATGGTGGGTTCAGATGGTTATCGCAAGACGAGCTGAATCTGGATCCAAACAGCATATCTGACAATGGAACAGACGGTTATGTATATGAGGTCACTTTGGATTATCCTTCTCACTTACATGACTTGCATAATGACCTACCTTTTTGCGCTGAAAATAAAAGACCACTGCAGGCGAAGTATGGCAAGTTGATAACTGATTTCTCTACAAAGCAATCATACGTGATACACTTTATAGTTCTGAAACAATGCTTAGAAAATGGCTTAGTTTTAAAGAAAACACATCGTATTCTAGCATTTAAACAATCTCCATGGTTAAAAGGCTATATTGACCTAAATACCAGACATAGAGCCACTGCTAAAAATGCTTTTGAAAAAAACTTTTTCAAGCTACTTAATAATGCAATCTATGGTAAAACCATGGAAAATGTGGATAAGAGGAGAGATGTTAAAATTGTCAATAATTGGGAGAGAACGAATCGGAGCCATTTGGGGGCTCAAGATTGGATATCAAAACCAAATTTTCATAGTTTATCTATATTTTCCGAAGATCTGGTAGCAATCGAAATGACTAGAGACAAAACCTGCTACAATAAACCAATTTACTTAGGATTTTGTGTACTTGAGTTGTCCAAATGGAAAATGTATAATTTTCATTACGGGTACATGCAACCTAAGTTTAAGACAAAACTCTCATTGAACTATATGGACACGGACACTTTTATATATTCAATAAAGACGGATGACTTTTACGCTGACATAAAAAATGACATAGAAGAACATTTTGATACATCGGACTATCCCACGGACAATACTTATAATTTCCCATTAATAAATAAAAAAGTTTTAGGCATGATGAAGGATGAAAACTGCGGTAAGATAATGACATAATTTGTTGGGCTGCGATCAAAAATGTACTCATTCAGTGTACAAAATCAAAATGACGTTAAAAAATCGAAGGGGGTAAAAAGATCCATATTAGATAAATATAGTTTAGCTACTTATAGAAACTGTTTATTCAATAAGACTAATGTATACGATAATATGTTAACATTTAAATCTAAGCTTCACCAGATATATACTAGTGAATTAAATAAGGTAGTCTTAAGTTATGGAGACGATAAGAGAAAAATTAGGTCAAATAATATTAACACATATGCATGGTATCATTTTCGTATTAAGGAAACTAACCCTGAATACGAACTTGATATGTTGCTAGATGAGATTGCTAGAATGCAAGAAAATAGCTAAAATAAGCTAATTTTTAGTTAAGTGGTTAATTTTTAAATTGTATATAAAATCTTAGTTATTAAGAAACATTATTGTAAATAAAATCCTATTTATTGTTGTTAAAATTATTGTAAATAAAATCTTATTTATTGTTGTTTAAATTATTTTAAATAAAATCCTATTTATTAAGAAAAATTATTGTACATAAAATTATATTTATTAAGAAAAACTATTGTACATATGTATATGAATTTTTAAGAAAAAATTTGAAATAAAATATTGAAAAGAGAATGAAATATGTGAATGGTGTTTATTTATTTATTGGCTTTACTCCGTTGAATCAAAAAATTTTTGTTTTTGCTTATTTGCAAATTCTTGTTTTCATATCGCTTAAACATGCACAGTCTTGTTTTCCCTGAGAGGTTCTGCACAAAACAAGTTGAATTTCACAATATTATGAAATTCCATTAAATTTCATATTTTCATAAAGAGAAACAATTTAGATAATCGGATAAGTCCTTATATTTTTCAATACATGTAAGTTTCTGTAATTTTCTATTCGAATAAATGATTCCTAAATTTCCTTTAAAAAATAATACAAAACAAGGAATAATTTAATTTAATTTTATTTCTATTAATAATACATTTTAATTTAATTTTATTTATTTTAATTATAATGATGGAAACATTTCATAGTATCTAATTATTAAATTTTCTAATATACTTTTGCGCAAATAATATATTGTACATCTACAAGTATCAGGTCCTTCCTCACACTCAGGATCATACCAAGGACAGCTTTTGAAGTGTCCTTCTGTGTTGTCTTCATCTTCCATGATACACTATTCTTCGTTCTCATCTAGCATATTTTCGAAAAATTTGATCAACTCCCAATGATCAAAAAGCCTGAAACTTTCGAAATCTCTTATAAATTGGTTTAGAGTACGTCTAATTTGGCTCATTTTATTTGCCGATAAATTAATGAATCATGATTGTTTGAAGGTTTCTTTAAGACTAATTTGTTGTTTAAATTTTTAAAGTAGTATCTCTTGATCTTTAAAATATCTATACCATCATCTATATTCCATACTTCTTTTTTTAGCACTCTATCTCTCTCTATCCCTTTTGTCTCTATAACCATCTCTTTCTGTCTATCACTATCCCCCACTTATTCACTATTTCACCATAAATATTCTCGATTAGCCTTCTTGAAGTCATCATCGCTACTTTTAAGATAATTTTCAGTTAAACATTTAAAGTGAGCAGAAATAAATAAAAAATGGAGTCTACAACAAATCTAACATCAAATTTTAATTACCTAAAAATTAAAACCTTAATCCACATAAAGGAGCTTGAGACATCAATTAAATACACCATTCGAAAAGTGACAAGAGTAACAACAAAATATAGGCCAACACTAAAAGTTGAAATGGAAAACCACATAATGTTCCTGCCAAAGCGATATAATACTTTAACCGATGATGAAATTAAAGAACTCTCGAGCGGATCATATTGCTTAAGTAGAGAAGGTGAACAAAGCTTAATTGTTGAAAGCGAGCTGAGTGAATTTCTAATTCAAAATTCCCAATTTCTAATTTGGCAATAATATATAATAATTTTGTATTTTAAATTATAAATAAAAATACATGAAAGAGTTTTGTAAAATATAAATGTTTGTGCTTTTTTGTTTAATATTTTCAGTTATTTCATAAAGAAATTTAAGACATAAATGACCACAGGTAAATGTATTGAAATTCTGATGTTGATTATAGTTGTATTTTATATTTGTACCAAGATATTTGACTACTTCCGAAGGAGGTTGTAAGTTTCCAAAGCTGTCGAAATATTCTTTTTCATTGTTGTTTTTTATAATATGCTACCCAATGTGTACCAGGTCCTGTTGATACGTCTAAATTGATTATTCCACATTCTATTTTCTTTGTTCGTTTTGGTAGAGTATTCAACATGAAAACTCCTCTAAAATATGGAATATTTATAGAGAAACGGTTTAGGTCCTCATCAGATAGTGGTCTGTTGGGTAGCATCTCTAATAGTTTTTTGATTCCTCTTTGAAAACTAAACCATAACCCTTTTTATATGGTTTGAAGTAAAGTCCCTTTCCAACTGCAATAGATTCCATCGCTTTATTATGTCTAGTTGCTTCATCAAGTTGATTTTTTGCATTCCTTGTTGCATTTACGGCCTTAGCTATAGCAGCACCTCCAGTTGTTAGACTACCAATTGCACCCAGAGCAGTTAAAATCGGTATTAGAGGCAAAAACCCACCAATTTTTGGGACACGTATTACACGTGGTACTATAATTTGAGATTTTCTTCCTTTTAATGATTTGTTGATAGTTTTTCGGGCAATTTTAATTGCTGAGTTAATATCTAATGGTTTTTCCTTCTTTAGTATTTTTGTTGTAGCTGTAATTGATGTTCTAAACAGTTTTTTATCATTTAGCTTCTTCTTTTTAACATTTTTCTTTTTCTCCACACCCATACCAAATTTTGTTTTGGCTTTCATTGCGTTAGTAACCATATAGGCAAATGATTTTTCACCAATACTACTATCTTTTGATAAAACTCGATCCCAAGCTGAATTTTCAAATATTTTATCAGCTTTATGTCTAGTGCTTAAATCCTTATTTTTTGAATAAGCTATATCGTGATCCTTACAAGCAGAGTCCAATAGATTAATTCCTTTATCACCTCGATTTAAACGTTTTTGTAGTTTTGTTCCAGGTCCACAGTACTGATATCCAGGAAGATAAGCTTCAACAGGTAGAGAGTTTATTATTTTATGTACTATACCTCCTTCAACGAAGGTGTTGTTATGACTAAACGTTTTCTGATATCGTATAACCATATATCTGATTTTTTCTATAAAAAGAGGTAACATTTATGAAATGTATTTATTTACAAAAATGCAGTTAGTGAAACAACATAAAAATATTTTAGTTCGTAATATTGATGAATCATCGAACATCACTTCAAAAATAAAGCATAGTGCCCTCTTACCAAATTCTATTCGTGCTCTAATAGTAGGGCCATCAAATTGTGGAAAGACTAATGTTATGATCGGCTTACTAGAAAGTCCTAATGGACTCAAGTTTGAAAACATCTATTTATACTCAAAATCTCTTTATCAACCTAAATATGAGTACTAATTTCACCAATTAAAGGAATGGGATATTACACATTCACCGATAATGAATCAGTTATTCCACCTGACCAAGCTAAAACTAATTCAATTATGATATTTGATGATGTTGCATGTGAGAAGCAGAATAATATACGTTCATATTTTAGTATGGGACGGCATAGGGATGTTGATTCATTCTACTTGTGTCAAACTTATACTAGAATTCCCAAACATTTAATAAGAGACAATGCAAATGTTATTATAATGTTTAAGTAAGATGAGACAAATATGACGCATGTTTATAGGGATCATGTTGGCAGCGATATGAGTTATGACAAGTTCCAAGAAATTTGTCGAGAGTGTTGGAGGGATAAATATGGCTTTTTAGTGATAAGCAAAGACAATGAATTAAATGATGGTCGCTACAGAAAGCAATTTGACTATTTCATAACTACATCTATTTGCTATAACCTCATCCGATACCTGATAAGCTGATCTCCAAACCATACCAGCTACCTGAAAACCAGACCAGCTCCTGATAAGCTGATCTAAAAACCAGACCAGGTCCTGATAAGCTGATCTGAAAACCAGACCAGGTCCTGAAAAGCTGATCTGAAAACCAGACCAGGTCCTGAAAAGCTGATCTGAAAACCAGACCAGGTCCTGATAAAGCTGATCTGAAAACCAGACCAGGTCCTGAAAAGCTGATCTGAAAACCAGACCAGGTCCTGAAAAGCTGATCTGAAAACCAGACCAGCTCCTGATAAGCTGATCTAAAAACCAGACCAAGTACTGATAAGCTGATCTGAAAACCAGACCAGGTCCTGATAACCTGATCTGAAAACCAGATCAGGTCCTGATAAGCTGATCTGAAAACCAGAGCAGGTCCTGATAAGCTGATCTGAAAACCAGACCAGGTCCTGAAAAGCTGATCTGAAAACCAGACCAGGTCCTGAAAAGCTGATCTGAAAACCAGACCAGGTCCTGAAAAGCTGATCTGATTGCTGATACCTGTTATTTGCCCTTAGCAAACATGGATGAGAAAATTTTAAAACAGTTGGTGTTGACAAGAAATGTGTTGAAGAATAAGCTTCGTAGTATAAAAACTGGTGAAATAGATACACGTGAACAATTAAGAGATACATTTGAACCTATAACAGAATATCTTAAAGAATTCATAAATAGTTCTAAAAATATTAAAAGAATTCGCATGAAAGAAGAAAGTAACATCAAGACAGAAGTTGAAAATAATACAAGTTTAAAGCCTGAAAACCCATCAGTCAAGATAGAGACAAGTACACCAAAAAAACTAGTAGAAGCGACAATTTTTGAAATGAATTTAGGTACTCATAGGGGAAAATGCCTTTTTTCTTAATAAGCTGAAATTCTTTTTCTGCTTGAAACAAGGACCCTATAGTGTTAAAATCATTATCCGACAAATTGCAGGCTAATGATTCTAAACTCTCAGCCATAAAGCGTAATGTATCAAGAAATCTTATTTCAAGATTATGACCATCGCTCATTTCTGTAAATTGCGAGAGTGATATATAAAGCTCCTTATTGAGAAGGAGTACTTTCAGTTGCATAGAAATTTCACCTAGTTCTTTAATAAAAAGATGTGAGTCATAATTTGAGTAATTGTGAAAGTAAACTGGTATAAACTTGGGAATTTGGTAATTCAAATTACAGTTATTGTGGGCTGCACATCTATATTTACCGCTAATGTGACAATGATCTCTAACGCGATCTTTACCTAGAAATTTTTGACAAATATGACAATTTACCGCACTATAAAAATTATAAATATCAGAAGGGGATAAAGTATCCATTTGCCTATTATTTACTAAATGATTATTATAAATATCCTCACAATCTTTAATTAAAAATGAAACAAATTTTTGTGAGGCATCTTTCCCTGTATAAACCCTTAATTTATCTAACTTATTGTTATGGAGACACTTAATGTAGTAACTAAAAGCACAAGGAGTGTGCTTTTTGACAAGACTGGGCTTACTACTCACGTTATTACTAATGTCTTCCAGGATGCATTCGAAGTCTGCGTACACCACAAAGGGGACATCCATTTTCCTCTGATGCCCCTTAAAACTTAGAACTGCATCTGTACCTGACGGCATAGTTGTCACTATTTTGCCGCATTCCGCCTTATGGCTACTCATACAATTTTCGTTATGTGTGTATTGAAGACAAGGGTTGCAGAAATGTAATTTGTGTCCATTCTGTGTTAATTGATTTCGTAAAAGCCTCTGAATGAAAAACAAAATATATAAAATTTATAAGTAAAATGTCTATATTATAAAATATATAAAACAAGTATATGTATCATTAAATTAAAGTGTTGTATAATTTTCTAACTTACTTTGATATGTTCTTTATCAATATGTAGTGATGAACTTCACCATTCTCCAAAAGCAACAAGTTGACATGCTTTACTTTCTCATCATTGGTCACATAATAGGGACCGATGATTTGATCTGCTCCCTCATCATAACCAAACACATTATCACTTATTGCTGGATTATTTACCTCGAACTCCTTAATTTTGTTTAGTGCTAATGGGTAATTTAAGTTTCTGAAATTTAGTGTTACACCATTTCGCGTAACAATCGTCTCTGCAGAAATGTCCTGAATATTATAAGAACTGCAACGTTCTATATGGTTGTATTTTGTAGTATCCATGGCAGCGATTATACACCACTTGAAGCAGTATTCATCACTATTTTCAATATTGATGCAAGCTTTTTTTCTTAATAGTTTTTCCGGAGTAGATATCCAACTTGATCCTTTGACTAGCGAAGATTTGTTGATGTTGATTTCTGCTCGGACTATGCGTGAGAAAGTCCAACCAGAATCTCGCTCTTCAAATTCGGACATTTTTGTTGAAATCTCCTCTATCTGTTTACGGAATAATTCTTCAATGTTATCTGCCTTCGTCAGCAAACTCATTTTGGCTAAATGTGTTATAATACACAACTCCAATTCTTCTTCTACAATTTTGATGTACTCCGCCACAATACTCACATGAAATTTAATTATTATATGTTTAGACAAAGACATTTGAAGTCTCTCAATAAAAATATTCATGTTTTCTTTAATAAATTCTTCCAAGAGAAGTTGGTCCTTTTTATTTAGTATTACATATGTGGCAATATGGTTTTTGAAGGCTTTCGATATTTTGTAATATCTCACATTCTCTTCGACTTCTTCTTCTCTCCTCGCATGCGAAGTACTCATTGGAGTTGGTAGAGTTTCTTCTCTTTTTTCTTCTACTTCTCCATCACTTTCCGGTAAACTTATGTCCATAGCATCGTTGTATAAAGTCCCTGCAAGGATATCCACACCTTGTTGATGAGCTTATTGTTGTACCTGCTGCTCTTGTTGATGGTAATTAAGAGGTTGCCATTGCATCAAATTGGAATACTGCTCCATTTGATTAACTGGTGTGACGGGATTATAATTGTAACTTGGATACTCATATTGCATTGGTACTCCTGATGCCAAAAACTGATTACTCCATGACATTGGTGTAGGGTAACGGTTAGCCATACCGTATTGTTGATATTGGGGATACGGTAGAGAAGGGTGCTGCTGGTGATGAAATGAATTTATCTGCTGTTGAGGATTTTGAACAAATGTCTGCGGTTGCTCTTGATTTGTACCCCGACTTACGACCATTTGATCCTGCACGCCATGACTTTTCACATGATCCAAAAAGGACTTTTGGTATTTGTATACCTTATGGCATCTATTACACTGATAACCTGTATAACTCATTTTTAATTATTTTATTATTATAAAACTTTCACACAATTGCTGATGATACTACTTGTAAATACAATAAAGTACTGATGTGTTGGTTAGAAAATTTGGCGTATTTATACGAAAATTAGTAGCATTATCCTTGCAGCATTCACAGTTTTAACTTTTTGTTTCTCTGCTGATGACTGTACTTAGTTGAAACTTTGGTGCTTTAAAATAATCGCAGACAAAGAAAATGATTACGTTGCAAAATATAAATGTATTCTACACAGCCACAAAATATTCCACGCACAAATTCTTTCGATCGCACATACATACATACATACAAACATCATACACACATACATACATACATACAAATACATTTCTTAAACAAATAAACAGAATATAAGCTTACCAGCTACAAACAAGCTGGACCCCCCACACACAAGTATTAGGGGTGTTCACATACATGAGAACGTTTTATAAATAAATAAAATAATTTATTTAATTATTTTATTCATTTATTTAATTATTTTATTTCATAAAAATTTATTAGCGTGAGGAAATCACACAAGCACATTTCCATGATTCATATGAGACCATATGACCTAGTAGTCATCAAATCTATTTTCTCTGATATTACTGATATAGTATTACGATAACAAATTTCTACAGTCTGGCAACACTGGGAGCATTAGAAAATAATAATCATGTTTTGCCGTCGGCATTTGGAAAAAAAATTATAATTATGTTTTGCCGTAGGCATTAGGAAAAATAATAATCATGTTTTACCGTCGGCATTTGAAAAAAGTAATAATCATGTTTTGCCGTCGGCATTAGGAAAAATAATAATCATGTTTTGCCGTCGGCATTTGAAAAAAAATAATAATAATGTATTGCAGAAGGCATTTGAAAAAATTATATTCATGTTTTGCCGTCGGCATTTGAAAAAAATAATAATCATGTATTGCAGAAGGCATTTGAAAATAATTATGTATTGCCGTAGGCATTAAGAAAAATAAGTATGTATTGCCGTCGGCATTAGGAAAAATCATATTCAGAATTCCCCCATTGGTATTAGGATAAATCATTTTCATGATTTTCCCATCGGCATATATACTCATAAAAAACCTCAAGATAAATCACCCGTTATTACAATTAATGTAACCAAAAAAAAATCACCCGTTCCCACAAGGGTTAATGTAAACAAAAAACTCCTTATGTAAACAAAAAATAAGACGGACTTATTGAACCACCCTCGTAGGTATCAAATTTCACAAATTTCCAAGAATTTAACAATTTTCAAATTTTAATTACCCAAATTTAACAATTTCAGCAACAATTTAACAATTTTAATTGCGGTGGGATGAACAATCCCCTACTACTGATATGTTATGCATTTATAATAAATAAATATGTTCATATATACATACACATCGATGGACACAAGTAGAAAGGCCCTAACTCGCATTTTCATGAAATTGAGCTTTTCAGTGATTCCAATACATTTCACACAAATGCACCACGTCACAAAAATTTATTACAAAAGCATAAAAACAACACTTTTACAAGCAGTTTAACAAAGCAGTTGTACTGTTTATTATTATTTTTTATCTTCTCCTGTAAAGTTGCAATTATTTGAATTAAGGTAGAATTAGCCGAACGTCCACGTAAGCTACTGAAAATGCTGACCGTTTTTGTTGATTGAAAACAATGCAAATGCTTACTGAAATTTGCTGTAACGTTGACGTTACGTCTCAACCTGTATAAAATTTAATTTCCTAGCGTTGTTAAGTGACGTTTGTAAGCCAGTGATGATAGCATTGTAAGTTAAATGGAATAGGGGTATTTTATTTTGGCTCTGTTTTTTTGTACTTTTGTTAATAACAATATCTGTGTGAAAATAATACATATATATTTGGGTATGTATATACATAATTATGTACACAAATATATACATACATATGTATATATATGTTGTTATATAAGTTAACACACCAAATGTTGCAATCCCACAAAAAACAGTTCTGTTCATCGAAAATAATTAATTTGCTTATATTTAATTTACTGACACTATCTTCCTTAATAACCAACGAGTTCATCAACATTTATTAAATTTATTTTATTGCTGATTTTGCGTCTACAATATTTTAAATATTTTTAATGGAATACCAGCAAAAAGTTAAATTCTGGTGCATCGGCAAATTAAGGCTAAAAGCATAGGTAACATTATTTTTAGGTGCTAGCTTTTAAGTCAGTCTGTGTTTGTAATCAAAAAGTTAAAGTTGAAAATAAAAAGTAATTAAAAAATAAAATATATTTTTTTTATTGGGAAATTAATAAAAAAAATCCCTTAACTGGCGCCCAACGTTTAAAGTTCACAGTATCCTGTAAAAATAGTGTAGAAAAAGTGCTCTAAAGAAGTGCCATCACGCTTAAAGCCCTAAGAGGACTAAACGTAACCCAACGTAGAGTGTGAAAAGGAAGACCCCAGTAGCGGCAAGCAAAAAGGATAAGTCACCGTCACCGTGGGATGAAATTAATTATAATAACGTAAGAAATATGTTTAAGTTAAATGTTAAGAATAATTAAAATAAACCATAAAGCAATTTTGTCTAACACTATAAAAAACCAAAAGGTGAAAATAATTTAATCAAAATTTAAAAAAAAGTGAAAACAAATTTTAATACAAATGATGAAATTTTAATATACAGATGCAACACAAACTGCAAGAAAAGTGAAAATATTTAATGTTTTTTGAAATATCTAATATTTTTAATAGAATTCAATAAATAGAAATATAACAAAAATTAAAAATTTTAAAAACCCCCGACTTTTCCAGAAAAGATGTTATATCTTATAAACGGCTGGACCGATTTTCTTCAAACATAGCTAAGAACCCTCTCGATCAAGGTATCTTTCAAACAGAAAAAACTAAATGAAAATCGGTCCAGCCGTTTGGCCTGTACATGGACACGGACACACTACAAACTTATAACACCCCTTTTTGTTAGTCGGGGTTAAAAATACAATTTTTTAAAGAAAATAAGGTAGAAATATTAAAGAAGATTTTTTGAATCATAATTTATAAATATTAATTTTATCAGTTTTTTACAAGGTATTACACTACATAGTCTGCGATTCCTATGGGACCCTCCAGATTGTTTAAAAGTTAACACAGTGACATTTTTTTTTATCCCAAAGTAATTTACATTTAATTTCACAATATTATAAATAAAAAAAGTTCAACTGCTCGTTTAACATAAACAAAAAAATGACTAATTAATTAATTAAAATAAAAGTAATTAAATAATAAATAAATAAATAATTAAATAAAAGTAGGTATGTATAATAATAATAATTATAATGATAATAAAAATATAATTTTTTTTTATAATTATAATATGTTGTAATGTATATATGTATAGACAAGTATGAAGCTTAAATTGTAATTTAACTAAATGTCAAAGTCATTACGATGTTTGTAAGTATAAAATAATGATATGATACCATATAAATAATTTTGGTACTTTTTCCACGCAAACAAAAATAGTGTGAAGGTATTGAACTCTCATCAATGTTTCGAACAGCTGTTTTGCATTTTATTTGATTTTTTATACTGATAAACACCCAGCAAACAAAAACTGATATCCCTGCAAATAATGCGACTAGTCCATACATGCATGTAAAGAGTACCACAAAACTACTCCAAATATATGAAAAAAAAGGTGATCGATTTAACATCGCGATGTCCTAGGGTTGGACCACATGGCCCAACTTTGCATTACATCGAACTACTAAAACTACTCCATATGGAATAGTTATGGATTACTCGCATACAAGTTGTGAGTGCCTAAGAAGAACGATCATATTCGTTTAAACACGAACACTTATCGCATAGCATCGAATGATTGCATGAAAACGACATGATCCATGACTGCATTACATGGGACCATGATGTAACTAGTCTGTTTCATCTTGATTTTACCACGTACTACAGTATTATTTGCAGGGATATACATATATACATACATATGTAGGTAAAAAATGTGTACAATATAATAAACAGAGAGAAGATTCCCCAACCCCTATTTCGTGTTGAACTTGAGCCTAATGATATAAAATTAACAAAAAATGAGACGCATCCAATTTATAATTTGAAATACCTCTTGTACCGAAAAATCACAGTTGAAGAGCCACATAAGCGTTCAGGTCCTGTACAGTGCCATAATTGCCAAGAATATGGCCATACAAAAACATACTGCAATTTACACTCTGTTTGTGTTGTGTGCGGCGAATTACACGGCACTGCTAGTTGCAATAAGCCAAAAGATCAAAGTGATAAAAAAAATGCAGTAATTGTGGAGGTAATCACACCGCTAACTACAGAGGTTGTCCTGTGTACTCTTTCCTAAAGAAGACTATGGTGCAAAAACCTAAATTAGCTCCAGCTCAATCAGCAAACGCTTACTCTGCCACTTTTGCGCAAATGAGCCAACCAATTACTTCCCGTGTATCGTATGCAGATGCTGCTAAGACAAATTCAATTCCCACACAAAATGTTTCCCCGTCAAATACTTCAAAAAATACTGACGCAAGCTTTAATTTTAATCGCCTTGAAGCTACTATTGAAAATCTGGTGCAAACTATAAACAATTTTACAACAAATATGACTAGCATGATGCAAGAAATGCTGCGAATGCAGAATATTCTGCTTCAAGCATTAATTAATAAGCCATGAACACGTTAACAATATGTTTCTGGAACGCAAACGGCATTCGCCAACATAAAAATGAACTTGAGCACTTCCTCACGGAAAAAAATATTGATATAATGTTAGTATCTGAGACTCATTTGACTTCGAGAAGTCTTTTTAAAATTTATGGCTACACTATATATGATACAAAGGACCCTAGAGGACGGGCTTGCGGTGGATCAGCAATTCTAATAAAGTCAAGACTCAAGCACTATGTTCTTGATAACATTTGTGAAGAACACCTACAAGCAACAAATATGGGCATTGAAAGTTTTTGTACAAATTTTGTTATATCATCAATTTACTCCCCTCCCAGATTTTCAATCACTGAGAATCAATATGAGGATTTCTACAAATCTCTTGGACCTTGTTTTGTAGCAGCTGGCGACTACAATGCTAAGCATACGTTCTGGGGTACGCGTCTTATTACCCCCAGAGGTCGAGCATTGTTCAACACTATTTCAAAAATGGGCTTGGATGTCATTTCGAGTGGGGAGCCCACTTATTGGCCTACTGACATACAAAAAATTCCGGATGTTATAGATTTTGGCGTCATAAAAAATATCTCTAGGGATTTAATTCAAGTTCAAGCTTCTCTTGATCTTTCGTCGGATCACTCTCCGACGATCATTACAATTTGTATTCCATTAAGAAGTAACTTACCTGACCCATATGTAAAGATGATCAATCGTGTTAATTGGCTGGGGTTAAAAAAATATCTCAGTAGTCATTGTACGGAAAACATTACGCTTAGAACATCCGATGATATTGAATCTAACATTGCCAATCTCAGCGAGAATATTAAACAGGCTGCTGAACATGCCACTATCTCCCATCCGCAGACTGGGTATAATAAAATTTATTCTACAGGCATTGAACGTCTCGTACGTGAAAAAAGAAGAGCTAGAAGGGAATGGCAACAGCACAGATCACCACAAAATAAAATCAGATTTAAAGAGTGCACTAAACGACTCCAAGAGTTGCTTGCGTCTGAAAAAACTGCATCTCTTAAAAATTATCTGGAAGGTCTTGATGTCACACCAGCGTCTAATTACTCTTTGTGGCGCGCTGCTAGAAAGCTTAAAACACCCATTGAGTATAAGCCACCTCTACGCACATCTACCGGAAGTTGGGCAAGAAGCGATACTGAAAAATGTAATATATTTGCTGAGCACTTAAAATCCGTTTTTACGCCAAACATATGTACTGGTGTTGCTGATTTGCCGAATGTAGTCGCTCTACCCCCTCAACACATAAAGTTTAAGACGCGTGATTTACAAAAATTAATTGCCGAACTCAACCCGAAGAAAGCTCCGGGTATTGATGGAATTAGTAACCAGATGCTTATGAACTTGCCTCGTATTGCAATGAGAATCCTATTATTCATATTTAATGCCATTTTACGACTGGAGTATTATCCACACAGCTGGAAGCTTGCCAAGGTTAAAATTATTCCAAAGCCGGGCAAAGATCTAACCAAGGCTGAGTCATATAGGCCAATAAGTCTACTATCAACTATGTCAAAGCTTTTCGAAAAACTGCTCAAAACAAAATTGTCCCCAATTCTAATTAGTAGTGGGTGCATACCGGACCATCAATTTGGTTTTAGAAGTCAGCATAGTAGCATTGAACAAACGCATAGATTGGTTCAAGTTATAAGAAGAACATTTGAATAAAAGAAGTATTGTTCTACTCTCTTTATTGATGTTTCTAAGACATTTGATAAAGTATGGCATGAAGGCCTAATTTTTAAATTGAAGACATATCAACCAATAAATTTTCTAAAGCTATTGTAAAGTTATATTCTATCCCGGAAATTCATTGTTGTGGAATTAGACTGCATGTGCCACAGGGAAGTATACTGGGACCAGTTTTGTATTTGATTTATACTTGTGATATGCCTGTTAGCACTAAAGTCCATACATCTCCTTTTGCCGATGATACAGCCTTCTTTAGCATGCACGGAAACCCTTACGAGGCATCCCGATATCTTCAGGAACATATTACGCAACTGGAACTATGGTTAAACTTATGGAGAATCAAAGTAAATGAGCAGAAGTGTGCGCAGGTAACATTTATTCTACGAAAAGATACTTGTTCCCCCATTAGAATCAATAATCAAATTGTTCCTCAACATTCACATGTAAAATACCTTGGTATACACATTGATCGACGGCTTACATGGAAACAACACATTGATTCTAAGCTAACACAAATTAAACTAAAATTAGTTCCGGTACAGTGGCTGATTGGTAGAAATTCAACTCTCAGTCTAGATTGCAAACTTTTGATATACGAGTCACTTTTGAAACCTGTATGGTGCTACGGAATTCAACTATGGGGCACTGCTTCAGCTTCCAATGTCTAGAGAATCCAACGAAGGCAAAACAAAATTTTACGTACGATAACTTCGGCTCCATGGTACATCAAAAATTCAAATATATATCGTGATTTGAATATGCCTCTAGTGATTGAAGAAATTACAAAGTACGCAGGCAAATATTTAACAAAACTCGAATCACATCCTAATCCGCTTGCTCGTAATATTTTGAACTTTACTGGACACATCCGCCTAAATAAGAGGGACACAAGGGCTCTTATACTCAACACTCCAGATGGGACTACTTGAAAATTTTTTTTTCCTTTTTGACTATCACTACTTATATATTATTTATAACTATCACTAAGTTTATGTCCGACAGTGGTCGGGCCTAATAATTATATTCTAGATTTAAGATTTGAATATTTATTGTTAGTTCATATTTGAAGGTACAATAAATAAATACATGCATTAAAAAAAAAGCAGAAAATGTTCCGAACAAATTTTGTTCTCTTCTTCTCTCTCTCTCAAAAAGAGAAACGTCAAACTCCATATAAAAAAAATGTGTCCGGACAAAAATTTTGTTCCGAAACAATGGGTGATCCAGCTTAAGAGAACGATTCGTGTGTTACGGTCAACCCGTAACCCGGGAGCGAGAACACGATTGAGACGAAAAATAGGGTTGCTGTTAAGACACTGAGTGCAGTGATGCCAAATTTTTTGGCTCTAAAAGCACATCATAATTTTAAAAAAGCACTAAAAAGCGTAATATTGAGATCTTAAAAGCGTAAAAAGCACTAACGTTAAAAACGAGTGAAATTTAATGATGTTTTCTAAGCTTTTCTCTATTTCGGCTATGTTATAAACAAATATATCAGACGAAAAAGGTACCTTTTACACTGAACAAGTAAATACAGCAAGTTTTTTTAAAGTAATTTTAAGAAATACATAAACTTCTTAAAAGCACTACGTAGTGCTTTTTCTTAGTTTGGCACTAACGCTCAAAATTTGGCGTTTTGAGTCTTCAAATAGCACTACAAATAGTGGCAAAAGCACCAAGTTGGCATCGCTGACTGAGTGATTCCGTCTCATTTTTTTTAGGTCTTTTGAGTGAGAAGACCGCACAGAGAAATTTGCTTGAGCATATTTTGCGAGCTCTGATGAATATGTATAACATATATACATATGTATGTGCGTACAAACATACATTCAAGTCTACAAAAAAACTATTTATATTTAAAAAAAAAAAATATATCCCCAATTCTAATTGTAGTGGGTGCATACCAGACCATCAATTTGGTTTTAAAAGTCAGCATAGCACCATTGAACAAACTCACAGATTGATTCAATTTATAAGAAGAACTTTTGAAGAAAAAAAGTATTGTTCTGAGCTGTTTATTGACATTTCCCAGGCATTTAATAAAGTGTGGCATGAAGGCCTAATTTTAAAATTGAAGACTTACTTACCAATAAACATTTTAAATCTTTTGGAAAGTTACATTATTTCCCGCAAGTTCACTGTTGTGGAAGGAGACTTTACGAGTATGCCTGAAACTATCTCATCTGGTGTGCCACAGGGGATTATACTGGGACCAAATTTATATTTGACTTATACTTGTGATATGCCTGTGAGCAGTATTATCCATACTTCCACATTTGCCGACGATACAGCCTGCCTTAGTATGCACAAAAACCCTGACGAGGCATCCCGCAAACTCCAGGAACACATTAGACAGATGGAGCTATGGTTGAACTTATGGAGAATTAAGGTAAATGAACAAAAGTGTGTTCAAGTAACATTTACCTTACGAAGAGATACTTGTTCCCACATTCGGATTAACAATAAAGTTGTTCCTCAACATTCACATGTGAAATATCTTGGTATACACCTTGATCGACGACTTACATGGAAACACCACATTGATTCTAAGCTATCACAAATGATACTTAAATTAACTCAGATACATTGGCTGATTGGTAAAAATTCAACAATCAGCCTAGACTGCAAACTTTTAATATATAAGTCGCTTTTAAAGACACATCCGCTTAAAAAAGAGAGATACATGGACTCTAATATTCAACACTCCAGATGATGAAGCTGCTTGAAACACTTTTTTTCTTTTTATTGCTTATCACTACTTATGTATTATTAATAACTATCACTAAGCTTATGGCCGACATTGGTTGGGCCTAATAATTATATTTTAGATTAGGATTTAAATACTTATTGTTAGTTCATATTTGAAGATACAATAAATAAAAAACATGCATTAAAAAAAATTTTAAAATAATACCAATAAAAATAAAAGTAGGTATGTATAATAATAATAATTATAATGATAATAAAAATATAATTTTTTTTATAATTATAATACGTTGTAATGTATATATCTATAGACAAGTATGAAGCTTAAATTGTAATTTAACTAAATGTCAAAGTCATTACGATGTTTGTAAGTATAAAATAATGATATGATACCATATAAATAATTTTGGTACTTTTTCCACGCAAACAAAAATAGTGTGAAGGTATTGAACTCTCATCAATGTTTCGAACAGCTGTTTGGCATTTTATTTGATTTTTTTATACTGATAAACACCCAGCAAACAAAAAGTGATATCCCTGCAAATAATGCGACTAGTCCATACATGCATGTAAGGAGTACCACAAAACTACTCCAAATATATGAAAAAAAAGGTGATCGATTTAACATCGCGATGTCCTAGGGTTGGACCACATGGCCCAACTTTGCATTACATCGAACTACTAAAACTACTCCATATGGAATAGTTATGGATTACTCGCATACAAGTTGTGAGTGCCTAAGAAGAACGATCATATTCGTTTAAACACGAACACTTATCGCACAGCATCGAATGATTGCATGGAAACGACATGATCCATGACTGCATTACATGGGACCATGATGTAACTAGTCTGTTTCATCTTGATTGTACCACGTACTACAGTATTATTTGCAGGGATATGCATATATACATACATATGTAGGTAAAAAATGTGTACAATATAATAAACAGAGAGAAGATTCCCCAACTCCTATTTCGTGTTGAACTTGAGCCTAATGATATAAAATTAAAAAAAAATGAGACGCATCCAATTTATAATTTGAAATACCTCTTGTACCGAAAAATCACAGTTGAAGAGCCACATAAGCGTTCAGGTCCTGTACAGTGCCACAATTGCCAAGAATATGGCCATACAAAAACATACTGCAATTTACACTCTGTTTGTGTTGTGTGCGGCGAATTACACGGCACTGCTAGTTGCAATAAGCCAAAAGATCAAAGTGATAAAAAAAATGCAGTAATTGTGGAGGTAATCACACCGCTAACTACAGAGGTTGTCCTGTGTACTCTTTCCTAAAGAAGACTATGGTGCAAAAACCTAAATTAGCTCCAGCTCAATCAGCAAACGCTTACTCTGCCACTTTTGCGCAAATGAGCCAACCAATTACTTCCCGTGTATCGTATGCAGATGCTGCTAAGACAAATTCAATTCCCACACAAAATGTTTCCTCGTCAAATAATTCAAAAAATACTGACGCAAGCTTTAATTTTAATCGCCTTGAAGCTACTATTGAAAATCTGGTGCAAACTATAAACAATTTTACAACAAATATGACTAGCATGATGCAAGAAATGCTGCGAATGCAGAATATTCTGCTTCAAGCATTAATTAATAAGCCATGAACACGTTAACAATATGTTTCTGGAACGCAAACGGCATTCGCCAACATAAAAATGAACTTGAGCACTTCCTCACGGAAAAAAATTTGATATAATGTTAGTATCTGAGACTCATTTGACTTCGAGAAGTCTTTTTAAAATTTATGGCTACACTATATATGATACAAAGGACCCTAGAGGACGGGCTTGCGGTGGATCAGCAATTCTAATAAAGTCAAGACTCAAGCACTATGTTCTTGATAACATTTGTGAAGAACACCTACAAGCAACAAATATGGGCATTGAAAGTTTTTGTACAAATTTTGTTATATCATCAATTTACTCCCCTCTCAGATTTTCAATCACTGAGAATCAATATGAGGATTTCTACAAATCTCTTGGACCTTGTTTTGTAGCAGCTGGCGACTACAATGCTAAGCATACGTTCTGGGGTACGCGTCTTATTACCCCCAGAGGTCGAGCATTGTTCAACACTATTTCAAAAATGGGCTTGGATGTCATTTCGAGTGGGGAGCCCACTTATTGGCCTACTGACATACAAAAAATTCCGGATGTTATAGATTTTGGCGTCATAAAAAATATCTCTAGGGATTTAATTCAAGTTCAAGCTTTTCTTGATCTTTCGTCGGATCACTCTCCGACGATCATTACAATTTGTAGTCCATTAAGAAGTAACTTACCTGACCCATATGTGAAGATGATCAATCGTGTTAATTGGCTGGGGTTAAAAAAATATCTCAGTAGTCATTGTACGGAAAACATTACGCTTAGAACATCCGATGATATTGAATCTAACATTGCCAATCTCAGCGAGAATATTGAACAGGCTGCTGAACATGCCACTATCTCCCATCCGCAGACTGGGTATAATAAAATTTATTCTACAGGCATTAAACGTCTCGTACGTGAAAAAAGAAGAGCTAGAAGGGAATGGCAACAGCACAGATCACCACAAAATAAAATCAGATTTAAAGAGTGCACTAAACGACTCCAAGAGTTGCTTGCGTCTGAAAAAACTGCATCTCTTAAAAATTATCTGGAAGGTCTTGATGTCACACCAGCGTCTAATTACTCTTTGTGGCGCGCTGCTAGAAAGCTTAAAACACCCATTGAGTATAAGCCACCTCTACGCACATCTACCGGAAGTTGGGCAAGAAGCGATACTGAAAAAGGTAAAATATTTGCTGAGCACTTAAAATCCGTTTTTACGCCAAACATATGTACTAGTGTTGCTGATTTGCCGAATGTAGTCGCTCTACAATGAGAATCCTATTATTCATATTTAATGCCATTTTACGACTGGAGTATTATCCACACAGCTGGAAGCTTGCCAAGGTTAAAATGATTCCAAAGCCGTGCAAAGATCTAACAAAGGCTGAGTCATATAGGCCAATAAGTCTACTATCAACTATGTCAAAGCTTTTCGAAAAACTGCTCAAAACAAAATTGTCCCCAATTCTAATTAGTAGTGGGTGCATACCAGACCATCAATTTGGTTTTAGAAGTCAGCATAGCACCATTGAACAAACTCACAGATTGGTTCAATTTATAAGAAGAACTTTTGAGGAAAAAAAGTATTGTTCTGCGCTCTTTATTGATGTTTCCCAGGCATTTGATAAAGTGTGGCATGAAGGCATAATTTTAAAATTGAAGACTTACTTACCAATAAACATTTAAAATCTTTTGGAAAGTTACATTATTTCCCGCAAGTTCACTGTTGTGGAAGGAGACTTTACGAGTATGCCTGAAACTATCTCATCCGGTGTGCCACAGGGGAGCATACTGGGACCAGTTTTATATTTGATTTATACTTGTGATATGCCTGTGAGCAGTAGTATCCATACTTCCACATTTGCCGACGATACAGGCTGCCTTAGTCTGCACGAAAACCCTGATGAGGCATCCCGCAAACTCAGGAACACATTAGCCAGATGGAGCTTTGGTTAAACTTATGGAGAATTAAAGTCAATGAACAAAAGTGTGTCCATATAACGTTCACCCTAAGAAGAGATACTTGCTCCCCCATTCGGATTAACAATCAAGTTGTTCCTCAACATACACATGTGAAATATCTTGGTATACACCTTGATCGACGACTTACATGGAAACACCACATTGACTCTAAGTTAACTCAAATGAAACTGAAATTAACTCAGGTACATTGGCTGATTGGTAGAAATTCAACACTTAGCCTAGACTGCAAACTTTTAATATACAAGTCGCTTTTAAAGCCAATATGGTATTACGGAATTCAACTATGGGGCACTGCTTCAGCTTCAAATGTAGAGAAAATTCAACGAAGGCAAAATAAAATTTTACGCATGATAACATCGGCTCCATGGTACATCAAAAATTCAAATATACATCGCGATTTGAATATGCCACTAGTGACTGAAGAAATTGTAAAATACGCAGGCAAATATCTAACAAAACTAGAGTCACATCCTA
The DNA here is from genome assembly GCA_949987645.1 of Tachina grossa. Taxonomy (NCBI): domain Eukaryota; kingdom Metazoa; phylum Arthropoda; class Insecta; order Diptera; family Tachinidae; genus Tachina; species Tachina grossa. Next base: position 81,706,191 of record OX465278.1, on the reverse strand, counting down.
ATCCGCTTGCTCGTAATATTTTGAACTTTACTGGACACATCCGCTTAAAAAAGAGAGATACACGGACTCTAATATTCAACACTCTAGATGATGAAGCTGCTTGAAAACACTTTTTTCTTTTTGTTGCTTATCACTACTTATGTATTATTAATAACTATCACTAAGCTTATGTCCGACATTGGTCGGGCCTAATAATTTTTTTTATAGATTTAAGATTTGAATACTTATTGTTAGTTCATATTTGAAGATACAATAAATAAAAATACATGCATTAAAAAAAAATATGTATATGTTTTTGTTAAAAAATATACATATGTATATTGTTTGTGAATAAAACTAAATTATTATGAGTAAGTAGGAACATTAATAAAGGCTCCGTTACCCGACTGTAGAAATCGCAGCTGTAAGGTATATGTAAATGTAATGTAAATGTTTGAGAGCTTATAGAATGCTTAAAAACGTGTCATGTGTTTTCGACAAAAAAAAACTTCTCTGTGCACACATACATACACGCTAATTGCTTTGTACCCAGCAAAAACGCATTTTTTTATTTTAAATTGCGAGTTATTTGAAGTCAAATGCGAAAGTTCATATATTTATAATATTTAAATTCATGAAATTCATTTTGATTGAAATGAACATACATATGTATACGGACATACATACGAGTATATACGAGTATGTATGTATGTATTAGAACTTATAAGTAAATAATATATAAAATAGTAATGTTTTAACTAATCCAAGATTTTTTAATAATTTCGCTGAAACTATTTTAATTAAGTTTCTTTTGATGGCAAGTTTGAGCCTGTTGGAAAAAACTAGTTGAGTTTTTGAAATAACACCTTTTAGAACGAAAATGCGCCTAGAGGTTTTGAAAATTATTATTGTTATTTTATTTAAATGAACTCAATTAACTATAATAATTTTAATTTGTCATTGTACATTATCAGAACAGATTTTGAGCAATTTCATCGGAAAGACGAAGTATTTAGCTATTTAATTTCCAAGAATGTGTATGCTTGCAGTAGCACCTCAATAAGATCTTCACTTTCTCGTTTTATCCTTTTCTTATTAATGTTCGTACCTACGCATAATAATTTAGTTTTATTCACAAACAATATACATATGTATATTTTTTAACAAAAACACATTCATATGTGCATATACAGGACTTTTTGTTTTCTGGGTGCTTATCAGTATAAAAAAATCAAATAAAATGGAAAACAGCTGTTCGAAACATTGATCAGAGTTCAACTTCTTCACATTTTTAATAGTATGGAAAAAGTACCAAAATTATTTAAATGGTATCAAATCATTATTTTATACTTACAAACATTGTAATGACTTTGACATTTAGTGAAATTACAATTTAAGCTTCATACCCGTATATACATATTTACATTACAACGTATTATAATTATAAAATATATTTATATTTTTATTATCATTATAATTATTATGATTATATGTACCTATTTCTATTTTTATTGGTATTATTTTTAAATAAAAATAGTTTTTTGTACGCTTGAATGTATGTTTGTACTCACATTTGTATGTATATTTTACATATTCATACATATGTACATATACATACATATGTGTGTTTATGTACATATATTAACAAAAAATAAACACATACGATTGGCAGTCTCTGGTTAGATTTTATAAAACAAAACTTAGAAAACTAAATTTATTAAATATGCCATGTGCGTATGCAAATTAAAATTCTATTTTCTGCAGGTTCAGACGTTAGCCCCATGTGCGTTGAAGATTCGCTTTGACATCTAAGATGAAATGTACATGCTTATATGAAACATGTCACATAAAGAACTTTTAACGCAAAGCGAAGCGAAAAGTTAGGCAACTCTCAACTTTTTGTATGCTTTGACAATCAGTTGGTATACTATTTTTAATTTGTTTGACCAAACTCGCAAATAAATATGGAATTTTTTATTAAAATGTCGATAAATTTACATAAAAAACGAGTTCGTGGCATCAGAGTAATTGAATTGTGCTGTGTTTTATACATAAAACCGAATAGTGAAACAAACAGTGTGTGTTGTCAAAGTTTTCATTGTGTAATACACATTTTGCGTAATGCTTTTTCCCCAAAGTTAGAAACGTCACGCAAGGCGTTGAAGTTGTATCTGACACCGCCTTTACATTTACGGGCCATTTCAGTCAGGTAAGCGTTTGCATAGCTTTTCATGCAACAGATTCGATCACCTGACACATTTACATTTAGAGTTCTACATATGTATGTGTTTTTGTTAAAAAATATACATATGTATATTGTTTGTGAATAAAACTAAATTATTATGAGTAAGTAGGAACATTAATAAAGGCTCCGTTACCCGACTGTAGAAATCGCAGATGTAAGGTAAATGTAAACCTTTGAGCGCTTAGTCCCTATTTACACTATGCAAGTCTTATTGCTAAGCTGATTAGTTTATTAGGAGAGACAGACGGGGGTAAAGAAACGTTGCTGTTCCCCTCATCTCTCTCTCTCTCCATTAAACTAATCAGCTTAGCAATAAGACTTGCACAGTGTGATTTCGGACTTATAGAATGCTTAAAAACGTGTCATGTGTTTTCGACACAAGCAAAAAAAACTTCTTCGTGCACACATCCATACACGGTAATTGCTTTGTGCCCAGCAAACACGCATTTTTGATTTTAAATTGCGAGTTATTTGAAGTCAAACGCGAAAGTTCCTATACATATGTATGTATAATATTTAAATTCATGGAAATCATTTTGATTGAAATGTACATACATATGTATACGGACATACATATATACGAGTATGTATGTATGCATTAGAACTTATAAGTAAATAATATAAAAAATAGTAATGTTTTAATTAATCCAAGATTTTTTTTAATAGTTTCGCTGAAACTACCTATTTTAATTTACTTTCTTTTAATGGCAAGTTTTAGCCTGTTGGAAAAAACTAATTGAGTTTTTGAAATAACACACCTTTTAGAACGAAAAAAGGTTTTGAAAATTATTATTATTTTATTTAAATGAACTCAATTATAATAATTGTAATAGCAGCTGTAACGCGCAACAGTAATATTTGTCATTGTACATTACCAGAGCAGATTTTGGGCAACTTCATCGGAAAGACGAAGTATTTAGCTATTCAATTTCCAGGAATGTGTATGCTTGCAGTAGCACCTCAATCAAATCTTCACTTTCTCGTTTTATCCTTTTCTTATTAATGTTCGTACCTACTCATAATAATTTAGTTTTATTCACAAACAATATACATATGTATATTTTTTAACAAAAAACATACATATGTATGTATATATACAGGACTTTTTGTTTGCTGGGTGTTTATCAGTATAAAAAAATCAAATAAAATGGAAAACAGCTGTTCGAAACATTGATGAGAGTTCAACATCTTCACATTATTTTTGATTGTGTGGAAAAAGTACCAAAATTATTTAAATTGTATCAAATCATTATTTTATATATTTTAATGACTTTGACATTTAGTGAAATTACAATTTCAGCTTCATACCCGTATATGCATACATACATTTTTTAAAACGAATTTTTATAAAAAATTTTCCTTAAAAGCCTTTATAAAGCATTTTTAAGTTTTATAAATAAGGCTGTTACATTACAACGTATTATAATTATAAAAAATATTTATATTTTTATTATCATTATAATTATTATGATTATACGTACCTATTTTTATTTTTATTGGTATTATTTTTAAATAAAAATAGTTTTGTGTACGCTTGAATGTTTGTACGCACATTGTATGTATTTATATTTTACATATTCATACATACATACATATGTACATATATATATGTGTATGTATATTTAAAAAAACATGCGATTAGTAGTCTCTGGTTAGATTTTATAAAAAAAAACTTTGCTAGAAAACTAAATTTATTATGTTAGTTTTAGTTTTCTTTAAGCTATCAGGCCTACCGTGTTTAATGTCAATAAAAATGCAATTTATTACATGTTGTCCCGACGTTTCGTGAATTTTTTGTTCACTTTTTCAAGGGATGTCGTCTATTTAATAAAAATAAGAAAACAACAACAATATTGTGGACATTTTCATATATAAAAATATTTTTTATATAAAATGTAAAACTTACTGTATTTTTTTAAAATTACATGAATACTATAGCAATTAAACTTTGTTGAAAACAAGTGTATTGTGAAAAAATAAAAATTATAAAATGTTTTTCCCCTTTTGGTGTATCACAGGTTTTTGACAATTGCTAATTTGTAGTTTGCGCTCAAATTGTCCGTGTCTTCTTTGATGTTCATCGTTTTGTTTATTTTCTGTTGAATTCTTAGACTTTCTGTTATGTATCTCTTTCTGTCGTTGTTTACTTTGTCTAGTATTTTTATACCGTCAAAATCTGGTTTGTGTTTAGTATTTGTTATATGTTGTGACAAAGCAGTGTTCTCTTTGTTTTTACTGATGTCTGCTTTATGTTCGTTCACTCTTGTTTCTAAGCTCCTCTTTGTAGTTCCTATATACACAAGATCACAGCTGACGTTATCATTACCTTTACAAGGAATTTCATATACAATTACATTTGTTGCAATTTTTCTACAGGTGTTTTTGTTTTTGTAAAAATTGTATTTAATGTTTTATTTGGTTTATATGCCAAACATATGTTATTGTTATCTATTGTTGTTTTTATGTTTTTATTGTCGGTAAGGCCGGGTATATATTTTATACTGCAATACCTATGGTGTTCTGTGCTAGGGTCGCTATTTTCGCGGTTTTGTGTAGGTGTGTAGGATGAGATGAGTGATTGTATTAATTTTGTGGGAAAACTGTTGTTTTTTAAAATGTTAAAAATTTTTTCTATGTTGTGCGTGTGAAATTGACTGTCACTGATGTCTAGTACTCTACGAACAAAATTTTTGGCAGTGTTAATTATCTGCGTTTTTGGCTGTGTTGCGTTGAAATTTATTATTCTGCCCGATGATATATCCTTTGCATACCAATCAAACGTTATTTTCTCTACATTCCTGTATAATTTAGTATCGAGATATACAATTTCTTTGTTTTTTTTCCAATTCGATGGTAAATTTTAATTTTGGATGATATCCATTAAACGTTCTTAGAATGTCGTCCTTGTCATCGGTTTTTATGATAGCTAAAAAATCATCAACATATTTTGCTATGTATTTTATGTGAATATTTTTGTTTTTAAGTTCAGCTATTGCTACGTCCAGTAAGCTATCTAGCACAATGTCCGCGATTGTTGGAGAGAGAGGGTTACCCATCGGCATACCGAAGATTTGATTATATATTATGTCTTTGTACATAAAATAGTTGTTGTCATACAAACAAAATTTTAAAATATCCAGAAATTTGGAACGCGGAATCGTGGTGTTTGTTTTTATTTGGTCCCATTTGCTCATTATATTATTTATAGCAGTGTTTATTGGTATATTAGTGAAGAGGGAAACTACGTCCAGGGATATTAAAATATCTTTTTCATCTAACTTTATACTTTGTAGCTGATTTTTCAGTTCGAAAGAGTTTTTGATGTTGTATTTGTCTGATATTATGTTTTTTTAGAATTCTTCCTATATATTTACTAAGTTGGTAACATGGGACTTGTACTGATGACACTATAGGTCTCAATGGCATTTGGGCTTTATGAATTTTCGGGAGTCCATAAATTCTCGGCGCAGTGCCGCCAGAACACATGAGTATTCGTTTTCTATAATCATCTATATATTGTCGTTTTTGTAGATCTGCAATTATTTTGTTATTTGTTTTAATTAGTTTTTGTGTGGGGTCTGTCCTCATGACTCTGTAAATGTTTTTGTCTCGTAAAAGTTCATCCATTTTGGAACTATATTCTTCTTTGTATATTGCAACTGTTTTGTTTCCCTTATCAGCTTGTGTAATAATTATATTGTTATGCCTTTTTAAGAACTTTTTAGTTTTTTCAAAAATTGCCAAAATGAATTTTTCCCTAGGGCTGTTTTTAACGTCTCTTTTGAAACATGTTACCATATTTGCCAAACGGGCCCTTCTTACTTCCTTTTCGCCGTTATTATTAATTTCAAGTTTCTGTATGCACTCCTCAATATCAGCTATAATTTCAAGTGGTGAAAAACTCTGTCGATTAATTTGGAGAGCAAACTTTTTCCCCAAAGATAATAACCACCTACTTTCCCAAGGCATTTCTATTTCGGTTTAATTTTCAAACCAGTGATAATTAAATTTGAATCCTTGTTCATTGAACAGTTTTACTTTAAGTGCATTTAATTTATTTACGTGTTTGCTCTTGATATTATCCGTTATATGTTTTGCTCTTTGCGTTTGATTTTTCATAAAATTTTCAAAGTCGTTTATTGTAACTAAATTTTGTACACATTGTTTGAGATGAAAAACCTTTTTTCTGATAAATTTTAAATCAGCATTGACTTGAGATATTTCTAGATTAAGAATTTTTTTATGGAAATTGTATTCTATTTTTTCCAACTGTTTCTTTATAGACCGGCACTCGAATAATTGAACTACCCTCGTAGTTGCATATTTTGTGTGGTTAGGTACTAAACCATAATTTCTGCATGCTAATAAGAATTTTAATCCTTGCTGTTTGTGTGCTAACTTTTTTAAGTGGTTACAATATTCTTTCATGGTGCTACAAGCTATGCGGTCATATTTGAGTTCTATATGTTGGAAGAAACCTTTCATGTTTTTGATTATATGATATTATAAGTTTAAAAGTTGATGTTTTCAATTTTATTAAATGAAACTTTAGTTTTTTCGGCTGGCTATCCGATGTTTAGTTGTTTTTGTTGATATATTTGGCCCATTAAAATCTTCTGTTAGTTTTAGTTTTCTTTAAGCTATCAGGCCTACCGTGTTTAATGTCAATAAAAATGCAATTTATTACATGTTGTCCCGACGTTTCGTGAATTTTTTGTTCACTTTTTCAAGGGATGTCGTCTATTTAATAAAAATAAGAAAACAACAACAATATTGTGGACATTTTCATATATAAAAATATTTTTTGTATAAAACAATGTAAAACTTACTGTATTTTTTTAAAATTACATGAATACTATAGCAATTAAACTTTGTTGAAAACAAGTGTATTGTGAAAAAATAAAAATAAAAATAAAAATTATAAAATGTTTTTCCTCTTTTGGTGTATCACAGGTTTTTGACAATTGCTAATTTGTAGTTTGCGCTCAAATTGTCCGTGTCTTCTTTGATGTTCACCGTTTTGTTTATTTTCTGTTGAATTCTTAGACTTTCTGTTATGTATCTCTTTCTGTCGTTGTTTACTTTGTCTAGTATTTTTATACCGTCAAAATCTGGTTTTTGTGATCAGAGTTCAACTTCTTCACATTTTTAATAGTATGGAAAAAGTACCAAAATTATTTAAATGGTATCAAATCATTATTTTATACTTACAAACATTGTAATGACTTTGACATTTAGTGAAATTACAATTTAAGCTTCATACCCGTATATACATACATATTTACATTACAACGTATTATAATTATAAAAAATATTTATATTTTTATTATCATTATAATTATTATGATTATATGTACCTATTTCTATTTTTATTGGTATTATTTTTAAATAAAAATAGTTTTTTGTACGCTTGAATGTATGTTTGTACTCACATTTGTATGTATATTTTACATATTCATACATATGTACATATACATACATATGTGTGTTTATGTATATTAACAAAAAATAAACCCATACGATTGGCAGTCTCTGGTTAGATTTTATAAAAAAAAAACTTTGTTAGAAAACTAAATTTATTAAATATGCCATGTACGTATGCAAATTAACCACTCAAAAGCAGTGTACGAAAATAAACTGTACATTATTTAATGTAATTTACACGGGGTAAGATATGACATCTATCTACTTTGTGTATGTTTACATATACACTACACGATAAGAATCACAATGATTTTTCAACTCAAGTAATATGCCTTATAAAGCACTCTGCTTGACGGCCTATAGCATTGAAATTAAAATTTTTGTGTAAAACTATGTGTAAATACACTATATTTTAGTGTTCTTTGTCAAAGTGTTAGTGCTTCATAAGCAAAGACTGTAAATATATGTACATCCATTCATGCATGCATGAATGGATGTTCATATAAAGATGTGCAATTTAAAAAAAAATTTGTTTTCGTTGGGAGGGAAGTAACTAGGTGAGAAAATTATTGAGAGTATAAAGCAGCACACATTAAAACATCAGTGTTGCCGACTTCTGCGATGTTATCTATAAATGGAACAAACCAATTTTTCCTCAACTATATTTGAATTATATATAAATATCTTATGTAATTTTAATATAATTTCGCTTCATCATTATTGTATGCTCGAATTATTCAGTGGAAAGAATTTTCCAGTTTACACTTTTGATAATCAAGTTGCATACATATTTTGCTCACATTTCGTGTTAAATTGAAATATTATATAAAAGGTATTTTGTTTGTCATTTATATTAAATACATGTTAATCAAAAATTAATGTTTCGCTGAATTAGTAAAGTCAAACACTTAAGTATGGCACGAAACGTGTGGCAAACCTTTAACTGATGGCATAAAATCTTCCACAGGCTCATCAAAATTTCATAAATTACACTTCCACATAAGTAGAATTGTTAAGTTTTCAAATTGTTTATTTTTATACAATTTTGCATTTTTTTAATATTTTGAAATATTGTTTAATACATTTATATTAACCTTTTACAGGGATTTCTTAAACTAATTTCTATAAAAACTTATATGTTACTTTACGCCACTTTTATTTAAAATCTAATGAAACATTAAGAAGAAGGCTACATATTTAGTTATGTGTACCTGGCAAAATGTTTTCTTCGTATCAAAAACAAACTTAATATGTAGACGCTACTTTGACAATCTCGCCAAAAATTCACCAAAGTAATGGACAAAATAAGCGATTCTGGGACACTTAACCCGACGCTTCTTTCTTGGTTAAGATTCGAAAAGTACACATGTTGAAAATTCATTATGAATATTTCTTATATATGTATGTATAAATCTATATGTATGTGTGAGAACATACACAATTTATTAATTTAATAATAATTAATTAGGGTCATAACTTTTTTCATTTTCTTTTGATTCTTTAAATAATATTGACCGTAAGATAGATCATTGGGAGAATGACGTCCAAAAGTTATTATATGTACATGTTTATTATATATTTGAATAATTGTTTATCTTATACATATCGGTACGTAGAATTGAATTTCAAAACTCGCTACATGCAACGTTAAAAACGTTTAATATAGTAGGTGTTCCATATACAGTTTATGTCCTTTCGTTATTTTGTTGGATAGAAACATAGAAAATTTTTGCAGAAGAAAAAATATTTTACTTAAAACATATGTACAGCAGCTTAAAACATGTGTAGCAGGAGCGAGTTTTTAAACTACGCACTTATTGCAGTGTTTTGGAATTAAATTTTCTTCAAGTAGCAAGTTGTGTTCCTGGCAAATTGTTTTAGTTTGTTCTACTTCTCGGTCTAAGGGCGTTAAGGAGCAGAATGGATCAATATTATTTTTATTATTACTATGATGCTTTATAAAACACAAGATTAAAAATTTAAATTTTCTATTTCTCGCAAATCTACACCAAAATTAACACTATGTTTTTTTCGGGTTTTAATAATTTATAATATTTTTCTAATACCTTTTGGACCTACTCTTAAGCAATAGTGCTCCACCCAGCAATTATTTTTTTTTAGCATTTTTTAAATTTATCGACAACGGAAAGTACTAACACTACACAAAGCAATAAAAGGTGCACATTAGGGTGTTATGGCTGCAAAGGACGAGTTTTGTGCTGTTCCATTCAAGCAAGAAGTTTTTTTTTCTCACTAGACAATGCAAAGAAATAGTTTTCGAACTCAATCCAATTTTTAATGTAATTTTCAATAATCATTGAGCGATTTGCTTGTTTTTTACTTCAGATACTAAAGCTGCACGGTGTTATTTGTCAAAAGTCACTGCTATCGTGATTTATATATGTATATACATACAAGTAATGTACATACTTATGTACATATGTATATAGGAATAGAGCACCGTAAATATAATTACAAAAAATTTTGTTTATTAATATTTAAAATTTGGATTAGTTTGAAGTTTTATCCCTGTAAAACAGAATTGGGATTCCTGCAACACTGAATAGAATATGAGATTAAACCAACCCAAGAAAATTGCAGACGGACGACGCCATGCACTCTATACTTATCTCTTAATAATTTTAAGTCAGGATTGCCAACTTTTACACCTGTAATGTGAAGCCGTTCTTCTTGTATTAAGTTTGGCAATAGATTGAGGACAAAAATCTACATCACTTTTTAACTTTTGCAAGTTCATATGTGCGTAATAAAAAAATATGGTTTTTCTTGAATTTACCCTTGGATTTTAGGTTTAATATTGCAATACTTTTGAGTAAAATAATAACATTGTGCTTTACAAACTTATAAGACTTCCAAATTTTTAATAAAAAAATACTTGAAAATTCATAATATTGTTTGCTTTGTACCTTCAAATTGCTCAAAATAGCATTTGTATGAGTGGAATTTGACATTTTCCATGGCAAAAATTGGTTAATAATACTTTACACTCTAACCATAATACATATGTAGTAGAAACTGAAACTCGTTAAGAATCCACTGGCCATAATTTGCAAAACCATAAAATTTAATTACATAATTACTGATAAAAATCATAGAAAGTCTGAATACAAAAGAGTATGAAAGCAGGATTAATATTTGTCTTACCATTTTACCGAACTTGGCAAGAAATGTATGGGAAAACATTACTTGCGTAAAAGTTGGCAGTCCTGTAGTTAAAAACAATACATACTTAAATATGAAGTGTGCAGTGGGCAGTTGCAAGCAAAATAACACCAAAATTTTTTTTTTTACTTCTATTGTTTTCCGAAAAATAACGAGCAAAGAGCATACTCGTATTGCAATCAAAGTAATGCAGCATTTTATTAAAAATTACATAATTTGATTTAAAAATTTTCAGCATGCATAAAGAAATTTCAAATTATAAATTTAAAACTAATTTTATTTTATTTATTTTTTTTTGCATTTTAAGTTCTAGTTCAAAAGTCATAATTGATAATACACCCTCCTATTGAGATGTTCATAATATGTATAGCCGGCACATATGTATAAGCAAACACAATTTTTAATATCTTTGTGGTTATCTTGGTAATATATGCTACATACAAAATATTTCATGCTTGAAAATATGAAAAAAAGTTTAGTATTTTAATATTTGTGCAATAAACGAAAATTTTGTAAATTTTACGAAAAGTTTAGCTGGTACAAGGAAACATATTTCGTAATTATACGAGTTTCGTTGTGTTACAAAACTTATATATCGTACCATATTTTTTGTTTATTTTATTGAATTTAGAAGAAAATAAAACATTTTTATAAACTTGGAAATTTCCAAAAATAAAAAATATATTGAAATATAAAAATAAAAATTGCTGTTTTGTTAAATTTTTTAATTTTTCCTCCATTTCTTTTAATGTCATTGTGCAACTTTTAATAGCCAGTTTGATTCGTGAGTTTTAGTGCAAAATATGTAATGTAATGTATGGGAAATACAGAGGCTGTAACAATTCCACTAAAATTATATTTTTTATGATTATTACAAACTTCAGTTCCAAGAATTACAGATTATTCTACAAACTGATTTTTCAAATGCAAGGCAAAATAATTTCCTTGCAGATTTTAATATTTTAAACTTTTTATACAAAATTTCGTATATAACACGAAATTGTTTTTCATGAGTCATGAATTTCTTTTGTAATATAAACATAATTTTTCGTAAATCTAATAATAAAATATTTGTAAAAATAGAAAATGTTCTTACTTACAAATAAACAAATACCATTTCTCCTATCTACGAAGGATTTTGTAATGTAAAAATGACGAATATATTCGTAAAATGAACCACATTTTTTAATTTATTTTACCTATGATATATATTAACAGCCTTATTCATAAAAAATATTTCAGGTTTATTAAGCGCTTATGTGACATATTTCTATGGGAAATTTGTCAAATAAACCTGTAATAAACCTAAATTATTTTTTATGAATTAGACCGTAAGTGTATATGTATGAGGCTATCAGCGCACCGCACATTAGATTTTTGGTTGCTGATAAATACACATTATATGTTACCAACTATCAAACGAAGTTAGAGTAAATCGCATTTTGGTATTCTTAAAAAAATGGAGCTGGAAAATAGTTTTTGTACAGATCATAATTTTGCAAAGTATTAAGCAATTAAATAATCAAAAAGAGCAATTGTTTAAAAAAATAGATGTGGGTTACACCACTTCATGTCTGGTGGATTAAGTAAACCATAAAGTTCTTTAAAACTAAAAGTTTTATATTTTTCTTCATGTATAGCGAGTGCCAAAGACATCAATATTCAGCTTCAATATGTGTGGTTGTGTGCGTTTGTTTTCCAAAAATAGTCACACATATACTATTGGTGTGAATATTTTTTTATAAAAAAACGCACACAACCACATATTGAAGCTGAATATTGATGTGTCTAGCACCCGCTTATGGCTTAAAGTTTTATCAATGATCTCATTAGCATACATATATAAATTTAGACAAAAATTAAAATGGTTCGCTTCCAAAATTTAGAGAGAAAAATTATAATATGTTCGACTGTAATGTTTACAATTTTTTTGCTTTTTTCTGACTTAAAATTATCAGCCAATAGCAAAACATTACGTCACGCGGTAGTGCATACATAAGTACACACATGCTAGCCAGTGATGTCAGATTTATTTGTAGCCTCCTCGCTAAATTAGTTGTCGAATATCGCCAATATAATATTATATATGAGCTAAAAAAATTTACATGTTTTTATTTAACAAATATTGTTAAATTTAAATAAAATAAGTTTTTACATTAACAAAAGTTAATTTATAAGACATACATTAGCTTACCATAACATAAAAATACTGTCGTATAAAACATAATAAAAATTGCTTATACCAAAAGATGAATCTTAATAAGAAAAATTAAACTTGAACATCGGGTTCAAAATAAATATTAAAGTCTCGTGATAACATACAATTAACATTTACTTAAGAATAAATTTAAGTACAAATTGTTGTACTAGTCATTATATTCAGCTATTTACATCCTCACTGGTAAGCATACGGTGTAGAAAATAACTCTCTATTGCATTAATTATTTTATGTTGTAGAAAAATTTCCTCGCAAAATTTGCTATATTTTAAACACTAACCCATTTTATTGAAATTGCATATATGGATATAGCTAAAAATATCACCAAGGAATTAAAATATTGCGAAGCAAATTGCCAAAAAATACTTCAAAATTTTCATCGTTAAAAACGAAGTCACACTCTCCATTTTCTATAATGGGGGACAATGTTGTCAACATTTAGATTTCAAAAAGCAATGCAACCAGGAAAAACACTTGAGTTAAATAAAAAGGTACTAAATATAATATGCCGTATTCATAAAAAATATTTAAGGTTTATTTGACAAATTTCCCATAGGAATATGTCAAATAAATCTTTAATAAACTTTAAATGTATTTTATGAATACGGCAGAATATGTTTTACTTTTATTAAAACTAATCTTATATAAAAATAAGAAAATCATATACTAAAAAACATATTATTAAAGCACATATGTATATTAAAAAACAAACTTTAAAAAGAACGAACATATCAAATTTTCATTTCATAAAAATATCGCAGTTCCTATACGAAAACAAAATTCATTTAACACACAAATTAATAAAGAGTAACAGTCTTATTTATAATATTATTAAGGCTTAATGAAAAGAATTTTGTATGAAAATTTGTTTTAAAAATCCATAATAAAACCTAAACAATAAGTAAGTTTTTATTGAAACAAGGACTTGATTTGTTTTAAACCAGCAGATGTCAGACGCTCTATATAAAAATTTATGTTTGCACTGAAAAATATCACATGCTAGTATTTAAAGGTTTTCAGACTACATGTACCATGTAAAAGTGATATTCCACAAGACAAAAACATATATGTAATTTGAACACAATTTAACTGCCTGTTTATAGAAGCCATGTAAAAACTCTCGTCTGTGTATTTATATTGAAAACAAAAACAAATTTGAGTGCTTTGTTTTTGTTTTCAATATAAATAGGCAGACGAGAATTTTCACATGGCTTCTATAAACTGGCAGTAAGTAGTTTTACACCTATTATTTAGTATTTTTCTATAATATTTTTAAAAGTATTTTTTCAACTATTCATGTATCATTCAAACCCATACAAAATGTAAGAGAAGATAAAAAACAATTGTATATACATATGTATGTATGAAAAGTTATTTACACGTCATTGCTATTTATATGAAAATCACCATCCTTTGGTATTTCATTGCTTTTACACAACAAATTTTATTGCTTCAGCGTTAAACGCGTGTAAGAAAATTGTGGCATATGTTTTAAGCTTAAAGAAATACATAAAAGCCAAATCTCTTTCTATTTTTGCCTTTAAATATGGATGTGACAGAACTTTTTGCTGGTTTGTAAAACAGGCTTGTATCAACTCAATCTATATAAGATTTTAATTCTTCCTAAAACTCTAAAATGGACTCAAATGTTTCTCAATTGCATTGAGTGAATCATTTTCCATATATTTTCTATAATAAAAATTTCGCTATTCGATTCTATTTGGAATGCTGATAACATAATGATTCCCTCTTGTTAGACAAAACAATTTTTTTACATTAATTAAATTAAATATTAAAGTTAGAGTTTGATAGAGCGCGTATTCCTTGATCAGTCTTATAATAATACAAACAAATATCTTGAAATGTTCAATTTAAGTTTTTAAATGACAGGATTGCTCGAAATAAAATAGATTTGAAGTTTTTAGTTTAGTGCACTTCCACGAAAAAAAAAATTAATTTAAAAAGCACTATCTTCATATTTTTCCGCGTTTAAAATTTCAAGAGGTGACAGCATTGCAAGGCGAGTACAATCTGTTACTTTTTAACATCACACACGTACGCTGTGTATGATACTCACGAAGCACATACACTACTAAAGAATAAGATATATATGTGTGGACAAAACAGTTCTTGATACATGTTACACTCAAAATATGCTGTTAGTAAATTCAAATGAAACATAATTTCAAACAATATGGTACATGACATGTAGAAAGACACATAATGACGTTAGGAGAATTTCCAGGATGTTGCTTGCATATTGTTAACCTTTATGTCAACAGCAGAAATGCTTTACGCACGTCCACAGCAGCATACCTGGGTATGTACATACGTTTTGTATGGGGAATGGTACGTCGTTAGCATAAAAATGCTAATTACGTATCTACCTGGTTTGTTGGAATTTCCGAATTATTTTTTTAGTTTGTTAGAAATGGACAAAAGGCTAAACAATTTTATGATAACCAATTTCATCCTCACAGTCATTGTTTGTTGAAAAAAGTGGTTGTATAGGTAGACGACATACTTATATAATAAATATATAATATGGGCAGGTAGAAACATTTATTGTTGCGGAAATTTCATTCTTTGTAGTATCGTCAGAAAATTTAGTTTACATTTGTGATTCGAAGTGAAAAGACGTTTCTGTTTATTTTGTGGAAATAAAAAAATATTAAAAGTGAAATGGCTAATGGTGAATGGCTTGCTCCGCGACAACTAAGCGCACTTTCGCACGAAGAACAACAAGCATATATTCGGCAAGCGCTTGAAGAGAGCCAAGAAGAAACAAGTGACCACGATTCAATAGTTAGTTGGTGACGAGGCTTTAGGTGATATTGGTGGAGATCACAGACGTTGAAGAACCCATGTTACCAGAATATGACCCAGAGGGCGACAGTGATTCTGATGAAGATCTTGAAGATGCACCAATTGAAACTGGCGAAGTTTTTACTGCCAGAGATGGTAATGTTTGGTCCTCGATACAACCACAACCTGTAAGATTCCGTACGCACAACATTCTAAGAAGTGCAGAATCTGGACCAGTATGGACAACGCAGGGTTTGACCATTGCAGAAACGTTCCAATTGATAATGTCAAACGAAATATGCGACATAATTATTCGTGGATCAAATCGAAAGGCAAGGCAATTTTATGATATTGACAACGCAAAACATCCAACAAGAGAACCGAGATCATGGATTCCCATAACAAAAAGTGAATTTGATGCATATTTGGGCCTACTTTTGCTAAGTGGCGTTACACATTCTGGTTACGTGCATACGAAAGATTTGTGGAAAACTACTTCACATCCACTATATCGTGCCGCAATGAGTGTACGACGATTTTGGGAAATAAGCCGCTTCATACGTTTTGATAATGGAAACACACGCCAGCAACGAAAACAAACTGACAAAACAGCAGCAATATCGGACGTTTTTTTTTTGATGCTTAACAGCTGTCTTCGTAGATATTACGTGGCTGGAGCCAACGTCACCGTAGATGAACAATTGTATGCTTATCGTGGTGGAACTGGCTTCACGCAATACATACCATCAAAACCTGCCAAATATGGAATAAAAGTGTGGTGGGTGTGCGACTCCATTTCTTCCTATCCATTGCATTGTTGAAAATCTAAATAAATAAATTGAATATAATTTTTCGATGCAGGGACAAATCTATACAGGAATGGCACCGTCTGGTGAACGTGAAAGAAACGTTGGCGAAAGAGTAGTAAAGGATTTATGTGTCAACCTTTTTGCTGGAAGTGGAAGAAATATTGTATGTGACAACTTTTTCACTAGCTACAACTTGGCAAAAACTTTGATTTTAGACAACAATTTATCTATATTGGGTACTTGAAACAAAAGGCGTACATTCGTGCCAGCAGCATTTGCCAACTCGAAACGACGTGAGGCTGAATCATCAATGTTTGGGTTCTGTAATCACGTTACGATGTGCTCGTGCGTTCCCAAGAAAAACAAGGCAGTTGTAATGTTGTCCACTACTCATTATACAACAGAAACGACCGGTCCTAAGAAGAAGCCATTGATTATATTGGACTACAACAAAACCAAAGGTAGCGTTGATAACATGGACAAGTGCTTGTCCGAATTTAGTACGAAGCGGCGCACAAATAGATGGCCTCTGGCTTTCTTTTATAATATTGTGGACGTTGCTGCGTTTGCTGCATACGTAATATACATTGACAACAACACTCACCTGAAGACATCTACAAGCCACCGTAGGATGTTTCTCCATCAGCTTAGCGAGCAATTGTGCAAGCCAGAAATGGAAAGAAGGGCGAATAACAGCAGAATATCCAGAGATTTTTCAACGTGCAGGGCCGGCTAAAAGTAAAGGGGAATTGCTACATCTGCTCGAAACGACGCCCTACTCGTAAAGCATGCACATTATGCAACAACCCAGTGTGCGCAGAGCATTCCAAAGACTTACCTCAATGCGATAGATGTATTTGAATTTCCAAAATTTTAAAGAAAACAAAATTAAAACTGACATAATATAATCATAATAAAAAAATAATTACAAAACTTAGCTCAAAATAAACTATACTTTTATATTATATTATCATATTTGCATGCGTTTTAATATACATACCCAGGTATGTATTCTGTTGACTTAAGGGTGCAAGAAATCTCAAGTCGATCCGGTTATCCAGTTTAGAGCTACAGCGTTTTCAAAACTAAAAACATACCCAGGTATGTTGCCGTTGACATAAAGGTTAAGTAGGCAGTAGCGGCTACAAATGTAACACATAATTTTATAAGCAGCACTTAAAATGTATATATACATGGGCCCTTAAAATTTAACTACCCTTGTGAGTTGAATACAAATTTACCTCCGTTTTGTTGTAGATGTGAACATTTTGATTTACTTTGCACTTACAAATTAACAGCCTTATGTAAATTGGTTTAATTTTAAGGGCTGAAATCGGCCCTACTACGTGGTATGTACCATGTGCAGCTTCATAGTGACGTCAATATTACGCCCAAGCCACATGCGCACAGGCCTTATTTTTCATATGAAGCGAATGATTTTTTAGTTATTTTTGAATATTAGTTATTTTATTTTCAACACCAACACACACATATTTAAAACTACTGATTTTAAATCGTTTGTTTCAAAATATTTTTCTTCTAATTTGGAACACATACTATTAATTTGTGTATTCAAAATTTCAACTTAAGCATGTGTGGCATATCTTTTAACAGCAGAATTCACATCAAGACAACACGTGAAACGACTCGGAAGCTATCACATACCGTATATAAAACTATAAAAATTGTGTTACACTTATTTTAACGGACAACAAATTACCTACCTGACTAATTTAAACACAAGTTAGTACAATTACAATTGCTTGATTCGAATTTAAAAAAACGACTTCAAATAAATTAGAAATAACTTGTTTTCATTTAGAAGTATTTTAGTTAAACTTTCTTTTCAAATACAACACAACAAGGCTTGTAAATTAAATAAATATAATTTTAAAGAATGTTTTTTATAAATCATTTTTATTGTTTATAAATATGTAAAGTACATATTGCTGAGATAATTAGGTAATATGGAAAAAAATATCTGTAAGTAATCTAATAACATAATTTTTTTATATTCGTACAAAATAATAGGAAAACAGATGCTCTTTCCTCATCTTCGTCAAAACAGAGCCCTTAGATGTTAAATATCATGTAACAAAACTTCAACCATCTATTTCCATGTTTTTTGCCTTATCAAATTTAACGGTTTAAGTTTTTTATGCACGTACATATCGAGCTAGTTAAGGAACACTACAACCTCAAGGTTGTTAAAACAAAGATACAAACATAATTTAAGCTAAAGAAAGATCAAGCATGTTAAACTAAAACAAAGATACAAAACATACTAAAACAAAGATTATTTGTAATAAATCAAACATGTCAAATTTACTAAAGATTATTTGTAATAAAACCAAGCATGTGAAAGGTTATTTGTAATAACATGCTAAATTGTAATCGAAATAAAGATACAAACACTTTAGGACAAAGACATTCATTTCAGGGAAATATCAAATGTAAACATATTCTAGAGATAAGAAAATATCAAACACATTTTTTGTAAACACAATTTACAAACAAACAACCCAAGAAAAGGGCATGTTAATAAACATAAGATAAGGAATGTACATTTTCATAACTAACCCTAGTTTAAGCAAACAGGCACTAAAACTCAACATTATATAAAAAGATTGTTTTTTTTACATAAAGGCAGTCTAAATTTAACACGAGTCTGAATCGAACATCAGTATTAAGTATAAACATAAGTGTAGTTTAGATTAATTTTTTAAGGAAATAAATAAAGAAAGCGCATAGCCGCTTAATAAATTAATTTTTTTTTAAATCTTAAAAGAGAAATCTTTAACTGGCGATCCTGCCAGGAGGATAATATATTTTTATCCTTCTAACGAGCGGACCAAAGCATCCTTGTCGCAGCAAGGAAGAATCCTTCATAAGAAAAGGATCATTAAAAGAAAAAATATATATATAGAACTTTTCCACATAAGTAAAATTATTGCACATAGTAAAGAAAAAGTGTGGTGAAAAAAGAAAAAAAAATTTTTTTATGAAAAGAATTAAAAAATTTAACATCTTTGACGAACAAAGAAATCTAGTTACTAAGGAAGAAATGACACAAGCCGACCTAAGTACAATGATCCAACAAATGGCTAGTTTGCAGATCATGCTACAAAATATTCAGGAAGAGAATAGAACGCTGAAAGAAAGACTCGATCAAATACCAATCAACCCAGGCATAGCACCACCAGCAACGGCTAGATTACAACCAGTGAACGTCTCATACACCACACCCGAGGAAATTAATCTGGACGTATTCAAAGCATTGCCAGTATTCGACGGCATATCGCAAGATGCCGAATTTGGAGGGAAGACGTGTCGAGGCTTATGGAAGGTATCAGAATTCACCAAAACTCAAATAGATACGTGGAAGCCTTGTCAATAATAAAAACGAAGATACAAGGCGCAGCCGCAGACGTATTAACAAATCACAATACAATATTCAATTTCGATGCTATACGAAACAGATTAGATTATACTTATGCCGATCAGAGCCCATTATATGTACTTCAGGATGAAATGAAGAAATTAACACAAGGTAGACGCAACTTATCAGAATTTCATGATGAAATTAATACAGCTCTCACCTTAATCACTTCCAAAATTGCCATGTCCGATCATTCACAAGAGGTAATAGATGTAATGACAAATGAAGCCACTCAAGAAGCTGTACGAGTCTTCAAAGACGGAATTAGTAACTCGTACATACGTTCCACACTATATCGAAATCCAATAAAGGATTTGGAACATGCTTTTGCGGTAGCACGCACCATAGAACACGATGACGAGCATCGAAAATTACGATTATCATACTCCAGCAATGAACAGAGGAATTATGTACAGCCAATACAAAGACCCAATAACAACCATCATCATCATCACAGACATCCATCGTATATCCATCAACAAAGAGAAGTGCCTACCCAACATCAGTATCAACCACGTCCAGAACCAATGGACACATCATCAGGTAACACCAATCAACATCGCAGAAGGAATTTTCATAATCAACAACATCATCCTTGGAAAAGACACCGAGAACCCAGCACACAATTTCACCAATCTAAATTTCTGAGAAGCAATAACCTTGCAGCGGAAGATGATAACCAAAGTATTATTGTAGAAACAGGTACCATAAATAAAATAGTTACTAAGTCTTTAAACTAAAAAATGGGTTGCCCTTTATTATAATGAATGATGGAGAAACAAATTTTGAAGTGTTAATAGATACAGGCGCAACCCACAATTACATAAAAAAATCTTTAAAGTTTAACCATTCAGAAAAAATTAAGCCTTTACAAATTATAAGTATGCATGGTAAATCAATAGTCAATACCAAACAAACTATTAAATTTATGGGAAAAGACATAGATTTCTTCGAAATAGATTCGATAGATAATTTTAACTTAATATTAGGATGGGACGGAATAAGAAATCTAGGCGCAATAATAAACAGTAACGAAATAAGATTTGAATTGCAGGAAAGAAAGGATAATGCATACATAAATTTCACCATAGGAAGTGAAGAATACAGAAAAGAGATTGAAGAATTAATGATAGGTAATAATAAAATAGGTCCCCTACCTTTTACTACAACTATTGAGGCAAGCATTAAAACAACTACAGATGACCCAATTTGGACAAAACAGTACCCGGGCAATATGAATGACGTAGAATTTGTCAATAAAGAAATACAAAAATTACTAGAAGATGGTATTATTCAAAAAAGTTTTAGTCCTTATAATTCACCTATGTTAACAGTTCACAAAAAAGGAACTGATGAGAATGGTAAACCGAAACGTAGGATGGTGATAGACTTCAGAAAACTAAACGAACATACAGTTACTGACAGATATATAATTCCAGATATAAATATAACTTTACATAATCTAGGAAAAGCTAGATACTTTACCACACTCGACTTGGAATCAGGATTCCACCAAATTAGGATAAAGGAAAAGGATAGAGAGAAGACTGCTTTCTGTGTAAATGGCGGAAAATATGAGTTTTTACGTATGCCTTTCAGCTTAAAGAACGCTCCTTCCATTTTCCAAAGATGTGTGGATGATATTTTACGAGAATTTATAGGAAAGTTTGCTTACGTATACATAGACGACGTAATTATATATTCTTCCTCGCCAGAGGAACACATACAACATATCCATACTATTTTTAATGCCCTAAATAAGGCGAACTTAAAAGTGTCCTATGAGAAATGAAAATTCTTCATGGAAGAAGTAGAATATCTTGGACATATTGTTAAATATAATAAAATAACCACTGACCCGGAAAAAATAAAGGCAATAGAAAATTTTCCAATACCGAAAACATTAAAAGACCTCAGAGGTTTTTTGGGACTTACTGGCTACTATAGGAGATTTGTAAAAGATTATGCTCAAATTTCAAACCCCTTAACTTTGCACCTAAAAGGAGAAAACACTCACATTGGTAAAAATAAAAGTAAAAATACAGAGGTTAAACTGGAACAACCAGCCATAGAAGCTGTAAACAAATTAAAAAATAGTCTAAAAGAGCAATTTACATAATGCTGTTAATTTGTAAGTGCAAAGTAAATCAAAATGTTCACATCTACAACAAAACGGAGGTAAATTTGTATTCAACTCACAAGGGTAGTTAAATTTTAAGGGCCCATGTATATATAAATTTTAAGTGCTGCTTATAAAATTATGTGTTACATTTGTAGCCGCTACTGCCTACTTAACCTTTATGTCAACGGCAACATACCTGGGTATGTTTTTAGTTTTGAAAACGCTGTAGCTCTAAACTGGATAACCGGATCGACTTGAGATTTCTTGCACCCTTAAGTCAACAGAATACATACCTGGGTATGTATATTAAAACGCATGCAAATATGATAATATAATATAAAAGTATAGTTTATTTTGAGCTAAGTTTTGTAATTATTTTTTTATTATGATTATATAATATCAGTTTTAATTATTTTTGCTTAAAATTATTGAAATTCAAATACATCTATCGCATTGAGGTAAGTCTTTGGAATGCTCTGCGCACACTGGTTTGTTGCATAATGTGCATGCTTTACGAGTAGGGCGTCGTTTCGAGCAGATGTAGCAATTCCCCTTTAATTTTAGCCGGCCCGTACTATCACGTTCCTCCGACGCATGTGCCTCAGCATCCACAACTCCGATGGGCCCACTTTTCATGGCTTCGATGGCGTTGCACGTTGAAAAATCTCTGGATATTCTGCTGTTATTCGCCCTTCTTTCCATTTCTGGCTTGCACAATTGTTCGCTAAGCTGATGGAGAAACATCCTACGGTGGCTTGTAGATGTCTTCAGGTGAGTGTTGTTGTCAATGTATATTACGTATGCAGCAAACGCAGCAACGTCCACAATATTATAAAAGAAAGCCAGAGGCCATCTACTTGTGCGCCGCTTCGTACTAAATTCGGACAAGCACTTGTCCATGTTATCAACGCTACCTTTGGTTTTGTTGTAGTCCAATATAATCAATGGCTTCTTCTTAGGACCGGTCGTTTCTGTTGTATAATGAGTAGTGGACAACATTACAACTGCCTTGTTTTTCTTGGGAACGTACGAGCACATCGTAACGTGATTACAGAACCCAAACATTGATGATTCAGCCTCACGTCGTTTCGAGTTGGCAAATGCTGCTGGCACGAATGTACGCCTTTTGTTGTAAGTACCCAATATAGATAAATTGTTGTCTAAAATCAAAGTTTTTGCCAAGTTGTAGCTAGTGAAAAAGTTGTCACATACAATATTTCTTCCACTTCCAGCAAAAAGGTTGACACATAAATCCTTTACTACTCTTTCGCCAACGTTTCTTTCACTTTCACCAGACGGTGCCATTCCTGTATAGATTTGTCCCTGCATCGAAAAATTATATTCAATTTATTTATTTAGATTTTCAACAATGCAATGGATAGGAAGAAATGGAGTCGCACACCCACCACACTTTTATTCCATATTTGGCAGGTTTTGATGGTATGTATTGCGTGAAGCCAGTTCCACCACGATAAGCATACAATTGTTCATCTACGGTGACGTTGGCTCCAGCCACGTAATATCTACGAAGACAGCTGTTAAGCATCAAAAAAACGTCCGATATTGCTGCTGCTTTGTCAGTTTGTTTTCGTTGCTGGCGTGTGTTTCCATTATCAAAACGTATGAAGCGGCTTATTTCCCAAAATCGTCGTACACTCATTGCGGCACGATATAGTGGATGTGAAGTAGTTTTCCACAAATCTTTCGTATGCACGTAACCAGAATGTGTAACGCCACTTAGCAAAAGTAGGCCCAAATATGCATCAAATTCACTTTTTGTTATGGGAATCCATGATCTCGGTTCTCTTGTTGGATGTTTTGCGTTGTCAATATCATAAAATTGACTTGCCTTTCGATTTGATCCACGAATAATTATGTCGCATATTTCGTTTGACATTATCAATTGGAACGTTTCTGCAATGGTCAAACCCTGCGTTGTCCATACTGGTCCAGATTCTGCACTTCTTAGAATGTTGTGCGTACGGAATCTTACAGGTTGTGGTTGTATCGAGGACCAAACATTACCATCTCTGGCAGTAAAAACTTCGCCAGTTTCAATTGGTGCATCTTCAAGATCTTCATCAGAATCACTGTCGCCCTCTGGGTCATATTCTGGTAACATGGGTTCTTCAACGTCTGAGTGATCTCCACCAATATCACCTAAAGCCTCGTCACCAACTATTGAATCGTGGTCACTTGTTTCTTCTTGGCTCTCTTCAAGCGCTTGCCGAATATATGCTTGTTGTTCTTCGTGCGAAAGTGCGCTTAGTTGTCGCGGAGCAAGCCATTCACCATTAGCCATTTCACTTTTAATATTTTTTTATTTCCACAAAATAAACAGAAACGTCTTTTCACTTCGAATCACAAATGTAAACTAAATTTTCTGACGATACTACAAAGAATGAAATTTCCGCAACAATAAATGTTTCTACCTGCCCATATTATATATTTATTATATAAGTATGTCGTCTACCTATACAACCACTTTTTTCAACAAACAATGACTGTGAGGATGAAATTGGTTATCATAAAATTGTTTAGCCTTTTGTCCATTTCTAACAAACTAAAAAAATAATTCGGAAATTCCAACAAACCAGGTAGATACGTAATTAGCATTTTTATGCTAACGACGTACCATTCCCCATACAAAACGTATGTACATACCCAGGTATGCTGCTGTGGACGTGCGTAAAGCATTTCTGCTGTTGACATAAAGGTTAACAATATGCAAGCAACATCCTGGAAATTCTCCTAACGTCATTATGTGTCTTTCTACATGTCATGTACCATATTGTTTGAAATTATGTTTCATTTGAATTTACTAACAGCATATTTTGAGTGTAACATGTATCAAGAACTGTTTTGTCCACACATATATATCTTATTCTTTAGTAGTGTATGTGCTTCGTGAGTATCATACACAGCGTACGTGTGTGATGTTAAAAAGTAACAGATTGTACTCGCCTTGCAATGCTGTCACCTCTTGAAATTTTAAACGCGGAAAAATATGAAGATAGTGCTTTTTAAATTAATTTTTTTTTTCGTGGAAGTGCACTAAACTAAAAACTTCAAATCTATTTTATTTCGAGCAATCCTGTCATTTAAAAACTTAAATTGAACATTTCAAGATATTTGTTTGTATTATTATAAGACTGATCAAGGAATACGCGCTCTATCAAACTCTAACTTTAATATTTAATTTAATTAATGTAAAAAAATTGTTTTGTCTAACAAGAGGGAATCATTATGTCATCAGCATTCCAAATAGAATCGAATAGCGAAATTTTTATTATAGAAAATATATGGAAAATGATTCACTCAATGCAATTGAGAAACATTTGAGTCCATTTTAGAGTTTTAGGAAGAATTAAAATCTTATATAGATTGAGTTGATACAAGCCTGTTTTACAAACCAGCAAAAAGTTCTGTCACATCCATATTTAAAGGCAAAAATAGAAAGAGATTTGGCTTTTATGTATTTCTTTAAGCTTAAAACATATGCCACAATTTTCTTACACGCGTTTAACGCTGAAGCAATAAAATTTGTTGTGTAAAAGCAATGAAATACCAAAGGATGGTGATTTTCATATAAATAGCAATGACGTGTAAATAACTTTTCATACATACATATGTATATACAATTGTTTTTTATCTTCTCTTACATTTTGTATGGGTTTGAATGATACATGAATAGTTGAAAAAATACTTTTAAAAATATTATAGAAAAATACTAAATAATAGGTGTAAAACTACTTACTGCCAGTTTATAGAAGCCATGTGAAAATTCTCGTCTGCCTATTTATATTGAAAACAAAAACAAAGCACTCAAATTTGTTTTTGTTTTCAATATAAATACACAGACGAGAGTTTTTACATGGCTTCTATAAACAGGCAGTTAAATTGTGTTCAAATTACATATATGTTTTTGTCTTGTGGAATATCACTTTTACATGGTACATGTAGTCTGAAAACCTTTAAATACTAGCATGTGATATTTTTCAGTGCAAACATAAATTTTTATATAGAGCGTCTGACATCTGCTGGTTTAAAACAAATCAAGTCCTTGTTTCAATAAAAACTTACTTATTGTTTAGGTTTTATTATGGATTTTTAAAACAAATTTTCATACAAAATTCTTTTCATTAAGCCTTAATAATATTATAAATAAGACTGTTACTCTTTATTAATTTGTGTGTTAAATGAATTTTGTTTTCGTATAGGAACTGCGATATTTTTATGAAATGAAAATTTGATATGTTCGTTCTTTTTAAAGTTTGTTTTTTAATATACATATGTGCTTTAATAATATGTTCTTTAGTATATGATTTTCTTATTTTTATATAAGATTAGTTTTAATAAAAGTAAAACATATTCTGCCGTATTCATAAAATACATTTAAAGTTTATTAAAGATTTATTTGACACATTCCTATGGGAAATTTGTCAAATAAACCTTAAATATTTTTTATGAATACGGCATATTATATTTAGTACCTTTTTATTTAACTCAAGTGTTTTTCCTGGTTGCATTGCTTTTTGAAATCTAAATGTTGACAACATTGTCCCCCATTATAGAAAATGGAGAGTGTGACTTCGTTTTTAACGATGAAAATTTTGAAATATTTTTTGGCAATTTGCTTCGCAATATTTTAATTCCTTGGTGATATTTTTAGCTATATCCATATATGCAATTTCAATAAAATGGGTTAGTGTTTAAAATATAGCAAATTTTGCGAGGAAATTTTTCTACAACATAAAATAATTAATGCAATAGAGAGTTATTTTCTACACCGTATGCTTACCAGTGAGGATGTAAATAGATGAATATAATGACTAGTACAACAATTTGTACTTAAATTTATTCTTAAGTAAATGTTAATTGTATGTTATCACGAGACTTTAATATTTATTTTGAACCCGATGTTCAAGTTTAATTTTTCTTATTAAGATTCATCTTTTGGTATAAGCAATTTTTATTATGTTTTATACGACAGTATTTTTATGTTATGGTAAGCTAATGTATGTCTTATAAATTAACTTTTGTTAATGTAAAAACTTATTTTATTTAAATTTAACAATATTTGTTAAATAAAAACATGTAAATGTTTTTAGCTCATATATAATATTATATTGGCGATATTCGACAACTAATTTAGCGAGGAGGCTACAAATAAATCTGACATCACTGGCTAGCATGTGTGTACTTATGTATGCACTACCGCGTGACGTAATGTTTTGCTATTGGCTGATAATTTTAAGTCAGAAAAAAGCAAAAAAATTGTAAACATTACAGTCGAACATATTATAATTTTTCTCTCTAAATTTTGGAAGCGAACCATTTTAATTTTTGTCTAAATTTATATATGTATGCTAATGAGAGCATTGATAAAACTTTAAGCCATAAGCGGGTGCTAGACACATCAATATTCAGCTTCAATATGTGGTTGTGTGCGTTTTTTTATAAAAAAATATTCACACCAATAGTATATGTGTGACTATTTTTGGAAAACAAACGCACACAACCACACATATTGAAGCTGAATATTGATGTCTTTGGCACTCGCTATACATGAAGAAAAATATAAAACTTTTAACTTTAAAGAACTTTATGGTTTACTTAATCCACCAGACATGAAGTGGTGTAACCCACATCTAGTTTTTTAAACAATTGCTCTTTTTGATTATTTAATTGCTTAATACTTTGCAAAATTATGATCTGTACAAAAACTATTTTCCAGCTCCATTTTTTTAAGAATACCAAAATGCGGTTTACTCTAACTTCGTTTGATAGTTGGTAACATATAATGTGTATTTATCAGCAACCAAAA
Organism: Tachina grossa; assembly: GCA_949987645.1. Taxonomy (NCBI): domain Eukaryota; kingdom Metazoa; phylum Arthropoda; class Insecta; order Diptera; family Tachinidae; genus Tachina; species Tachina grossa. Next base: position 81,678,140 of record OX465278.1, on the reverse strand, counting down.
ATCTAATGTGCGGTGCGCTGATAGCCTCATACATATACACTTACGGTCTAATTCATAAAAAATAATTTAGGTTTATTACAGGTTTATTTGACAAATTTCCCATAGAAATATGTCACATAAGCGCTTAATAAACCTGAAATATTTTTTATGAATAAGGCTGTTAATATATATCATAGGTAAAATAAATTAAAAAATGTGGTTCATTTTACGAATATATTCGTCATTTTTACATTACAAAATCCTTCGTAGATAGGAGAAATGGTATTTGTTTATTTGTAAGTAAGAACATTTTCTATTTTTACAAATATTTTATTATTAGATTTACGAAAAATTATGTTTATATTACAAAAGAAATTCATGACTCATGAAAAACAATTTCGTGTTATATACGAAATTTTGTATAAAAAGCTTAAAATATTAAAATCTGCAAGGAAATTATTTTGCCTTGCATTTGAAAAATCAGTTTGTAGAATAATCTGTAATTCTTGGAACTGAAGTTTGTAATAATCATAAAAAATATAATTTTAGTGGAATTGTTACAGCCTCTGTATTTCCCATACATTACATTACATATTTTGCACTAAAACTCACGAATCAAACTGGCTATTAAAAGTTGCACAATGACATTAAAAGAAATGGAGGAAAAATTAAAAAATTTAACAAAACAGCAATTTTTATTTTTATATTTCAATATTTTTTTCATTTTTGGAAATTTCCAAGTTTATAAAAATGTTTTATTTTCTTCTAAATTCAATAAAATAAACAAAAAATATGGTACGATATATAAGTTTTGTAACACAACGAAACTCGTATAATTACGAAATATGTTTCCTTGTACCAGCTAAACTTTTCGTAAAATTTACAAAATTTTCGTTTATTGCACAAATATTAAAATACTAAACTTTTTTTCATATTTTCAAGCATGAAATATTTTGTATGTAGCATATATTACCAAGATAACCACAAAGATATTAAAAATTGTGTTTGCTTATACATATGTGCCGGCTATACATATTATGAACATCTCAATAGGAGGGTGTATTATCAATTATGACTTTTGAACTAGAACTTAAAATGCAAAAAAAATAAATAAAATAAAATTAGTTTTAAATTTATAATTTGAAATTTCTTTATGCATGCTGAAAATTTTTAAATCAAATTATGTAATTTTTAATAAAATACTGCATTACTTTGATTGCAATACGAGTATGCTCTTTGCTCGTTATTTTTCGGAAAACAATAGAAGTAAAAAAAAAAATTTTGGTGTTATTTTGCTTGCAACTGCCCACTGCACACTTCATATTTAAGTATGTATTGTTTTTAACTACAGGACTGCCAACTTTTACGCAAGTAATGTTTTCCCATACATTTCTTGCCAAGTTCGGTAAAATGGTAAGACAAATAGTAATCCTGCTTTCATACTCTTTTGTATTCAGACTTTCTATGATTTTTATCGGTAATTATGTAATTAAATTTTATGGATTTGCAAATTATGGCCAGTGGATTCTTAACGAGTTTCAGTTTCTACTACATATGTATTATGGTTAGAGTGTAAAGTATTATTAACCAATTTTTGCCATGGAAAATGTCAAATTCCACTCATACAAATGCTATTTTGAGCAATTTGAAGGTACAAAGCAAACAATATTATGAATTTTCAAGTATTTTTTTATTAAAAATTTGGAAGTCTTATAAGTTTGTAAAGCACAATGTTATTATTTTACTCAAAAGTATTGCAATATTAAACCTAAAATCCAAGGGTAAATTCAAGAAAAACCATATTTTTTTATTACGCACATATGAACTTGCAAAAGTTAAAAAGTGATGTAGATTTTTGTCCTCAATCTATTGCCAAACTTAATACAAGAAGAACGGCTTCACATTACATGTGTAAAAGTTGGCAATCCTGACTTAAAATTATTAAGAGATAAGTATAGAGTGCATGGCGTCGTCCGTCTGCAATTTTCTTGGGTTGGTTTAATCTCATATTCTATTCAGTGTTGCAGGAATCCCAATTCTGTTTTACAGGGATAAAACTTCAAACTAATCTAAATTTTAAATATTAATAAACAAAATTTTTTGTAATTATATTTACGGTGCTCTATTCCTATATACATGTGTACATAAGTATGTACATTACTTGTATGTATATACATATATAAATCACGATAGCAGTGACTTTTGACAAATAACACCGTGCAGCTTTAGTATCTGAAGTAAAAAACAAGCAAATCGCTCAATGATTACTGAAAATTACATTAAAAATTGGATTGAGTTCGAAAACTATTTCTTTGCATTGTCTAGTGAGAAAAAAAACTTCTTGCTTGAATGGAACAGCACAAAACTCGTCCTTTGCAGCCATAACACCCTAATGTGCACCTTTTATTGCTTTGTGTAGTGTTAGTACTTTCCGTTGTCGATAAATTTAAAAAATGCTAAAAAAAATAATTGCTGGGTGGAGCACTATTGCTTAAGAGTAGGTCCCAAAGGTATTAGAAAAATATTATAAATTATTAAAACCCGAAAAAAACATAGTGTTAATTTTGGTGTAGATTTGCGAGAAATAGAAAATTTAAATTTTTAATCTTGTGTTTTATAAAGCATCATAGTAATAATAAAAATAATATTGATCCATTCTGCTCTTTAACGCCCTTAGACCGAGAAGTAGAACAAACTAAAACAATTTGCCAGGAACACAACCTGCTACTTGAAGAAAATTTAATTCCAAAACACTGCAATAAGTGCGTAGTTTAAAAACTCGCTCCTGCTACACATGTTTTAAGCTGCTGTACATATGTTTTAAGTAAAATATTTTTTCTTCTGCAAAAATTTACTATGTTTCTATCCAACAAAATAACGAAAGGACATAAACTGTATATGGAACACCTACTTTATTAAACGTTTTTAACGTTGCATGTAGCGAGTTTTGAAATTCAATTCTAGGTACCGATATGTATAAGATAAACAATTATTCAAATATATAATAAACATGTACATATAATAACTTTTGGACGTCATTCTCCCAATGATCTATCTTACGGTCAATATTATTTAAAGAATCAAAAGAAAATGAAAAAAGTTATGACCCTAATGTACATGCACATGTATACACGTTTAATTATTATTAAATTAATTAATTGTGTATGTTCTCACACATACATATAGATTTATACATACATATATAAGAAATATTCATAATGAATTTTCAACATGCGTACTTTTCGAATCTTAACCAAGAAAGAAGCGTCGGGTTAAGTGTCCCAGAATCGCTTATTTTGTCCATTACTTTGGTGAATTTTTGGCGAGATTGTCAAAGTAGCGTCTACATATTAAGTTTGTTTTTGATACGAAGAAAACATTTTGCCAGGTACACATAACTAAATATGTAGCCTTCTTCTTAATGTTTCATTAGATTTTAAATAAAAGTGGCGTAAAGTAACATATAAGTTTTTATAGAAATTAGTTTAAGAAATCCCTGTAAAAGGTTAATATAAATGTATTAAACAATATTTCAAAATATTAAAAAAATGCAAAATTGTATAAAAATAAACAATTTGAAAACTTAACAATTCTACTTATGTGGAAGTGTAATTTATGAAATTTTGATGAGCCTGTGGAAGATTTTATGCCATCAGTTAAAGGTTTGCCACACGTTTCGTGCCATACTTAAGTGTTTGACTTTACTAATTCAGCGAAACATTAATTTTTGATTAACATGTATTTAATATAAATGACAAACAAAATACCTTTTATATAATATTTCAATTTAACACGAAATGTGAGCAAAATATGTATGCAACTTGATTATCAAAAGTGTAAACTGGAAAATTCTTTCCACTGAATAATTCGAGCATACAATAATGATGAAGCGAAATTATATTAAAATTACATAAGATATTTATATATAATTCAAATATAGTTGAGGAAAAATTGGTTTGTTCCATTTATAGATAACATCGCAGAAGTCGGCAACACTGATGTTTTAATGTGTGCTGCTTTATACTCTCAATAATTTTCTCACCTAGTTACTTCCCTCCCAACGAAAACAAATTTTTTTTTAAATTGCACATCTTTATATGAACATCCATTCATGCATGCATGAATGGATGTACATATATTTACAGTCTTTGCTTATGAAGCACTAACACTTTGACAAAGAACACTAAAATATAGTGTATTTACACATAGTTTTACACAAAAATTTTAATTTCAATGCTATAGGCCGTCAAGCAGAGTGCTTTATAAGGCATATTACTTGAGTTGAAAAATCATTGTGATTCTTATCGTGTAGTGTATATGTAAACATACACAAAGTAGATAGATGTCATATCTTACCCCGTGTAAATTACATTAAATAATGTACAGTTTATTTTCGTACACTGCTTTTGAGTGGTTAATTTGCATACGTACATGGCATATTTAATAAATTTAGTTTTCTAACAAAGTTTTTTTTTTATAAAATCTAACCAGAGACTGCCAATCGTATGGGTTTATTTTTTGTTAATATACATAAACACACATATGTATGTATATGTACATATGTATGAATATGTAAAATATACATACAAATGTGAGTACAAACATACATTCAAGCGTACAAAAAACTATTTTTATTTAAAAATAATACCAATAAAAATAGAAATAGGTACATATAATCATAATAATTATAATGATAATAAAAATATAAATATTTTTTATAATTATAATACGTTGTAATGTAAATATGTATGTATATACGGGTATGAAGCTTAAATTGTAATTTCACTAAATGTCAAAGTCATTACAATGTTTGTAAGTATAAAATAATGATTTGATACCATTTAAATAATTTTGGTACTTTTTCCATACTATTAAAAATGTGAAGAAGTTGAACTCTGATCAATGTTTCGAACAGCTGTTTTTCCATTTTATTTTACTTTTTTATACTGATAAGCACCCAGAAAACAAAAAGTCCTGTATATGCACATATGAATGTGTTTTTGTTAAAAAATATACATATGTATATTGTTTGTGAATAAAACTAAATTATTATGCGTAGGTACGAACATTAATAAGAAAAGGATAAAACGAGAAAGTGAAGATCTTATTGAGGTGCTATTGCAAGCATACACATTCTTGGAAATTAAATAGCTAAATACTTCGTCTTTCCGATGAAATTGCTCAAAATCTGTTCTGATAATGTACAATGACAAATTAAAATTATTATAGTTAATTGAGTTCATTTAAATAAAATAACAATAATAATTTTCAAAACCTCTAGGCGCATTTTCGTTCTAAAAGGTGTTATTTCAAAAACTCAACTAGTTTTTTCCAACAGGCTAAACTTGCCATCAAAAGAAACTTAATTAAAATAGTTTCAGCGAAATTATTAAAAAATCTTGGATTAGTTAAAACATTACTATTTTATATATTATTTACTTATAAGTTCTAATACATACATACATACTCGTATATACTCGTATGTATGTCCGTATACATATGTATGTTCATTTCAATCAAAATGAATTTCATGAATTTAAATATTATAAATATATGAACTTTCGCATTTGACTTCAAATAACTCGCAATTTAAAATAAAAAAATGCGTTTTTGCTGGGTACAAAGCAATTAGCGTGTATGTATGTGTGCACAGAGAAGTTTTTTTTTTGTCGAAAACACATGACACGTTTTTAAGCATTCTATAAGCTCTCAAACATTTACATTACATTTACATTTACCTTACAGCTGCGATTTCTACAGTCGGGTAACGGAGCCTTTATTAATGTTCCTACTTACTCATAATAATTTAGTTTTATTCACAAACAATATACATATGTATATTTTTTAACAAAAACATATACATATTTTTTTTTAATGCATGTTTTTTATTTATTGTATCTTCAAATATGAACTAACAATAAGTATTCAAATCTTAAATCTATAAAAAAAATTATTAGGCCCGACCAATGTCGGACATAAGCTTAGTGATAGTTATTAATAATACATAAGTAGTGATAAGCAACAAAAAGAAAAAAGTGTTTGCAAGCAGCTTCATCATCTAGAGTGTTGAATATTAGAGTCCGTGTATCTCTCTTTTTTAAGCGGATGTGTCCAGTAAAGTTCAAAATATTACGAGCAAGCGGATTAGGATGTGACTCTAGTTTTGTTAGATATTTGCCTGCGTATTTTACAATTTCTTCAGTCACTAGTGGCATATTCAAATCGCGATGTATATTTGAATTTTTGATGTACCATGGAGCCGATGTTATCATGCGTAAAATTTTATTTTGCCTTCGTTGAATTTTCTCTACATTTGAAGCTGAAGCAGTGCCCCATAGTTGAATTCCGTAACACCATATTGGCTTTAAAAGCGACTTGTATATTAAAAGTTTGCAGTCTAGGCTAAGTGTTGAATTTCTACCAATCAGCCAATGTACCTGAGTTAATTTAAGTTTCATTTGAGTTAAGTTAGAGTCAATGTGGTGTTTCCATGTAAGTCGTCGATCAAGGTGTATACCAAGATATTTCACATGTGTATGTTGAGGAACAACTTGATTGTTAATCCGAATGGGGGAGCAAGTATCTCTTCTTAGGGTGAACGTTATATGGACACACTTTTGTTCATTGACTTTAATTCTCCATAAGTTTAAGCAAAGCTCCATCTGGCTAATGTGTTCCTGGAGTTTGCGGGATGCCTCATCAGGGTTTTCGTGCGTACTAAGGTAGGCTGTATCGTCGGCAAATGTGGAAGTATGGATACTACTGCTCACAGGCATATCACAAGTATAAATCAAATATAAGACTGGTCCCAGTATGCTCCCCTGTGGCACACCAGATGAGATAGTTTCAGGCATACTCGTAAAGTCTCCTTCCACAACAGTGAACTTGCGGGAAATAATGTAACTTTCCAAAAGATTTAAAATGTTTATTGGTAAGTAAGTCTTCAATTTTAAAATTATGTCTTCATGCCACACTTTATCAAATGCCTGGGAAACGTCAATATAGAGCGCAGAACAATACTTTTTTTCCTAAAAAGTTCTTCTTATAAATTGAAGCAATCTGTGAGTTTGTTCAATGGTGCTATGCTGACTTCTAAAACCAAATTGATGGTCTGGTATGCACCCACTACTAATTAGAATTGGGGACAATTTTGTTTTGAGCAGTTTTTCGAAAAGCTTTGACATAGTTGATAGTAGACTTATTGGCCTATATGACTCAGCCTTGGTTAGATCTTTGCACGGCTTTGGAATCAGTTTACCTTGGCAAGCTTCCAGCTGTGTGGATAATACTCCAGTCGTAAAATGGCATTAAATATGAATAATAGGATTCTCATTGCAATACGAGGCAAGTTCATAAGCATCTGGTTACTAATTCCATCAATACCCGGAGCTTTCTTCGGGTTGAGTTCGGCAATTAATTTTTGTAAATCACGCGTCTTAAACTTTATGTGTTGAGGGGATAGAGCGAGTACATTCGGCAAATCAGCAACACCAGTACATATGTTTGGCGTAAAAACGGATTTTAAGTGCTCAGCAAATATTTTACCTTTTTCAGTATCGCTTCTTGCCCAACTTCCGGTAGATGTGCGTAGAGGTGGCTTATACTCAATGGGTGTTTTAAGCTTTCTAGCAGCGCGCCACAAAGAGTAATTAGACGCTGGTGTGACATCAAGACCTTCCAGATAATTTTTAAAAGATGCAGTTTTTTCAGACGCAAGCAACTCTTGGAGTCGTTTAGTGCACTCTTTAAATCTGATTTTATTTTGTGGTGATCTGTGCTGTTGCTTCTAGCTCTTCTTTTTTCACGTACGAGACGTTCAATGCCTGTAGAATAAATTTTATTATACCCAGTCTGCGGATGGGAGATAGTGGCATGTTCAGCAGCCTGTTTAATATTCTCGCTGAGATTGGCAATGTTAGATTCAATATCATCGGATGTTTTAAGCGTAATGTTTTCATTACAATGACTACTGAGATATTTTTTGAACCCCAGCCAATTAACACGATTGATCATCTTCACATATGGGTCAGGTAAGTTACTTCTTAATGGACTACAAATTGTAATGATCGTCGGAGAGTGATCCGACGAAAGATCAAGAGAAGCTTGAACTTGAATTAAATCCCTAGAGATATTTTTTATGACGCCAAAATCTATAACATCCGGAATTTTTTGTATGTCAGTAGGCCAATAAGTGGGCTCCCCACTCGAAATGACATCCAAGCCCATTTTTGAAATAGTGTTGAACAATGCTCGACCTCTGGGGGTAATAAGACGCGAACCCCAGAACGTATGCTTAGCATTGTAGTCGCCAGCTGCTACAAAACAAGGTCCAAGAGATTTGTAGAAATCCTCATATTGATTCTCAGTGATTGAAAATCTGGGAGGGGAGTAAATTGATGATATAACAAAATTTGTACAAAAACTTTCAATGCCAATATTTGTTGCTTGTAGGTGTTCTTCACAAATGTTATCAAGAACATAGTGCTTGAGTCTTGACTTTATTAGAATTGCTGATCCACCGCAAGCCCTTCCTCTAGGGTCCTTTGTATCATATATAGTGAAGCCATAAATTTTAAAAAGACTTCTCGAAGTCAAATGAGTCTCAGATACTAACATTACATCAATATTTTTTTCCGTGAGGAAGTGCTCAAGTTCATTTTTATGTTGGCGAATGCCGTTTGCGTTCCAGAAACATATTGTTAACGTGTTCATGGCTTATTAATTAATGCTTGAAGCAGAGTATTCTGCATTTGCAGCATTTCTTGCATCATGCTAGTCATATTTGTTGTAAAATTGTTTATAGTTTGCACCAGATTTTCAATAGTAGCTTCAAGGCGATTAAAATTAAAGCTTGCGTCAGTATTTTTTGAATTATTTGGCGGGGAAACATTTTGTGTGGGAATTGAATTTTACTTAGCAGCATCTGCATACGATACACGGGAGGTAACTGGTTGGCTCATTTGCGCAAAAGTGGCAGAGTAAGCGTTTGCTGATTGAGCTGGAGCTAATTTAGGTTTTTGCACCATAGTCTTCTTTACGAAAGAGTACACAGGACAACCTCTGTAGTTAGCGGTGTGATTACCTCCACAATTACTGCATTTTTTATCACTTTGATCTTTTGGCTTATTGCAACTAACAGTGCCGTGTAATTCGCCGCACACAACACAAACAGAGGGTAAATTGCAGTATGTTTTTGTATGGCCATATTCTTGGCAATTATGGCACTGTACAGGACCTGAACGCTTATGTGGCTCTTCAACTGTGATTTTTCGGTACAAGAGGTATTTCAAATTATAAATTGGATGCGTCTCATTTTTTTTCAATTTTATATCATTAGGCTCAAGTTCAACACGAAATAGGGGTTGGGGAATCTTCTATCTGTTTATTATATTGGACACATTTTTTACCTTAAACCCCTGGAGGACGAGTGCATCTTTTATTTCTTCGGGAACAACATAAGAATCTATGCCCTTCAATACGATCTGCGTGCCTTTAGCGCTCTTAAGCTGGTATGTGTAGAAGCTTGTTTTATTTTTTTCAAATTCAGCAACCATTTTGCGGAAATCTTTTTCGTCATAAATTTGGACTTTAGTTTCATCTATGTTTCCACGTTTTATTGGAACAATGTGAAATTTATTCTCACCAATGACCGAAATTAATTTTTTAATAAGGGCATTTGAATTTTTTTGTCTCAAATAGATTGGTGGCGGCTTGGATATTTTATTCGAGGATACCTCGGGTTTGTCGTTGTCATCTTGCAAAATTTCGAAGTGATTTTGGCGATTAGTTGAGGCTGCGCTGTTATCCCTAGACATTTTGGGAGCAGATGAAATTTTTGAAGAATTCGGGCTTCAATGAAAATATTTTCATTGTTTTCCTTCCAAAAAGCTCTTTTTCCATAATTTTTTGATTATTGTTGCTGCTGCATCCATTTTTAAGTTGAAAATCTTTCAAACGCCATCTATTGTTATTCACTGGCATAAACATTATTAGCTTCTACCGGTCATTTTAAATTGACAGCACTGAATTTATCACAGCGAAAACAATGTTGCATTTCATAAAATCAACTTAAAAAAAATTAAAAAATGGTTTTAAGTTGGTTTTTAACAACAATTTGTATGGTACAACCAGGTTTTAACAGTTGGTTTTAACGTTAAAACCAACTTTTATTAAAACCATGTCAGTGTGAAAACACTTTAAAACGAACGCTAAACAACACTGTTGGCAAGACAAACAACTGAAACAAATGTCTTGCCAACAGTGTTGCTTAGCGTCCTTAAAAAAGTTAAATTAAACTGAGAATTTCCCAATTTTACTGTAAAAGAAAAAAATTTCTGAAAATCGACTTGAACGCTTAAAAGTGCTCTCCTGCAAAACAGTAAAATATAAATTGAGCAATTTTTCCTTATTGCCACAGATATTAAAATGGAGCAGTCGACCGGAATCAAATTGAAAGCAATTAGATCTCATACACTCATGACCCAATTAGGGTCAGTAAATATTAGAGTTTAAAAAAATAGAAAGAAGTATTTTTTGCAAAAATGTTGTGATACTTGAGCTGTATGTATCCAAAATCTTATCTACTCCTATATTAAAAATAAATCAACGTTCGCTATCTAAAGTTTGACAAAAATCAATTAAGAGATATATTTGCCGAAAAATTAAAAAAGTGGTTTATTGCAATAAATCTAAATGCGATCAAAAAATTTATTTGTAATTTTATAGACGTTTATAAACTTTGGTACATACCCAGCAAAAAAAATTCTGATTTGGAAGCACTAACAATTGAAGAAAGCAATGTATTGCTCACTTGATAACAAAAGTTTCGAAAAATGCTTCTGAACAACACTAACATCAGGCGGGTTCTCTAAAAATGTACTCGTAGAAAATTATCACTGACAATTTTGAAAACAAGTAACTTTTGTATGCAAGTATTACTTTCGTGAAGCACTTTAGTAAGACAAAAAATTCACGGCTTTTTGGAAGCTGTGTGTATTGCTTTTACCTCGCTCATTTCGAACAAAAAGCATGCCTTATTCATGCGCAACAGCAAGTGGTTTTGTAACATTGTCTCCCTTAAGCACCCCATACACGATTCAATTCAATTTTCAATTGAGTCGGTTGTTGTCCAAATCAAAGCGTGTATGGCTCTGTCAATTGATTAGTTTGGCAGTTGTCGAGTTGGTTGAAGAAAAATCAAAAGATTTTGATTTTTCATGTTGACTAGTAAATCTTTCAATTCGATTGTGCTGTGTGTGTTCGAGTCTCTTGATTAGCTGTCAAAATTTATGTTTGTAGCTTTATTTTGTATAGAAAAATTTATGTATGTTCAAAATTGTATTTAATTTCATTGAATTCTAAATAAAAAATATTAAAATTAATGAATAAATGCAATAGAAGCTTTAAATTTTAAAATTTTTAATTGTGAAAAAAATATAAATTTGACAGTTGAATGAAAATCTTTCAATTCAGTTTATGAAGTGTGTGGCCAAGAATCAATTCAATTGGGGTGCTTTACAAAGACGCTTCTGAGAAGCAGTTATTTTTGCTGGGTATATACTAGTGTGATCGATTATTCGACTTTTTCCAGAAACCGGGTTTCGAATAGTTAGAATATTTGAAATTATGACAAATCCGGTCAACCGGTTTTTTAAGCAAGAAAATTATTCTACACAATTTTTGATTTTAAATTTATGCTTTATTAAAAAAAAGAATTAAAAGTCCATGTAACTACTATAAAACAACACAAAAATTTAAGGTAAAACATAAAAATTAACTTCATATATTTGTATATAGTACATTATATATATAATATGTATATATATGTATGAATGTATGGACAAGGTGGATATCTATATCTATATAAAATATGTAGCAAAATGTTAACAAAACTAAACAACAAATGGAATTTGACATCCATTGCACACCATAAGGCCAATTTAATTCGCCTCTGCTACCACCTCATAAAATAATTTCGCTTAAATTTCGTCTTTGAGTATATGTTGACATGCTCAAAAAACGCTTAGAACTTTTACAATGAAAAAAAAAATACTTAGAAATATCAACAGATCACGTTGGTCTAAGTTTTATAATAGTAAAAAGTAATTTTATTGCAAAATGTTCAAATCGAAAAGTATTCGACTCAGCTGGTTTTTGAGTTGTAAAAAAACCGGACTATTCGACATTCGAAAAAACATTTTGAAAAAATCGACAACCGCATTGTGAAACATCCGGTTCTTAAAATCGGTTGAAAAACCGAGTCGATCATCCTAGTATATACGAATTTACAATTTTTATCCTAATTAGTTTGATGGCTCAGAAAAATGGGTGTCAAAATTTTTTAAAAACAACAAAACATTTCTTTGTATTGTTAATATAAAAAAATCAGAAAAAATCTTCTTCATAAAATATTAATAAATAATTGAAGTCAAATAAAATCAATAAAGGGAAAAACTTTTTATAACAAGAGTAGTGAGTGCCTAATTTACTTTAGGATAAAAATAGCCTACTCGTATTTTGGCAATCGTATCTTTCTATGCGAACTCAAGCGCAACAATTTCAGTAAAAAGTTAAACAAATTTAGGTAAAAATTAGTTTATGTTTCTTACAAAAATCGAATTTTTAAAAGCATTTGTAAGCATTTCCTAAAACTATAATTGAACTATAAATTTTGACATAAATTGTATAAATTTTTGCTCATTCAGCTACTAATTAACTCCATATTTTTAATATATGTACTCGTATGTTGATTCTTTGAAAACAATGAAAAATAAAATTTTGACGAAACGTTTTTTTAAACAAACATTAAACTATTAAACCGATTAACCGATAATCAGCAATTAAGTAAAATTCATGCGAGGAATTAAAAATCATGTTTTACTTTTAATTATCTTCAAAAGTTGATTCCAAAAACATTTACATACATTCGTACGATAATTTTTTCCATGCTTCTAGGTTTGATTTTTTCCTTCAAAAATTGTATCAGTGCTGCCACACAGTGAGGGATTTTGAAAAGAAGTGGAAATAATTCTGCAGTTTATAAACCAGCCGTCTGATTGTAATGAAATTTCATACTGAATTCTAGGAGGTGTTACCGAGCTTGTGTTTGGAAGTGGGATTATATATCATTAATGGGGCCGGAGCCACAAACCCCCAAAGTGGGCAACCTCGGGTTAATGAAAAGTTCAAACCGATGCCAAGCTGATGTTTTTGATCTGATAAAAAAGATTCTTTGCAGGTCGGTTTATCTATCCAACAGCTAAAAAAGGCTGCTACATTTATGCAGTTTCGCTTACAGCTAAGGAAATATTCGAGAAAAAAATTTTAATTTTGGATTTTTTACCAACCTCGGTCCACTGTTCTGCTAATGGGGAAATCAAATCTTGTTTGATTTTAAAATAGAAACTTGGTATAAGTTAAAAACTAAATTTTTAACATTTAGAAAAAAAATTGATATCAAAATCACTATTATGTCAAAAGTTATACGCAATAGTGTCCTGCACAAGAGTATTTATAAGACTTTTCAATACATGAAAGATTTTTTCCAATGCTTTACAGCGAAATATTCTAAAAGAATCGCTAAACAACACTGTTGGCAAGACAAACCATCGAAAAAAATTACTTGCCAACAGTGTTGCTTAGCGATTCTTTTAAAATATTTCGCTGTAGTAAAGCATTTGAAAAAATCTCATCTCGACATTATATATATGTTTTTAAATATTTATTGCATAATTTTCCACCTAAAGCCTGGTACTCTGTTCAAAGATGTGAAAAATTTGCAGCACCATTGATTATTTCGCGTGAAAAATTTGAAATGCACTAAATGTAGCCCAACTCGCGCTTTTTTTATTAAATTTCTCGCTTTTATTGCTGGAAAGTATGCAACATTGTTAAAATTCCGTGCGAAAAAAGCACTGCTCATGTTGTTTGGCACCTAAACTAAAATGATGCCAGACTAATTTTGCATGGAAAGACATAATTTTACGTGTTTTTCACAACAAGAACAGAATTTATTTCGCAAATATTTCATACCAAATACTTTTATATGTAGTTTGACAGCATTTCGCACGAAATTGTGAACAGAGTACCAGGCTTAACTGAAAATTTTCAGCCGAAAATATAAATAAATGCGAGTTTTATAGCATTCCTTTATGTAAGACCTCTGTCTTCTCGGAAAACTCTTTATATGTTGTAAGCAGATGCAAGTAATTAGAAAAAAATTAGTACAAGTTTATTTTTATAGGGAAATTAATACTTATTTATTTTTTTATTGTTGCTTGTAGCTATTATAATTGAATATATTGGTGTAATATTCATGTATGTAGTTATGCAGCTACGTCTAATTTTGAAAAACACCTTAGATAATACTCGTAATTATACTTGTACACTAGGGTGTCCAAAAAAACTTTTTTAGGGCTTAAGTATAATTTGATACCTTATAGGGTCAAGTCTTTTGGAGATTTTTTCGGAAGAGGTTTAGAGGTCGCATAAGTCGAATTTTTGCAAACAAAAAATCGAATTTGCCGGCAATTTTTTGTAGTTTCTTCATAACTTTAACCATAAACATAATATTCTAAACTTTTGAGTAACTAATTTAAAAGAAAAATGTCCAAGCTTTATTTTTGTGTGCAAAAATTATGGGTTTTTTGTTCTTTTAGGTAGCCTACATTAAAATTTTTCGCAATTTTTCCATAAATTTTATAAATAACGCTTTATAACTTTTAAAATTTTTATAAAAATTATAAAAAGTAATGATGTAAGTTAATTAAAAAAAAATCTTGATTTTCCTCTTACCGTTCCTGAGTTATACCCGTTTAAAAAATCAAAATTAAACCCTAAAAGCGGATATAACTCAGGTGGAAAATTATGCAATAAATACACAAAAAGTAAAACCACATAGAATTTTCTTTTAAGCTGTCGGCAATTCACAAAATCCCAAAAGTGGGATTTTTTGGTATTTCTGCTGTATTTTTCTTATTTTTCGCTAGACGCAGATAATATTTTTGGAAATATTTAAAAACATATAATGTCTTAAGGTTAAATCACAAATTTTTTGATTCCAGCATTGGAATTTAAGAACAAATAAATGCCTTACATTTGTAATTTACAACAAAAATAGGTCAATTTCGAAACGGTGTGGCAGGACTTAGTCGAATTATCGCCCAAAAACCAAAAATATTGCATCACGCAAAAATTGTTGAAAAAAAATTGGGTGATTGTTCATCGACTTTGGGCGACTCAACCTTTTTAGATATTTGGGTATTTGTTCAGAATAAATAATTGAAAATTTTTCGCAAAATGTTAAAAAACCCAAAAAAATAATTTTGGGCGATTATTCATTCGAAGTTCGGGTGATTGTACGTAGTGAACTTACACACAAAAACTTCGGGCGGTTATTCATTTAACATTTTTTTCCTTACAAGGCCTTACAACATCCGTTCCCTATGGTCTAGAAAATATTATAAAACTGTCAACTTGTTGTTGACAGTTGTTTTCGACAACGGGTACGCAAGCCGTAATTTTTTGGTATTGTGTTAAAATGACGTCGATGTCAACAACTGGAATAAGGGGTATTATTGTCTTGATAGATTTTGTTTGAAATTATCTTTTCTTAACACTTACTGATTTAATCAACCAATTTTCGGTTCGCTTTGTTCGATTTGTTTACTAATTTTTTTGAATAGGAAAAAAGTATTAAATTAGTTTGTAATATAATATATGAGATTTGTATACTTTTATATACATACATACATACGAATACATGTTTTTATTTTTAACTTGTTAAAGTTTCACTTTATACTTTACCACCACAAAAAGTAAAGTTTACATTTGCAAAAAAAGTGACGGTAGTTTCTTTGAAGTACGAGGTTATTTTGAAAATATATTGTTGTTTTCGCTATGCTGTCCGTCTGTCCTCTCAGAGGCTATTTTCTCAGGAACCGTAAGAGCTATGGACCTGAAATTTGGACAACACTGGTCGGCCTTGTAAGGAAAAAAATGTTAAATGAATAATCGCCCGAAGTTTTTGTGTGTAAGTTCACTACGTACAATCACCCGAATTCCGAATGAATAATCGCCCAAAATAATTTTTTGGGGTTTTTTAACATTTTGCGAAAATTTTTCAATTATTTATTCTGAACAAACACCCAAATATCTAAAAAGGTTGAGTCGC
Source organism: Tachina grossa (assembly GCA_949987645.1). Classification (NCBI taxonomy): domain Eukaryota; kingdom Metazoa; phylum Arthropoda; class Insecta; order Diptera; family Tachinidae; genus Tachina; species Tachina grossa. Next base: position 81,661,990 of record OX465278.1, on the reverse strand, counting down.
CCAAAGTCGATGAACAATCACCCAATTTTTTTTTCAACAATTTTTGTGTGATGCAATATTTTGTTTTTTCGGGCGATAATTCGACTAAGTCGTGCCACACCGTTTCGAAATTGACCTATTTTTGTTATAAATTACAAATGTAAGGCATTTATTTTTTCTTAAATTCCAATGCTGGAATCAAAAAATTTGTGATTTAACCTTAAGACATTATATGTTTTTAAATATTTCCAAAAATATTATCTGCGTCTAGCGAAAAATAAGAAAAATACAGCAGAAATACCAAAAACTCCCACTTTTGGGATTTTGTGAAATTATTTTGGGAATTCTTAGTGGGCTACAGATTGTAACGATCGTGGGAGCGTGATCAGAGGAGAGATCTAGGGAAGCTTCAACGTGAATTAACTACCTAGAAATACTTTTTATGACGCCAAAGTCTATAACATCCGGAATTTTTTGTACGTCAGCAAGCCAGAAAGTGGGTTCCCCACTCGAAATAATATCCAAGCCCATTTTTGAAATTGTGTTGAACAACGCCCTACCTCTAGGCGTAATAAGATGCGAACCCCAGAACGTATGCTTAGCATTGTAGTCGCCTGCTGCTACGAAACAAGGTCTAAGAGATTTATAGAATTTCTCGTATTGATCCTCAGTGATTGAAAATCTAGGAGGGGAGTAAATTGAAGATATCACGAAATTTTTACAAAAATTCTTAATGCAGATATTTGTTGCTTGTAGATGTTCTTCACAAATATTGTCAAGAATATAGTGCTTGAGTCTTGACTTTATTAGAATTGCTGATCCACCGCATGCTCTCCCTCTAGGGTCCTTTGTATCATACAACGTGTAGCCATTCATTTTAAAGAGGCTTCTAGAAGTCAAATGAGTCTCGAAGACCAACATTACATCAATGTTTGTTTTCCGTAAGGAAGTCCTCAAGCTCATATTTATGTTGGCGAATGCCGTTTGCGTTCCAGAAACATATTTTTAACGTGTTCATGGCTTGTTAATTAATGCTTGAAGCAGTGTATTCTGCATTCGTAGCATTTCTTGCATCATGCTAGTCATATTTGTTGTAAAGTTGTTGATAGTTTGCACAAGATTTTCAATAGTGGCTTCAAAGCGATTAAAATTAAAGTTTGAGTTTGTATTTGTTCAAGTATTTGGTGGGGAAACATTTTGTGTGGGAATTGAATCTGTCTTAGCAGCATCTGCATACGATACACGGGAAGTAACTGGTTGGCTCATTTGCGCAAAAGTGGCTGAAGAAGCGTTTGTTGTTTGAACTGGAGCTAATTTAGCTTTTTGCACCATAGCCTGCTTGACGAAAGAGTACACAGGACAACGTCTGTAGTTAGCGGTGTGATTACCTCCACAATTACTGCACTTTTTTCCGCTTGATCTTTTGGTTTTGTACAACTAGCAGTGCCGTGTAATTCGCCGCACACCACACAAACAGTAGGTAAATTGCAGTGAGTTTTTGTATGGCCATATTCTTGGCGATTATGACACTGCACGGGACCTGAAAGCTTATGTGGCTCTTCAACTGTGATTTTTCTGTATAAAAGGTATTTTAGGCTATAAACAAGATGAGTCTCGTTTTTTTCAACTGTATATCATTCGGCTCCAGTTCAACACGAAATAGGGGTTGGGCTACCTTTTCTCTGCTTATTATGTTAGATACATTTTTACCTTAAATCCCTGGAGGACGAGTGCATCTTTTATTTTTTCAGGATCAACATAGGAATCTATGCCCTTCAATACGATCTGCAGGCCTTTAGCACTCTTAAGCCGGTATGTGTAGAAAGAAGCTTGTTTTATTTTTTTCAAATTCAGAAACCATTTTGCGGAAATCTTTTTGTCATAAATTTTAATTTTCGTTTCATCGATGTTGCCACGTTTTATTGGGACAATGTGAAATTTATTCTCACCAATGACCGAAATTAATTTTTTAATAAGGGCATTTGAATTTTTCTCTCTCAAAAATATTGGTGGCGGCTTGGATGTTTTATTCGAGGATACATCGGGTTTGTCGTTCTCATCTTGCTAAATTTTGAAGCGGTTTTGGCGATTAGTTGAGGCTGCGCTGTTATCGCTAGACATTTTTGGAGCAGATGAAATTTTTTGTTTTATCTGTAGTGATAACTTTGTTAAGTGATGAACACGAGCCTGAAGGGTATGATATTACTGGCTTATATGAAGAAGTACTAGGCAACTGTAATGTTAATGAAGCACTACTATTTGACATTGGACAGAGCGAAATTGATCGCTGACGAAAAATTGGCTCTTCCGTTAAAAAAAGACTTTCATCAGATTTATTATTTATATTTTTTTCATTAAGAGTTTCAGAACTCACAGTAAAATAAGCATTTCTGCCGTTAGAACTCACTTCAATTTTTTTTGTATTTGAGGCACTCATACAAAGAATTCCTCAAGGGATATTTGTTTGTGTTTTTTATGTTTGCGGTCTTTTTTTGTTTTTGTTATTTATGATTGTTTATTTGTTTAGAGGTACACATATATATAGTATTCCTCAATATCAATTTGTTTAATTTTTTTTGTTTGCGGTTTTTTTGTTTTTGTTATTTTTACTATGTAAAAATATCAGCAAAGCATAAAGCTTATTTATTAAAGACAGTATGTACCTATTATGAATAATATGTACTACGAATATTTTTTGTTTGTTTAATTTTTTGTAAGTAAGAAAAATTCCGCTAATCGACTGTTCGCTATGAAGGTACCACGAGAACTTGATATATATAATCTAAAGTGACCTCATATACAAAACCGTCTGTTCCATTGTCAGATATGCTGTTTGGATCCAGATTCAGCTCGTCTTGCGATAACCATCTGAATCCCCCATGAGGAAGATATTCCGACATTGCCCAACCGTAAAGGTTATTTGCGTCTAAATAGACAAGAAACTCTTAGGTCTTCTCTTTATCGAAATCTTCCAAATATTTGTTATTAGCTTTCGAATATCTTTGGCTACACTGTACGATTCCCCCACGTATACCTTTTTTCATAAAATTGTACATGTCTATGTCCGTCAATAATTCTAGTTCAATTTTTGTGTATTTTAACATTGCATCCCAGGAAAGTCCAGGTGCGGTATAGTATTGACATGGATCCAGCTCACAAATACCTTTACAAACTTTTCTAAAGTTCTCGAAAATATCTGTCAGTAAGAGGACATCTGTTTTTAAGTAAAGTTCCATGTAATCTTTCATTGTTTTGCAACCAAAAGTATTCCATACCTCTACAGCATGTGAGTATTCCTCTAAAGAACACTCTTTATTGTTCAACTTATTAAAGAAATTACTGCGTGAAGGCAGCTGGCACTCGTCTAATTTTTGAAATGAATTTAGGTACTCATAGGGGAAAATGCCTTTCTTCTTAATAAGCTGAAATTCTTTTTCTGATTGAAACAAGGACCTTATAGTGTTAAAATCAGTATCCGACAAATTGCAGGCTAATGATTCTAAACTCTAAGAAATCTTATTTCAAGATTATGACCATCGCTCATTTCTGTAAATTGCGAGAGTGATATATAAAGCTCCTTATTGAGAGGGAGTACTTTCAGTTGCATAGAAATTTCACCTAGTTCTTTAATAAAAAGATGTTAGTCATAATTTGAGTAATTGTGAAAGTAAACTGGTATAAACTTGAGAATTTGGTAATTCAAAATACAGTTATTGTGGGTTGCACCTCTATATTTACCGCTAATGTGACAATGATCTCTAACGCGATCTTTACCTAGAAATTTTTGACAAATATGACAATTCACCGCACTATAAAAATTATAAATATCAGAAGGGGATAAAGTATCCATTTGCCTATTATTTACTAAATGATTATTATAAATATCCTCACAATCTTTAATTAAAAATGAAACAAATTTTTGTGAAGCATCTTTCCCTGTATAAACCCTTATTTATCTAACTTATTGTTATGGAGACACTTAATGTAGTAACTAAAAGCACAAGGAGTGTGCTTTTTGACAAGACTGGTTTTACTACTCACGTTATTACTAATGTCTTCCAGGATGCATTCGAAGTCTGCGTACACCACAAAGGGGACATCCATTTTCCTCTGATGCCCCTTAAAACTTAGAACTGCATCTGGACCTGACGGCATAGTTGTCACTATTTTGCCGCATTCCGCCTTATGGCTACTCAAACAATTTTCGTTATGTGTGTATTGGAGACAAGGGTTGCAGAAATGTAATTTGTGTCCATTCTGTGTTAATTGATTTCGTAAAAGCCTCTGAATGAAAAAAAAAATATATAAAAGTTTATAAGTAAAATGTCTATATTATAAAATATATAAAACAAGTATATGTATCATTAAATTAAAGTGTTGTATAATTTTCTAACTTACTTTGATATGTTCTTTATCAATATGTAGTGATGAACTTCACCATTCTCCAAAAGCAACAAGTTGACATGCTTTACTTTCTCATCATTGGTCACATAATAGGGACCGATGATTTGATCTGCTCTCTCATCATAACCAAACACATTATCACTTATTGCTGGATTATTTACCTCGAACTCCTTAATTTTGTTTAGTGCTAATGGGTAATTTAAGTTTCTGAAATTTAGTGTTACACCATTTCGCGTAACAATCGTCTCTGCAGAAATGTCCTGAATATTATAAGAACTGCAACGTTCTATATGGTTGTATTTGGTAGTATCCATGGCAGCGATTATACACCACTTGAAGCAGTATTTATCACTATTTTCAATATTGATGCAAGCTTTTTTTCTTAATAGTTTTTCCGGAGTAGATATCCAACTTGATCCTTTGACTAGCGAAGATTTGTTGATGTTGATTTCTGCTCGGACTATGCGTGACAAAGTCCAACCAGAATCTCGCTCTTCAAATTCGGACATTTTTGTTGAAATCTCCTCTATCTGTTTACGGAATAATTATTCAATGTTATCTGCCTTCGTCAGCAAACTCATTTTGGCTAAATGTGTTATAATACACAACTCCAATTCTTCTTCTACAATTTTGATGTACTCCGCCACAATACTCACATGAAATTTAATTATTATATGTTTAGACAAAGACATTTGAAGTCTCTCAATAAAAATATTCATGTTTTCTTTAATAAATTCTTCCAAGAGAAGTTGGTCCTTTTTATTTAGTATTACATATGTGGCAATATGGTTTTTGAAGGCTTTCGATATTTTGTAATATCTCACATTCTCTTCGACTTCTTCTTCTCTCCTAGCATGCGAAGTACTCATTGGAGTTGGTAGAGTTTCTTCTCTTTTTTCTTCTACTTCTCCATCACTTTCCGGTAAACTTATGTCCATAACATCGTTGTATAAAGTCCCTCCAAGGATATCCACACCTTGTTGATGAGCTTTTTGTTGTAGCTGCTGCTCTTGTTGATGGTAATTAAGAGGTTGCCATTGCATCAAATTGGAATACTGCTCCATTTGATTAACTGGTGTGACGGGATTATAATTGTAATTTGGATACTCATATTGCATTGGTACTCCTGATGCCAAAAACTGATTACTCCATAACATTGGTGTAGGGTAACAGTTAGCCATACCGTATTGTTGATATTGGGGATACGGTAGAGAAGGGTGCTGCTGGTGATGAAATGAATTTATCTGCTGTTGAGGATTTTGAACAAATGTCTGCGGTTGCTCTTGATTTGTACCCCGACTTACGACCATTTGATCCTGCACGGTATGACTTTTCACATGATCCAAAAAGGACTTTTGGTATTTGTATACCTTATGGCATCTTTTACACTGATAACCTGTATAACTCATTTTTAATTATTTTATTATTATTATAAAACTTTAACATAATTGCTGATGATACTACTTGTAAATACAATAAGGTACTGATGTGTTGGTTAGAAAAGCTGGCGTATTTATACGAAAATTAGTAGCAGTATCCTTGCAGCATTCACAATATTTACTTTTGTTTCTCTGCTGATGACTGTACTTAGTTGAAACTTTGCTGCTTTAAAATAATCGCAGACAAAGAAAATGATTACGTTGCAAAATATAAATGTATTCTACACAGCCACAAAATATTCCACGCACAAGTTCTTTCGATCGCACATACATACACATGCATACATACATACATACAAACATACATGCATTCATATATATTTCTTAAACAAATAAACAGAACATAAAGCTTACCAGCGACAAACAAGCTGGACCCCCCACACAAAAGCATTAGGGGCGTTCACATACATGAGAACGTTTTATGAATAAATAAAATAATTTATTTAATTATTTTATCTTATAACAATTTATTTATTGTTTATTTATAAACAATTTATTAGCGTGAGGAAATCACACAAGCACATTCCCATGATTCATATGAAACCATATGACCTAGTAGTCATCAAACCTTCTTTCTCTGATATTACTGATATAGTATTATGATAACAAATTTTTACAGTCTGGCAACACTGGGAGCATTAGAAAAAAATAACAATCATGTTTTGCCGTCGGCATTTGGAAAAAATAATAATCATGTTTTGCCGTAGGCATTAGGAAAAATTATCATGCATTGCCGTAGGCATTAGAAAAAAATAACAATCATGTTTTGCCGTCGGCATTTGAAAAAAATAATAATCATGTTTTGCCGTAGGCATTAGGAAAAATTATCATGCATTGCCGTAGGCATTAGGAAAAATTATCATGCATTGCCGTAGGCATTAGGAAAAATTATCATGCATTGCAGTCGGCATTTGAAAAAAATAATAATCATGTTTTGCCGTAGGCATTAGGAAAAATTAGTAATCACTATTTCAATATTGGTATTAGAAAAAATCATTTTCATGATTTTCCCGTCGGCATATATACTCATAAAAAACCTAAAAAAAAATCACCCATTATCACAATTAATGTAACCCAAAAAAAATCACCCGTTCACACAAAGTTAATGTAAACAAAAAACTCCTAATGTAAACAAAAAATAAGACTGACTTATTGAACCACCCTCGTAGGTATCAAATTTCAAAAATTTCCAAGAATTTAACAATTTTCAAATTTTAATTACCCAAATTTAACAATTTCACCAACAATTTAACAATTTTAATTGGGGCAGGATTGGCAATTCCCTACTACTTATGATGTATGTATGTATGTATGTATGTATGTATGTGCGATCGAAGGAACTTGTGCGTGGAATATTTTGTGGCTGTGTAGAATACATTTATATTTTGCAACGTAATCATTTTCTTTGGCTGCGATTATTTTAAAGCAGCAAAGTTTCAACTAACTACAGTCATAAGCAGAGAAACAAAAAGTAAAAATTTGCAAGTTAGCAAAAATGCTAACTTCTACTCCTCCTTCCCACTTCATTCTCTTTCCTTTATGTAGTTTGTATTTGAAGTAAGAAAACACTTGTATATTTTTTATTTTTCTATACATTTATTGTTTAAATTTTTTTAAAATTTTATAATAATACATACCTTAATATTTTAAAGAGTGAAAAAGTTCATTTAAAGCAAGATATTTCTTTTGTTAGTAAAATAACATTTTTTAATGCGCAAACACCAAGTTTATGATAACTACAATAAAAATATTCTGGATACTTAATCTCCATTTGTTTAAAGTTGATACAGCGTTATCCTCAACGTTAAAAATTTTTCGGCATAAGATTTTTTCCAACCATCGTCTTTTCTCTTCACCTTTTACGTAAATTTTAGAACATCTTGCGTTGGCTTTTAAAAAATTGCAAACGCTTTCAAAAGAAACTGATCCAGCAGTCCAGCTGAGGTGATGATAGTTTTTCGTTAGCCACTTTGCTTCTCTTTGCCTTTTTATTGATAAGCATTTAAAATCAAATGGTGGTTTTATAATGAAATTGTTATATTCATAATTGTTGAAAACAATCGCTACTTCTTTTGCGATGAAATCATTTGAATTACTTTTGAAACCTTGTACGTCTATAAAAATTGTGTTATTTTCCATATTACTCAATTTATAAGACTTTTCGAACTTGTCCTTTGATGGGTATATATTCTATTATGCGATCATGAATAAGAATGCAGTAAGCTGATGTCTTTGCTGCAATATTAGTTGCTGTTTCAAATGCTATTTTTATATCAATCGGTCCATTATTGAGTGATTCATTCTGATGACTGACATCTACTACAATAATAGGAGCTTTTGTCTTAAACTCTGATGCAGATAGAAGCGGTTAAGATTCTTTCATATAGTAGCTTTGTTGGAATCTTAGATACATATCATGTAGAATTGCATATCGTTCATTTTTCAACTTTATGTTAAGATCATCATATGGATATGAGACTGAATTTAAATGTACTTTTAAATTAGTCATATCACAATGAACAAACTTATTTTCTTGTTGAAAAGCAATCAATACAAAACGGGGGCGTTCTCTATTTGCAGCCAGTTTAACATTCCATATATGGCTAGTACCTGTGTTTAATTGTGGATTAACATGACAATCCCAACTGCGAAATGCCATAGGTATGGAAGCACCATTGTTAATAATTTTTATCATATTCAATTTGCTAAAGTCGGATAATTGTACATGTGGGATTCTCCATGAGATGAGTGAAATTGTAAGTTTAGCTTTTTCAGTAGAAACACTCGAGCGTACATTCTTATTGCGCAAGAGTATCAATTCATGTTTTCCATTTAGTACAACTTTGTTGTAGTCTTCGGCGAATCCTAGAAGCATTTTTAGAGGTACATAAGAATTGAAAAATCCATTTTCAAGAGTGACATCGTCAATTTTGTTCCATCCAGCATTTTGCATCACATTGCTTTCTGTTGGTGACAGAGAAACCAAATTTTTTATAGTGCTTGTGGCTCCTAAATATCTTGTATGGTCAATTTCAATTCCATTGAGCTCATAGCGAATTTCATCAAATAGATATGCTACAAAGTTGTTTTTTAATAACAAGTTCTCCGAAGAAGAAGAAGAAGATTTGGCCTTATTATCATCGGCAACAAACCCCTCTACATAAATGTAGCTCTCATTGGGTAGCACATACAAATCTTGATTTTGTATTGAAATTCTAATTTCATCATTATTGTTGTAAAATTGTAAGTATGGTACATATGTATGATAGTCCTTTTTGATTATATTCTCATCAGACAAGGGTTTATCTAAGACATCTATTATATAACTCATTTTGTCTTCAATTTAAAATTCAAGGATTTTAGAAAATTTTTATTTGATGTTGTTAGAGCTTTTTGTTGAGCTGGTCGCTTTAATGTTGTTGTTGTTGTTCTTGCTGCTATATTTTTCAATGTATTTGTGTTGTATATTAGCATTATTTAGTTGGCCTTAAATGTATTCGTATTGTAATTTCCTCTCCTCGGAAATTAATTAAATCACCGTGTTGATCCAGTACGCGCAGCGCTAGTGAACTTATCTCTCTGGGGTTTACAGGTAAATAGATAAGATTTCTTGGAACCTCATCTATTTTATAGCCTGGAGGCACATTAATCGGAAATTCATGAAGTGTATGCGATTTGGAGTTATTCATATATGTGTTTATAGCGATACTACTTTCAATTCGCAAGAGATTCACTTTAAAAATATTAACTGGAAGATCTGAATAATAATATTTGTTTGGTGTTAGGATTTTGCTATTGAATCCTAAAAGTTTTCCAATTGTATTGTCTTTATTAAAATATACAGGATCCTTGGAACTATTAACTTTAACTTGCATTGCATTGTTATTGGCTTCAATAAAAATCTTATTTGCTGGGCAGAGTCGTTTGTATTCCTCTTCTATAAAATCAACTATATCATTTAATTCGTAAGATCCAATTGGTATTTCAATTATATGTTCCCCTATATGAAACATATTGTTGTAGGTGTCTACATTTGGAATACTGTTGTATGAATGAAAATCAGTTAGAGCACACTCATATGCACCATGTAATTCAATAGGAGGAAAGTAGCTAGCAGATAGTTCTGATGAGTTAGAGCTCAGAGTAAGTGTTATTGACATTATAACAGTCTGATTACAATTAAATAATGTTTAGTACACATTATGGTTTATAAGTATGATTTACATATTTTATATCAAATTTTTTCTCATTTTAAAATTAACATTAGTTTCTTAATATTAATGCTATTGTTGGTGCTAATTTAGTTTTTCTTCCAACTATAATATTTCATCTTTACTTATCCAAGAATTGTGTTGATTAGAAAATCCCAGCCATTTAACATATACCTCCTTCCCTTTAATTTTAAGAACCTTTTCAACTAGATATGTATTTGGAAATCTTGTTTTTGAAAGTTCCTCAGTATAGAAGCCACCTTTAATAGGATTGCCAAGATAGTCTTCTAATATGTATGTTGCAGGATTTGTATTTTGAACTCTTGTAATTGTGAAAATTTCTGTAGTCCAATTTGGAGTATAACCTTTTTCAAATGTGTGCTTATATTTGCTTATGCGAACATGATCTCCCACATTAAATTTCGACATTTTATACATTTTCAAATGACTGTATACTGTATTTAGCAGCTTTCCTCATTTGTTGAGTTGACTTCAATAGGAGACATTTTAATGGTACGATGAACTTTTCTATTGTATGCATTGAGTAAATCTTTGTATATATCAATCCACTTATATGAACCATTATAACTAAATATTTTCCACATCATTCCTTTCAATGTTCTATTAAATCGTTCTACTATTGATGCTTTCATAATGCTATATGTTGAGTAGTGATTAATGTTGTATTTATGCATTAATTTTCCAATGTGTTTGTTGAAAAATTCTTTGCCATCATCTGTTTGTAAGTTTTTTGGTACTCGTCCCAATTCAAAAATATCTTCCATGGCCTTGGTTGTTTTGAGTGCTGTTTTTGTTTTTAGCGGTACTGCCCATGCAAATTTTGAGAATGTGTCAATTACAGTCAACAAAAATCGATAATTTCTATTTTCTTTAGAATAGTTCCCCATTTCAACTAAATCAGCTTGCCAAAGATCATCTATTCCTTTCATTACAACTCTGCGACGCACAAATTGTTTTCGTGCTTGCTTATGGAGTTCATTTACTGAATTTCTTTTTGAAGAGATTAAGTTGTTTTTAAAGATATTTTGCAGAGTGTTGTGATCTGCTTGACGCACTTTCAGCTATTGATACAAACATGTAATTTTCTAATCTATAAATTTTTTCATTAAGCTGTTCAATTTGTTCTTCAAAGGATGTTTTAATTTGTAGAATATCTTTTTCAATTTTATAATTTTCTTCTATATCTAATTTTATTTCGCGTTGTAGTTCCTCAATTTGCATTTGAATATCTTCTCGTATTATAGTATTATCTCCCTTAAAGTATGTTAATAATTTCTCTTCTAATTTTTCGATTTGAGTTTGCAAAAACAATTTATTGATAACATCGTTTTCCTCCAGAGCTTTTGCAACATTTTTGATCCTTTTGTTTTGGACATCAATGTTGTTGTTCGTATCCACAAAGGATACGAACAGTTAAGGTGCATTTTTCAAAGAAATTGTGCTGCTAGTATCGTTTAAATAGTGTCCAAATTTATCAACAGACATACTCTATATACTTTATTAAAGTTAGTGTATTATATTTGCTTCACGTAGTTCTTCAATAATTGATACAATTTCGTTATTGTGATTAGTATGACCTGCACCTTGTGATGCGAGCAGTAGTCGAAGTCTATCTACTAACTCATTTGGATCGTCCACGTATATATAGTTGGGCTTATTGATGTTAACTTGCATCATTCTCTCACCTAAATAGCTACCTTTGGGCTTAGATCCTGTTGATTCAGGTAAATTCTTCTAGTTTTTCTCATCAATAAATTTCTTAATAATATGTTTATATTTATGTCCTCTAGTACCCTTAATTTGACCATCAGGTTTAAAGTCTCTTCTATATGCATTAGTAGTAATTAAAATCTTTTTATAGATTTCAAGTTCAAATTTATCGTAATTTTTTGGTATTTTATGAAACATTAGAGAAAATAGTCCTGGTGTTAGAGCCCATATTTGACCACCAACTTGTATTTTATCTTCATTCAGTTTTAGGCTACTATCACCAAATTTCCATTCATTATTGTAATCTCTATGTGGGCCATAGTTTGTATCTAATTCATTTCTTCCTTCCAAAACTGATAAATCGGTATAAGTATATTCTGTATTGGAAGTCTGTGAGTAAAAATCATCTTCATCATCATCATAATCATCATTTTCAGTATTAACATCATTAAATAAGATGGTATTATCAAAAATTGTCCCTTTTACTAGTTTTTTTTGGTGTACTTGTCTCTATCTTGACTGATGGGTTTTCAGGCTTTAAGCTTGTATTATTTTCAACTTCTGTCTTGATGTTACTTTCTTCTTTCATGCGAATTCTTTTAATATTTTTAGAACTATTTATGAATTCTTTAAGAGGTTCTGTTATAGGTTCAAATGTATCTCTTAATTGTTCACGTGTATCTATTTCACCAGTTTTTATACTACAAAGCTTTTTCTTCAACACATTTCTTGTCAACACCAACTGTTTTAAAATTTTCTCATCCATGTTTGCTAAGGGCAAATAACAGGTATCAGCAATCAGATCAGCTTTTCAGGACCTGGTCTGGTTTTCAGATCAGCTTTTCAGGACCTGGTCTGGTTTTCAGATCAGCTTTTCAGGACCTGGTCTGGTTTTCAGATCAGCTTTTCAGGACCTGGTCTGGTTTTCAGGTCAGCTTTTCAGGACCTGGTCTGGTTTTCAGATCAGCTTTTCAGGACCTGGTCTGGTTTTCAGATCAGCTTTTCAGGACCTGGTCTGGTTTTCAGATCAGCTTATCAGGACCTGGTCTGGTTTTCAGATCAGCTTATCAGTACTTGGTCTGGTTTTTAGATCAGCTTATCAGGAGCTGGTCTGGTTTTCAGATCAGCTTTTCAGGACCTGGTCTGGTTTTCAGATCAGCTTTTCAGGACCTGGTCTGGTTTTCAGATCAGCTTTTCAGGACCTGGTCTGGTTTTCAGATCAGCTTTTCAGGACCTGGTCTGGTTTTTAGATCAGCTTTTCAGGACCTGGTCTGGTTTTCAGATCAGCTTATCAGGACCTGGTCTGGTTTTTAGATCAGCTTATCAGGAGCTGGTCTGGTTTTCAGGTAGCTGGTTTTCAGGTAGCTGGTATAGTTTGGAGATCAGCTTATCAGGTATCGGATGAGGTTATAGCAAAAAGATGTATCAAGTTTAAAGTTAGATTAATAACTAAAGTCAATCTTTTATGAGAAGTAGTTTATATAGCTATGAAATAGTCAAATTGCTTTCTGTAGCGACCATCATTTAATTCATTGTCTTTGCTTATCACTAAAAAGCCATATTTATCCCTCCAACTCTCTCGACAAATTTCTTGGAACTTTTCATAACTCATATCGCTGCCAACATGATCTCTATAAACATGCTTCATATTTGTCTCATCTTGCTTAAACATTATAATAACATTTGCATTGTCTCTTATTAAATGTTTGGGAATTCTAGTATAAGTTTGACACAAGTAGAATGAATCAACATCCCTATGCCGTCCCATACAAAAATATAAACGTATATTATTCTGCTTCTCACATGCAACATCATCAAATATCATAATTGAATTAGTTTTAGCTTGGTCAGGTGGAATAACTGATTCATTATCGGTGAATGTATAATATCCCATTCCTTTAATTGGTGAAATTAGTTTCTTCAAGTACTCATATTTAGGTTGATAAAGAGATTTTGAGTATAAATAGATGTTTTCAAACTTGAGTCCATTAGGACTTTCTAGTAAGCCGATCATAACATTAGTCTTTCCACAATTTGATGGCCCTACTATTAGAGCACGAATAGAATTTGGTAAGAGGGCACTATGCTTTATTTTTGAAGTGATGTTCGATGATTCATCAATATTACGAACTAAAATATTTTTATGTTGTTTCACTAACTGCATTTTTGTAACTAAATACATTTCATAAATGTTACCTCTTTTTATAGAAAAAATCAGATAATATGGTTATACGATATCAGAAAACGTTTAGTCATAACAACACCTTCGTTGGAGGAGGTATAGTAGATAAAATAATAAACTCTCTACCTGTTGAAGCTCATCTTCCTGGATATCAGTACTGTGGACCTGAAACAAAACTACAAAAACGTTTAAATCGAGGTGATAAAGGAATTAATCTATTGGACTCTGCTTGTAAAGATCACGATATAGCTTATTCAAAAAATAAGGATTTAAGCACTAGACATAAAGCTGATAAAATATTTGAAAATTCAGCTTGGGATCGAGTTTTATCAAAAGATAGTAATATTGGTGAAAAATCATTTGCCTATATGGTTACTAACGCAATGAAAGCCAAAACAAAATTTGGTATGGATGTGGAGAAAAAGAAAAATGTTAAAAAGAAGAAGCTAAATGATAAAAAACTGCTTAGAACATCAATTACAGCTGCAACAAAAATACTAAAGAAGGAAAAACCATTAGATATTAACTCAGCAATTAAAATTGCCCGAAAAACTATCAACAAATCATTAAAAGGAAGAAAATCTCAAATTATAGTACCACGTGTAATACGTGTCCCAAAATTTGGTGGGTTTTTTGCCTCTAATACCGATTTTAACTGCTCTGGGTGCAATTGATAGTCTAACAACTGGAGGTGCTGCTATAGCTAAAGCTGTAAATGCAACAAGGAATGCAAAAAATCAACTTGATGAAGCAACTAGACATAATAAAGCGATGAAATCTATTGCAGTTGGAAAGGGACTTTACTTAAAACCATATAAAAAGGGTTATGGTTTAGTTTTCAAAGAGGAATCAAAAAACTATTAGAGATGCTACCCAACAGACCACTATCTGATGAGGACCTAAACCGTTTCTCTATAAATATTCCATATTTTAGAGGAGTTTTCATGTTGAATACTCTACCAAAACGAACAAAGAAAATAGAACGTGGAATAATCAATTTAGACGTATCAACAGGACCTGGTACACATTGGGTAGCATATTATAAAAACAACAATGAAAAAGAATATTTCGACAGCTTTGGAAACTTACAACCTCCTTCGGAAGTAGTCAAATATCTTGGTACAAATATAAAATACAACTATAATCAACATCAGAATTTCAATACATTTACCTGTGGTCATTTATGTCTTAAATTTCTTTATGAAATAACTGAAAATATTAAATAAAAAAGAACAAACATTTATATTTTACAAAACTCTTTCATGTATTTTTATTTATAATTTAAAATACAAAATTATTATATATTATGGCCAAATTGGAAATTGGGAATTTTGAATTAGAAATTCACTCAGCTCGCTTTCAACAATTAAGCTTTGTTCACCTTCTCTACTTAAGCAATATGATCCGCTCGAGAGTTCTTTAATTTCATCATCGGTTAAAGTATTATATCGCTTTGGCAGGAACATTATGTGGTTTTCCATTTCAACTTTTAGTGTTGGCCTATATTTTGTTGTTACTCTTGTCACTTTTCGAATGGTGTATTTAATTGATGTCTCAAGCTCCTTTATGTGGATTAAGGTTTTAATTTTTAGGTAATTAAAATTTGATGTTAGATTTGTTGTAGACTCCATTTTTTATTTATTTCTGCTCACTTTAAATGTTTAACTGAAAATTATCTTAAAAGTAGCGATGATGACTTCAAGAAGGCTAATCGAGAATATTTATGGTGAAATAGTGAATAAGTGGGGGATAGTGATAGACAGAAAGAGATGGTTATAGAGACAAAAGGGATAGAGAGAGATAGAGTGCTAAAAAAAGAAGTATGGAATATAGATGATGGTATAGATATTTTAAAGATCAAGAGATACTACTTCAAAAATTTAAACAGCAAATTAGTCTTAAAGAAACCTTCAAACAATCATCATTCATTAATTTATCGGCAAATAAAATGAGCCAAATTAGACGTACTCTAAACCAATTTATAAGAGATTTCGAAAGTTTCAGGCTTTTTGATCATTGGAAGTTGATCAAATTTTTCGAAAATATGCTAGATGAGAACGAAGAATAGTGTATCATGGAAGATGAAGACAACACAGAAGGACACTTCAAAAGCTGTGCTTGGTATGATCCTGAGTGTGAGGAAGGACCTGATACTTGTAGATGTACAATATATTTTTTGCGCAAAAGTATATTAGAAAATTTAATAATTAGATACTATGAAATGTTTCCATCATTATAATTAAAATAAATAAAATTAAATTAAAATGTATTATTAATATAAATAAAATTAAATTAAATTATTCCTTGTTTTGTATTATTTTTTAAAGGATATTTAGGAATCATTTATTCGAATAGAAAATTACAGAAACTTATATGTATTGAAAAATATAAGGACTTATCCGATTATCTAAATTGTTGAAATTTAATGGAATTTCATAATATTGTGAAATTCAATTTGTTTTGTGTAGAACCTCTCAGGGAAAACAAGGCTGTGCATGTTTAAGCGATATGAAAACAAGAATTTGCAAATAAGCAAAAACAAAAATTTTTTGATTCAACGGAGTGAAGCCAATAAATAAATAAACACCATTCACATATTTCATTCTCTTTTCAATATTTTATTTCAAATTTTTTCTTAAAAATTCATATACATATGTACAATAGTTTTTCTTAATAAATATGATTTTATGTACAATAATTTTTCTTAATAAATAGGATTTTATTTAAAATAATTTAAACAACAATAAATAAGATTTTATTTACAATAATTTTAACAACAATAAATAGGATTTTATTTACAATAATGTTTCTTAATAACTAAGATTTTATATACAATTTAAAAATTAACCACTTAACTAAAAATTAACTTATTTTAGCTATTTTCTTGCATTCTAGCAATCTCATCTAGCAACATATCAAGTTCGTATTCAGGGTTAGTTTCCTTAATACGAAAATGATACCATGCATATGTGTTAATATTATTTGACCTAATTTTTCTCTTATCGTCTCCATAACTTAAGACTACCTTATTTAATTTACTAGTATATATCTGGTGAAGCTTAGATTTAAATGTTAACATATTATCGTATACATTAGTCTTATTGAATAAACAGTTTCTATAAGTAGCTAAACTATATTTATCTAATATGGATCTTTTTACCCCCTTCGATTTTTTAACGTCATTTTGATTTTGTACACTGAATGAGTACATTTTTGATCGCAGCCCAACAAATTCTGTCATTATCTTACCGCAGTTTTCATCTTTCATCATGCCTAAAACTTTTTTATTTACTAATGGGAAATTATAAGTATTGTCCGTGGGATAGTCCGATGTATCAAAATGTTCTTCTATGTCATTTTTTATGTCAGAGTAAAAGTCATCCGTCTTTATTGAATATATAAAAGAGTCCGTGTCCATATAGTTCAATGAGAGTTTTGTCTTAAACTTAGGTTGCATGTACCCGTAATGAAAATTATACATTTTCCATTTGGACAACTCAAGTACACAAAATCCTAAGTAAATTGGTTTATTGTAGCAGGTTTTGTCTCTAGTCATTTCGATTGCTACCAGATCTTCGGAAAATATAGATAAACTATGAAAATTTGGTTTTGATATCCAATCTTGAGCCCCCAAATGGCTCCGATTCGTTCTCTCCCAATTATTGACAATTTTAACATCTCTCCTCTTATCCACATTTTCCATGGTTTTACCATAGATTGCATTATTAAGTAGCTTGAAAAAGTTTTTTTCAAAAGCATTTTTAGCAGTGGCTCATGTCTGGTATTTAGGTCAATATAGCCTTTTAACCATGGAGATTGTTTAAATGCTAGAATACGATGTGTTTTCTTTAAAACTAAGCCATTTTCTAAGCACTGTTTCAGAACTATAAAGTGTATCACGTATGATTGCTTTGTAGAGAAATCAGTTATCAACTTGCCATACTTCGCCTGCAGTGGTCTTTTATTTTCAGCGCAAAAAGGTAGGTCATTATGCAAGTCATGTAAGTGAGAAGGATAATCCAAAGTGACTTCATATACATAACCGTCTGTTCCATTGTCAGATATGCTGTTTGGATCCAGATTCAGCTCGTCTTGCGATAACCATCTGAACCCACCATGAGGAAGATATTCCGACATTGCCCAACCGTAAAGGTTATTTGCGTCTAAATAGACAGGAAACTCCGAGGGCTTTCCTTTATCGAAATCTTCCAAATATTTGTTATTCGCTTTCGAATATCTTTGGCTACACTGTACGATTCCCCCACGTATAACTTTTTTCATAAAATTGTACATGTCTATGTCCGTCAATAATTTTAGTTCAATTTTTGTGTATTTTAACATTGCATCCCAGGAAAGTCCAGGTGCGGTATAGTATTGACATGGATCCAGCTCATAAATACCTTTACAAACTTTTCTAAAGTTCTCGAAAATATCTGTCAGCAAGACGACATCTGTTTTTAAGTAAAGTTCCATGTAATCTTTCATTGTTTTGCAGCCAAAAGTATTCCAAACCTCTACAGCATGTGAGTATATATTAAAGAAATCACTGCGTGAAGGCAGCTGGCACTCATCTAATTTTTGAAATGAAATTATGCTTTAGGCATTTTCCCCTTCTTCTTAATAAGCTGAAATTCTTTTTCTGACTGAAATAAGGACTTTATAGTGTTAAAATCATTATCCGACAAATTGCAGGCTAATGATTCTAAACTCTCAGCCATAAAGCGTAATGTATCAAGAAATCTTATTTCAAGATTATGACCATCGCTCATTTCTGTAAATTGCGAGAGTGATATATAAAGCTCCTTATTGAGAGGGAGTACTTTCAATTGCATAGAATTTTCACTTAGTTCTTTAATAAAAAGATGTGAGTCATAATTTGAGTAATTGTGAAAGTAAACTGGTATAAACTTGAGAATTTGGTAATTCAAAATACAGTTATTGTGGGTTGCACCTCTATATTTACCACTAATGTGACAATGATCTCTAACGCGATCTTTACCTAGAAATTTTTGACAAATATGACAATTCGCCGCACTATAAAAATTATAAATATCAGAAGGGGATAAAGTATCCATTTGCCTATTATTTACTAAATGATTATTATAAATATCCTCACAATCTTTAATTAAAAATGAAATCAATTTTTGTGAAGCATCTTTCCCTGTATAAACCCTTAATTTATCTAACTTATTGCTATGGAGACACTTAATGTAGTAACTAAAAGCACAAGGAGTGTGCTTTTTGACAAGACTGATTTTACTACTCACGTTATTACTAATGTCTTCCAGGATGCATTCGAAGTCTGCGTACACCACAAAGGGGACATCCATTTTCCTCTGATGCCCCTTAAAACTTAGAACTGCATCTGGACCTGACGGCATAGTTGTCACTATTTTGCCGCATTCCGGCTTATGGCTACTCATACCATTTTCGTTATGAGTGTATTGGAGACAGGTGTTGCAGATATGTAGCTTATCATGGTGGTGAGTTATCTGACTTCGTAAAAGTCTGTGAATAATAAAAAATATATAAAAGTTTATTAGTAAAATGTACATAGTATAAAATATAAAAAAACAAGTATATGTATCATTAAAATTAAAGAGTATTAGTATAATTTTCTAACTTACTTTGATATGTCTTTTATCAAAATGTAGTGATGAACTTCACCATTCTCCAAAAGCAACATGTTGACATGCTTTACTTTCTCCTCCTTGGTCACATAATAGGGACCGATGATTTGATCTGCTCCCTCATCGTACCCAAACACATTAACGCTTATTGTTGGATTATTTACCTCGAACTCCTTAATTTTGTTTAGTGCTAATGGGTAAGTTAAATTTTTGAAATTTAGTGTTACACCATTTCGCGTAGAAATAATGTCTGCAGGAATGTCCTGAATATTATAAGAACTGCAACGTTTTGGCTGATCGTATTTTGTAGTATTCATGGCAGCGATTATACACCACTTGAAGCAGTATTCATCACTATTTTCAATATTGATGCATGCAAATTTTCATACTAATTTTGTAGGTGTGGATATCCAACTTGATCCTTTGACTAGCGAAGATTTGTTGATGTTGATTTCTGCTCGAACTATGCGTGACAAAGTCCAACCAGAATCTCGCTCTTCGAATTCGGACATTTTTGTCGAAATCTCCTCAACTTGTTTACGGAATAATTCTTCAATGTTATCTGCCTTCGTCAGCAAACTCATTTTGGCTACATGTGTTATAACACACAACTCCAATTCTTCTTCTACAATTTTGATGTACTCCGCCACAATACTCACATGAAATTTAATTATTATATGCTTATACAAAGACATTTGAAGTCTCTCAATAAAAATATTCATGTTTTCTTTAATAAATTCTTCCAAGAGAAGTTGGTCCTTTTTATTTAGTATTACATATGTGGCGATATGGTTTTTGAAGGCTTTCGATATTTTGTAATATCTCACATTCTCTTCGACTTCTTCTTCTCTCCTAGCATGCGAAGTACTCATTGGAGTTGGTAGAGTTTCTTCTCTTTTTTCTTCTACTTCTCCATCACTTTCCGGTAAACTTATGTCCATAACATCGTTGTATAAAGTCCCTCCAAGGATATCCACACCTTGTTGATGAGCTTGTTGTTGTAGCTGCTGCTCTTGTTGATGGTAATTAAGAGGTTGCCATTGCATCAAATTGGAATACTGCTCCATTTGATTAACTGGTGTGACGGGATTATAATTGTAACTTGGATACTCATATTGCATTGGTACTCCTGATGCCAAAAACTGATTACTCCATGACATTGGTGTAGGGTAACAGTTAGCCATACCGTATTGTTGGTATTGGGGATACTGTAGAGAAGGGTGCTGCTGGTGATGAAATGAATTTATCTGCTGTTGAGGATTTTGAACAAATGTCTGCGGTTGCTCTTGATTTGTACCCCGACTTACGACCATTTGATCCTGCACGCTATGACTTTTCACATGATCCAAAAAGGACTTTTGGTATTTGTATACCTTATGGCATCTATTACACTGATAACCTGTATAACTCATTTTTAATTATTTTATTATTATTATAAAACTTTAACACAATTGCTGATGATACTTCTTGTAAATACAATAAAGTACTGATGTGTTGGTTAGAAAGGTTGGCGTATTTATACGAAAATTAGTAGCATTATCCTTGCAGCATTCACAGTTTTTACTTTTTGTTTCTCTGCTGATGACTGTACTTAGTTGAAACTTTGCTGCTTTAAAATAATCGCAGACAAAGAAAATGATTACGTTGCAAAATATAAATGTATTCTACACAGCCACAAAATATTCCACGCACAAGTTCTTTCGATCGCACATACATACACATGCATACATACATACATACATACATACATGCATTCATATATATTTCTTAAACAAATAAACAGAATATAAAGCTTACCAGCGACAAACAAGCTGGACCCCCCACACAAAAGCATTAGGGGCGTTCACATACATGAGAACGTTTTATGAATAAATAAAATAATTTATTTAATTATTTTATTTTATAACAATTTATTTATTGTTTATTTATAAACAATTTATTAGCGTGAGGAAATCACACAAGCACATTCCCATGATTCATATGAAACCATATGACCTAGTAGTCATCAAACCTTCTTTCTCTGATATTACTGATATAGTATTATGATAACAAATTTTTACAGTCTGGCAACACTGGGAGCATTAGAAAAAAATAACAATCATGTTTTGCCGTCGGCATTTGGAAAAAATAATAATCATGTTTTGCCGTAGGCATTAGGAAAAATTATCATGCATTGCCGTAGGCATTAGAAAAAAATAACAATCATGTTTTGCCGTCGGCATTTGAAAAAAATAATAATCATGTTTTGCCGTAGGCATTAGGAAAAATTATCATGCATTGCCGTAGGCATTAGGAAAAATTATCATGCACTGCCGTAGGCATTAGGAAAAATTATCATGCATTGCAGTCGGCATTTGAAAAAAATAATAATCATGTTTTGCCGTAGGCATTAGGAAAAATTATCATGCATTGCCGTAGGCATTAGGAAAAATTAGTAATCACTATTTCAATATTGGTATTAGAAAAAATCATTTTCATGATTTTCCCGTCGGCATATATACTCATAAAAAACCTCAAAAAAAATCACCCGTTATCACAATTAATGTAACCCAAAAAAAATCACCCGTTCACACAAAGTTAATGTAAACAAAAAACTCCTAATGTAAACAAAAAATAAGACTGACTTATTGAACCACCCTCGTAGGTATCAAATTTCACAAATTTCCAAGAATTTAACAATTTTCAAATTTTAATTACCCAAATTTAACAATTTCACCAACAATTTAACAATTTTAATTGGGGCAGGATTGGCAATTCCCTACTACTTATGATGTATGTATGTATGTATGTATGTGCGATCGAAGGAACTTGTGCGTGGAATATTTTGTGGCTGTGTAGAATACATTTATATTTTGCAACGTAATCATTTTCTTTGGCTGCGATTATTTTAAAGCAGCAAAGTTTCAACTAACTACAGTCATAAGCAGAGAAACAAAAAGTAAGAATTTGCAAGTTAGCAAAAATGCTAACTTCTACTCCTCCTTCCCACTTCATTCTCTTTCCTTTATGTAGTTTGTATTTGAAGTAAGAAAACACTTGTATATTTTTTATTTTTCTATACATTTATTGTTTAAATTTTTTTAAAATTTTATAATAATACATACATTAATATTTTAAAGAGTGAAAAAGTTCATTTAAAGCAAGATATTTCTTTTGTTAGTAAAATAACATTTTTTAATGCGCAAACACCAAGTTTATGATAACTACAATAAAAATATTCTGGATACTTAATCTCCATTTGTTTAAAGTTGATACAGCGTTATCCTCAACGTTAAAAATTTTTCGGAATAAGATTTTTTCCAACCATCGTCTTTTCTCTTCACCTTTTACGTAAATTTTAGAACATCTTGCGTTGGCTTTTAAAAAATTGCAAACGCTTTCAAAAGAAACTGATCCAGCAGTCCAGCTGAGGTGATGATAGTTTTTCGTTAGCCACTTTGCTTCTCTTTGCCTTTTTATTGATAAGCATTTAAAATCAAATGGTGGTTTTATAATGAAATTGTTATATTCATAATTGTTGAAAACAATCGCTACTTCTTTTGCGATGAAATCATTTGAATTACTTTTGAAACCTTGTACGTCTATAAAAATTGTGTTATTTTCCATATTACTCAATTTATAAGACTTTTCGAACTTGTCCTTTGATGGGTATATATTCTATTATGCGATCATGAATAAGAATGCAGTAAGCTGATGTCTTTGCTGCAATATTAGTTGCTGTTTCAAATGCTATTTTTATATCAATCGGTCCATTATTGAGTGATTCATTCTGATGACTGACATCTACTACAATAATAGGAGCTTTTGTCTTAAACTCTGATGCAGATAGAAGCGGTTAAGATTCTTTCATATAGTAGCTTTGTTGGAATCTTAGATACATATCATGTAGAATTGCATATCGTTCATTTTTCAACTTTATGTTAAGATCATCATATGGATATGAGACTGAATTTAAATGTACTTTTAAATTAGTCATATCACAATGAACAAACTTATTTTCTTGTTGAAAAGCAATCAATACAAAACGGGGGCGTTCTCTATTTGCAGCCAGTTTAACATTCCATATATGGCTAGTACCTGTGTTTAATTGTGGATTAACATGACAATCCCAACTGCGAAATGCCATAGGTATGGAAGCACCATTGTTAATAATTTTTATCATATTCAATTTGCTAAAGTCGGATAATTGTACATGTGGGATTCTCCATGAGATGAGTGAAATTGTAAGTTTAGCTTTTTCAGTAGAAACACTCGAGCGTACATTCTTATTGCGCAAGAGTATCAATTCATGTTTTCCATTTAGTACAACTTTGTTGTAGTCTTCGGCGAATCCTAGAAGCATTTTTAGAGGTACATAAGAATTGAAAAATCCATTTTCAAGAGTGACATCGTCAATTTTGTTCCATCCAGCATTTTGCATCACATTGCTTTCTGTTGGTGACAGAGAAACCAAATTTTTTATAGTGCTTGTGGCTCCTAAATATCTTGTATGGTCAATTTCAATTCCATTGAGCTCATAGCGAATTTCATCAAATAGATATGCTACAAAGTTGTTTTTTAATAACAAGTTCTCCGAAGAAGAAGAAGAAGATTTGGCCTTATTATCATCGGCAACAAACCCCTCTACATAAATGTAGCTCTCATTGGGTAGCACATACAAATCTTGATTTTGTATTGAAATTCTAATTTCATCATTATTGTTGTAAGATTGTAAGTATGGTACATATGTATGATAGTCCTTTTTGATTATATTCTCATCAGACAAGGGTTTATCTAAGACATCTATTATATAACTCATTTTGTCTTCAATTTAAAATTCAAGGATTTTAGAAAATTTTTATTTGATGTTGTTAGAGCTTTTTGTTGAGCTGGTCGCTTTAATGTTGTTGTTGTTGTTCTTGCTGCTATATTTTTCAATGTATTTGTGTTGTATATTAGCATTATTTAGTTGGCCTTAAATGTATTCGTATTGTAATTTCCTCTCCTCGGAAATTAATTAAATCACCGTGTTGATCCAGTACGCGCAGCGCTAGTGAACTTATCTCTCTGGGGTTTACAGGTAAATAGATAAGATTTCTTGGAACCTCATCTATTTTATAGCCTGGAGGCACATTAATCGGAAATTCATGAAGTGTATGCGATTTGGAGTTATTCATATATGTGTTTATAGCGATACTACTTTCAATTCGCAAGAGATTCACTTTAAAAATATTAACTGGAAGATCTGAATAATAATATTTGTTTGGTGTTAGGATTTTGCTATTGAATCCTAAAAGTTTTCCAATTGTATTGTCTTTATTAAAATATACAGGATCCTTGGAACTATTAACTTTAACTTGCATTGCATTGTTATTGGCTTCAATAAAAATCTTATTTGCTGGGCAGAGTCGTTTGTATTCCTCTTCTATAAAATCAACTATATCATTTAATTCGTAATATCCAATTGGTATTTCAATTATATGTTCCCCTATATGAAACATATTGTTGTAGGTGTCTACATTTGGAATACTGTTGTATGAATGAAAATCAGTTAGAGCACACTCATATGCACCATGTAATTCAATAGGAGGAAAGTAGCTAGCAGATAGTTCTGATGAGTTAGAGCTCAGAGTAAGTGTTATTGACATTATAACAGTCTGATTACAATTAAATAATGTTTAGTACACAGTATGGTTTATAAGTATGATTTACATATTTTATATCAAATTTTTTCTCATTTTAAAATTAACATTAGTTTCTTAATATTAATGCTATTGTTGGTGCTAATTTAGTTTTTCTTCCAACTATAATATTTCATCTTTACTTATCCAAGAATTGTGTTGATTAGAAAATCCCAGCCATTTAACATATACCTCCTTCCCTTTAATTTTAAGAACCTTTTCAACTAGATATGTATTTGGAAATCTAGTTTTTGAAAGTTCCTCAGTATAGAAGCCACCTTTAATAGGATTGCCAAGATAGTCTTCTAATATGTATGTTGCAGGATTTGTATTTTGAACTCTTGTAATTGTGAAAATTTCTGTAGTCCAATTTGGAGTATAACCTTTTTCAAATGTGTGCTTATATTTGCTTATGCGAACATGATCTCCCACATTAAATTTCGACATTTTATACATTTTCAAATGACTGTATACTGTATTTAGCAGCTTTTCCTCATTTGTTGAGTTGACTTCAATAGGAGACATTTTAATGGTACGATGAACTTTTCTATTGTATGCATTGAGTAAATCTTTGTATATATCAATCCACTTATATGAACCATTATAACTAAATATTTTCCACATCATTCCTTTCAATGTTCTATTAAATCGTTCTACTATTGATGCTTTCATAATGCTATATGTTGAGTAGTGATTAATGTTGTATTTATGCATTAATTTTCCAATGTGTTTGTTGAAAAATTCTTTGCCATCATCTGTTTGTAAGTTTTTTGGTACTCGTCCCAATTCAAAAATATCTTCCATTGCCTTGGTTGTTTCGAGTGCTGTTTTTGTTTTTAGCGGTACTGCCCATGCAAATTTTGAGAATGTGTCAATTACAGTCAACAAAAATCGATAATTTCTATTTTCTTTAGAATAGTTCCCCATTTCAACTAAATCAGCTTGCCAAAGATCATCTATTCCTTTCATTACAACTCTGCGACGCACAAATTGTTTTCGTGCTTGCTTATGGAGTTCATTTACTGAATTTCTTTTTGAAGAGATTAAGTTGTTTTTAAAGATATTTTGCAGAGTGTTGTGATCTGCTTGACGCACTTTCAGCTATTGATACAAACATGTAATTTTCTAATCTATAAATTTTTTCATTAAGCTGTTCAATTTGTTCTTCAAAGGATGTTTTAATTTGTAGAATATCTTTTTCAATTTTATAATTTTCTTCTATATCTAATTTTATTTCGCGTTGTAGTTCCTCAATTTGCATTTGAATATCTTCTCGTATTATAGTATTATCTCCATTAAAGTATGTTAATAATTTCTCTTCTAATTTTTCGATTTGAGTTTGCAAAAACAATTTATTGATAACATCGTTTTCCTCCAGAGCTTTTGCAACATTTTTGATCCTTTTGTTTTGGACATCAATGTTGTTGTTCATATCCACAAAGAACCCCAGCAGTTTAGGTGCATTTTTCAAAGAAATTGTGCTGCTAGTATCGTTTAAATAGTGTCCAAATTTATCAACAGACATACTCTATATACTTTATTAAAGTTAGTGTATTATATTTGCTTCACGTAGTTCTTCAATAACTGATACAATTTCGTTATTGTGATTAGTATGACCTGCACCTTGTGATGCGAGCAGTAGTCGAAGTCTATCTACTAACTCATTTGGATCGTCCCAGTATATATAGTTGGGCTTATTGATGTTAACTTGCATCATTCTCTCACCTAAATAGCTACCTTTGGGCTTAGATCCTGTTGATTCAGGTAAATTCTTCTAGTTTTTCTCATCAATAAATTTCTTAATAATATGTTTATATTTATGTCCTCTAGTACCCTTAATTTGACCATCAGGTTTAAAGTCTCTTCTATATGCATTAGTAGTAATTAAAATCTTTTTATAGATTTCAAGTTCAAATTTATCGTAATTTTTTGGTATTTTATGAAATATTAGAGAAAATAGTCCTGGTGTTAGAGCCCATATTTGACCACCAACTTGTATTTTATCTTCATTCAGTTTTAGGCTACTATCACCAAATTTCCATTCATTATTGTAATCTCTATGTGGGCCATAGTTTGTATCTAATTCATTTCTTCCTTCCAAAACTGATAAATCGGTATAAGTATATTCTGTATTGGAAGTCTGTGAGTAAAAATCATCTTCATCATCATCATTATCATCATTTTCAGTATTACCATCATTAAATAAGATGGTATTATCAAAAATTGTCCCTTCTACTAGTTTTTTTTTTGGTGTACTTGTCTCTATCTTGACTGATGGGTTTTCAGGCTTTAAGCTTGTATTATTTTCAACTTCTGTCTTGATGTTACTTTCTTCTTTCATGCGAATTCTTTTAATATTTTTAGAACTATTTATGAATTCTTTAAGAGGTTCTGTTATAGGTTCAAATGTATCTCTTAATTGTTCACGTGTATCTATTTCACCAGTTTTTATACTACAAAGCTTTTTCTTCAACACATTTCTTGTCAACACCAACTGTTTTAAAATTTTCTCATCCATGTTTGCTAAGGGCAAATAACAGGTATCAGCAATCAGATCAGCTTTTCAGGACCTGGTCTGGTTTTCAGATCAGCTTTTCAGGACCTGGTCTGGTTTTCAGATCAGCTTTTCAGGACCTGGTCTGGTTTTCAGATCAGCTTTTCAGGACCTGGTCTGGGTTTCAGATCAGCTTTTCAGGACCTGGTCTGGTTTTCAGATCAGCTTTTCAGGACCTGGTCTGGTTTTCAGATCAGCTTATCAGGACCTGGTCTGGTTTTCAGATCAGCTTATCAGTACTTGGTCTGGTTTTTAGATCAGCTTATCAGGAGCTGGTCTGGTTTTCAGATCAGCTTTTCAGGACCTGGTCTGGTTTTCAGATCAGCTTTTCAGGACCTGGTCTGGTTTTCAGATCAGCTTTTCAGGACCTGGTCTGGTTTTCAGATCAGCTTTTCAGGACCTGGTCTGGTTTTTAGATCAGCTTTTTAGGACCTGGTCTGGTTTTCAGATCAGCTTATCAGGACCTGGTCTGGTTTTTAGATCAGCTTATCAGGAGCTGGTCTGGTTTTCAGGTAGCTGGTTTTCAGGTAACTGGTATAGTTTGGAGATCAGCTTATCAGGTATCGGATGAGGTTATAGCAAATAGATGTATCAAGTTTAAAGTTAGATTAATAACTAAAGTCAATCTTTTATGAGAAGTAGTTTATATAGCTATGAAATAGTCAAATTGCTTTCTGTAGCGACCATCATTTAATTCATTGTCTTTGCTTATCACTAAAAAGCCATATTTATCCCTCCAACACTCTCGACAAATTTCTTGGAACTTTTCATAACTCATATCGCTGCCAACATGATCTCTATAAACATGCTTCATATTTGTCTCATCTTGCTTAAACATTATAATAACATTTGCATTGTCTCTTATTAAATGTTTGGGAATTCTAGTATAAGTTTGACACAAGTAGAATGAATCAACATCCCTATGCCGTCCCATACAAAAATATAAACGTATATTATTCTGCTTCTCACATGCAACATCATCAAATATCATAATTGAATTAGTTTTAGCTTGGTCAGGTGGAATAACTGATTCATTATCGGTGAATGTATAATATCCCATTCCTTTAATTGGTGAAATTAGTTTCTTCAAGTACTCATATTTAGGTTGATAAAGAGATTTTGAGTATAAATAGATGTTTTCAAACTTGAGTCCATTAGGACTTTCTAGTAAGCCGATCATAACATTAGTCTTTCCACAATTTGATGGCCCTACTATTAGAGCACGAATAGAATTTGGTAAGAGGGGGCTATGCTTTATTTTTGAAGTGATGTTCGATGATTCATCAATATTACGAACTAAAATATTTTTATGTTGTTTCACTAACTGCATTTTTGTAACTAAAACATTTCATAAATGTTACCTCTTTTTATAGAAAAAATCAGATAATATGGTTATACGATATCAGAAAACGTTTAGTCATAACAACACCTTCGTTGGAGGAGGTATAGTAGATAAAATAATAAACTCTCTACCTGTTGAGGCTCATCTTCCTGGATATCAGTACTGTGGACCTGGAACAAAACTACAAAAACGTTTAAATCGAGGTGATAAAGGAATTAATCTATTGGACTCTGCTTGTAAAGATCACGATATAGCTTATTCAAAAAATAAGGATTTAAGCACTAGACATAAAGCTGATAAAATATTTGAAAATTCAGCTTGGGATCGAGTTTTATCAAAAGATAGTAGTATTGCTGAAAAATCATTTGCCTATATGGTTACTAACGCAATGAAAGCCAAAACAAAATTTGGTATGGGTGTGGAGAAAAAGAAAAATGTTAAAAAGAAGAAGCTAAATGATAAAAAACTGTTTAGAACATCAATTACAGCTGCAACAAAAATACTAAAGAAGGAAAAACCATTAGATATTAACTCAGCAATTAAAATTGCCCGAAAAACTATCAACAAATCATTAAAAGGAAGAAAATCTCAAATTATAGTACCACGTGTAATACGTGTCCCAAAAATTGGTGGGTTTTTGCCTCTAATACCGATTTTAACTGCTCTGGGTGCAATTGGTAGTCTAACAACTGGAGGTGCTGCTATAGCTAAGGCTGTAAATGCAA
Organism: Tachina grossa; assembly: GCA_949987645.1. Lineage (NCBI taxonomy): Eukaryota > Metazoa > Arthropoda > Insecta > Diptera > Tachinidae > Tachina > Tachina grossa. The sequence goes on along the minus strand of OX465278.1, from coordinate 81,632,133 downwards.
CAAGGAATGCAAAAAATCAACTTGATGAAGCAACTAGACATAATAAAGCGATGGAATCTATTGCAGTTGGAAAGGGACTTTACTTAAAACCATATAAAAAGGGTTATGGTTTAGTTTTCAAAGAGGAATCAAAAAACTATTAGAGATGCTACCCAACAGACCACTATCTGATGAGGACCTAAACCGTTTCTCTATAAATATTCCATATTTTAGAGGAGTTTTCATGTTGAATACTCTACCAAAACGAACAAAGAAAATAGAATGTGGAATAATCAATTTAGACGTATCAACAGGACCTGGTACACATTGGGTAGCATATTATAAAAACAACAATGAAAAAGAATATTTCGACAGCTTTGGAAACTTACAACCTCCTTCGGAAGTAGTCAAATATCTTGGTACAAATATAAAATACAACTATAATCAACATCAGAATTTCAATACATTTACCTGTGGTCATTTATGTCTTAAATTTCTTTATGAAATAACTGAAAATATTAAATAAAAAAGAACAAACATTTATATTTTACAAAACTCTTTCATGTATTTTTATTTATAATTTAAAATACAAAATTATTATATATTATGGCCAAATTGGAAATTGGGAATTTTGAATTAGAAATTCACTCAGCTCGCTTTCAACAATTAAGCTTTGTTCACCTTCTCTACTTAAGCAATATGATCCGCTCGAGAGTTCTTTAATTTCATCATCGGTTAAAGTATTATATCGCTTTGGCAGGAACATTATGTGGTTTTCCATTTCAACTTTTAGTGTTGGCCTATATTTTGTTGTTACTCTTGTCACTTTTCGAATGGTGTATTTAATTGATGTCTCAAGCTCCTTTATGTGGATTAAGGTTTTAATTTTTAGGTAATTAAAATTTGATGTTAGATTTGTTGTAGACTCCATTTTTTATTTATTTCTGCTCACTTTAAATGTTTAACTGAAAATTATCTTAAAAGTAGCGATGATGACTTCAAGAAGGCTAATCGAGAATATTTATGGTGAAATAGTGAATAAGTGGGGGATAGTGATAGACAGAAAGAGATGGTTATAGAGACAAAAGGGATAGAGAGAGATAGAGTGCTAAAAAAAGAAGTATGGAATAATGATGATGGTATAGATATTTTAAAGATCAAGAGATACTACTTTAAAAATTTAAACAGCAAATTAGTCTTAAAGAAACCTTCAAACAATCATCATTCATTAATTTATCGGCAAATAAAATGAGCCAAATTAGACGTACTCTAAACCAATTTATAAGAGATTTCGAAAGTTTCAGGCTTTTTGATCATTGGAAGTTGATCAAATTTTTCGAAAATATGCTAGATGAGAACGAAGAATAGTGTATCATGGAAGATGAAGACAACACAGAAGGACACTTCAAAAGCTGTGCTTGGTATGATCCTGAGTGTGAGGAAGGACCTGATACTTGTAGATGTACAATATATTTTTTGCGCAAAAGTATATTAGAAAATTTAATAATTAGATACTATGAAATGTTTCCATCATTATAATTAAAATAAATAAAATTAAATTAAAATGTATTATTAATATAAATAAAATTAAATTAAATTATTCCTTGTTTTGTATTATTTTTTAAAGGATATTTAGGAAGCATTTATTCGAATAGAAAATTACAGAAACTTATATGTATTGAAAAATATAAGGACTTATCCGATTATCTAAATTGTTGAAATTTAATGGAATTTCATAATATTGTGAAATTCAATTTGTTTTGAGTAGAACCTCTCAGGGAAAACAAGGCTGTTCATGTTTAAGCGATATGAAAACAAGAATTTGCAAATAAGCAAAAACAAAAATTTTTTGATTCAACGGAGTAAAGCCAATAAATAAATAAACACCATTCACATATTTCATTCTCTTTTCAATATTTTATTTCAAATTTTTTCTTAAAAATTCATATACATATGTACAATAGTTTTTCTTAATAAATATGATTTTATGTACAATAATTTTTCTTAATAAATAGGATTTTATTTAAAATAATTTAAACAACAATAAATAAGATTTTATTTACAATAATTTTAACAACAATAAATAGGATTTTATTTACAATAATGTTTCTTAATAACTAAGATTTTATATACAATTTAAAAATTAACCACTTAACTAAAAATTAACTTATTTTAGCTATTTTCTTGCATTCTAGCAATCTCATCTAGCAACATATCAAGTTCGTATTCAGGGTTAGTTTCCTTAATACGAAAATGATACCTTGCATATGTGTTAATATTATTTGACCTAATTTTTCTCTTATCGTCTCCATAACTTAAGACTACCTTATTTAATTTACTAGTATATATCTGGTGAAGCTTAGATTTAAATGTTAACATATTATCGTATACATTAGTCTTATTGAATAAACAGTTTCTATAAGTAGCTAAACTATATTTATCTAATATGGATCTTTTTACCCCCTTCGATTTTTTAACGTCATTTTGATTTTGTACACTGAATGAGTACATTTTTGATCGCAGCCCAACAAATTCTGTCATTATCTTACCGCAGTTTTCATCTTTCATCATGCCTAAAACTTTTTTATTTATTAATGGGAAATTATAAGTATTGTCCGTGGGATAGTCCGATGTATCAAAATGTTCTTCTATGTCATTTTTTATGTCAGAGTAAAAGTCATCCGTCTTTATTGAATATATAAAAGAGTCCGTGTCCATATAGTTCAATGAGAGTTTTGTCTTAAACTTAGGTTGCATGTACCCGTAATGAAAATTATACATTTTCCATTTGGACAACTCAAGTACACAAAATCCTAAGTAAATTGGTTTATTGTAGCAGGTTTTGTCTCTGGTCATTTCGATTGCTACCAGATCTTCGGAAAATATAGATAAACTATGAAAATTTGGTTTTGATATCCAATCTTGAGCCCCCAAATGGCTCCGATTCGTTCTCTCCCAATTATTGACAATTTTAACATCTCTCCTCTTATCCACATTTTCCATGGTTTTACCATAGATTGCATTATTAAGTAGCTTGAAAAAGTTTTTTTCAAAAGCATTTTTAGCAGTGGCTCATGTCTGGTATTTAGGTCAATATAGCCTTTTAACCATGGAGATTGTTTAAATGCTAGAATACGATGTGTTTTCTTTAAAACTAAGCCATTTTCTAAGCACTGTTTCAGAACTATAAAGTGTATCATGTATGATTGCTTTGTAGAGAAATCAGTTATCAACTTGCCATACTTCGCCTGCAGTGGTCTTTTATTTTCAGCGCAAAAAGGTAGGTCATTATGCAAGTCATGTAAGTGAGAAGGATAATCCAAAGTGACCTCATATACATAACCGTCTGTTCCATTGTCAGATATGCTGTTTGGATCCAGATTCAGCTCGTCTTGCGATAACCATCTGAACCCACCATGAGGAAGATATTCCGACATTGCCCAACCGTAAAGGTTATTTGCGTCTAAATAGACAGGAAACTCCGAGGGCTTTTCTTTATCGAAATCTTCCAAATATTTGTTATTCGCTTTCGAATATCTTTGGCTACACTGTACGATTCCCCCACGTATACCTTTTTTCATAAAATTGTACATGTCTATGTCCGTCAATAATTTTAGTTCAATTTTTGTGTATTTTAACATTGCATCCCAGGAAAGTCCAGGTGCGGTATAGTATTGACATGGATCCAGCTCATAAATACCTTTACAAACTTTTCTAAAGTTCTCGAAAATATCTGTCAGTAAGAGGACATCTGTTTTTAAGTAAAGTTCCATGTAATCTTTCATTGTTTTACAACCAAAAGTATTCCATACCTCTACAGCATGTGATTATTCCTCTAAAGAACACTCTTTATTGTTCAACTTATTAAAAAAATCACTGCGTGAAGGCAGCTGGCACTCGTCTAATTTTTGAAATGAATTTAGGTGCTCATAGGGGGAAATGCATTTCTTCTTAATAAGCTGAAATTCTTTTTCTGATTGAAACAAGGACCTTATAGTGTTAAAATCACTATCCGACAAATTGCAGGCTAATGATTCTAAACTCTCAGCCATAAAGCGTAATGTATGAAGAAATCTTATTTCAAGATTATGACCATCGCTCATTTGTGTAAATTGCGAGAGTGATATATAAAGCTCCTTATTGAGAGGGAGTACTTTCAGTTGCATAGAAATTTCACCTAGTTCTTTAATAAAAAGATGTGAGTCATAATTTGAGTAATTGTGAAAGTAAACTGGTATAAACTTGGGAATTGGGTAATTCAAATTACAGTTATTGTGGGCTGCACCTCTATATTTACCGCTAATGTGACAATGACCTCTAACGCGATCTTTACCTAGAAATTTTTGACAAATATGACAATTCACCGCACTATAAAAATTATAAATATCAGAAGGGGATAAAGTATCCATTTGTCTATTATTTACTAAATGATTATTATAAATATCCTCACAATCTTTAATTAAAAATGAAACAAATTTTTGTGAAGCATCTTTCCCTGTATAAACCCTTAATTTATCTAACTTATTGTTATGGAGACACTTAATGTAGTAACTAAAAGCACAAGGAGTGTGATTTTTGACAAGACTGGTTTTACTACTCACGTTATTACTAATGTCTTCCAGGATGCATTCGAAGTCTGCGTACACCACAAAGGGGACATCCATTTTCCTCTGATGCCCCTTAAAACTTAGAACTGCATCTGGACCTGACGGCATAGTTGTCACTATTTTGCCGCATTCCGCCTTATGGCTACTCATACCATTTTCGTTATGACTATACTGTAGGCAGCTATTACAAAAATTTAGCTTATTGTGATTTTTGGTAGACTGACTTCGTAAAAGTCTGTGAATGACAAAAAATATACAAAAGTTTATTAGTAAAATGTCTCTATTATAAAATATATAAAACAAGTATATGTATCATTAAATTAAAGTGTTGAATAATTTTCTAACTTACCTTGATATGTCTTTTATCAAAATGTAGTGATGAACTTCACCATACTCCAGAAGCAACAAGTTGACATGCTTTACTTTCTCATCATTGGTCACATAATAGGGACTGATGATTTGATCTGCTCCCTCATCGTACCCAAACAAATTAACGCTTATTGTTGGATTATTTACCTCGAACTCCTTAATTTTGTTTAGTGCCAATGAGTAAGTTAAATTTTTGTAATTTAACGCTACACCATTTCTTGTAACAATCGTCTCTGCAGAAATGTCCTGAATATTATAAGAACTGCAGCGTCTTGCATCATGATAGTTGGTAGTGTCCATGGCAGCGATTATACACCACTTGAAGCAGTATTAGTCACTATTTTCAATATTGATGCATGCTTTTCTGCCTTCTAATTTTTGTGGTGTGAATATCCAACTTGATCCTTTGACTAGCGAAGATTTGTTGATGTTGATTTCTGCTCGGACTATGCGTGAGAAAGTCCAACCAGAATCTCGCTCTTCGAATTCGGACATTTTTGTCGAAATCTCCTCAACTTGTTTACGGAATAATTCTTCAATGTTATCTGCCTTCGTCAGCAAACTCATTTTGGCTACATGTGTTATAACACACAACTCCAATTCTTCTTCTACAATTTTGATGTACGCCGCCACAATACTCACATGAAATTTAATTATTATATGCTTAGACAAAGACATTTGAAGTCTCTCAATAAAAATATTCATGTTTTCTTTAATAAATTCTTCCAAGAGAAGTTGGTCCTTTTTATTTAGTATTACATATGTGGCGATATGGTTTTTGAAGGCTTTCGATATTTTGTAATATCTCACATTCTCTTCGACTTCTTCTTCTCTCCTAGCATGCGAAGTACTCATTGGAGTTGGTAGAGTTTCTTCTCTTTTTTCTTCTACTTCTCCATCACTTTCCGGTAAACTTATGTCCATAACATCGTTGTATAAAGTCCCTCCAAGGATATCCACACCTTGTTGATGAGCTTGTTGTTGTAGCTGCTGCTCTTGTTGATGGTAATTAAGAGGTTGCCATTGCATCAAATTGGAATACTGCTCCATTTGATTAACTGGTGTGACGGGATTATAATTGTAACTTGGATACTCATATTGCATTGGTACTCCTGATGCCAAAAACTCATTACTCCATGACATTGGTACAGGGTAACAGTTAGCCATACCGTATTGTTGATATTGGGGATACTGTAGAGAAGGGTGCTGCTGGTGATGAAATGAATTTATCTGCTGTTGAGGATTTTGAACAAATGTCTGCGGTTGCTCTTGATTTGTACCCCGACTTACGACCATTTGATCCTGCACGCTATGACTTTTCACATGATCCAAAAAGGACTTTTGGTATTTGTATACCTTATGGCATCTATTACACTGATAACCTGTATAACTCATTTTTAATTATTTTATTATTATTATAAAACTTTAACACAATTGCTGATGATACTTCTTGTAAATACAATAAAGTACTGATGTGTTGGTTAGAAAGGTTGGCGTATTTATACGAAAATTAGTAGCATTATCCTTGCAGCATTCACAGTTTTTACTTTTTGTTTCTCTGCTGATGACTGTACTTAGTTGAAACTTTGCTGCTTTAAAATAATCGCAGACAAAGAAAATGATTACGTTGCAAAATATAAATGTATTCTACACAGCCACAAAATATTCCACGCACAAGTTCCTTCGATCGCACATACATACATACATACATCATACACACATACATACATACATACAAATATATTTCTTAAACAAATAAACAGAATATAAGCTTACCAGCGACAAACAAGCTGGGACCCCCACACTAAAGCATTAGGGGCGTTCACATACATGAGAACGTTTTATAAATAAATAAAATAATTTATTTAATTATTTTATTTTATAACAATTTATTAGCGTGAGGAAATCACACAAGCACATTCCCATGATTCATATGAGAATCGCCTAGTAGTCATCAAACCTTCTTTCTCTGATATTACTGATATAGTATTATGATAACAAATTTTTACAGTCTGGCAACACTGGGAGCATTAGAAAAAAATAACAATCATGTTTTGCCGTCGGCATTTGAAAAAAAAAATAATTATGTATTGCCGTAGGCATTAGGAAAAATAATAATCATGTTTTACCGTCGGCATTTGAAAAAAATAACAATCATGTTTTGCCGTCGGCATTTGAAAAAAATAATAATCATGTTTTCCGTCGACATTTGAAAAAAAAAATAATCATCGTTTGCCGTCGGCATTTGAAAAAAATATCATGCATTGCCGTAGGCATTAGGAAAAATTATCATGCATTGCCGTAGGCATTAGAAAAAACTATCATGCATGCCGTAGGCATTAGGAAAAAAATAATAATCATGCATTGCCGTCGGCATTTGAAAAAAGACAGACTTATTGAACCACCCTCGAAAAATATTTAAAGGACTTATTGAACCACCCTCGTAGGTATCAAATTTCAAGAATTTTAACAGTTTCAAATTTTAATTACCCAAATTTAACAATTTTAATTGTCACCGAATGCCCAGTTCCGTACTACTCACCACATTGACTCTAAGTTAACTCAAATGAAACTTAAATTAACTCAGGTACATTGGCTGATTAGTAGAAATTCAACACTTAGCCTAGACTGCAAACTTTTAATATACAAGTCGCTTTTAAAGCCAATATGGTGTTACGGAATTCAACTATGGGGCACTGCTTCAGCTTCAAATGTAGAGAAAATTCAACGAAGGCAAAATAAAATTTTACGCATGATAACATCGGCTCCATGGTACATCAAAAATTCAAATATACATCGCGATTTGAATATGCCACTAGTGACTGAAGAAATTGTAAAATACGCAGGCAAATATCTAACAAAACTAGAGTCACATCCTAATCCGCTTGCTCGTAATATTTTGAACTTTACTGGACACATCCGCTTAAAAAAGAGAGATACACGGACTCTAATATTCAACACTCTAGATGATGAAGCTGCTTGCAAACACTTTTTTCTTTTTGTTGCTTATCACTACTTATGTATTATTAATAACTATCACTAAGCTTATGTCCGACATTGGTCGGGCCTAATAATTTTTTTTATAGATTTAAGATTTGAATACTTATTGTTAGTTCATATTTGAAGATACAATAAATAAAAAACATGCATTAAAAAAAAAAATATGTATATGTTTTTGTTAAAAAATATACATATGTATATTGTTTGTGAATAAAACTAAATTATTATGAGTAAGTAGGAACATTAATAAAGGCTCCGTTACCCGACTGTAGAAATCGCAGCTGTAAGGTAAATGTAAATGTAATGTAAATGTTTGAGAGCTTATAGAATGCTTAAAAACGTGTCATGTGTTTTCGACAAAAAAAAAACTTCTCTGTGCACACATACATACACGCTAATTGCTTTGTACCCAGCAAAAACGCATTTTTTTATTTTAAATTGCGAGTTATTTGAAGTCAAATGCGAAAGTTCATATATTTATAATATTTAAATTCATGAAATTCATTTTGATTGAAATGAACATACATATGTATACGGACATACATACGAGTATATACGAGTATGTATGTATGTATTAGAACTTATAAGTAAATAATATATAAAATAGTAATGTTTTAACTAATCCAAGATTTTTTAATAATTTCGCTGAAACTATTTTAATTAAGTTTCTTTTGATGGCAAGTTTAGCCTGTTGGAAAAAACTAGTTGAGTTTTTGAAATAACACCTTTTAGAACGAAAATGCGCCTAGAGGTTTTGAAAATTATTATTGTTATTTTATTTAAATGAACTCAATTAACTATAATAATTTTAATTTGTCATTGTACATTATCAGAACAGATTTTGAGCAATTTCATCGGAAAGACGAAGTATTTAGCTATTTAATTTCCAAGAATGTGTATGCTTGCAATAGCACCTCAATAAGATCTTCACTTTCTCGTTTTATCCTTTTCTTATTAATGTTCGTACCTACGCATAATAATTTAGTTTTATTCACAAACAATATACATATGTATATTTTTTAACAAAAACACATTCATATGTGCATATACAGGACTTTTTGTTTTCTGGGTGCTTATCAGTATAAAAAAGTAAAATAAAATGGAAAAACAGCTGTTCGAAACATTGATCAGAGTTCAACTTCTTCACATTTTTAATAGTATGGAAAAAGTACCAAAATTATTTAAATGGTATCAAATCATTATTTTATACTTACAAACATTGTAATGACTTTGACATTTAGTGAAATTACAATTTAAGCTTCATACCCGTATATACATACATATTTACATTACAACGTATTATAATTATAAAAAATATTTATATTTTTATTATCATTATAATTATTATGATTATATGTACCTATTTCTATTTTTATTGGTATTATTTTTAAATAAAAATAGTTTTTTGTACGCTTGAATGTATGTTTGTACTCACATTTGTATGTATATTTTACATATTCATACATATGTACATATACATACATATGTGTGTTTATGTATATTAACAAAAAATAAACCCATACGATTGGCAGTCTCTGGTTAGATTTTATAAAAAAAAAACTTTGTTAGAAAACTAAATTTATTAAATATGCCATGTACGTATGCAAATTAACCACTCAAAAGCAGTGTACGAAAATAAACTGTACATTATTTAATGTAATTTACACGGGGTAAGATATGACATCTATCTACTTTGTGTATGTTTACATATACACTACACGATAAGAATCACAATGATTTTTCAACTCAAGTAATATGCCTTATAAAGCACTCTGCTTGACGGCCTATAGCATTGAAATTAAAATTTTTGTGTAAAACTATGTGTAAATACACTATATTTTAGTGTTCTTTGTCAAAGTGTTAGTGCTTCATAAGCAAAGACTGTAAATATATGTACATCCATTCATGCATGCATGAATGGATGTTCATATAAAGATGTGCAATTTAAAAAAAAATTTGTTTTCGTTGGGAGGGAAGTAACTAGGTGAGAAAATTATTGAGAGTATAAAGCAGCACACATTAAAACATCAGTGTTGCCGACTTCTGCGATGTTATCTATAAATGGAACAAACCAATTTTTCCTCAACTATATTTGAATTATATATAAATATCTTATGTAATTTTAATATAATTTCGCTTCATCATTATTGTATGCTCGAATTATTCAGTGGAAAGAATTTTCCAGTTTACACTTTTGATAATCAAGTTGCATACATATTTTGCTCACATTTCGTGTTAAATTGAAATATTATATAAAAGGTATTTTGTTTGTCATTTATATTAAATACATGTTAATCAAAAATTAATGTTTCGCTGAATTAGTAAAGTCAAACACTTAAGTATGGCACGAAACGTGTGGCAAACCTTTAACTGATGGCATAAAATCTTCCACAGGCTCATCAAAATTTCATAAATTACACTTCCACATAAGTAGAATTGTTAAGTTTTCAAATTGTTTATTTTTATACAATTTTGCATTTTTTTAATATTTTGAAATATTGTTTAATACATTTATATTAACCTTTTACAGGGATTTCTTAAACTAATTTCTATAAAAACTTATATGTTACTTTACGCCACTTTTATTTAAAATCTAATGAAACATTAAGAAGAAGGCTACATATTTAGTTATGTGTACCTGGCAAAATGTTTTCTTCGTATCAAAAACAAACTTAATATGTAGACGCTACTTTGACAATCTCGCCAAAAATTCACCAAAGTAATGGACAAAATAAGCGATTCTGGGACACTTAACCCGACGCTTCTTTCTTGGTTAAGATTCGAAAAGTACGCATGTTGAAAATTCATTATGAATATTTCTTATATATGTATGTATAAATCTATATGTATGTGTGAGAACATACACAATTAATTAATTTAATAATAATTAAACGTGTATACATGTGCATGTACATTAGGGTCATAACTTTTTTCATTTTCTTTTGATTCTTTAAATAATATTGACCGTAAGATAGATCATTGGGAGAATGACGTCCAAAAGTTATTATATGTACATGTTTATTATATATTTGAATAATTGTTTATCTTATACATATCGGTACCTAGAATTGAATTTCAAAACTCGCTACATGCAACGTTAAAAACGTTTAATAAAGTAGGTGTTACATATACAGTTTATGTTCTTTCGTTATTTTGTTGGATAGAAACATAGTAAATTTTTGCAGAAGAAAAAATATTTTACTTAAAACATATGTACAGCAGCTTAAAACATGTGTAGCAGGAGCGAGTTTTTAAACTACGCACTTATTGCAGTGTTTTGGAATTAAATTTTCTTCAAGTAGCAAGTTGTGTTCCTGGCAAATTGTTTTAGTTTGTTCGAATCGAATGATTGCATGAAAACGACATGATCCATGACTGCATTACATGGGACCATGATGTAACTAGTCTGTTTCATCTTGATTTTACCACGTACTACAGTATTATTTGCAGGGATATACCTATATACATACATATGTAGGTAAAAAATGTGTACAATATAATAAACAGAGAGAAGATTCCCCAACCCCTATTTCGTGTTGAACTTGAGCCTAATGATATAAAATTAACAAAAAATGAGACGCATCCAATTTATAATTTGAAATACCTCTTGTACCGAAAAATCACAGTTGAAGAGCCACATAAGCGTTCAGGTCCTGTACAGTGCCATAATTGCCAAGAATATGGCCATACAAAAACATACTGCAATTTACACTCTGTTTGTGTTGTGTGCGGCGAATTACACGGCACTGCTAGGTGCAATAAGCCAAAAGATCAAAGTGATACAAAAATGCAGTAATTGTGGAGGTAATCACACCGCTAACTACAGAGGTTGTCCTGTGTACTCTTTCCTAAAGAAGACTATGGTGCAAAAACCTAAATTAGCTCCAGCTCAATCAGCAAACGCTTACTCTGCCACTTTTGCGCAAATGAGCCAACCAATTACTTCCCGTGTATCGTATGCAGATGCTGCTAAGACAAATTCAATTCCCACACAAAATGTTTCCCCGTCAAATACTTCAAAAAATACTGACGCAAGCTTTAATTTTAATCGCCTTGAAGCTACTATTGAAAATCTGGTGCAAACTATAAACAATTTTACAACAAATATGACTAGCATGATGCAAGAAATGCTGCGAATGCAGAATATTCTGCTTCAAGCATTAATTAATAAGCCATGAACACGTTAACAATATGTTTCTGGAACGCAAACGGCATTCGCCAACATAAAAATGAACTTGAGCACTTCCTCACGGAAAAAAATATTGATATAATGTTAGTATCTGAGACTCATTTGACTTCGAGAAGTCTTTTTAAAATTTATGGCTACACTATATATGATACAAAGGACCCTAGAGGACGGGCTTGCGGTGGATAAGCAATTCTAATAAAGTCAAGACTCGAGCACTATGTTCTTGATAACATTTGTGAAGAACACCTACAAGCAACAAATATGGGCATTGAAAGTTTTTGTACAAATTTTGTTATATCATCAATTTACTCCCCTCCCAGATTTTCAATCACTGAGAATCAATATGAGGATTTCTACAAATCTCTTGGACCTTGGTTTGTAGCAGCTGGCGACTACAATGCTAAGCATACGTTCTGGGGTACGCGTCTTATTACCCCCAGAGGTCGAGCATTGTTCAACACTATTTCAAAAATGGGCTTGGATGTCATTTCGAGTGGGGAGCCCACTTATTGGCCTACTGACATACAAATAATTCCGGATGTTATAGATTTTGGCGTCATAAAAAATATCTCTAGGGATTTAATTCAAGTTCAAGCTTCTCTTGATCTTTCGTCGGATCACTCTCCGACGATCATTACAATTTGTAGTCCATTAAGAAGTAACTTACCTGACCCATATGTGAAGATGATCAATCGTGTTAATTGGCTGGGGTTCAAAAAATATCTCAGTAGTCATTGTAATGAAAACATTACGCTTAAAACATCCGATGATATTGAATCTAACATTGCCAATCTCAGCGAGAATATTAAACAGGCTGCTGAACATGCCACTATCTCCCATCCGCAGACTGGGTATAATAAAATTTATTCTACAGGCATTGAACGTCTCGTACGTGAAAAAAGAAGAGCTAGAAGGGAATGGCAACAGCACAGATCACCACAAAATAAAATCAGATTTAAAGAGTGCACTAAACGACTCCAAGAGTTGCTTGCGTCTGAAAAAACTGCATCTCTTAAAAATTATCTGGAAGGTCTTGATGTCACACCAGCGTCTAATTACTCTTTGTGGCGCGCTGCTAGAAAGCTTAAAACACCCATTGAGTATAAGCCACCTCTACGCACATCTACCGGAAGTTGGGCAAGAAGCGATACTGAAAAAGGTAAAATATTTGCTGAGCACTTAAAATCCGTTTTTACGCCAAACATATGTACTGGTGTTGCTGATTTGCCGAATGTAGTCGCTCTATCCCCTCAACACATAAAGTTTAAGACGCGTGATTTACAAAAATTAATTGCCGAACTCAACCCGAAGAAAGCTCCGGGTATTGATGGAATTAGTAACCAGATGCTTATGAACTTGCCTCGTATTGCAATGAGAATCCTATTATTCATATTTAATGCCATTTTACGACTGGAGTATTATCCACACAGCTGGAAGCTTGCCAAGGTTAAACTGATTCCAAAGCCGGGCAAAGATCTAACCAAGGCTGAGTCATATAGGCCAATAAGTCTACTATCAACTATGTCAAAGCTTTTCGAAAAACTGCTCAAAACAAAATTGTCCCCAATTCTAATTAGTAGTGGGTGCATACCGGACCATCAATTTGGTTTTAGAAGTCAGCATAGTAGCATTGAACAAACGCATAGATTGGTTCAAGTTATAAGAAGAACATTTGAAGAAAAGAAGTATTGTTCTACTCTCTTTATTGATGTTTCTAAGGCATTTGATAAAGTATGGCATGAAGGCCTAATTTTTAAATTGAAGACATATCAACCAATAAATTTTCTAAAGCTATTGTAAAGTTATATTCTATCCCGGAAGTTCATTGTTGTGGAATTAGACTTCATGTGCCACAGGGAAGCATACTGGGACCAGTTTTATATTTGATTTATACTTGTGATATGCCTGTGAGCAGTAGTATCCATACTTCCACATTTGCCGACGATACAGCCTGCCTTAGTACGCACGAAAACCCTGATGAGGCATCCCGCAAACTCCAGGAACACATTAGCCAGATGGAGCTTTGGTTAAACTTATGGAGAATTAAAGTCAATGAACAAACGTGTGTCCATATAACGTTCACCCTAAGAAGAGATACTCGCTCCCCCATTCGGATTAACAATCAAGTTGTTCCTCAACATACACATGTGAAATATCTTGGTATACACCTTGATCGACGACTTACATGGAAACACCACATTGACTCTAACTTAACTCAAATGAAACTTAAATTAACTCAGGTACATTGGCTGATTGGTAGAAATTCAACACTTAGCCTAGACTGCAAACTTTTAATATACAAGTCGCTTTTAAAGCCAATATGGTGTTACGGAATTCAACTATGGGGCACTGCTTCAGCTTCAAATGTAGAGAAAATTCAACGAAGGCAAAATAAAATTTTACGCATGATAACATCGGCTCCATGGTACATCAAAAATTCAAATATACATCGCGATTTGAATATGCCACTAGTGACTGAAGAAATTGTAAAATACGCAGGCAAATATCTAACAAAACTAGAGTCACATCCTAATCCGCTTGCTCGTAATATTTTGAACTTTACTGGACACATCCGCTTAAAAAAGAGAGATACACGGACTCTAATATTCAACACTCTAGATGATGAAGCTGCTTGAAAACACTTTTTTCTTTTTGTTGCTTATCACTACTTATGTATTATTAATAACTATCACTAAGCTTATGTCCGACATTGGTCGGGCCTAATAATTTTTTTTATAGATTTAAGATTTGAATACTTATTGTTAGTTCATATTTGAAGATACAATAAATAAAAAACATGCATTAAAAAAAAAATATGTATATGTTTTTGTTAAAAAATATACATATGTATATTGTTTGTGAATAAAACTAAATTATTATGAGTAAGTAGGAACATTAATAAAGGCTCCGTTACCCGACTGTAGAAATCGCAGCTGTAAGGTAAATGTAAATGTAATGTAAATGTTTGAGAGCTTATAGAATGCTTAAAAACGTGTCATGTGTTTTCGACAAAAAAAAAACTTCTTTGTGCACACATACATACACGCTAATTGCTTTGTACCCAGCAAAAACGCATTTTTTTATTTTAAATTGCGAGTTATTTGAAGTCAAATGCGAAAGTTCATATATGTATAATATTTAAATTCATGAAATTCATTTTGATTGAAATGAACATACATATGTATACGGACATACATACGAGTATATACGAGTATGTATGTATGTATTAGAACTTATAAGTAAATAATATATAAAATAGTAATGTTTTAACTAATCCAAGATTTTTTAATAATTTCGCTGAAACTATTTTAATTAAGTTTCTTTTGATGGCAAGTTTAGCCTGTTGGAAAAAACTAGTTGAGTTTTTGAAATAACACCTTTTAGAACGAAAATGCGCCTAGAGGTTTTGAAAATTATTATTGTTATTTTATTTAAATGAACTCAATTAACTATAATAATTTTAATTTGTCATTGTACATTATCAGAACAGATTTTGAGCAATTTCATCGGAAAGACGAAGTATTTAGCTATTTAATTTCCAAGAATGTGTATGCTTGCAATAGCACCTCAATAAGATCTTCACTTTCTCGTTTTATCCTTTTCTTATTAATGTTCGTACCTACGCATAATAATTTAGTTTTATTCACAAACAATATACATATGTATATTTTTTAACAAAAACACATTCATATGTGCATATACAGGACTTTTTGTTTTCTGGGTGCTTATCAGTATAAAAAAGTAAAATAAAATGGAAAAACAGCTGTTCGAAACATTGATCAGAGTTCAACTTCTTCACATTTTTAATAGTATGGAAAAAGTACCAAAATTATTTAAATGGTATCAAATCATTATTTTATACTTACAAACATTGTAATGACTTTGACATTTAGTGAAATTACAATTTAAGCTTCATACCCGTATATACATACATATTTACATTACAACGTATTATAATTATAAAAAATATTTATATTTTTATTATCATTATAATTATTATGATTATATGTACCTATTTCTATTTTTATTGGTATTATTTTTAAATAAAAATAGTTTTTTGTACGCTTGAATGTATGTTTGTACTCACATTTGTATGTATATTTTACATATTCATACATATGTACATATACATACATATGTGTGTTTATGTACATATATTAACAAAAAATAAACACATACGATTGGCAGTCTCTGGTTAGATTTTATAAAAAAAAACTGTTAGAAAACTAAATTTATTAAATATGCCATGTGCGTATGCAAATTAAAATTCTATTTTCTGCAGGTTCAGACGTTAGCCCCATGTGCGTTGAAGATTCGCTTTGACATCTAAGATGAAATGTACATGCTTATATGAAACATGTCACATAAAGAACTTTTAACGCAAAGCGAAGCGAAAAGTTAGGCAACTCTCAACTTTTTGTATGCTTTGACAATCAGTTGGTATACTATTTGTAATTTGTTTGACCAAACTCGCAAATAAATATGGAATTTTTATTAAAATGTCGATAAATTTACATAAAAAACGAGTTCGTGGCATCAGAGTAATTGAATTGTGCTGTGTTTTATACATAAAACCGAATAGTGAAACAAACAGTGTGTGTTGTCAAAGTTTTCATTGTGTCATACACATTTTGCGTAATGCTTTTTCCCCAAAGTTAGAAACGTCACGCAAGGCGTTGAAGTTGTATCTGACACTGCCTTTACATTTACGGGCCATTTCAGTCAGGTAAGCGTTTGCATAGCTTTTCATGCAACAGATTCGATCACCTGACACATTTACATTTAGAGTTCTACATATGTATGTGTTTTTGTTAAAAAATATACATATGTATATTGTTTGTGAATAAAACTAAATTATTATGAGTAAGTAGGAACATTAATAAAGGCTCCGTTACCCGACTGTAGAAATCGCAGATGTAAGGTAAATGTAAATGTAAACCTTTGAGCGCTTAGTCCCTATTTACACTATGCAAGTCTTATTGCTAAGCTGATTAGTTTATTAGGAGAGACAGACATTAAACTAATCAGCTTAGCAATAAGACTTGCACAGTGTGATTTCGGACTTATAGAATGCTTAAAAACGTGTCATGTGTTTTCGACACAAACAAAAAAAACTTCTTCGTGCACACATCCATACACGGTAATTGCTTTGTGCCCAGCAAACACGCATTTTTGATTTTAAATTGCGAGTTATTTGAAGTCAAACGCGAAAGTTCCTATACATATGTATGTATAATATTTAAATTCATGGAAATCATTTTGATTGAAATGTACATACATATGTATACGGACATACATATATACGAGTATGTATGTATGCATTAGAACTTATAAGTAAATAATATAAAAAATAGTAATGTTTTAATTAATCCAAGATTTTTTTTAATAGTTTCGCTGAAACTACCTATTTTAATTTACTTTCTTTTAATGGCAAGTTTTAGCCTGTTGGAAAAAACTAATTGAGTTTTTGAAATAACACACCTTTTAGAACGAAAAAAGGTTTTGAAAATTATTATTATTTTATTTAAATGAACTCAATTATAATAATTGTAATAGCAGCTGTAACGCGCAACAGTAATATTTGTCATTGTAGATTACCAGAGCAGATTTTGGGCAACTTCATCGGAAAGACGAAGTATTTAGCTATTCAATTTCCAGGAATGTGTATGCTTGCAGTAGCACCTCAATCAAATCTTCACTTTCTCGTTTTATCCTTTTCTTATTAATGTTCGTACCTACTCATAATAATTTAGTTTTATTCACAAACAATATACATATGTATATTTTTTAACAAAAAACATACATATGTATGTATATATACAGGACTTTTTGTTTGCTGGGTGTTTATCAGTATAAAAAAATCAAATAAAATGGAAAACAGCTGTTCGAAACATTGATGAGAGTTCAACATCTTCACATTATTTTTGATTGTGTGGAAAAAGTACCAAAATTATTTAAATTGTATCAAATCATTATTTTATATATTTTAATGACTTTGACATTTAGTGAAATTACAATTTCAGCTTCATACCCGTATATGCATACATACATTTTTTAAAACGAATTTTTATACAAAATTTTCCTTAAAAGCCTTTATAAAGCATTTTTAAGTTTTATAAATAAGGCTGTTACATTACAACGTATTATAATTATAAAAAATATTTATATTTTTATTATCATTATAATTATTATGATTATACGTACCTATTTTTATTTTTATTGGTATTATTTTTAAATAAAAATAGTTTTGTGTACGCTTGAATGTTTGTACGCACATTGTATGTATTTATATTTTACATATTCATACATACATACATATGTACATATATATATGTGTATGTATATTTAAAAAAACATGCGATTAGTAGTCTCTGGTTAGATTTGATAAAAAAAAACTTTGCTAGAAAACTAAATTTATTACGTTAGTTTTAGTTTTCTTTAAGCTATCAGGCCTACCGTGTTTAATGTCAATAAAAATGCAATTTATTACATGTTGTCCCGACGTTTCGTGAATTTTTTGTTCACTTTTTCAAGGGATGTCGTCTATTTAATAAAAATAAGAAAACAACAACAATATTGTGGACATTTTCATATATAAAAATATTTTTTGTATAAAACAATGTAAAACTTACTGTATTTTTTTAAAATTACATGAATACTATAGCAATTAAACTTTGTTGAAAACAAGTGTATTGTGAAAAAATAAAAATTATAAAATGTTTTTCCCCTTTTGGTGTATCACAGGTTTTTGACAATTGCTAATTTGTAGTTTGCGCTCAAATTGTCCGTGTCTTCTTTGATTTTCATCGTTTTGTTTATTTTCTGTTGAATTCTTAGACTTTCTGTTATGTATCTCTTTCTGTCGTTGTTTACTTTGTCTAGTATTTTTATACCGTCAAAATCTGGTTTGTGTTTAGTATTTGTTATATGTTGTGACAAAGCAGTGTTCTCTTTCTTTTTACTGATGTCTGCTTTATGTTCGTTCACTCTTGTTTCTAAGCTCCTCTTTGTAGTTCCTATATACACAAGATCACAGCTGACGTTATCATTACCTTTACAAGGAATTTCATATACAATTACATTTGTTGCAATTTTTCTACAGGTGTTTTTGTTTTTGTAAAAATTGTATTTAATGTTTTATTTGGTTTATATGCCAAACATATGTTATTGTTATCTATTGTTGTTTTTATGTTTTTATTGTCGGTAAGGCCGGGTATATATTTTATACTGCAATACCTTTGGTGTTCTGTGCTAGGGTCGCTATTTTCGCGGTTTTGTGTAGGTGTGTAGGATGAGATGAGTGATTGTATTAATTTTGTGGGAAAACTGTTGTTTTTTAAAATGTTAAAAATTTTTTCTATGTTGTGCGTGTGAAATTGACTGTCACTGATGTCTAGTACTCTACGAACAAAATTTTTGGCAGTGTTAATTATCTGCGTTTTTGGCTGTGTTGCGTTGAAATTTATTATTCTGCCCGATGATATATACTTTGCATACCAATCAAACGTTATTTTCTCTACATTCCTGTATAATTTAGTATCGAGATATACAATTTCTTTGTTTTTTTCCACTTCGATAGTAAATTTTAATTTTGGATGATATCCATTAAACGTTCTTAGAATGTCGTCCTTGTCATCGGTTTTTATGATAGCTAAAAAATCATCAACATATTTTGCTATGTATTTTATGTGAATATTTTTGTTTTTAAGTTCAGCTATTGCTACGTCCAGTAAGCTATCCAGCATAATGTCCGCGATTGTTGGAGAGAGAGGGTTACCCATCGGCATACCGAAGATTTGATTATATATTATGTCTTTGTACATAAAATAGTTGTTGTCATACAAACAAAATTTTAAAATATCCAGAAATTTGGAACGCGGAATCGAGGTGTTTGTTTTTATTTGGTCCCATTTGCTCATTATATTATTTATAGCAGTGTTTATTGGTATATTAGTGAAGAGGGAAACTACGTCCAGGGATATTAAAATATCTTTTTCATCTAACTTTATACTTTGTAGCTGATTTTTCAGTTCGAAAGAGTTTTTGATGTTGTATTTGTCTGATATTATGTTTTTTAGAATTCTTCCTATATATTTACTAAGTTGGTAACATGGGACTTGTACTGATGACACTATAGGTCTCAATGGCATTTGGGCTTTATGAATTTTCGGGAGTCCATAAATTCTCGGCGCAGTGCCGCCAGAACACATGAGTATTCGTTTTCTATAATCATCTATATATTGTCGTTTTTGTAGATCTGCAATTATTTTGTTATTTGTTTTAATTAGTTTTTGTGTGGGGTCTGTCCTCATGACTCTGTAAATGTTTTTGTCTCGTAAAAGTTCATCCATTTTGGAACTATATTCTTCTTTGTATATTGCAACTGTTTTGTTTCCCTTATCAGCTTGTGTAATAATTATATTGTTATGCCTTTTTAAGAACTTTTTAGTTTTTTCAAAAATTGCCAAAATGAATTTTTCCCTAGGGCTGTTTTTAACGTCTCTTTTGAAACATGTTACCATATTTGCCAAACGGGCCCTTCTTACTTCCTTTTCGCCGTTATTATTAATTTCAAGTTTCTGTATGCACTCCTCAATATCAGCTATAATTTCAAGTGGTGAAAAACTCTGTCGATTAATTTGGAGAGCAAACTTTTTCCCCATAGATAATAACCACCTACTTTCCCAAGGTATTTCTATTTCGGTTTAATTTTCAAACCAGTGATAATTAAATTTGAATCCTTGTTCATTGAACAGTTTTACTTTAAGTGCATTTAATTTATTTACGTGTTTGCTCTTGATATTATCCGTTATATGTTTTGCTCTTTGCGTTTGATTTTTCATAAAATTTTCAAAGTCGTCTATTGTAACTAAATTTTGTACACATTGTTTGAGATGAAAAACCTTTTTTCTGATAAATTTTAAATCAGCATTGACTTGAGATATTTCTAGATTAAGAATTTTTTTATGGAAATTGTATTCTATTTGTTCCAACTGTTTCTTTATAGACCGGCACTCGAATAATTGAACTACCCTCGTAGTTGCATATTTTGTGTGGTTAGGTACTAAACCATAATTTCTGCATGCTAATAAGAATTTTAATCCTTGCTGTTTGTGTGCTAACTTTTTTAAGTGGTTACAATATTCTTTCATGGTGCTACAAGCTATGCGGTCATATTTGAGTTCTATATGTTGGAAGAAACCTTTCATGTTTTTGATTATATGATATTATAAGTTTAAAAGTTGATGTTTTCAATTTTATTAAATGAAACTTTAGTTTTTTCGGCTGGCTATCCGATGTTTAGTTGTTTTTGTTGATATATTTGGCCCATTAAAATCTTCTGTTAGTTTTAGTTTTCTTTAAGCTATCAGGCCTACCGTGTTTAATGTCAATAAAAATGCAATTTATTACATGTTGTCCCGACGTTTCGTGAATTTTTTGTTCACTTTTTCAAGGGATGTCGTCTATTTAATAAAAATAAGAAAACAACAACAATATTGTGGACATTTTCATATATAAAAATATTTTTTGTATAAAACAATGTAAAACTTACTGTATTTTTTTAAAATTACATGAATACTATAGCAATTAAACTTTGTTGAAAACAAGTGTATTGTGAAAAAATAAAAATAAAAATAAAAATTATAAAATGTTTTTCCTCTTTTGGTGTATCACAGGTTTTTGACAATTGCTAATTTGTAGTTTGCGCTCAAATTGTCCGTGTCTTCTTTGATGTTCACCGTTTTGTTTATTTTCTGTTGAATTCTTAGACTTTCTGTTATGTATCTCTTTCTGTCGTTGTTTACTTTGTCTAGTATTTTTATACCGTCAAAATCTGGTTTGTGTTTAGTATTTGTTATATGTTGTGACAAAGCAGTATTCTCTTTGTTTTTACTGATGTCTGCTTTATGTTCGTTCACTCTTGTTTCTAAGCTCCTCTTTGTAGTTCCTATATACACAAGATCACAGCTGACGTTATCATTACCTTTACAAGGAATTTCATATACAACGTTGTTTTGTTGCAATTTTTCTACAGGTGTTTTTGTTTTTGTAAAAATTTATTATATATGCCATGTACGTATACAAATTAACCACTCAAAAACTTAAACTATTAAAAGAAACCAAATCAGGGCTATTGTGCCACACTCTCATTCAATATACATACATCCCATCACTGTCTACAAATGTCACGTAGCGTCGTCATGAAATTCAATTTTCTGCAGGTTCAGACGTTACATTTAAGTGTCATTTCAGTCAGGTAAGCGTTTGCATAGCTTTTCATGCAACAGATTCGATCAGCTGACACATTTACATTTACAGTTCTACATTTACAGTCGGGTAATTCTGCCTTTACAGTAGGGTAATTCTGCCTTAAAAAAAGGATAAAACGAGAAAGTGAAGATTTGATAGAGGTGCTACTGCAAGCATTCACATTCCTGGAAATTAAAGAGCTAACTAATTCGTCTTTCCGACGAAGTTGCACAAAATCTGTTCTGGTAATGTACAATGACAAATATTACGGTTGAGCGTTACAGCTGCTATTAAAATTATTATAATTGAGTTCATTTAAATAAAATAATAATGATTTTCAAAACCTCTAGGCGCATTTTCGTACTAAGAGGTGTGTTATTTCAAAAACTCAATTAGTTTTTTCCAACAGGCTAAAACTTGCCATAAAAAGAAAAAAAATTAGAATAGTTTCAGCGAAATTATTTAAAAAATCTGAGATTAATTAAAACATTACTATTTTATACATGTAAGTATTATTTACTTATAAGCTCTAATGTATACCAGGGAAAGCCAAAAAGGTACTTTTTGATCGCTCAATATGTACATATCGATACTCCAACGACAATGAGTATGATAGCACATTCGCATCAACAAGCATGCTTACATACATACATGTGTATAGTTATCAACACAAATAAGTGCACATACAGCGTGACCGTTTGACCGACTAAAGCGGCAAATTGCCTATTTTTCGACTGCCTTGCCACTTTTTGTCCCACTTTTTTTTAAGTGAATTATATAATTATACATCAAAAATAAGAAGTTTAGTGTAGTCTCGTTTTTTTTAATGCTGCCCTTGTTTTTCGAGAAATCCCCTATTTGGTGCCACTTTTTGAAAAATGTCATCGGTCACCCTGTGCGCATATCGATAGGTGCGGGTTCGATCAAACAAATGTGCTATAGATAGACTTGGGTCGAACTCGTTCACTAGTTAATTTTTGCCACAAACCAATGATCAAACCTATGTAATTTAAATGGGTTTGATCATTGGTTTGTGGCAAAAATGAACTAGTGAACGAGTTCGACCCAAGTCTAGCTATAGATATTCGTGTCAATACATGTGCGCACAAGCATGTAATGACCAGTGCTGCCAGAAAAATTTTGACTCTTGTCGCCAATTTAACACGTCATGTCCCAAAAAAATCCCCATTCAACAGAAAAATCCTAACTTTTGTCCCCAAAAATACATCATTCATAAAAAACGATTATTAAGTCCTATATGCAGAGATCCGAAGTAAGATTTTCACAAAGTTACAAGAAAAATTGTACTTTTTTCAGTACGATTTACCAAATTCCTTATTTTTATTTTTTTAAATGTTTTTATTAACTTAAATCGTATATAAAATTCAATTGTACATGCATATATTTACATATGTACTATGTTAACAAAAAGACACTTTCAAGTTTATTTATTACAATATTATTAATTAAAACTATCAATTAATAATTATTAATGTTTAATTTTAAAAGGTACATAAAAGAGAGATCAGAATATAAAACAAAAATGGCTGCTCCGTTCAACTATGTGTTGTCAGAATATTTACAACTAACTTTGGTGTTATTTGTTCATTAATAATTATCACATGTAATTTGGCTTAAAAAGCTATACGAACTTTAGCCTGTTAAAAATCATAAATATAGAAAATTTAGGATTTACTTTTTCATCCATTGTTTTGATTCGATTGGAGTCAGTGGAAATAAACAATCTGAAGAAGATAATAGCAAAAACATAATCACCCCTATCGTGAACAGTTCTTCCCTCGAAATGTTTTCCCTTTTCCCCAAATTGCAATCGTGAATAATTTTCCCCTGAAATGTGTTCCCTTTCTTGTTTTCTCTTATCGTGAATAATATTTTTCACATGAATTTTTTCACTTTTCCCTTCTTTTGTTCACTTTCATTTGTGCAGGCAAACTGAATTAATACACTGCGTAATTTCAATACTATACTTGCAATTATATATTAAAACTTTATTAACTTTATCAAGATCAATAAATAATGTCTACGATTAGTAACAATAATTCTTTGGAACACCTTTTTTCATTGAACATGAAATTACATAAAAATATATGAATCTCTTAGGTTGACATGCAGTAAATTTTATGGCTGTGGTATGCTAAAAAAAATTTTGAACGGCGCCTAAACCAATTAAAAACAGAACTTTACACTCTATAACATTTCATTTGAAACCCAAAATATGTGTATTTCTTATTATTAAATTTAATTTGTTTGATTTTCAATTAATTTTTAAGTTTTACAAGTCTTCTTCCCGTTTTTTACATTCACTACGCATTGATAGCGGGAACAAACATTCCCATGAAATTCACGATTGCAAATTTCCCTTTCATATTGCAGATTATTCCTTAATTTGGTTTTGGTTTGTTAGTGTTCATGCATGAAAATATTCTCTCCACAAACGCATTACTTATTGGCACTATCAACAGGTTGAACACAGCAGCTGCTATTTCACGAAAGAAGTGATTTCCGGCATTATCTTCATACTTATATACTATTACCCAAAAGCCAAATACGTCCTTACGAAAACTTCGTTTTGTTCGTTTCCGCCAGTCGATAAAAGCAATTTTATTGCATTGGTTTTCATATACGGTCAATGCCACTTTTGGATCTATAACGTTTTTCAAAATTCCATACACCGAATCAAATCTATGTTTTGTAATGTGCTTAAATTGCAAATTTTTAAAAAGTTCAAAGTTTTTCATATTTTCTGGGAATCAC
The DNA here is from genome assembly GCA_949987645.1 of Tachina grossa. NCBI lineage: Eukaryota > Metazoa > Arthropoda > Insecta > Diptera > Tachinidae > Tachina > Tachina grossa. The sequence continues at coordinate 81,606,963 of OX465278.1, read as the reverse complement.
ACATACAATAACTAATGTAGAACCGTGCGTAGAACAATTGAACAATCAAAACTTTCAACAGTCATTTTTCGTTTTCAAAAGAAAAAAATTTAATTGACAAAGAGCTAGTTCTGCAGCTGCGAGCACGGGTTTTCCTATGTATATATATATATATATATATATATATATATATATATATATATATATATATATATATATATATATATATATGTGTATATGTATATGTTCGCGGTATTACCATGATGGTAATATCACTTCATTATAAAGTATGATTGCCACACTACTCTAAGAGATTTTTAAAAACTGAAATGTTACCTGTACTAAAATATTATGTTAACATCCAATCGTGGATGTTACTGATACATGCAAATTGTTAGAGCTCAAAATCAAAAGTCCCCAAATCCCTCCCCACGAAATTCTCTCGCAAAATTAGAGGGGAAATCCCCATTTTGGGTACAAATCCCCTAATCTGGTGGCACTGGTAATGACGAGTATGACTATATGAACAATGTTACCAAATATGTAAGTAAATAAAAAAGAATCGTTTTGTATGAATTTAACAAATGCCTAATTTATATTCAGGGGCCTAATTCCTGCACTCGTGATCGGAATTGCATTCGAAAAGAAATTAATTTCGATGGCTAGAAATTTTCGGATGATGTCACTCGTTACCAAGCGAATCGAGTTCTTGTTTCAGTGTTGAAAAATGGAAAATATATTTATATATAAATTCATTTCGCAACACTTGTAACGAAGTTTCTTGGGCTGGGGTAAAACTCAGCGATGTCCAGGGTTCGTCCACAAAAATTTGTTGATTTTTGGGACCGTGAGAGAGAGAAAAAAACGCAGTCAATCCAGTAGCAATAGTACTTTATTAGAATTCTCATATAATTAACTGGCCGTCTAGGTGTCAACTTTAATGCTCAGAAGGAGCGGTATGCGTATACAGTATGCGTATACAGTATGCGTATGTAGAGCGTAGTCACGGAGCACGCAAATGCAGGCGGGATGTGTAACACCACACAACCTACAGAATGCGCGTGTGAGAACGCGAGAAACAAATGCTCAGAAGGAGCGATAAAACGTATGCTCGTGTAGAGCACAGTCACTGTGCACGCAGATGCAGGCGGGATGTGTAACACCACACAACCTACAGGCTGCGCGTGTGAGAAAAGCTTAAAAGAAGCAGTGATAACACCACGTTCAGCGCGTGTGAGAACGCGAGAAACACATGCTCAGAAGGAGCGATAAAACGTATGCTCGTATAGAGCACAGTCACTGTGCACGCAGATGCAGGTGGGATGTGTAAAACCACACAACCTACAGGCTGCGCGTGTGAGAAAAGCTCAAAAGGAGCAGTGTGCCTGTTGCTAGACCGAAATCCACGGAGATCGGCCACACAATAGTATACACTAATTGCGCTAATAAAGTCTGTCCAGTAGATGTGTTTAAAGGCAAGTACAATGCTGATGGATGTGTAACACCACGTTCAACTTTGTGTTCTTACCTTGCTGACAGCTAGCAGCAGACTCCCCTTTTCATGCGGAGATTGCTTCTTATATACGTAAAATTCTGCCAATAATCAGTTGCCATAAAACGTAACTTACTAAATAATGGTTGTATAAAACTATCGCTTTAACTATTTTAGTTCTTGAATTCACATATAGATGGCGACTCCATCTATAATAAAATGTTAATTTTAAATAACTTTTTAAATCATTAAAGGTAACTTGAGTAATTCTAGATACATATATAATTCAATGGTAATAAAATATTATAAGGAAAAAAAAGAATATACGCGAATACAATTCAGTCTAATAAAATTCAGTATATAAAAAAAATAAAATAATGTATTTCTTACATAAATGAGTAATTGTTGTACGATGAAAATGAGGTGCCCGATTTTCGTCGTTACAGTCCCCCCTTTCTTCGGGTGAGGAGTTGTTATTTCTTTTCCTGGGTGTCGATTTTGACGTCCCCATTACGGCTGATCTGGATTCTGTATGTCATCCCGTTTATACACTGCTGAAACTTATGTCTTTTGCGTGTCGACCCGGTTTGCTTCAGTCGGTTGATTTGGTCTTGGATAGTTGGTAGCAACTCCGGTTGGTTTTCCTTCTCTCGGGCCTGTGAACTTGGGCTAGTTTTCGGTGTGGCGTTTGTTTTGGGTGATGTTGTGACAAGGGGGCTGGACGTCGGTGACAATGGAACGTTCCATGCTAAGGGTGATGCGAGGATTGAGAGACATGGTGATGACGTGTGTGAGGGTGGTGACGTATGTGAGGGTGTTGACGTCGAACTCTGAGATAGGCGTTGCCAGGTGAAACGTTCCGGGGTTATGTACCTTGGCTGGAATGGTTGGTTTGCCATGGGTGGAACCTCGACCCATGCAGTTGAGGACGTAGTTAAGGCTGAGGTATGACTCGAACTTGAGCTGGAGCTGGGGCTTAGACTCTTTTCCCGACCCTTAGTCCCCTCTATCGCTGGTTTTTCTGGCTCAGGTATATCGATCCCAAATCGGTAGGTGATGGTACGTTCGTAGCCTACAAAGTTTCCGAAGCGTTGGCAACGACTGTCCCGAATGTTGATAGTGCCTAGACCATAGTGTGTTTTTTGGTGAGGCTCTGATACTGTTGAAGACGTGGATGATGGCGTCGGGGAATAAATGCGGCCCATGCCCATGCCATCAAATTCTTCTGAAGCTGAGCGGAGCCAATCGTCTCTGTCAGTGGAAGCTTGTTCTTCATTGGGTGTGACTGGTCCATCACAGCTGCGTTCTGGGGAATCATCTGCGACTGGTTTGGCCGAGGCCTGGCTTGACACGTTATCAGTAAGGGTGATAACTTCTTCTGCCCGGGATGTAGGCGAATAGGCGTAGGTTCTCCCCGGCGTGGGTGGTAACTCGTCTTCTACTTGTAGGGTGGTGAACCATGGTATATCTTCATCGTGACCAGGCTCGAACCCCTTATCTTTTTGCTTTTCGCCTATTATGGGTAGCTGGCTCCCGGGTGCAAGTGGTATGTCGGGGTCTGCGGGGTTGGAGTGTTCTCGGATTCGTTTTTCTCTGTTTTCTTTCCCGTGCCTTGCCTTGGGGTGGTACTCAAATGGCTCTCGAGCGGAGGTATCGTGGTTCCTGGTTGGTGGCTTGCTGTATCATTGGTTGGAGGAACGGTTGTAGGTGGAATGGGTACATGCATAGTGGCCGTGCTGCCCGCTGTCTTGTTCAGGGTTGGATGTGGCTTGGAGGTGCTCATACGGAAGCAGGTTGATGTGGGTTTAGTGGTAGTATAGTTTTGTCGCCCTCGCTTACTTGTGGTTGGTATTTCGTCGTCAATGAAGATCGTTCTTCTTTGCTTTTGCTGCTCTGTTTCCATAGCCCTGCGGAATTTCTTGCAAGATTCTTCAAAACGTTGCTGGTGCGCCATCTTGACTTAAAAAAAATTTATATCTGATTGATTCGGCTACACTGGTGTTTACCGCCAGCATAATTTCTGGAAGAACTTCATCCCATCGGTTGTGCTTTTGCCCCGAAAATTGGGCAATAATCGTCTTGATTGTTCGATTTGTGCGCTCGGTCGGGTTTTCTCGCGGTGTATATGGGGCTGTCAGCTGCTGGCGTACACCTATATCTTTTAGGTAGCGTTGGACAAGTCGGGATGTGAACTGAGTACCGTTATCCGTAATAAAAACTTTTGGCACACCGTAACGGCAAAGTATGCGTTCCCGAAATGCTTTAACGACTCCTTCTGCGGTGGCCTTTCTCATAGGAATTAATTCAATCCACTTGGAAAATTTATCGATTATCACTAATAGCATCGTATTGCCGTGCTTTGACCTGGGTAAAGGTCCGACGAAGTCAGTGCATAGCGTTGCCCATGGTTCCTCGGTAAGGTGGGTGAGCATTTCCCCCGCTGGTTTCTGTTGACTGCTTTTAAATTGTTGGCAGGATTGACAACTACGCACATATTTACTGAGGTCCCGGAACATCCCGGGCCAATAATATCTGGTGGCTATACGGTTGATTGTTTTTCGTATGCCAAGATGCCCGGCTGTGACGTTGTCATGATTCTCCTGTAGCACTCGTGTTCTTTGGGGTGTCGGTACGCACAGTTTCCAGGGGAGGTCATCTTCGTCATTAATTTGCCTCTCGAAATGTCGATATATTTGCTCATTTACTATGAGATAATCGGTGTACTTCTGGGGGTTGTCGATTACCTTCTGTTTCAGTTTTTTTAACAGTATTATTTTCGCAACTGGCGAAATTCACAATGTTAACTGGTTGAAGTGACAATGCTTCGGCTACAACGTTGTTTTTACCTTTCCGGTATTGTATTGTAAAATTAAATTGTTGTAATTCTAAGGCCCAGCGGGCTAATCTCCCCGTGGGACTTTCAATGGAATTTAGCCATTTAAGGGCTAAATGGTCCGTTAGTGCGATGAATTGATACCCTTCTAGATACGCTCGCATTTTCCTTATACCCCACACAATGGCCAGACACTCCTTTTCTGTGGCAGAATAATTTTTTTCGGCCTGATTCAGGTGTCGACTGGCATAAGCGATGACCCGTTCTGCCCCCTCGAGCTCTTGCGTCAATACTGCGCCCAATCCATAATCACTGGCGTCAGTCTGCAAGGTAAAAGTTTTTGAGAAGTCAGGACATGCCAAGACAGGTGCCTCCGTAAGCTTGGTCTTGAGAATCTCGAATGCTTGTTGTTGGTCCAGTCCCCACTTCCAATGTTTACCCTTCTTGAGTAATTGGGTTAAAGGTTGCGATATCGTTGCGAAATCAGGCACGAATCGGCGATACCACGAAGCGATGCCTAAGAATTGACGCACTTCTCGCACACTCTGGGGTGGTTGTAGTGTAGTAATGGCGGCGATTTTTTCTGGGTCAGTCTTTATTCCCAACTCGTTTATTACGTGACCCAGGTATTTAGTTTCATTTGTACAAAATTTACATTTTTCCACATTTATCTTCAGATTGGCTGCCCTCAGCCGCTTGAAAACTTCTCCGAGGTTTTTAAGGTGCTCTTCTAGGGTTTGCCCGATCACAATAATGTCGTCCAGGTATGCGAAAGCGTGTGGTTCCATATCTGGCCCAATTACCTGGTCTAATGCTCTTTGGAAAGTTGCTGGGGCTGAATGCAGTCCAAATGGCATTACTTTCCATTGGAATAAACCGCGCCCAGGCACGGAAAAGGCGGTGTACTGCTTACTACTAGCCTCCATGGGGATTTGCCAGTATCCGTTTTTTAAATCGAGGCTGCTTATAAATTTGGCCTCACGTAATCTAGACAATATAGTATCAATTCGTGGTAAAGGATATGCATCGGGTACTGACCTGAGGTTCAATTGCCTGAAGTCCATGCAAGTCCTCCTCGTCCCATTTTTCTTCTTCACCAGAGTGATTGGAAAACAATACGGGCTACGGGAGGGCTCGATACAACCCTGGGCTATCAGCTTGTTTACTTCTGCATCTATTATCGCTTGCATGGCCAGGTTTATAGGGGCGTACCTGATTTTTATAGGGCGGTCGTCCGTGATGAGGATCTTGTGCGTCGTTATTGTTGATAACCCGTGGAGCTCTTGGAATTTTGGTAACTCTTTTTCCAGGAACTTGTTAATGGTTTCTAATTCTCTGGCTTCCTTCGGCGCAATATTCTCGTAGAAACTCTAAGCCTAAAATGAGGTCTTCACTTGCTGTCTGCATTACCAGGAATTTGCAATGATGGCATGCGTTGCCTAAGATGGTTTCAAAAATTACCGCTTTGGTTACCTTTACCGCGGAGCCATCTGCTAGCATGACCTCACTATCTTCCGGGATATATGTCGGATTCGATTGTATAGTTTTGGCCAGGCTCTCTCGCATGAAATTACGTGTGGCACCCGTATCAATAGTGGCGCTGACTAAGGTTCCGCCGATGAGGATGGAGGCTATAAGACGAGTTTCCTCAGCTACTAAACCCGTTAGGTTTGTTGGTGGCTTGACTACATTTGTATCACTTGACGCATGCAGAGGAAGTATTTTTAGCGGGCCGCGTCGATTGGTACTTTTATCCCGTGCCGGCTTGCTTGTGGATGGCGCGTGTTGGTGCATGGTACAACTTGTTCGGCTCTGTGTTTTTCTTTCAGCTGTGTTGGTGGTGAGGTTCATTTGTGGTTTTGCACTGTGTAGCTGTATTTTACCGCTGGGGTTTTTATGTGAAATTTTCGGGGATTCGATGCCCCTTATTTCCGTCGATCCCCTTTGTCGTTTCCCGACCCGTGATTATCAGGCGGCAGGCCTCTGGATGGAAACTGGTTCATGCGTTCCCGACGTTGGTACCAATTTTGTTGTCCGTTTGCCAGACTAGCTCCTCCCCGCTGATTTTCTACTTTGGTTGATGTATCATAATTTGGAATGCCCTCCAATTCTTCTGCCAAGCGGATTAACTCGGGAAGGGTAGTGAAATCCCGTCGCTTTATATACCATTGATATTCGGTACGAGCGTTTGTAAAGATACGTTGAAGCTGTTGATCGTTCGTTAATCTGGAATGCCGCATCAAATTTTGTAAGGCCAAAACGTAAGTCTTGAACTGTTCTCGGGGTTGCTGCTTCCTGGCACGAATGTCATCCTCGAGTTGTTCAAAGTATCTGGAGGGGAGAAAAAATTCTAAGAAACTTGTTTTAAAAGTACTCCATACCTTCCAGTGTTCATTATTGCTACGATACCACACGAGAGCCTGGTGTTGTAGGAATTCCGGCATTATTAATGGTAGTTGATCGAGTGATACCGCATATATTTCTGTTAATTCTTCTACCCGCTAGATAAATGCGAGTGGATCACTACAACCATCATACACTACGCCCCATTTCCTCACGTTTTCAATTAACGCGAACCTTGACTCGGTCTGGTTACGTGAAGGTGCCGACACGACTACTGGTATGTGACCTGCTGCATTTTCTCCAACATTTTCCTGCGGTAATGACTTAGGAACCGCCCCTTTTTGGGTAGGATCGGCCAGCGTATTTGAAGCGTCATACTTTCCTGGGAGTTCTAATAGCCTGTTGATAACCTCTTCGTTCTGGGTGGACCCTATAAACTTAGCAAGCCGCTTCCGCAGTTCTTCCACGGTGCCATTTGTGTCTAATGCGAACTCGATTAATGCGCCTAGTAGCTCATCACGTTTGAGTGCATATTCCCAACTGGTTTTCAACATTTTGTCGTATTTAATTTATCTTGCTTATCAACAAAAAATTATAATGATATTTATTTTTTATCTGATTAATGTGCCCAAAATACTTCAGACTATTGTCCTAATTCGCGCGGATTATGGTAAAAGAGAACGACAGTCTGGAACGCATCTACTACCGTTTTTTTTTCTTTAAACACTCTTAGTTTAATTTATGCTGCTTAATGATTTTTTTTTATTATTATTGAATTAGTGCTAATTCTTAAAAAAAACTTTATTCTTAACTTTTCTTTTCTTTAGGTTCTTAAATTTTGTTTTATTTTTTTAATTTCATTATCATTATTTTTTTTTATTTTTATTTAGTTGCTATTTGTATCTTTTAATTTTTTTTATTCACTTAATTTTTAGTTAGTAATCTTCCAAAAAAAACGGCGATTAGGAATGTTCTTTTTCTAATTATTTCTACTCTCAGGGTCCCTGCTCGGGCGCCATTGTAACGAAGTTTCTTGGGCTGGGGTAAAACTCAGCGATGTCCAGGGTTCGTCCATAAAAATTTGTTGATTTTTGGGACCGTGAGAGAGAGAAAACAAAACGCAGTCAATCCAATAACAATAGTACTTTATTAGAATTCTCATATAATTAACTGGCCGTCTAGGTGACAACTTTAATGCTCAGAAGGAGCGGTATGCGTATACAGTATGCGTATGTAGAGCGCAGTCACGGAGCACGCAAATGCAGGCGGGATGTGTAACACCACACAACCTACAGAATGCGCGTGTGAGAACGCGAGAAACAAATGCTCAGAAGGAGCGATAAAACGTATGCTCGTGTAGAGCACAGTCACTGTGCAGGCGGGATGTGTAACACCACACAACCTACAGGCTGCGCGTGTGAGAAAAGCTCAAAAGGAGCAGTGATAACACCACGTTCAGCGCGTGTGAGAACGCGAGAAACAAATGCTCAGAAGGAGCGATAAAACGTATGCTCGTATAGAGCACAGTCACTGTGCACGCAGATGCAGGCGGGATGTGTAACACCACACAACCTACAGGCTGCGCGTGTGAGAAAAGCTCAAAAGGAGCAGTGTGCCTGTTGCTAGACCGAAATCCACGGAGATCGGCCACACAATAGTATACACTAATTGCGCTAATAAAGTCTGTCCAGTAGATGTGTTTAAAGGCAAGTACAATGCTGATGGATGTGTAACACCACGTTCAACTTTGTGTTCTTACCTTGCTGACAGCTAGCAGCAGACTTCCCTTTTCATGCGGAGATTCCTTCTTATATACGTAAAATTCTGCCAATAATCAGTTGTCATAAAACGTAACTTACTAAATAATGGTTGTATAAAACTGTCGCTTTAACTATTTTAGTTCTTGAATTCACATATAGATGGCGACTCCATCTATAATAAAACGTTAATTTTAAATAACTTTTTAAATCATTAAAGGTAACTTGAGTAATTCTAGATACATGTATAATTCAATGGTAATAAAATATTATAAAGAAAAAGAAAGAATATACGCGAATACAATTCAGTCTAATAAAATTCAGTATATAAAAAAAATAAAATAATGTATTTCTTACATAAATGAGTAATTGTTGTACGATGAAAATGAGGTGCCCGATTTTCGTCGTTACACACTGAATAAATTGTAAGCAAAAGCACATGTTTTTATATGTATGTGTGCAAAAACATATGTATGTACGTACATACACACGTATATGCAGAAAAAAGAAACGAATATACATAAATGTTATTTTCACTTTGATTTAATTAATAACTTAATAATAATAAATTAGTGTAAAGTTAGAGAATAGAGCACTAGTTACATTTTCCATTCTTTTATTGGTTGACCAGAAGCAGTTAATTTGTTATTTAGATGCTCCCAGAGTTGGTTAATTTTTTTATATTTTATTTTATTATTTGCGAAGTTAGTGTGTTTTGTTATATTTGAAGTCAACTAGAAATTTTTATACGTACATTTGTGCATTCATTCATTTATCAATAAATAAGTCAAATATTGAACATACATTTTCCTTTTCTTACCTTTTTCTATGTTAAACATGATTTCGAATGCCTTTTTGCTTGCGAGTAAAAACACGAACGGTTGCATTCGTATGTATACACGTTATCGAATGCTGTCATTAGAAATTTCGATATGTGTTATTCGAAACCGAGTGCGAAAATCCCAAAAGTTAAAAAACTCGAACATTCGAGTAATAACTCGCTCGCAATCGAATGCGAGCCCAGGCCCCAGGTCTATTCGGGAAGTCACTTTCACCACAAATACGCGCATCTTCCACTTTTTGCTATTCTTAAATACTACGTTGGAGATGAGTGATAGAAAACATATGGTTTCTTTCACTTTGGAGGTATTCTAAAATACTTCGTCACCATGATCAATGTCATATTCGTTCGTCAGCTGTTTTCAATGTTGTTGATGTTTTTATAAGAGATAACATAATATCGATTATTGAAAACGATATTTCTTCTCACGTATTTTAGAATCTGTCGACGTCGAACGTATTCTCAAATAGACCTGGGGGCAAATCGTCACATCCGTGAACGTACAACTCGTCACGTAAAAACACCATTTTCGGATTATGACATACGTGAACGTATTGAATTCCCATTCAGTTTATACGATTGACGTATTACTTAATTTGTTTTCGTACGATTGCCGATGAAATCTATTTCACGAAATTTTTTCTATTTGCTAAAAGAGAAGATATGTATGTAAGATGAATTTCTGGAGCATTTTTTACAACTTTTTTGATCTAATTTGGTTCTCCAGGAGCCTGCTTACAAATGAAAAAATTTTTATGCAACCAATTTTATGAAAAAGGGCATAAATACGAGGCGCGTTTCTTTTAGCAAATTTCTATTAAAAAAGTTGTATATTGCAAAAATTATGCAAACTCGCAAGGATTAAAACAATAAAAAAAATCCCCTAAAGCTGATTATATAAACCTCAAGAAAGCAATAAGGCGAAAATTAGTTCCGCATATTAATCGCAAAAACTTTCAAAAATGCGAAAATTATTTTAAAAAATGTCCAAAACCTAAAAAATGTGAACGAAAATACTCAGTAGATTTTAAAAATCAAAAACAATCTCACTTACAAAAAATGTTGCGAAAATTCGTGAATAATTTTTTAATTGAAAAAAGCCTGAAAATGTATTTAAAAAACAGCAAAATTGTAACGAATGTGAAAACTTTAAAAAATTTACGACCGTGTCAAAAATTAGCAAAAACTTGGTAACATAAAAAAATATAAAAGATATCATAGTCTGATACGGGTTGAAAATCTTTAAAACTGCAAAAAAAAAATAAAATAATTGGGAACAATCACTTTTATTTCGAAAAAAAAGAAAACACTTGCGATAAATTTCCCTAAAATAACATACAAATACTTTAAGATCTAAGGAATGTCAAAATGGTGAAAATTCGCTAACATCAAATAGATATGCAGATGAATTAAAAATCAGTAAAATGGTAAAAAAGCCAAGATTTGTCTAAAAAGTCAGTTTCATCGCCAAAATTGGCGACAAACAAGCGCTAAAATTGTAAGGAATGCCATGGTTAACCAATTGTTCCACTAATTCGGATCTTAGCTCAGATCTAAAATGGAGCGTGTTTCTATACCCGCGGTCAAATTAATCCCGTAAATATTTAATAGGGCTTTTAGATCTAAGGACTGCAAAGAGCGCGTGTGTAGGTAAAACATTTTTATTGAATTTTATGTTAAAATAGTTTGAAAAAAATGTTATTACCTCAACAACTACAAACTAGTATTTCTGGCAGTACTTATCAAAAAATATTTAAAAAACCGAATGTGTTGCAAGTCATGGGTATGTCGATAGATATGCGGGATGTAACGAAGAATGCGCATCCATACATACAAGTATGAAATAAAGTGAGCAGCGGTATACGCAAGTATTAGAATGAATAGATATCAACACGCACTAGCATAAAAAATGTTCGATATATGCGGGAGTATCCAACATTTTTTGTATCGATTAGCTTTCCCTGATGCATACATACATACTCGTATGTATGTATGTATGTTCACGCAAGTCCGTATACATGTGTATGAAAATTTCAATCAAAATGAGTTTCATGAATTTAAATATTATACATATATGAACTTTCGCGTTTGACTTTAAATAACTCGCAATTTAAAATCAAAGGTCAGTGTTTGCTGGGCACAAAGCAATTAGCATGTATGTTTTTAAGCATTCTATAAGCGCTCAAAAGTTTACATTTGCATAACATTTACGATTTCTACAGTCGGCTTACGAAGCGTTAAGTCGCTCTAAAAGTTTTGTATTCTATTTCACACTACTGCCAAGCAGTCTGTTTTAGTGTAAACCTAAATAACAAAATAAAACTAACAAAACATGACTGTCACTAAAATAAATCAAGCGTCATTCGAAAAGTTTTTCTCTGCATTTTTGTTAGTACTCAAGGCACATCAATCAGGTACCCGTATTTCTACAACAAATATTACAATAGCAATAACCACATGCACTTTGTTGGTATAAATTACCTTCTTACTTTTCAAACAGGGTAGCATCGTCAGATTGCATGTTTCTTATAGGAAATGTCAAACACCATACAAAACTGAATATTCGAAAGCTGTTTATGAATACCCAAACAAAAGCATGCTTTTAGGCTTATACCTACATAATCCAAATTAGACATTTAAATTGGTATAATGACATTAGTCACCTGGTGTAGTGCTGCCACCTAATAAAAGTGCCTTGTTGGTACTTGTGTTCTCAAAACAAGTAGAACATCAAAACAAACAGAGATAATGAAACAAAACAACAGTCAATCATAACAGAAACATCGAGTGCACTAGAACACGAGGACAAACATGCAAACTATGTATATGTAAGTATATATGTATACATAGTATATTAAAAATTAACAAATTATTATATATAAATGTACATAAGTATGTATTATATTATTTCATAGTAAATAAAACCTCTTTTCAACTTTCATATTCCTAACGAAGCACAATGCTTCTTTTATATGGAAATTTTTCTTTTTTTTCCACCATGTGAGTTTTGATGTTCTGTTTCATATTTGTTTTGAAAGGCTTGGTTTTACTTCAGCATTGTTTTATTGCAGTTTTGTTCTGTACTGCAGTATTCTTATCGTAAACAAAACACATCTCTTGAAAGTTTTGTTTTACAATAAAGGAGCAATATACACACACATTTTGAAATTAATGAGAGTGCTTGTAACATTTATCTTATGGCTTGTGCCACACTCTAGTATTTATATGTGAGAGCATTAGAAATAAATTCAGTGAAGTGCGACTTTGACCCGCACGAAGGGTTCCGTACGGACATGTATGTATGTAATTCAATACGAAATTTAGCCTATATAATAAATAGTTTTGGGTTTTTTCGTTTCTGGGTTTTTTCGGTTATGAGCTTTTTTTAGTTTTGGCGTTTTTTCGGTTTTTAGGGCTTTTTTTACTTTTGGCACTTTTTTCTCCCGTTTTGTCGATTTTTAGGTTTTTGCGTTTTTTCATTTTGGCGATTTTTCATTCTGTCGGTTTTTTCATATAGGCGATTTTTTAGTTTTGACGCTTTTTTTCGAGCCTTGAAAATTTTTTTCGGCTTTCGGCGTTTTTTCAATTCGGCGATTTTGTTTTCATTTTGGAAATTTTTTCATTTTGGCGATTTTTTTTCATTTAGGCGATTTTTTTAGTTTGGCGCCTTTTTCGCGTTTTGGCGATTTTTTTAGTTTTTGGCTTTTTTTATTTTGGCGACTTTTCATTTTGTCGGTTTTGCCGATTTATTTTTGTGTTAGAATTTTTTTTAATTTTTGCTTTTTTCGTTTTAGCGATTTTTTTGGTTTGGCGAGTAGTTGTGAACTGGGCATTCTGCCCCACTGTGGGTCGGTTCGCTAACCTGGCAGGTCAAAATTATTTGATGGTCAGTCTATACGGTTTTGAGGATGCTGAGTTCGACAAAAATAATTAAAAAATTCTAGCTCAATTTGTTAGGAAATATTACAGAGTTTTGCTATTGCGAACTTCGGTAGTATTAATTTTTAATGTAATATTTTCAATATTTAATTTTTCATATAATATTTTCAGTACTTTTAGAACAAGTTCTTAGCTGTCCAGAAATCCTTTTATTTTTTTGATATTGAAATGGTAATATTTATGGTTTTAGTCCAGATAAATTAAGCATTCATTCCACTGTGCACCCCCAAATTGTTAAATTTGGGTAATTAAAATTTGAAAATTGTTAAATTCTTGGAAATTTGTGATTTTTTGTTTACATAAGGAGTTTTTTGTTTATATAAGGAGTTTTTTGTTTACATTATGAGTTTTTTGTTTACATTAGGAGGTTTTGTTTACATTAAGTGTATGTCTATCTGTCTGTCTGTCTGTCTGTCTGCCTGACCGTGGATGTTTGTGTGTGGAATATTTTGTGTGAATGTATTAAGGCGGTTCATAGTTTGGTGGTTTTTATGTGTGTATATGACGACGGGGAAAATCATGAAAATGGTTTTTCCTAATGCTGACGGAAAATCATCTAATGATTTTTCCTAATGCCGAAGGCAAAACATGATAATTTTTCCTAATGCCGACGGCAATGCATGATAATTTTTCCTAATGCCGAAGGCAAAACATGATAATTTTTTTTTTCAAATGCCTACGGCAAAACATGATTATTATTTTTTTCCTAATGCCGACGGCAAAACGTGAAAGTTATTTTTTCTAATGCTAATGTAGGTGTTGCTAGACTGTGGGAATTTAACGCTGACCGTGATTTGAGTGGGCGGCGTTGTTGCCGTAATATGTAACCATAGGAATTTGTGGATGTGTCTGTCTGTCTGTGAGAATTTAGGTGAAGGTTTGATTGGCAGGGGGCGGGGTGTAGTTGAGGTAGATCGATTGCGTGTGTAGTTGTGTGTGAATGTATGTGTATGTGTATGTGTGTGTGTGTGTGTGTGTATGTTTGTAGGAATTTCAATGTGTGTATTTCTGTAGGAGCTTAAGGCTGATTGTGATTTATGAGGGGTGAGGTGTTCTAGTAATATGCAACCGGGGGAATCTGTGTGTTTGTATGTCTGTAGGAGTTTAAGGCTGACCATGATTTGGGTGGGCAGGTTTGTTGACGTAATATGTAGCCATGGGGATTTGTGAATGTGTCTCTCTATAGTAGTTTAAGGTTGATCGTGATTTGAGGTGGGTGAGGATGTTGTTGAGGTAAATTGGTTATGCGTATGTATGTATGTATGTATTTTTGTAAGAATTTAAGATGATTGTGATTTATTAGGGGCGAGGTGTTCTTGTAATATGTAGCCGTGAGAATCTATGTGTATAGACGTCTGTAGAAGTTTAAGACTATCTGTAATTTCAGGTAGGTGAGAGTGTTGTGTTGTTGAGATTAATCTTATATATTGTATATGTATGTATAATCATGGGAATTTGTGTATGTATATCTGAGGGAGAATTTAAGGCTCGTCATGATTTGCAAAAGGTGGGGTGTTGTTGAAATTTTCTTGGATATTTCTTATATGAATTCTGCTATGTGTGTGTATTTGAGCTGGTATTTATATGTAGGTAGAAATAAATTGTTTTCAACATCGACATTTGGTACTATAAAATACTATCATATATCTGGACTTCCCTAATCCTAGTATGCTTTTATACTTACGATTGCTTTATATTTTCTCATGCTTAAATTTGTCTCGCGTTGAAGTCGGTCTGTGTGAAATTTGTTTATATTACAGATTTTGTTTATTTAACTACATTCGTCTTCTTTGACTGAAAGAGTTATCTACACACAGAGAAAAACCAACTTGAAATCAGTAAGAACCATGCTGAATTAATAAGAACCATTAGCGAAGGTTTAGTCATATTGAAATTTCTTATTTCAATATGGACAAAATATTAATTTACAGTATTCATTTATTAAACTCATTAGTTTGTAGATATCTCAATATACATTTTCTATTATATTAAAAATTATTGAATTAATGTGATGAATTCTTATTTTTAAGCTGCAGATTTTCCCTGAGTGTATGGATTGTTTATATTTGCATTGTGCTTTAACTAAACGACGCTTCATATATTTTCATGATGTAGATCTAATAAATACTTAAGCATTGATAAGAAATTTGATATGTATACATACATATCTACAAATTGATTTTATGTATGTATGTATGTACATATATATGTACATACAAATAAGTGTTCAACTCAATCTTTGAATACATTTTTTATTTTATTTTTTGTCATGTGGTGTCTGTTGTTGGTGAAATTAAAAACATTTTAATTTTTATCTGCGTTTACTTAAAAGTTTGTGAGGATTTTCTGTTGTAAGTAAAACTGAATTCTTGAAGATATGTACTTACATACTCTATAGTAATAGTAACTGTAATAGAAATATTTCTTATACTTAATTTACAGTTTTTTAAAGTATAGGGTATAAAATTTTTTCTAGCTATAGCCTTCTACATTTATTTTGGAAAACTTGCTTTGCTTTTTAAAAATGTATAAACATTTTTAAATGAAACTGATCCGGCACTCCAGCTTAGGTACTGATAGTTTTTTTTGTTGTTAGTTAACTTACTTATTTTTTATTTTTTATTGATAAACATTGGAAATCAAAAGGGAGTTTTATATTGTAATTATTATTTTCATAATTGTTGAAAACAATCGCTGCTTTTTGTTTGTTTTTTGCGATGAAATCATTTGAATTACTTTTGCAACTTTACGCGTTTATAAAAATTATGTTATTTTCTATATTTCTTAATTTATAAGACTTTTAGACTTTGTCCTTTAGGGGTTATATATTCTATTATACGATTATGAATAAGAATGCAGTAAGCTGATGTATTTGCTTACTGCTTCAAATTAAAATTTTATTAAATTGAATAAAAGGAGTTTTTTTTTCTTAAACTCTGATGCAGTTAGAAGCGCTGGAGATTCTTTCATATAACAGCTTTTTTGAAAATTTTTGATACATAGTATAATATAGAATTGGATAACATTTATTTTTAATTTTTATGTTAAGAAGTACGGGTATGAGACTGAATTTAAATGTACTTTTAAATTAGTTAAATCATAATGAACAAACATATTTTCTTCTTTAATAGCGATCAACAGAAAACGAACTCGTTTTCATATAATTTAGGTATACCCTATCGACGGCTCCTCTAGGATACAAGATGACTTTGTATGACGAAATTTCTGTTGCTTTATACTGATAATATGTTTACATTAATAAGATACATATACATATGTTTATTTTATGAACGGTGAGCACCTATGGCTTTTATTTAATGTTCTATATGACTTTTTTTTCATTTTATTAAAGTTCAGCGTATTGTATATATATTTCTGAAATGTTTAAGTGTGTTTTGTGTGCCCATCGGGCAGAGTGTACATATTAGTTGGTCAGTCAGTCTCTATTTTTATTTATTTTTTTTTCTTCTAATGTGCCACT
Organism: Tachina grossa; assembly: GCA_949987645.1. Lineage (NCBI taxonomy): Eukaryota > Metazoa > Arthropoda > Insecta > Diptera > Tachinidae > Tachina > Tachina grossa. Next base: position 81,590,298 of record OX465278.1, on the reverse strand, counting down.
CCTTTTTCAGATTTTACTACTTGGAATAGAGAATTTTTGTCTAATTTTTTGGTGGGTATATACATTAGGTATGTAGAAATTAGTTTAGATACAAAGAAATGCATGTTTAATATACAACTATTGTATCAAATCGATCTCAAATAACTCAGTTACCTCTACCAGCAATTCACCGTTGGTGTATTCATAAAGTGTTAGAAACAATGAAATATCTATGTTTTGAGAGAATTTTTCCCCTCAAGTATTTCTACATGAGGTTTGAGGGGTCAATCACTGTCGCATTCATATGTAATGATTATTCACTTAAAAAACGTCATCATCACCATCAATCATCTCCGTATACAATACATTCATGAGTTGGGTTGATCCAGATACAATTGCTGTCTCATCACCTTCTAACAGCTTTATATATTTTGCTAGTATGCATGCTTCTATCGATAGTGACGTAAGAGTCCGAGATGTAGAGTGTTACAATTAAAAATCTTTACTATTAGAATTTACCAGTTCGCTCTTTTGAATTTTTACAAAGTAGATACATATGTATGTATTTCATTGACCACAAAATCATAAAATTTCTTTGCTTACAAAATTGTATGACGTGAGGATTTTTTTTTTTTAAATTATACATGCTTCGGCATGCTTTCATTTTTTTTTTCTATAAATTTATGTAATACTCATACAGATACAGATATAAAGTAAGATCTGTTTACTGTACATTTTAAAATTTATGCATGCTTCAGCATGATTCTAGTTGAAGCGTATATTCATTCACTAAGTTTGTTTGAGACTTATTCATACACATGTACATTCTTAAAGATTGGATATCAAAGTCCTATTTCCGTAGTTTATCTATATTTTCTAAAGATCTGATAGCTAAAGAAATAAATAGAGTGAAGATCTTCTATAATAATCCCATTTTCATATTGTAAAATTTTGCGTGCTTGCGCTTTCGATGGGAAAATATACATACAACTTTATAAAAAGTGATAATATGATGTGCTGCTGAATATTGCACTATGTTATAGTTCATTTTAAACACTGAAGTTTTAGCAATATTTCATTCAGACCAACAAGTTTAGAGAATTCCACTACATTTAGTTAATTGTCTTTCTTAAGACTCATCATTCCTAATCAATCCTACAAAAAACAACACAAACTAGATTTTTCGTTTTAATTTTATTTTTATTAAATTCAATATTCATTCTTCAAATTACTTTATACTATATTAAGTAGCTTTTCCTCATTTGTTGAGTTGACTTTAATAGGAGACATTTTAATGGTACGATGAACTTTTCTATTGCATGCATTGAGTAAATCTTTATACATACCAATCCACTTATATGAACCATTAAAGCTAATTCTTTTCACATCATACCTTTCAATTATCTATTAAATCATTCTAATATTGATGCTTTCATATTAAGTAATGTTTAATCTTCTATTTATGTATGAGTTTTCCCAAGTATTTATTAAAAAATTCTTTAGAATCATCTGTTTGTAAGTTTTTTGGTACCCGTACCACTTCAAAAATATATTCCATTGCCTTGGTTTTTAGAGTGCAGCTTTTATTTTCAGCTGTACTTTGAGAATGTGTCAATTACAGTCTTCAAAAATCAACAATTTCTATTTTCTGTAGAATAGTTCTACATTTCACCTAACTTAGCTCCATAAAACATCATATATTCCTGTCATTACATCTCTACAAGCACAAACAGTTGTTGAAATTTAATACGGACTTCGTTAACTAAATTCCTTTTTAAAGACATTGAATTGTTTCACAGATTTTTTCGAAACTGTTGTGATCTACATCTTGCACTTTCAGCTATTTATACTAACATGTAGTTAATTTTCTAATCTATATATTTAACCGTAAACTCTTCAATTTGTTTTTAATTATTTACTTTTTAGAATTGCTTTTTCAATTTTATAACTGTCTTCTTTCTCTAATTTTATTTCACGTTGTAGTTCCTCAATTTGCATTTAAATATATTCTTGAATATTAATGCTTTAAGCTATATTATTAATTTGTCTTGTATTTTATCTTCATTCAGTTTAATGTAACTATCAACAATAGTTTGTATCTAATTCATTTATGCCTTCCAATACTGATAAGTCAGTATAAATGTCTTCAGAATTGGAAGTCTATGAGTAAAATCATCGTCATCATCATTCTCAGTATTAGCATCATTAAATATGATGGTATTATCAAATATTGTTCCTTCTACTAGTTTCTTTTGGGGTACTTGTCTATATCTTGAGTGAAGGTTTCTCAGGCTTTAAACTTGTATATTTTCAACTTCTGTCTTGATTTTACTTTCCTCTTTCATAAGAATTCTTTTAATATTTTTAGAACTATTTTTGAATTCTTCTGTTATAGGTTTAAATATATCTTTTAGTTGTTCACTTGTATCTATTTCACCAGTTTTTATACTACGAAGCTTTTTCTTCAACACATTTCTTGTCAACACCAACTGTTTTAAAATTTTCTCATCCAGGGCAAATAACAGGTATCAGCAATCATATCAGCTTTTCAGGAGCTGGTCTGGTTTTCAGATCAGCTTTTCAAGACCTGGTCTGGTTTTCAGATCAGCTTATCAGGACATGGTCTGGTTTTCAGATCAGCTTATCAGGACCAGCTCCTGATAAGCTGATCTGAAAACCAGACCAGCTCCTGAAAAGCTGATCTGAAAACCAGACCAGGTCCTGAAAAGCTGATCTGATTGCTGATACCTGTTATTTGCCCTTAGCAAACATGGATGAGAAAATTTTAAAACAGTTGGTGTTGACAAGAAATGTGTTGAAGAAAAAGCTTCGTAGTATAAAAACTGGTGAAAAAGATACAAGTGAACAACTAAAAGATACATTTAAACCTATAGCAGAAGAATTCATAAATAGTTCTAAAAATATTAAAATAATTCTTATGAAAGAAGAAAGTAAAATCAAGACAGAAGTTGAAAATATACAAGTTTAAAGCCTGAGAAACCTTCACTCAAGATATAGACAAGTACCCCAAAAGAAACTAGTAGAAGGAACAATATTTGATAATACCATCATATTTAATGATGCTAATACTGAGAATGATGTTGACGATGATTTTACTCATAGACTTCCAATTCTGAAGACATTTATACTGACTTATCAGTATTGGAAGGCATAAATGAATTAGATACAAACTATTGTTAATAGTTACATTAAACTGAATGAAGATCAAATACAAGACAAATTAATAATATAGCTTAAAGCATTAATATTCAAGAATATATTTAAATGCAAATTGAGGAACTACAACGTGAAATAAAATTAGAGAAAGAAGACAGTTATAAAATTGAAAAAGCAATTCTAAAAAGTAAATAATTAAAAACAAATTGAAGAGTTTACGGTTAAATATATAGATTAGAAAATTAACTACATGTTAGTATAAATAGCTGAAAGTGCAAGATGTAGATCACAACACTTTCGAAAAAATCTGTGAAACAATTCAATGTCTTTAAAAAGGAATTTAGTTAACAAAGTCCATATTAAATTTCAACAACTGTTTGTGCTTGTAGAGATGTAATGACAGGAATATATGATGTTTTATGGAGCTAAGTTAGGTGAAATGTAGAACTATTCTACAGAAAATAGAAATTGTTGATTTTTGAAGACTGTAATTGACACATTCTCAAAGTACAGCTGAAAATAAAAGCTGCACTCTAAAAACCAAGGCAATGGAAAATATTTTTGAAGTGGTACGGGTACCAAAAAACTTACAAACAGATGATTCTAAAGAATTTTTTAATAAATACTTGGGAAAACTCATACATAAATAGAAGATTAAACATTACTTAATATGAAAGCATCAATATTAGAATGATTTAATAGATAATTGAAAGGTATGATGTGAAAAGAATTAGCTTTAATGGTTCATATAAGTGGATTGGTATGTATAAAGATTTACTCAATGCATGCAATAGAAAAGTTCATCGTACCATTAAAATGTCTCCTATTAAAGTCAACTCAACAAATGAGGAAAAGCTACTTAATACAGTATAAAGTAATTTGAAGAATGAATGTTGAATTTAATAAAAATAAAATTAAAACGAAAAATCTAGTTTGTGTTGTTTTTTGTAGGATTGATTAGGAATGATGAGTCTTAAGAAAGATAATTAACTAAATGTAGTGGAATTCTCTAAACTTGTTGGTCTGAATGAAATATTGCTAAAACTTCAGTGTTTAAAATGAACTATAACATAGTGCAATATTCAGCAGCACATCATATTATCACTTTTTATAAAGTTGTATGTATATTTTCCCATCGAAAGCGCTAGCACGCAAAATTTTACAAAATGAAAATGGGATTATTATAGAAGATCTTCACTCTATTTATTTCTTTAGCTATCAGATCTTTAGAAAATATAGATAAACTACGGAAATTGGACTTTGATATCCAATCTTTAAGAATGTACATGTGTATGAATAAGTATCAAACAAACTTAGTGAATGAATATTCGCTTCAACTAGAATCATGCTGAGGCATGCATAAATTTTAAAATGTACAGTAAACAGATCTTACTTTATATCTGTATCTGTATGAGTATTACATAAATTTATAGAAAAAAAATGAAAGCATGCCGAAGCATGTATAATTTAAAAAAAAAAAAATCCTCACGTCATACAATTTTGTAAGCAAAGAAATTTTATGATTTTGTGGTCAATGAAATACATACATATGTATCTACTTTGTAAAAATTCAAAAGAGCGAACTGGTAAATTCTAATAGTAAAGATTTTTAATTGTAACACTCTACATCTCGGACTCTTACGTCACTATCGATAGAAGCATGCATACTAGCAAAATATATAAAGCTGTTAGAAGGTGATGAGACAGCAATTGTATCTGGATCAACCCAACTCATGAATGTATTGTATACGGAGATGATTGATGGTGATGATGACGTTTTTTAAGTGAATAATCATTACATATGAATGCGACAGTGATTGACCCCTCAAACCTCATGTAGAAATACTTGAGGGGCAAAATTCTCTCAAAACATAGATATTTCATTGTTTCTAACACTTTATGAATACACCAACGGTGAATTGCTGGTAGAGGTAACTGAGTTATTTGAGATCGATTTGATACAATAGTTGTATATTAAACATGCATTTCTTTGTATCTAAACTAATTTCTACATACCTAATGTATATACCCACCAAAAAATTAGACAAAAATTCTCTATTCCAAGTAGTAAAATCTGAAAAAGGAGTGGCACATTAGAAGAAAAAAAAATAAATAAAAATAGAGACTGACTGACCAACTAATATGTACGCTCTGCCCGATGGGCACACAAAACACACTTAAACATTTCAGAAATATACAATGCGCTGAACTTTAATAAAATGAAAAAAAAAGTCATATAGAACATTAAATAAAAGCCATAGGTGCTCACCGTTCATAAAATAAACATATGTATATGTATCTTATTAATGTAAACATATTATCAGTATAAAGCAACAGAAATTTCGTCATACAAAGTCATCTTGTATCCTAGAGGAGCCGTCGATAGGGTATACCTAAATTATATGAAAACGAGTTCGTTTTCTGTTGATCGCTATTAAAGAAGAAAATATGTTTGTTCATTATGATTTAACTAATTTAAAAGTACATTTAAATTCAGTCTCATACCCGTACTTCTTAACATAAAAATTAAAAATAAATGTTATCCAATTCTATATTATACTATGTATCAAAAATTTCAAAAAAGCTGTTATATGAAAGAATCTCCAGCGCTTCTAACTGCATCAGAGTTTAAGAAAAAAAAACTCCTTTTATTCAATTTAATAAAATTTTAATTTGAAGCAGTAAGCAAATACATCAGCTTACTGCATTCTTATTCATAATCGTATAATATAATATATAACCCCTAAAGGACAAAGTCTAAAAGTCTTATAAATTAAGAAATATAGAATATAACATAATTTTTATAAACGCGTAAAGTTGCAAAAGTAATTCAAATGATTTCATCGCAAAAAACAAACAAAAAGCAGCGATTGTTTTCAACAATTATGACAATAATAATTACAATATAAAACTCCCTTTTGATTTCCAATGTTTATCAATAAAAAATAAAAAATAAGTAAGTTAACTAACAACAAAAAAAACTATCAGTACCTAAGCTGGAGTGCCGGATCAGTTTCATTTAAAAATGTTTATACATTTTTAAAAAGCAAAGCAAGTTTTCCAAAATAAATGTAGAAGGCTATAGCTAGAAAAAATTTTATACCCTATACTTTAAAAAACTGTAAATTAAGTAAAGGGTGTTTTTTATTGAGGTATAGAACTTTAAGTTGGCATCACTTTTTTAACTGGCGGCCATTTTGTCAGCTGTCAAGTGATTAATATTTAATTTGGTTTGCCATTTCTTTATGAACAGGTTGACAAAAGAACAACGCTTGCAAATCGTGCAAATTTATTTCGAAAATAATGGTTCAGTTCGCGAAGTTTACCGCAAGCTCCGTCCATTTTATGGTCGACATAATCGTCCATCAGACCAATTAATTCGGTTAACCATGGATCGTTTTCGCACTACGTTTACTCTATGTGATAATACGCATCCGCAGAGACGTCGAACAGTGCGCACCGAAGAAACAATTGCCGCTGTAGAGCAAAGTGTTGAAGAGGACCCGAATGAATCGATTCGCCACCGTGCACAGCAATTGGAGCCGACTAACCGACTATTTTGTTCCCGAATTGTATGGCATGAATGTGGATGAGTTGTGGTTCCAACAGGACGGCGCTACATGCCACACAGCGCACGTCACAATCGATTTATTGAAGGAAGCATTCGATGAGTGCATAATTTCGCGGAATGGACCTGTCAATTGGCCACCAAGATGGTGTGATTTGACACCATTGGATTATTTTCTTTGGGGATATGTGAAGTCGCTCGTCTACGCCAACAAACCAGAAACGTTAGGGGACTTGGAAGCCAACATTAGTGGCGTTATTGCCAACATACGGCCCCATATGCTCGAAAAAGTGGTTGAAAATTGGACCTGTAGAATTGGCTTTATTCGAGCCAGCCGCGGCGGCCACATGCCCGAAATCATATTTAAACATTAATGGCATAAAATTATCCTTCCAATAAAGCCAAATTGATGGACATTAAAATGATTTTCTTGTGTTTTATTTCAATTCAAAGTTCTATACCTCTTAAAAAACACCCTATATAAGAAATATTTCTATTACAGTTACTATTACTATAGAGTATGTAAGTACATATCTTCAAGAATTCAGTTTTACTTACAACAGAAAATCCTCACAAACTTTTAAGTAAACGCAGATAAAAATTAAAATGTTTTTAATTTCACCAACAACAGACATCACATGACAAAAAATAAAATAAAAAATGTATTCAAAGATTGAGTTGAACACTTATTTGTATGTACATATATATGTACATACATACATACATACATACATACATACATAAAATCAATTTGTAGATATGTATGTATACATATCAAATTTCTTATCAATGTTTAAGTATTTATTAGATCTACATCATGAAAATATATGAAGCGTCGTTTAGTTAAAGCACAATGCAAATATAAACAATCCATACACTCAGGGAAAATCTGCAGCTTAAAAATAAGAATTCATCACATTAATTCAATAATTTTTAATATAATAGAAAATGTATATTGAGATATCTACAAACTAATGAGTTTAATAAATGAATACTGTAAATTAATATTTTGTCCATATTGAAATAAGAAATTTCAATATGACTAAACCTTCGCTAATGGTTCTTATTAATTCAGCATGGTTCTTACTGATTTCAAGTTGGTTTTTCTCTGTGTGTAGATAACTCTTTCAGTCAAAGAAGACGAATGTAGTTAAATAAACAAAATCTGTAATATAAACAAATTTCACACAGACCGACTTCAACGCGAGACAAATTTAAGCATGAGAAAATATAAAGCAATCGTGAGTATAAAAGCATACTAGGATTAGGGAAGTCCAGATATATGATAGTATTTTATAGTACCAAATGTCGATGTTGAAAACAATTTATTTCTACCTACATATAAATACCAGCTCAAATACACACACATAGCAGAATTCATATAAGAAATATCCAAGAAAATTTCAACAACACCCCACCTTTTGCAAATCATGACGAGCCTTAAATTCTCCCTCAGATATACATACACAAATTCCCATGATTATACATACATATACAATATATAAGATTAATCTCAACAACACAACACTCTCACCTACCTGAAATTACAGATAGTCTTAAACTTCTACAGACGTCTATACACATAGATTCTCACGGCTACATATTACAAGAACACCTCGCCCCTAATAAATCACAATCATCTTAAATTCTTACAAAAATACATACATACATACATACGCATAACCAATTTACCTCAACAACATCCTCACCCACCTCAAATCACGATCAACCTTAAACTACTATAGAGAGACACATTCACAAATCCCCATGGCTACATATTACGTCAACAACCCTGCCCACCCAAATCATGGTCAGCCTTAAACTCCTACAGACATACAAACACACAGATTCCCCCAGTTGCATATTACTAGAACACCTCACCCCTCATAAATCACAATCAGCCTTAAGCTCCTACAGAAATACACACATTGAAATTCCTACAAACATACACACACACACACACACACACATACACACACACACACATACACATACATTCACACACAACTACACACGCAATCGATCTACCTCAACTACACCCCGCCCCCTGCCAATCAAACCTTCACCTAAATTCTCACAGACAGACAGACACATCCACAAATTCCTATGGTTACATATTACGGCAACAACGCCGCCCACTCAAATCACGGTCAGCCTTAAATTCCCACAGTCTAGCAACACCTACATTAGCATTAGAAAAAATAACTTTCACGCTTTGCCGTCGGCATTAGGAAAAAAATAATAATCATGTTTTGCCGTCGGCATTTGAAAAAAAAAATTATCATGTTTTGCCTTCGGCATTAGGAAAAATTATCATGCATTGCCGTCGGCATTAGGAAAAATTATCATGTTTTGCCTTCGGCATTAGGAAAAATCATTAGATGATTTTCCGTCAGCATTAGGAAAAACCATTTTCATGATTTTCCCCGTCGTCATATACACACATAAAAACCACCAAACTATGAACCGCCTTAATACATTCACACAAAATATTCCACACACAAACATCCACGGTCAGGCAGACAGACAGACAGACAGACAGATAGACATACACTTAATGTAAACAAAACCTCCTAATGTAAACAAAAAACTCATAATGTAAACAAAAAACTCCTTATATAAACAAAAAACTCCTTATGTAAACAAAAAAACACAAATTTCCAAGAATTTAACAATTTTCAAATTTTAATTACCCAAATTTAACAATTTGGGGGTGCACAGTGGAATGAATGCTTAATTTATCTGGACTAAAACCATAAATATTACCATTTCAATATCAAAAAAATAAAAGGATTTCTGGACAGCTAAGAACTTGTTCTAAAGGTACTGAAAATATTATATGAAAAATTAAATATTGAAAATATTACATGAAAAATTAATACTACCGAAGTTCGCAATAGCAAAACTCTGTAATATTTCCTAACAAATTGAGCTAGAATTTTTTAATTATTTTTGTCGAACTCAGCATCCTCAAAACCGTATAGACTTATAGACTGACCATCAAATAATTTTGACCTGCCAGGTTAGCGAACCGACCCACTGTGGGGCAGAATGCCCAGTTCACAACTACTTTGGCGAATTTTTGGTTTGGCGATTTAATAATTTTCGAAAAATTTTAATAATTTTTGAAAATGTCAAGAGTTTGCATCATACGGTTTCCAAGATATAGCAAGTTGTCAAAATTACATAGTCAAAATTGCATTAACTGATGGACCACCCGTTAATTTAAATTTTTTTTAAATTTTAGTGTTAATTGTTGTACTCTATATAAAAATACACTAATTTTACAAATGTCAAGTGTCAATATACATATGCACATACAATTGTATGTGTATTACATTGGATTTTAACATATTTCGTTGCTCGTTTTGGAATACCCTTTAATTTTTAACTCTCATGTATTTGCTGTTGTAGCGGCCAAGGTTCTACATACTCTGTCTAAATTTCAGGTCCGTAGCTCTTACGGTTCCTGAGCAAATACCGTGAGACGGACAGACAGCCAGACGGACAGCGTAGCGAAAACAATAGGGTTCCTTTTCACCTTTGGTGTACGGAACCCTAAAAACCAAGGCACATCAATCAGGTACCCGCATTTTTACAACAAACATTGCAACAGCAATAACCACATGTACTTTGTTGGTATAAATTAACATCTTACTTTTCAAAACAGGGTAGCATCGTCAGATTGTATGTTTCTTATAGGAAATGTCAAACACCATACAAAACTGAACATTCGATAGGTGTTTATGGATATTCAAATAAAAGCATGCTTTTAGGCTTATACCTACACAATCCAAATTTGACATTTGGCTTGGTATAATGACATTACTCACCTGGTGTAGTGCTGCCACCTAATAAATGCGCCTTGGAAAAACGTTGTCAAAATAAAATAGATTCTACATACCTCTCGGCTACTTTCAGGGGCTTCTTTTTTTCAATTTGTATTTAAAATGTGGTTATGCCGGAGTTCTGTTTGATCATTGAATGAGTTATATTTATATGCGCTTATATTACTACTATCGTTTTTCATTTAGAAATCCAGTTTTTGAAATATTTTATGATATGATTCAAAACCTTTTTTATAATTTATAATATGTATATCAAATTCAATTGCTTATTTCCTGAAGATGTGAACTTAACTGTTAACGAAATAACGAAAAAATCAATTCCAATTTTACAAAAATTACCACGAGCTTAACAAACATAAGAAAATAAACTAAAAATGTCAATTAAATATATATAGTTAAAATTAAAAATAAATAAATATAAAAAAAATAATTTTGTAACATTTTCTTCAATAGCGTCACAACTCAAAAAAAACCAGTTAAGCAGAAAACGCGTTTTAATTTTTAAATTTGCATACAAAAAAATATGAAAATGAAAAAATATTCTTCTCTCAGGTGGTGATGGTACAAGTTATAAAATTAAAAAAAAATGTTCTACATTATCAACTCAAAAAACTCATTTTTCGATTTATGACACTATTGAAGTAAATGAGCGATATGTTTGTTGTATATGTAGGTACGCGTTTTTTCTCTAACTAAACGGAAAAATAAAGAGTGGATTTCATATCAGAAGATTTGTAAATAAGTAGCCTAAGAGTTAAATTATTAGTAGTTACGATTCAAATGCTGGTATAGGTTTTACGTACTAGTAGATTTTGCTATGAAGTTACAATTATTATTAATTCGTATTAACTAATTGTTACCGAAAGTAAAAAAAATGATTTTATGAGCAAGTTTCATGTAAGATTTTTAATTTTCAGTTACTTATTTAAATTTATAATCTACTGTACACAATCTAGGACTTCAATTTTGTATGTATATATTTTGCTATTTTTTTAGTATTCATATAACAGATATTTCTGTTATTTTCTTGATTTGTTGAGGTTTACAAATGTGTTGTATGGTTTTCAAATTAAAAAATTAACTATTTATATGCGGTCTTCCTCGTCTTCCTCTTCGACTTCTTCTCCATTTTCCTCGACTTCTTCTTTGTAACCGGGATGTTCCGAGATTGCATAATAGTTGCCATTGTAAATGACACCTAGTTCTCGCAGAGCATCTCCTCTTATTGTCGCCTTTATCGTCCAATTGTAACAATCATCTGATTCCGACTCTCTGTCTAGTCGTTCAACATCTAAAATTTTGGAATTTAGGCGCTCTAGTATAATGCCAATGTCCTTAATAGTGAGGTGACGTTTTTGATCAACGGAAAGTTGGTCGATTAGGAGTAAGAATTTTTCCGTCGTTATCTTTTCGTCTTCCATGGTTGTGTTTTCAGTTTCACTCTCGGAACTGTCACGCTCCGGCGCTATATCCAGGAACCGAACATGGCCTTTTGTCCCTGAAGAGCGCCGCTGTATGCTACCAGATATCACAGGATCCACAACAGAAGACATATTCAACGCACTCTGCTGTTGAGGTTGTGGGCTCGAGATACCATCTTGTATTGGAGAAGTTGCCACACTTTTGTGAACAGCAATTTTACGACCCTCCTCGTGCAAGGCACAACAGTGAAAATCACACTCAATGATACTAGGACTACCCGCTCGACTCGGTGTATGAGCATGATGGGCACATTCGGGTGTGTGCACATGAGCAGCACCTACAACACTGTCAAAAGAGCCTCCTTGCTTAGAGAGCCTTCTAATTGATCCAGGTATTATAACTCCAGTTGAAGGTACCATACCACCTTCATGGTATACACTTTGTGGCCCCTCATCACTTATGACCGTTATTTGTGGACTTGTGTACCTTTGTTGAGAGGATTGAGATGATACAGATTTGTTGTCCAGTGAGCTTTGCGCCGACAGACCTTTTTTGGATGGTGAATATTTTTCTGAGGATATGAGGCCATTACTACTACAAGATCCACTATTGTTTGGTCCACCTGATCCACTTGCTGCTCCCCCACCTTGACGCTGGTCCCAATGGAGAACCACCGTGACTCGACCCTTGTTGTCCATAATTTTCCAAGAAGGCGTCTCATCGTGCAACTCCAACGCATGGATCGTCTCGCAGACGATTTTTGGTATAGCCGATATTGCTAAAATAACAACAAAAAGCAAAGGTATTATTTTTCTGTTTATAATTTATAAAATCATTACATGTAATGCATACATAGATCAGGAATTGAATTCATCTTGTTGGTACTGTGGTACTACCATGACATATTTAGCACAATTTGAAAATTTCAGCAAAAGTCGACCAAAAGTCGCAATTTTAACTCTAGCAGAAAACACGTCCTATATGTATATTCCATTACTACAAAAATACATTATATGAAAAAAAATTAATGAAGTGGAAATACCTGCGATGTGTTACTATTTTTAAGGTATTTGTTGTCTAGTATAACAACAATCTGTTCTTGAAATTTTCTAAACACCTCCAAAATCTTGAGTTGTTTTTGTTTTTTATATCTATTTTCATTACATACTTCTGACAAATACAATTCGAGCTAGAAAAAGTCAGGCAATGGCATGGTTAAGTAGGAAAATAAAAAACATTTTGATTATTGAGTTCTTGTTTTAACTTTGATAATAGTTTAACTTCTCAATTATTTAAATGAGAATGAATGAAAAATGTCCGGAAAATGAGGAAACGCTTCTTGTAGCACAACAATATAGCAATTAGCGTTCATGGTGCTAGACAAAAATTTCAGCTCACAGGTACCATAATAGGATATGGCTCCCCACACCATAACCCCTCCAACTCTGCTATGCAAACGATCCAATTGAAGCTCTTCTCTTCCAAGATCGTAAAAATAATAATTAAAGCCATCAGGGCCTTCTAGATTAATTTTTTTTTTCATCAGAAAAAATGACACGGTGCCACTCGTTGTTTCACGTTATGTGAATTCGACAAAAACCCAAACGCATTTTCTTTCGAGCATCGTTAAGTGGTGGTTTTTTCTTAAGTAGATACCACAATTCGGCTTCTTTTGATTCGCTCAGCAATTTTGTGGATCGATTGTCCAGATTCCTTATAAATTTCAATCTTTATTTTTCAGCTTCTGTTAAGGATTTTCCTCGACCCATTTCCAAAAAAAATTTTTATTAAAAGAACTCCATTTGCATTAAAACAATTCTTTTCCAACTGTACTTGGTCACTTGCTTAAGAAAAATAAAGTTATTGCGGCGGGTCATAATGAAGTGGCTCAAAAATATAGATAATTTTGGTTAATCACAAAACAAAATTGGAAAAAAAAATTATAACGGAACTTTTCCAGAACACAAATTTGATTGCAGAATAACTAAACATAGACACCTTTAAAACGCAAAACAAACCACCAACAATTGTTTGCAAATATCGGACAGAACTGCAGTTGTACAAAATACAAAGGGGCTCCTATTCATGTGGCGGGGAGTGTATCTCTTCGTCTAAGACATTTTTGGGTCTAAGATCCCTGGTGATCTGCATTAGCAACGGTGAAATGCTCATAGTATCCAGCTTAGCCCTCAGTAATCAATTTTAGGGAGTTCAAAATAACGTTCTAAAATATGTCTTAACATTGGAATGTTTCAATTTTAATGTCAACTGGCAAGTTTGTTATTTTTGGATGTGTGTAAATCAGAGAACTCTATAAGTTGATTCACTTTCGCTCTCCACAAACTTTTACAATGCTTTTGTTTTGGTTTGTACAAACAGCGATACAAACTCAGCTCGTTTTAACTATGCCCAACGCGCTTTTATTTCATGTTAGCGCGTTTAATAAAAAACGTGCGTTTAATGAAGTCAATAATATCAATTCAGTTCAATATTTTTACTTTTTTGTATAAGTTTAACAGTTTTCTAGTATAAAAAACTCTGATAAAAATTTTTAAATTGGTAGCAAACAAAAAAAAAATTCTTTGATTGTGGTTAGAATTAATTATTGCTAATTTATAAAGTCTAGTTTTCAAATCTAAGAAAAATGCATCAGCTGCTGATTTCTGTGCCGAAGTTAATCTCTGATAATTTTAATTTAATTTTTAATTTAATTTACGTTAAAAATAATTCGTACTTCCTCTAACCTTTTCAATAAATTTTGAATATGTAATTCTAAAGTTTCCTCCTTAATAGGTCTGTCTATATTTATGCATTTATGCGAACGATCAAAATCTTCTTTAATCAATCTGACCTTTGTAATTATCGCTTGCCAATCCATGTATTCTTATTATCATTATAAATACATATTTGTACAAACAAAATTTTAAAATGTTTTAAAGTAATAAATTGTAATTGAAGTATTATATTGTAACCGTATCTCTATTGTTTCTATTTTGATTATATGTATTTAAGTACATAATTTTTGAAATACTTATTTATTTTATATGCTATAAACAATATTACACTAACTATAATTAAAGTTATTATATATTCAGGGATTACTTGTTTGCTATTTTCGGCGTTACCGTTATTAACAATGTTTTCCTGAATTTCTACCTTACTCTGGGGCTTTCCCATGTTATAATTTCAAATTGGGCCTACCATCTAAATGTTACAAAATTTTTTATTTTTTTTTTTAATTATTTTTCCTTTTGACTTTTATAGTATGCAGATAACTCTTTCTCTATTTTGTCTATTTGCACCCAAATATCTGTTGCTGTTGTCCAATGTGGTGGTGGGTTTGCATCTAATGTAGCCAAATTTCTTCGTAGCCACACTAGTCTACTACCTCTCTTCCTACGTTTTATCTCGGTCTTGGGTATCTGCACTAACGCGTCTTTTTTTTGAGCAATCTGGCTTTGTATTCACTTATTGTCAATCTCTTCGGTCCCTGTCCGGTGATTTTTGCTGCTACGTACTTCGGGACTTCTACATCGGATTTCCCCTCTGGTATATATTCTTCCATAGATAGTATAACTGTCCTAACGCCTAGTTGCGTAGGATTTCACAATTAATTTAAAAATTTTCAAATGCCCGGTTTGGCAGGATATACTGAACTAAATTAAATTTTGCAGGATAGCCATATACTGATTTTATATATTGATCTTTATTTATTTTATTATATGGCCGGCACTCAGGTGCCGCTGGCCAAGATTTGCAGGTTTATATGCAGAATCCCTTAATGAATTAAGACTATGATGGCATGAAATAATTCTCTTTTTATTTTTGATTTTTACTGATTTAAATACTATTTTACAAAAAGATTCTTACACAACTAGTCACTTGCACAATCATACTTTTTACTTATCAGTAGATATAAAACCCTTTTCACTAATTCAGCAGTTTATTGAACTCAGTTTACTGTTGCCAAATATTCAAGCTACAAAGCGTTTGTTAGTTTATTGATAAAGGCCGGGGCACAATGAATCCGTCATACGTTATACTTCGCCTTTTTCAACTGACATTATCGCAACGACGGAGAATGTTGGCACAATGAGTACTTTATTGACGGAAGTATTTGAACAGCTTCAATAGGTTTATTCTCCATTTTATTTATTAAATTCAAATTTTTTATTTATTTCGTTTAGTTCTTTTGTTTAATTTTATTTTTGCTGCCACAAAACACAAAAACCTAATTCAGAACATACCAAAAAAACCAGCCAACATCTGTCAAACTACTCAACGTAGTCAAAAAGTTAAAAGTTAACCAGTTTTTGTACTTTGCGTTGACGGACACGTACTGAATGTAACAGCCCTTATAAGAAACCATGTATTTCAACTTAGCTGTCAGTTGAAAAAGGCGAAGTTTAACGTATGACGGATTCATTGTGCCCCGGCCTTAAGAGTTTGTGTGTCAGTTCGACCAATGAAAATTGATCGTTTTGTTTTGTTTGGTTTTTTTTTTAAGAAACAAAAGAAGCAAAAGAAAACAAATGAGACGTTCTGACGACACTACACTACAATACATATGTACATAATATCTACGTATACATATGTATGTTGCTAGTACAAGGCATGTAGCAAATGTAGCATCGTGATGACGTCAAAATTACGTCAGAACCACATGCGCATGTGGTTTTTTACATGCCGTGTACTGTAGGCTTAAGGGTTTCGATTATTTGGAAGACGATTCTGATTCTGTATTAAATGATTTGAGTTATTTAGGATACAATTTCGAAGAAACAATATAATAAAATCGGAAAAAGAGTTACTAAAAAATCAATTGTATTAACTAATACATACATACTAGTCTCTTGTACAAGATATCTTATAAGAACTTTTAAGACATGAGGGATTTTTCAAATGCTTTACTACAGCGAATTCTTATAAAACAAACGTTAACAACATTGTTTGCAAGAAATTTTTTTGAGTATTGTAGGTATAGGAGTAAAGAAGAAAACACTTCGTGACGGAAGAATTTGTGATACTAGCTTCTTTCTACGCATAAGCGCGTGTACAAACGTCATGCACGTATGTGTGTATGATCTTTTATTTTTCTGCGCACATGCAAAGGCACACACATGCATTAACATTAGTTGTATGCCATTAATCACATAATAGCCCTGCAGAAACTGCGAATAGTGAAATTGTGGTGATTTACTAGTGACGTTGTCAGTAGCACTACTGACCAGGTGTACCCCAGCCAATGTAATCGTCTATTGACATTTAACATTAGATTGTTTTTGAAAATCCACCACTAGACTATAGCACCACTGACTTAGTAGTTCTTTCAGGACCACATGGAGACATTGGCACCAAAAATTCACTAGTAAATTTTAGGGGCTCTAGTCTACAATATCGATATATCCTCTCTCGTTGTCAATAGTAAACGTATAGTAATTTTCTCGTCACATTGTCAATAGTGCTACTGAATAGGTGTACCCCAGCCAATGCAAATGCCTATTGACAAATAACATAGGGTTGTCATTCAAAATCTATCAGTAGACTTTAGCACTATTGAGAAGGTAGTTCTTTTACGACCATATGGAGATATTGGAACCGATGATTCACTCGTAGATTTTAGTAACCCTCGTCTACATATATTTATTTAATATTATTGCACAACATAATAAAAAAGAAAACCAAACTATCGACGCGTTCATTGACAATATCACCATAAATACACTAGAACTGTCGTCTCTAACGTATCTCTACTCGCGCATAAGAGGAAAGCTGTCGACATTTTAACTAGTGCAATTGTCGCTGGAGAAAGAGTATTGACATAGAGACATATGATTCTAGGTTGACTAGAGGGAGCTTACCATCTACATATTACACACACACTCAAACGTACAATATGAAAAATAACAAGCATACACTAATCAACAGTATTTCTTTTGAGTGTTTGTTTTAAGCAAGCTGTCTTGCGACATCGCTTGTTGTTACAACTGATATACACATACACCAATACATCCATCGTGCTTCGCTTAAGGCTCAGTTAGCCGACTGTAATGTAAAGTAACTGTAACGTAGGTAACAGCTGATCGAGAATTTTATATGAAAAGTAGGTTACGTTACATTACATCTCTATAACCATTTCCATTATTTTTCACATAACAAAATCGATCAGCTGTTTCTTACTGTTGCAGTTACATTACATTACAGTCGGCTAACTGAGCCTTTATAGTACGACAGCATTTATTATTGGTTTAGTATAATACATGAGACGTTAATACATTTAAAAATCAAGACGTTTTTACATTTCAAGACTGTTTACGCAGCTCTCTAATACATACATAGGCGCATACTTATAGTCAAAACAAAATATACTTTTATTTAAAACCAGTATTACCATACAAAATACTGGTTTTAAATTCTTAAAGTTTACTTTGTTTTGACTATGAGTATGCCCCATAGACTTTTATTAAAATTTAATTTAGCGCGTAGGAAAATAGCGCTTTTTGGCTATAAATAGTTGCCAATGCTGTAACTTAGCGCGTTTAGGTTATAAATAGTTGGCATCGCTTTTTACAAATGATATTACTTGCAGCAAAGCATATTTATATAAAGGTCTAAAACAACTACGAAAATACAAAACAACATTTTGTTTGTGTAGAAATAATGGATGAATGTCAAAAACAGATGAATACAACCAGTCCTGGATAACTTGCACAACCACTAAATGAAAAACAAAAATTTTTGTGCAAATTAAAATTTGATGAATGTAGTGCACTATCTTTTGCACGAAAATAAAATCTTTTAAAAGAAATGCATTAATATTGCATTATCACATATTGGATACCGTAAAATTAGATAAAATATAACAATTTTTTTTATCAGTTAGCACAAATAAATAATTAAAATACACAAGAGTTCACATTCAGGGCTCTTGTGTACATACCAAAAAATAAAAACATGCAAAAAATTACACATTACCATTAGAACTACTTGCCATATAATGACTTACTTTTCTGATTGCCAATTTTCATTACTCGCTTACAAATCACATTACCTAAAATTACAAAAAATGTCGTGCAAGGGAAGTGCTTCCACCAAAAATGCTTAATTCCAAACTCGATTACCTTTTTTGAAATTTTTTGCTGGGTATAAGTACGTATATGCATATATCCATTGATATATACCATAAAATACATATTTTTTTTGAAGTGAGCATGTATGTATATATACATTACATTTCAAAACAAATTGCAAAAAATTAATAAGCTTCATACTTTAAGTATGTTGTATCTTGAGCTTATATGAAAAACTGTGAGATTGACAAAAATCAGAACTTAGGTTTTTCGTTTAATTTATTGCAAAGTTATATCTTGAAAAATTGTGATTTTATAAACGAAAAATACTACTGCTTGGAACAATTCATCAAATTCGTTTATTTCTCTTGAAAATTCTAAAAAACCTTATACGATTTTTCGTATTAGGTGACGATATTGCCATAGGCAAATGTGTACAATGTACATATGTATGTATGTATGTACGCATGTTTTTATGTATGCATGTACACTTTCACGTTTTATCTAATTCTATTGCACACTATATGTTTCAGTGATAATGCAATAATATTCATCAAATGCATTGCTTTGAGAAGATTTTGCTGTGTTGCAAAAAATTTTGCAATAAAAACATAAAAGATAGTGCTAACGCAATAAATTTGCATTTGCATTGATTTGGTTAAGTGTGCAAAAATGGTCAATGCATTTGCATATTTAATGCAATAGTCCCATATCTGCATACAAGAAAAAGGAAATGTATGGATAGACAAAACCAAAGTAAATTTATTAATTGATAAACCTTTAATACGTTAAATGAGTAAAATAAAATATACATATACATACACATATTTTAATAATTATTTTTAAATGTCTTGTACACATTTTTTAAGTAAAAATTTATTTAAACTTTTTTATATATTTTTCACTACACACAATTGTGTATAACAAACCACAACAAAACAAAATGGCGTATGAAAATTGAAAACAACTTTTGGCAGTCACGCATTAACACTACACGAGAAAAAAATTAACCACTTGAGTACTTGCATATACTTTATATAAATTTACTTTGGGTTGCAGTGTTGCCTCTCTAAAGGCCGGGGCACAATGAATCCGTTATACGTTATACTTCGCCTTTTTCAACTGACATTATCACAACGACGGAAAAGGTTGGCACAATGAGTACTTTATTGACGGAAGCATTTGAACAGCTTCAATATGCTGATTCTCCATTTTATTTATTTAAATCAAATTTTTTTATTTATTTCGTTTATTTCTTTTGTTTAATTTTATTTTGCTGCCACAAAACACAAAAATCTAATTCAAAACATACTAAAAAAAGCAACCAAACTACTAAACGTACGCAAAAAGTTAAAAATGGACCAGTTTTTGTACTTTGCGTTGACGGACACGTACTGAATGTAACAGCCCT
Source organism: Tachina grossa (assembly GCA_949987645.1). NCBI lineage: Eukaryota > Metazoa > Arthropoda > Insecta > Diptera > Tachinidae > Tachina > Tachina grossa. The sequence goes on along the minus strand of OX465278.1, from coordinate 81,569,823 downwards.
CATAAGAAACCATGTATTTAACTTAGCGGTCAGCTGAAAAATGCGAAGTTTAACGTATGACGGATTCATTGTGCCCCGGTCTTAACAACTGACTGGCATTAAAGGCAGTGTTAGCCGAACGTTGCTATTGCTGTAACGTACCGTACTGTTAGCACGTTGGTGCACTTATAGAACACTTAAAAACGTCCTTACGATTTACTTTATTTTGTTGTTTTGGGCCTGTGCCAAACGGTAGCAAAGTACTAGTGTAAGTAAATTTCTGACACTTCTGAGGTGAATAAAATTTCTCTAGCTCTGGGGGCTGGTAGAAATTTTGACACAACAGGTAAATTTTTGACAAGCTGCAATAAGAAGCATAGTATCATAAAATTTAAATCCACCGCCGTGCCCCAATACAAAGGTTTTTACGTCTTTTAAGTTTAATTAGACTGTGAAAAAATCATTGTTTATTTTAGTTTGCGAAAAATGTTGCATCATATATATAATATTATATAATTTATTGCTACAAGAATATTGTTTTATATAAAAATGTCCTCTTAAAAATTTGTTGGTAGCCGGCGGTTTGTAGTCAGGCAAAGCAATACCGCCGCCGCAGCAACTGTTTCATCAGCTTCTTTCTATGCTCAAGCGAATTTGTCAAAATTTTACATTGTCAAAAAATATATCATTTGGCACAGCAGAAAAATGAAATTTTTTCCCCACAGGCAAATATTTTTTTACCATAGTACTTTTCTACCGTTTGACACACGCCCTTTAATATAAAAAAGGAGCAGCTGTTCACAAAACAGTGATGGAAATTAAAAAAGTTCAAATGGTGACTGTAGCGAAGAAAAAGTACCTAAAATATGTACTAAATGCTACTGAAACTGTATCGTAGCATGTACATAAAAATATATGTATGTACTATATACATATGTTATACATTTATAATAAATAAATATGTTCATATATACATACACATCGATGGACACAAGTAGAAAAGCCCTAACTCGCATTTTCATGAAATTCAGCTTTTTAGTGATTCCAATACATTTCACACAAATGCACCACGTCACAAAAATTTATTACAAAAGCATAAAAACAACACTTTAACAAGCAGTTTAACAAAGCAGTTGAACTGTTTATTATTATTTTTTATCTTCTCCTGTAAAGTTGCAATTATTTGAATTAAGGTAGAATTAGCCGAACGTCCACGTAAGCTAATGAAAATGCTGACCGTTTTTGTTGATTGAAAACAATGCAAATGCTTACTGAAATTTGCTGTTACGTTGACGGTACGTCTCAACCTGTATAAAATTTAATTTCCTAACGTTGTTAAGTGACGTTTGTAAGCCAGTGATGATAGCATTGTAAGTTAAATGGAATAGGGGTATATTATTTTGGCTGTTTTTTTGTTCTTTTGTTAATAACAATATCTGTGTGAAAATAATACATAAATATTTGGGTATGTATATACATACTTATGTACACAAATATATACATACATATGTATATATATGTTGTTATATAAGTTAACACACCAAATGTTGCAATCCCACAAAAAACAGTTCTGTTCATCGAAAATAATTAATTTGCTTATATTTAATTTACTGACACTGTCTTCCTTAATAACCAACGAGTTCATCAACATTTATTAAATTTATTTTATTGCTGATTTTGCGTCTACAATATTTTAAATATTTTTAATGGAATACCAGCAAAAAGTTAAATTCTGGTGCATCGGCAAATTAAGGCTAAAAGCATAGGTAACATTATTTTTAGGTGCTAGCTTTTAAGTCAGTCTGTGTTTGTAATCAAAAAGTTAAAGTTGAAAATAAAAAGTAATTAAAAAATAAAAAATAAAATATATTTTTTTTATTGGGAAATTAATAAAAAATCCCTTAACTGGCGCCCAATGTTTAAAGTTCGCAGTATCCTGTAAAAATAGTGTAGAAAAAGTGCCCTAAAGAAGTGCCATCACGCTGAAAGACCTACAGTAGTGCGACTATCAGGAGACAAAGGCGACAACTGCTTAGCGTTAAAGCCCTAAGAGGACTAACCGTAACCCCACGTAGAGTGTGAAAAGGAAGACCCCAGTAACGGCAAGCAAAAAGGATAAGTCACCGTCACCGTGGGATGAAATTAATTATAATAACGTAAGAAATATGTTTAAGTTAAATGTTAAGAATAATTAAAATAAACCATAAAGCAATTTTGTCTAACACTATAAAAAACCAAAAGGTGAAAATAATTTAATCAAAATTTAAAAAAAAAAGTGAAAACAAATTTTAATACAAATGATGAAATTTTAATACACAGATGCAACACAAACTGCAAGAAAAGTGAAAATATTTAATGTTTTTTGAAATATCTAATATTTTTAATAGAATTCAATAAATAGAAATATAACAAAAATTAAAAATTTTAAAAACCCCCGACTTTTTCAGAAAAGATGTTATATCTTACAAACGGCTGGACCGATTTTCTTCAAACATAGCTAAGAACCCTCTCGATCAAGTTATCTTTCAAACAGAAAAAACTAAATGAAAATCGGTCCAGCCGTTTGGCCTGTACGTGGACACGGACACACTACAAACTTATAACACCCCTTTTTGTTAGTCGGGGTTCAAAATACAATTTTTTAAAGAAAATAAGGTAGAAATATTAAAGAAGATTTTTTGAATCATAATTTATAAATATTAATTTTATCAGTTTTTTACAAGGTATTACACTACATAGTCTGCGATTCCTATGGAACCCTCCAGATTGTTTAAAAGTTAACACAGTGACATTTTTTTTATCCCAAAGTAATTTACATTTAATTTCACAATATTATAAATAAAAAAAGTTCAACTGCTCGTTTAACATAAACAAAAAAATTATAGCAAACATGTCGAATCCGAATAACCTCATCAGACCTAGTATCTTAGAAGCACCTGGCGTATCAAATACCCAGCGTGAAGTGCTGACGTCCCCGTCTGCATGGATTTAGGCGTTACTGTTTTCCTTTCTTCGGTTTGCTCAACTTGTTTTTGTTTGGTTTTATTTTCCCAAAACTTTGCCAATAGTATGAGGATCAAAACAATAATTATTATCGTAAAAATGGTATTAAAGCTGAAGCCAATTTTATTGATCAGGTTAATTTTTGAAATTCTATTTCTGTTTTGTATCCCAAGATCTTTAATCATCTCCAAGGATAAAATTTCTTCCAACTGATCTTTAGCTGTTATCTGCTGTAAAATAGCTGACAATGGTTCCATATATGTTGTCTCTTGCACATAGAACACTTTATCGTGTAATGCTATAGTCGAATTATGATGTTTTATAATGAATGTACCCGTTAGTGGAATCGGCTGGTTATCAATCAATACGGTATCATTATAGTCATTAAGAAATAGTAAACCAGGCTGTATTTCTTCGAAATCACTTACATGATCAGCGTTGGTACTCGTGCAATTCGGCATTTGGCTTTTCAATAATCTAATTATACAACTAATTTCTCTTAATTCTACTTAATTTTGTTCATTACAGATTGTTTTTTTGTTATATTTCTTACAGTTAGATTTAATTCTAAAAACTTTTTTCTTACACTTTAGGATTCTATCGTATTCTATTTTAGTTATTCTATTATATTTTTAACAGATTTCAAAATAAGAGTTTCACATTCTTCTTCCTTTGTAGTGGGTAGACTTAAGATGCCCTGCAGAAAGTGCGAATAATGACATTGTAGTGATTTACTAGTGACATTGTCAGTAGTACTACTGACCAGGTGTACCCCAGCCAATGTAATCATCTATTGACATTTAACATTAGCTTGTCATTGAAAATCCACCACTAGACTGTAGCACTGCTGACGAAGTAGTTCTTTTGGGACCACATGGAGACATTGACACCAAAGAATCACTAGTAAATTTTAGGGGGTCTAGTCTACAATATCGATATTTCCTCGCTCGTTGTCAATAGTAAATTTATAGTGATTTTCTAGTGACATTGTCAATAGTGCTACTGATATTTGAACAAAAGTTTCACTAGTAGATTTAAGTAACCCTCGTCTACATATATTTATTTAATATTATTGCACAGAGTAATAAAAAAGAAAAACAATCTATTGATGCGTTCATTGACAATATCACCAGAAATATACTAGAACTATTGTCTCTAACGTATCTTTACTCGCACGTAAAAGGAAAGTTGTCGACATTTTGACTAGTGCAATTGTCGCTGGAGAAAGAGTATGGACATAGAGACATATGGTCCTAGGCTGACTAGAGGGTGTAAACAATCATGGAGCCATTTACGGCTACATTAATATCTGTGAATTCTAATTCTTCCTTTATATTTATATACGGTATACTTTTATGATTGACAATTTTTTCAATAATTTTTATCTCTAAATTAGATAATATGAATGAGTTTACAAATTTTAGATTTCGCCCAGTTCAAGGCATATTCAATAATTCTTCCTTGATTAATTGCAATTGATATTTAGTTTTTAAACTTAATTCTAATTTTATATTATCTCTAACGACTTTCGTTATTTGGTTCATTCTTATATTTTGTTCATTTATTTTCTCAATTAACTGTTTGTTTATAACTATTTGTCTGTTATTATTTTCATCTAAATTCTTTAAATTCTCGTTTATTATTCTCTAGGTCATGGTGGTCGGGGTTACCTGCGACCCACTTCCATGCGGATCCTATGAAGTTTAGTGATCGTTTTTTTTTTGTTTTAGGGGTGATCCTTGATATTAGTGTACAAATTTGGGACATCTCATGTAAGAGAAATGGGTATAACTCCTGTGATTCTGTTATGTTATTGTTTATTATTTTCTCTATTGTGTTTGTCAGTTGGTCATATTCCGATAAGTCAATTATGTGAATTATCTTAAAAGTACCTTCTTGTATTCTTGCTATGTCATCTTTAATGGTGATTAACTGAGAGCTTGTGTAGTCCAATACTTGGAACTCTGCATGCACCATATAGGTGAGAATTCTAAAAAACGATAAAATTTTAATTTCCATGTCCCCTTATCAGTCGATAGTTAAATCTAAAATATATTTTATTATCATTATCTAATTATATATTCTTTCAATTCACTTTTCTTTTATTAGATTAACATAATATTTTTCCGTATTCTTAATCGTATATAGTATCTTAATTTTTAGTAGGTCGTACGCCTATGGCATATTGTTCGACATTATAATATTTTCATTCCTTACATCGTATTTTTTAAAAACGGTTAAAATCGTATACCTATGGCATATTAGTCGATTCGTACGCAATTGTATAAATTCTATATTCTAATGGGGATTCCTTTTTTCTCATTTCCAATTCTTACTTTCTTAACTTTGCATATCTGTGTTGACAAATTCCTCTACAAAAACTTAAAATTTTACGAATCTTATTTTTCCAATGTGTTCTATAACACCTTTATGACTATTTAGATATTTCTCTTGGCTATTTTTCTTTCTGTTGTTATTGTTATTATCGTCCATATAATTTGTTTTTAGTTTATTATTTTATTTATTATTCTTTCTTATATGAGATTTGTGAACAATTTTTCTAGATTCTGTGAGAATTGTTCCTCCTTTGTCTTCTTTTACTACCTATTCCTAGGTAGGCAATTTGTTACCTAATCTTTTTTTTATTTTTACATATACGATATCATTTGGGTTATAACTAGGGAAAGGAGTTCTTTTTTTATTATGGAACTCGAGGTCTTTATTTTGTTTGTCTATAAGTTTTCTCACATTGTCTATTCTATCCTTTTCTATCTGTTCTGGGTCTGAACTCGCGGTTGGTCCAAAAAATGCTTCTATCGGTTTCTTCTTAATTGTCGAGTGTATTGAATTGTGGTATTTGTATAGCGATCTAAAGAGTAATTCCTCAAAATTTCGGTGAGTCTTTTGGGTTTTTACGCATCGCCTGATTTCAGACAGAGTGGAATGGAAGCGTTCTATTTGTCCGTTAATGGTACTTGTGTATGGGGGTGTTCTAAATATTTCAATTCCGTGTTGGTTTTCAAGCATAAACGTTATGGAAGCCGAATTTAAGGATTTCTTGTTGTCTATCACAACTTTTTTAGGGATGCCAAGGGATATTAATAATTTTTGTAAAGGTAGCCTTACGTCTTCTATTGCTCTTGAGTTTAAAAGTTTTGCCTGTGCGTATTTCGCAAATTTGTCTATGGCGGTCAATATAACTTTATTGTTGATATGATAAATGTCAATATGTACAATATGTCCTGGATACTCGGGAATTGGAGTAGTGTGGAGAACAGGTGTTACTGGATGTCTTTCGTATTTATTTTCCTGACATATTTTGCATTGTTTTAGTATCTTCTTAGCTTTCGCGTTCATTTGGGGAAGTAGTATTTTTTTAGCTGTGCTCTATTTTCAATTATATTTCTATGGGCCCTATTGTGTTCTTGAATTATTTTAGCTTCTTGTTGTGCTTCTTCTGTTAAATCATCCTCAAATTTCCTAGTATATCGTGTTCTGTAGTGGGTAAAGTGTAAAGGATATACGGATTGAATTTTTCCTAAAATAGGATCGCCAGTAAAAATTCCATTTGTTACCGAAGGGTTTAGGTATCGCTTTAAGATACTTACAAGATTTTCTTCATTAAATTGAGGCTCGATTATAATGTGTCTATGATAGGTAGGGAAAATAATTTTGAATTGATAGGAGGCTGTATCTCAAATTGAAAGAAATAGTTGATTTTTGAATACGTTAACTGGTACGTCTTTATATGGTATTAAATTTTGTGAAGAACTTTCTTCGCTATGTTGTGTCGCTGTCAGTGAGTTTACCTGTTGTTTGCTTGGTGGAATCCTAGACAACGTATCTGCTACGACGTTCATCCTACCCGGCTTATATTTAATTTCGTAGTTATATTCCTCTAGTATGGCCTTCCATCTTTTTAATTTGCTGTTACAATTCTTATTACTTAGCGCGTAAGACAGTGGTTGATGGTCTGTAAATATTTTGATGGCGGCTGAACCATAAAGATACCCTCGTAAAGTTTTTAAGGCCCACACGATAGCGAGCATCTCTTTCTCGTTAGTCGCATAGTGCTCCTCGCTTTTTGAGAGTGTCCCCGACATAAATATAATAGGTTTTCCTTCTTGTTCCAATACTGCGCCTATTGCATAATTGGAAGCATCTGTTGTCAAGTGGAATTCTTTTTGAAAGTCTGGGTAGTGTAGCATTACTTCATTTGAGGTAAGGGTTCTTTTAATTTTATTGAAAGCTTCTATTGCACTATTGTTAAGAGATATTTTCTTCTTTGCAGATAATCGCTTGGACAGTCGTCCCTCCTCCCCTCTTAAAATTAGGGTAAGTGGTTTTGCCAACTTAGCGTAATCCTTAATGAAACGTCTGTAAAATCCAGACATTCCCAAGAATGATCTAAGTTCATTGATGGTCTTAGGAATAGAAACATTTTCTATTGCTTTCACTTTTGCTGGGTGCGCTTTAACTTCCTCATCTGTTACAATAAATCCTAAGAATTCAACTTCTCTCGAGAAAAACTTACACTTGTCTAATTGGATTTTCATATTTGCGTCTTCTAGTACTCCGAAAATGGTTTCTAAATTATTTGCATGTTCTTCCTCGGTTTTGCTAAGGATGATGATATCATCAATGTAGACGTAACAAATTTTGCATATATGCATTCGCAAAATATCGTCTAACGCGCGTTGAAAGATTGCAAGGGCATTCTTTAACCCGAAAGGAAGGCGAGTAAACTCATATTTTCCATTGTTGATGGAAAATGCAGTCTTCTCTATATCTGATTCCTTTAAAGGAATCTGGTGAAATCCGCTTTTTAAGTCTATCACGGAGAAAAAATTTTTGCGTCCCAATTGCGCAAGAACCTCGTTGATTTCAGGAATTAGATATCGGTCGCTAATTGTTACCGAATTCAATTTTCTGTAATCAATTACTAGCCTATACTGTTTATTTCCTGCAGAGTCTGGTTTTTTATTTACAATCCAAACACGTGAATTGTAAGGTGAGCATGATAGTATTCGAGAAGTTTATTTATCTCTTCTTCTACCTTTGACTTAAGTGACATTGGATAAGGGTAGTATCTGGTATAAATTGGGGATTCTGTTGATGTTCTAATCTCTACAACTACTATTGTTGTGTACGTAAGGTTTTTGTCCGGATCAGCGAATAAGGTTGGAAACGTGTTTAACAATGATTTTATCGTAGTCCTCTGGTCTAGAGTCAAATGTTCTATTTTTATGTCAATATTGTGTACACTCTTCGATACTTGTTGTTTTATTGGAACCCTAATTTTGTTTTCTATTAGCATATAGTCATCTGACGCAAATATGACTGCTTGTAGCTGTTTTAAACTGTCGTTGCCAATGATAGCGTCGAAAGATTTTAGTCTCGGTAGAATAAAAAATTGTAAGTCTTCTGTCCATAAGTCCGAAAAGATTGAGTTCAATGTGATGTGAAACCTTAGTTTTGCCACCTATTGAATCTGTGAAGAAAATGTCCTGGTTAGGTTTAGGGTGTTTTGCGAGTGAAGGCTGTATATAATTTTTGTTGGAACCTATGCCTATGCGAAATTTAAGTACTTTTCCATCACCTGTCCTACATTCAAAATAGGGAAGTGATGAACCGTTTAGTCTAAAAAATGAACATCAACGAATTGATTAGGGTCGTATTAGGGATAATCTTTTTCTTGAGTTTCGTATTGTTGTGAATATTCTTGCCAAGATTGTTCATGACTCGTTTCTTTTTGCAAAATTTTTTCGTTATTTTCTGTATTATAATGCTGGTTACTGTTTGTATCTTGAGAGATATGATTAACTCTCTGATACTTATTTGGGTAACTTTGTCTAATCTGGTTTGATAGTGGTGGTGGTCGCTTTCCTGAGAATGCGTTAAAATTCGGTCGGTTTATGTAATTAACGCCTCTTGTTTGTTGCGAACTATCTATTTTCATGGGTATTGGCTTAGGAAGGGGTTTTGGGGCAACTGCTCTTGGAGGCTGTAAATTTTGATGCTGCGGAAAGTTGCTATAGTTTTGAGGACGTATGAGATTGTGATAAGAGAAATTATTCTGGTTTATTGAGGGCCTAGCAGAGAGATACTGAATATGTGGTTGGTTTTTCATTGCCTGTGGAATGAATGCTGTCTGTGGATAAAATGGCGATCTTTGTAATTGCGGTACTTGTACCTGAGGTGAGTGAAATCTTCGATTTTTGTTTTGGTTGTAAGTGTATTGTGACCTATAGCCCTGATTTTCTAGTTTCATGCATAGGTGTAGAGCTTGTGGTAAGTCTGAGGGCTCCTTCATGCCCAAAAGTTTCGGAAAGTCGTCATTAAGGCCTCTTATGAACGTCTCAAGAGCCTTGCTTCTATAAGTTTGCGTTAGCAAATGCAAAGCTTCCTGTCCTATCTCTAAACTTGATATTTTATTCAGTATAAGTGAAAGGTGGTTGTAAGCCTCCTGATAAAACTGGTGAATAGAGTTTTTCCCTTGCACTAAAGATGCGAGCTGACACTCAAGAGTTGTAATGTCACGTCTGTCTGCATAGTGGAGATTCAAGCAATGGCATATTGCTTTCCAATCCAAAGGCACATTATAGGATTCTAGAATCATGTCGGCATTTCCTGTCACTTTGTTTCTTATAGTATTAAGGATGCCATAGTATTTTGGTGTTCCTCTTGTGTTTTCGTAAATCTTGAGGACGCGATCTACGCTTTTCCTCCAAGAACTAAATTCCGCCGGATTTCCTGAAAAATCCTTTAGGATTTTTACGATGTCAGGTATTCTATCTAGGTCTCCTGTTTGACCGAAATGTTCCGATCTAATCGTCTCGTCTGTTGCAGTCGTAAGTATACTATTTGGATTATTACTAACATTTTCCTGCACTACTCTTTTAACGATAGTACTAATTAGTCATTCTAAGTCTGATTGCGTTATTGGTTGAACTGCTGGTGCAGATTGACTTTCCTGTGTGGATTCACGCTGGGTATTTGATACGCCAGGTGCTTCTAAGATACTAGGTCTGATGAGGTTATTCGGATTCGACATGTTTGCTATAATTTTTTTGTTTATGTTAAACGAGCAATTGAACTTTTTTTATTTATAATATTGTGAAATTAAATGTAAATTACTTTGGGATAAAAAAAATGCCACTGTGTTAACTTTTATACAATCTGGAGGGTCCCATAGGAATCGCAGACTATGTAGTGTAATACCTTGTAAAAAACTGATAAAATTAATATTTATAAATTATGATTCAAAAAATCTTCTTAATATTTCTACCTTATTTTCTTTAAAAAATTGTATTTTTAACCCCGACTAACAAAAAGGGGTGCTATAAGTTTGTAGTGTGTCCGTGTCCATGTACAGGCCAAACGGCTGGACCGATTGTCATTTAGTTTTTTCTGTTTGAAAGATACCTTGATCGAGAGGGTTCTTAGTTATGTTTGAAGAAAATCGGTCCAGCCGTTTATAAGATATAACATCTTTTCTGGAAAAGTCCGGGGTTTTTAAAATTTTTAATTTTTGTTATATTTCTATTTATTGAATTCTATTAAAAATATTAGATATTTCAAAAAACATTAAATATTTTCACTTTTCTTGCAGTTTGTGTTGCATCTGTGTATTAAAATTTCATCATTTGTATTAAAATTTGTTTTCACTTTTTTTTAAATTTTGATTAAATTATTTTCACCTTTTGGTTTTTTATAGTGTTAGACAAAATTGCTTTATGGTTTATTTTAATTATTCTTAACATTTAACTTAAACATATTTCTTACGTTATTATAATTAATTTCATCCCACGGTGACGGTGACTTATCCTTTTTGCTTGCCGTTACTGGAGTCTTCCTTTTCACACTCTACGTGGGGTTACGCTTAGTCCTCTTGGGGCTTTAACGCTAAACAGTTGTCGCTTTTGTGTCCTGATAGTCGCACTACTTTAGGGCTTTCAGCGTGATGGGACTTCTTTAGGGCACTTTTTCTACACTATTTTTACAGGATACTGCGGACTTTAAACATTGGGCGCCAGTTAAGGGATTTTTTATTAATTTCCCAATAAAAAAAATATATTTTATTTTTTATTTTTTAATTACTTTTTATTTTCAACTTTAACTTTTTGATTACAAACACAGACTGACTTAAAAGCTAGCACCTAAAAATAATGTTACCTATGCTTTTAGCCTTAATTTGCCGATGCACCAGAATTTAACTTTTTGCTGGTCTTCCATTAAAAATATTTAAAATATTGTAGACGCAAAATCAGCAATAAAATAAATTTAATAAATGTTGATGAGCTCGTTGGTTATTGAGGAAGATAGTGTCAGTAAATTAAATATAAGCAAATTAATTATTTTCGATGAACAGAACTGTTTTTGTGGAATTGCAACATTTGGTGTGTTAACTTATATAACAACATACATATACATATGTATGTATATATTTGTGTACATAAGTATGTATATACATACCCAAATATTTATGTATTATTTTCACACAGATATTGTTATTAACAAAAGTACCAAAAAACAGAGCCAAAATAATATACCCCTATTCCATTTAACTTACAATGCTATCATCACTGGCTTACAAACGTCACTTAACAACGTTAGGAAATTAAATTTTATACAGGTTGAGACGTACCGTCAACGTAACAGCAAATTTCAGTACGCATTTGCATTGTTTTCAATCAACAAAAACGGTCAGCATTTTCATTAGCTTACGTGGACATTCGGCTAATTCTACCTTAATTCAAATAATTGCAACTTTACAGGAGAAGATAAAAACATAATAATAAAAAGTTCAACTGCTTTGTTAAACTGCTTGTAAAAGTGTTGTTTTTATGCTTTTGTAATAAATTTTTGTGACGTGGTGCATTTGTGTGAAATGTATTGGAATCACTGAAAAGCTGAATTTCATGAAAATGCGAGTTAGGGCTTTTCTACTTGTGTCCATCGATGTGTATGTATATATGAACATATTTATTTATTATAAATGTATAACATACATAGTACTTACATATATTTTTATGCACATGCTCCGGTACAGTGTTAGTAGCATTTACATATTTTATGTACTTTTTCTTCGCTACAGTCACATTTGAACTTTTTTTTCCATTACTGTTTTGTGAACAGCTGTTCCTTTTTCATATTAAAACAACAAAACAAAGTAAAGGGTACGTACGTTTTTAAATGTTCTATAAGTGCACCAACGTGCTAACAGTACAGTACGGTACGATACGGTAGAACAACAGCAACGTTTGGCTAACCCAGCTTTTAGGGTCTTTCTATCACGATATGCATACAACATGAAATAATTATTACATGCGTGCATACACAATAAGAGGTTCTGATAGCATTTAAATCCTTTAATATAAATATATGAGTATTATGCCCATACATATTTATGCACATCTTTATTACATATAAGTACATATACATACATACATACTTATGTATAAATTTGTGTACATAAGTATGTATGTACATACCCAATTATTTATGTATTATTTTAATTTGGTTTTTCACACAGATATTATTATTAACAAAAGTACTACCAAAAACTGAGACAAAATACCCCTATTCCATTTAACTTACAATGGTGTACCATTACTGGCTTACAAACGTCACTTAACAACGTTAGGAAATTCTATTTTATACAGGTTGAGACGTGCCGTCAACGTTACAGCAAATTTCGATAAGCGTTTCCATTGTTTTCAATCAACAAAACCGATCAGCTGTTTCGTTAGCTTACGTGGACGTTCGGCTAATTCTACTTTAAGGCCAGGTTTACATCTGTGTGCCAATAATAATAATAGACAATTTTATAAAACAATAAATATATGTCTGAATCAAAAAGTTTTTCATTAGTAATTAGTTGGTTACGATTTTTTGGGTAAATGTCACACAAGAAATGCCAGATGTAAACTCAGCCTAACTCACTCTCTTTTCTTTGAGTGTTGTTAGTAAAGCTGTCTTTACATGGTAATATGTACAATGTAATACGACATGTCAAAATATGCTGTAGAACATACAAAATCTTATCATGTAAAATCAAAATGTATCGAGTAGGAGAGAATACGGATAGAAAATTTGACAAGCGGTCGGTAAATGTTTATTTTCTAAAGCATTTTAGAAACTTAAGTATTCTCATCACAAAAGAGGTGTATTTCAAAGTAAACGTTGCCATCATTGATGGTATTTATTGAAGGGGTTAACACTGTTACAAAAACAAACAAAATGTTAAGGGTAATAACATCGGCTCCATGGTACATAAAAAGTTCAAATATGCATCGTGATTTATATATGCCACTAGTAATAGAAGAAATTGCAAAATAGGCAGGCAAATATTTAACAAAACTTGAGTCACATCCTAATCCGCTTGCTCGTAATATTTTGAACTTTACTGGACACATCCGCCTAAACAAGAGAGACACAAGGGCTCTTATACTCAACACTCCCGATGGGACTGCTTGATAATACATTTATTTTTCCTTTTTGATTATCACTACTTATGTATTATTTATAACTATCACTAAGTTTATGTCCGACGCTGGTCGGGCCTAATAATTATATTTTAGATTTAAGATTTGAATACTTATTGTTAGTGCACATATGAAGATACAATAAATAAATATATGTATTTAAAAAAAATTTGTCCGAACGCACTGTGGTATGTAGTATATAATTACTTGAAATAAAATGGATATGCATATGTATTTCTTCAAATAAAATATTTTATTATATAATAAAAACAGTTCATATTACAAAAAATAAATAAATAAGGTTCATATATTTGATTGCAGAATTGCATAAATATATACATTTTTCATTAAAAAACTAATTGAAAGCCTGAAATCGTAAGAAATACACAAATTTTGTGTTTGAAATTAAATGTTTTTAAATATTTTAGCTGCCGTGGAAAAAATGATTTAATATACCATCACCATAAAATTTACTGCATGTTAAATTAAAAAATCCCCATGAAAAATATTATTCACGATAAGTGGAATCAAAATAGAGAACACATTTCTAGAGAAAACTTGCTCACGATTGGGGAAAAGGGGAATATTTTGATGGAAAAACTGTTCACGATAGAGATTAATATTATTGGAAAAATTAAATTTCGTCCTATTTTTAAGTCCCACTTTTTTAAGGAAATGTCTGGGTTTTTTCCCTCTGCTGTCCTCTTATTATAAATTAAGCGATAACACCCCTATAAGATCACACCTGACATTATCATTACCTTTACAAGGAATTTCATATACAACGTTGTTTTGTTGCAATTTTTATACAGGTGTTTTTGTTTTTGTAAATATCGTATTTAATGTTTTATTTGGTTTGTATGCCAAACATATGTTATTATTATCTATTGTTGTTTTTATGTTTTTATTGTCGGTAAGGCCGGGTATATATTTAATACTGCAATTGCAATATCTTTGGTGTTCTGTGCTAGGGTTGCTAGGTTTGCGGTTTTTTGAAGGCGTGTAGGATGAAATTAATGATTGTATTAATTTCGTGGGACAACTGTTGTTTTTTAAAATGTTAAAATTTTTTTCTATGTTGTGCGTGTGAAATTGACTGTCACTGATGTCTAGTACTCTACGAACAAAATTTTTGGCGGTGTTAATTATCTGCGTTTTTGGTTGTGTTGCATTGAAATTTATTTGCATACCAATCAAACGCTATTTTCTCTGCATTTCTACATAATTTAGTATCAAGATATACAATTTCTTTGTTTCTTTCCACTTCGATGGTGAATTTTAATTTTGGATGATATCCATTAAACGTTTTTAGAATGGCATCCTTGTCGTCGATTTTTATGATAGTTAAAAAGTCATCAACATATTTTGCTATGTATTTTATGTGTATATTTTTGTTTTTAAGTTCAGCTATTGCTACGTCTAGTAAGAGAGAGCGGGTTACCCATTGGCATACCGAAGATTTGATTATATGTTATGTCTTTGTATTTACATAAAATAGTTGTTGTCATACAAACAAAATTTTAAAATATACAGAAATTTGGAACGTGCAATCGTAGTGTTTGTTTTAATTTGGTCCCATTTGCTCATTATGTTATTTATAGCAGTGTGTTTTGGTATATTTGTGAAGAGGGAAACTACGTCAAGAGATATTAAAATATTTTTTTCATCTAACTTTATACTTTGCAGCTGATTTTTTAGTTAGAAAGAGTTTTTTATGTTGTACTTGTCTGATATTATGTTTTTCAGAATTTTCCCATGTATTTACTGAGTTGGTAACATGGGACTTGTACTGATGACACTATAGGTCTCAATGACATTTGAGCTTTATGAATTTTCGGGAGTCCATAAATTCTCGGCGCAGTCCCGGCAGAACACATGAGTATTCGTTTTGTAAAATTATCTATATTTACGATTTGATATATTGTCGTTTGTGTAGATCTGTAATTATTTCGTTATTTGTTTTAATCAGTTTTTGTGTGGGGTCTGTCCTCATGACTCTGTAAATGTTTTTGTCTCATAAAAGTTTATCCATTTTGGAATTATATTCCTCTTTGTATATTGCAACTGTTTTGTTTCCCTTATCAGCTTGTGTAATAATTACGTTGTTATGAATTTTCAAGATTTTTTTGGTTTTTTCAAAAATTGCCAAAATGAATTTTTCCCTAGGGCTGCTTTTAAGGTTTCTTTTGAAGCATGTTACCATATTTCCCAAACTTTTTCTTCTTACTTCCTTTTCGCCGTTATTATTAATCTCTAATTTCTGTATGCATTCCTCAATATCAGCTATAATCTCAAGTGGTGAAAAACTCTGTCGATTAATTGGGAGAGCAAACTTTTTCCCCAAATATAATAACCACCTACTTTCCCAAAGTATTTCTATTTCCGTTTTATTTTCAAACCAGTGATCATTAAATTTTAACTCTTGTTCATTGAAATGTTTTACTTTAAGTGTGTTTAATTTATTTATGTGTTTGTTCTTAATATTAGCTGTTATATGTTTTGATCTTTATGTTTGATTTTTCATAAATTTTTCAAAGTCGTCTTTTGTAACTAAATTTTGTTTACATTTATGATTTGAACAGGCTAAAGTTCGTATAGCTTTTTAAGCCAAATTATATGTGATAATTATTAATGAACAAATAACAGCAAAGTTCGTTGTAAATATTCTGACAACACATAGTTGAACGGAAGAGCTAGCGGTTTTCGAAGGCCACTAAACCTTCATCATCAGCGTTCTTCTGTGTTTGGTCCACTGTGTGTGGTGTCAGTTGATGTAGATTTCTGCTTTATATACGAAACTTTTTTGCAAATGGAATATGTGAATTGTCTTAATTCATCGTATTTCAATTTGCTGAAAGATTTTTTGTAATGAAAGCTCACTTTACCATCTTTAAATTTACAACAGTCTTACCATTGTCGTTTGTTCCTTACTAATTATACACATGTTAGTTAATTTGCTTATTTTTGTTCTACTTAAGACAAACTTCTTTGGTTTGTTACTATTAAGTATATTTATTTAATTTTTGGCACAAGCCAATGACTATTAATTTAGTTAATTTAATTATTACTTTTCGAACTTCATTTGTTTCTATATTTATGATTTGAACAGGCTAAAGTTCGTATCGCTTTTTAAGCCAAATTATATTTGATAATTATTAATGAACAAATAACAGCAAAGTTAGTTGTAAATATTATTATAAATCAAGTTCGAAGAATAATAATTAAATTTGTATACATTGTTTAAGATGAAAAAGATATTGAGATATGTATTTCTAAATTAAGATTTTTTTTAAATTATATTCTATTTTTTAAACTGTTTCTTTATAGACCGGCACTCGAATAATTGAACTACCCTCGTAGTTGCATATTTTGTGTGGTTAGGTACTATACCATAATTTCTGCATGCCAATAAGAATCTTAAAATTTGCTGCTTGTGTGCTAACTTTTTCAAGTCGTTGCAATATTCTTTCATAGTGCTACAAGTTCTGCGGTCATATTTGAGTTCTTTATGTTTGAAGAAACCTTTCATGTTTTTGTTTGAATGTTATTACAAGTTAAAAAGTTGATGTTTTCAATTTTATTATATGAAACTTTAGCTTTTGGTGATGGAAAGTTCCTAGAAACACAAGGTTTAATAATTAGACCTCCAGATCTTCACAAAATCAAAAAACTGGTTCTGCAAACGTACAATTTTAACTCCAAAAAATGAAAAAGCAACCACAATTAATAGGGCAACATTAAAGTCATTCGATTCGTTCGAGATGGAATATCTCTCAATCGATTCAGTCAGTTGAAGAAGCAGTAAACTATCCTGTTGAGTTTCTCAATTCTTTCAATCCTCCAGGATTTCATTTTCACAAGCTTACGGTAAAAATTGGTGCCTCTGTAATGTTGCTGCGAAACTTTAAACCTCCAAAACTTTGTAATGGAACAAGACTACGGATAAAATCATTGCACAGAAATGTCATAGAAGCTACTGCGTTAACAGGATGCCCTTAAGGTGAGTATGTCTTCATTCCACATATTCCTCTTAAAACCATCGAGACCACTAAAGCTATCGTTCGCAATTACAATAAACAAATCACAAGGACAATCTTTAAAAGTTGTCAGAGTTGACTTGAGCGAAAGTTGCTTTTCTCATGGCCAATTATATGTAACCTGTTCAAGAGTAAGTAAATCTAAAAATCTTTACGTTCTCTCTCCTGATGGCAAAACTGAAAGAAGTACTTAAATAAAAATAATTAATAAAATTAAACTGAACATGTTGACAATTTGCAGTCATTATTAAACATTAACGCCACTCCTGCAGACACCGTGTCACTGGTTGCAAACATTGAATTTACCGAGTTAAAAAATAAATGTTCAAAACGACTATTTTGATTTTTTGTCCATTTCGGATAACACTTACATAATAGTTACTATATTTTGCTACAAACACCTATAACTACCATTTGATGTTACCCATTTCATGTATGGTAATATGTAAGCCGGCAGCGATGTCGGAAGTCATTCGACAGTTCACCATCTCACACATTTTCACCTTAATAACAAATAAAAAAGTTCGCAGTTAATTACTTACGGCTTACAATTCTTACTGGTTCTAATTATTCATTCCGTTCTGCGATTGCTGAAAGCATTTTTTGTGCGGAAGAAATATTTGCGATTATTCATTCCGTTGCTGCGGTATTTTTCCGCAATTGCGGTATCAACTCTACCGTGATGGTATAGATATTTTTCTTCATTTTGCTTACGCTCAAATTCAATAACGGAAGGCTTGCGGAAAGATCAAAAATGTAAGGAAATGTAAAAAATTTTCAATTATATAACTTATTTAAAATTATTTTGTTTGTTTTATTCTTGAAAAATATTTTGTGAAGGAATAAAGGAGAAAAATGCACGCAAATTCAGGAAATGGTGAATTTAATGAAAAAAAAAAATACGGACATTGCGTGCGGCTTTAGCCAACGCTCCTCAGCAGAAGTTAAAAAATTTTCGGAATATTTAACTCTAAAATTGAATGGTTCCGGACCGCCTTTAAAAGATGACAGCGGTTGGAAAAAGGTAAGGCAGCCTTTAACAAAATTTTGTTTGCACAATTATTAACTGTATTACATTGTAGGCATGGACAGATTACAAAAGCGGTGTGAAAAAGAAATCAACAAAAAACAACCAGCTTTTAACTGGAACAGGAGAAGGTCCACACAGAGAAGTTCAACTAATTGAAATAGAAGAAGATATTCACGGAATATCTAATGTGAAAAATTTCGGAGTTTTCAGAAATTCGTTGACAAAAATGGATGCATTGTCTGAATGCTTAGAAATAGATTTGCCAGAAAATATAACAGAAGAAACTGAATTTTTGGTTGATGAAGATTTTACAACTGCGGAAAGTGGGCATAAAGATATCAGTACGGAAAGCATTACTCCCGTAAGTGTGAGACCGCGACCTTTGGCGTTTTTTTTTATAAAAATAATAAAAATAAAAAAAAGACAGAACTGCTTAAGGATTAAATTAATACCCAAACAAAATGGCTTTGGACGTATCAGCTTCTCTAGAATCGATTATGTATCATAACAAGGAAAATTATAAAGTTTCAAAAGATATTAAGAGATCCATATATACAATAAGCGATAAAAAAAAGAAACAGACCAAAATCCTTGGACAGCAGTTGGAAGAACAAAAGAAACACAACGAAGAAATGAGAAAATTGTTAATGAAAAAAATTTAACTTAAAGAAAACATTTTAAAGCGAACAAACAACTACAACGAAATTAGGTATATTAAATTGTTATTTGATACACTTTCTGCCGTATTTATAGTGCCTTATTCACTAAAAATATCTGTGTTTAATAAGAAGTTTATGCATACGGTGACCATAATTTTTAAATCAAAATACAGAACAAGAAAATATTTAAAAAACACCAACTAAGAGACAAACAACCTTACAGACATATTAAACATATTGATTTTCATTGATTTATTAAATTTTTATTTTTTGGACCAAGGCAAAATTAACAACAACAAAAATCAAAAAGTAACATAACAATGTAATCACATACGCTAATCTACATACATATGTATGTATTTATATGTATGTATGTATATCAGGCGGCCAACTCTATAATTCGAAACGAAAGAAAATGCTTTCGAATTTACACGTCATAAGCATACAAATTCGAAAATATTTTCTTTCGTTTCGAATTACACAGTAGACCCCCTGTACAAAAAATTAATAGTTACATACATACTCGTAGTTTTAATTTTAGTATTTTTCTGCGGAATAAATTTGTATTACGAAGTATTGATTTCATTTTTAATACTCTTTAAGCTCAATACAATTTAAATCATAGATAGGAAGCATTTATTATTTGGCAAAGTAATCTAAATGCCGATACTGATAGGGCGAGATCTTCGTGTGCCAAAGTACTGAGGCGTAAAAAAGCTCTTTACGAGAATCGTCTCCTTGATAAAGTTCTTGCTGCCCATTTACTCTTTTAACATTCGTTGAAAGAGTAAAGAATAATGCTAGTTCCAGGGTGACCGATGACATTTTTCAAAAAGTGGCACCAAATAGGGGATTTATCAAAAAAAGGGGGCAAAATTAAAAAAAACGCGAAAACTACACCAAACTTTTTATTTTTAATGTATTTTCATATAACTCACAGGGGGACAAAAAGTGGCAAGGCAGTTGAAAAAGGGGAAAAGAAGTTTGAAAAAGTGGCAATTTGCCACTTAAGTCGGTCAAACGGTCACGCTGGCTAGTTCTTCAAATCCGACTCTTTTAAGGGATGACCTAATATTCACTGATCCGTCCGATAAAGCTAAGCTACTAGCTGAGATATTTGCAAGTAATCCCTACTTGCCGGAAAGCAATCAGCCTCTGCCTATGCTAGAGAGAGTATCCGCTACTATGCCTAAGATATTCAATCGAGCTCGGGCAGTAAAGAGTTTTTCGGAACTCAACATAAACAAGTCTCCCGACCCGAAAGGCATTCCAGCACTGGTCTTGAAGCAGTGCTTCTCGACGCTAGCACGTCCAGTGTGTCTAACGAAGCTACTACCCTGGAAGTTATCGCCCAATCGCAATATGTTCGGCAGTTTCCAAAGTGATGGAAAGTATGGTGAATTTCCATCTTGTAAGGTATCTGGAGTCCAACAGCCTATTCAACGACCGGCAGTATGGGTTTCGTAGAGGCCGCTCTACCTGAAAGCTAGTAGCCCTCCTCTGGGAGAAATGGTGTAACTCAATCCACCATTTTGGCGAAAGTAAGGTGGTGGCTCTAGATATCTCCAAGGAGTTTGATAGAGTGTAGCACGGTGCACTTTTGTCAAAATGTATTACCTTGGTGTCGATGATAATTTCTCTCGATTCTTATCTAGTTTCCTCAGGGATCGCACTATAAGAATTGTTATAGATGGGATTTCACCAAATGAGTTCAAATTCAGGGGTACCGCAAGGTTCCGTTCTTTCACTAACTCTATTCCTTACCTTTATAAACTACCTTCTATGTAAAACTTTCAACCTTATCTATTCTTTCGCGGACGTCAGCAGCATTTGCCATTCTTTGTCATTCAGCAATAGACCTAACCTACCGCAGGTTGAGGCTATACGACAAACAATGAGTGAGACTTTAAGACTCTAAGATTTAGAAAAAAATTCTGAATAGGGGATGCTAACATGCGACTTAAACTCCCGTAAGAGTCAATGTTGCATGATTACACATAGACGCATGACTGAAAATGCTGCTGCCTTTATAACTAAGGGGGAGGGGGTATAAATATTAAGGAATCAGATTCTCTTGATGTTCTTCGCATGAAAATATAGTTGATGTTCGATGGACTGAACACATTTTTCAAATTGCAGAAGAAGCATTCAAGGGCCTCGGCTTTTTGTAACGGTGCAAACGATATTTCATCCCATCTGATCTCCTTACTATTTATACTACTTATACCCGACCTAAAATGGAATACAACTCGCATGTATGGGCCGGCGCTTCAAAGTCTATTTTGTGGCTGCTTGACCGCATACAGGAGAGGGCGAAGAAGCTAATCGGTGACAGTAGGGTATCCAACTCTATTGATTCATTGGAGCATCGACGCAATGTGCGGTGCATTTCATTGTTCTAACGTTACTACAACGGAATGTGTTCTAATGAAATTAGGGAACTTGTTCCTGAAACCCGCACATTTATATGTGCAACACGTGCCTCATTCAGACCACATCCCTTTGTTGCCAATAAATCGCACTACGTATTACAGAGAGAATTCCTTTTTCAGCCGTACTGTTCGTATGTGGAACCAACTACCTGCGGAGGTGTTTCCTGACACTACCAGCGTGGGAAAGTTTAAATCGAATGTCCACAGACAATACTCCCTCTATCCTCCTTCCCGATAACCTATTTTCCTAGTTCTAGCACAATGCATTGCATGAGTAGGGGTTATCCCTTGACTGCTGGTCATATTATTCATTTAAGTTTTTCACTGCTCTATATATTATTTAAGACAGAAAATACTCTTTCTGTTGAGGAATTTGAACCAGATAAACATAAACTGAATTAGGCAACTTTCAACCTATGGTATAAACTTATGTCTCTTGATTTAAAATGTTGAAACATTTTTACCCACCGCTCTAACAAAAGTTAATTCATCAAATAATTTGGTGTCATTTATGTTTAACGCATTTCTTTTATCCATAATGAAAACAAAACTGGATTTAACACCTTTCCACTTAGGAGTTCCAACTTCTTGGTAGGCAGTATCCCATTAATTTAAGCATTCAATACAATCTGCATAAAACCGGCTTGCATTAGTTTTAAACTAATCCATATAAATAATATTTTTCTGGCTTAGCTCAATTACGATTTTTTTAAACAGCAGTAGCAAAAATATTTCCTCTCTACGTTGTGGGATTTTAAACTGAAGTTCATTAATAATGAGAGAGACCTCAGTCATACATATATTTTACTTTACTTTACTTTATTTATTTATTGCATCCCTGCACAACAAGACAAAAGTCTTAAAATTAAAGTGCAAGGTTTAATTAAGTTATAAGTTGTGTGTTAAAATAATTTTAAAAAAATTAAAAAAATATAATAAAATTAAAATAAAAATAAAAATGACAATTACTTTTACATGTTTACGATTATATTAAATTACAATATAAATATCAGTTTATGAATTTATATGTATTTATACGATTCTCGAAACTAATAGAGTGATTATTGACAAATTATAATTGATACACGGTATATTTATTTGTTTGAAAGTAAATAAATTAATAATAAATTTAATTGAAATACACTTATTTATTTAGTTATAAATCATTTAAACAAAATAAGTAATAAGGAACCTTTTAAAATTCGTTGCGTTGCAGTTTAATTGTGACCATATGGAAGAGCATTCCAGAGATGGACCGAGTGTAAAAAGAACTGCCATTCAGAAACAAGGCATTTGTATTTCGGAACTATAATTGTTTTACCCCTTAACGATCTAGCAAATCTAATCTTCCGAAATAGATATTGTGGCTTTCCTGCGTGTATAATTTTATGAAGGAAAATTAATGTTATAATTTTTAATAAATTTTCAAATGATACACCATACAACGTTTTAGCATACAATGAGACATGATCCCTTTTCCCAAGATTATATACATATTGTTACGTTTTTCTCTCTTTAAAAACGCTTTCCCGAGGACCCGAAGATTTGCAAATGAATACATGACCCGAGTGTAGTAATTAGGGTTAAGAATGATACAAGTTTTATTTACAAATACACTTAAACTAAATTACCAAGAGCTTAAATACACTAATAAGCTTAAACTACTAAATTACACACAAATATTCACAACTGGTTACCACTACGCCTTCCTCGCTGTAGTTTACGCACGTCTCTTAGCTGGCTGCGCAAATATTTACGTGACACCTCTTTGTCTGCTGCTCGTCACTTGCGAGACTCACTCTGCCGTCACTCACAGTTGATACACCAATAAAGACTCACTAGCTTTACTTATACCCTTACACACGTCTATTCGCTGCGCTGTTCTCTTTACTCCAGTCGACACGATAGACTCCACAATAATCTCAATTCCACGACAGACTTTGCTGTCACTATAGACTGTCCTATAGTTTCTCCTTTTCCCAAATCACGTGTTGTAAAGCACAGACTGCTCTTATATCACTCACTACTGTATCGCAGACTATTATTAACTCACAACTTAATTATGAACTGACTTGTTTACTTGCAACTGACTGACTTGTTCACAACTGACTCACAACTGCAACTCTTTCATAACTCATTCGCAACTAAGGCTGAGTTTACATCTGGCATTTCTTGTGTGTTATTTACCCAAAAAAGCGTAACCAACTAATTAGTAACGAAAAACTGTTTTATTCTGACATATATATATTGATTTAAACAGTTTCCAATCATGTTGGATTCTATAAAATTTTCTATTAGTTATGTGTAAAACTGTTTAACTTAATAAATACGTGTCTGAATCAAACTTTTTTTCATGAGTAATTAGTGGTTACGTTTTTTTACGCCTGTGTGGCACATGGTACACAGATGGAAACCCGGCCTAACTGACTTATTGGATGCGTCACCCTATTTTATTCTTCGCACACATACCACTAGAAGTTTCAAGCAATGTCTAGACGATCATTATCATCTTAAATTTTGTTTACAAAGTGCCCAATTAAGTTCATGTGGTAACTATGTACATACATGTGTATAGGCATACGTGTGTACATCATTAACTAAGCAATGCATGGTGGTTGTTTTCGTTTTGCTTTTCGTATGAATTGGCATGCATGTATGTACGTAGGCATGTGTATCTTCTTAAGGAGCAGACGGTTTTTTGTTGTTGTTATCGCTTGTTTACGTTTAATCAAGCTTGTATGTGTTACGCATGTTTATTTAGTTGTTTGCTACTATTCTAGATTATTCTTTGCATTGACCCTGTAGGAATATTTTCGCGTAGCACTTACATTAACCCTGTTGGAATATATTTGTATAGTGCTGCTTAACCTTGTCGACGGCCATTTTCGTAACAATATCTTGTTATGTTATTGTACAGGACTTCAAGTTTCCTCTTACTAATACTATCACAACTCGAAAACAGTTCACAACTATAAGTAAGGCTTGGAACCAAGTAAGCTTTTGCTAATAATGTTCTTATCCTCAATGGTGTGTTATGTTGAACAGACCATAAGGTTCTTAACTTAATGTTTATTTTGGAAACCAGTGTGTTGACATGACTTGACCATGTTAGATTACTATCAAATACAATTCCAAGATTCCTTGCAGTACTAACTATTTCAAATTTCTCCTGGTTAATAACGATATCACCACATATAGATGGATGTACCGATTTCCTGTGGATCACCAGATATTTGGATTTTTTTTTAGGATTTAAGCATAAGCGATTTGCAGATGCCCACATAAAAATATTATGTAAATCATAATTAAGTTTACTAATATTTTCCGCAATGGATTGAGTTGGACTACTGAGCCACAGTTGCACATCATCGGCATACATGTGTGTATTGCAATGGGATACATTATACGGTAAATCATTAGCTTAAATCGAGAAGAGTAGTGGTCCTAAAATCGATCCTTGAGGCACACCCCTTGTAAGATCTATAGGCCTGGATACTACATCATTAGCATATACCGATTGCTTACGGTCAGTAAGATACCAGAAAATAAGTTTCGCTGCAGTCGAAGAGAATCTAAAGTAACTTTTAGGCTTGTTGTATAGTATTTCGTGATTAACGGTATCCAATGTTTTTGAATTATCAAGAAGGACCAGAAAATTAATTTTCCCATCATCCAAGCTACACCTAATATTCTCTGCAACATTAGCCAAAGCAATTGCTTTGATTGTCAATCAGACAACAAGTTATTAACCTTAAGGTAATCGCTTATTTGGCAATGCAATATTTTTTCAAAGGCTTTTGAAAGGAAACTTAATATGGCTATGGGACGATATTCATCGCTGGATTTAAAAACTGGACTTATTTTTTGCGTGCTTCCATTTCATAGGAAAACAACTTTTAGTAATAATAGTGTTAAAAAAGTGAGTAATATATGGCAAAAGAGAGGGCAGCACAAGTTTTATGAATTTAGGATGCATATTGTCAAAACCTATTGCATTGGACTTTATTTGTGAAAAACTTAAAAGGACATCAAGCTGACTGACGCATCAAAAACTGAACATTTCTAGCACAGAGATATGAACATCGTACATAGCTGAAACTCTATCACGTTCTACTGTAACATCCGTTGCGGTGGTATTATTAGCAAATATATTATTAAGTTTGTCAACATCAATAGAGCAGTCTACACCAGTATAAGTATTACCAATTCCAATTTCCCTAATAGTTTGCCAGTTGCGCTTTGATTCAAGTGCAGAACCAAATCTACTAGAATAATAGTTAGATTTAGCCAATTTTATCATTCTATTTGTACATTTTCTGGCGGATCGATATAAATTCAACATCTCTGGTATTCGGAAACGCTTCCACCGCAAGTACGCTACGTCTCTACATTTAATGGACTCTTGTATATCAGAGTTAAACCATGGTTTCCGTGTTGCCGTAAATGTGTTTGTTTTAATAGGTACTGAAGCATCATAGAGATTTAATAAATTGTGTTCTAGAAATGAAAGCTGATCATCTACATGTATTATACTGTACATGCTATCCCAATTTACTCGTAGAAAACCTCTATTTATATATTATAATATAATAATAATAATAATAATAATATATACATATTTAGCATGTCATAGTTCAAATTCTTGAAGTCACGATAGGTATAGGATTGATTTTTGTGTCCAAGCTGAAAGTCATATGTTGTAAAAACCATATCATGTTTGGAAAAACATAGAGCAGTAATTTGGTCATAAAGTAATATTTTCGCAGTGTCATCAACTAAAATAGGATCTAGAAGAGTGCTATTATTATCCGTAAAGTGTGTAGGGAAAGTTATATTTATCGGTATGAGACCTATTTTTTTTTTTTTTTTTTATAATGCATGTATTTATTTATTGTATCTTCATATGTGAACTAACAATAAGTATTCAAATCTTAAATCTATAAAAAAAATTATTAGGCCCGACCAGTGTCGGACATAAACTTAGTGGTAGTTATAAATAATACATTAGTAGTGATAATCAAAAAAAAAAGGGGGGGTGGGGGAAGTATTTTCAAGTAGTCCCATCTGGAGTGTTAGGTATAAGAGCCCGTGTGTCCCTCTTTTTTAAGCGGACGTGTCCAGTAAAGTTCAAAATATTACGAGCAAGCGGATTAGGATGTGATTCGAGTTTTGTTAAATATTTGCCTGCGTATTTTGCAATTTCTATGAGACCTATTGAACACATTTCTTCTTTAAATGCAGACTCTCTCAGTATATTTGAGTTAAAATCTCCAGCAATTAGCACATCACTGTATCGCATGCCATATGTTTCAGCATCAACTATAAAGTTGCGATAGTCAACTGAGTTATTTGGTCTATACGCACAAACCACTAACATTTTCCTACCAGAATGCGAAATTTCAATAAAAATACACTCAATTCTATCATATGCGCTATGCTTGTTACAGAGCTTACAGTTTATATATTTTTCAACATACGTATATGGCAACACCGCCACCTCTTCCAACTTGTCTATCAGATCTAAACATCTTCAAAAAGGAAAAAAAGAAGACGTTTTTTTCGTTGGCGTATAAAATAGAAATAAATCTATCTCAGAATTCGTCACGCACGACGAATTTCGTTCTACGGCGGTGTTGTGTTCATTTTCATATAAACAAATGTGTTTTATTTTTTATGACGAAAGTTC
The DNA here is from genome assembly GCA_949987645.1 of Tachina grossa. Taxonomy (NCBI): domain Eukaryota; kingdom Metazoa; phylum Arthropoda; class Insecta; order Diptera; family Tachinidae; genus Tachina; species Tachina grossa. Next base: position 81,542,510 of record OX465278.1, on the reverse strand, counting down.
ACACCGAAAAATTCGTCGTTCATACCAGTTGTGTTCCTAGCATAAGTCAGTTTGTAGTGATACAAGTCTCTTGTCCATTTCACTCAAGAATTCATCTTTATGTACTTTAAATTTACTTTCAATCATAATATTCAATTTCTCGGTAAGTTTATCGAAGCGATTGTCTAGCATTGTTATTAATTTGAAAGGTGACTCGGTAGCTGACGAGCAAGAAACTTTACTTGCATTTATTAAAAGAGAGTCTTGTACTACTCCCCTTAAACGTTTTTGTTTTGGAGTTGTTACATTATTACTGTTTAGCTCTTGCATGCTTCTGTTATTTTGCTATTTCTGTAGATTTATGTTGTTTATTTTCAGTGTTTAAAAAACTGCAGTCGAAATAGCAAAAGTCGTAAAATTGTGCTATTTTATAGACCATTCTTTTGTTTGACTGCACAATCACAACGTCTGTATGAACACCTCTGCTACTGAATTTCAGTGTCGTAGTTGAAATTAACACAATAAATGAATAACTATACAAAACAAAGAGCTTCAACTCTCGACATGTTCGAAAAGTTTTCGGTTTGACCGACGGCTGCTTTAAATAAATACGAAGTTAACGAAGCAGAAATGTTTGTGCGTATGTGTTTGAATGTGTGTTTTGAGTGTGTATGAGTGTTTTTTCCTATATGTACAAATATAAAAGTAAGACAACAACAACAACATTTCTTCCAGCAAGCAATTGAATACGCAATTGAAACTGCAAAATCAAAAGAAAAGAAAAAACACACAACATCTCTACTACGTTAACTTCAGAATTTATTTAAAACAGCGCGCTGACAAACAGAAAACTTTTCGAACATGTCGAAAGCTGAATCTCTTCGTTTTGTATAACTATTCGTTTATTATGTTAACTTCTATAACGACCAGCGTTGTCAACTTGGTGCGTTTCGCACCATTTTGGGTGCTTTTTGAAATTTTTTGTGCGAAAAAATCCTTAGTTGGTGTGTGCTGCGCTTTTTTAAAGATTTCGGTGCATTTTTTAATTTTTGGTGGCACCAACGCAAATTTAACACAACAATTGGTTAAAACCGGAAAATTCTTGTCGTGAAACTTACCAACTTTCTGATAGTGTTAACTACCACCATATTAATAGTAATGATGTTTATAAAACATCACAATTTGAAATGAAATCTGTCTAATGTCCCGATGATAAGAATGATGAAAATATTAGCTTTATTAATTTGAAATAATTGATTTTTGATCTCTTTTTAAAAAGTTTTAAACATAATTTATAAAATTAATGTACAAAAATTTATCATTTTGCAAACATATGTATGTGCCCTTAATAATGAAAGTTGTATAAGTCATATATTTCTTTGGTTGAGATATTTAGTAGATTACATTCGAACAAATCCAAAAATATTTTAATTATGCAGCAGTTTAATTTAGAGTTGTACTAGTCTCGATTAATATAAATTTATTTTACTATATCGAATCGAAAATTCGTATGATTTAGACCACTTTCATAATTAAGAAAACACATGTATACCATGTAATTATGTACGAGCTTTTTTTTTAGTTTTGTACATACCCAATAAGCAATTTTGGTTGAAATCAACTGTAAAACAAGTTTTATTCAAGCCACACAATCAATTGTCAAGGGTTGAATTATGCTTGATCCACACTTTAATTCAATAGCATTCTCCAGTGAAAAGGGAACTTGAATTCAATTCGATCAATTCACTTGTAGTACAGTTGAATTCAAACCTTGAATTATACTGCAATTCAGCCTTGTATTAAAGTTGAATTTAAGTATATTTCAAGATTCAAAAACAAATCTTTTAAAATAGAAAGGAAAATTCAATTCACTGTTTTTTAAATAATAATTTTCTGCATATCTACCTTCACTGTTCTTTTCACGATGTTAATCACCTTTTGTTGTTTAAAATTCACTTTTTTATTTATGTTTGATATTTTTCACTATTTGAATTTCATTAATAAATAAATTATGTATTTGACAAGGCTTGAACATATACATATGTATGTTGTTTGATATTTTATTTCAAAATATTTTCAAACTTGAAAATTACTTAAAAAAATGCTTGAACTTAGCTTTGTTTCCAGTTCAATTTCAAGTGCTTGAATTTTAATTTTTTGAGTGCTTATTGGGTATATTGTAAAAGGCTGTTTATTTTTATTTTTGTATTTTTAACCCCCGACTAAAAAAAGGGGTGTTATAAGTTTGTAGTGTGTGTCTGTGTATCTGTGTGTCTGTCCGTGTCCACGTACAGGCCAAACGGCTGGACCGATTTTCATTTAGTTTTTTCTGTTTGAAAGATGACTTGATCGATAGCTATGCTTGAAGAAAATCGGTCCAGCCGTTTAGAAGATATAACATCTTTTCTGAAAAAAGTCGGGGGTTTTTAAAATTTTTAATTTTTGTTATTAATATGAGTAAATGTATTAAACTTCTGATAAATTTTTTTTTTAATATTTGAATAAATCGTTAATCTCTTTAAAAAGTTTTTTACAGAATTTATTTATAATAAAAATGAATATAATCAAATTTGTTAAGTTTTTATAGGCTTTATTTTTTTAACCCTGAACTGTAGAAGCCTGTTTAAGTGTTAAATTTTTAACACAAAAAAAATTATATTATACTTTGTATGTAAAATTAATTAAATAAACATTTTAAAAAAGAAATTCTAAGCTTGGTGCGTTTTTTTGTAAATGGCGCGTTTTTTCTCCATTTTGGTGCGTTTTGAAATTTCAAAGTTGACAACGCTGATAACGACACATGAATTTTCAGAAGCAGGAGTATGAGCAGAAGCAAAAGAAAATACTCAAATGGGAATTTTTTAAACGCTGTTTATTTTTGTTTGATGCTTAACTGCGTGAGGAATACATTTTAAATTTATTTTATTATTTTTTCTTGTTAATGAGAAAAGCCGTATCTTATTTTATTTTATTTTCTCTGAGTAGACTTTTTATATATGTTTGTGTAACTGTTTTCACTGATTACAGAGAAATTGTTGTTGTTGTTTATTTATTTATTTAGTATAAGAGAAATTTGCTTTGCGATATATGTAGGTAGGTATGTATGTAAATGGATTTATGTGTTTATAACTTTATATACTTTCGTAATAATAAATATATATATGTATTTATGAATTTCATACATACATTTGAGTGTATATTAACAAAAAAAGAAAAAAGCATTTAAATAATGATTTAATTAACTTTTTCACTCATATATTTTACTGGTATATTTCTCGATAGCCTTATTTTCCTCTCTATTTTTGTTTGTTAGTTTTTATTTTGCTTTTGGATACAGGTTTTAGTTTATTTTTTTTTTCAAGCACTTAATAACACGTCTGATCGCAACGACAACTATTTGCTATTTTGGGACCCAATCTGCGTTATAAAATCATGAAATAAAGTATCTTGACAATGAACGAAGAAAAGCCAGCCTCCTGAAGCGGGCTCATCAAAAATAAGATTTAAAACATAAGATGTCACTTACACACAAATTTCATATTTACGCTCTCAAAAAAATTAAGGAAACAAAACTCATGTTGTTTCTGTATTTTTATAGAACTACGGTATTTGCATAGTTAAGGGGCTGTCCATATATTACGTAACGCTGTTTTCCCCGATTTTTGACCCCCCCCCCTCCCCCCTAGTAACAGATCGTAACAAAATCAAGATCAGAATTGGCATTAGCCTTGCGGTCGCTTTCACTAGTTTCTATAAGTGAAGTCGTCGTGTATTTCAGAGAGCTTAAAGATGACTCCGTTTGGCCATCTTCAAATCAATCTAAAATGTCAGTGAAACAAAAAAAAAATTATATCTAGGATCAATAAAGCTTGCCATGTTGAATTACATTTTACAACATTACATTTTCAATAGATATTTGCCCATCAAAATATATACCTTAAAAATACCTTGAACTTAGAGGGGCACACAATCTAGTTCCTAGACGCATTTCACTGTTGTTTTCATATTTTTTTAAGTTCTGTTGCATAAAAAATTAAAGTAATATCCTTATGAAAATACGTCTATGTATGCAAGTTTCCATTAACACATCTCTCAAAACTTAAGGGGCCTATACACTACAACAGCATGCATGCGCAATCAAGTGTTTGTGCCAGCGGTTTGGTCGTGTATGGGCATTTTGTACGATTGTACGGTTTGCTGTAGCGATGTCAAGTAGAGTTTGATATTTCGCTGATGGTACCAGCTCGCTGGAGTGGTATATGGTGAAATTAGCTCAGTTGAGCAAAGTTGTCATGAAGCAAACATGCATTTAAGTAATATAATTTGTTGAAATATAATTTGTTTCAATGGTAAACAGAATTTTAGAACTTTAGTTATACATAGCTGCTAATTTTAACAACATACCAATAATAATTGCAACAAAATATGTGTCACTATTCATAACCACCCTTCCTGAAATTTTGTAAGAAATGAATATTGTACCAGCTTGCTGGTATGTTGTGTGGTTCTAGCATGAATGCTCAATCGCTTGATTGTGCGTGCATGCTGTTGTAGTGTATGGGCCGCTTTAAACATTGTTGACAAGTTGACCAACAAAAATGTTAAAACTAAATAATTTGATACTGTCATGCACAAACATGGAAGAATATATTTTTTTGAAAGGACGCTTTTTTGTCCATGAGAATTGCAATAAATCTTTTCCTAAACTTCTGCAAATACCATTTCGTTCTATGTATTTGGTGGATTTAATGTTAATATATGTTGCAGTTTAATATAAACAGAAGTTTTTATGTACATACATATATTAAGAATATTTAAGAATGTAAATGGATAAAGAAAGATGATGAATTCAGAACCAGTTCAATTCAGTTTCACTACAATTTATTTAATGTATTATAAAAACTCTGTATAATTTTCAAATGTTATTTAAGAACTATTAAATTTTTGGATAGTTTTCATAAACTTTAAGGTACGTTTTAAATATTCGCATTCGAATTCTCGAATATCAAAAGTTGACATTCGGCAGATTTATGTACTCGTACATAATATATGCAGGCAACACGTATGATCAATTAAATAAATAAATGAGAAAAACATACGTATTTTTGTACAAAATTTTAATTTTTTCTGTTACGTAACATTTTCAAAGACCCCCTCCCCCCACCATAACAGATCGTAACAAAACTCGAACCACACCCTCCCCCCTAGAGCATTACGTAATAAATGGACAGCCCCTAAGCCCTTTTTCAATGTTGATTAAAACAGTATTGTTGCATAAACTGCGTTAATTTTTTAAATGCAGTTTAAGTCATGAAAATAAAGAACAAAAACTGAACAGTAAATAAAATACAGAATATTTCAACGTTATTTCCTAATGAATAATTTATGCAGAACAGGACGCTCAAATACAGTACTGTTTTGTATAATATAGAACGGATGGTCACCGTATTTATGCAGAGCTGTTAAATTACGATTACGATTAGTAATGAATTACATAACATTTTAAAAAGAATTGTAATGCTTATATAATTGCCTTCAAAAGAATTGCTGATAAATAATTGATTACGATTACTAAAATCGAAAAGTGTTCTGAATTACTTGAAATTACTACAAAATAATCTAAGAGAAACAAAATTAATCCAAAAGTAATCCGATTACTTTCAAAGAATACTTTTGATTCTTTTTGATTATTTTCAAACATTCTAAATTAATTAGTGTTTTTTTATGGGAATTGTTACAATTTAAGTTTAAAATTTTTTAAACGCACTAATAATCCCAAATTAATATTTAACTGATTAAGTAAAATATTTTTTTTTATTAGATATACATTGAAATTGATTATTGAGGGGTTTAGCTGGATCCTATGCGCATTTCACTGTTGCTAATGCAGATCATCAGGGAACCTTTACCCAAAGCTTCTTAGAACAACTAGAGTTATTATATTATAAACTTTCATTTAAGCAAATGAGAAGCTCAATAACAAATAACAAATTTGAAACAAGAACTCAATAATCAACATGTTTTTTATTTTCTTACTTTACTAGTCTAAGTATGTAGTCATTATTATTAATTTTGTTTTTTTATGCATGAAGCAGATTTCTTTGATTTATATTATTACCATTAATAAGCACTGAATCTTGTATATGTAATTATTGTTATTATTGATTTTTTTATGCCTGAAGCAGATTGATTTGATTTGTATTATCATTATTACTTTCCTCATTAATAAGCATTATATTTAATTATTATTATTATGGGTACTCTTATTTTATTTTACCTTATGTGCTAACAAGCAAGCAATTGTCTACGTATCTCGTGTAGATAATCAATTTCAATGTATTTTTAATAAAAAAAATATTTTACTTAATAAGTAAAATATTAATTTGGGATTATTAGTGCGTTTAAAAAATTTTAAACTTAAATTGTAACAATTCCCATAAAAAACACTAATTATAAACTTGGCTGCACCCGGTCAAAAAGATACTTGTGTGGCAACACTCTATTCTTAAATAGCTGTTGTTGTTATTTACATTTATTTTCTTTTACATACTCTTACGACTACAATTTGAAGCTGAAAAAAAAGTCAGCCAATGTAGCAATAGTAAAGTAAGAAAATAAAAAACATGTTGATTATTGAGTTCTTGTTTAAACTGTGTTATTTGTTATTGAGCTTCTCATTTGTTTAAATGAAAGTTTATAATATAATCACCCTTATTCTATTTGGCGTCGGCAACATCGTCATCAATTTTAAAACAACATCAATATAACACAACATCAATGCTAACTTTGTATTCCCTAACAGTGTTATGACGACGTTGCCTATTTATCGATAAATACAATACACATATCTAATATTTGAATCAGCTGGTTCATTTTGTTTACTATTTTTGGTAAAAGTATTTTTGTATAAGTAAAAGCTTTGTAAATAAATTAAAATAAAATGTTTTAATTTCCTATTGAGACGATGAAAATAAAAAAAAAAATTAATAGTGAAAATAAGATTTCTCAGACAAAAGTCATGCATTTGCCAGTTACCCACGGAGAAAAGTAAGTGATAAGTTCTCTCATGTTATTGGAAAATAATGGGTAATGTTCATCCTTTTAATATTTTACAAATATTTTAGGATGAACAAAACATCATTTAGGAATGTATTGGATACAATAGAGCCTAACTTTTGAAACAAAAGGGATCAGATCAACGTTTATTGGAGCTTGGAGCTTCCTCCAAAGGTACTCAAATTTTATCATACAGTATACTTTCCCAACACACTATTTACCTTACATTTTGCCATCCACCACTAGTTCTAATTGGTGGACCGACGGAATTTAGTGCAGTCTCACTTTCCCACTGCACCTTGAAATTATTAGGAATACTGCCTTTTCCAACTCTTCCACAAGCTTTTCAAATTGGTTGGGTTTGGTAATTTTAATTTTGTCCATATTATATTTTTCACTTTTTTTAAGAACTTTTTTCAAATAAATATGTACATTTTTATATCTGTTTATATTTCACTTTTTTACCATTTAAATTATTTTTCAAATTCGTTGAGGCATGCACACAACAGAACACGACATCAAAAACACTGACGACAAAATTAACGGCAACATCAACATCAATGTTTCTTTCAGAATACCAAACATATGCTGACAGTCCTCGATAAATGGCAATACTATCTACGGGAATACCGATTTGCTAAACAACATTAAAAACGACGTCGTGTTATGTTGCCGACGCCAAATAGAATAAGGGTGAATAACTCTAGTTGTTCTAAGAAGCTTTGGGTAAAGGTTCCCTGATGATCTGCATTAGCAACAGTGAAATGCGCATAGGATCCAGCTAAACCTAACAATAATCAATTTCAATGTATTTTTAATAAAAAAAAATATTTTACTTAATAAGTAAAATATTAATTTGGGATTATAAGTGCGTTTAAAAAATTTTAAACTTACATTCTAAATTAAGATTACTTTATTTTGAAAAAGTTCTAAAGAAATTTATATAATTAGATGTTTTTTGTTTAGGAAATTCTTAACATATTCGTTTATATAACAACATTAATAATATCAATCTGAGAAAAAATATAAGGAAAAGCATAAAGTGAAAAACACAAACTTCTTATCTTATTCACTTTTAAAAAATGATTTGAGAATTCACAAAAAATATTTTTGAAAATCACAAAAGAAAAAAAAACGCCAATTTTTTGAAAGACTATAAAAATGTATCAACAAATATCTTTCAAGCTTTCCTCAAAAATTTGCTCATTTGTAAAATTATTAAATATTTTAGATTTTAATAAAAGTGAAATGCAATAAACTTAATAAATAATCAAAAAGAATTAAAAGTAATCCTTAGAAGTAATTGGATTATTTTTTTAATACTTTTAATTCTTTTTGATTATTTTGTAGTAATTTCAAGTAATTCCGACTACTTTTCCATTATTAATAATCGTAATCACGATTACTGAGTACGAAACTGAATATAATCGTAATTTAATCATTACTTCTTCCTTTGGAATGTGCGATATTAAACCTAGTTTTCCTTGGAGAAGAAATTGGATCTCTGAAAAGTGTTAATAGCTATGGCTGCAAGGGATATCCCTTATCTCCTGAAAAGTTTTTAAAATATTCTTGCACAACTTGATTGCTGATAGTTTTTTTAAATTAATAACCCAAAACGAGGGAATTTCTTCTAATGCTATGTTTTGATTGTAGGAATTTTTTCGCAGCGTTCATTTTCCATACATGAGAATCCTGGCAACTTCCGGGGTATTGTGATGACACATATCTTATTTTCTGGTCGTGATATGTGACCAGATTGCTGTAATATTTTAAATAATAAAAAGATTTATGTAGGCATCATTTTTTAATGGTATACTTACAATCATAACATACATAACATAATCCCTTACGATTGAAAAAAGGTGCTTATTACAATTCGGAGCAATAATTTTAACATGAGTACTACCAAGGGCCATAATCACATTTGGAATACCACATTTTTCATAGATAGCCATTTTCGCCGTTCTTTCCTCATCAACATTCATACATATAGATATCCATTTGCTGCACAATAAATTCTCTACCTAGTTTAGTACTTCAGCCAGCGCTTTGCGAAACGTTGGTTGAGCTATATTGACGTTAAAATCCTTTCCAGCACTAAGCTGGTAGCTGCCTTCTGCAAAAATCTCAAACAAGCAGATAGTTTTTCTTGTTCAGAAAGTGCTCCTTGACGAACGCTTCCTAAGCTCGCAGACTCTAACTCAGACAAAATATATTTAAATGCTGCCTTGTTTAAGCGAAATTTTTTTTGAAAGCTGCAGAATTAATAATTAATATGAAGTTTTTATCCATTAAACATGTACTGAGATATCTTTATTCCAACTTACTCTCTATCATTCATATGTAACACATTTTCTGATTTGTAGCGCAAACCCCTTCTTTTTACCCTAATGTCAAATAAGGCTATTGTATCCATATAAATATTTAATACGCGTATATATTTTATATATTTCACTTTAAACAATGTTTTTTAACATAAACTTATTCTGCTGTTTGTACGTCCAATACATTTGAAATATTTTTTTAATGTTTTTTTTACAACAGCTGACACTATACCTACGGTGACCATAATTTTTAAATCAAAATACAGAACAAGGAAATATTTAACAAACAGCAAATAAAGGACAAACAACATTACAGACATATTAAACACATTGAATTTCATGGATTTATTAAATTTTTATTTTTTTGACAAAGGAAAAATTAACAAAAAAAATTCAAAAAGCAACATAACAATGCAATCGCATAAGCTAATCTGCATATGAATGTGTTTATATGTATGTATATGTATATCAGGCGGTCAACTCTGTAATTCGAAATGAAAGAAAATGGTTTCGAATTTACACGTTATAGGCATACAAATTCGAAAGTATTTTCAAAACATTAATAGCTACATACATACTCGTAGTTTTAATTTTGATATTTTTCTGTGGAATAAATTTGATTTACCAAGTATTGATTTCCTTTTAAATATTTTTTAAACCCAATACAATTTAAATCATAGTTTAATTTAGTGATTAAAAACGCCTTGATGGTATCAATTTTCATTTAAGTTTTTTCACTGGTCCATATATTATTTAAAACAGAAAATACTCTTTCTGTTGGGGCATTGGAACCAGATAAACATAAACAGAACTCGACCTATTTTTGAAACTTATGTCTGTTTATTTAAAATGTTTAAACATTTTTATCCCCCGCTCTTCTGCAGATTTTTGATTCTCATTATATTCCTTTAATTTTTCTAAAAAGGAATATCTTTTAACAAGAGTTAATTCATCGAATTTTTCGGTGTCATTTATATTTAACTCATTTCTTTTATCCATAATGAAAACAAAATTGGATTCAACATCTTTCCACGTAGGAGTTCCAACTTCTTGGTAGGCAGTATCCCATTGATTTAATTATTCCATACATATTCCATAATATATTATTAATAACATTTTTCTGGCTTAGCTCAATTGCAATTTTTTTTAACAGCAATAGGCAAAAATATTTCCTCTCTACGTTGTGGAATTTTAAACTTAAGTTAAGAGAGACCTTAGTCATACATATTTTTGGGACTCAATCTGCGTTATATAATCATGAAATAAAGTAGCCTGACAATGAACAAAGAAAAGCCATGGTTCTAAAGCGGGATCGTCAAAAATAAGATGTCACTAACAGAGACAAATTTCATATTCACGCTCCCAAGGGAAAAAAAATTAAGGAATCGAAACTCATATTGTTTCTGTATTTTTATAGAACTGCGGCATTTACATAGTTGATATATTAAGCCCTTTTTCAATGTTGATTAAAACCGTATTGTTGCAGAAACTGCGTTAAGTTTTGAAATGCTGTTTGAGTTATGAAAATACAGAACATATACGGAACAGTAAATAAAATACAGAACATTTCAAAGTTCTTTCCTTATAAATAATTCATACAGAACAGGACGCTCAAATACAGTACTGTTCTGTATAATACAGAACGGATGGTCACCGTAACTATACCACGTCAGAATTAATAAAAACAGGGAAATTAAATCTATTTCGCGGAAAGCTTATACCGCAGGAATGAATAATTGCAATTTGCATATCGATCGATATTTTCTTTCGTCGAATTTTCCTTTCCGTACGGAATCAATAATACCACCCACTATCTTTTACCATACTGGAGTGGAGTCATTCTGGGCGATAAAAGCTATAACTGTACAATCAGTTAGGGTAATTATTAAATTCAAATACATGTCATCAAATAACAATTTCTTAAATTTTTTTAGGTACTCGTATATGTTAACAAGGAATCTTAACTTCTAATTTTAAGCTTTAATCATAACTTCAATGCCATATTTCTGCCACTATTTTTATTAAACCAAAGATTTATCATATATTCTTCAATGTTATAATACATCATTCCACATTATTAAAATAACGCAATGAATAACAAATTTATGAAACAGTGTACATTTTGTTATTTATTTGCAAATAATTTTGGGCAAGTTTATGTTTTTATTATAAACTTTAGTATTCGGATCATAGTGATTAGTTTTATATCGCTCGATAAATCAAATTTTCCTTACAAACTAAAAATAAATTTAAATAAAAATTATGTTTGTAACTTTAAGCTAAAAAAATATTACGCTATCCGCTAACAAAGTAGCGGGCAATATGCTAGTTGTATATATTTATTTATTTGTTTATTTTTACTCACCAGCCTTTATTACATCAACGCCAGTTGGATACCAACGTTCTCCCTGCCTTAACAGTAAAAGGATTGTGTTATTTGACAAAGTACGAAAATATTCTCCATCTTCAATTTGGGTTCCATCGCTCTCTAGTACAAGCCGCACCGGTTCCGAAGCTGGAACCCCTAGTTTATCTTTACCTTTAAGTACAACCATGGAAAGCAAGAGAGTAGCAAATAAAATTTATACATGTGAGTATTATACCTCTAACTAATAGTTCTTCGAATGTGCCAACAACTACACCTTTCCGAATATTCCGCCAGCTGTCCCATACTTTAAATGGTCTCTTTCCACGACCCTCCTGCAACATTAAAAGTAAAGAGATCGAATATTAAAATTAAATATCAAGCTTCTTTATTATTTTTTTATTTATTTCAGAAATAATTTACAAAGTAAATTTGTAAAATATTGTTACACAAAAATGGGAGGAGTGACCACATCAAACAAACGAAACTTTCACAAAAGAACTGCAAGACTATACAGTGATCCGTGGCAAATTAGTCAACCAGTGCCAGCGAGACAAAAAACTGTCGAAGACCATACAACACACACACACCGCACTTAAGAAATAATTACGATGACGTGAGAGCTGTCCCAGAGCTTCTTAAAGACTCTTTTTTATTATTTGTTTAGCGAAAGATATTGGTCATACTAGATTTGGGTCGCACTCGTTCACTAGTTAATTTTTGCCACAAACCCAAGATAAAACCCATTTAATTTAATTGGGTTTGTGTAATTTAAATGGGTTTGATCATCGGTTTGTGGCAAAAAAGAACTAGTGAACGAGTTCGACACAAGTCTAGGTCATACCAAAAAGAAAAAAATATTAATACATTATAACCAGGGCTCGGTTGTAATGTAATGGGTGTTTTTTATTGAGGTATAGAACTTTAAGTTGGCATCACTTTTTTAACTGGCGGCCATTTTGTCAGCTGTCAAGTGATTAATATTTAGTTTGGTTTGCCATTTCATCATGAACAGGTTGACAAAAGAACAACGCTTGCAAATCGTGCAAATTTATTTCGAAAATAATGGTTCAGTTCGCGAAGTTTACCGTCCATTTTATGGTCGACATAATCGTCCATCAGAGCAATTAATTCGGTTAACCATGGATCGTTTTCGCACTACGTTTACTCTATGTGATAATACGCATCCGCAGAAACGTCGAACAGTGCGCACCGAACAAACAATTGCCGCTGTAGAGCAAAGTGTTGAAGAGGACCCGAATGAATCGATTCGCTACCGTGCACAGCAATTGGAGCCGACTAACCGACTATTTTGTTCCCGAATTGGATGGCATGAATGTGGATGAGTTGTGGTTCCAACAAGACGGCGCTACATGCCACACAGCGCACGTCACAATCGATTTATTGAAGGAAATATTCGATGAGCGCATAATTTCTCGGAATGGACCTGTCAATTGGCCACCAAGATCGTGTGATTTGACACCATTGGATTATTTTCTTTGGGGATATGTGAAGTCGCTCGTCTACGCCAACAAACCAGAAACGTTAGGGGACTTGGAAGCCAACATTCGTGGCGTTATTGCCAACATACGGCCCCATATGCTCGAAAAAGTGGTTGAAAATTGGACCTGTAGAATTAGCTTTATTCGAGCCAGCCGCGGCGGCCACATGTCCGAAATCATATTTATTTTTAATGGCATAAAATTATCCTTCCAATAAAGCTAAATTGATGGACATTAAAACGATTTTCTTGTGTTTTATTTCAATTCGAAGTTTTATACCCCTAAAAAAAAACACCCTATATATAAAATTGCAAAATAACCTTAAAACATTAAAAATGTTAGGCTCTTTACCAATTTCACCAATAACAGGATTTAGATTATTTTAATAATTTTTCATCAGTTTTCGTTTGAAGCTCTTCAATAACTAGAGTTTTTCTTTTCCCGCACTTTTTTAGTTTCCGGGGAATCAGGATTAATTTTCAAATTTCCCGGCGTGCCAGGAATTCCCGGTTGGGTTGATCCATTTATTTAGAATTGGCTTATTAGTTTAAAACGTACATACTATTTGAAATTCACTTTAACCAGATCGAACTAAAAAAACAACTAATTATTACCAAAAACGAATAAAAAGTAAACAAAATATAAAAAGGTACGTTAATTTCCATACTATTGTTAATTAAAAAAATTAAGAGATTTCAGTTTGATTATTATTATTATATTATTTTATTTTATTGACAGTCCACAGTGGGGACTTTTGCAAAATAAATGGTAATAAATCTGGAACTTCTAAACTACTAATTGGATTTATATGAAACTCCGTAGAGGAGGACTTAGGCTTTTTAACAGAGGTCTTGGCTTAAGCTGGACAGGAGTTACAGTGGGCCTAAATTGACAACATGGGACGCAAAAAAAATTCCGAGGCTTGTAACTTTTAGAAAAATTATCCGATTTTTATGGGATAAAGCGTTTTGATCTAAGCTCAGCATTTTTAAGAAATAATGTCCGTAGATGTGTTTTCGTATCTCTCATAACTTAGAAGATATTTGACTTTTAACAAAAAAATATTTTTTTTTGCCTTGACTTTTTTTAGTATTTCACCTACAACTTTTTAGTCTATTGTTGGATTTTAAATTAAAAGACAGCATTAAATTTCTGATAAAATTCTAAATAAAACTAAGTAAAAAATTTATTATTATCTGCAGTCGTGAAATCGGGAAAAATGAAAGAATTCAAAATTTTAAAATTTTCCTGAAAAAGGTATTTTTTTTAAAGTATCGTCATTATTTTCAATTTTGTGAAAAACTTTGTTTAACACATACACTTTTAAACCACAAAGCGCTAAAATCAATCTATTCAGAATATGCTAAGAGCCAATTATTTTTTATTTTGGGCATGCACCCTACATTCAGAAGTGTCCGAAAATTGCCAATTTTAAAAATATTTTTTGTGCTTATGCGCTTATAAAAAGTTGTGACGGTCAACTTTGAAAGCTTTAGCTATAGCATTTAATTGTTAGGATAGTTTGCAACACGTTTAACTTAAATTTTTGACAGCCTTTTCATAAATGCGAACATACACGCAAATTTTCTGAAAAAAATCAAAATTTTGGAAAAGTGTTGTTTTGTACCATAAAAAATATATATTAAAATAATTTTATTTTTTATGTTGGTCTTTTTGACTTCTATATGAGTCTTTCTACTTCACCTGAAAAAATTATTTCAATATAATTAACTGATCTCGAGATATTCCGATTGTAGGGTGCAATTCAAAAAATATATAGAATGCGCTTAACTTTTTCCCCTTTATTCACACATCAGCTGTTTAAAACTTTTATGAATTCTGCAATTCAAACTAAATAGGAAAAAAATAAATTTGGAATATTATCCAATAAGTCTATGTATATTTTTTCGCAATAAAAAATATTTATGGTAATTATACCATATGTTTTTCAATGTAAGTGTAGTTAATGCTAATAACAGCTAAGCATTTAACGAATAACAACACACATTTTTAATGGATTAAAAAAAGGTTTTCTCGCATTATTTTACAGCGGCATCGGGAGGTGCTACCTGATTATGCTACAACTTAAAATAAATAACACTTCACAGTACCAAGTAATTAGACCAAATGAGCAAAGGTGCTTATAAAGTATGCTGTATTGTATAAAAACGCAGGATTCTTTTATAAGAATAATCACTCTTTATTCAACTGTTATGGAGATTAGTATTAAATATAATGCGATATGTAAGCTTCTATGGGAATACGTTCCTGTTAGTTTATTGCGCCAAGAAAAATGTTCTAAAATCATAGACAACTCATTTGGATTAAAACTAAATGAAGATGCTACTAAAAAATAGAGAACTTTTTGGTAGCCTGCGAAAGAAAAATTAAAGAATTAAATCATAACAAAACTAAGTTCCAAAAACAAAATGAACGAAGGCTAAAAACCGAGATAGTTACACAGATTGGTATGAAACAATTGGGAAGGCCTAATAAATTATACGAGGAACTTCAACCAAAAAGCCAGAAGAGAAAGCAAGAGGACCTCATTGAAAACCACTCTTTTGGCCTTATAAAAGATGCCTTTAGAAGTGCCTTAACGAAAAACAAACCGAAGGAAGTTGGCCAAATTGTAGATGCTCTTCCAAAAGCATCTCCAAAGAGAATACAACGTATGGTGGAGAAAGCATACCAACGCCTAAATCTAAAACAAATTTTACTAATGAAGATGCATTAGCCCTTATTCTAAACTTGGGTCTAACAAGTAATAAATATGAAATATTAAGAAAAGCTATGACTGAAAAGAAATGGGGAAATTTGCCATCTACAAAGTCATTGAAGGCAACAAAGGATGCAATTTCGCCATCGATTTCGAACGTTAATAGCACGGGCGCCACTATTGAGTTATCCAGTCTCCTCGAAAATACTGCTTGTAGGATATTTTAAACCTTTAGAAAAGAAGACATAAGTAAATGCCACAAGTCCGAGCTAGTATTGATTTGTAAATGGGGTTGTGATGGGACCACTGGATTTTCTGAATATAGACAACAAAGCGAAGATAATGTATCTTTTTCATCGATATTTATGTCTACGTTGGTATCTCTTAGAATGCGCTTATATACAAATTCATCATCATCATCCACTGTACCTGCATTTGAAGACGTATGGATAAGCAGGATGCCTGCATCAAAGTTATTATGTCGACCAATAAAATTTGAATATATGAAAGAAAATAGAGATTAAACTCAAAATATTTTGGTTACGATATCATAAGAAATAAGGAACTTACCAAGGATTGCAGTAAAAATTTCTGATTGCATTATAAATGTCACATTTGATTTACAATTGACTATGATGGATGGAAAAGTTGCCAATGCCCTAACGGATACCAAGTCATACTGGAATTGCAACATATGTGGAAAAAAAGCTCTGAGTTTGAAGATAAATCTGATAAAACTATAAAAGAGGAAGCCCTTAAATTTGGAATTTCCCCACTTTATGCTCGCATTAGATTTATGGAGTATTGCTTGAATCTATCATATGATATAAAATATAGAAATATCAAAGGTACACAGAAAAAAATAGACAAGAATTATTTTCAATAAAACCATGTTAATGAATAAAATTTTTAATTTCAATAATATTTGTCATTAACTTAAAAATTGTGCTTATCAATTCAGCGCATTTTAAAATATCATTTAATTTCATTTGTTTGTGTTGGTGTTTTCATTGCTTGTCGATTGACTCAACGTGGTCATGTGCTGATGTTGTTGTTTTTTTTTTTTGTTTGCTCGAGTTATATACGTGTGAATTCCGACAAGAAACCGAAAAACATCGTGGCTTGTTTTTTTTTACTCAACAAAGTTATTTTTAGATTATATCAACGCAACGCACACATTAAGAAGAAACATAAGTAATTATGTTCTGCGTGTATACATTATTTGCGTCACCAATAAAGATTTTCTCTTTAGCTGAGTAATAAGTACGTTAGTCTATTAGTCAAGAGATTGCCGGTTCAACTCATCATCCGAAACACATTCAATTTTAATCCCAGCCAAGCAAAAACAAACAAAAAGGGGTTGAAAAATGTGACATACACACAAACAACACAACACAATAACAATTATCACTAAACCAAAAGATCAAGCGGAAAAAATGCAGTAATTGTGGAGGTAATCACACCGCTAACTACAGAGGTTGTCCTGTGTACTCTTTCGTCAAGCAGGCTATGGTGCAAAAATCTAAATTAACTCCAGCTCAACCAGTAAACACGAACTCCAACACGTTTGCTCAAATGAGCCAACCAGTTACTTCACATGTATCGTATGCTGATGCTGCCAAGACTAGTTCTATTCGCACACAAAATATTCCACCGCCAAAAAATTCAACGAATTCAAACTCAAGCTTTAACTTTAATCGCCTTGAAGCCACTATTGAAAATGTTGTGCAAACTATCAACAACTTTACAACAAATATGACTAGCATGATGCAAGAAATGCTACGAATGCAAAATACACTGCTTCAAGCATTAATTAACAAGCCATTAGCACGTTAAAAATATTTTTCTGGAACGCAAACGGCATTCGCCAACATTAAAATGAACTTGAGCACTTCCTTACGGAAAAAAATATTGATGTAATGTTGGTCTCTCGAGACTCATTTGACTTCTAGAAGCCTCTTTAAAATTAATGGCTACACGTTATATGATACAAAGGACCCTAGAGGGAGAGCATGCGGAGGATCAGCAATTCTAATAAAATCAAGACTCAAGCACTATATTCTTGACAACATTTGTGAAGAACATCTACAAGCAACAAATATCTGCATTGAGAATTTTTGTTCAAATTTCGTGATATCTTCAATTTACTCCACTCCTAGATTTTTAATCACTGAGGATCAATACGAGAAATTCTACAAATCTCTTGGACCTTGTTTCGTAGCAGTTGGCGACTACAATGCTAAGCATACGTTCTGGGGTTCGCGTCTTATTACGCCTAGAGGTAGGGCGTTGTACAACACAATTCCAAAAATGGGCTTGGATATTATTTCGAGTGGGGAGCCCACTTACTGGTCTGCTGACGTACGAAAAACTCCGGATGTTATAGACTTTATCGTCATAAAAAGTATTTCTAGAGAATTAATTCACGTTGAAGCTTCTCTAGATCTCTCCTTCGATCATTCTCCCACGATCGTTACAATCTGTAGCCCACTAAGAAGTGATTTACCTCATATATATGAAGATGATAAATCGTGTTAATTGGCTGGGGTTTAAAAAATACCTTAGTAGTCATTGTACAGAAAATATTAAGCTCAGAACACCAAATGATATTGAATCTAACATTGCCAATCTCAACGAGAATATTAACAGGCTGCTGAACATGCCACTACCTCCCATCCGCAGACTGGGGTTAATAAAATTTATTTTACAGACATTGAACGTCTCGTACCTGAAAAAAGAAGAGCTAGAAGGGAATGGCAACAGCACAGATCACCCCAAAATAAAATTAGATTTAAAGAGTGCACGAAACGACTCCAAGAGTTGCTGGCATCTGAGAAAACTCCATCTTTTAAAAATTATCTGGAAGGTCTTGATGTCACACCAGCATCTAATTACTTTTTGTGGCGCATTGCTAAAAAAACTTAAAAGACCCGTTGAGCTTAAACCACCTCTGCGCACTTCGACCGGTGATTGGGTAAGAAGCGATACTGAAAAATGTAAAATATTTGCTGAGCATTTCAAATCCGTTTTTACCCCAATTACATGTACTGATGCTGATTTGCCGTGTGTAGTTGCTCTACCCTCCTGACCCTTAAAGTTTAAGATGTGTGATGCACATTAACTAATTGCTGAGCTCAACGACTAGAGTATTATCCACACAGCTGAAAGCTTGCGAAGGTCAAAATGATTCCAAAGCCGGGCAAAAATCTTACCAAAGCTGAGTCTTACAAGCCAATAAGTTTACTATCAACAATATCAAAGCTTTTCAAAAACCTGCTGATGACAAAATTGACCCCAATTCTAACTGATAGTAGGTGCATACCGGACCATCAATTTGGCTTTAGAAGTCAGCATAGTACCAATGAACAAACGCATAGATTAGTTCAAATTATAAGAAGAACATTTGAAGAAAAGAAGTATTGTTCTACTCTCTTTATTGATGTTTCTCAGGCATTTGATAAAGTATGGCATGAAGGCCAAATTGAAGACATATCTACCAATAAATTTTCTAAAGCTATTGGAAAGTTATATTCTATTTCGGAAATTCATTGTTGTGGAAGGAGACTTCATGAGTGTTCTCGAATCTATCTCTGCCGGTGTGCCACAGGCGAGTATACTGGGACCAGTTTTGTATTTGATTTATACTTGTGATAAGCCTGTTAGCACTAAAATCCATACATCTACTTTTGCCGATGATACAGCCTTCTTTAGCATGCACGAAAACCCTCACGAGGCATCCCAATATCTTCAGGAACATATTACCCAGCTGGAACTATGGTTAAAGTTAAGGAGAATTAAAGTAAATGAGCAGAAGTGTGCACAGGTAACATTTACTCTACGAAAAGATACTTGTTCCCCCATTAGAATCAATAATCAATATGTTCCTCAACATTCACATGTAAAATACCTTGGTATACAGCTTGATCGACGGCTTACATAGAAACAACACATTGATTCTAAGCTAACACAAATGAAACTAAAATTAACTCAGGTACATTGGCTGATTGGTAAAAATTCAACTCTCAGTCTAGATTGCAAACTTTTGATATATAAGTCACTTTTGAAACCTATATGGTGCTACGGAATTCAACTATGGGGCACTGCTTCAGCTTCCAATGTCGAGAGAATCCAACGAAGGCAAAGCAAAATTTAACGTATGATAACTTCGGCTCCATGGTACATCAAAAATTCAAATATACATCGTAATTTGAATATGCCACTAGTTATTGAAGAAATTACAAAGTACGCAGGCAAATATTTAACAAAATTCGAATCACATCCTAATCCACTTGCTCGTAATATTTTGAACTTTACTGGACACATCTACCTAAAAAAGAGGGACACAAGGGCTCTTATACTCAACACTCCAGATGGGACTACTTGAAAATACTTTTTTTTCCTTTTTGATTATCACTACTTATGTATTACTTATAACTATAACTAAGTTTATGTCCGACAGTGGTCGGGCCTAGTAATTATATTTTAGATTTAAGATTTGAATACTTATTGTTAGTTCATATTTGAAGATACAATAAATAAATACATGTATTAAAAAAAAATTATCACTGAAAATAAAATTTCACTCAACAACTTTTTTCCTTGATTCATTAAATTTATTTATTGAAAAATTACAAATTATTAATATGATATTTTATTAATTCAAATATTTGCATTATTGAAAAAAATAATACTATTCGTTTACAATTTTTGTTATTGATATAGCGGATTTCTTTCTCACAGGAAATTCGAAAATTAAAATGATTGAATACCGGGATGTTTGTTATCAAAAATTAAACTTATTTTTTTCTGTGTAATGAAACTGTCTCCTCACGAAACAACAAAGACTTAGCAGAGACACGAAGAACTGAGAAGAAAAGGATACAAGATGAATTTAGAAAGCATGGGCTTATAATTGATAAGCCAATTAACGGGTATGGTAGCTCGAATAATGGAAACACTGCTAGACGCTTGTTTGAGGATGCTGAGACAACATCCTTGATAACCGGCTTGGATAAAAAACTAATAAGGAACTTCAAAATAATACTGGCAACTAAAAACAGTAAAAAGCAAAATAATGCAGAAAAATTTGATGCTTTTTCTAATGAAACAAAAGTACTGATAAAACATTTATATCCATGGAGATCGATGACGCCAACTATACATAAGGTATTATCTCACGGAAAAGAAATCATTGAAACCAACATCGTACCTGTGGGAGAACTTACAGAAGAAGCTCAAGAAGCAGTACAGATTATTTAATAGTCGAAAGTGTTCAAAATTAGCAGAAAATTATGATTTAATGCTTCACTTATTGTTATCCTCAGATCTAGCTTTACAAGCAATACGTTTGAAATGGTTACCAAAGATAACTTAAAAAAATAGAGAAAGACGACAGTGAAGCAGTTCAAATAAATAACATCTTAAGCTTCGATATTTCGGATTGTTTTCTTAAAAATAATTGAAATAAATATATTGTAAAATGATGATAATTAACATAGCTAAAACATGTAATTTAAAAATAAATACTTTATTTAGTGTTAAAAAGTTTTTCTTAGTTATCGCGTAATATTAAAAAGATTATCTTTTGGTAAATAATAATAAAAAAACAATACATACAAATAAAACTTTTCCAATTTTTTATACAATACAGCATACTTTATAAGCACATTTGCTAATTTGGTCTAATTACCTGGTACTCTGAAGTGTTATTTATTTTTAGTTGTAGCATAATCAGGTAGCACCTCCCGATGCCGCTGTAAAATAATGCGCGAAAACCTTTTTTTAATCCATTAAAAATGTGTGTTGTTATTCGTTAAATGCTTACCTGTTATTAGCATTAACTACATATGGTATAATTACCATAAACATTTTTTATTGCGAAAAATATACATGGACTTATTGGATAACATTCCAAATTTATTTTTGTTTTTCAATTTAGGTTGAATTTCAGAATTCATAAAAGTTTTAAACAGCTGATGTGTGAATAAAGGGGAAAAAGTTAGGCGCATTCTATATATTTTTAAATTGCACCCTACAATGGGAATATCTCGAGATCAGTTAATTATATTGGAATAATTTTTTCAGATAAAGTAGAAAAACTCATATAGAAATCAAAAAAGCCAACATAAAAAATAAAATTATTTTAATATATATTTTTTATGGTACAAAACAACACTATTCCAAAATTTTGACTTTTTTCAGAAAATTTGCGTGTATGTTCGCACTTATGAAAAGGCTACCAAAAATTTAAGTTAAACATGTTGCTAGCTATCCTAGCAACTAAATGCTCTAGTTAAAGCTTTCAAAATTGGCCGTCACAACTTTTTATAAGCGCATAAGCACAAAAAATATTTTTAAAATTGGCAATTTTCGGACACTGCTGAATGTAGAGTGCATGCCCAAAATACAAAATAATTGGCTCTTAGCATATTGTGAATAGATTGTTTTTAGCGCTATGTGGTTTAAAAGTGTATGTGTTAAACAAAGTTTTTCACAAAATTGAAAATAATGACGATACTTTAAAAAAAAATACCTTTTTCAGGAAAATTTTAAAATTTTGAATTCTTTGTCTTTTGCCGATTTTACGACTGCAGATAATAATAAGTTTTTTACTTATTTTTATTTAAAATTTTATCGGAAATTTAATGCAGTCTTTTAATTTAAAATCCAATAATAGACTAAAAAGTTGTAGGTGAAATACTAAAAAAAAGTCAAGGCAAAAAAAAGTATTTTTTTGTTAAAAGTCAAATATCTTCTAAGTTATGAGAGATACGAAAACATATCTAAGGACATTATTTCTTAAAAATGTTGAGCTTAGATCAAAACGCTTTATCCCATAAAAATCGGATAATTTTTCTAAAAGTTAAAGTTGAGTCCCATGTTGTCAACTTAGGCCCACTGCAACTCCTGTCCAGCTTAAGCCAGACGGCTGCCAAGACATCTGTTATAAAGCCTAAGTCCTCCTCTACGGAGTTTCATATAAATCCAATTAGTAGTTTAGAAGTTCCAGATTTATTACCATTTATTTTGCAAAAGTCCCCACTGTGCAGTCGTGTATGTTCTGGCTTCCACATGGTTTTCGCATGTTTTCTTGTGAGTTCGGATGTTAACTTGTTAAGTTGAAATTTAGAAAATACAAATTAATAGTATGTGCGCATCCGAATTAGATGAAAACACTTTAGAAATTGACGATTTTAAACTTTTAGACTTTTTCGTTTTTTCTTTCGAGACCCGCAACCCACCCCCCCCCCCCCTTTCCAGAAATTACTGAAATATTAAACAAAAATTATTACAAACTTCTCTATGTTTGGAAAGACATACATATATGTGCATTAGGTACGGCATAGTGGACGACTTTTCGATTTCGACATGCAAGGACTCCTCATATAGTGAGGTTACGAAACAAATATTTGGGGCAAAAAATAGTGGCAGTCAGAAGGGGCAAATGTCGGCTCTTCGTGTCCAAGGTTGAGGGTAAAAGCAAAAAAAAATTACAAAAAATCATATAAATTTCCTGAGGTCACCGCTTAAAGGGTCAAATGTATAATCAACACCTATTTATTTTCTTCGCCCATCTTTTTCAAGCACACCGACTGCCTAACTCCTCTCCTTAAGGGGCTTCCTTACAAAGGGGACATTTTTATAAAATTTACTCTCGGGGATCTAACTGTCCCTACGGCGTACCTATGGAAGTCAAGTGTATAACCAACCTATAAAATTTTTTCAATACAAATATTTTTTAAAGCATACTTATCGTCTATCTTCAACCATTAAGGTGGTCCACATACAAAAAATAATTCTTTCAATAATTTTTTTTTTAAGAAAGCCACTTGCTTGTTCCACTTTTATGGTGCCTCCCAAGGGGGTAAAATGCAAGACCGACCCAAAGTAATTTTTTATCTTCAACATTTCATCCGAATATGCCTATGCATGCATATGCATATACATATTTCAGTGCAAGGTATTGTGCCAAACAAGAACTTGGTCAAAATATCTCACTACTCTTAATGGTCGAAATTTTAGATACACTGAAAAAACAGTTTTAAATAAATTCAACGAACTCGCATTCATTGCTTTAAATTCATTGAAATTCAACGTATACGTTGTTTCAAAAAAATATTCCTTGAAATTCAACGTAAAATTTCATGTAGATAATGAACTGAACGTTGAAACCATTCCTTGAAATTATTCGTTGAATTTAACAACGAACTAGTTTATTGATTTAACGTATAATACGTTGAATTTAAGGAACTACGTTCTTTCTTATATAAATAAAAGAAAAAAAGTATAGTAAATTTCAAGAAAGTGTACTTTGATTCAAGGAACCCGTTCATTGATTTTAACTAATGTATGTTTAATTTGACTTCAAAAGCAAGAAGAAGATATTTTATTCAATGAACGAGTACTTTGATTCAAGGAATCACCATTTGAATTTTTGTTTTACTTGTTCAATTCAACGAACTAGTTCCTTGTTTTATAACGAGGAAAAAATATACTTAAAAGAAAAACTAAGCACAAAGCAATCAGTTGTTTTTCTTCGTTTAACAAATAAGTTTGTGAGCAATTAAAAAAGAAAATTTTAAATTAAAAAAGTGCCAAAAAGTAATTTAATAATAAGAAATGATTATAATCAATTTTCATTGTAAAAAGAAATATAGTTGTATAATATACCAAACATGAGGAACATGCTGAATTACTTCAAAGTTGGAAAATCAGAAAACCAGTTCCAGATGCACCTACTCCTGACATTATTGGTTCCAACTGTCAAGCTTTATGTAAGTAATTAGTTTGCATGCTGTTTAGATGGTATAATTTTATACATGTTTATGTATGTTAATTTTAACGCAGAGGTTTGCATTAGACAGTAGTGTGTTTGTGGGGTTCGGGGGCCAAAATGTGCCATAAGGATCAATGTAAAAGTGCACATCATGCAAGGTGTTGCCATAGTGCTATTTTTCTTCTTGCTATTTTATGTATGTATCAAAGTGCAATGTAAAAGTGCACATCATGCAAGGTGTTGCCAAAGTGGTATTTGTCTTCTTGCTATTTTATGTATGTATCAAAGTGCAATGTAAAAGTGCACATCATGCTAGGTATTGCCGTCGTGTTATTTTCCTTCATCACTATTATTTTTAAGGGAATATAATTTGAAATGAAAATTTTGTTGAGGGGAATTTTTTAAATATTTTGTATCTTTATTTTATCTTTTTTCTATTTTATGCACTTACAAGTAATGCATTTCTATTGGTTATTGTGTTTGTGTGCGTTAGGATATTTCATCATGTTATGTATGTATGTCTGTGGGGATTGTGTTTACATTGAAGAATTTTCTAACTGTGTTTTTATATCACATATCTTGTTGTTGTCTCTTTTTATTGCACATATTTTATAGCTTTCTCCAGGAAAAAGGGTCGGTAATAAAAAAAGGATGAAAGAAAACGAACATGCATTTGCAGCACGTAAATGGTTGCTGTATTAGAACACTTGATATGTAAACCTTTTCTTAGTGCACATTTTTGGTTTGAATTTTTATTTTTTTTGTTTAAAATGAAATTTTTATATTCGTTTGCAGCACGTAAATGGTTGCTGTATTGGAACACTTGATATGTAAACCTTTTCTTAGTGCACATTTTTGGTTTGAATTTTTATTTTTTTTGTTTAAAATGAAATTTTTATATTCGTTTGCCTCCTCTGGCTATTTTTATTACACATATTTTATAGCTTTCTTCAGGAAAAAGGATCGGTAATAAAAAAAGGATGAAAGAAAACGAACATGCATTTGCAGCACGTAAATGTTTGCCGTATATAGGAAAATCTCAATACATGTTAAACATACATATGTCTAGTATTTAGAACACTTGATATGTAAATCTTTTCTTAGTGCACTTTTTTGGTTTGATTTTTTTTTTTGTTTAAAATGAAATTTTTATGTTCGTTTGCCTCCTCTGGCTATTTTTATTACACATATTTTATAGCTTTCTCCAGGAAAAAGGATCAGTAATAAAAAAAGGATGAAAGAAAACGAACATGCATTTGCAGCACGTAAATGTTTGCTGTATATGGGAAAATCTCAATACATGTTAAACATACATATGTCTAGTATTTAGAACACTTGATATGTAAATCTTTTCTTAGTGCACATTTTTGGTTTGAATTTTTTTTTTTTTGTTTAAAATGAATGTTCGTTTGTCTCCTCTGGCTATTTTTATTGCACATATTTTATAGCTTTCTCCAGGAAAAAGGATCGGTAATTAAAAAAAGAATGAAAGAAAACGAACGTGCATTTCCAGCACGTAAATGTATGAAATTTTTGTTTAATTATTTCCATGTGTTATTTTTTTTACTTTTTATATGTTTACTTTTGTAATTGTGGAAAGACATACAAAAGGAGATGAATTCTCAGATTTGTGTGTGCATCTATGGTTGGGAAAAATCGTTCAACTAGGGTTGTGAAACGCAGTGCCTGTTGTGTAGAAATTGAGTTGTTGTTTTCTTCTTAGTGTCTTGAGTCTTGTATGGTATTGTATTGAATTGTTTAGTGCATATGGAAAAGGTGCACCTGCGAGATGTAATAGTTTATGAGGGTTAGAATTGCTATTTTTTTTCGTTTAAAATTAAATTTTTATGATCGTCTGACTCCTTTCTATTGGTTATCTAAAGAGGGAAAATATGCATTCAACAAAAAAGGGTACAAGAAAAAAATCTTAGTTAGTTTGAGTCTCTGCCTTAGAATATTTCATCATGTTATGTGTGTGTGAGTTGTGTTTGCATTAAAAAATTTACCTACCTGAAATTGTGTGTGTGGGTTTGTGTTCATTTGTCAGTTATATTGTTATGGAAAGAATATATTTGTTCTTTGTCTTACATATGTTTTTGATCAAATAAATAAAAAAATTATACATTTATAATTATAGCACTAATTTTATTAAAAAAATCTTTTATATTTCTTTTACTTTTGAGATATAGGTTTATAGTAAAAAATTCTTTTATATAAATTAAAAATTTTTTGAGTTAATATATATTCATTATAATGTAATTTACATGCACATATGTTAACATCTTGAATATAATCCTTTGTTATTATATCACAATCATATTTATGCAAGTTATTACGATAATATATGAAAGGAGTGTAGACATTGCTATACATTCTTAATTCGTTTATCATTCTCAGGAATAATTTCTTGTGGTCCTTATCAATATTACAACTATAACCATTTAATAGTTCCTGAAATTCAGCTGATGAAACCATTTCAGATCAAAACCAATGTAGCTCGCAACAGGATGATTGAATAACTAATTGAAATTTATCAGTTAAATACTATTTAGTATTAAAAAAAATTTTAAATGAACAACAGTTTTCAGATGTATTCAATGTTCTCTTTATTAAGAGATATATGTACATGTATATAATTTTTAGCTTGTTTATTTTTATTTTTTGAAAAAAAAAACATTTAGTTACATTGTATATCTTTTAAATGTTACTGACATTACAATTTTTGCATTTAGTTACATTGTAGATATTGTAATAAGTTTGTATTAGTTGTTTTGCTTCTTCTTCTGCTTTCATATGTTGTCTTTTATAACTCATTTTCGTTAGACCAACAACAATTGTCATAATGCTCTCCATATTTATTCTTCATTGTTTTCAAGCGGCTTGAAATCTCCAAATGTGTTTGAATATTGATGAGTTTATATTTGTCTTCATCAGAAACAATATGAGAACATCTTTTTAAGAAATTATATATATCTTTTAATATCATTCTAACTACTAAGTATGACTACATGAGTGCACTAAATGATTATGAATAACCATTAGTGCTGAAAGTTTCGTTATTTATACTCTAATAATTACTTACTTAATCATTCTTTTCTACTTTTTAACAAAAAGATAACAAATATTTTAATCTTTTTATTTTATTTTATTTTATTTATCTGTCTTAAACTAACTATAAAATAGAGAAAATTAGTATGGTTACAATAGTTTTCTTATTTCGTTTGTAAGAGGAATATATTCAAACATTTTATCATTTATAATTAAACAATATGCGGATGTATTAGGTGGAATATTTTTCAATGTTTTTAATTCAATACGAATATCGATAGGTCCAGTTTTAACTGATTCATTTTGATGAGTAACATCTAAAACTATTATTGGCGCCATAGTTTTGAAATTTTCTGGGGTTAATAATGGTTGGGAATCTCGTGAATAATAACTTTGTTGAAATTTTAAATACATATCGTATAGAATTGCAAAACGATTTCTGTCGAATTTTAGATTTAAATCATCATAAGGATATGTAACAGAGTTAAGATGCACTTTAATATCACTTAAATCGCAATGTTGAAACTTGTTGTCATCATTTCGAAGACCCAATAATAAAAAACGCGGTCTTTCGTTTTCGGTAGCTAGCTTAACATTCCATAAAACTGTTGTACTTTCTGGAAGTAAAGGATAGTAGTACATATCCCAACTTCTAAAACATATATTTAATGGGTGACGATTGTTTATTGTTTTAAACATCTGAAATTTGTACGCATCAGCAAGTTGAATGTGTGGTACTTTCCAAGTAATATTTAAAATTGATAACTTAATTTTTTCAGCTGCCGTTTGAGATTTAAGAACTTGTCTATCATCTTTAGATCGTGAAAGTACCAATTCATGCTTAGAATTAACTATAATTTTATTAAAGTCTTCAGCAAATCCGAGTAAATATTTTAGTGGTACACAAATTAAAATAACCTTTTTCAAGCGTAAGATCATCAATGTTAAAAGGAGACCATCCAGCATTTAGTAGACTGTCACTTTCAGATTTATTCAGCGAGACATAGTTTTTTAATTCTGTTGCAATACCCAAATGGCGTGTGCGATCAATTTCTATACCATTAATTTCATATGGAATTTCATCAAATAGATGTGCCATACAATTGTTTAAGAGTCGTATGGATGTAGAAACTGATGAGTTATCTTTCGTAGCAAGTCCTTCTATATATAGAAGACTTTCACTTGGTAAAACATACAAATCTTGATTTTGAATCGTTATACGAATCTCATCATTATTTTTAAATGATTGTAAATATGATGTGTAGCTGTGATACTCTTTCTTGACAATTGAGTTATCAAATTGCGGTTTTTGTAAAATGTTAATAATACTACTCATTGTTCCTGTATCTTTACGCTTTTACTTTTAGATGAAACCCCAAATTTTTTAAAAACTCCTTATTAGCCTCACGAAGAAAAATATTTTGTTTTTGTTGTATTATTTCTTTAATTTGTTGTTTTTTCTGTTTCTTTGATTTATTGCAATTCGATAGCTTTCCGGTTTCGTGTTCCGTTGATAAGGTTAGAATGAATGGTAAATGCTTTTGCAACTCCGTTTTATTATATATAATCATTCTATCATAGGCTTTAAATGTAATCGTATTGTTAGTTTTTCACCACGAAAATTTATTAAGTTTCCGTCTTGATCAACGACTTTCAAAATAAGACTATTTATTATTCTTGAACTTACAGGTAAATATATTACATTAGTTGGAGCCTCAGTTATTTTATATCCTGGACTGACGTTAAGTGAAAACTGATGCAAAATATGTGCAGACATGTTATTTATATATGATCCACCTACAATGTTACATTCAACGATTATTGTATTAATTTGGGTTATATCTATTGTTTTATCAGAGTAATGTTCCACGCCAGGCTCTAATACTTTTGTACTAAAACCTAATAAGGATCCGATTGATCTCTTCTTATTAAAATAAATTGAATCTGTAGTACTTTTTATGCATGTTTGTAGAGTATTGTAATTTGCTCGTACATCAAGCGATCCTTTTGCATATATATTGTGATATTTATTTGTTAATACTTCAGCTATATCTGATATTCATATGAGCCAACTGGAACTTCTATTTCATGATTCCCAATATGAAATAAATTCTTTTCGACATCAACATTTGGGATTGAGTGATACGTATCGAAACTTATTAAGCCGCAAACATAGTTGTCATTTAGTTCGATTGGTGGAAAATAGTTTGCAACAAGATATGAAGAGTCTCCGTTCAATGTTAATGTAATTGACATTTTAACGGTTGATGAGTGAATAAATTATTAATAAATTTTGTAATGATTTTTATGATGATGTATTGTCGATATTAATCCAAGAGTTATGTTCTGACGAGAATCCCAACCATTTAACGTAAACCAAATTATTTCTTCTTTTTAAAATTTTTTCAACTAAATATGTTTCTGGAAATTTAGTTTTCCTTAGCTCATGTTCGTAAAAACCACATTTAATTTCATGATCTTGATAGTCTTGTAATATATAAGTATTAGGGTTAGTATTTTTTATAGTTTTGATTTTAAATATTTCTGTTGTCCAGTTTGGTGTGTAACCTTTTTCAAATGTATGCTTATATTTACTTATTCGAACATTATCATTTACTTTAAGCTTGGGTTTTTGAAATACTTTTAAATTGTTGTAGACTGTATTCAACAATAAATTTTCATTTGACGAATTTACTTCATTTGGGGTCATCTGTATTGTTCTATGAAATGTACCATTATA
This sequence comes from Tachina grossa, assembly GCA_949987645.1. NCBI lineage: Eukaryota > Metazoa > Arthropoda > Insecta > Diptera > Tachinidae > Tachina > Tachina grossa. The sequence continues at coordinate 81,511,998 of OX465278.1, read as the reverse complement.
TTTATCAACAAGTTCTTGATATTTGTTTATCCATTTGTATGTTCCTTGGTAACTAAACTCTTTCCACATCATTCCTTTTAAGGTTCTGTTAAATCGTTCTACTATGGATGCCTTTAGAACACTATACGTTGAATAGTGATTAATATGATTCGATTGCATTAGTTGATGAAATTGATTGTTGAAAAATTCTTTACCGTCATCTGTTTGTAAATTTCTTGGTTTTCTATTGTTGTTAGTGAAAATACTTTTCATAACATTCGCTACGTTTGTTGCAGTTTTATTTTTTAATGCTACAGCCCAAGCTTTCTTTGAAAAGGCATCTATTACTGTTAGAAGATATCGATATCTGTTATTATGTTCTGCATAATTTCCCATTTCCACCAAATCTGCTTGCCATACATCATCAATTCCTTTCATTATAACTCGTCTTCTTTTAAAATTTTTTCGCGCTTGTTTGTGCAGTTCATTAACTATTTCTCTTTTATCTGAATTCATTTCCTTTGTTCCTTATTAATATCTAAACGGAAATTTCATATGCTTATATATAATTTTTATCCTTTGATTTTAGGAAGCTCGAGTTTTCGTTTTTTAACAGCATGTACAGCAGCATTTTTATTAATTGACTTAAATATAAATTCTTCAATATTATCAAATCTTTCCTCGATATTCTTTAAGAAGCCCTTATTTGCAAAATGAACTTGATCAATCACTACTTTTTCAATAGCTTTAACATCGTCGTCGATCCCCTTTGTAATCAAATCTCGTAATAATTTTACATCTCGTTTGATAACGTTTAATTGTGAATTATAATCGTTTTTAAGTTCCTCACTTTGGTTTTTAATGATTTTGATGATAACATGTATTATCTGGATATCTTTTGCAATGGCATCCATTTGGAAATTATACTTGTACGTACTTAACTTTAAATTATTTATATTAGTCTTAATGGAAGTTTCTCCAAACTTATTTATATAACTCATTTTTAATATATTATGTCAGCTTCTCTTTATTCTTCAACAATAGAAATTATTTCGTTTTTATGATTATTATGACCAGCACTTTACGATGAAAGAAGTAAACGTAATCTGTCAACTAGTTCATTTGGATCATCCCAATATATATAATTCGATTTACGATTATCTGCAGTTTTTAGTAATAATCCATTACCTTTTTTTAAAACATTTGGTTTCGTAGTAAATAAATGTTTTATTATATTAACATATTTATATGCTCGTGTACCTTTAATTTGACCATGTGGCTGATATTGTCGTTTGTATGCATTTGTACTCGTTAAAAGTTCTTTGTAAGTTTTCAAATCATTTTTAGTGTAATGTAGGGGTTTTGAATGAAAAACTAATTCGAATAATCCTGGAGTCATTTTCCACTTTGTATTTCCTATTCGAATAGAATTATCTGGATTAAAATTTAGTTCATTATTGGCATATCGCCAGTTTCTGCTTTCATCTATGTTGAACCCATAAACCATGTCTATTTTTTATTAAGCAAGAGCAGTTCTATATTTTTGACTAGTGAGGACTTATTATAATCATTTTCGGTTACCTTGAAGTTGTTCTTATCATCGTCATTATCCTCGCTAAGTATTTGTAAATCTAGTTTTCTTTTTTTTTGTTGGTATGTTATCAATCATATTATCATCATAACCCTTAGCATCATCAAAGTTATCAGAACTATCATCAGATGGTAGTGATGGAAGTTCTGAATCTGATATATCATTATTATTTGATTGATAAACATCTGATTTGTAATCAGGTGTTTTTTTTTAATCTTTTTTAAAGGTTTTGCTGTAGGTGTATATGTATCTTTCAATAAATCACCGGATTGATAATCATCAATTTTTTTAATTATCTTATTCAGGGGTTTCGTTACAGGCTTAAATGTATCTTCTAATAAATTGAGTCTGTCTACTTCGTTTAATTTTATTTTTTTTAGTTTTCCTTTTAATATCGTTCTTGTTTTAACAATATCTTTTAATAATTTGTTATTATTCATTTCGAACTAATTTGTATCTGGTTGTTAACTTCTTTGTATCTGATATTGATCTGGTTTGTATCTGCTTTATATCTGCTTTTTATCTGCTTTGTACCTTCTCTGTATCTGCTTTTATCTGCTCTATATCTGCTTTTATCTGCTCTGTATCTGCTTTTTATCTGCTTTATATCTGCTCTGTATCTGCTTTTATCTGCTCTATATCCGCTTTTATTTGCTCTGTATCTGCTTTTTATCTGCTTTATATCTGCTCTGTATCTGCTTTTATCTGCTCTGTATCTGCTTTTATCTGCTCTGTATCTGCTTTGTATCTGCTCTGTATCTGCCTTTTATCTGCTTCTGGACAAAACCACTCACAGTTGCATGAATTTATCAAAACCTTTTCTATATCTTCCCTTATTTACAGCATCAGCCTTACTAATAACAACGAATCCATATTCATCTTTCCAGCACTCACTACATATATCCGTAAATTCTCTAAACGACATATCTCCAATAACATGTTCATTATATATATGTCGTAAATTCATTTCATCTTGTTTAAATATTATGATCATATTCGCATTATCACGTATTAGATGTTTGGGAATTTTTGTATATGTTTGACATAAATAAAAGCAGTCAATATGCTTATGTCTACCCATGCAAAAGTAATCTCTTATATTATCTTGTTTACCACAAATAACGTCATCAAATATTATTATGGAATTAGAATTTGCTTCAGCGGGACTTAAAACCTTTTCATTTTCCGAAAATGTAAAAAGATTAATTCCTTTTATCGGATCGATCAGTTTCTTAAGGTAACAGTATTTCGGTTGATATAAAGACTTCGAATATATATAAGTTTCTAAAGCTAAGACCATTAGGACTTTCTAGTAGACTAATCATTACGTTAGTTTTACCGCAGTTTGAAGGTCCTACAATTAGTGCACGTATTGAATCGGGTAATAATGTGCTATGTTTAATTTTAGTTTTCTCTTCTTGTGGTACATCAACATTTCTTATAACAATTTTTTTGCTTTCTCTACTAATCGCATATTGATAACTAATATGTTTTTGCTATAAATTCAATCTTATATACGGAAATCTCATCATTTTCATTTTTAGTATGGAACACATAAGACATATACATATATGTATATTAAAGAAGAATAAACATTAACATGGTTATAAACTATAACAAAGGAGTTAGAGATAATCAGTGTAAGATTGGTAGCGGCTTAGTAAACAACTTAATAAACAAATTACCTATTGAACTACATTTACCTGGTTATCAGTTTTGTGGACCCGGAACAAAACTTGAAAAACGTTTAGCACGAGGAGACAAGGGGATAAATTTATTAGATGTAGCTTGTAGAGAGCACGACATTGCATATTCAGAAACAAGCAATATTAATAAAAGACATCAAGCAGATCAAATACTAGCTGAAAAAGCGTGGCAACGGGTAAAATCTAAAGATAGTGGCTTAAAAGAACGAGCACACGCTTGGTTCGTAACGAACGCAATGAAAGCAAAAGTTAAATCTGGATTAGGCATGAAGAATACTAGTTATTCTAAATGTAGAAAATCGAAGAAGAGAAACTGTAAAAAGAGAAAGGCATGTGATACCAAATTGTTTTCAACCACTGTAAAAAATACCCTGAAACTCTTGAAAAATGAAAAACCAGACAAATTAAATGCTGTTGTTAAAATTGTACAAAAAGCCGTCACTTCAAATTTTAAAGGGGAAAAGAGGGCTAATATTGTGATGCCAAGAGTTATACCAATACCAAAAATTGGTGGATTTCTTCCACTAATTCCAATCTTAACAGCTTTATCAGCACTTGGTGGTTTAGCTACCGGTGGATCAGCTATTATTAAGGCTGTAAATGATATAAAAAATGGAAAGCAACAACTAGCAGAGGCTACAAGACATAATAAACACATGGAATCAATTGCTATAGGAAAAGGTCTACACCTTAAGCCATACAAATCTGGATATGGCCTTTATTATAACCCAGCTCCAAAAAACTTTTAGACAGTCTACCCAATCGACCAATAACTGATCTAGATTTAATGAAATATTCTAAACAACTCAAAAATTTTAGAGGTGTTTTTATGCGTGATCGTTTACCTAAAAAGGCATTAATTCAAGAATGTGGTATTGTTAATTTAGATAGTTGTACTGGTCCTGGAATGCATTGGGTAGCCTATTATAAAAATCGTAATTATAAAGAATACTTTGATAGTTTTGGAAACCTACATCCACCAGTTGAAATAGTTAATTACTTAAAAACACCAATTGAATATAATTATAAACAAAAGCAAAAATTCAATACATTTAATTGTGGACATTTATGTTTAAAATTTTTATTCAATAAATATAATTTGACATAAAAACAACATTTTATACTTTTATTTTTTCATAATCTCTTTATTTTACAATTGATTCTTCTTATATTAACAATTTTAGGTTAATGACATATCTATATAAACATTAAGAAAAATATCATCATCATCATCTTCCATAAATTCTTCATACATATTTAAATTTGTTGTTTCTTGTGCTAATTCTTTTGATGATGATGACGGTAAATAAACATTTAGGAGAATATGATCATCTTCTTCCATAAATTCTTCATACATATTTAAATTTGTTGTTTCTAGTGCTATTTCTGGTGTTGATACTGATGAATGGTAATTTAATCTATAATGCCCCCACGCATAAGTATCAACACCATTTTCACGTACAAATCTCTTATCATCAAAATAACTTAATGTCAACTTACTAATGTATTGCGTATAAATATTATGTACCTTAGACCTAAATACATACATAGAATCATAAAATAACTGTTTATTTAATAAACAATTTCTAAAATCATTAATACTTAACTTATTTGTAACACATTGTTTCACACCTTTTATTTTTTTTATTTCCTTATCTAGCTGATCTATTTTTACAGAATACATTTTAGCTCGTAAACCAATGAACTCTTTAATTAACTTACCATTGCATTCGTCCTTCATCATCCCTAATACTTTTTTATTCATCAGAGGAAAATTAAATACATTATCTTCCGGATATGCAGATGTATCAAAATGCATTTTAATATCATTTCTAATATCATCATATAGGTCATTTGTTTTGATATCATATATAAAGGAATCAGTATCCATATAATTAAGATTAATATTTTCACAATATTTAGGTTTCATATAATCGTAATGAAAATTATACATTTTATATTTTGATAATTCTAAAACAGCAAACCCATTTTTATGGGTTTATTATATTCAGTTCGTACTACACTCATTTCAATTACAACCATTTCGTCATGAATTTTGAGGGAACTATGAAAATTAGGTTTAGCAATAAGAGCTCTTGCTCCTAGTCGCTTACCTTTATTCTCCCATTCACATACTATTTTTATATCCTTTCTTTTATTGACATTTTCCATAGTTTTGCCATATACAGCGTTGTTTAACAGTTTAAAAAAGTTTTGCTCAAATGAATTTTTAGCTAATGTTCTATGATGATTATTTATATCGATATATTTTTTCAACCAATTTGACTGATTAAATTCAAGAATTCTATGAATTTTCTTTAAAATTAGACCATGTTCCATACATTGTTGAAGATTGCGATAATGTATTATATAATTGGTTTTATCGTTTAAATCTGTTATTAACTTTCGCTGTTTCATGCTTTCAATTTTCTTGTTTTCTGCACAAAATGGCAAGTCGCTATGATAGTCGTGTAATGTGGTTGGATATTCTATATCTACCTCCAATATGTAACCAACTGTAGAATCTTCTTTTACATTATTTACATAAAAATTATCACAGTTATCAACCCAGTTGAAATTTTTGAAGGGTAGGTATTGAGACATTGCATGACCATATAAGTTATTTACATCTAAATACATAACGTAATTTGATTCTTTTATAGGATAATAATCACTGATGTATTTGTTATTTGCTATCGAATGTCGCTTACTGCATTGAACTATACCTCCCCTAATACCCCGTACTACCAAATTGTACATGTTAATATCAGTTAACAATTCTAATTCTATTTCCGTTGTTTTCAACATTGCATCCCAAGATAAACCCGGGGAGTATAATATTGACAGGGATCTAAATTGTAAATGTTTTTACAAACTTTACGGAAGTTTTCAAATATATCACAAAGCAATAAAACATCTACTTTTAAATATAATAACAGATAGTCCAACAGAGTGTTACAATTGAAGGTATTCCAAACCTTTTCAGCATGTTCGTAATCATTAACACTACACGAGTCATTAGAGAGTTTATTAAAGAACCATGAACGAGGTGGTAGCTGTGTTTCTTGGAGTCGATTTACGGAATCTAGATAGTCATACGGAAAGACACCTTTACGCTTCATTTAACAGATGACAAATCATCATCGGACAAAAACCCTGCTAGTTTTTCTAAACTCGATGGCATAAACCGACAAGAATCTAGAAAACGCAGTTCAATCGTGTCTTTTTCATTTATAAAAATTCTTTTTGATATGGATACATATAATTCCTTATTTAAAGGAATTATATTTATATCACCTTCGATAGATGAAAGCTCTCGCACAAACAAATGACAATCATATGCCGAAAGATTATGGAAAAATATAGGGATGAAGTTTGCGATTTGATACTCTAAATTGCACTTGTTATGTGCTGGCTTCCTATATTCACCTGTTAAGTGACAATGGTCGGCCACGTGATCTTCAACAGATACATTTTTTTTACAAATGTGACAAATTGTGTCCTCATATTGTCTAATCTGTTGAAGCGGTGTTAAGCAATTCATTGGTTTAATTACACGTAAGTAATTGTTGTATATATCTAGACTATCCTTAACTAAATTAGTAAAAAAATGTTTTGGTGAGTTATCACCATTATATATTCTAAAAATATTTAAAGTAGAATTAAAGGAGCATTTTATATAATAACTATAAGCAAATGGGACATGCCTTTGTGTAGATTTCACATTGGCTGAATTTTGAACATTAACTGATTCCAGAATACATTCAAAATCAGCGTACACCACAAAAGGCACATACATTTGCTTTTTTAAATTCCTAAAACTCACTAAATTATTTTCTGCAGTTGGCATCTTAGTTACAATTTTGTTGCATTGCTCCTTATGAATTTTTAATGATGTCTCGTTATGGAAATAAATAAGGCAAGTGTTACATATATACACATTTCTCGTGTTTTCTTAGTTGATTTCTAATCAATCTGAAATTAAATAAAAGAAGTAGAATATTTTTTTATTTATATATTTTAGTAAATATCAATATAAATATTAGTGACGTACTTTGAAATATTTTTGATCCAGACATAGTGGAATCGTTCACCATCTTCCAATAGTAGTAAATTCATATGCTTGGCTTTTTCTTCTGTAGTAAAGTAATATGGACCCACTATGTTTTCCCTTATTTTGCACGTTAACACACGCAAACTTTCTCTGTATTGCAGGTGGTAGAGGGATGTATTGTGAACCCTTAATGGATTTGTATTCATTAATATTAATTTCGAGGTGTGATATTTCTATTAAAGCCCATCCGCTATCACGCTCTTGAAATTCGCTCATCTTTTTCAAAATAATATTGCACTGGTCACTGTAACTGTGGTCAATATCATCTGTTGTTGAGGCTCCGCTAAGTATAGTCATTTTAGTTTGATGTGATTTTACGTTGATATCACATGCGTCTTGTTCTTCTTTTATCAATACGTATTCACAAAATAGTTCACAATTAAATTTTATGGAGCAATGTTTTTGAAGCATATTCCTCAACAATTCAACCACTTGGGCTTTAATTTCATCCAAAAAAGTTTCAGGTATTAAGTTGTTTTTATTGCGATTTTCGATCATATATGTTGTAATGCGGCCCCGGTATACTGAGTTTATACACCTTAAACCATTCTCTAACATCTTAGCACAATTAATTTTATGTCTATTTGTTCTTACATGATAATGATAAGTCGTTTTAGGAATATAATCTCCACAATCTTTACAATAAACACTAGTTTCTTCCACTTTTTTCGGATGCTCAATGTTTAAGAAATTCTTTACGATCCGTGAAACGTATATTACATACGTTACACATCATTGATGAACCTTGATGTTGATTTCTCACATGACGTTTTAAGCAAAAATTGCCTAAATTGACTAAATGATTTTCCACAGATATCGCAAGTAAACATGTCCATTTTCCGGTTTTATTTAATAATTTTTTAATGGTATGTAATGATGAAATTTTCAAAACAAGAATGAATTATATTAATTTCTACAGATCTATTTATACTCGAAATTGTGGGCGTGGTTTAAATGATGTAAGGAGCAAGTTTTTATGTACATCCCTATGCACATATATATTAAAGTGTAATAAAAATAGACGGAATTGTTACAAACATGCTGCTAGATAATTTATATACAGTTCTATTAATAACAATAGAACTGACGAATGCATACAAACATACACATTTGTAATAAAAAGAGACAACAACAAGATATGTGATATAAAAACACAGTTTGAAAATTATTCAATACAAACACAATCCCCACAGACATACATACATAACATGATGAAATATCCTAACGCACACAAACACAATAACCAATAGAAATGCATTACTTGTAAGTGCATAAAATAGAAAAAAGATAAAATAAAGATACAAAGTATTTAAAAAATTCACCTCAACAAAATTTTCATCGTAATATAATACAATTTCCTAACGCACACAAACACAATAACCAATAGAAATGTATTACTTGTAAGTGAATAAAATAGAAAAAGATAAAATAAAGATACGAAATATTTAAAAAATTCCCCTCAACAAAATTTTCATTTTAAATTATATTCCCTTAAAAATAATAGTGATGAAGGCAAATAACACGACGGCAATACCTAGCATGATGTGCACTTTTACATTGCACTTTGATACATACATAAAATAGCAAGAAGAAAAATAGCACTATGGCAACACCTTGCATGATGTGCACTTTTACATTGATCCTTATGGCACATTTTGGCCCCCGAACCCCACAAACACTACTTTAGACGCCTCAAATTTGAGAGCAGAGGGATTCGATAGCACTTGGCAGGCATGCAGAATTTCCAGAATTAATGAAGTAAACCAAGCTTCCACTTTAGCCGAAGTTTTGAAAAGATGGCCCGAGTATAAGAAACCGAATAGATTTCGATATGTGAGTATAAAAATCTGTACCGTTTTATACTTTAGTACTTATTGCAAAATAAAGATTTATAATTATATTTCAGATTGACAAAGACTGGCGTTGCTTTTGGTTAACGTGAAGGAGTTTTCTTTAACTGTAATAAGGCAGTAATAAATTAGTAGACTATGATACTACCATAACCAATTTTTTTTATGTAAATACATACTTACATATATATACATTAGAGTGGCCGTTATTTATTATTTTTTTTATTTCTTCTACTCTCATCCCCAAATCAGATAATTTTTATGTAAAAAAATACAAAAAAAATTCATACCGATAAGTTGTGTCCGGCCCTCAAAGTTGGCCCTCAAGCCCATATATTCAATGTAATTTTTTTTTTGTTTAGTTTCATTTTGACTATATGTATATGTATGAAATCAAAATAAAAAATTTTCATATAAATATAATTTTGTTACATAAAATTGTTGGTATTTTAATGGTTATTTTCCTCATTATTTTCTAAAATATTAATTTTAGCAAAAAACTTTTTTTGAGACTAATGTTGTTGACTTGAAGAGCTAATTATTGTCATATGTCATATTGTTGTTAAATTACTTTTTAAAAAGATAGTCATATGCAAAAAAATTACATTGCAAAATGGGCTTGAAGGCCAACTTTCAGGGCCGGACGCACCCCCTAAAACGCAACTTATCAGTATGAAATTTTTTTGTATATTTTTGTACGTAAAACTGAACTGATTTGGCGGGTTAGAGTAGAAGAAATCAAGAAAAAAAGTCTCCATACAATTAGCGGCCACTCTAATATATTTACATATATAAATTATTTCTTATTATATGAATTTTTAAATAAAATACTCAATTTAATATGAACTTGTCTATTATTATATTTATTAAAGTGAAATTTTGAATGGTTCAAGGAATAAATTCATAAAAATTAATGAATGTGTTCATTGGGTGAAGGAATAAGTTCTTTAAATTCACGGAACTGTTTCATTAAATTCGAAGTATGTATACGTTGATTCAAGGAATATATTCATAAGCTTAATGATTGCGTTCATTTTGTCAAGGAATAGGATCCATAAATTAAAGGAACTACTTCATTAAATTCAAAGTATAAATATATAGTTTTAATGAATTTACGTAAGGTTTCAACGTATGGATTCTTAACTTCAACGAATTGGTACGTTGAATTCAACAAGCCAATGATTGGCATACTTTGAATTCAATGAACATGTTCCTTAAGTGAAAAATAAGGAATAAATTCGTTGAATCAACGAATTTTTTCGTTGAATTTATGTACCTTTTTGGCCTTTTTCACATTTATGTTTTTGTGAGGATCTGACTACTTTTTGAAAATTTTTCTATAATAACACCTTTTAAATTTAAAATTTTTAGTGTGTTTTGTTTTATTTTGATGGGTGTTGCATTGTGCGCCTTAAAAACGTACTATTGTCATTAAAACGGGTGTGTAACGGGGTTAAAACGGGTGTGTAAGCAGTTTGGTAAGAGTCGCCTAAATATGTAATACAGCCTAAATTTTAGTGGATGTGGGCCCGCCTATTTTCTCAATATATTTTCATATTAAAGTCTGCTTACCCGAAGTACATAAATCAAAAGATATGCCCAATGTACATGCAAAGTTTCAATAGGGTGGCTGCTGCTTTAATTTTTGTATTTTTCGATTCAGTAAATCAATTACGATTTGTCTATAAAATGTCAGCTGTCTACAGTATAATATTAGGTAAAATTTTTATGGGCCTGGCCCGGCCGACTTTTATCTGCTAGTGCTTATGGTTCATGTAAAGTTTCGTAGGGAAAATCTATTAAGAAAAATATTATTAAAGGTGTCTTTACATGGTAATACAAAGTATTACGACTTTGTAGAATCAAAATATTATGAAATTCTCTCCGTGTTTAAAAAAAAGAGAACAATAGTCTGTTGTAGGTACTTTTCATGTTTACACTGATACTATAAGTAAAATGCGAGCAAAGACATTAAACTTTTGAGGTAAAAATAAAAATTGGATAATTGCAAAAAAAAAATGTGTACTAATATAACTAAATCTTGGAGAAAACATTTTATTATTGCAATGTAATTTTACTGTAAAATATATTTTTTTTTATATCTTTGTTTATTGTTTGTTTGGTTTTGTGGTACGGGTTAAGTAGCTAGCTGATGGTTGCAGTTGTACAATGATTACAAAAACAACACGAACATTTCCTGAGTTGATTTTGGTTGTTTTTGTAAAGGTGTTAAACCCTTAAATAAATACCATCAGTGCTGGCAACGTTTACTTTGAAATACATCTCTAGTGTGATGAAAATACTTAAGTTTCTAAAATGGTTTAGGAAATAAACATTTACCGACCGCTTGTCAAATTTTCTATCCGTATTCTCTCCTACTCGATACATTTTGCGTTTACATGATAAGATTTTGTATGTTCTACAGCATGTTTTGACATGTCGTAATACATTGTATTACCATGTAAAGACAGCTTAATACACTTAAAACTGCTAAGCGGAAGTACATGAAAGAAAAAGCTAAGATTTACGGGTGTAGTGAAGACCACCTTTCAAAACAGGAAATTTTTAATTTGGATAAGTGCAATATGTATGAAAAGATTCAATCCAATTGAGCTTAATGTTGAGTTTAAAGTACGAATTGGAGTTTAAAAGGCGTGGCCACGCATACCGGATACAACTTCTTGGTTTTAAGATTTTCCCGTTGGCTTAATCATCTACACTTACTAGCGTATAAAATTTCAGCTCTCTAGTGCGAAATATACCATTAAATTTTATGAGCATTACCCCTCCCACTGTTTTAAACTCACAATTTTGTTGTGAGCAGCTCTCATAATTCATGCTAATTTTTTTTAAATATGCTAGACCGAAGTAGATTAAACACAAGTCTAACATTTTATGGTAGTGATTACGCCCACTTTTTAAGGTGATAGTTTAAAGCCTTGTGTACGTGCAACGTGTAGACAAGGTTTCACTCAAATGGCTTCGAGTTAAAAGCTGTATATTAAGGTTTTAGTTCCAAACAATATTAGCCCATTCTGGTACAATTTTTTGGGTTTTCAGGTTTTTCTAGATGGTTTCTCACCTTAACCTACTTGTGTATCAAATTTCAGCTCATAAGCGCAATTTTTAATTTTTAGTTTTAGTTTTGGGGCGTAACCCTGCCCACTTTTCTAAACTCAAGATTTTTTCTGCCAGTGCTTATTATTCGTGTCAAGTTTCGTTGCAAACGGATAATAATACATACATAAATAAATATACATACATGAATTCTCGTGGAACCTTCATAGTGAAGAGACGTTAAAGCGGATTTTTTTACATACATACATACGAAACAAATATAAAAAACAACAAAATCAAAAATCAGAAAATATTCGTAATACATATTCACCTTGATAAATAAGCTTATTGGCTTTACTAATATTTTTTACATAGCAAGAAATAGCAAAAACAAAAAAAAAGTAAACACAAACCAAGTCTCTGTATGAGTACCTCATGAAGTGAGTTCTAACGGCAGAAATGCTTATTTTACTGTGAGTTCTGAAACTTTTAATGAAAACAATATAAATAATAAACCTGATGAAAGTCTTTTTATAACGGAGAAGCCACTTTTTCGTCATCGATCAACTTCGCTTTGTCCAATGCCAACTAGTGAATCGTTAACGATATCATCCGCATCGGACTCGCGTTCATCACTAAACCAAGTTATCACTACAGATAACAGTAGCTCAAAACCCAAGGTAAAAGTGGGAATGGACAGATATATAAACGTGGTAAAGCGTGGGCGAAGCCCAAATTCTTCAAAAATTTCATCTACTCCAAACATGTCTAAGGATAACAGCGCATCATCTACCAATCGTCAAAATCGTTTTTCATTATTGTAAGACAATAACGACAACCCCATTGCATCATCCCAAGAGTCTTAAGCCACCACCTATCTATCTGAGAGAAAAAAATTCCAACGCGCTTATAAAAAAACTACTGTCTACCATTAGTGAAAATACTTTTCACATTATTCCAATTAAATGAGGTAATATTGATGAAACCAAAATCCAAATATATGATGAAAATGATTTCCGAAAAATTGTTAGTGAATTCGAAAAAAATAAAACAAATTTTTACACATACCAACTTAAGAGTGCTAAAGGCCTACAGATAATATTAAAGGGCATAGATTCATATGTTGAACCCGAAGAAGTAAAATGTGCACTTGTCGACCAAGGATTTAAGGTAAAAAAATGTTACCAACATAATTAATAGAGAAAAGGTCCCCCAACCCCTATTTCGGGTTGAACTGGAACCGAATGACATACAATTGAAAAAAATGAAACCCATCCAATTTATAGCGTAATGTATCTGTTACATCGAAAAATCACAGTTGAAGAACCATGTAAGCGTTCAGGTCCCGTACAGTGCCATAATTGCCAAGAATATGGCCATACGAAAACTTACTGCAAGTTACCTACAGTGTGTGTTATCTGCGGTGAATTGCATGGTACTGCTAGCTGCACTACCCCAAAAGATCAAGCAGAAAAAAATGTAGTAATTGTGGAGGTAATCACACAGCTAACTATAGAGGGTGCCCTGTATATTCTTTCGTTAAACAGGCTATGGGTAAAAAACCCAAATTAACTCCAGCTCAACCAGCTCCGCCATTTTTCCTCAAATGAGCAAACCAGTTACTTCACGTGTATCGTATGCTGATGCTGCTAAGACTAGTTCAATTCCCACGCTAAGTGTTCCACCACCAAATAATTCAACGAATTCAAACTCAAGCTTTAACTTTAGTCGCCTTGAAGCTACTATTGAGAATCTGGTGCTAACTATAAACAACTTTACTACAAATATGACAAGTATGATGCAATAAATGCTGCGAATGCAGAATACCCTGCTTCAAGCATTAGTTAATAAACCATAAACACGTTAAAAATATGTTTCTGGAACGCAAACGGCATTCGCCAACATAAAAATGAACTTGAGCACTTCCTCATGGAAAAAAATATTGATATAATGTTGGTTTCTGAGACTCATTTGACCTCCAGCAGCTTATTTAAAATAAATGGTTACACTTTATATGATGCAAAGGACCCAAGAGGGAGAGCATGCGGTGGATCCGCAATTTTGATTAAGTCAAGACTCAAGCACTATGTACTTGACAACCTTATTGAAGAATATTTGCAAGCAACGAATATTTTCGTAGAAAATTTTCGTACGAATTCCGTGATATCATCAATTTACTCACCTCCCAGATTTTCAGTTACCGAAGATCAGTATGAGAAGTTCTACAAATCGCTTGGATCTTGTTTCGTGGCAGCTGGTGACTACAATGCAAAACATACGTACTGGGAATCGCGTCTTGTTACACCTAGAGGTCGAGCCTTGTTCAATACAATTTCAGAAATGGGCTTAGATGTCATTTCGAGTGGGGAGTCTACTTACTGGCATACTGACGTAAGAAAAGTTACAGATGTTATAGATTTTGCCGTCACGAAAAATATTCATAGGGACTTAATTCACGTAGAGGCGTCTCTAGATCTGTCCTCGGATTACTCTCCAACAATAGTTACAATTTTCAACCCACTAAGGAGTGATTTAACTAACTCATATGTGAAGATGATTAATGGAATCAACTGGCTGACATTCAAAAAATATCTTAGTAGTCACCGAGTAGCAAACATTCAGCTTAGATCATGCGATGATATTGAATTTAACATTGCCAATCTTAACGAAAATATTAAACAGGCTGCTGAAGACGCCACTACCTCCTATCCGCAGACCGGCTTTAACAAAATTTATTCTACGGAAATTGAAAGTCTTGTATGTGAAAAAAGGAGAGCTAGAAGAGAATGGCAACAACACAGATCACCCCTAAATAAAATCAGACTTAAAGCACTACTGGAAAAGTGCTTAGAAGGTCTTGATGTAACGTCCGCATCTAATTACTCTTTATGGCGCGCTACTAGAAATCTTAAACTACCCGTTGATCTTAAATCACCACTGGTTACTGCGACCGGAGGCTGGGCAAGAAGCGATAGTGAGAAAGGTAACTTATTTTCTGAGCATTTAAAATCTGTATTCACTCCCAATTCATGTACGGGTGCTGCTGATTTACCGAGTGTAGTTTCTCTATCCCCTCGTCCCTTAAGGTTTAAGATGCGTGAAGTACAAAAAGTAATTGCTGAACTCAACCCGAAGAAAGCTCCAGGTATTGATGGGATTAGTAACAAAATGCTCATGAACTTGCCTCATATTGCAATAAGAATCCTGCTATTTATTTTAAATACTATTTTAAGAATGCAGTATTTTCCACATAACTGGAAACTTGCCAAGATCAAAAAGATTCCAAAGGCAGGCAAAGATCTTACCAAGACTGAGTCATATAGACCTATAGGCTTACTATCTACAATCTCAAAGCTTTTCGAAAAGCTGCTCATGACTAAATTGTCCAAAATTTTAACTGATAATGGGTGCATCCCGGACCATCAATTTGGCTTTAGAACAATGATGTCAATTTCATGGCACAATTGTGCAAACTAAAATTACACATATTCTTATTCTCTTCCATTTAGTCGTCAATGAAACAGCGACGATAACACATGTGCAGCGGGTGCATTAAATTCTTTATAGATGCAGTGAAAGAAAAAAAGTGGTATGCTAAAAATATTCTATGATCAGTAATGCTTTTTGCGACATTCAATGTATTTTATGTTACAAAACTTTTAAGGAAAGAAATGAATATATATTAAAAAGTCATTTTGGTTTTTTTTGGAGCAGCTTTACTAAACTGCATTTAATATAAAAACTTTTTGTTTAATTTTTTCTTCTTATTTTTGAAGTTTCTATCAGATAAGCTATTTAAAAATTTATTTTTGGAATTTCTTCACAGTTTCCTATGAAAGGTTTACAGCGCCGTAGCTCGGAAAATATGGGTCGCCCGCAACTTTTTTATTTAATTTTCATTCCTTATTTTTTAAATTTCTATCATATAGACTCCTTTTTATATATTTTGAGCTGCTTCACAAAACTGCATTTGTTGCAAATATTTTTTTTTGATGTACTTCAGAGACGAATGTGACAGCTTTTCTCACACATACAACTATAGTTTTATTTTCGACACCACTGCTTTAGAAGTCAGCACAGCACGATTGAACAAACGCATAGACTGGTCCAAGTTGTAAGAAGAACATTTGGAGAAAAGAAGTATTGTTCTGCTCTCTTTATTGATGTTTCTCAGGCATTTGACAAAGTATGGCACGAAGGCCTACTTTTAAAATTGAAGATATATCTACCAATAAACATTCAAAAGCTTTTGGAAAGTTATATTATTGATAGGAAGTTCACTGTTGTGGAAGGAGAGTGAAGTTCACTGTTGTGGAAGGAGAGTTCACAAGTGTGCCCGAATCTATATCTTCTGGTGTGCCACAGGGTAGTATTCTGGGTCCGGTCTTGTATTTAATATATACTTGTAATATGCCTGTGAGCAATAATATCAATATTTCTACATTTGCCGATGATACAGCCTGTATGAGTGTGCACGAGAACCCTTATGAGGCATCCCGCAATCTCCAGGATTATATTACCCAGCTGGAAATATGGTTGAACTTATGGAGAACTAAAGTCAATGAACAAAAGTGTGTCCATATAACGTTCACCCTAAGAAGAGATACTTGCTCCCCCATTCGAATCAACAATCAAAATATTCCTCAACATTCCTAAGTGAAATACCTTGGTATACACCTTGATCGAAGACTTACATGGAAACATCATATTGACTCTGAGTTAACTCACATGAAACTTAAGTTAACTCAAATATATTGGTTGATTGGCAGAAACTCAACACTCAGCCTAGACTGCAAACTTTTACTGTACAAGTCGCTTTTGAAGCCAATATGGGGCACTGCTTCAGCTTCCAATGTCGAGAGAATCCAACGAAGGCAAAACAAAATTTTACGGTTAATAACATCGGCTCCATGGTACATCCAAAATTCTATTATACATCGTGATTTAAATATGCCACTAGTGACTGAAGTAATTGCAAAATACGCAGGCAAATATTTAACAAAACTCAACAAAAAAAATACATAAATAGTATATCTAAATATGCTGAGCCGTAGTATATGAATATGAGGTTTAAATTGTATGGGCTTGTCAATGCCTACTTTTTAAATTAAAAATTTATAGCCTGGCATTATCGCAATATATATTCCAAATTTCAACAAAATATCTTCCATTAAGCGCCTCAGATTTTTTTTAATTGTGACCATTATGAGCTAGCCCCGCCCTCCTGCCTATAATTTCCGTGTTTTAAGATTTTTTTAGTTGATTGCTAACCTAGACCTAGTTGTGTTTTGAATTTCAGCTCATTAGGATAAATTTTAATTTTTGTGGTCGTAGGCCCGCCCCCCGCTAAAATTTCCGTGTTCATTGCTCACCTAGAAGTAGTAGGGAACTCCCACTTCTGGCGCCGATTAAAATTGTTAAATTGTGGCTGAAATTGTTAAATTGTTGCTGAAATTGTTAAATTTGGGTAATTAAAATTTGAAAATTTTAAAATTCTTGAAATTTGATACCTACGAGGGTGGTTCGATAAGTCCTTTAAATATTTTTCGAGGGTGGTTCAATAAGTCTGTCTTTTTCCTAATGCCTACGGCATGCATGATAATTTTTCCTAATGCCTACGGCAATACATAATTATTTTCAAATGCCGACGGGAAAATCATGAAAATGATTTTTTCTAATACCAATGTTGAAATAGTGATTATTAATTTTTCCTAATGTCTACGGCAAAACATGTTTATTAATTTTTCCTAATGCCGACGGCAAAACATGATTATTTTTTTCAAATGCCGACGGCAATACATACTTATTTTTCCTAATGCCTACGGCAATACATACTTATTTTTCCTAATGCCTACGGCAATACATAATTATTTTCAAATGCCGACAGCAATACATGATAATTTTTCCTAATGCCGACGGCAAAACATGATTATTTTTTTCAAATGCCGACGGCAATACATACTTATTTTTCCTAATGCCTACGGCAATACATACTTATTTTTCCTAATGCCTACGGCAATACATAATTATTTTCAAATGCCGACAGCAATACATGATAATTTTTCCTAATGCCGACGGCAAAACATGAATATAATTTTTCAAATGCCGACGGGAAAATGATTTTTCCTAATGCATACGGCATGCATGATAATTTTTCCTAATGCCTACGGCAATGCATGATAATTTTTCCTAATGCCGACGGCAAAACATGATTATTTTTTTCAAATGCCGACGGCAAAACATGATTATTATTTTTTTCAAATGCCGACGGCAAAACATGATTATTATTATTTTCTAATGCTCCCAGTGTTGCCATACTGTAGAAATTTGTTATCGTAATACTACATCAGTAATATCAGAGAAAATAGGTTTGATGACTACTAGACGATTCTCATATGAATCGTGGGAATGTGCTTGTGTGATTTCATCACGCTAATAAATTGTTTATAAATAAAATAATTAAATAAATTAATAAAATAATTAAATAAATTATTTTATTTATTTATAAAACGTTCTCATGTATGTGAACCCCCTAATGCTTGTGTGTGGGGGGTCCAGCTTGTTTGTCGCTGGTAAGCTTATATTCTGTTTATTTGTTTAAGAAATATATTTGTATGTAGGTATGTATGTGTGTATGATGCATGCATGCATGCATGTATGTATGTATGTATGTATGTATGTATGTGTGTATGATGCATGCATGCATGTATGTATGTATGTATGTGTGTATGATGTATGTATGTATGTATGTGTGTATGATGTATGTATGTATGTGTGTATGATGTATGTATGTATGTATGTATGTACGATCGAAAGAACTTGTGCGTGGAATATTTTGTGGCTGTGTAGAATACATTTATATTTTGCAACGTAATCATTTTCTTTGGCTGCGATTATTTTAAAGCAGCAAGTTTCAACTAACTACAGTCATAAGCAGAGAAACAAAAAGTAAAAATTTGCAAGTTAGCAAAAATGCTAACTTCTCCTCCTCCTTTCCACTTCCTTCTCTTTCCTTTATGTAGTTTGTTTTTGAAATAAGAAAACACTTGTAGATTTTTTATTTTTCTATACATTTATTGTTTAAAGTTTTTTAAAATTTTATAATAATACATACATTAATATTTTAAAGAGTGTAAAAATTCATTTAAAGCAAGATATTTCTTTTGTTAGTAAAATAGCATTTTTTAATGCGCAAACACCAAGTTTATGATAATTACAATAAAAATATTCTGGATACTTAATCTCCATTTGTTTAAAGTTGATACAGCCTATATCCTCAACGTTAAAAATTTTTCGGCATAAAATTTTTCCAACCATCGTCTTTTCTCTTCGCCTTTTACATAAATTTTAGAACATCTTGCGTTGGCTTTTAAAAAATTGCAAACGCTTTCAAAAGAAACTGATCCAGCAGTCCAGCTGAGGTGATGATAGTTTTTCGTTAGCCACTTTACTTCTCTTTGCTTTTTTATTGATAAGCATTTAAAATCAAATGGTGGTTTTATAATGAAATTGTTATATTCATAATTGTTGAAAACAATCGCTACTTCTTTTGCGATGAAATCATTTGAATTACTTTTGAAACCTTGTACGTCTATAAAAATTGTGTTATTTTCCATATTACTCAATTTATAAGATTTTTCGAACTTGTCCTTTGATGGGTATATATTCTATTATGCGATCATGAATAAGAATGCAGTAAGCTGATGTCTTTGCTGCAATATTAGTTGCTGTTTCAAATGCTATTTTTATATCAATCGGTCCATTATTGAGTGATTCATTCTGATGACTGACATCTACTACAATAATAGGAGCTTTTGTCTTAAACTCTGATGCAGATAGAAGCGGTTGAGATTCCCTCATATAGTAACTTTGTTGGAATCTTAGATACATATCATATAGAATTGCATATCGTTCATTTTTGAACTTTATGTTAAGATCATCATATGGATATGAGACTGAATTTAAATGTACTTTTAAATTAGTCAAATCACAATGAACAAACTTATTTTCTTGTTGAAAAGCAATCAATACAAAACGGGGGCGTTCTCTATTTGCAGCCAGTTTAACATTCCAAATATGGCTAGTACCTGTGTTTAATTGTGGATTAACATGACAATCCCAAATGCGAAATGCCATAGGTATAGAAGCACCATTGTTAATAATTTTTATCATATTCAATTTGCTAAAGTCGGATAATTGTACATGTGGGATTCTCCATGAGATGAGTGAAATTGTAAGTTTAGCTTTTTCAGTAGAAACACTCGAGCGTACAAGATCTTCATCATTCTTATTGCGCAAGAGTATCAATTCATGTTTTCCATTTAGTATAACTTTGTTGTAGTCTTCGGCGAATCCTAGAAGCATTTTTAGAGGTACATAAAAATTGAAAAATCCATTTTCAAGAGTGACATCGTCAATTTTGTTCCATCCAGCATTTTGCATCACATTGCTTTCTGTTGGTGACAGAGAAACCAAATTTTTTATAGTGCTTGTGGCTCCTAAATATCTTGTATGGTCAATTTCAATTCCATTGAGCTCATAGCGAATTTCATCAAATAGATATCCCACAAAGTTGTTTTTTAATAAAAAGTTCTCCGAAGAAGAAGAAGAAGAAGAAGATTTGGCCTTATTATCATCGGCAACAAACCCCTCTACATAAATGTAGCTCTCACTGGGTAGCACATACAAATCTTGATTTTGTATTGAAATTCTAATTTCATCATTATTGTTGTAAGATTGTAAGTATGGTACATATGTATGATAGTCCTTTTTGATTATATTCTCATCAGACAAGGGTTTATCTAAGACATCTATTATTGAACTCATTTTGTCTTCAATTTAAAATTCAAGGACTTTAGAAAATTTTTATTTGATGTTGTTAGAGCTTTTTGTTGAGCTGGTCGCTTTAATGTTGTTGTTGTTGTTCTTGCTGCTGCTATATTTTTCAATGTATTTGTGTTGTATATTAGCATTATTTAGTTGGCCTTAAATGTATTCGTATTGTAATTTCCTCTCCTCGGAAATTAATTAAATCACCGTGTTGATCCAGTACGCGCAGCGCTAGTGAACTTATCTCTCTGGTGTTTACAGGTAAATAGATAAGATTTCTTGGAACCTCATCTATTTTATAGCCTGGAGGCACATTAATCGGAAATTCATGAAGTGTATGCGATTTCGAGTTATTCATATATGTGTTTATAGCGATACTACTTTCAATTCGCAAGAGATTCACTTTAAAAATATTAACTGGAAGATCTGAATAATAATATTTGTTTGGTGTTAGGATTTTGCTATTGAATCCTAAAAGTTTTCCAATTGTATTGTCTTTATTAAAATATACAAGATCCTTGGAACTATTAACTTTAACTTGCATTGTATTATTATTGGCTTCAATAAAAATCTTATTTGCTGGGCAGAGTCGTTTGTATTCCTCTTCTATAAAATCAACTATATTATTTAATTCGTAAGATCCAATTGGTATTTCAATTATATGTTCCCCTATATGAAACATATTGTTGTAGGTGTCTACATTTGGAATACTGTTGTATGAATGAAAATCAGTTAGAGCACACTCATATGCACCATGTAATTCAATAGGAGGAAAGTAACTAGCAGATAGTTCTGATGAGTTAGAGCTCAGAGTAAGTGTTATTGACATTATAACAGTCTGATTACAATTAAATAATGTTTAGTACACAGTATGGTTTATAAGTATGATTTACATATTTTATTTAAAACTTTTTCTCATTTTAAAATTAACATTAGTTTCTTAATATTAATGCTATTGTTGTTGTTGCTATTGATGTTGTTGTTGTTTCTAATTTAGTTTTTCTTCCAACTATAATATTTCATCTTTACTTATCCAAGAATTATGTTGATTAGAAAATCCCAGCCATTTAACATATACCTCCTTCCCTTTAATTTTAAGAACCTTTTCAACTAGATATGTATTTGGAAATCTAGTTTTTGAAAGTTCCTCAGTATAGAAGCCACCTTTAATAGGATTGCCAAGATAGTCTTCTAATATGTATGTTGCAGGATTTGTATTTTGAACTCTTGTAATTGTGAAAATTTCTGTAGTCCAATTTGGAGTATAACCTTTTTCAAATGTGTGCTTATATTTGCTTATGCGAACATGATCTCCCACATTAAATTTTGACATTTTATACATTTTCAAATGACTGTATACTGTATTTAGCAGCTTTTCCTCATTTGTTGAGTTGACTTTAATAGGAGCCATTTTAATGGTACGATGAACTTTTCTATTGTATGCATTGAGTAAATCTTTGTATATATCAATCCACTTATATGAACCATTATAACTAAATTCTTTCCACATCATTCCTTTCAATGTTCTATTAAATCGTTCTACTATTGATGCTTTCATAATGCTATATGTTGAGTAGTGATTAATGTTGTATTTATGCATTAATTTTCCAAAGTGTTTATTTCTTTATTGGCTTTACTCCGTTGAATCAAAAAAACTTTCGTTTTTGCTTATTTGCAAATTCTTGTTTTCATATCGCTTAAACATGCACAGTCTTGTTTTCCCTGAGAGGTTCTGCACAAAACAAATTGAATTTCACAATATTATGAAATTCCATTAAATTTCATATTTTCATAAAGAGAAACAATTTAGATAATCGGATAAGTCCTTATATTTTTCACTACATACAAGTTTCTGTAATTTTCTATTCGAATAAATGATTCCTAAATATCCTTTAAAAAATAATACAAAACAAGGAATAATTTAATTTAATTTTATTTATTTTTATTATAATGATGGAAACAAACATTTCATAGTATCTAATTATTAAATTTTCTAATATACTTTTGCGCAAAAAATTTCAAAATTTCAGCTCTCTAGCTATAGCGGAAGTGCTTCATCAATTTGATTAGTGTGTCAGTGGTCAGTATATCTTAAAGTATGTCCTTTTTGCACCTCCATATCTCCGGATCGTTTTATTGTAGGAGGTTTCATAAATTAATTCTAATTATGATTTGATAATTTAAGGGGAACAAAGTTATGAGGGGGGTAAAAACAGCTCGAATGGCTTCCTGTAAATAAACACACTGAGTGCATTGGCAGGAACTTGGCCTGGCGCACTACCGTGGATGTCAAAAATTATTTACATACTTAAGCCTATAGTTACGGTGACCATCCGTTCTGTATTATACAGAACAGTACTGTATTTGAGAGTCCTGTTCTGTATAAATTATTCATTGGGAAATAACGTGCAAATGTTCTGTATTTTATTTACTGTTCAGTATTTGTTCTGTATTTTCATGACTCAAACTGCATTTCAAAACGTAACGCAGTTTCTGCACAACACTGTTTTAATCAACATTGTAAAAGTGAACTATACAAATGCCGCAGTTCTATAAAAATACAGAAACAAAATGAGTTTTGTTTCCTTAATTTTTTCTTTGAGAGCGTGTATATGAAATTTGTCTGTTTTATTGACATCTTATGTTTTAAATCTTATTTTTGATGATCCCGCTTCAGGAGCCTGACTTTGTCAAGATACTTTATTTTATGATTATATAACTCAGACTGAGTCCCAAAAATGTGTATGACTGAGGTCTTTCTCATTATTAATGAACTTAAGTTCAAAATCACACAACGTAAAGAGGAAAAATTGTTGCCTATTGCTGTTAAAAAAAAACATCGTAATTGAGCTAAGCCAGAAAAATATAATTGATATGGATTAGTTTAAAGCTAATGAACGCTGATTTTATACAGATTGATTGAGTACTTAAATTAATGGGATACTGCCTACCAAGAAGTTGAAACTCCTACGTGGAAAGATGTTAAATCCAGTTTTGTTTTCATTGTGGATAAAATAAATGAGTTAAACATAAATGACACCGAATTATATGATGAATTAACTCTTGTTAAAAGATAAACCTCTTTAGAAAAATTAAATAAATAGAATGAGAATAAAAAATCTGCAGAAGAGCGATGGGTAAAAATGTTTAAACATTTTAAATAAGGAGACATAAGTTTCCAAAATAGTTTGAAAGTTGTCGAATTCAGTTTATTTTTATCGGGTTCTAATGCCCCAACAGAAAGAGTATTTTCTGTTTTAAATAATATATGGACCAGTAAAAAATCTTAAATGAATGAGTTTAAAGAATATATAAAAGGAAATCAATACTTGGTAAAACAAATTTATTTCACAGAAAAATACCAAAATTAAAACTATGTATGTAGCTATTAATTTTTTGTACTGGGGGTCTACCGTGTAATTCGAAACGAAAGAAAATACTTTGTTTGCTTATAACGTGTAAATTCAACAGCATTTTCTTTCCTTTCCAATTACAGAGTTCACCGCCTGATATACGTAGCGTAGTTAATTACATTGTTATGTTACTTTTAATTTTTTTTTTTTTTTTTTGGAAATTTTGCCTTTGTCAAAAAATAAAAATTTAATAAATCCATTAAATTCAATATATTTAATATGTCTGTAAGGTTGTTTGTACTTTAGTTGCTGTTTACTAAATATTTCCTTGTTCTGTATTTTGATTTAAAAATTATGGTCACCGTACCTATAGTACACGGTATGTAAAAAGCCACATGTATATGTGGCGATGACGTCACGGACATTTTCAGCATGTTGGTTTAATTTTTTAAAATTGCTTGTAGTGGCTACATGCCGTAAAATTTTAATACAAAATTTTGTTCCAAAATACAAATGTGAAATTTTTAACCGAATTGACATTGAATTAACATTTTCTGAGGCATCAAATCTGTAATCATGTGAATATTTGCATGTACAATTGTTGATAGTACACGGCATGTAGTAAATGTTGCTTTGTGATGACGTCAAAATTACGTCAGAACCACATGCGCATGTAAAAACATGCCGTGTACTATAGGCTTTACACTACCAACGCATATTGTTTTTAAATTTGAATTGAAACGATAAAATGGTGAAAAAGAAGAAACTATTTATTAATTGTGTAATATGTGTATTTTGGCTGTGCTGGATGAGCGTAAAGCTATGTACAGACGATTGTCAGATCTTTCAATATTGTCAGATCTAGTAATGTGCTGACAATGTACTGGCAATTGAAAATTGCCAGCGCAATATTCCTTGTCAGTTCACACGGTTGTCAGAAAATCTTACAATTTATTGCCAAACAGTTGTATGATAATAAATTCATATGACAAAATCGTCAGTAGAAAAATTGTCAGTTCACACGGTTTTCATATGTATGCACAAATTGTTAAATCTGTTGTTATGCGTTGCCAGACTTAAAGCATTTGTTAGAAATTGTTAAATATTTTTCGTTTGTGTTTGTGTTAAATGTAAAAAGTGAAAGTATAAATTATTATGGACCATAAAGAAGCAATTGCAATGATCTTGTCTGCATATATTTTATTATAAATTTTCTCTTTAAAATCAAGCGTGTGCAGTGTTGCCCATAGAAAGAATTCTCTTACAATGACGCCATTGTCAGATGCATAAACTTCGCACATCTGACAATATTAAAATGTCTGACAAATATCTGGCAATAATTTTACAATGAGTTCACACGATTGTAAGATGTCTGCCAATTTGTTGTCAGGTGCTAGTCTTGCAATGGACTGACAACACGGATGGAAATCATGGTGCAATTGTACTTTTTATGGTACATTTTTGACCTTGTTGGTACCGTGGTACTACCGCGAGTTACTTGTTACAATTTAAAAATATCAATGAAATATCAATGTTTCACTATATGGAAACATTAATTTTGCCTATGTTCTCTTTAATTATTTGTGTGTATTTTATTTTAATCTCTAATATAATAGTCGAATCTACGAATGTACCTTTATGAATGTAATATTTAATATTTTTTTGTTTTAAGTTTCTGTTTTTATTGTAAACTTCTGTATTTTTATACTAGTTTTTTACGTTTCTGTTTTTATTAATAAATATTAAAAAGTGGTAACGTCATGGTCTAAAAAGTACATTTTATTTTAATAGTTGGTACAAAATCCAAGAAGTCATTTTCCTTCCCTGGCAATATTGTAAGATCTGACAACCGCCTGTACATAGCTTAAGAAAATAAAAATAATATAGTTATGTGTGTGATAAGTTTATTTTCCCTTTCAACAGGAAATGGGTGTGAATACAAATTGTTGAGAGCTCCCGCAAAAATTAAGGTTCTGCTTTTGTGCATCGTATTCGCGTAATGAGAGAAGCTAGACATTCGCATTTAAAAACAATTTATTACTTCGTTCATTACTTGTACTTTTTATTTGTGTGCTTGACATTTTCCTAACAAAAATTACGAAAAAGAGGATTTTAATTTGCAATAAAATATATCTGTGTAACGATGCAATTACACATGCCACTAGTGGCATGCAATTGTTGTATACGTATTATCAAAGAAAAATTGTCCGAAATAATCGAATCTCTTGCCATTTGCTTTACTGTTTACACACGCAATTGCAAGTTCATTTTAAAAATGTCGGCGAAGAGTTAACTTGAGAACATTTGTTTACTTCTCAAGTAAAAAAATGCTCCCTTTTTGTTTATAGAGTTACCGAGTTAATCATATTAGCACATGCTTCGGGAAATGGTTAACATTTATTTTATTATTATAAGTTTGATAATATTAATGCTCTATAATTAGCAAACTTGTATTTTTTATGTGCATTATAGTAAATAAATCATAATAATACATTTAACAAGTTGAAACATTTATTTAAATTTCACACTAAACCAATAAATTTGCATCAAATGCTTAACAGGGTAACACTTTTCTTCGTTTTGACATTCAATGGCATGCAACTGCCAAATTTTTACTCGAATGCAAATTTTGCTGCCACTGGATCTGCTATTGCGAAAAATTTGAGTGTGTTAGTGAAAAATCGTGAGTGCATTGAGTTTTTCGAAATGGCATGTCAGTATAGTGGCATGTGTAAACGGTATGTAAGTTACACATAAAATAATTTTATTAAAAACGCACTTACACACTCAGAAATATGTGGTTTTCACTTTCAATAACAAATATGCCGGTATTCAACAACTGCTTTTAGGGTTCCGTACACCAAAGGTGAAAAGGAACCCTATTGTTTTCGCTACGCTATCCGTCTGTCCGTCACACGGTATTTTCTCAGGAACCGTAAGAGCTACGGACCTGAAATTTGGACAGAGTATGTCGAACCTTGGCCGCTACAACGACAAATAAATGAGAATTAAAAATGAAAGGGTGTTCCAGAACGAGCAACGAAGAATTTGAAAATCCCAGGTAATATATAATTTGTAAAATTAGTGTATTTTTATACAGACTAAAACAAATAACACTAAAATTAAAAAAAAATTTAAATTAAAGGGTGGTCCATCAGTTAATGCGAAAACGCGAAAACGGCGCTAAAACCAAAATAATTGTTTATATGAAAAAAAATCACCAAAATGCAAAAAAAATCGCCAAAATTAAAAAATCGCTAAAAACCAAAAAAAAATGCCAAAACTCTATGCTGAAGTTTGTATTAAATTACATATCTAGTGTTCGTACGGAGCCCTTCATGCGCGAGTCACAGTCGCACTTTACTGAATTTATTTAAATTTTCTGTGAATGTATGAATATATTTGATAGGATGGCGTCTATACTTGATAAAAAATTTTCATAACGACTAACAAAACGTCGGCAGAGCTGTTGTCAAATTTTTGTTAATGCAAGCATACATGCTAAGAGGTTGTAGTTTTTTTATATGTAATTCATAATTTTTTTGTCGTCATGAAGAAAGTTTCTCCCAATGCCTGCAATATTTCACTTAATAAATAAATAATAAAAGATTTTAAATAATGAAACCATCATATTTTTCTTTATTTTTAAAACTTTTTTCTTAAAAATGACTTAAAAATTGTATTTTCTACAAATAAATTAAACCATCAAACAGTTTGTTTAGGTTTTTTATCAAGACAAATTTGTCTGAGCTTGAGCTCTGACAAAATTGTCAAAACACTGCAATAACACTAATAAATGGAGTTTATACTTGATAAATTTTTCTCTTGATAAATATTTGACTTTTATCAAAGAATATAAATCATATAGAATGCGCATCTCATACAAGCTAAAATTTTCTATGACAGGTATTTCCAGTACCACCCGTCCAGCGTACACACTCTCATTTCTTTCTGCAGTGTATGCTACGCTCGCATTGCTGACAGCAGCGTTGCCGTTGTGAAATTAAAGTATCACTTTTCACCGCTTTTCGTTCCAATGAAACTTTTTATGACCCTTTTTTCAATTTATCCCTTTGTATCATTTTAACAGAATGTATGCCGTAGGGCAATCATATACACAGTTTAGCATATCAGGTATTAGAAAAAGAGCTGTTCGTCCAGTTGGCGACATTCGGCTCGATGATGTCGATTATTTTATTGTTTTGGTCGATAGAAAAGCCAATAAATGGTGAAAATATTGCAAAAAATCTGACACCCTATTCCGTGATTCCAAATGCAAATTATTTCTCGGAGTATCACAATTAAAAAAATATGTATTTTAAATTTCTTTCATCTTTAATCTTAATAAAACTTTTTATAAGTTAGTAAGTAAGTTTTTATAAAATGCTTATAAGTTAAAATATGTTCAAATGAAGTAAATTTGGAAGCCAAAATTGGGCCCTTAAAGTATACATGTATGTATACAAATGATCAGCATCAAGAAATTAAAGTAAAATATATATAGATAGAAAACTGAAGTTAATTCATTTTTTTTTAACCCCCGACTAAAAAAGGGGTGTTATAAGTTTGTAGTGTGCGTCTGTGTATCTGTGTGTCTGTACATGTTTTTTCTTTGTTGTTTGTTTTTTCTGTGTTTTTTCTGTTTGAAAGGTGACTTGATCGAGAAGGTTCTTAGCTATGTTTTAATAAAATCGGTTCAGCCGCTTAGAAGATATCACGTGTTTTCTAGAAATATTCGGGGGTTTTTAAAATTTTTAATTTTTGTTATTATTATAACTTTTCATTTATAAATGAAAAAAGTAAAAATAATTCAAATAATTAATTAATTAACTACGAACATATTTCTATAATAGTAGAGTATTTACAAATACAGTTTTTAATTGCAAATAAGAGGAGTATAAACGTATTATATACTAAATATAAAAAAATCAATAAATCTAAAAACAGAGTGGTCAAGTTGCGGCATTTCATATCGAATGAAATACCAATCGAAATTAAATGTCTATTTCGTTCGATAACGAGTCCCACAATTTACGCAATTACTTAAGATTTATAAAAAAATATTATGGACTGTAAAAACATAAATACATATACATATAGTATATATAGGACATGGTTCATCTCACTTGATTACTTAAAAACCAGCATAACTCAAAAAATTTACTTTGAGGAAAAACCATTTAAAGTTTTGTGGAAAATTTTAAAATTCGATTCTGAAGAGGATAATATAGTTATACTATTCTTTAAAGGCATTATGTATAGTTCTTAAATACACGTTCAACTATGTGTTGTTAGTCAGAATATTTACAACAGACTTTGGTGTTATTTGTTCATTAATAATTATCACATGTAATTTGGCTTAAAAAGCGATACGAACTTTAGCCTGTTCAAATCACAAATATAGAAACAAATGGAGTTCGAATAAGAATTAAAATTAACTAATTAGCCCTTTCAAATCACAAATATAGAAATATATTTTTTAACTGAACATCCTGTATTTCTTAATAAGTTCTTCACTTGGAATCTAATCTTTGACAAGTGTCTACTTTAAGTCTATTTGATAACTGTTTAGTAACGCTAATTTATGCATATACTTTATGTTTTTTTTGTAAATTATATTTTATAAAGATGAAGAAATAAAGCGTAATTCACTGACTTTACAACTGCAGAATTTGGAAACTTATCATCCTTAAAACAAGCTTCATTTCAGCAACAGCAACTTTCTTCCGAAAATCGGTATTTTTGTAGTAAAACTCGGATATTTTTACATAGTTTTTTTTTTGCAATTGGCAGCATGTTTTGCTGTTGAAAAAGTAGCAAAATGCGACTTAAACGCTGGTGATAAGAGCAAGGAATATAATGCTCTCAGTGTGTGTTAACTTGCGCTTTATACTTTCCCCCCGCATCTAAAGCGTAGGGAAAAAATGTTTAATTTTTTAACTCAGATGCGCATTCTATACAATTTATATTCTCTGCTTCTATCATGATAAAAATTTATCAGGTATAGACTCACTGCAACATATTTATCAAATAGTTTTTTTGAGTTGTTCTGTGAAAACTCGATGTGTTGATAAATCTTATCTTTGAATTAAACGATAAAGTTGTCAAAATTCATCTCCGTATTTTGTTCTGTATGTAAAACTACATATATGCATATGTACATATTATCTGACAGTGTTCGTTTACTTTTGCAGTAAAATGCAGTAAATGAGTAGTTACTGCGAAAATTTTAAAATTTACTCTCAAAAAGAGCGGTAGCCAAAAAAAGTACACGAACGGGAAAATAGTAAAAATTAGTGAAATTAAAGAAACAGCTAACTCTAGCTCCACATAGTGTTGAAAAATATACAACCTTTTGACTATGCAACTCTTTTAATTATTGGTACTCAATACAATATTTTTACAATACGAACAATCTTTTTTTTAAATACATGTATTTATTTACTGTATCTTCATATGTGAACTACCAATAAGTATTCAAATCTTAAATCTTTAATATAATTATTAGGCCAGACCAGTGTCGGACATAAGCTTGATGATAGTTATTAATAATACATAAATAAATATAATCAAAAAGAAAAAAAAATGTATTATCAAGCAGTCCCATCGTTAGTGTTGAGTATAAGAGCCCTTGTGTCGCTCTTTTTTAGGCGGATGTGTCCAGTAAAGTTCAAAATATTATGAGCAAGCGGAGTAGGATGTGACTCGACTTTTGTTAAATATTTGCCTGCGTATTTTGCAATTTCTTCTATCACTAGTGGCATATTTGAATCACGATGTACATATATTTGAATTTTTTATATACCATGGAGCCGATGTTATTAACAGTGCCATTTTGTTTTATTTTCGTTGCATTTTCTCGATATTGGAAGCTGAAGCAGTGCCTCATAGTTGAATTCCGTAACAACATATTGGTTTCAAAGTCGACTTGTCTGTTAAAAGTTTACAATCTAGACTGAGTGTTGAATTTCTACTAATCAGCCAATGTATCTGAGTTATTTTAGGTTTCATTTGTGTTAACTTTCAGTCAATATGGTGTTTCCATGTAAGCCGACGATCAAGCTGTATACCAAGCTATTTCACATGTGATGTTGAGGAACAACTTGACTGTTGATTCTAATGGGGGACAAGTATCTTTTCGTAGGGTAAAGGTTATATGTACGCACTTCTCTTCGTTTGCTTTTATTCTCCATAATTTTAACCATAGCTCAAGCTATGTTATATGTTCCTGAAGATATCGGGATTCGTCATGAGGGTTTTCGTGCATACTAAGGCAGGCTGTATCATCACCAAATGTAGAAGTATGGATATTACTGCTCACCGGCATATCACAAGTGTAAATTAATACAAAAATGGCCCAAGTATACTCTCTTGTGGTACACCGGATGAGATAGTTTAGGGCGTACTCATAAATTTTCCTTCCATAACAGATAACTTACGGCTTAAAATATAACTTTCCAAAAGTTTCAGAATGTTATTTGGTAGATATGTCTTCAATTTTAAAATTAGGCCATCATGCCAAACTTTATCAAATGCCTGATAAACATCAATAAACAGGGCAGAACAATACTTCTTTTCTTCGAATGTTTTCCTTATAAATTGAACAAATCTATACGTTTGCTCAATGGTACTATGCTGACTTCTAAAACCAAATTGATGGTCCGGTATTCACATATTATCTGTTAGACAAGGGACAATATTGTCATGAGCAGCTTTTCGGAGATGAATTTTGACAACTTTATCGTTTAATTCAAAAATAAGATTTATCAATACATCGAGTTTTCGCAGAACAACTCAAAAAAACTATTTGATAAATACATATGTTGCAGTGAGTCTATACCTGATAAATTTTTATCATGATAAAAGCAAAGAATATAAATTGTATAGAATGAGCATCTGAGCTAAAAAATTACACATTTTTTCCCAACGCTTTAGATGCGGGGGGAAAGTATAAAGAAAATACACAGAAAAAACAAACAACAAAGAAAAAACATGTACAGACACACAGATACACAGACGCACACTACAAACTTATAACACCCCTTTTTTAGTCGGGGGTTAAAAAAAAATGAATTAACTTCAGTTTTCTATCTATATATATTTTACTTTAATTTCTTGATGCTGATCATTTGTATACATACATGTATACTTTAAGGGCCCAATTTTGGCTTCCAAATTTACTTCATTTGAACATATTTTAACTTATAAGCATTTTATAAAAACTTACTTACTAACTTATAAAAAGTTTTATTAAGATTAAAGATGAAAGAAATTTAAAATACATATTTTTTTAATTGTGATACTCCGAGAAATAATTTGCATTTGGAATCACGGAATAGGGTGTCAGATTTTTTGCAATATTTTCACCATTTATTGGCTTTTCTATCGACCAAAACAATAAAATAATCGACATCATCGAGCCGAATGTCGCCAACTGGACGAACAGCTCTTTTTCTAATACCTGATATGCTAAACTGTGTATATGATTGCCCTACGGCATACATTCTGTTAAAATGATACAAAG
This sequence comes from Tachina grossa, assembly GCA_949987645.1. Taxonomy (NCBI): domain Eukaryota; kingdom Metazoa; phylum Arthropoda; class Insecta; order Diptera; family Tachinidae; genus Tachina; species Tachina grossa. The sequence continues at coordinate 81,478,995 of OX465278.1, read as the reverse complement.
GGATAAATTGAAAAAAGGGTCATAAAAAGTTTCATTGGAACGAAAAGCGGTGAAAAGTGATACTTTAATTTCACAACGGCAACGCTGCTGTCAGCAATGCGAGCGTAGCATACACTGCAGAAAGAAATGAGAGTGTGTACGCTGGACGGGTGGTACTGGAAATACCTGTCATAGAAAATTTTAGCTTGTATGAGATGCGCATTCTATATGATTTATATTCTTTGATAAAAGTCAAATATTTATCAAGAGAAAAATTTATCAAGTATAAACTCCATTTATTAGTGTTATTGCAGTGTTTTGACAATTTTGTCAGAGCTCAAGCTCAGACAAATTTGTCTTGATAAAAAACCTAAACAAACTGTTTGATGGTTTAATTTATTTGTAGAAAATACAATTTTTAAGTCATTTTTAAGAAAAAAGTTTTAAAAATAAAGAAAAATATGATGGTTTCATTATTTAAAATCTTTTATTATTTATTTATTAAGTGAAATATTGCAGGCATTGGGAGAAACTTTCTTCATGACGACAAAAAAATTATGAATTACATATAAAAAAACTACAACCTCTTAGCATGTATGCTTGCATTAACAAAAATTTGACAACAGCTCTGCCGACGTTTTGTTAGTCGTTATGAAAATTTTTTATCAAGTATAGACGCCATCCTATCAAATATATTCATACATTCACAGAAAATTTAAATAAATTCAGTAAAGTGCGACTGTGACTCGCGCATGAAGGGCTCCGTACGAACACTAGATATGTAATTTAATACAAACTTCAGCATAGAGTTTTGGCATTTTTTTTTGGTTTTTAGCGATTTTTTAATTTTGGCGATTTTTTTTGCATTTTGGTGATTTTTTTTCATATAAACAATTATTTTGGTTTTAGCGCCGTTTTCGCGTTTTCGCATTAACTGATGGACCACCCTTTAATTTAAATTTTTTTTTAATTTTAGTGTTATTTGTTTTAGTCTGTATAAAAATACACTAATTTTACAAATTATATATTACCTGGGATTTTCAAATTCTTCGTTGCTCGTTCTGGAACACCCTTTCATTTTTAATTCTCATTTATTTGTCGTTGTAGCGGCCAAGGTTCGACATACTCTGTCCAAATTTCAGGTCCGTAGCTCTTACGGTTCCTGAGAAAATACCGTGTGACGGACAGACGGATAGCGTAGCGAAAACAATAGGGTTCCTTTTCACCTTTGGTGTACGGAACCCTAAAAGCAGTTGTTGAATACCGGCATATTTGTTATTGAAAGTGAAAACCACATATTTCTGAGTGTGTAAGTGCGTTTTTAATAAAATTATTTTATGTGTAACTTACATACCGTTTACACATGCCACTATACTGACATGCCATTTCGAAAAACTCAATGCACTCACGATTTTTCACTAACACACTCAAATTTTTCGCAATAGCAGATCCAGTGGCAGCAAAATTTGCATTCGAGTAAAAATTTGGCAGTTGCATGCCATTGAATGTCAAAACGAAGAAAAGTGTTACCCTGTTAAGCATTTGATGCAAATTTATTGGTTTAGTGTGAAATTTAAATAAATGTTTCAACTTGTTAAATGTATTATTATGATTTATTTACTATAATGCACATAAAAAATACAAGTTTGCTAATTATAGAGCATTAATATTATCAAACTTATAATAATAAAATAAATGTTAACCATTTCCCGAAGCATGTGCTAATATGATTAACTCGGTAACTCTATAAACAAAAAGGGAGCATTTTTTTACTTGAGAAGTAAACAAATGTTCTCAAGTTAACTCTTCGCCGACATTTTTAAAATGAACTTGCAATTGCGTGTGTAAACAGTAAAGCAAATGGCAAGAGATTCGATTATTTCGGACAATTTTTCTTTGATAATACGTATACAACAATTGCATGCCACTAGTGGCATGTGTAATTGCATCGTTACACAGATATATTTTATTGCAAATTAAAATCCTCTTTTTCGTAATTTTTGTTAGGAAAATGTCAAGCACACAAATAAAAAGTACAAGTAATGAACGAAGTAATAAATTGTTTTTAAATGCGAATGTCTAGCTTCTCTCATTACGCGAATACGATGCACAAAAGCAGAACCTTAATTTTTGCGGGAGCTCTCAACAATTTGTATTCACACCCATTTCCTGTTGAAAGGGAAAATAAACTTATCACACACATAACTATATTATTTTTATTTTCTTAAGCTATGTACAGGCGGTTGTCAGATCTTACAATATTGCCAGGGAAGGAAAATGACTTCTTGGATTTTGTACCAACTATTAAAATAAAATGTACTTTTTAGACCATGACGTTACCACTTTTTAATATTTATTAATAAAAACAGAAACGTAAAAAACTAGTATAAAAATACAGAAGTTTACAATAAAAACAGAAACTTAAAACAAAAAAATATTAAATATTACATTCATAAAGGTACATTCGTAGATTCGACTATTATATTAGAGATTAAAATAAAATACACACAAATAATTAAAGAGAACATAGGCAAAATTAATGTTTCCATATAGTGAAACATTGATATTTCATTGATATTTTTAAATTGTAACAAGTAACTCGCGGTAGTACCACGGTACCAACAAGGTCAAAAATGTACCATAAAAAGTACAATTGCACCATGATTTCCATCCGTGTTGTCAGTCCATTGCAAGACTAGCACCTGACAACAAATTGGCAGACATCTTACAATCGTGTGAACTCATTGTAAAATTATTGCCAGATATTTGTCAGACATTTTAATATTGTCAGATGTGCGAAGTTTATGCATCTGACAATGGCGTCATTGTAAGAGAATTCTTTCTATGGGCAACACTGCACACGCTTGATTTTAAAGAGAAAATTTATAATAAAATATATGCAGACAAGATCATTGCAATTGCTTCTTTATGGTCCATAATAATTTATACTTTCACTTTTTACATTTAACACAAACACAAACGAAAAATATTTAACAATTTCTAACAAATGCTTTAAGTCTGGCAACGCATAACAACAGATTTAACAATTTGTGCATACATATGAAAACCGTGTGAACTGACAATTTTTCTACTGACGATTTTGTCATATGAATTTATTATCATACAACTGTTTGGCAATAAATTGTAAGATTTTCTGACAACCGTGTGAACTGACAAGGAATATTGCGCTGGCAATTTTCAATTGCCAGTACATTGTCAGCACATTACTAGATCTGACAATATTGAAAGATCTGACAATCGTCTGTACATAGCTTTACGCTCATCCAGCACAGCCAAAATACACATATTACACAATTAATAAATAGTTTCTTCTTTTTCACCATTTTATCGTTTCAATTCAAATTTAAAAACAATATGCGTTGGTAGTGTAAAGCCTATAGTACACGGCATGTTTTTACATGCGCATGTGGTTCTGACGTAATTTTGACGTCATCACAAAGCAACATTTACTACATGCCGTGTACTATCAACAATTGTACATGCAAATATTCACATGATTACAGATTTGATGCCTCAGAAAATGTTAATTCAATGTCAATTCGGTTAAAAATTTCACATTTGTATTTTGGAACAAAATTTTGTATTAAAATTTTACGGCATGTAGCCACTACAAGCAATTTTAAAAAATTAAACCAACATGCTGAAAATGTCCGTGACGTCATCGCCACATATACATGTGGCTTTTTACATACCGTGTACTATAGGTACGGTGACCATAATTTTTAAATCAAAATACAGAACAAGGAAATATTTAGTAAACAGCAACTAAAGTACAAACAACCTTACAGACATATTAAATATATTGAATTTAATGGATTTATTAAATTTTTATTTTTTGACAAAGGCAAAATTTCCAAAAAAAAAAAAAAAATTAAAAGTAACATAACAATGTAATTAACTACGCTACGTATATCAGGCGGTGAACTCTGTAATTGGAAAGGAAAGAAAATGCTGTTGAATTTACACGTTATAAGCAAACAAAGTATTTTCTTTCGTTTCGAATTACACGGTAGACCCCCAGTACAAAAAATTAATAGCTACATACATAGTTTTAATTTTGGTATTTTTCTGTGAAATAAATTTGTTTTACCAAGTATTGATTTCCTTTTATATATTCTTTAAACTCATTCATTTAAGATTTTTTACTGGTCCATATATTATTTAAAACAGAAAATACTCTTTCTGTTGGGGCATTAGAACCCGATAAAAATAAACTGAATTCGACAACTTTCAAACTATTTTGGAAACTTATGTCTCCTTATTTAAAATGTTTAAACATTTTTACCCATCGCTCTTCTGCAGATTTTTTATTCTCATTCTATTTATTTAATTTTTCTAAAGAGGTTTATCTTTTAACAAGAGTTAATTCATCATATAATTCGGTGTCATTTATGTTTAACTCATTTATTTTATCCACAATGAAAACAAAACTGGATTTAACATCTTTCCACGTAGGAGTTTCAACTTCTTGGTAGGCAGTATCCCATTAATTTAAGTACTCAATCAATCTGTATAAAATCAGCGTTCATTAGCTTTAAACTAATCCATATCAATTATATTTTTCTGGCTTAGCTCAATTACGATGTTTTTTTTAACAGCAATAGGCAACAATTTTTCCTCTTTACGTTGTGTGATTTTGAACTTAAGTTCATTAATAATGAGAAAGACCTCAGTCATACATATTTTTGGGACTCAGTCTGAGTTATATAATCATAAAATAAAGTATCTTGACAAAGTCAGGCTCCTGAAGCGGGATCATCAAAAATAAGATTTAAAACATAAGATGTCAATAAAACAGACAAATTTCATATACACGCTCTCAAAGAAAAAATTAAGGAAACAAAACTCATTTTGTTTCTGTATTTTTATAGAACTGCGGCATTTGTATAGTTCACTTTTACAATGTTGATTAAAACAGTGTTGTGCAGAAACTGCGTTACGTTTTGAAATGCAGTTTGAGTCATGAAAATACAGAACAAATACTGAACAGTAAATAAAATACAGAACATTTGCACGTTATTTCCCAATGAATAATTTATACAGAACAGGACTCTCAAATACAGTACTGTTCTGTATAATACAGAACGGATGGTCACCGTAACTATAGGCTTAAGTATGTAAATAATTTTTGACATCCACGGTAGTGCGCCAGGCCAAGTTCCTGCCAATGCACTCAGTGTGTTTATTTACAGGAAGCCATTCGAGCTGTTTTTACCCCCCTCATAACTTTGTTCCCCTTAAATTATCAAATCATAATTAGAATTAATTTATGAAACCTCCTACAATAAAACGATCCGGAGATATGGAGGTGCAAAAAGTACATACTTTAAGACATACTGACCACTGACACACTAATCAAATTGATGAAGCACTTCCGCTATAGCTAGAGAGCTGAAATTTGGTACACGAGTAGATCTAGGTGAGCAATGAACACGGAAATTTTAGCGAGGGTGGGGGGGCGGGGCTACGACAATAAAAATTAAAATTTATCCTAATGAGCTGAAATTCAAAACACAATTAGGTCTAGGTTAGCAATCAACTAAAAAATCTTAAAACACGGAAATTATAGGCAGGAGGGTGGGGCTAGCTAATAATGGTCAGAATTTAAAAAAAAATCTAAGGCGATTAATGGAAGTTATTTTGTTGAAATTTGGCATATATACTGCGATAATGCAAGGCTATAAATTTTTAATTTAAAAAGTAGGCGTTGACAAGCCCATACAATTTCAACCTCATATTCATGTACTACGGCTCAGCATATTTAGATATACTATTTATGTATTTTTTTTAATGCATGTATTTATTTATTGTATCTTCATATATGAACTAACAATAAGTATTCAAATCTTAAATCTATAAAAAAAAATTATTAGGCCCGACCAGTGTCGGACATAAACTTAGTGATAGTTATAAATAATACATTAGTAGTGATAATCAAAAAAAGGGGAAAAAAGTATTTTCAAGTAGTCCCATCTGGAGTGTTAGGTATGAGAGCCCGGTGTCCCTGTTTTTAGGCGGATGTATCCAGTAAAGTTCAAAATATTACGAGCAAGCGGATTAGGATGTGATTCGAGTTTTGTTAAATATTTGCCTGCGTATTTTGCAATTTCTTCAGTCACTAGTGGCATATTTAAATCACGATGTAGAATAGAATTTTGGATGTACCATGGAGCCGATATTATTAACCGTAAAATTTTGTTTTGCCTTCGTTGGATTCTCTCGACATTGGAAGCTGAAGCAGTGCCCCATAACTGAATTCCGTAGCACCATATTGGCTTCAAAAGCGACTTGTATAGTAAAAGTTTACAGTCTGGGCTGAGTGTTGAGTTTCTGCCAATCAACCAATATATTTGAGTTAACTTAAGTTTCATGTGAGTTAACTTAGAGTCAATATGATGTTTCCACTTAAGTCTTCGATCAAGGTGTATAACAAGGTATTTTTCACTTAGGAATGTTGAGGAATATTTTGATTGTTGATTCGAATGGGGCAGCAAGTATCTCTTCTTAGGGTGAACGTTATATGGACACACTTTTGTTCATTGACTTTAATTCTCCATAAGTTCAACCATATTTCCAGCTGGGTAATATAATCCTGGAGATTGCGGGATGCCTCATAACGGTTCTCGTGCACACTCATACAGGCTGTATCATCGGCAAATGTAGAAATATGGATATTATTGCTCACAGGCATATCACAAGTATATATTAAATACAAGACAGGACCCAGAATACTACCCTGTGGTACACCAGAAGATATAGATTCGGGCACACTTGTGAACTCTCCTTCCACAACAGTGAACTTCCTATCAATAATATAACTTTCCAAAAGCTTTTGAATGTTTATTGGCAGATATGTCTTCAATTTTAAAACTAGGCCTTCGTGCCATACTTTATCAAACGCCTGAGAAACATCAATAAAGAGAGCAGAACAATACTTCTTTTCTCCAAATGTTCTTCTCACAACTTGGACCAGTCTATGCGTTTGTTCAATCGTGCTGTGCTGACTTCTAAGGCCAAATTGATGGTCCGGGATGCACCCATTATCAGTTAAAATTTTGGACAATTTAGTAATGAGCAGCTTTTCGAAAAGCTTTGAGATTGTAGATAGTAAGCTTATAGGCCTATATGACTCAGTCTTGGTAAGATCTTTTCCCGCCTTTGGAATCATTTTGATCTTGGCAAGTTTCCAGTTATGTGGAAAATACTGCATTCTTAAAATAGCATTAAAAATAAATAGCAGGATTCTTATTGCAATATGAGGCAAGTTCATGAGCATTTTGTTACTAATGCCATCAATACCTGGAGCTTTCTTCGGGTTGAGTTCAGCAATTACTTTTTGTACTTCACGCTTCTTAAACCTTAAGGGACGAGGGGGTAGAATTAGGAGTGAATACAGATTTTAAATGCTCATGAAATAAGTTACATTTCTCACTATCGCTTCTTGCCCAGCCTCTGGTCGCAGTACGCAGTGGTGATTTAAGATCAACGGGTCGTTTAAGATTTCTCGTAGCGCGCCATAAAGAGTAATTAGATACGAACGTAACATCAAGACCTTCTAAATACTTTTCCAGTAGTGCAGTTTTTTCCGACGATAGCAGCTCTTTGAGTCGTTTAGTACATTCCTTAAGTCTGATGTTATTTAGGGGTGATCTGTGTTGTTGCCATTCTCTTCTAGCTCTCATTTTTTCACATACAAGACGTTCAATTTCCGTAGAATAAATTTTGTTAAAGCCGGTCTGCGGATAGGAGGTAGTGGCGTGTTCAGCAGCCTGTTTAATATTCTCGTTAAGATTGGCAATGTTAAATTCAATATCATCGCATGATCTAAGCTGAATGTTTTCTACGCAGTGACTACTAAGATATTTTTTGAATGCCAGCCAGTTGATTCCATTAATCATCTTCACATATGAGTTAGTTAAATCACTCCTTAGTGGATTGAAAATTGTAACTATTGTTGGAGAGTGATCGGAGGACAGATCTAGAGATGCCTCTACGTGAATTAAGTCCCTATGAATATTTTTCGTGACGGCAAAATCTATAACATCTGGAATTTTTCTTACGTCAGTAGGCCAGTAAGTAGGCTCCCCACTCGCAATGACATCTAAGCCCATTTTTGAAATTGTATTGAACAAGGCTCGACCTCTAGGTGTAACAAGACGCGATCCCCAATACGTATGTTTTGCATTGTAGTCACCAGCTGCCACGATCATACTGATCTTCGGTAACTGAAAATCTGGGAGGTGAGTAAATTGATGATATCCAGAATTCGCACACGAATTTTCTACGAAAATATTCGTTGCTTGCAAATATTCTTCACTAAGGTTGTCAAGTACATAGTGCTTGAGTCTTGACTTAATCAAAATTGCGGATCCACCGCATGCTCTCCCTCTTGGGTCCTTTGTATCATATAAAGTGTAACCATTTATTTCAAATAAGCTGCTGGAGGTCAAATGAGTCTTAGAAACCAACATTATATCAATATTTTTTTCCATGAGGAAGTGCTCAAGTTCATTTTTATATTGGCGAATGCCGTTTGCGTTCCAGAAACATATTTTTAACGTGTTTATGGTTTATTAACTAATGCTTGAAGCAGTGTATTCTGCATTCGCAGCATTTCTTGCATCATACTTGTCATATTTGTAGTAAAGTTGTTTATAGTTAGCACCAGATTCTCAATAGTAGCTTCAAGGCGACTAAAGTTAAAGCTTGAGTTTGAATTCGTTGAATTATTTGGCGGTGGAACATTTAGCGTGGGAATTGAACTAGTCTTAGCAGCATCAGCATACGATACACGTGAAGTAACTGGTTTGCTCATTTGAGCAAAAATGGCGGAGCTGGTTGAGCTGGAGTTAATTTGGATTTTTGATCCATAGCCTGTTTAACGAAAGAATATACAGGGCACCCTCTATAGTTAGCTGTGTGATTACCTCCACAATTACTACATTTTTTTTTTCTGCTTGATCTTTTGGGGTAGTGCAACTAGCAGTACCATGCAATTCACCGCAGATAACACACACTGTAGGTAACTTGCAGTAAGTTTTCGTATGGCCATATTCTTTGCAATTATGGTACTGCACGGGACCTGAACGCTTACGTGGAGATACTTTACGCTATAAATTGGATGGGTTTCATTTTTTTCAATTGTATGTCATTCGGCTCCAGTTCAACCCGAAATAGGGGTTGGGGGACCTTTTCTCTATTAATTATGTTGGTAACATTTTTTACCTTAAATCTTTGGTCGACAAGTGCACATTTTACTTCTTCGGGTTCAACATATGAATCTATGCCCTTTAATACTATCTGTAGGCCTTTAGCACTATTAAGTTGGTCTGTGTAAATTTTTGTTTTATTTTTTTCGAATTCACTAACAATTTTTCGGAAATCTTTTTTATTATATATTTGGATTTTAGTTTCATCAATAATACCTCGTTTATTCGGAATGATGTGAAAAGTATTTTCACCAATGGTCGACAGCAGTTTTTTGATAAGCGCGTTAGATTTTTTTTCTATCAGATAAATAGGTGGTGGCTTAAAAGACTTTTGCGATGATGTAAAGGGCTTGTCGTCAGTGTCTTGCAATAAAGAAAAACGATTTTGACGATTGGTAAATGATGCGCTGCTATCCCTAGACATCTTTGGAGCAAATATAATTTTTGAAGAATTTGGGCTTCGCCCACGCTTTACCACGGTTATATATCTGTCCATTCCCACTTGTACCTTGGGTTTTGAGCTACTGTTATCTGTAGTGATAACTTGGTTTACCGATGAACACGAGCCCGAAGCGAATGATATCGCAGACTTAAATGAAGAAGTACTAGGCAATGACAATGTTAACGATTCACTAGTTGGCATTGTACAAAGCGAAGTTGATCGATCACGAAAAAGTGGATTTTCCGTTAGAAAAAGGTTATCATTTGAGTTTTTATTTTTAATGTTTTCATTAAGAGTTTCAGAACTTACAGTAAAATAGGCATTTCTGCCGTTAGAACTAACTTCAAAATTTTTTCCTTTGAAGTAGGCATACAGAGTATTCCTCAAGGGTACTTTGTGTTTACGGTTCCTTTTTGTTTTTGTTATTTCTCGCTATGTAAAAAATATTAGTAAAGCTAATAAGCTTATTTATCAATTACGAATATTTTCTGTATGATTTTTTATTTTGTTGTTTTTAATATTTGTTTCGTATGTATGTATGTAGAAAAATCCGCTTTAACGTCTCTTCACTATGAAGGCTCAACGAGAACAGGATTCCTCTCAAAACAGTTATTTTTTGATTTTTATTTATTCCTCACAAAATAACAGTTTTTTCTTGATTTTTATTTATCCCTCACAAAATAAGAGTTATTTTGTGACTTTTATTTATTCCTCACAAAATAACAGTTACGTTTTGATTTTTATTTTTGTGCTAAAAAAACTGTAATTTTTCAAATTAAAAACTATAAAAAAGTTAATTTAATTTAACATATAACAGTGTTTTTTACAGACTTTTGCGATAAATTCAATTTCAAATCTGTTAGTATTAATTTTAACGCAAAAATTACGTTTTCTACATTTTAAAAATCAAGCAAACAAAAATCAAAAAGTATTTGTTATATTGTGAGGAATAAATAAAAGTCACAAAATAACTCTTATTTTGTGAGGGATTAATAAAAATCAAGAAATAACTGTTATTTTGTGAGGAATAAATAAAAATCAAGAAATAACTGTTATTTTCTGAGGAATAAATAAAAATCAAGAAATTATTATTTTCTGAGGAATAAATAAAAATCAAGGAATAATGATTAAAAAGTGATTTTTAAAATAAAAATTATAACCGCTTTTTATGCCATCCAAAGTATATAAAATATTAAAGGTGAATTAAAAAATTTGACGTGAGTATTCCTTATATGGGTATGTCTTGATAATGACAAGTTTATGCTAGGAACACAACCGGGACGAACGACGAATTTTTCGGTGCAAACTTTCGTCATATGAAAATGAACAGAAAACCGCCGTAGAACGAAATTCGTCGTGAGTGCCGAACTCTGAGATACAGTGATGCCAACTTAGCCCTTTTCGGGATAATTATCTGTCAGCCCTTTTAGTCCCTTTTTACGTTTTGCTCGATATGGCTCCATTTTAATCTTTGTGAACTTTTTCTTCCTTAAATCTGCTCATTTTATTTTGATAGTTTGCTGTACCAATTTAAAAAAGAAGAATTCTTCTTTTTCTTCAAAACTTTTTGTGCGCAGTCTTGCTAGGAACACAACTGAGACGAATGACGAACTTTTCGGTGCGAACTTTCGTCATAAAAAATAAAACACATTCGTTCATATGAAAATGAACACAACACCACCGAAGAACGAAATTCGTCATACGTGACGAACTCTGAGATAGATTTAAGCATTAAACACATTCACCCCAGCAACCTACCGACTACCAAATGTCAAGGATAGAATACACATGTTTATATGAGAATAATTCTTTTGAAGACAGCAAGGAAACAGCGCCGCAACTTGTTGTCTATGCTGATTTTGTCGTTGTAGTCCAATTAAACTAATTTCTATTTCTTTGGCTACATTGAGAAAATTCAGTGTTGCCAGTACAATACAAAATGTTGGATGAATGATTTTGTACAATTATTTCATATTATTTAACAGAAACAATATCCAAATATTTATGTAGAGAATAAATTGATTCATTTTTGTACTGTTACGTGAAAAAAGTACATTATAAAAGAGTAATTAATTTTTATAAATGCAAAATATATAAAAATGGCAATACTGAACTATGAATTTGTACTTGAATATCAGCTGCAGATGGTGCTGCTGCCGTCTCCAAAATAACTAAGTAGCTGGCTACGAGGCGACAAATGCTGCTTGCGGCATTTGAAGTCTGTGTTCGTGTAGCCTGCTGTTGTGAATGTGTTTAATGCATTATTTCTATCTTGTACGTCGACGAACGACGACAAAAACAAATTTCTCTCACTCTCTTTACATACACAATAACCAGTGTGACCAAATTTTGAAATAACCCTAAGCTAAATCACGTTTGCAAAAAAAGCTAATATAAGCTAAAAGTTAAATTATAAATCAGAAAAAAAGCTAAACTTTTTTCTACTTTGATCACTTTTTAATCGTTTCGTATTGCTAAAATAACGCTATATATATCCGACACAAAAGTAGTTGTTTCTTATATGAAATAAAAAATATTGAATACCTGATTCTTTGTTGGAATTATTTATTGATTATTATATGTATTTTAGATTTAAGGAAAAACAAAACAAAAACTTCCCAAAACAAGTTTAAAGATTTTTTAAAAATGTAAAAATATTCATACTAAAATGCGGCAGCTCTTTTTAAAAGTAATTAATGCTATTTAAAGTAAGTCTGTTTCTAAAAAAGCTAAATCAGTTTTTCAAAAAGCTGAAGAAAATAAGCTAAGAGCTAAATGAAAATTTTAAAGCTAAATTCAGAAGAAATGAGCTAAATTTAGTCCAAAATTAGGTAATATGGTCACACTGACAATTACCAGCTTTATCAATTATAAGAGCTGAATTCGCTGAGTAAATTCGTCGTTATTGTGCTTCACACGACGAATTTACTCAGCGAATTCTTATCGACGAATTCGTCGACGTGGACGAAATTCGTCGTTCCCAATTGTGTTCCTAGCATATATCCTCATGCGGCCCCTACACTTTGCAACTGGTCGTACAATTGAGTTGCATACACTGCACATGCTGCAACTGTTCAACCAATTTTTCATCAAACTTCATTAAAAAATTATTTTTACAGAGTCAACATGAGTTCTGATTTTTTAGCTCTATTGGTCATAAATAAAACTTTGATGGTGGAAAAAGATCAAAAAAAAGAAAAAAACATGTTAAATTCTCCACTTATTGTTTACTGCGCACGCTGTTGCTTACAAAACGTCTGAATGAAAATGACAAACGAAAGTAGAAATCGCCATCAGACGCACCAATTTGATAGCTATGTAAGTTGTTTGTCGGTTGAATGAAAATCAAAATTTTTTGATTTATAATTCAACCGATGACCAACTGTTGGTCAATCAGGCCTCAAACATCACAATTACTTGTACAACGTAATTAAATTGCACAACAAGTCGCAACGTATAGGGGCCGCATTACAGATAATGTATGTTCATGGAAAAGCGAGAAATCGAAAATTTATTTAACAACATCAATATCTATCTACTGTATAAATTGCGAAGTATTCCGATTACCCTTTTATCTCGAAAACCACATTTGAGACCATTTTTGTGATAGTGTAGTGACTACATTTAAATCACCAAAAAGGTATTATTTTTAGTTAATATAAAAGTAGACGTAGATATGTTACGTATATTTTCATACAAAAAGGTATTATTTTGATTTAATGTAACTACAAACAGATTTTCATCTCTACTGGAAATTTTAAAATTTTGAGTTAATACCCTATTGTTTATTGAGTATGATATATACTTACATATGTATGTGTGTATGTACTTATGTATATATCAGTAGTAGATTAGTAATGGGGACGATAGTCCTGTTTTGGGAATTCAAAACCGGGAAAAAATAAAAACGATGGCAACCCTGCTACAAATGGGGGGATTTTGGGGATTTTCATGCTGAGAGTTTCTTGGCTATGTGTGTGTGTGTGAGTTTGATTCTTTGTTTATGTGTATGTATACTTTTGTGCCCAGCTTTTGTTGTTATTGTAGAGAAACGTTGTGCTTACAGTGCATGGATGTATGTATATGTGGGTGTTGTATGTGTGTGAGTTTGATTCTTTCTGTGTATGGGAATGTATGTACACTTGTGTGTACAGGTTTTGTTGTTATTGTAGAGAAACGTTGTCCTTACAGTGGATGTATACATACAGTGTATGTATGTGTGGGATGTTTGTGTGCGTATGTATGTGTGCGTGTATATGTGTGCGTTTTTGTATTTAATTGTATGTTTGTCGGTCTCAGATACTTCTGTCGTAGTGGCAGACAACCATTATACCCAGTAGGAAATGTCGATGGTGAAAATGTACTGAGTCGCTTTTGACTTTGTCACCAGTACTACTATATAATTATATCCCATTCAATAATTTTCACTATAGACATTTAGCATATGCTTGTCACTTAAAATATACTAGTAACACTAAAACAATTGAATAGGTATGACTACGTGGTTCTTATTGGAACGTAGAGACATATCAACCAGACAGTTAGTTACTGGTATATTTCTATAATTTATGTACATACAAAATGGTATGTATATTGACAAGTTGTTGCAAAATCTTTCCTTTTTACTGACAGATAGAATAAAACGTATTATACTATAATGGTCACTAGAATTTTAGTGTTGACACAAAGACACTTGATCCCTGTCTGACTGCAGGGTAGTGACAACGAATTCGTGTGTATGTAGAATCATTATTTTTGTTGTTGTGAGTTGTCGTTGCTATGCATATGTATGGTTATTGTGCTCGTATGTATGCATGCATTTTTTTATTTCTGGGGAAATATTCTAGTAGCTGCAGATAGTGGCAACCCTGATATCTGCTGAAAATGGAAGTGGAGAGGGAATGTATTTGATAATGTATGTACATATATGTTTTTGGAGTAATGTACGTGATCGTATGGTGGGGGACGAAGGTGATGTTATGAAATCTTCGTTTATTTATTTAAGAAATATTGTTTCGTATTTCATGACAGAGAGTTTGAATTTCATAATATTATAAAATTTCATTATGTATGTATGTTTGTGTATTACGTGATCACTTCTTTGTGTATGTGTGTGTGCCAGTATGTAAATGATTTTCTCGCGCTGATATTTATATGTAGGTAGAAATAAATTGTTTTCAATATCGACATTTGGTACTATAAAATACTATCATATATCTGAACTTCCCTAATCCTAGTATGTTTTTATACATTAACGAAGGTTTATTCATATTGAAATTTCTTATTTCAATACGGAAAAATATTAATTTACAGTATTCATTTATTAAACTCATTAGTTTTTAGGTATTTCAATATACATTTTCTATTATATTGAAAATTATTGAATTAATGTGAAGCATTCTTATTTTTGAGCTGCACATTTTCCCTGAGTGTATTGATTGCTTATCTATACATTGTGCTTTGACTAAACGACGCTTCATATATTTTCATGATGTAGATATGTAAGTGTGATTGTTAAGATCTAATAAATACTTGAGCATTCCATGCAAATAATATTGGAGTATGTGGTCCCATCTAGATGAAACAGTCTAGTTACATCATAGTATCATGTAATGCAGTCATGGATCATATCGTTTTCATACAACCATTCAATGCTGCACGATAACTATTCGTGTTTAAACGAATATGATCGTTCTTCTTAGACACTCACAAATTGTATGCGACTAGTCTATAACTATTCCATATGGGGTAGTTTTTGGGGTTAGTCCGATGTAATGCAACGTTGTACCATGTGGTCCAACCCTAGGACATCGCAATGTTAAATCGACCACCTTTTTTCATATATTTGGAGTAGTTTTGGAGTACTACAACTCCTCTTTGGACTAGTCCTTACATGCATGTATGGACTAGTCGCATTATCTGCAGGGTTGATAAGAAATTTGATATGTATACATACAAATTGATTTTATGTATGTACGTATGTATGTATGTACGTATGTATGTATGTACGTACATACAAATAAGAGTACAACTCAATCTTTGAACTCATTTTTTTTTTGTCATGTGAGATCTTCTGTTGTTGTTGTGTATTATCAGAAATTAAAAACGTTGTTTTATCTGCATTTACTTAAAAGTTTGTGAAGATTTTCTGTTTTAAGTAAAACTGAATTCCTGAAGATACATACTCTATAGTAATAGTAACTATAATAGAAATATTTCTTATATTTAATTTACATATTTTTAAAGTTGACGCAACGTTAGTTGGTCAACGTTTGTCATTTTTGGGGGTATGCAATTTTTTCTAACTATAGCCTTTTTTCTTCACTTTCTACATTTATTTTTGGAAATCTTGCATTGCTTTTTAAAAATGTATAAACATTTTTAAATGAAACTGATCCGGCACTCCAGCTTAGCTACTGATAGTGTTTTTTTTTCTTTTGTTTTTTGTTACTCAACTTACTGTTTATTTTTTATTGATAAACATTTAAAATCAAAAGAGAGTTTTATATTGAAATTATTATTTTCATAATTGTTGAAAAAAACAATCGCTACTTCTTTTGCGATGAAATCATTTGAATTACTTTTGAAACCTTACATGTTTATAAAAATTATGTTATTTTCTATATTGTTTAATTTATAAGACTTTTAGAATTTGTACTTTGGTGGTTATATTTTCTATTATACGATTATGAATAAGAATGCAGTAAGCTGATGTCTTTGCTTACTGTTTCAAATTAAAATTTTATTCAACTGAATAAAAGGAGATTTTTTCTTAAACTCTAATGCAGTTAGAAGCGCTGGAGATTCTTTCATATAACAGCTTTCTTGGAATTTAAGATACATATAATATAGAATTGGATAACATTTATTTTTAATTTTTATGTTAAGAAGTGCAGATATGAGACTGAATTTAAATGTACTTTTAAATTAGTTAAATCATAATGAAAAAACTTATTTTCTTCTTGAATAGCGATCAACAGAAAATGAACTCATTTTCATTGAATTTAGGTATACCCTTTCGACGGTTCCTCTAGGATACAAGATGATTTTGTATGACGAAATTTCTGTCTGTCAGCGTTATGGGTAATTAAATTTTTAAAATTTTAATTCCCAAAATTGTGTTGCTTTATACTGATAATATGTTTACATTAATAAGGTACATATATGTTTATTTTATGAAGGGTGATCATCTATGGCATTCATTTGATGTTCTAAATGATTTTTTTTTCTCATTTTATTAAAGTTCAGCGTATTGTGTACATATATACATATTTCTGAAATGTTTAAGTGTGCTTTGTTTGCCTATCGGACAGAGTGTACGTATCAGTTGATCAGTCAGTCTCTATTTTTATTTATTTTTTCTTCTAATGTGTCACTCCTTTTTTTCAGATTTTACTGCTTGAAATAGTGAATGTTGGTCTAATTTTTTGGTGGATATATACATATAGGTAAATATGTGTATGTATATAGAAAATAATTTACATACAAGGAAATACATATTTAATAAATAACTATTGCGGCAAATCGATCTCAAATAACTCAGTTACCTCTACCAGCAATTCACCGTCGGTGTTTTCATAAAGTGTTAGAAACATTCCCTCAAGTATTTATACATGAGGTTTGTTGGTTGACCCCTATCGCATTCATATGTAATGATTTCTCACTTAAAAAAAGCCTCTCATCACCTTCTAACAGGTTTATATATTTTGCTAGTATGCATGCCTTAGCATGCTTCTATCAATAGTGACTTAATAGTCCGAGATGTAGTAGTGTTAAAATTAAAAATCTTTACTATTAGAATTTATCAGTTCACTCTCTTGAATTTTTTTACAAAGTATGTACATATTTATTTCATTTGCAACAAGGTAATAAAATGTCTGTGCTTGCAAAATTGTATGACGTGAGGATTTTTTTTTTTTTGAAAATTATACATGCTTCGGAATGCTTTAATTTTTTTTTTCTGTAAATTTATTTAATACTCATACAGATATAAAGTAAGATCCGTTTACATTCCATTTTAAAATTTATGTATGCTTCAGCATGCTTCTAGTTGAAGTCCATATTTATTCACTAAGTTTGTTTGATACTTATTCATACACATGTACATTCTTAAAGATAGGATATCAAAGTCCAATTTACGTAGTTTATCTACATTTTCTAAAGATCTGATAGCTAAAGAAATAAATAGAGCGAAGATCTTTTATAATAATCCCATTTTCATATTGTAAAATTTCGTGTGCTAGCGCTTTCGATGGGAAAATGTACATACAACTTTATAAAAAATGATAATATGATGTGTTGCTGAATATTGCACTATGTTATATATAGTTCATTTTAAACACTGAAGTTTTCGCAATATTTCATTCAGACCAACAAGTTTAGAGAATTCCACTACATTTAGTTAATTATCTTTCTTAAGACCCATCATTCCTAATCAATCCTGCAAAAAACAAGACAAACTAGATTTTTCGTTTTTAATTTTATTTTTATTAAATTCAACATTTTGTACATCTTTAAATTACTTTATACTATATTAAGCAGCTTTTTCTCATTTATTGAGTTAACTTTAATCGTAAACATTTTAATGGTGAGATCAATTTTTCTATGTTATACTCTAAGTAAATCTTTACATATACCAATCCACTTATATGAACCATTAAAGCTAATTCTTTTCACATCATTCCTTTTAATGCTCAATTAAATCATTGTACTATTGATGCTTTCATATTAAGTAATGTTTAATCTTCTATTTATGTGTGAGTTTTCCAAAGTATTTATTAAAAAATTCCTTAGAATCATATGTTTGTAAGTTTTTTTGGTATCCGTACCACTTCAAAAATATTTTCCATTGCCTTGGTTTTTAGCGTGCAGCTTTTATTTTCAGCTGTACTGACTATATAAACTTGGAGAATGTGTCAATTACAGTCTTCAAAAATCAACAATTTCTATTTTCTGTAGAATAGTTCTCCATTTCACTTAACTCAGCTCCATAAAAGATCATATATTCGTATCACTACAAGCACAAACAATTTTCGAGTTTTAATATGGAGTTCGTTTACTAAATTTCTTTTTAAAGACATTGAGTTGTTTTACAGATTTTTTCGAGAGTGTGGTGATCTACATGTTGCACTTTCAGCTATTTATACTAACATGTAGTTAATTTTCTAATCTATACATTTAATCGTACAACTCTTCAATTTATTTTTAATTCTTTAATTTTTAGAATTGCTTTTCAATTTTATAACTCTCTTCCTTCTCTAATTTTATTTCACGTTGTAGTCCATCAATATGAATTTTAATATATTTTTGAATTATATCAATGCCATAAGCTATATTATTAATTTGTTCTTTAGTTTGTCGATTTGAGTTTCCTGAAAAATTAACCGATATCATCGTTCTCTGACGGAGAACGATGATGATTCTGTATGTATACATTAGTAGTAATTAAAATCTTTTTATAGATTTCGAGTTCAAATTTATCATAATTTTTTGGTATTTTATCAAACATTAGAGAAAATAGTACTAGTGTTAGAGCCAGCCCATATTTGACCACCAACTTGTATTTTATCTTCATTCAGTTTGAGCTCGTATCTAATTCATTTCTTCCTTCCAATACTGATAAGTCAGTATAAGTGTCTTCGGAATTGGAAGTCTGTGAGTAAAAATCATCGTCCTCATAGTCATTAGCATTCTGCTAGTTCCTTTGGGGTACTTGTCTCTATCTTTACTGATGTTTTTTCAGGCTTTAAACTTGTATATTTTCAACTTCAGTCTTGATTTTACTTTATTCTTTCGTAAGAATTATTTTAATTTTTTCGAACTATTTACGAATTCAGTAAGAGGTTCTGTTATAGGTTTAAATGTATCTCTTAGTTGTTCACTTGTATCTACTTCACCAGTTCTTACATTACGAAGCTTTTTCTAAAACACATTTCTTGTCAACACAAACTGCTTTAAAACTTTCTCATCCATGTTTGCTAAGGCAAATAACAGGTATCAGCAATCAGATCAGCTTATCAGGACCTGCTCTGGTTTTCAGATCAGCTTATCAGGAGCTGGTCTGGTTTTCAGATCAGCTTATCAGGACCTGGTCAGTAGTAGTGAACTGGCGGTTCTGGCGCCGATTAAAATTGTTAAATTGTGGCTGAAATTGTTAAATTGTGGGCTGAAATTGTTAAATTGTGGCTGAAATTGTTAAATTGTTGCTGAAATTTTAAAATTCTTGGAAATTTGTGTTTTCGGCGGCGCTTTGATGTTTTTTGTTTACATTAGGAGTTTTTTTGTTTACATTAGGAGTTTTTTGTTTACATTAACTTTGTGTGAACGGGTGATTTTTTTTTGAGTTACATTAATTGTGATAACGGGTGATTTTTTTTGAGGTTTCATATGAGTGTATATGCCGACGGCAACACATGATTATTATTTTTTTTCAAATGCCGACGGCAAAACATGTTTATTAATTTTTCCTAATGCCGACGGCAAAACATGAATATAATTTTTTCAAATGCCGACGGGAAAATGATTTTTCCTAATGACGACGGGAAAACGTGAAAGTTATTTTTTCTAATGCTAATGTTCGTGTTGATAGACTGTGAGAATTTGGACGTGATTTGAGTAGGTGGCGTTGTTGCCGTATTATGTAACCATAGGAATTTGTGGATGTGTCTGTCTGTCTGTGAGAATTTAGGTGAGGGTTTGATTGGCAGGGGGCGGGGTGTAGTTGAGGTAGATCGATTGTGTGTATGTGTGTGCGCGTGTGTGTGTGTGTCTGTGTATGTTTGTATTAATTTCAATGCACATATGTATTTCTGTAGTAGCTTAAGGCTGATTGTGATTTTTGAGGGGCGAAGCATTCTATTAATATGTAACCGGTGGAATCTGTGTGTTTGTATTTCTGTAGGAGTTTAAGGCTGACCATGATTTGGGTGGGCAGGGTTGTTGACGTAATATGTAGCCATGGGGATTTGCGAATGCGTCTGTCTATAGTAGTTTAAGGCTGATCGTGATTTGAGGATCTTGTTGAGGTAAATTGGTTATGTGTATGTATGTATGTATGTATTTTTGTAAGAATTTAAGATGATTGTGATTTATTAGGGGCGAGGTGTTCTTGTAATATGTAGCCGTGAGAATCTATGTGTATAGACGTCTGTAGAAGTTTAAGACTATCTGTAATTTTAGGTAGGTGAGAGTGTTGTGTTGTTGAGATTAATCTTATATGTTGTATATGTATGTATGTATGATCATGGGAATTTGTGTATGTATATCTGAGGGAGAATTTAAGGCTCGTCATGATTTGCAAAAGGTAGGGTGTTGTTGAAATTTTCTTGGATATTTCTTATATGAATTCTGCTATGTGTGTGTATTTGAGGTGGTATTTATATGTAGGTAGAAATAAATTGTTTTCAATATCGACATTTGGTACTATAAAATACTATCATATATCTGGACTTCCCTATTCCTAGTATGTTTGTATACTTACGATTGCTTTATATTTTCTCATGCTTAAATTTGTCTCGCGTTAAAGTCTGTCTGTGTGAAATTTGTTTATATTACAGATTTTTTTTATTTAACTAAATCCGTCTTCTTTGACTGAAAGAGTTTTCTGCACACAGAGAAAAACCAACTTGAAATCAGTAAAAACCATGCTGAATTAATAAGAACCATTAACAAAGGTTTAGTCATATTAAAATTTCTTATTTCAATATGGACAAAATATTAATTTACAGTATTCATTTATTAAACTCATTAGTTTGTAGATATCTCAATATACATTTTCTATTATATTAAAAATTATTGAATTAATGTGACGAATTCTTATTTTTAAGCTGCAGATTTTCCCTGAGTGTATGGATTGTTTATATTTGCATTGTGCTTTAACTAAACGACGCTTCATATATTTTCATGATGTAGATCTAATAAATACTTAAGCATTGATAAGAAATTTGATATGTATACATACATATCTGCAAATTGATTTTATGTATGTATGTATGTACATATATATGTACATACAAATAAGTGTTTAACTCAATCTTTGAATACATTTTTTATTTTATTTTTTGTCATGTGATGTCTGTTGTTGGTGGAATTAAAAACATTTTATTTTTTATCTGCGTTTACTTAAAAGTTTGTGAGGATTTTCTGTTTTAAGTAAAACTGAATTCCTGAAGATATGTACATACTCTATAGTAATAGTAACTATAATAGAAATATTTCTTATACTTAACTTACATTTTTTTAAAGTTGATGTAATGTTAGTTAGTCAACGTTTGACATTTTTAGGGTATACAATTTTTTCTAGCTATAACCTTCTACATTTATTTTGGAAAGCTTGCTTTGCTTTTTAAAAATGTATAAACATTTTTAAATGAAACTGATCCGGCACTCCAGCTTAGGTACTGATAGTTTTTTTTGTTGTTAGTTAACTTACTTATTTTTTATTTTTTATTGATAAACATTGGAAATCAAAAGGGAGTATTATATTGTAATTATTATTTTCATAATTGTTGAAAACAATCGCTGCTTTTTGTTTGTTTTTTGCGATGAAATCATTTGAATTACTTTTGAAACTTTACGCGTTTATAAAAATTATGTTATTTTCTATATTTCTTAATTTATAAGACTTTTAGACTTTGTGCTTTAGTGGTTATATATTCTATTATCCGATTATGAATAAGAATGCAGTAAGCTGATGTATTTGCTTACTGCTTCAAATTAAAATTTTATTCAATTGAATAAAAGGAGCTTTTTTCTTAAACTCTGATGCAGTTAGAAGCGCTGGAGATTCTTTCATATAACAGCTTTTTAGGAATTTTTGATACATAGTATAATATAGAATTGGATAACATTTATTTTTAATTTTTATGTTAAGAAGTACGGATATGAGATTGAATTTAAATGTACTTTTAAATTAGTTAAATCATAATGAACCAACATATTTTCTTCTTGAATAGCGATCAACAGAAAACGAACTCGTTTTCATATAATTTAGTTATACCCTATCGACGGCTCCTCTAGGATACAAGATGACTTTGTATGACGAAATTTCTGTTGCTTTATACTGATAATATGTTTACATTAATAAGGTACATATGTATATGTTTATTTTATGAAGGGCTATTACCTATGGCTTTCATTTGACGTTCTATATGATTTTTTTTTTCTCATTTTATTAAAGTTCAGCGTGTTGTATATATATTTCTGAAATGTTTAAGTGTGTTTTGTGTGCCCATCGGAGAGAGTGTACGTATTAGTTGGTCAGTCAGTCTCTATTTTTATTTATTTATTTTTTTTTCTTCTAATGTGCCACTCCTTTTTTCAGATTTTACTACTTGTAATAGAGAATTTTTGTATAATTTTTTGCTGGGTATATACATTACGTATGTAGAAATTAGTTTACATACAAAGAAATGCATGTTTAATAAACAACTATTGTATCAAATCGATTTCAAATAACTCAGTTACCTCTACCAGCAATTCACCATTGGTGTTTTCATAAAGTGTTAGAAACAATGAAATATCTATGTTTTGAGAGAATTTTTCCCCTCAAGTATTTCTACATGCGGTTTGAGGGGTCAACCACTGTCGCATTCATATGTAATGATTATTCACTTAAAAAACGTCATCATCACCATCAATCATCTCCGTATACAATACATTCATGGGTTGAGTTGATCCCGATACAATTGCTGTCTCATCACCTTCTAATAGCTTTATATATTTTGCTAGTATGCATGCCTTAGCATGCTTCTATGGATAGTGACGTAAGAGTCCGAGATGTAGAGTGATACAATTAAAAATCTTTACTATTAGAATTTACCACTTCGCTCTTTTGAATTTTTACAAAGTAGATACATATGTATGTATTTCATTGACCACAAAATCATAAAATTTCTTTGCTTACAAAATTGTATGACGTGAGGATGTTTTTTTTGGCATGCTTTCATTTTTTATTTTTTTTTCTATAAATTTATTTAATACTCATACAGATATAAAGTAAGATATGTTTACTGTACATTTTAAAATGTATGCATGCTTCAGCATGATTCTAGTTGAAGCCTATATTCATTCACTAAGTTTGTTTGATACTTATTCATACACATGTACATTCTTAAAGATTGGATATCAAAGTCCAATTTCCATAGTTTATCTATATATATTTTCTAAAGATCTGATAGCTAAAGAAATAAATAGAGCGAAGATCTTCTATAATAATCCCATTTTCATATTGTAAAATTTTGTGTGCTTGCGCTTTCGATGGGAAAATGTACATACAACTTTATAAAAAGTGATAATATGATGTGCTGCTGAATATTACACTATGTTATAGTTCATTTTAAACACTGAAGTTTTCGCAATATTTCATTCAGATCAACAAGTTTAGAGAATTCCACTACATTTAGCTAATTATCTTTCTTAAGACCCATCATTCCTAATCAATCCTGTGAAAAACAAGACAATCTAAATTTTTCGTTTTTAATTTTATTTTTATTTTTATTCAATTCAACATTTTGTACATCTTTAAATTACTTTATACTATATTAAGCAGCTTTTTCTCATTTGTTGAGTAAACTTTAATCGGAAGCATTTTAATGGTGAGATGAATTTTTCTATTTTATGCACTAAGTAAATCTTTTTATATACCAATCCACTTATATGAATCATTAAAGCTAATTCTTTTCACATCATTCCTTTTAATGCTGAATTAAATCATTGTACTATTGATGCTTTCATAATGCTATATGTTGAGTAGTGATTAATGTTGTATTTATGCATTAATTTTCCAAAGTTTTTGTTGAAAAATTCTTTGCCATCATCTGTTTGTAAGTTTTTTGGTACTCGTACCACTTCAAAAATACTTTCCATTCCCTTGGTTTTTAGAGTGCAGCTTTTATTTTCAGCTGTACTAAACTTTGAGAATGTGTCAATTACAGTCTTCAAAAATCAACAATTTCTATTTTCTGTAGAATAGTTCTCCATTTCACCTAACTTAGCTCCATAAAACTTCATATATTCCTTTCATTGCATCTCTACAAGCACAAACAATTGTTGAGATTTAATATGGAGTTCGTTTACTAAATTTCTTTTTAAAGACATTGAGTTGTTTCACAGATTTTTTCAAAAATGTTGTGATCTACATGTTGCACTTTCAGCTATTTATACTAATATACTAACATGTACTTAATTTTCTAATCTGTGTATTTAATCGTAAACTCGTCAATTTGTTTTTAATTATTTAATTTTTAGAATTGCTTTTGCAATTTTATAACTGTCTTCTTTCTCTAAATTTATTTCGCGTTGTAGTTCCTCAATTGGCATTTAAATATATTCTTAAATATTAATGCTTTAAGCTATATTATTAATTTGTCTTGTATTTTATCTTCATTCAGTTTGAGGTAACTATCAACAATAGTTTGTATCTAATTCATTTCTGCCTTCCAATACTGATAAGTCAGTATAAATGTCTTCAGAATTGGAAGTCTATGAGTAAAAATCATCGTCATCATCATTTTCAGTATTAGCATCATTAAATAAGATGGTATTATCAAATATTGTTTCTTCTGCTAGTTTCTTTGGGGTACTTGTCTATATCTTGAGTGAAGGTTTCTCAGGCTTTAAACTTGTATATTTTCAACTTCTGTCTTGATTTTACTTTCTTCTTTCATAAGAATTCTTTTAATATTTTTAGAACTATTTTTGAATTCTTCTGTTATAGGTTTAAATATATCTTTTAGTTGTTTACTTGTATCTATTTCACCAGTTTTTATACTACGAAGCTTTTTCTTCATCACATTTCTTGTCAACACCAAATGCTTTAAATCTTTCTCATCCATGTTCGCTAACAGCAAATAACAGGTATCAGCTACTAGATCAAGAGCTAGAGCTGGTCTGGTTATCAGATCAGCTTATCAGGAGCTGGTCTGGTTATCAGATCAGCTTATCAGGAGCTGGTCTGGTTTTCAGATCAGCTTATCAGGACCTGATCTGATTTTCAGATCAGCTTATCAGGAGCTGGTCTGGTTTTCAGATCAGCTTATCAGGAGCTGATCTGATTTTCAGATCAGCTTATCAGGTAACAGATCAGGCTATCAGGAGCTGTTCAGATTTTCATGTCAAGATATCTGATTCAGATTTAGTTATTAGTATACAAGTAGCTAGCCATTTATAACATTTATATAAATGGAGTTTAAGGTCAGATGAAATACGAAAAACTAAACTTTTATGTATTAAAATTATTTTCTATAACGATCATCATTTAATTCACTATCTTTGCTTATAATCAAAAATCCATATTTACCCTTTCAACATGCTTTATATTTTTCTCACCTTACTTAAACATTAAAATTACATTATGATGATCTCTTATTAAATGTTTGGTGATTCTGATGTAAGTTTTACATAAGTGAATTAATCAACATTCTTATCTCTCCCCATACAAAAATATGCTTCCCATACGCATCATCGTTAAATATCATACTGGAATTACTTTGGACTGAAATAACAGATTCACTATCTGTAAATTTTGTAATATCTTATTGTTTTAATTGATGAAATTAATTTCTTCAGGTATTTATATTTGGGTTGATATAAAGATTTTGAGTATAAATAAATGTTCTAAAATTTAAGTCCATTAGGACTTTCTAGCAAGCCAATCATAGCGTCTTTTTTTTTTTGCAATTTGACAGGTCAACTATTGTTCCACGAATAGAATTTCGTATAAGGGAACTATGATTTATTTTTGAACTATCGTTCGATGATTCATCAATATTTCGTACCATGCTATATTTAGGTTGTTTTACTAACCGCATTTATGTAGCTAAATACATTTTATAAATATTATCTCTTATGATAAAAAAATAAACTAATACAGCTATACCATCTCAGAAAATATTTTCTGAAATCGTATAGCTGCATTTGTTTATTTTTTCTATAATAAGAGATAATGATCCACACTCATAATCAAAACAGCATAAAAATATCCTTTGTTTTGACTATGAGTATGCATCAATATTTATGAAATGCGTTTAGTTACAAAAATGTGGTTAGTAAAACAAAGTATATTTTATCAGCCTTATTTATAACACTTATTAGTGCTTTATAAAGACTTTTTAAGAAAAATTTTGTATCAAAATTTGATTTAAAAAGCCTTTACAAAGAC
Organism: Tachina grossa; assembly: GCA_949987645.1. NCBI lineage: Eukaryota > Metazoa > Arthropoda > Insecta > Diptera > Tachinidae > Tachina > Tachina grossa. The sequence continues at coordinate 81,452,186 of OX465278.1, read as the reverse complement.
TTAATATGTTTTATAAATAAGGCTGTAAGAGTTTAAAATCAGTATTTTGTATGATAATACTGATTTGAAACTCTTAAAATATTCTTTGTTTTGACTATGAGTAGGGGCCATTATATCTTATTATAGGACAAATAAAATAATATAGCTATACGATTTCAGAAAATATTTTCTGATATCGTATAGCTACATTATTTGATTTTTCTATAATAAGAGATAATATTTATGAAATACATTTCATAAATATTGGCGCATACTCATAGTAAAAACAACCTAAAAATACCTTGGTACGAAATATTGATGAATCATCAAAATTTCATACCATCCTATATTTATGTTGTTTTACTAATCGCATTTTATAACTAAATGCATTTCATAAATATTATCTATTATTATTGAAAGAATAAAATAGTATGGTTATATGATATTAGAAAACATGATTTCTGATATCATATAATCATACTATTTTATTTTTCTATAATAAGAGATAATGACTCTACTCATAGTCAAAACAAAGGATATTTTGATGCTGTTTTGATTATGAGTATGCGTTAATATTTATGAAATGCATTTAGTTATAAAATGCGGTTAGTAAAACAAAGTATATTTTAAGAGTTTTAAACCAACAGTTTTATGGTAATACTGGTTTTTAACACTTAAAGCATACTTTGTTTTGACTATGAGCATGAGCTGATACTTATGAAATGGATTTTATAAATATTGACTCATACCCTTAGTCAAAACAACATAAATATAGCATGGTACGAAATATTGATGAATCATCGAACGATAGTTCAAAAATAAATCATAGTTCCCTTATACGAAATTCTATTCGTGGAACAATAGTTGACCTGTCAAATTGCAAAAAAAAGACGCTATGATTGGCTTGCTAGAAAGTCCTAATGGACTTAAATTTTAGAACATTTATTTATACTCAAAATCTTTTTATCAACCCAAATATAAATACCTGAAGAAATAAATTTCATCAATTAAAACAATAAGATATTACAAAATTTACATATAGTGAATCTGTTATTTCAGTCCAAAGTAATTCCAATATGATATTTAACGATGATGCGTATGGGAAGCATATTTTTGTATGGGGAGAGATAAGAATGTTGATTCATTCTACTTATGTAAAACTTACACCAAAATCACCAAACATTTAATAAGAGATCATCATAATGTAATTTTAATGTTTAAGTAAGGTGAGAAAAATATAAAGCATGTTGAAAGGATAAATGTGGATTTTTGATTATAAGCAAAGATAGTGAATTAAACGATGATCGTTATAGAAAATAATTTTAATACATAAAAGTTTACTTTTTCGTATTTCATCTGACCTTAAACTCCATTTATATAAATGTTATAAATGGCTAGCTACTTGTGTACTAATAACTAAATCTGAATCAGATATATTGATATGAAAATCTGAACAGCTCCTGATAGCCTGATCTGTTACCTGATAAGCTGATCTGAAAATCAGATCAGCTCCTGATAAGCTGATCTGAAAATCAGATCAGCTCCTGATAAGCTGATCTGAAAATCAGATCAGCTCCTTATAAGCTGATCTGAAAACCAGACCAGCTCCTGATAAGCTGATCTGAAAATCAGATCAGGTCCTGATAAGCTGATCTGATAACCAGACCAGCTCCTGATAAGCTGATCTGATAACCAGACCAGCTCCTGATAAGCTGATCTGAAAACCAGACCAGCTCCTGATAAGCTGATCTGAAAACCAGATCAAGTCCTGATAAGCTGATCTGAAAACCAGACCAGCTCCTGATAAGCTGATCTGATAACCAGACCAGCTCCTGATAAGCTGATCTGGTAACCAGACCAGCTCCTGATAAGCTGATCTGAAAACCAGACCAGCTCCTGATAAGCTGATCTGAAATCCAGACCAGCTCCTGATAAGCTGATCTGAAAACCAGACCAGCTCCTGATAAGCTGATCTGGAAACCAGACCAGCTCCTGATAACTTGATCTAGTAGCTGATACCTGTTATTTTCTGTTAGCGAACATGGATGAGAAAGATTTAAAGCATTTGGTGTTGAAAAGAAATGTGATGAAGAAAAAGCTTCGTAGTATAAAAACTGGTGAAATAGATACAAGTGAACAACTAAAAGATATATTTAAACCTATTACAGAAGAATTCAAAAATAGTTCTAAAAATATTAAAAGAATTCTTATGAAAGAGGAAAGTAAAATCAAGACAGAAGTTGAAAATATACAAGTTTAAAGCCTGAGAAACCTTCACTCAAGATATAGACAAGTACCCCAAAGAAACTAGCAGAAGAAACAATATTTGATAATACCATCTTATTTAATGATGCTAATACTGAAAATGATGATGACGATGATTTTTACTCATAGACTTCCAATTCTGAAGACATTTATACTGACTTATCAGTATTGGAAGGCAGAAATGAATTAGATACAAACTATTGTTGATAGTTACCTCAAACTGAATGAAGATAAAATACAAGACAAATTAATAATATAGCTTAAAGCATTAATATTTAAGAATATATTTAAATGCCAATTGAGGAACTACAACGCGAAATAAATTTAGAGAAAGAAGACAGTTATAAAATTGCAAAAGCAATTCTAAAAATTAAATAATTAAAAACAAATTGACGAGTTTACGATTAAATACACAGATTAGAAAATTAAGTACATGTTAGTATATTAGTATAAATAGCTGAAAGTGCAACATGTAGATCACAACATTTTTGAAAAAATCTGTGAAACAACTCAATGTCTTTAAAAAGAAATTTAGTAAACGAACTCCATATTAAATCTCAACAATTGTTTGTGCTTGTAGAGATGCAATGAAAGGAATATATGAAGTTTTATGGAGCTAAGTTAGGTGAAATGGAGAACTATTCTACAGAAAATAGAAATTGTTGATTTTTGAAGACTGTAATTGACACATTCTCAAAGTTTAGTACAGCTGAAAATAAAAGCTGCACTCTAAAAACCAAGGGAATGGAAAGTATTTTTGAAGTGGTACGAGTACCAAAAAACTTACAAACAGATGATGGCAAAGAATTTTTCAACAAAAACTTTGGAAAATTATTGCATAAATACAACATTAATCACTACTCAACATATAGCATTATGAAAGCATCAATAGTACAATGATTTAATTCAGCATTAAAAGGAATGATGTGAAAAGAATTAGCTTTAATGATTCATATAAGTGGATTGGTATATAAAAAGGTTTACTTAGTGCATAAAATAGAAAAATTCATCTCACCATTAAAATGCTTCCGATTAAAGTTTACTCAACAAATGAGAAAAAGCTGCTTAATATAGTATAAAGTAATTTAAAGATGTACAAAATGTTGAATTGAATAAAAATAAAAATAAAATTAAAAACGAAAAATTTAGATTGTCTTGTTTTTCACAGGATTGATTAGGAATGATGGGTCTTAAGAAAGATAATTAGCTAAATGTAGTGGAATTCTCTAAACTTGTTGGTCTGAATGAAATATTGCGAAAACTTCAGTGTTTAAAATGAACTATAACATAGTGTAATATTCAGCAGCACATCATATTATCACTTTTTATAAAGTTGTATGTACATTTTCCCATCGAAAGCGCAAGCACACAAAATTTTACAATATGAAAATGGGATTATTATAGAAGATCTTCGCTCTATTTATTTCTTTAGTTATCAGATCTTTAGAAAATATATGTAGATAAACTATCTTTAACAATCTTTAAGAATGTACATGTGTATGAATAAGTATCAAACAAACTTAGTGAATGAATATAGGCTTCAACTAGAATCATGCTAAAGCATGCATAAATTTTAAAATGTACAGTAAACATATCTTACTTTATATCTGTATGAGTATTAAATAAATTTATAGAAAAAAAAAAATAAAAAATGAAAGCATGCCAAAAAAAAATCCTCACGTCATACAATTTTGTAAGCAAAGAAATTTTATGATTTTGTGGTCAATGAAATACATACATATGTATCTACTTTGTAAAAATTCAAAAGAGCGAAGTGGTAAATTCTAATAGTAAAGATTTTTAATTGTATCACTCTACATCTCGGACTCTTACGTCACTATCCATAGAAGCATGCTAAGGCATGCATACTAGCAAAATATATAAAGCTATTAGAAGGTGACGAGACAGCAATTATATCGGGATCAACTCAACCCATGAATGTATTGTATACGGAGATGATTGATGGTGATGATGACCTTTTTTAAGTGAATAATCATTACATATGAATGCGACAGTGGTTGACCCCTCAAACCTCATGTAGAGATACTTGAGGGGAAAATTTCTCTCAAAACATAGATATTTCATTGTTTCTAATACTTTATGAAAACACCAATGGTGAATTGCTGGTAGAGGTAACTGAGTTATTTGAAATCGATTTGATACAATAGTTGTTTATTAAACATGCATTTCTTTGTATGTAAACTAATTTCTACATACGTAATGTATATACCCAGCAAAAAATTATACAAAAATTCTCTATTCCAAGTAGTAAAATCTGAAAAAAGGAGTGGCACATTAGAAGAAAAAAAAATAAATAAATAAAAATAGAGACTGACTGACCAACTAATACGTACACTCTCTCCGATGGGCACACAAAACACACTTAAACATTTCAGAAATATATATACAACACGCTGAACTTTAATAAAATGAGAAAAAAAAAATCATATAGAACGTCAAATGAAAGCCATAGGTAATAGCCCTTCATAAAATAAACATATACATATGTACCTTATTAATGTAAACATATTATCAGTATAAAGCAACAGAAATTTCGTCATACAAAGTCATCTTGTATCCTAGAGCAGTCGATAGGGTATAACTAAATTATATGAAAACGAGTTCGTTTTCTGTTGATCGCTATTCAAGAAGAAAATATGTTGGTTCATTATGATTTAACTAATTTAAAAGTACATTTAAATTCAATCTCATATCCGTACTTCTTAACATAAAAATTAAAAATAAATGTTATCCAATTCTATATTATACTATGTATCAAAAATTCCTAAAAAGCTGTTATATGAAAGAATCTCCAGCGCTTCTAACTGCATCAGAGTTTAAGAAAAAAGCTCCTTTTATTCAATTGAATAAAAGTTTAATTTGAAGCAGTAAGCAAATACATCAGCTTACTGCATTCTTATTCATAATCGGATAATAGAATATATAACCACTAAAGCACAAAGTCTAAAAGTCTTATAAATTAAGAAATATAGAAAATAACATAATTTTTATAAACGCGTAAAGTTTCAAAAGTAATTCAAATGATTTCATCGCAAAAAACAAACAAAAAGCAGCGATTGTTTTCAACAATTATGAAAATAATAATTACAATATAATACTCCCTTTTGATTTCCAATGTTTATCAATAAAAAATAAAAAATAAGTAAGTTAACTAACAACAAAAAAAACTATCAGTACCTAAGCTGGAGTGCCGGATCAGTTTCATTTAAAAATGTTTATACATTTTTAAAAAGCAAAGCAAGCTTTCCAAAATAAATGTAGAAGGTTATAGCTAGAAAAAATTTTATACCCTAAAAATGTCAAACGTTGACTAACTAACATTACATCAACTTTAAAAAAATGTAAGTTAAGTATAAGAAATATTTCTATTATAGTTACTATTACTATAGAGTATGTATATATCTTCAGGAATTCAGTTTTACTTAAAACAGAAAATCCTCACAAACTTTTAAGTAAACGCAGATAAAAAATAAAATGTTTTTAATTCCACCAACAACAGACATCACATGACAAAAAATAAAATAAAAAATGTATTCAAAGATTGAGTTAAACACTTATTTGTATGTACATATATATGTACATACATACATACATAAAATCAATTTGCAGATATGTATGTATACATATCAAATTTCTTATCAATGCTTAAGTATTTATTAGATCTACATCATGAAAATATATGAAGCGTCGTTTAGTTAAAGCACAATGCAAATATAAACAATCCATACACTCAGGGAAAATCTGCAGCTTAAAAATAAGAATTCGTCACATTAATTCAATAATTTTTAATATAATAGAAAATGTATATTGAGATATCTACAAACTAATGAGTTTAATAAATGAATACTGTAAATTAATATTTTGTCCATATTGAAATAAGAAATTTTAATATGACTAAACCTTTGTTAATGGTTCTTATTAATTCAGCATGGTTTTTACTGATTTCAAGTTGGTTTTTCTCTGTGTGCAGAAAACTCTTTCAGTCAAAGAAGACGGATTTAGTTAAATAAAAAAAATCTGTAATATAAACAAATTTCACACAGACAGACTTTAACGCGAGACAAATTTAAGCATGAGAAAATATAAAGCAATCGTAAGTAGGAATAGGGAAGTCCAGATATATGATAGTATTTTATAGTACCAAATGTCGATATTGAAAACAATTTATTTCTACCTACATATAAATACCACCTCAAATACACACACATAGCAGAATTCATATAAGAAATATCCAAGAAAATTTCAACAACACCCTACCTTTTGCAAATCATGACGAGCCTTAAATTCTCCCTCAGATATACATACACAAATTCCCATGATCATACATACATACATATACAACATATAAGATTAATCTCAACAACACAACACTCTCACCTACCTAAAATTACAGATAGTCTTAAACTTCTACAGACGTCTATACACATAGATTCTCACGGCTACATATTACAAGAACACCTCGCCCCTAATAAATCACAATCATCTTAAATTCTTACAAAAATACATACATACATACATACACATAACCAATTTACCTCAACAAGATCCTCAAATCACGATCAGCCTTAAACTACTATAGACAGACGCATTCGCAAATCCCCATGGCTACATATTACGTCAACAACCCTGCCCACCCAAATCATGGTCAGCCTTAAACTCCTACAGAAATACAAACACACAGATTCCACCGGTTACATATTAATAGAATGCTTCGCCCCTCAAAAATCACAATCAGCCTTAAGCTACTACAGAAATACATATGTACATTGAAATTAATACAAACATACACAGACACACACACACACGCGCACACACATACACACAATCGATCTACCTCAACTACACCCCGCCCCCTGCCAATCAAACCCTCACCTAAATTCTCACAGACAGACAGACACATCCACAAATTCCTATGGTTACATAATACGGCAACAACGCCACCTACTCAAATCACGTCCAAATTCTCACAGTCTATCAACACGAACATTAGCATTAGAAAAAATAACTTTCACGTTTTCCCGTCGTCATTAGGAAAAATCATTTTCCCGTCGGCATTTGAAAAAATTATATTCATGTTTTGCCGTCGGCATTAGGAAAAATTAATAAACATGTTTTGCCGTCGGCATTTGAAAAAAAATAATAATCATGTGTTGCCGTCGGCATATACACTCATATGAAACCTCAAAAAAAAATCACCCGTTATCACAATTAATGTAACTCAAAAAAAAATCACCCGTTCACACAAAGTTAATGTAAACAAAAAACTCCTAATGTAAACAAAAAAACTCCTAATGTAAACAAAAAACATCAAAGCGCCGCCGAAAACACAAATTTCCAAGAATTTTAAAATTTCAGCAACAATTTAACAATTTCAGCCACAATTTAACAATTTCAGCCCACAATTTAACAATTTCAGCCACAATTTAACAATTTTAATCGGCGCCAGAACCGCCAGTTCACTACTACTGACCAGGTCCTGATAAGCTGATCTGAAAACCAGACCAGCTCCTGATAAGCTGATCTGAAAACCAGAGCAGGTCCTGATAAGCTGATCTGATTGCTGATACCTGTTATTTGCCTTAGCAAACATGGATGAGAAAGTTTTAAAGCAGTTTGTGTTGACAAGAAATGTGTTTTAGAAAAAGCTTCGTAATGTAAGAACTGGTGAAGTAGATACAAGTGAACAACTAAGAGATACATTTAAACCTATAACAGAACCTCTTACTGAATTCGTAAATAGTTCGAAAAAATTAAAATAATTCTTACGAAAGAATAAAGTAAAATCAAGACTGAAGTTGAAAATATACAAGTTTAAAGCCTGAAAAAACATCAGTAAAGATAGAGACAAGTACCCCAAAGGAACTAGCAGAATGCTAATGACTATGAGGACGATGATTTTTACTCACAGACTTCCAATTCCGAAGACACTTATACTGACTTATCAGTATTGGAAGGAAGAAATGAATTAGATACGAGCTCAAACTGAACGAAGATAAAATACAAGTTGGTGGTCAAATATGGGCTGGCTCTAACACTAGGACTATTTTCTCTAATGTTTGATAAAATACCAAAAAATTATGATAAATTTGAACTCGAAATCTATAAAAAGATTTTAATTACTACTAATGTATACATACAGAATCATCATCGTTCTCCGTCAGAGAACGATGATATCGGTTAATTTTTCAGGAAACTCAAATCGACAAACTAAAGAACAAATTAATAATATAGCTTATGGCATTGATATAATTCAAAAATATATTAAAATGCATATTGATGGACTACAACGTGAAATAAAATTAGAGAAGGAAGAGAGTTATAAAATTGAAAAGCAATTCTAAAAATTAAAGAATTAAAAATAAATTGAAGAGTTGTACGATTAAATGTATAGATTAGAAAATTAACTACATGTTAGTATAAATAGCTGAAAGTGCAACATGTAGATCACCACACTCTCGAAAAAATCTGTAAAACAACTCAATGTCTTTAAAAAGAAATTTAGTAAACGAACTCCATATTAAAACTCGAAAATTGTTTGTGCTTGTAGTGATACGAATATATGATCTTTTATGGAGCTGAGTTAAGTGAAATGGAGAACTATTCTACAGAAAATAGAAATTGTTGATTTTTGAAGACTGTAATTGACACATTCTCCAAGTTTATATAGTCAGTACAGCTGAAAATAAAAGCTGCACGCTAAAAACCAAGGCAATGGAAAATATTTTTGAAGTGGTACGGATACCAAAAAAACTTACAAACATATGATTCTAAGGAATTTTTTAATAAATACTTTGGAAAACTCACACATAAATAGAAGATTAAACATTACTTAATATGAAAGCATCAATAGTACAATGATTTAATTGAGCATTAAAAGGAATGATGTGAAAAGAATTAGCTTTAATGGTTCATATAAGTGGATTGGTATATGTAAAGATTTACTTAGTGTATAACATAGAAAAATTGATCTCACCATTAAAATGTTTACGATTAAAGTTAACTCAATAAATGAGAAAAAGCTGCTTAATATAGTATAAAGTAATTTAAAGATGTACAAAATGTTGAATTTAATAAAAATAAAATTAAAAACGAAAAATCTAGTTTGTCTTGTTTTTTGCAGGATTGATTAGGAATGATGGGTCTTAAGAAAGATAATTAACTAACTGTAGTGGAATTCTCTAAACTTGTTGGTCTGAATGAAATATTGCGAAAACTTCAGTGTTTAAAATGAACTATATATAACATAGTGCAATATTCAGCAACACATCATATTATCATTTTTTATAAAGTTGTATGTACATTTTCCCATCGAAAGCGCTAGCACACGAAATTTTACAATATGAAAATGGGATTATTATAAAAGATCTTAGCTCTATTTATTTCTTTAGCTATCAGATCTTTAGAAAATGTAGATAAACTACGTAAATTGGACTTTGCTATCCTATCTTTAAGAATGTACATGTGTATGAATAAGTATTAAACAAACTTAGTGAATAAATATGGACTTCAACTAGAAGCATGCTGAAGCATACATAAATTTTAAAATGGAATGTAAACGGATCTTACTTTATATCTGTATGAGTATTAAATAAATTTACAGAAAAAAAAATTAAAGCATTCCGAAGCATGTATAATTTTCAAAAAAAAAAATCCTCACGTCATACAATTTTGCAAGCACAGACATTTTATTACCTTGTTGCAAATGAAATAAATATGTATATACTTTGTAAAAAAATTCAAGAGAGTGAACTGATAAATTCTAATAGTAAAGATTTTTAATTTTAACACTACTACATCTCGGACTATTAAGTCACTATTGATAGAAGCATGCTAAGGCATGCATACTAGCAAAATATATAAACCTGTTAGAAGGTGATGAGAGGCTTTTTTTAAGTGAGAAATCATTACATATGAATGCGATAGGGGTCAACCAACAAACCTCATGTATAAATACTTGAGGGAATGTTTCTAACACTTTATGAAAACACCGACGGTGAATTGCTGGTAGAGGTAACTGAGTTATTTGAGATCGATTTGCCGCAATAGTTATTTATTAAATATGTATTTCCTTGTATGTAAATTATTTTCTATATACATACACATATTTACCTATATGTATATATCCACCAAAAAATTAGACCAACATTCACTATTTCAAGCAGTAAAATCTGAAAAAAAGGAGTGACACATTAGAAGAAAAAATAAATAAAAATAGAGACTGACTGATCAACTGATACGTACACTCTGTCCGATAGGCAAACAAAGCACACTTAAACATTTCAGAAATATGTATATATGTACACAATACGCTGAACTATAATAAAATGAGAAAAAAAATCATTTAGAACATCAAATGAATGCCATAGATAATCACCCTTCATAAATTAAACATATATGTACCTTATTAATGTAAACATATTATCAGTATAAAGCAACACAATTTTGGGAATTAAAATTTTAAAAATTTAATTACCCATAACGCTGACAGACAGAAATTTCGTCATACAAAATCATCTTGTATCCTAGAGGAACCGTCGAAAGGGTATACCTAAATTCAATGAAAATGAGTTCGTTTTCTGTTGATCGCTATTCAAGAAGAAAATAAGTTTTTTCATTATGATTTAACTAATTTAAAAGTACATTTAAATTCAGTCTCATATCTGTACTTCTTAACATAAAAATTAAAAATAAATGTTATCCAATTCTATATTATATGTATCTTAAATTCCAAGAAAGCTGTTATATGAAAGAATCTCCAGCGCTTCTAACTGCATTAGAGTTTAAGAAAAAATCTCCTTTTATTCAGTTGAATAAAATTTTAATTTGAAACAGTAAGCAAAGACATCAGCTTACTGCATTCTTATTCATAATCGTATAATAGAAAATATAACCACCAAAGTACAAATTCTAAAAGTCTTATAAATTAAACAATATAGAAAATAACATAATTTTTATAAACATGTAAGGTTTCAAAAGTAATTCAAATGATTTCATCGCAAAAGAAGTAGCGATTGTTTTTTTCAACAATTATGAAAATAATAATTTCAATATAAAACTCTCTTTTGATTTTAAATGTTTATCAATAAAAAATAAACAGTAAGTTGAGTAACAAAAAACAAAAGAAAAAAAACACTATCAGTATCTAAGCTGGAGTGCCGGATCAGTTTCATTTAAAAATGTTTATACATTTTTAAAAAGCAATGCAAGATTTCCAAAAATAAATGTAGAAAGTGAAGAAAAAGGCTATAGTTAGAAAAAATTGCATACCCCCAAAAATGACAAACGTTGACTAACAAACGTTGCGTCAACTTTAAAAATATGTAAATTAAGTATATATAAGAAATATTTCTATTATAGTTACTATTACTATAGAGTATGTATCTTCAGGAATTCAGTTTTACTTAAAACAGAAAATCTTCACAAACTTTTAAGTAAATGCAGATAAAACAACGTTTTTAATTTCTGATAATACACAACAACAACAGAAGATCTCACATGACAAAAAAAAATGAGTTCAAAGATTGAGTTGTACTCTTATTTGTATGTACGTACATACATACATACGTACATACATACATACGTACATACATAAAATCAATTTGTATGTATACATATCAAATTTCTTATCAACCCTGCAGATAATGCGACTAGTCCATACATGCATGTAAGGACTAGTCCAAAGAGGAGTTGTAGTACTCCAAAACTACTCCAAATATATGAAAAAAGATGGTCGATTTAACATTGCGATGTCCTAGGGTTGGACCACATGGTACAACGATGCATTACATCGGACTAACCCCAAAAACTACCCCATATGGAATAGTTATAGACTACTCGCATACAATTTGTGAGTGCCTAAGAAGAACGATCATATTCGTTTAAACACGAATAGTTATCGTGCAGCATTGAATGGTTGTATGAAAACGATATGATCCATGACTGCATTACATGATACTATGATGTAACTAGACTCTTTCATCTAGATGGGACCACATACTCCAATATTATTTGCATGGAATGCTCAAGTATTTATTAGATCTTAACAATCACACTTACATATCTACATCATGAAAATATATGAAGCGTCGTTTAGTCAAAACACAATGAATAGATAAGCAATCAATACACTCAGGGAAAATGTGCAGCTTAAAAATAAGAATGCTTCACATTAATTCAATAATTTTCAATATAATAGAAAATGTATATTGAAATACCTAAAAAGTAATGAGTTTAATAAATGAATACTGTAAATTAATATTTTTCCGTATTGAAATAAGAAATTTCAATATGAATAAACCTTCGTTAATGTATAAAAACATACTAGGATTAGGGAAGTTCAGATATATGATAGTACTTTATAGTACCAAATGTCGATTTTGAAAACAATTTATTTCTACCTACATATAAATATCAGCGCGAGAAAATCATTTACATACTGGCACACACACATACACAAAGAAGTGATCACGTAATACACAAACATACATACATAATGAAATTTTATAATATTATGAAATTCAAACTCTCTGTCATGAAATACGAAACAATATTTCTTAAATAAATAAACGAAGATTTCATAACATCACTTTCGTCCCCCACCATACGATCACGTACATTACTCCAAAAACATATATGTACATACATTATCAAATACATTCCCTCTCCACTTCCATTTTCAGCAGATATCAGGGTTGCCACTATTTGCAGCTACTAGAATATTTCCCCAGAAATAAAAAAATGCATGCATACATACGAGCACAATAACCATACATATGCATAGCAACGACAACTCACAACAACAAAAAATAATGATTCTACATACACACGAATTCGTTGTCACTACCCTGCAGTCAGACAGGGATCAAGTGTCTTTGTGTCAACACTAAAATTCTAGTGACCATTATAGTATAATACGTTTTATTCTATCTGTCAGTAAAAAGGAAAGATTTTGCAACAACTTGTCAATATACATACCATTTTGTATGTACATAAATTATAGAAATATACCAGTAACTAACTGTCTGGTTGATATGTCTCTACGTTCCAATAAGAACCACGTAGTCATACCTATTCAATTGTTTTAGTGTTACTAGTATATTTTAAATGACAAGCATATGCTAAGTGTCTATAGTGAAAATTATTGAATGGGATATAATTATATAGTAGTACTGGTGACAAAGTCAAAAGCGACTCAGTACATTTTCACCATCGACATTTCCTACTGGGTATAATGATTGTCTGCCACTACGACAAAAGTATCTGAGACCGACAAACATACAATTAAATACAAAAACGCACACATATACACGCACACATACATACGCACATAAACATCCCACACATACATACACTGTATGTATACATCCACTGTAAGGACAACGTTTCTCTACAATAACAACAAAACCTGTACACACAAGTGTACATACATTCCCATACACAGAAAGAATCAAACTCACACACATACACACATACAACACCCACATATACATACATCCATGCACTGTAAGCACAACGTTTCTCTACAATAACAACAAAAGCTGGGCACAAAAGTATACATACACATAAACAAAGAATCAAACTCACAAACACACACACATAGCCAAGAAACTCTCGGCATGAAAATCCCCAAAATCCCCCCATTTGTAACAGGGTTGCCATCGTTTTTATTTTTTCCCGATTTTGAATTCCCAAAACAGGACTATCGTCCCCATTACTAATCTACTTATATCATTTATGGTCTGCAAATAATGCGACGAGTCCATACATGCATGTAAAGACTAGTCCAAAGAGGAGTAGGAGTACCACAAAACTACTCCAAATATATGAAAAAAGGTGGTCGATTTAACATTGCGATGTCCTAGGGTTGGACCACATGGTCCAACTTTGCATTACATCGGACTAACCCCAAAACTACTCCATATGGATTAGTTATAGACTACTCGCATACAAGTTGTAAGTGCCTAAGAAGAACGATCATAAACGACATGATCCAAGAGTGCATTACATGGGACCATAATGTAACTAGTCTGTTTCATTTAGATTGGACCACGTACTCCAATATTATTTGCAGGGTGGCCACAGCACACATTGATTGAAGTTATAAAATTGAGTTGTTTCTTCGTCGGTGACATTTAAAAAATGAAATTGATTATCAATTTGTGCCACAGCTATCAATTTCAAGGAATTTTAACACACAGAGTGTGTGTGATGAAATTGAAACCGATTTATTGAGAGTGTGGCTGCAGCGTTGTACTTTACTTAGCATTTACACATGTAAGTGCAAGTTCGAATACAGTTCAATACACTCACACTTGTTTTACTAAAATCAAACTAAACTCGCAACTCAAAAGACCGTTTGTCGAGATTTTATGAAATAAAGGGTCTCGAGCAGCGTTGTCAACTTGGTGCGTTTCGCACCATTTTGGGTGCTTTTTGAAATGTTTTTTGCGAAAAAATCCATAATCCATAATCCATTTTTTAAAATTTCGGTGCGTTTTTTAATTTTTGGTGGCACCAACGCAAATTTAACACAGCAATGGGTTAAAACCGGACAATTCTTGTTGTGAAACTTACCAACTTCCTGATAGTGTTAATTACCATATTAATACTAATAATGTTTACAAAATATCACAATTTGAAATGAAATCTGTTTTATGGCCCAATGATAACAATAATGATGAAAATATTCGATTTATTTATTTGGAATAATTAATTCTTGGTTTCTTTTTAAAAAGTGTTAAACCGAATTTATAAAATTAATATACAAAAATGTATCATATTGGACAAATGAATGCAAAGATATGTATATGCCCTTAATTATGAAAGTTGTATAAGTCTTATATTTCTTTGGTCGAGATATTTAGTAGATTACATTGGAACATATCAAAAAATTATATTTTTGCTATGCAACCGTTTAATTTAGAGTTGTTCTAGTCTGATCAAAATGTACTATATCGAATCAAAAATGGTATGACCTAGACCACTTTCATATGTACACTATGTATGTACGAATTTGTTTATTTTTTTTTTTTTTTTTGTTTTTTAGTTATGTACATATATTGTAAGAGGCTGTTTATTTCTATTGTTATATTTTTAATATGGATATATTAAACTTCTGATAAAAACAAAATTTAAAAATATTTGAATAAAATGATAAATTAGTTTTGAATCCTTTCTATTAATCCTAGATCTCTTTAAAAAGTTTTGTACAGAATTTATGAAATTAAAAAAAATTATTATCTATTTAATACAAATTAATATAAACAAATTTGCTAAGTTTTTTTAGGTTTTATTTTTTTAACCCTGAACTGTAAAATCCTCTTTTAGTGTTAAATTTTTAACACAAAAAAATAATGTACTTTTATGCATAATTCAATAAACATTTTAAACTAAAAAATAAATTCTAAAACTGGTGCGTTTTTTTTTTGTAAATGGCGCGTTTTTTTCTCCATTTTGGTGCGTTTTGAAATTTCAAAGTTGACAACGCTGGTCTCGAGTGAATACATGAACAAAAACGGTCGTTGGTTGAGCGAAGAGCAAGCCAAAGAAGAACGAAGTTTGAGGGTTTTTTTGCTACAGTGTCGCATCGTGTAGGTGAACGAGTGGTTTTTTTCTGACAACAAGCACAAGAGAGACCAATTATTGCGAGCTCTGCCTATCTATCTATCTATATCAATGATGTCAGTTTCATAGCACAATTGTGCAAACTAAAATCACACACATTCTTATTCTCTTCCATTTAGTCGTCAATGAAACAGCGACGATAACACATGCGCATCGGATGTATTCAATTTTTCATAGGTACACTAAAAGAAAATTAAAATGGTATGTGAAAAATATTTTATGATCACCAATGCTTTTTGCAACTTTCAATGTATTTTATGTTACAAAACATTTAAAGAAGTGAATGAATATGTATTAAAAAGGCATTTTAATTATTTTCATAATGAAATAAATAAATTCAGTAGTAAAGAAAGAGACATGCGTTTTAATAAAAATAAAACAATTTTTTTAGAAAACCTAAGAGGGTGGTTATTTGATATGGACAAAAGTTCGCCGAAAAATTCAGGAGGAAGAAAATTCAAAATGGATGTATCAAGCTTAATAAGTTTGGACATCGTAAGACATGGTAGGCCTTTCTCTGATGGGCTATTCATAAAAGGAATGTTTATAAAAGTTTTGGAAAAACTCAATTGCAGTCAAACTTTAATGAAATCTGTTCCTTTGTCCCGTAATAGCGTAGTGCAACGCAGTGTCGAAATGGGTAAATTTTTAGAACATGTAATTACAGACAAATTAAGAAGTTGTGAATATTATTCGTTGTGCTTAGATGAAAGCACAGATATTAATGATATTTGTCAATTAGTCATTTGCATTCGTTGTATAGATTCCAATTATAAGGTTTTTGAAACAATGTTTTCGCTTGAAAGTTTTTATGAAAGTGCTACAGGCAAATTGTTGTTCGATGTCGTCAATGAAAAATTAATTTCTATTGTAGACAGCAGAAAACTTACTGGAATCTGTACGGATGGCGTTAATGTCATGACAGGCAAATATGAAGGTCTCGTGGGGCATTTAAAAAAGAATGGATTTGCAGTTGAACATTTTCATTGTATTATACATCAGGCTGCTCTGGCATCAAAGTTTATAACAGACTATCCCGCTATGAAAATAGGGGAGCGAATAATTAATAGAATACGTGGTGGACATCATTCGCTTACACACAGAAAATTCGTAAGTTTTTTAAAAACCAGAAACTCTGCTCATAGTAACCTTAAAATGTTCACTGAAGTTCGTTGGCTTAGTCGAGGTGATTGTCTGAACAGACTATTTGATCTAAGGGAAGAAGTGACAACATTTCTTGAATTAGAAAACATAGAAATACAACGCGTTTTTTATAGAATTACTCTATTCAGGCTTCCAAGGTCATTCAAATTGATTCAAATGCAAATAAAAGACAATTTTATTTAATTTTTTTATATCCGACGTTTCGTTGGGATTTTCCAACATCTTCAGGGATACTATTTTTATTGAAATCTGGTAACATTAATAAATAAAAGAACAAATTTAATGCAATAACAACAATAATAATAAAACAATTAATGTTTTGCTTTAACTTACATATACTATCTTCTAATAAAATTTGCATTTAAGTTTTTAAAAATGTCATTTTACGCGACGTGACAACATACAATATAAAACACATAATTTAAAAATAATTGCAAAAATAATCAAAAAATTGTAAATATCACAGTGTAAAGCTTTTCTTAACGTTCTAATATCACAGTTGGAATTACACTAAAACTTAAATTAATACGATGCTATAAGTAGCATTAGTTTTGTCTTTGTCAGTCTTGTTGTTCATTGCTATGTCCATTTTTTGTTGAATACTTAAGGTTTCCAAAGTGTATCTTTTGTTATATTTCCTCTCTTTGTGCAGTATTTTCACATTTTCCAGATCAGCTGTGTGAGAATAATCCAAACAATGTTGAGCTAATGCAGTAGATTGTCGTCCTTTTTTAATATCAGTTTCATGTTCAGCTACTCTTATGCCCAAGTTCCTTTTTGTTGTCCCGATGTAAACTTGTCCACAGCTTTCGTGTACGTTGCCATTACATTTGATTTCATATACTACATTGCTTTGATCTTTTTTATTTATTTTTGTTTTTAGATTTGTGAACAGTGTTTTTGTTGTTTTGTTTGGTTTGTATGCAAATATCTCCAACTATTGCCGACATTGTGTTAGATACTCTTTTAGATAAAACAACGTGAACTAAGGGATAAAAATATAGAAATCAAACTATTAACAAAATATGTAGATGACTTATTTGCCATTGTAAAAAGAACGGACGAAAAAATCATAATGGAGGCCTTTAACAATTATCACAGCAAAATAAAATTTACAATTGAAAAGGAAATAAACAATTCGCTGCCTTACCTTGACATGAGAATAATTAGACACAAGAATAGAATTATAACAGATTGGTACATGAAACAAATATCGTCAGGCAGAATAATAAATTATAATTCAACACAGCCAATTAAACACAAGATAAATACAATTTCAAACTTTATTAATAAAGTGTTACATATAAGTCATAACAAATTCAAAGATAAAAATATTAAAATAATCATAGAAATACTTAGAAACAATAATTATCCGACATACTTGGTCAATAGCCTTATAGAAAAATCAATACATAATGAAACAAAAAATAATAACACGAAAACAACATCTGGTAACACTAAATATGTAAGCTTATCGTATATTCCAAAGCTCACTGAGAATAATAAAATAAAAGAGATAATTAATGAAGAAGGAATTATATTTGCACACAAACCAAACAAAACAACAAAAACACTGTTCACAAATCTAAAAACAAAAATAAATAAAAAAGATCAAAGCAATGTAGTATATGAAATCATATGTAATGGCAACGTACATGAAAGCTGTGGACAAGTTTACATCGGGACAACAAAAAGGAACTTGGGCATAAGAGTAGCTGAACATGAAACTGATATTAAAAAAGGACGACAATCTACTGCATTAGCTCAACATTGTTTGGATTATTCTCACACAGCTGATCTGGAAAATGTGAAAATACTGCACAAAGAGAGGAAATATAACAAAAGATACACTTTGGAAACCTTAAGTATTCAACAAAAAATGGACATAGCAATGAACAACAAGACTGACAAAGACAAAACTAATGCTACTTATAGCATCGTATTAATTTAAGTTTTAGTGTAATTCCAACTGTGATATTAGAACGTTAAGAAAAGCTTTACACTGTGATATTTACAATTTTTTGATTATTTTTGCAATTATTTTTAAATTATGTGTTTTATATTGTATGTTGTCACGTCGCGTAAAATGACATTTTTAAAAACTTAAATGCAAATTTTATTAGAAGATAGTATATGTTAGTTAAAGCAAAACATTAATTGTTTTATTATTATTGTTGTTATTGCATTAAATTTGTTCTTTTATTTATTAATGTTACCAGATTTCAATAAAAATAGTATCTCTGAAGATGTTGGAAAATCCCAACGAAACGTCGGATATAAAAAAATTAAATAAAATTGTCTTTTATTTGCATTTGAATCAATTTGAATGACCTTGGAAGCCTGAATAGAGTAATTCTATAAAAAACGCATTATAATTTAAACAAAAAGGTCGAACAATTATTTATATATATACATAGAAATACAACATTTAAAAGATTATGAGTTTATTTTAGAAATGCGAAAAATTTTTTTCTGATTTGAAATTTATTTGTTTGAAGCAGGGTAATAAAATAAGTTCATCGCATCTAAAAAGTGTTCTGTTAATTCGAAATTGCAACAAAAGCATTACCCCCTTATGCAAAAACGTTTGTTAAATTTAAAGCATCTGTTAAAACCGGTTTTGCCATACAAAATTCGTTTATTAAACCAACTTTAAGTTTAACAATAGTTTTTGCATGAGGGGTTTAATCTTTAAATAATATTTTGATCATGCAATCGGTTACATATGTATTACTAACTCTGATTGAATTTCAAACCCGTAATTGCTTAAGTCAAAAAAATTTTAAATTAAATAGGATTTTGGACATATCAAGTAAATTTTTTCGTATACTTGCAGCTTTAAGTTAAATTCATTTTAAAAGTTAGTTGTATCTGCCAAAAATGTTAAGTATAAAATAAGCTCATAACCTTTTAAATAGGTTATTTCTATGTTTTCTATCTCAAAAAACATTGTCACCTCGTCGCTTACATCAAATAGTATCCACCACTCATTCTATTTCTTATCACCGCAACTTTCAGAGCGGGATAGTCTGTTATAGACCTTGATGGCAGAACAGCATAATGTGTAATGCAATGGAAATGATCAACTGCAAATCCAGTAATCCAGTAAGTGTTCTGCTGTCTACAAGAGAAATAAGTTTTCCATTTACGACATCGAACAAAAATTTGTATGTAACACTTTCACTGTAACAGTTTGCAAATACATATCATTAATATCTGTGCTTTCATCTAATTGCACGTTCTAAAAATGTACCTATTTCGACAGTAGTGTTTGACTACAATTGAGTTTTTGCAAATCTTTTATAATAGTTCAAAATTATTAAGCTTGATTATTTGATTTTTAATTTTTTTTATATTTGTATCAATTAATAGCTGTACACAGAATCTTTAGTAAGCAACGTCGTTTCGGGAAATACCATAATAAAGAAAACTTCTGTTTCTTTAATTTTCTAACACCTTAACTCGAAATATGAGTCCCCGCCAACTTTTTTCTTTATTTTTTTTTCTTATTCAAGTAAAGTTCAGAGTCCCATAACTTGGAAAATATAGTTCGCAGCCAATTTTTTTATTTAATTTTTTTTCTTTTATTTTGCAAGTTTCTATCAGATAAGTTATTTAAAATTTCTTTTTGGAGATTCTTTACAATTTCCTAAGTAAAGTTCAAAGCGCCATAACTCGGAAAATATGGGTCGCAGCCAATTTTTTTATTTAATTTTTTTTCATTATTTTTTAATTTTCTATCACATAAGTTCTTTTTTTATTTTTTTGAGCTACTTCAATAAACAGCATTTATTAAAAATAATTATTTTTCCTGTATACTTTTGAGAGCAACCAGACAACTTTTCTCACACACAACTACAGTTTTATTTTTGACACCACTGATGTAAAGTAAAAAAGTAAAGTTATGAGCGGCAACACATATACAAACATACATAAATACCCAGTTAGCCACGTCTTTAAAACATCTTCGACGACGGGTACAAGACAATGGTAAGTCGTACAAGACATATTGAAGACAGCGCCATTTCATACAAATGGAGGCGAGGTTACAGAAGACGAGATGAGCGACAATGACGCTCAGATTGTCATCAACACGGCTTTATTGAAGACTAAATGGGGGACATTGTCGTTCAGATTGTCCTCAAAAAAGTTTAATTGATGACAAAACATGTGACATTGTAGACGATTTCCTTTAAATTGTGACATGTCGTACATTAATCCTAGAAGACAATGGGTAATATGAATAAAAAAAGTATTTGCCTTTTACTTAAAAATTTGTTTGAAAACCCCAAATATGTGTATTTTTTGTATTTTTAAACAAATTTTTAAGTAAAAAGCAAATACTTTATTTTATTCATATATTTCTGGAACGCAAACGGCATTCGCCAACATAAAAATGAACTTGAGCACTTCCTCATGGAAAAAAAATATTGATATAATGTTGGTTTCTGAGACTCATTTGACCTCAAGAAGCTTATTTAAAATAAATGGTTACACTTTATATGATACAAAGGACCCGAGAGAGAGAGCATGTGGTGGATCAGCAATTCTGATTAAGTCAAGACTCAAGCACTATGTCCTTGACAACGTTAGTGAAGAATATTTGCAAGCAACGAATATTTTCGTAGAAAATTTTTGTGCGAATTTCGTGATATCATCAATTTACTCACCTCCCAGATTTTCAGTTAGCGAAGATCAGTATGAGAAGTTCTACAAATCGCTTGGATCTTGTTTCGTGGCAGCTGGTGACTACAATGCAAAACATACCTACTGGGGATCGCGTCTTGTTACACCTAGAGGTCGAGCCTTGTTCAATACAATTTCAAAAATGGGCTTAGATGTCATTGCGAGTGGGGAGCCTACTTACTGGCCTACTGACGTAAGAAAAATTCCAGATGTTATAGATTTTGCCGTCACGAAAAATATTCATAGGGACTTAATTCATGTAGAGGCCTCTCTAGATCTGTCCTCCGATCACTCTCCAACAATAGTTACAATTTTCAACCCACTAAGGAGTGATTTAACTAACTCATATGTGAAGATGATTAATGGAATCAACTGGCTGGTATTCAAAAAATATCTTAGTAGTCACTGCGTAGAAAACATTCAGCTTAGATCATGCGATGATATTGAATTTAATATTGCCAATCTTAACGAAAATATTAAACAGGCTGGTGAACACGCCACTACCTCCTATCCGCAGACCGGCTTTAACAAAATTTATTCTACGGAAATTGAACGTCTTGTATGTGAAAAAGGAGAGCTAGAAGAGAATGGCAACAACACAGATCACCCCTAAATAAAATCAGACTTAAAGAATGTACTAAACGACTCAAAGAGCTGATATCATCGGAAAAAACTGCACTACTGGAAAAGTATTTAGAAGGTCTTGATGTAACGTCCGCATCTAATTACTCTTTATGGCGCGCTACTAGAAATCTTAAACGACCCGTTGATCTTAAATCACCATTGCGTACTGCGACCGGAGGCTGGGCAAGAAGTGATAGTGAGAAAGGTAACTTATTTTCTGAGCATTTAAAATCTGTATTCACTCCCAATTCATGTACGGGTGCTGCTGATTTACCGAGTGTAGTTTCTCTACCCCCTCGTCCCTTAAGGTTTAAGATGCGTGAAGTACAAAAAGTAATTGCTGAACTCAACCCGAAGAAAGCTCCAGGTATTGATGGCATTAGTAACAAAATGCTCATGAACTTGCCTCATATTGCAATAAGAATCCTGCTATTTACTTTTAATGCTATTTTAAGAATGCAGTATTTTCCACATAACTGGAAACTGGCCAAGATCAAAATGATTCCAAAGGCGGACAAAGATCTTACCAAGACTGAGTCATATAGGCCTATAAGCTTACTATCTACAATCTCAAAGCTTTCCGAAAAGCTGCTCATGACTAAATTGTCCAAAATTTTAACTGATAATGGGTGCATCCCGGACCATCAATTTGGCTTTAGAAGTCAGCACAGCACGATTGAACAAACGCATAGACTGGTCCAAGTTGTAAGAAGAACATTTGAAGAAAAGAAGTATTGTTCTGCTCTCTTTATTGATGTTTCTCAGGCATTTGATAAAGTATGGCACGAAGGACTAGTTTTAAAATTGAAGACCTATCTGCCAATAAACATTCAAAAGCTTTTGGAAAGTTATATTATTGATAGGAAGTTCACTGTTGTGGAAGGAGAGTTCACGAGTGTGCCCGAATCTATATCTTCTGGTGTGCCACAGGGTAGTATTCTGGATCCTGTCTTGTATTTAATATATACTTGTGATATGCCTGTGAGCAATAATATCCATATTTCTACTTTTGCCGATGATACAGCCTGTATGAGTGTGCACGAAAACCCTTATGAGGCATCCCGCAATCTCCAGGAACATATCACTCAGCTGGAAATATGGTTGAACTTATGGAGAATTAAAGTCAATGAACAAAAGTGTGTCCATATAACGTTCACCCTAAGAAGAGATACTTGCTCCCCCATTCGAATCAACAATCATAATATTCCTCAACATTCCCAAGTGAAATACCTTGGTATACACCTTGATCGAAGACTTACATGGAAACATCATATTGACTCTAAGTTAACTCAGATGAAACTTAAGTTAACTCAAATCTATTGGTTGATTGGCAGAAACTCAACACTCAGCTTAGACTGCAAACTTTTACTGTACAAGTCGCTTTTGAAGCCAATATGGTGCTACGGAATTCAGTTATGGGGCACTGCTTTAGCTTCCAATGTCGAGAGAATCCAACGAAGGCAAAACAAAATTTTACGGTTAATAACATCGGCTCCATGGTACATCCAAAATTCTATTATACATCGTGATTTAAATATGCCACTAGTGACTGAAGAAATTGCAAAATACGCAGGCAAATATTTAACAAAACTCGAATCACATCCTAATCCGCTTGCTCGTAATATTTTGAACTTTACTGGACACATCCGCTTAAAAAAGAGGGACACACGGGCTCTTATACCTAACACTCCAGATGGGACTACTTGAAAATACTTTCCCCCCCCCCCCCACCCCTTTTTTTTTGATTATCACTACTAATGTATTATTTATAACTACCACTAAGTTTATGTCCGACACTGGTCGGGCCTAATAATTTTTTTTTTTATAGATTTAAGATTTGAATACTTATATTTAGTTCACATATGAAGATACAAACAACAAAAACACTGTTCACAAATCTAAAAACAAAAATAAATAAAAAAAATCAAAGCAATGTAGTATATGAAATCAAATGTAATGGCAACGTACATGAAAGCTGTGGACAAGTTTACATCGGGACAACAAAATGGAACTTGGGCATAAGAGTAGCTGAACATGAAACTGATATTAAAAAAGGACGACAATCTACTGCATTAGCTCAACATTGTTTGGATTATTCTCACACAGCTGATCTGGAAAATGTGAAAATACTGCACAAAGAGAGGAAATATAACAAAAGATACACTTTGGAAACCTTAAGTATTCAACAAAAAATGGACATAGCAATGAACAACAAGACTGACAAAGACAAAACTAATGCTACTTATAGCATCGTATTAATTTAAGTTTTAGTGTAATTCCAACTGTGATATTAGAACGTTAAGAAAAGCTTTACACTGTGATATTTACAATTTTTTGATTATTTTTGCAATTATTTTTAAATTATGTGTTTTATATTGTATGTTGTCACGTCGCGTAAAATGACATTTTTAAAAACTTAAATGCAAATTTTATTAGAAGATAGTATATGTAAGTTAAAGCAAAACATTAATTGTTTTATTATTATTGTTGTTATTGCATTAAATTTGTTCTTTTATTTATTAATGTTACCAGACTTCAATAAAAATAGTATCCCTGAAGATGTTGGAAAATCCCAACGAAACGTCGGATATAAAAAAATTAAATAAAATTGTCTTTTATTTGCATTTGAATCAATTTGAATGACCTTGGAAGCCTGAATAGAGTAATTCTATAAAAAACGCGTTGTATTTCTATGTTTTCTAATTCAAGAAATATTGTCACTTCTTCCCTTAGATCAAATAGTCTGTTCAGACAATCACCTCGACTAAGCCAACGAACTTCAGTGAACATTTTAAGGTTACTATGAGCAGAGTTTCTGGTTTTTAAAAAACTTACGAATTTTCTGTGTGTAAGCGAATGATGTCCACCACGTATTCTATTAATTATTCGCTCCGCTATTTTCATAGCGGGATAGTCTGTTATAAACTTTGATGCCAGAGCAGCCTGATGTATAATACAATGAAAATGTTCAACTGCAAATCCATTCTTTTTTAAATGCCCCACGAGACCTTCATATTTGCCTGTCATGACATTAACGCCATCCGTACAGATTCCAGTAAGTTTCCTGCTGTCTACAATAGAAATTAATTTTTCATTGACGACATCGAACAACAATTTGCCTGTAGCACTTTCATAAAAACTTTCAAGCGAAAACATTGTTTCAAAAACCTTATAATTGGAATCTATACAACGAATGCAAATGACTAATTGACAAATATCATTAATATCTGTGCTTTCATCTAAGCACAACGAGTAATATTCACAACTTCTTAATTTGTCTGTAATTACATGTTCTAAAAATTTACCCATTTCGACACTGCGTTGCACTACGCTATTACGGGACAAAGGAACAGATTTCATTAAAGTTTGACTGCAATTGAGTTTTTCCAAAACTTTTATAAACATTCCTTTTATGAATAGCCCATCAGAGAAAGGCCTACCATGTCTTACGATGTCCAAACTTATTAAGCTTGATACATCCATTTTGAATTTTCTTCCTCCTGAATTTTTCGGCGAACTTTTGTCCATATCAAATAACCACCCTCTTAGGTTTTCTAAAAAAATTGTTTTATTTTTATTAAAACGCATGTCTCTTTCTTTACTACTGAATTTATTTATTTCATTATGAAAATAATTAAAATGCCTTTTTAATACATATTCATTCACTTCTTTAAATGTTTTGTAACATAAAATACATTGAAAGTTGCAAAAAGCATTGGTGATCATAAAATATTTTTCACATACCATTTTAATTTTCTTTTAGTGTACCTATGAAAAATTGAATACATCCGATGCGCATGTGTTATCGTCGCTGTTTCATTGACGACTAAATGGAAGAGAATAAGAATGTGTGTGATTTTAGTTTGCACAATTGTGCTATGAAACTGACATCATTGATATAGATAGATAGATAGGCAGAGCTCGCAATAATTGGTCTCTCTTGTGCTTGTTGTCAGAAAAAAACCACTCGTTCACCTACACGATGCGACACTGTAGCAAAAAAACCCTCAAACTTCGTTCTTCTTTGGCTTGCTCTTCGCTCAACCAACGACCGTTTTTGTTCGATTGCTCGGCTCATGTATTCACTAGAGACCAGCGTTGTCAACTTTGAAATTTCAAAACGCACCAAAATGGAGAAAAAAACGCGCCATTTACAAAAAAAAAACGTACCAGTTTTAGAATTTTTTTTTTAGTTTAAAATGTTTATTGAATTATGCATAAAAGTACATTATTTTTTTGTGTTAAAAATTTAACACTAAAAGAGGATTTTACAGTTCAGGGTTAAAAAAATAAAACCTAAAAAAACTTAGCAAATTTGTTTATATTAATATGTATTAAATAGATAATAATTTTTTTTAATTTCATAAATTCTGTACAAAACTTTTTAAAGAGATCTAGGATTAATAGAAAGGATTCAAAACTAATTTATCATTTTATTCAAATATTTTTAAATTTTGTTTTTATCAGAAGTTTAATATATCCATATTAAAAATATAACAATAGAAATAAACAGCCTCTTACAATATATGTACATAATTAAAAAACAAAAAAAAAAACAAAAAATAAACAAATTCGTACATACATAGTGTACATATGAAAGTGGTCTAGGTCATACCATTTTTGATTCGATATAGTACATTTTGATCAGACTAGAACAACTCTAAATTAAACGTTTGCATAGCAAAAAAATAATTTTTTGATTTGTTCCAATGTAATCTACTAAATATCTCGACCAAAGAAATATAAGACTTATACAACTTTCATAATTAAGGGCACATACATATCTTTGCATTCATTTGTCCAATATGATACATTTTTGTATATTAATTTTATAAATTCGGTTTAAAACTTTTTAAAAAGAAACCAAGAATTAATTATTCCAAATAAATAAATCGAATATTTTCATCATTATTGTTATCATTGGGCCATAAAACAGATTTCATTTCAAATTGTGATATTTTGTAAACATTATTAGTATTAATATGGTAATTAACACTATCAGGAAGTTGGTAAGTTTCACAACAAGAATTGTCCGGTTTTAACCCATTGCTGTGTTAAATTTGCGTTGGTGCCACCAAAAATTAAAAAACGCACCGAAATTTTAAAAAAAGCGCACCACGCACCAACTATGGAATTTTTCGCACAAAACATTTCAAAAAGCACCCAAAATGGTGCGAACGCTGCTCGAGACCCTTTATTTCGTAAAATCTCGACAAACGGTCTTTTGAGTTGCGAGTTTAGTTTGATTTTAGTAAAACAAGTGTGAGTGTATTGAACTGTATTCGAACTTGCACTTACATGTGTAAATGCTAAGTAAAGTACAACGCTGCAGCCACACGCTCAATAAATCGGTTTCAATTTCATCACACACACTCTGTGTGTTAAAATTCCTTGAAATTGATAGCTGTGGCACAAATTGATAATCAATTTCATTTTTTAAATGTCACCGACGAAGAAACAACTCAATTTTATAACTTCAATCAATGTGTGCTGTGGCCACCCTGCAAATAATATTGGAGTACGTGGTCCAATCTAAATGAAACAGACTAGTTACATTATGGTCCCATGTAATGCACTCTTGGATCATGTCGTTTATGATCGTTCTTCTTAGGCACTTACAACTAGTATGCGAGTAGTCTATAACTAATCCATATGGAGTAGTTTTGGGGTTAGTCCGATGTAATGCAAAGTTGGACCATGTGGTCCAACTCTAGGACATCGCAATGTTAAATCGACCACCTTTTTTCATATATTTGGAGTAGTTTTGTGGTACTCCTACTCCTCTTTGGACTAGTCTTTACATGCATGTATGGACTAGTCGCATTATTTGCAGACCATAAATGATATATACATAAGTACATACACACATACATATGTAAGTATATATCATACTCAATCAACAATAGGGTATTAACTCAAAATTTTAAAATTTCCAGTAGAGATGAAAATCTGTTTGTAGTTACATTAAATCAAAATAATACCTTTTTGTATGAAAATATACGTAACATATCTACGTCTACTTTTATATTAACTAAAAATAATACCTTTTTGGTGATTTAAATGTAGTCACTACACTATCACGAAAATGGTCTCAAATGTGGTTTTCGAGATGAAAGGGTAATCGGAATACT
Source organism: Tachina grossa (assembly GCA_949987645.1). NCBI lineage: Eukaryota > Metazoa > Arthropoda > Insecta > Diptera > Tachinidae > Tachina > Tachina grossa. The sequence continues at coordinate 81,423,693 of OX465278.1, read as the reverse complement.
TCGCAATTTATACAGTAGATAGATATTGATGTTGTTAAATAAATTTTCGATTTCTCGCTTTTCCATGAACATACATTATCTGTAATGCGGCCCCTACACGTTGCGACTTGTTGTGCAATTTAATTACGTTGTACAAGTAATTGTGATGTTTGAGGTCTGATTGACCAACAGTTGGTCATCGGTTGAATTATAAATCAAAAAATTTTGATTTTCATTCAACCGACAAACAACTTACATAGCTATCAAATTGGTGCGTCTGATGGCGATTTTTACTTTCGTTTGTCATTTTCATTCAGACGTTTTGTAAGCAACAGCGTGCGCAGTAAACAATAAGTGGAGAATTTAACAACATGTTTTTTTTCTGTTTTTGATCTTTTTCCACCATCAAAGTTTTATTTATGACCAATAGAGCTAAAAAATCAGAACTCATGTTGACTCTGTAAAAATAATTTTTTAATGAAGTTTGATGAGAAATTGGTTGAAGAGTTGCAGCATGTGCAGTGAACGATTAACTGGTGTATGCAACTCAATTGTACGACCAGTTGCAAAGTGTAGGGGCCGCATGAGGATATATGCTAGGAACACAATTGGGAACGACGAATTTCGTCCACGTCGACGAATTCGTCGATTAGAATTCGCTGAGTAAATTCGTCGTGTGAAGCACAATAACGACGAATTTACTCAGCGAATTCAGCTCTTATAATTGATAAAGTTGGTAATTGTCAGTGTGACCATATTACCTAATTTTGGACTAAATTTAGCTCATTTCTTCTGAATTTAGCTTTAAAATTTTCATTTAGCTCTTAGCTTATTTTCTTCAGCTTTTTGAAAAACTGATTTAGCTTTTTTAGAAACAGACTTACTTTAAATAGCATTAATTACTTTTAAAAAGAGCTGCCGCATTTTAGTATGAATATTTTTACATTTTTAAAAAATCTTTAAACTTGTTTTGGGAAGTTTTTGTTTTGTTTTTCCTTAAATCTAAAATACATATAATAATCAATAAATAATTCCAATAAAGAATCAGGTATTCAATATTTTTTATTTCATATAAGAAACAACTACTTTTGTGTCGGATATATATAGCGTTATTTTAGCAATACGAAACGATTAAAAAGTGATCAAAGTAGAAAAAAGTTTAGCTTTTTTTCTGATTTATAATTTAACTTTTAGCTTATATTAGCTTTTTTGCAAACGTGATTTAGCTTAAGGTTATTTCAAAATTCGGTCACACTGGTCATTGTGTATGTAAAGAGAGTGAGAGAAATTTGTTTTTGTCGTCGTTCGTCGATGTACAAGATAGAAATAATGCATTAAACACATTCACCACAGCAGGCTACACGAACACAGACTTCAAATGCCGCAAGCAGCATTTGTCGCCTCGTAACCAGCTACTTAGTTATTTTGGAGACGGCAGCAGCACCATCTGCAGCTGATATTCAAGTACAAATTCATAGTTCAGTATTGCCATTTTTATATATTTTGCATTTATAAAAATTAATTACTCTTTTATAATGTACTTATTTCACGTAACAGTACAAAAATGAATCAATTTATTCTCTACATAAATATTTGGATATTGTTTCTGTTAAATAATATGAAATAATTGTACAAAATCATTCATCCAACATTTTGTATTGTACTGGCAACACTGAATTTTCTCAATGTAGCCAAAGAAATAGAAATTAGTTTAATTGGACTACAACGACAAAATCAGCATAGACAACAAGTTGCGGCGCTGTTTCCTTGCTGTCTTCAAAAGAATTATTCTCATATAAACATGTGTATTCTATCCTTGACATTTGGTAGTCGGTAGGTTGCTGGGGTGAATGTGTTTAATGCTTAAATCTATCTCAGAGTTCGTCACGTATGACGAATTTCGTTCTTCGGTGGTGTTGTGTTCATTTTCATATGAACGAATGTGTTTTATTTTTTATGACGAAAGTTCGCACCGAAAAGTTCGTCATTCGTCCCAGTTGTGTTCCTAGCAAGACTGCGCACAAAAAGTTTTGAAGAAAAAGAAGAATTCTTCTTTTTTAAATTGGTACAGCAAACTATCAAAATAAAATGAGCAGATTTAAGGAAGAAAAAGTTCACAAAGATTAAAATGGAGCCATATCGAGCAAAACGTAAAAAGGGACTAAAAGGGCTGACAGATAATTATCCCGAAAAGGGCTAAGTTGGCATCACTGTATCTCAGAGTTCGGCACTCACGACGAATTTCGTTCTACGGCGGTTTTCTGTTCATTTTCATATGACGAAAGTTTGCACCGAAAAATTCGTCGTTCGTCCCGGTTGTATTCCTAGCATAAACTTGTCATTATCAAGACATACCCATATAAGGAATACTCACGTCAAATTTTTTAATTCACCTTTAATATTTTATATACTTTGGATGGCATAAAAAGCGGTTATAATTTTTATTTTAAAAATCACTTTTTAATCATTATTCCTTGATTTTTATTTATTCCTCAGAAAATAATAATTTCTTGATTTTTATTTATTCCTCAGAAAATAACAGTTATTTCTTGATTTTTATTTATTCCTCACAAAATAACAGTTATTTCTTGATTTTTATTAATCCCTCACAAAATAAGAGTTATTTTGTGACTTTTATTTATTCCTCACAATATAACAAATACTTTTTGATTTTTGTTTGCTTGATTTTTAAAATGTAGAAAACGTAATTTTTGCGTTAAAATTAATACTAACAGATTTGAAATTGAATTTATCGCAAAAGTCTGTAAAAAACACTGTTATATGTAAAATTAAATTAACTTTTTTATAGTTTTTAATTTGAAAAATTACAGTTTTTTTTGAGCACAAAAATGAAAATCAAAACGTAACTGTTATTTTGTGAGGAATAAATAAAAGTCACAAAATAACTCTTATTTTGTGAGGGATAATTAAAAATCAAGAAAAAACTGTTATTTTGTGAGGAATAAATAAAAATCAAAAAATAACTGTTTTGAGAGGAATCCAGTTCTCGTTGAGCCTTCATAGTGAAGAGACGTTAAAGCGGATTTTTCTACATACATACATACGAAACAAATATTAAAAACAACAAAATAAAAAATCATACAGAAAATATTCGTAATTGATAAATAAGCTTATTAGCTTTACTAATATTTTTTACATAGCGAGAAATAACAAAAACAAAAAGGAACCGTAAACACAAAGTACCCTTGCGGAATACTCTGTATGCCTACCTCAAAGGAAAAAATTTTGAAGTTAGTTCTAACGGCAGAAATGCCTATTTTACTGTAAGTTCTGAAACTCTTAATGAAAACATTAAAAATAAAAACTCAAATGATAACCTTTTTCTAACGGAAAATCCACTTTTTCGTGATCGATCAACTTCGCTTTGTACAATGCCAACTAGTGAATCGTTAACATTGTCATTGCCTAGTACTTCTTCATTTAAGTCTGCGATATCATCCGCTTCGGGCTCGTGTTCATCAGTAAACCAAGTTATCACTACAGATAACAGTAGCTCAAAACCCAAGGTACAAGTGGGAAATTTACAGATATATAACCGTGGTAAAGCGTGGGCGAAGCCCAAATTCTTCAAAAATTATATTTGCTCCAAAGATGTCTAGGGATAGCAGCGCATCATTTACCAATCTTCAAAATCGTTTTTCTTTATTGCAAGACACCGACGACAAGCCCTCTACATCATCGCAAAAGTCTTTTAAGCCACCACCTATTTATCTGATAGAAAAAAATTCTAACGCGCTTATCAAAAAACTGCTGTCGACCATTGGTGAAAATACTTTTCACATCATTCCAATTAAACGAGGTAATATTGCTGAAACTAAAATCCAAATATATAATAAAAAAGATTTCCGAAAAATTGTTAGTGAATTCGAAAAAAATAAAACAAAGTTTTACACAGACCAACTTAATAGTGCTAAAGGCCTACAGATAGTATTAAAGGGCATAGATTCATATGTTGAACCCGAAGAAGTAAAATGTGCACTTGTCGACCAAAGATTTAAGGTAAAAAATGTTACCAACATAATTAATAGAGAAAAGGTCCCCCAACCCCTATTTCGGGTTGAACTGGAGCCGAATGACATACAATTGAAAAAAATGAAACCCATCCAATTTATAGCGTAAAGTATCTCCACGTAAGCGTTCAGGTCCCGTGCAGTGTCATAATTGCAAAGAATATGGCCATACGAAAACTTACTGCAAGTTACCTACAGTGTGTGTTATCTGCGGTGAATTGCATGGTACTGCTAGCTGCACTACCCCAAAAGATCAAGCAGAAAAAAAATGTAGTAATTGTGGAGGTAATCACACAGCTAACTATAGAGGGTGCCCTGTATATTCTTTCGTTAAACAGGCTATGGGTCAAAAACCCAAATTAACTCCAGCTCAACCAGCTCCGCCATTTTTGCTCAAATGAGCAAACCAGTTACTTCACGTGTATCGTATGTTGATGCTGCTAAGACTAGTTCAATTCCCACGCTAAATGTTCCACCGCCAAATAATTCAACGAATTCAAACTCAAGCTTTAACTTTAGTCGCCTTGAAGCTACTATTGAGAATCTGGTGCTAACTATAAACAACTTTACTACAAATATGACAAGTATGATGCAAGAAATGCTGCGAATGCAGAATACACTGCTTCAAGCATTAGTTAATATACCATAAACACGTTAAAAATATGTTTCTGGAACGCAAACGGCATTCGCCAACATAAAAATGAGCTTGAGCACTTCCTCATGGAAAAAAATATTGATATAATGTTGGTTTCTGAGACTCATTTGACCTCCAGCAGCTTATTTGAAATAAATGGTTACACTTTATATGATACAAAGGACCCAAGAGGGAGAGCATGCGGTGGATCCGCAATTTTGATTAAGTCAAGACTCAAGCACTATGTACTTGACAACCTTAGTGAAGAATATTTGCAAGCAACGAATATTTTCGTAGAAAATTCGTGTGCGAATTCTGGATATCATCAATTTACTCACCTCCCAGATTTTCAGTTACCGAAGATCAGTATGATCGTGGCAGCTGGTGACTACAATGCAAAACATACGTATTGGGGATCGCGTCTTGTTACACCTAGAGGTCGAGCCTTGTTCAATACAATTTCAAAAATGGGCTTAGATGTCATTGCGAGTGGGGAGCCTACTTACTGGCCTACTGACGTAAAAAAAATTCCAGATGTTATAGATTTTGCCGTCACGAAAAATATTCATAGGGACTTAATTCATGTAGAGGCCTCTCTAGATCTGTCCTCCGATCACTCTCCAACAATAGTTACAATTTTCAACCCACTAAGGAGTGATTTAACTAACTCATATGTGGAGATGATTAATGGAATCAACTGGCTGGTATTCAAAAAATATCTTAGTAGTCACTGCGTAGAAAACATTCAGCCTAGATCATGCGATGATATTGAATTTAATATTGCCAATATTAACGAAAATATTAAACAGGCTGCTGAACACGCCACTACCTCCTATCCGCAGACCGGCTTTAACAAAATTTATTCTACGGAAATTGAACGTCTTGTATGTGAAAAAAGGAGAGCTAGAAGAGAATGGCAACAACACAGATCACCCCTAAATAAAATCAGACTTAAAGAATGTACTAAACGACTCAAAGAGCTGCTATCATCGGAAAAAACTGCACTACTGGAAAAGTATTTAGAAGGTCTTGATGTAACGTCCGCATCTAATTACTCTTTATGGCGCGCTACTAGAAATCTTAAACGACCCGTTGATCTTAAATCACCATTGCGTACTGCGACCGGAGGCTGGGCAAGAAGTGATAGTGGGAAAGGTAACTTATTTTCTGAGCATTTAAAATCTGTATTCACTCCCAATTCATGTACGGGTGCTGCTGATTTACCGAGTGTAGTTTCTCTACCCCCTCGTCCCTTAAGGTTTAAGATGCGTGAAGTACAAAAAGTAATTGCTGAACTCAACCCGAAGAAAGCTCCAGGTATTGATGGCATTAGTAACAAAATGCTCATGAACTTGCCTCATATTGCAATAAGAATCCTGCTATTTATTTTTAATGCTATTTTAAGAATGCAGTATTTTCCACATAACTGGAAACTTGCCAAGATCAAAATGATTCCAAAGGCGGGAAAAGATCTTACCAAGACTGAGTCATATAGGCCTATAAGCTTACTATCTACAATCTCAAAGCTTTTCGAAAAGCTGCTCATTACTAAATTGTCCAAAATTTTAACTGATAATGGGTGCATCCCGGACCATCAATTTGGCTTTAGAAGTCAGCACAGCACGATTGAACAAACGCATAGACTGGTCCAAGTTGTAAGAAGAACATTTGGAGAAAAGAAGTATTGTTCTGCTCTCTTTATTGATGTTTCTCAGGCGTTTGATAAAGTATGGCACGAAGGCCTAGTTTTAAAATTGAAGACATATCTGCCAATAAACATTCAAAAGCTTTTGGAAAGTTATATTATTGATAGGAAGTTCACTGTTGTGGAAGGAGAGTTCACAAGTGTGCCCGAATCTATATCTTCTGGTGTACCACAGGGTAGTATTCTGGGTCCTGTCTTGTATTTAATATATACTTGTGATATGCCTGTGAGCAATAATATCCATATTTCTACATTTGCCGATGATACAGCCTGTATGAGTGTGCACGAGAACCGTTATGAGGCATCCCGCAATCTCCAGGATTATATTACCCAGCTGGAAATATGGTTGAACTTATGGAGAATTAAAGTCAATGAACAAAAGTGTGTCCATATAACGTTCACCCTAAGAAGAGATACTTGCTCCCCCATTCGAATCAACAATCAAAATATTCCTCAACATTCCTAAGTGAAAAATACCTTGTTATACACCTTGATCGAAGACTTAAATGGAAACATCATATTGACTCTAAGTTAACTCACATGAAACTTAAGTTAACTCAAATATATTGGTTGATTGGCAGAAACTCAACACTCAGCCCAGACTGTAAACTTTTACTATACAAGTCGCTTTTGAAGCCAATATGGTGCTACGGAATTCAGTTATGGGGCACTGCTTCAGCTTCCAATGTCGAGAGAATCCAACGAAGGCAAAACAAAATTTTACGGTTAATAATATCGGCTCCATGGTACATCCAAAATTCTATTCTACATCGTGATTTAAATATGCCACTAGTGACTGAAGAAATTGCAAAATACGCAGGCAAATATTTAACAAAACTTGAATCACATCCTAATCCGCTTGCTCGTAATATTTTGAACTTTACTGGACACATCCGCCTAAAAACAGGTACACCGGGCTCTCATACCTAACACTCCAGATGGGACTACTTGAAAATACTTTTTTCCCCTTTTTTTGATTATCACTACTAATGTATTATTTATAACTATCACTAAGTTTATGTCCGACACTGGTCGGGCCTAATAATTTTTTTTTATAGATTTAAGATTTGAATACTTATTGTTAGTTCATATATGAAGATACAATAAATAAATACATGCATTAAAAAAAATACATAAATAGTATACACTTATCCCTCAATTTACACGATACTTTTTTTACACGATTTCACTTTTACACGATTATTTTGGTTTTCGTGTAAATTGAGAGATTTATGAAATACCTCGATTTACACAATTTTTTATGTGTTTTGAGTAAACGCTGCTGATATTTTTAATTTTGTTTTTGTGAATAGCATTTATTTTGTTTAATGGATAAGGTTTATTTTTATGTGTGTTTGAGTAAACGCTTCTGATATTTTAAAAACTAAGTTGAAATACATATATAATTTCTTAATAAAATCAATTTTTTACGCGATTCTGCCTTTATTTTCGATTAACACGATTTTTTATACAAAAATTTTAAATTTCGATTTACACGACTTTCTCAGGAACGTATCTATCGTGTAAATCGAGGGATAAGTGTATCTAAATATGCTGAGCCGTAATACATGAATATGAGGTTTAAATTGTATGGGGTTGTCAACGCCTACTTTTTAAATTAAAAATTTATAGCTTTGCATTATCGCAGCATATATGCCAAATTTCAACAAAATAACTTCCATTAATCGCCTTAGATTTTTTTTAAATTCTGACCATTATTAGCTAGCCCCGCCCTCCTGCCTATAATTTCCGTGTTTTAAGATTTTTTAGTTGATTGATAACCTAGACCTAATTGTGTTTTGAATTTCAGCTCATTAGGATAAATTTTAATTTTTATGGTTGTAGCCCCGCCCCCCCCCCACCCCCGCTAAAATTTCCGTGTTCATTGCTCACCTAGATCTACTCGTGTACCAAATTTCAGCTCTCTAGCTATAGCGGAAGTGCTTCATCAATTTGATTAGTGTGTCAGTGGTCAGTATGTCTTAAAGTATGTACTTTTTGCACCTCCATATCTCCGGATCGTTTTATTGTAGGAGGTTACATGAATTAATTCTAATTATGATTTCATAATTTAAGGGGAACAAAGTTATGAGGGGGGTAAAAACAGCTCGAATGGCTTCCTGTAAATAAACGCACTGAGTGCATTGGCCGAAACTTGGCCTGGCGCACTACCGTGCCCTAGATACTTTGGATGTCAAAAATTATTTACATACTTTAGCCTATAGTACACGGTATGTAAAAAGCCACATGTATATGCGGCGATGACGTCACGGACATTTTCAGCATGTTGATTGCATTTTTTAAAATTGCTAGTAGTGGCTACATGCCGTAAAATTTTAATACAAAATTTTGTTCCAAAATACAAATGTGAAATTTTTAACCGAATTGAACACATTTTCTGAGGCAGCAAATCTGTAATCATGTGAATATTTGCATGTACAATTGTTGATAGTACACGGCATGTAGTAAATGTTGCTTTGTGATGACGTCAAAATTACGTCAGAACCACATGCGCATGTGGTTTTTTACATGCCGTGTACTATAGGCTTTACACTACCAACGCATATTGTTTTTAAATTTGAATTGAAACGATAAAATTGTGAAAAACAAGAAACTATTTATTAATTGTTTAATATGTGTATTTTGGCTGTGCTGGATGAGCGTAAAGCTATGTACAGACGATTGTCAGATCTTTCAATATTGTCAGATATAGTAATGTGCTGACAATGTACTGGCAATTGAAAATTGCCAGCACAATATTCCTTGTCAGTTCACACGGTTGTCAGAAAATCTTACAATTTATTGCCAAACAGTTGTATGATAATAAATTCATATGACAAACTCGTCAGTAGAAAAATCGTCAGTTCAGACGGTTGTCATATGCACAAATTGTTAAATCTGTTGTTATGCGTTGCCAGACTTTAAGCATTTGTTAGAAATTGTTAAATATTTATCGTTTGTGTTTGTGTTAAATGTAAAAAGTGAAAGTATAAATTATTATGGACCATAAAGAAGCAATTGCAATGATTTTGTCTGCATATATTTTATTATAAATTTTTTTTTTAAAATCAAGCGTGTGCAGTGTTGCCCATAGAAAGAATTCTCTTACAATGACGCCATTGTCAGATGCTTAAACTTCGCACATCTGACAATATTAAAATGTCTGACAAATATCTGGCAATAATTTTACAATGTGTTCACACGATTGTAAGATGTCTGTCAATTTGTTGTCAGGTGCTAGTCTTGCAATGGACTGACAATGCTTTTTCTGGCGCCGACGTCCAACAAAAATTGTCAGTTCACGCGGTTGTAAGAAATTTTTAGCACATTTTACTGGCAATATTGTAAGATCTGACAACCGCCTGTACATAGCTTAAGAAAATAAAAATAATATAGTTATGTGTGTGTGATAAGTTTATTTTCCCTTTCAACAGAAAATGGGTGTGAATACAAATTGTTGAGAGCTCCCGCAAAAATTAAGGTTCTGCTTTTGTGCATCGTATTCGCGTAATGAGAGAAGCTAGACATTCGCACTTAAAAACAATTTATTACTTGGTTCATTACTTGCACTTTTTATTTGTGTGCTTGACATTTTCCTAACAAAAATTACGAAAAAGAGGATTTTAATTTGCACTAAAATATATCTGTGTAACGATGCAATTACACATGCCACTAGTGGCATGCAATTGTTGTATACGTATTATCAAAGAAAAATTGTCCGAAATAATCGAATCTCTTGCCATTTGCTTTACTGTTTACACACGCAATTGCAAGTTCATTTTAAAAATGTCGGCGAAGAGTTAACTTGAGAACATTTGTTTACTTCTCAAGTAAAAAAATGCTCCCTTTTTGTTTATAGAGTTACCGAGTTAATCATATTAGCACATGCTTCGGGAAATGGTTAACATTTATTTTATTATTATAAGTTTGATAATATTAATGCTCTATAATTAGCAAACTTGTATTTTTTATGTGCATTATAGTAAATAAATCATAATAATACATTTAACAAGTTGAAACATTTATTTAAATTTCACACGAAACCAATAAATTTGCATCAAATGCTTAACAGGGTAACACTTTTCTTCGTTTTGACATTCAATGGCATGCAACTGCCAAATTTTCACTCGAATGCAAATTTTGCTGCCACTGGATCTGCTATTGCGAAAAATTTGAGTGTGTTAGTGAAAAATCGTAAGTGCATTGAGTTTTTCGAAATGGCATGTCACTATAGTGGCATGTGTAAACGGTATGTAAGTTACACATAAAATAATTTTATTAAAAACGCACTTACACACTCAGAAATATGTGGTTTTCACTTTCAATAACAAATATGCCGGTATTCAACAACTGCTTTTAGGGTTCCGTACACCAAAGGTGAAAAGGAACCCTATTGTTTTCGCTACGCTGTCCGTCTGTCCGTCACACGGTATTTTCTCAGGAACCGTAAGAGCTACGGACCTGAAGTTTGGATAGAGTATGTCGAACCTTGGCCGCTACAACAACAAATAAATGAGAATTAAAAATTATTTGAAACAAAATCGTCAATCGTCACTTTGGGAAATTCGTTATAAAAAATCGTCAAAATGACGCAAAATCGTCACATCTAACAACACTGTGTACACATACGTAATAGAAGAGTATAAGAAAAGGCGCGGCGCCCTTATGGTAGAATTAGTAAAATCGTATCGTGAGTTGACGGAACAGCTAACAAAATCTGTAACATTAATAAAACATGTTGCTGTTTATTTAATATGTATCGTAATTGTATGTGAGGTAGAAATCGACAGAAAATAGATTTCTACTTCAATTTCTCTCTTAAGCCTACAGTACACGGCATGTAAAAAACCACATTCGCATGTGGTTCTGACGTAATCTTGACGTCATCACGATGCTACATTTGCTACATGCCGTGTACTAGCACCATATGTACATGTAGATATTAACATGTTTACAGATGAGCTGCCCCAGAAAATGTCTTCGATTCGGCTACATGTGTTACATATGTATTTTGGAAGAAAAATATTATAAAAATTTTACGGCATGTACCCACTACTAGTAATTTAAAAAAATGCAACCAACATGCTGAAAATTCTCGTGACGTCATCACCACATACGCATGTGGCTTTTTACATGCCGTGTACTGTAGTCTTTACATACATATATTCACACTCATGTATAAAGCGAAGAGAAATACAATAACAGCGGACACATTCGCTCGCAACCTTACGTTTTTATTAACTAACATCAGTGTGCCAACCTAATTTATTTTTAAATTCGGTAGAATCGACGAAAAAAATCGGTAGATTTGAATGAAATTCGGTAGAAAAATTTTTTTATTCAGAGAAACATAAAAAATAACAATTCACAGAAACATAACAAATAACAAAATATACGTACTTATATACATATAAAGGGTAAGTGCAAGGAGTATCAAACTAAACAGGTTCCAAAAGCGCATTTAAAACTTCACATGTGATTGGAAATTAAACTGCCATAAACAATGAGTCATTTCCAGTAAAAAAAGTGTCATCCCCAGTTATTTGCCCTTACCTTATATGCTATGCATATATAAAATAATATACATATATAACATTAATTCAGTTTTTGTACATAGGTTTTATAAAGCTACTAAAATAACTTTCATTTGACAAACATTTGTAACTACAAATATTATATGCAAGATCCATTTATGAATTTAAACTTTGGTGCAAAAATTATTAAATCATTGGTAGGAATAAATATTTTATCCTCAAGGTACAATTCTTTGGCAAATATTAGGTTACTTATAGTTTCAGTTTTTAACCGATTTCTTTGTTCTGTTTTTATGATTTTCATGACATTAAATGACCGCTCTGCGGCCGCTCTGCTATGTGGCAAAATAGGCAATTTGCACATATATCGACTTAAATTACTAAATAATAATATTCGGTAGATTCAGGCCTTGTTCGGTAGAATTGGTAGATTGTTAAATTCACAAACATATTCGGTAGAATCTACCGAATATCGGTAGAACTGTGCACACTGACTAACATCCAGAATTGAGAGATACGACCACTTCAACAGTAACACGATACGATTCCACTAATTCTACCATTAATTTGCCGACCACAGTCGTAGACGCAATCATTTGAGATTTATCTAGAGGTTATCTTACAACTCTTTTTTGAAGAACGTTAATCAACGTTATTCTTATATCGTCGCTGATTTAACTAGAGATGTGCACGTGAGCGTTTTTTGACTCACGACACGCACGCTCATGCAGAAAAATATTTTACTCACGCACGAATGATATTGAAAATTTTCCCGATCACGCACGCCCACGAACAAAATATTCTTAATCACGGACGAGTGGTTTACAACTTATCACGATCACGCATGCTCACGAAAAAGTATGTAATCCAATTTGTATCTTTTTTGGGTTGAAAAATAGGTTTCTCCACATACATATATATGTACATATCGCTCTTTTTTTTCAATAGTGGCACAACTCAAAGAAACCAGTTTTGCAGAAAACGCGTTTTAAGTTTTTATTTTGCATACAACTCAATGGAGAAATGAAAAAAAATTCTTCTCTCAGGAGGTGATGGTACAAGCTATTTACATGAAATTTTTACACAATATAAAATACAAAATGCCGCATCTTTCTGCATTATTAACTCAAAAAACTCATTTTTTGAGTTATGCCACTATTGAAGCAAATGAGCGATATGTATGCACGTGTACATGTAAAATTTATATTGCACAGTGGGGACTTGTACAAAGTAAATGGCAATAAATTTGGAACTTCTAAACTACTGATTGGATTTATATGAAACTCCAACATCCGTAGAGGAGGACTTAGGCCTTATAACACATGTCATGACAGCCTTCTGTCTTGAGCTGGACATGAGTTACAGTGGGCCAAAATTAGCTACCTGGGACTCAAAAAAACTTCAGAGGCTTGTAACTTTTTTAAAAATTATCCGAATTTTACCAGATAAAACATTTTGACCTAAACTCGAAGTTCTTAGGAATAAATTCACAAGATGTGTTTCCGTATCTCTCATAAGATATTTTACTTAAGACAAAAAAATTTTTTTTTGCCTTGACCTTTTTTTAGTATTTCGCCTATTGTATTAGAAATTATATGACACCCTTACGATTACAAATTTATATTATACATAACATATTTCAGTGTTAGGTATTGTGGCAAACAAGAACTTGGTCAAAATTTATATCTCACTACTTTTAATGGCCGAAATTTTGGATAGGAACTTGGCCTTTTTTCACATTTATGTTTTTGTGAGGATAAGAACTTAGTGTAAATATGTAAATGTACAAATATATTTCAGCGATGTTTATAGTATATAAAAAACATTTTCGTTTAATTACCCCTGACGAGTTGCCCGATGAAGTTGGACCAGAGGTTATGGCAGCGCCTGGAGTTGCTGCAGCCGCCGCTGCGGCTACAGCCACTTGCCTAATGCTGAGGCAGTTACAGATTGGTTTTGTGACGCCCAATGTGCATAAAGCATTGGACCACATCGTTTCTCCTTTGCTCTCCACGTTTGTTAGTTTTTTTTTACTTTATTTTATTACACTTTTCGTTGTACACGCAGCACTTGTCAAGGGAGTTCATACGTATCCAGTTTGTACATATGCATGTAAGTATATAAACATGCTGTGTTGCTCTAATGATAGTTGGTCATTAAAGTATTTTGGACAAGTTTAAAATATTACATAATGTCCAATTGCTTTTCCTTCTGTGGTTATTAGCGAAGGAAGCCTCACAAATACGACGTTAGAAAAATCACTGACAGAAGTTCATTATTTTTTAAGTTTGAAATTTACACTTGTGTGTATATAAAAGTAAGCCCACACATTCGCATTTATTTTAAGAAGTTGTTTGGCGGAATTTGTTTGTAATCCTTTAATTAACCTACTTCTTTACTAAAAAAAACCTGTTTGTTACTGTATTTTATATATAAAATATTTATTAATTAGAAATTCGTTTTAATTTGGTTAAATGCATCACGTTGCTGTTTCGGTTTTTCTTTCTTCTTAGTTTATTTTTATTAGTTATATGAGAACTGGTTTTTGCTTTGATTCTGTTGTTGCTTATTTTTTTTTTTTTTTTTTTTTTGAAACCGCGCAATATATCAAATATTATTATCTTTGGGTTGGTTTGAAAATGTACGTGACACCGTTTTTTAATTTATTATTTAGTAATTTTTGAGCTTATTTGATTGTAATTCTAGATCACTTGTACAAAATTTATAATTATGCTGGATTTCGAAGTTTTTAGCAAAACGTCTTAGTCTTTTAAATACATAATTTTAAACACTTTTGCTATTTAATTTTAATACGATGTGCTTGTGTTATGTTGTATGCTCTAAAATCGGGCCTTATTAGTACGAGCTGTTAAAATCGCTAAATTGAGCAATGAGTGTTTTTTATCGTTTGTGTGCCCTTATTGTTACAATTTAAAATATTAACTTTTGTTGATAAAGTCAACAAACAATAAAAGTAAGTACAAATATCACATACGCTCAACAGAAATGGGAAATATGCATGGCTTACTTAATCATTCACTCAGTGTTAAATCAATTTACACTCTTATTTAACATTGGTACTTGTCGAATATAATTGTATTTTTGTTTATATTTTTTATTATATATACGTATGTATGTCCTAGTTATATGCACATAATCCTTGGTTTGTTTTTTTATGCTTTTACATTATGATTTTTGTGATGGTATGCTGCCAAAGATGGTTTAACATTGTGTTATTTAACATACGGGCGGAGTATATATGTATGTATATGCATTTGAATGACTGACTATTCGTAAAAGAGAGGCAGTGAATACAAAGGCATTGAGAGAAAATCTGTATATATTGCAAATATTTACGTTTCTGCCCCTTTTGCTGCTACTAGTGCAGCTGCTATCGTATTAGTTGGCCTACATACGAAGGATGCAATTAGGGCACGAAGATGTCACCACATTAGTACACATTTGAGTCCTAAAAAACTAAAAAACTCATACATGTATATATGTATGTATAATTTATATGGACAAAAAAACATTATGGAATTGGCTGTTTGTAAGCTGTAACTTTTGCGTTGATGTCGCAATTTTTGTTTCAACACTGTTGGTTGTGTTTAAAATATCCTTTACCCTTTTTATGTTGTATATATGAATGTTTGTTTATTGTTTGCAATGATTAATTTTATATGGGTTGTTTACATATGCATATGTATGTAGTTCTTTAATCGATGCAAATAGTTCCAATACATAATATTATTTGAAGATAACAATAGTTTTGTTGTTTTGACTCCTGCATACTATAAAATTTTAGTAGCTGTGATTTGCAGGAGAATAGATTGAACCAGCTGATAAACAAGAGGATAACCAAGGACTCGTTTTTGATGAAGATGCTAATGATGTACATATGTATATTGCTTAACTGAATCCTGAATAGTTGCAACTAAATTTTTGTTTCCAGAAGTAGGTATTTTGGTTTTTCAGTAGACACAAACAAATAGCGAACATTCACATTTTTAGAGTAATTAGTTAAAGTAGAAAGTCAAATAACGCTATTCTCTAATTTCCACTTTAAGCATACATTATACATGAAAGCGATGTCATATACATACGTATGTAAAATATTTGCATTTTCTAAGTACTCACACATACTTTTTTATCTTGAGTTAATCAGTCGAAAGAATTTATACAAATATATTTTTCGACTAAAATATTGTGTAAATACACGTTAATACGTTACTACGACAAAAACAGCATTATGAACTAGTGCACATATTCCTTTATCAAATGCATAATCGGTTGTTTCTTAAAACTATAAAATTATTTTGTTTCCACTATTTCATGTAATTTTTTTCTCTTTAAAAGTAGCACTTATGCGTATAGATATACAATGTATATTATACATACGTATGTATGTATGTATAAACCCACATAGTTAAGAGTTATAAAAAGTGAGGTCATATGATAACGTGGCAAAATTAATTTTTATGTTAATTAAAAAAAGTTAATTGTAAAGATACACTTTATATCAGCCGCCCAATATGTTTGCAAAATAATCATATGTCTGAAGTGCAAAATCGCGATGTTTTAAAACACGTACTACTCCTATTGAAGGAAACTCACAAAGTGCACTGCCCTCTTAAGCAAAAGCTGAATCGGGACTGAAATGGTCCAGCGTTAAATTTAACATAAACTGAATGCATACATCCTGCAATGAAAGCAGTAAATGTGATAGAATGTTATGTTACATTTGACCTAGTTCTTTAAGAGTATTCGGAGAAACACCCATACAATGAATCGAAATATGCACATACATACATACATATATATATATATATATATATATATATATATATATATATATATATATATATATATATATATATGGATTTGAATGCAAGAAAAATAGTACATATAAATACTATACCTGTGTATGTGGTAAAGGTCTGCATGACTGCATTCAAAGCCCATTTAATTACCCAGCGGGAAAAAGAAGGAGTACGGATGCCTTCTAAAAGGCCTCTGTACTCCTTCTTTTGGATGTACATGGCCTGCTCGCCCCATCCAATCTTCATATATTTTTTACACACGTTGTTATTGCGAGGTAGGTCGTCCGTTCTCACTTCTTTCGCTGATATTCTAAAAGGCCTTCAAAGTAATGGCTCTCAAAAGGCCTTCCAAAGAATGGCTGTTAAAAAGCCTTCAAATAAAGGTCATATTGAAAGGTTTTCAACTGCTGGGGCCTGTATCTCAAAACTTACAACTGTTGAAATACAAGTAAAATCGTTGCGAAAATATATTCAGGTCTATTCGGGAAGTCAATTTCACCACAAATATGCGCATCTTTCACATTTTGCTATTCTAAAATACTACGTTGGAGATGAGTGCTAGAATACATATGTTTATTTCACATTGGAGGTATTCTCAAATACTTCGTCACCATGATTCAATGTCATATTCGTTCGACGGTAATCTTAGCGTCTCAATAAACAACTTTCTAAAACATATGAACTTCCTAGGAATGATTCTTAACAAAGGCCGCAAAAGTAAAAAATTTCCAAACAAATGAAATTAAAAAAATTTCGGAAAATTTTTCACATTTGCGGCTACCTAAACGGTGTTAAGAATCATTCCTAGGAAGTTCATATGTCCTAGAAAATTGTTTATTGGGATCTTAGGTACATTTTGGTAGTTGATTGTTGTCTTGAATTTTGAACGGTTTGCTACTAGTGTCCTGCACAAGACCATTTATAAGACCTTTCAAGAAATGAGCGATTTTTCAAATGCTTCACTACAGCAAAATATTCTAATAGTTTTTTCACACTGTAAGTTAAAACCTGGTTTGAACGTTAAAACCATAAACAGCTGATTTTGCATTCACACTGCAAGTTTGTTAAATTCAGGTTTTAACTCACACGCGGTCTAATAACTTTGCTCAAAATAAAACTCCTGCAGAAATGCGTGTATTTATTGATGCATTTTTTTCTGCTTTTTAATAACACTTGTTGGACAAACTGTACAACAGCTTGTTATGTTTGTATGAAAAACTGAGATATTTCACAATGCGCTCTAAAATGGAAATTATTTTATATTTTGTAAATAAAATTTTTTAAATTATAGAACTTCTTATACAGAAAGAAGAAGTGCATGGAAATCAAGTTATTATATATAAAAATGCACAAATATATTATAAGATAAACCTTTTTTATAGGTAGATATATGTCATTCATATTGTTATTTTCACTTTCAAGAGTTCAATGAAAATATTTTTTTTTTTTTTTAATGCATGTTTTATTTATTTATTGTATCTTCAAATATGAACTAACAATAAGTATTCAAATCTTAAATCTATAAAAAAATTATTAGGCCCGACCAATGTCGGACATAAGCTTAGTGATAGTTATTAATAATACATAAGTAGTGATAAGCAACAAAAAGAAAAAAGTGTTTTCAAGCAGCTTCATCATCTTGAGTGTTGAATATTAGAGCCCATGTGTCCCTCTTTTTTAAGCGGATGTGCCCAGTAAAGTTCAAAATATTACGAGCAAGCGGATTAGGATGTGACTCGAGTTTTGTTAGATATTTGCCTGCGTATTTTACAATTTCTTCAGTCACTAGTGGCATATTCAAATCGCGATGTATATTTGAATTTTTGATGTACCATGGAGCCGATGTTATCATGCGTAAAATTTTATTTTGCCTTCGTTGAATTTTCTCTACATTTGAAGCTGAAGCAGTGCCCCATAGTTGAATTCCGTAACACCATATTGGCTTTAAAAGCGGCTTGTATATTAAAAGTTTGCAGTCTAGGCTAAGTGTTGAATTTCTACCAATCAGCCAATGTACCTGAGTTAATTTAATTCTCATTTGAGTTAACTTAGAGTCAATGTGATGTTTCCATGTAAGTCGTCGATCAAGGTGTAAACCAAGATATTTCACATGTGAATGTTGAGGAACAACTTGATTGTTAATCCGAATGGGGGAGCAAGTATCTCTTCTTAGGGTGAACGTTATATGGACACACTTTTGTTCATTGACTTTAATTCTCCATAAGTTTAACCAAAGCTCCATCTGGCTAATATGTTCCTGGAGTTTGCGGGATGCCTCATCAGGGTTTTCGTGCATACTAAGGCAGGCTGTATCGTCGGCAAATGTGGAAGTATGGATACTACTGCTCACAGGCATATCACAAGTATAAATCAAATATAAAACTGGTCCCAGTATGCTCCCCTGTGGCACACCGGATAAAATAGTTTCAGGCCTACTCGTAAGTCTCCTTCCACAACAGTGAACTTACGGGAAATAATGTAACTTTCCAAAATATTTAAAATGTTTATTGGTAAGTAAGTCTTCAATTTTAAAATTAGGCCTTCATGCCACACTTTATCAAATGCCTGGGAAACGTCAATAAAGAGCGCAGAACAATACTTTTTTTCCTCAAAAGTTCTTCTTATAAATTGAACCAGTCTGTGAGTTTGTTCAATGGTGCTATGCTGACTTCTAAAACCAAATTGATGGTCTGGTATGCACCCACTGCTTATTAGAATTGGGGACAATTTTGTTTTGAGCAGTTTTTCGAAAAGCTTTGACATAGTTGATAGTAGACTTATTGGCCTATATGACTCAGCCTTGGTTAGATCTTTGCCCGGCTTTGGAATCATTTTAACCTTGGCAAGCTTCCAGCTGTGTGGATAATACTCCAGTCGTAAAATGGCATTAAATATGAATAATAGGATTCTCATTGCAATACGAGGCAAGTTCATAAGCATCTGGTTACTAATTCCATCAATACCCGGAGCTTTCTTCGGGTTGAGTTCGGCAATTAATTTTTGTAAATCACGCGTCTTAAACTTTATGTGTTGAGGGGGTAGTGCGACTACATTCGGCAAATCAGCAACACCAGTATATATGTTTGGCGTAAAAACGGATTTTAAGTGCTCAGCAAATATTTTACCTTTTTCAGTATCGCTTCTTGCCCAACTTCCGGTAGATGTGCGTAGAGGTGGCTTATACTCAATGGGTGTTTTAAGCTTTCTAGCAGCGCGCCACAAAGAGTAATTAGACGCTGGTGTGACATCAAGACCTTCCAGATAATTTTTAAGAGATGCAGTTTTTTCAGACGCAAGCAACTCTTGGAGTCGTTTAGTGCACTCTTTAAATCTGATTTTATTTTGTGGTGATCTGTGCTGTTGCCATTCCCTTCTAGCTCTTCTTTTTTCACGTACGAGACGTTCAATGTCTGTAGAATAAATTTTATTAAACCCAGTCTGCGGATGGGAGATAATGGCATGTTCAGCAGCCTGTTTAATATTCTCGCTGAGATTGGCAATGTTAAATTCAATATCATCGGATGTTCTAAGCGTAATGTTTTCCGTACAATGACTACTGAGATATTTTTTGAACCCCAGCCAATTAACACGATTGATCATCTTCACATATGGGTCAGGTAAGTTACTTCTTAAGGGACTACAAATTGTAATGATCATCGGAGAGTGATCGGACGAAAGATCAAGAGAAGCTTGAACTTGAATTAAATCCCTAGAGATATTTTTTATGACGCCAAAATCTATAACATCCGGAATTTTTTGTATGTCAGTAGGCCAATAAGTGGGCTCCCCACTCGAAATGACATCCAAGCCCATTTTTGAAATAGTGTTGAACAATGCTCGACCTCTGGGGGTAATAAGACGCGAACCCCAGAACGTATGCTTAGCATTGTAGTCGCCAGCTGCTACAAAACAAGGTCCAAGAGATTTGTAGAAATCCTCATATTGATTCTCAGTGATTGAAAATCTGGGAGGGGAGTAAATTGATGATATAACAAAATTTGTACAAAAACTTTCAATGCCAATATTTGTTGCTTGTAGGTGTTCTTCACAAATGTTATCAAGAACATAGTGCTTGAGTCTTGACTTTATTAGAATTGCTGATCCACCGCAAGCCCTTCCTCTAGGGTCCTTTGTATCATATATAGTGAAGCCATAAATTTTAAAAAGACTTCTCGAAGTCAAATGAGTCTCAGATACTAACATTACATCAATATTTTTTTCCGTGAGGAAGTGCTCAAGTTCATTTTTATGTTGGCGAATGCCGTTTGCGTTCCAGAAACATATTGTTAACGTGTTCATGGCTTATTAATTAATGCTTGAAGCAGAGTATTCTGCATTGGCAGCATTTCTTGCATCATGCTAGTCATATTTGTTGTAAAATTGTTTATAGTTTGCACCAGATTTTCAATAGTAGCTTCAAGGCGATTAAAATTAAAGCTTGCGTCAGTATTTTTTGAATTATTTGGCGGGGAAACATTTTGTGTGGGAATTGAATTTTACTTAGCAGCATCTGCATACGATACACGGGAGGTAACTGGTTGGCTCATTTGCGCAAAAGTGGCAGAGTAAGCGTTTGCTGATTGAGCTGGAGCTAATTTAGGTTTTTGCACCATAGTCTTCTTTACGAAAGAGTACACAGGACAACCTCTGTAGTTAGCGGTGTGATTACCTCCACAATTACTGCATTTTTTATCACTTTGATCTTTTGGCTTATTGCAACTAACAGTGCCGTGTAATTCGCCGCACACAACACAAACAGAGGGTAAATTGCAGTATGTTTTTGTATGGCCATATTCTTGGCAATTATGGCACTGTACAGGACCTGAACGCTTATGTGGCTCTTCAACTGTGATTTTTCGGTACAAGAGGTATTTCAAATTATAAATTGGATGCGTCTCATTTTTTTTCAATTTTATATCATTAGGCTCAAGTTCAACACGAAATAGGGGTTGGGGAATCTTCTATCTGTTTATTATATTGGACACATTTTTTACCTTAAACCCCTGGAGGACGAGTGCATCTTTTATTTCTTCGGGAACAACATAAGAATCTATGCCCTTCAATACGATCTGCATGCCTTTAGCGCTCTTAAGCTGGTATGTGTAGAAGCTTGTTTTATTTTTTTCAAATTCAGCAACCATTTTGCGGAAATCTTTTTCGTCATAAATTTGGACTTTAGTTTCATCTATGTTTCCACGTTTTATTGGAACAATGTGAAATTTATTCTCACCAATGACCGAAATTAATTTTTTAATAAGGGCATTTGAATTTTTTTGTCTCAAATAGATTGGTGGCGGCTTGGATATTTTATTCGAGGATACCTCGGGTTTGTCGTTGTCATCTTGCAAAATTTCGAAGTGATTTTGGCGATTAGTTGAGGCTGCGCTGTTATCCCTAGACATTTTGGGAGCAGATGAAATTTTTGAAGAATTCGGGCTTCAATGAAAATATTTTCATTGTTTTCCTTCCAAAAAGCTCTTTTTCCATAATTTTTTGATTATTGTTGCTGCTGCATCCATTTTTAAGTTGAAAATCTTTCAAACGCCATCTATTGTTATTCACTGGCATAAACATTATTAGCTTCTACCGGTCATTTTAAATTGACAGCACTGAATTTATCACAGCGAAAACAATGTTGCATTTCATAAAATCAACTTAAAAAAAATTAAAAAATGGTTTTAAGTTGGTTTTTAACAACAATTTGTATGGTACAACCAGGTTTTAACAGTTGGTTTTAACGTTAAAACCAACTTTTATTAAAACCATGTCAGTGTGAAAACACTTTAAAACGAACGCTAAACAACACTGTTGGCAAGACAAACAACTGAAACAAATGTCTTGCCAACAGTGTTGCTTAGCGTCCTTAAAAAAGTTAAATTAAACTGAGAATTTCCCAATTTTACTGTAAAAGAAAAAAATTTCTGAAAATCGACTTGAACGCTTAAAAGTGCTCTCCTGCAAAACAGTAAAATATAAATTGAGCAATTTTTCCTTATTGCCACAGATATTAAAATGGAGCAGTCGACCGGAATCAAATTGAAAGCAATTAGATCTCATACACTCATGACCCAATTAGGGTCAGTAAATATTAGAGTTTAAAAAAATAGAAAGAAGTATTTTTTGCAAAAATGTTGTGATACTTGAGCTGTATGTATCCAAAATCTTATCTACTCCTATATTAAAAATAAATCAACGTTCGCTATCTAAAGTTTGACAAAAATCAATTAAGAGATATATTTGCCGAAAAATTAAAAAAGTGGTTTATTGCAATAAATCTAAATGCGATCAAAAAATTTATTTGTAATTTTATAGACGTTTATAAACTTTGGTACATACCCAGCAAAAAAAATTCTGATTTGGAAGCACTAACAATTGAAGAAAGCAATGTATTGCTCACTTGATAACAAAAGTTTCGAAAAATGCTTCTGAACAACACTAACATCAGGCGGGTTCTCTAAAAATGTACTCGTAGAAAATTATCACTGACAATTTTGAAAACAAGTAACTTTTGTATGCAAGTATTACTTTCGTGAAGCACTTTAGTAAGACAAAAAATTCACGGCTTTTTGGAAGCTGTGTGTATTGCTTTTACCTCGCTCATTTCGAACAAAAAGCATGCCTTATTCATGCGCAACAGCAAGTGGTTTTGTAACATTGTCTCCCTTAAGCACCCCATACACGATTCAATTCAATTTTCAATTGAGTCGGTTGTTGTCCAAATCAAAGCGTGTATGGCTCTGTCAATTGATTAGTTTGGCAGTTGTCGAGTTGGTTGAAGAAAAATCAAAAGATTTTGATTTTTCATGTTGACTAGTAAATCTTTCAATTCGATTGTGCTGTGTGTGTTCGAGTCTCTTGATTAGCTGTCAAAATTTATGTTTGTAGCTTTATTTTGTATAGAAAAATTTATGTATGTTTAAAATTGTATTTAATTTCATTGAATTCTAAATAAAAAATATTAAAATTAATGAATAAATGCAATAGAAGCTTTAAATTTTAAAATTTTTAATTGTGAAAAAAATATAAATTTGACAGTTGAATGAAAATCTTTCAATTCAGTTTATGAAGTGTGTGGCCAAGAATCAATTCAATTGGGGTGCTTTACAAAGACGCTTCTGAGAAGCAGTTATTTTTGCTGGGTATATACTAGTGTGATCGATTATTCGACTTTTTCCAGAAACCGGGTTTCGAATAGTTAGAATATTTGAAATTATGACAAATCCGGTCAACCGGTTTTTTAAGCAAGAAAATTATTCTACACAATTTTTGATTTTAAATTTATGCTTTATTAAAAAAAAGAATTAAAAGTCCATGTAACTACTATAAAACAACACAAAAATTTAAGGTAAAACATAAAAATTAACTTCATATATTTGTATATAGTACATTATATATATAATATGTATATATATGTATGAATGTATGGACAAGGTGGATATCTATATCTATATAAAATATGTAGCAAAATGTTAACAAAACTAAACAACAAATGGAATTTGACATCCATTGCACACCATAAGGCCAATTTAATTCGCCTCTGCTACCACCTCATAAAATAATTTCGCTTAAATTTCGTCTTTGAGTATATGTTGACATGCTCAAAAAACGCTTAGAACTTTTACAATGAAAAAAAAAATACTTAGAAATATCAACAGATCACGTTGGTCTAAGTTTTATAATAGTAAAAAGTAATTTTATTGCAAAATGTTCAAATCGAAAAGTATTCGACTCAGCTGGTTTTTGAGTTGTAAAAAAACCGGACTATTCGACATTCGAAAAAACATTTTGAAAAAATCGACAACCGCATTGTGAAACATCCGGTTCTTAAAATCGGTTGAAAAACCGAGTCGATCATCCTAGTATATACGAATTTACAATTTTTATCCTAATTAGTTTGATGGCTCAGAAAAATGGGTGTCAAAATTTTTTAAAAACAACAAAACATTTCTTTGTATTGTTAATATAAAAAAATCAGAAAAAATCTTCTTCATAAAATATTAATAAATAATTGAAGTCAAATAAAATCAATAAAGGGAAAAACTTTTTATAACAAGAGTAGTGAGTGCCTAATTTACTTTAGGATAAAAATAGCCTACTCGTATTTTGGCAATCGTATCTTTCTATGCGAACTCAAGCGCAACAATTTCAGTAAAAAGTTAAACAAATTTAGGTAAAAATTAGTTTATGTTTCTTACAAAAATCGAATTTTTAAAAGCATTTGTAAGCATTTCCTAAAACTATAATTGAACTATAAGTTTTGACATAAATTGTATAAATTTTTGCTCATTCAGCTACTAATTAACTCCATATTTTTAATATATGTACTCGTATGTTGATTCTTTGAAAACAATGAAAAATAAAATTTTGACGAAACGTTTTTTTAAACAAACATTAAACTATTAAACCGATTAACCGATAATCAGCAATTAAGTAAAATTCATGCGAGGAATTAAAAATCATGTTTTACTTTTAATTATCTTCAAAAGTTGATTCCAAAAACATTTACATACATTCGTACGATAATTTTTTCCATGCTTCTAGGTTTGATTTTTTCCTTCAAAAATTGTATCAGTGCTGCCACACAGTGAGGGATTTTGAAAAGAAGTGGAAATAATTCTGCAGTTTATAAACCAGCCGTCTGATTGTAATGAAATTTCATACTGAATTCTAGGAGGTGTTACCGAGCTTGTGTTTGGAAGTGGGATTATATATCATTAATGGGGCCGGAGCCACAAACCCCCAAAGTGGGCAACCTCGGGTTAATGAAAAGTTCAAACCGATGCCAAGTTGATGTTTTTGATCTGATAAAAAAGATTCTTTGCAGGTCGGTTTATCTATCCAACAGCTAAAAAAGGCTGCTACATTTATGCAGTTTCGCTTACAGCTAAGGAAATATTCGAGAAAAAAATTTTAATTTTGGATTTTTTACCAACCTCGGTCCACTGTTCTGCTAATGGGGAAATCAAATCTTGTTTGATTTTAAAATAGAAACTTGGTATAAGTTAAAAACTAAATTTTTAACATTTAGAAAAAAAATTGATATCAAAATCACTATTATGTCAAAAGTTATACGCAATAGTGTCCTGCACAAGAGTATTTATAAGACTTTTCAATACATGAAAGATTTTTTCCAATGCTTTACAGCGAAATATTCTAAAAGAATCGCTAAACAACACTGTTGGCAAGACAAACCATCGAAAAAAATTACTTGCCAACAGTGTTGCTTAGCGATTCTTTTAAAATATTTCGCTGTAGTAAAGCATTTGAAAAAATCTCATCTCGACATTATATATATGTTTTTAAATATTTATTGCATAATTTTCCACCTAAAGCCTGGTACTCTGTTCAAAGATGTGAAAAATTTGCAGCACCATTGATTATTTCGCGTGCAAAATTTGAAATGCACTAAATGTAGCCCAACTCGCGCTTTTTTTATTAAATTTCTCGCTTTTATTGCTGGAAAGTATGCAACATTGTTAAAATTCCGTGCGAAAAAAGCACTGCTCATGTTGTTTGGCACCTAAACTAAAATGATGCCAGACTAATTTTGCATGGAAAGACATAATTTTACGTGTTTTTCACAACAAGAACAGAATTTATTTCGCAAATATTTCATACCAAATACTTTTATATGTAGTTTGACAGCATTTCGCACGAAATTGTGAACAGAGTACCAGGCTTAACTGAAAATTTTCAGCCGAAAATATAAATAAATGCGAGTTTTATAGCATTCCTTTATGTAAGACCTCTGTCTTCTCGGAAAACTCTTTATATGTTGTAAGCAGATGCAAGTAATTAGAAAAAAATTAGTACAAGTTTATTTTTATAGGGAAATTAATACTTATTTATTTTTTTATTGTTGCTTGTAGCTATTATAATTGAATATATTGGTGTAATATTCATGTATGTAGTTATGCAGCTACGTCTAATTTTGAAAAACACCTGAGATAATACTCGTAATTATACTTGTACACTAGGGTGTCCAAAAAAACTTTTTTAGGGCTTAAGTATAATTTGATACCTTATAGGGTCAAGTCTTTTGGAGATTTTTTCGGAAGAGGTTTAGAGGTCGCATAAGTCGAATTTTTGCAAACAAAAAATCGAATTTGCCGGCAATTTTTTGTAGTTTCTTCATAACTTTAACCATAAACATAATTTTCTAAACTTTTGAGTAACTAATTTAAAAGAAAAATGTCCAAGCTTTATTTTTGTGTGCAAAAATTATGGGTTTTTTGTTCTTTTAGGTAGCCTACATTAAAATTTTTCGCAATTTTTCCATAAATTTTATAAATAACGCTTTATAACTTTTAAAATTTTTATAAAAATTATAAAAAGTAATGATGTAAGTTAATTAAAAAAAAATCTTGATTTTCCTCTTACCGTTCCTGAGTTATACCCGTTTAAAAAATCAAAATTAAACCCTTAAAGCGGATATAACTCAGGTGGAAAATTATGCAATAAATACACAAAAAGTAAAACCACATAGAATTTTCTTTTAAGCTGTCGGCAATTCACAAAATCCCAAAAGTGGGATTTTTTGGTATTTCTGCTGTATTTTTCTTATTTTTCGCTAGACGCAGATAATATTTTTGGAAATATTTAAAAACATATAATGTCTTAAGGTTAAATCACAAATTTTTTGATTCCAGCATTGGAATTTAAGAACAAATAAATGCCTTACATTTGTAATTTACAACAAAAATAGGTCAATTTCGAAACGGTGTGGCAGGACTTAGTCGAATTATCGCCCAAAAACCAAAAATATTGCATCACGCAAAAATTGTTGAAAAAAAATTGGGTGATTGTTCATCGACTTTGGGCGACTCAACCTTTTTAGATATTTGGGTATTTGTTCAGAATAAATAATTGAAAATTTTTCGCAAAATGTTAAAAAACCCAAAAAAATAATTTTGGGCGATTATTCATTCGAAGTTCGGGTGATTGTACGTAGTGAACTTACACACAAAAACTTCGGGCGGTTATTCATTTAACATTTTTTTCCTTACAAGGCCTTACAACATCCGTTCCCTATGGTCTAGAAAATATTATAAAACTGTCAACTTGTTGTTGACAGTTGTTTTCGACAACGGGTACGCAAGCCGTAATTTTTTGGTATTGTGTTAAAATGACGTCGATGTCAACAACTGGAATAAGGGGTATTATTGTCTTGATAGATTTTGTTTGAAATTATCTTTTCTTAACACTTACTGATTTAATCAACCAATTTTCGGTTCGCTTTCCACTTGTCTAAAGATTTGTTTACTAATTTTTTTGAATAGGAAAAAAGTATTAAATTAGTTTGTAATATAATATATGAGATTTGTATACTTTTATATACATACATACATACGAATACATGTTTTTATTTTTAACTTGTTAAAGTTTCACTTTATACTTTACCACCACAAAAAGTAAAGTTTACATTTGCAAAAAAAGTGACGGTAGTTTCTTTGAAGTACGAGGTTATTTTGAAAATATATTGTTGTTTTCGCTATGCTGTCCGTCTGTCCTCTCAGAGGCTATTTTCTCAGGAACCGTAAGAGCTATGGACCTGAAATTTGGACAACACTGGTCGGCCTTGTAAGGAAAAAAATGTTAAATGAATAATCGCCCGAAGTTTTTGTGTGTAAGTTCACTACGTACAATCACCCGAATTCCGAATGAATAATCGCCCAAAATAATTTTTTGGGGTTTTTTAACATTTTGCGAAAATTTTTCAATTATTTATTCTGAACAAACACCCAAATATCTAAAAAGGTTGAGTCGCCCAAAGTCGATGAACAATCACCCAATTTTTTTTCAACAATTTTTGTGTGATGCAATATTTTGTTTTTTCGGGCGATAATTCGACTAAGTCGTGCCACACCGTTTCGAAATTGACCTATTTTTGTTATAAATTACAAATGTAAGGCATTTATTTTTTCTTAAATTCCAATGCTGGAATCAAAAAATTTGTGATTTAACCTTAAGACATTATATGTTTTTAAATATTTCCAAAAATATTATCTGCGTCTAGCGAAAAATAAGAAAAATACAGCAGAAATACCAAAAACTCCCACTTTTGGGATTTTGTGAAATTATTTTGGGAATTGCCGGGAGCTTAAAAGAAAATTCTATGTGGTTTTACTTTTTGTGTATTTATTGCATAATTTTCCACCTGAGTTATATCCGCTTTTAGGGTTTAATTTTGATTTTTTTTGTTCGGTATAAAATTAAACTGGTTACAAAGCTGAAAACGGGTATAACTCAGTAACGGTAAGAGGAAAATCAAGATTTTTTTAAATATTATTTAAAACTTATTATCCTCTGAACTTACATCATTACTTTTTATAATTTTTATAAAAATTTTAAAAGTTATAAAGCGTTATTTACAAAATTTATGGAAACATTACGAAAAATTTTAATGTAGGCTACCTAAAAGAACCAAAAAACCCATAATTTTTGCACACAAAATAAAGTTTGGACATTTTTCTTTTAAATTAGTTACTCAAAAGTTTAGAAAATTATGTTTATGGTTAAAGTTATGAAGAAACTACAAAAAATTGCCGGCAAATTCGATTTTTTGTTTGCAAAAATTCGACTTATGCGACCTCTAAACCTCTAAACCTTTTTCACATCTTTGAACAGAGTACCAGGCTTTAGGTGGAAAATTATGCAATAAATATTTAAAAACATATATATAATGTCGAGATGAGATTTTTTCAAATGCTTTACTACAGCGCAATATTCTAAAAGAATCGCTAAGCAACACTGTTGGCAAGTAATTTTTTTCGGTGGTTTGTCTTGCCAACAGTGTTGTTTAGCGATTCTTTTAGAATATTTCGCTGTAGTAAAGCATTGGAAAAAATCTTTCATGTATTGAAAAGTCTTATAAATACTCTTGTGCAGGACACTATTGCGTATAACTTTTGACACAATAGTGATTTTGATATCAATTTTTTTCTAAATGTTAAAAATTTTGTTTTTAACTCATACCAAGTTTCTATTTTAAAATCAAACAAGATTTGATTTCTCCATTAGCAGAACAGTGGACCAAGGTTGGTAAAAAATCCAAAATTAAAATTTTTCTCAAATATTTCCTTAACTGTAAGCGAAACTGCATAAATGTAGCAGCCTTTTTTAGCTGTTGGATAGAGAAATCGACCTGCAAAGAATCTTTTTTATCAGATCAAAAACATCAGCTTGGCATCGGTTTGAATTTTTCATTAACCCGAGGTTGCCCACTTTGGGGCTTTGTGGCTACGCCCCCATTAATAATA
This sequence comes from Tachina grossa, assembly GCA_949987645.1. Classification (NCBI taxonomy): domain Eukaryota; kingdom Metazoa; phylum Arthropoda; class Insecta; order Diptera; family Tachinidae; genus Tachina; species Tachina grossa. The sequence continues at coordinate 81,393,731 of OX465278.1, read as the reverse complement.
TATATTATCCCACTTCCAAACACAAGCTCGGTAACACCCCCTAGAATTCAGTATGAAATTTCATTACAATCAGACGGCTGGTTTAGAAACTGCAGAATTATTTCCACTTCTTTTCAAAATCCCTCACTGTGTGGCAGCACTGATACAATTTTTGAAGGAAAAAATCAAACCTAGAAGCATGGAAAAAATTATCGTACGAATGTATGTAAATGTTTTTGGAATCAACTTTTGAAGATAATTAAAAGTAAAACATGATTTTTAATTCCTCGCATTAATTTTACTTAATTGCTGATTATCGGTTAATCGGAGTAGTAGTAGAATGTATGAGCCCCAGCAATTAAAATTGTCAAATTTGGGTAATTAAAATCGAAATTTTGTAATTTATGGGCCAAAATGTACATATTAAGGTAATTACTGTCAATGGTGTGAAGTGGCGAGGGTTATGGACGGTTTGTACGTAGAAAAGGGTAGTTTGATGTCGGCCCGTCGATGTGTGTTTGTTTTAATTTTATGGTTTGATATCCGTTCGCCGATGCGCATAGTTAATTATGTAGGCACGTGGGGCTTGTGTGCACGTAGTATGTTTTTTCGTTTGTTAAGCGGTTGCAGCAGGTTTATGATTTTATATTGTGAGTGCGTGTGTGCATAGTTTAGTTTTTTTTTTTTTTTGTAATATTCTTTTGTTTGTACGTAGTATGTTTTTTCGTTTGTTAAGCGGTTGCGGAAGGGTACTTGAGAAAGGAATTGTGTGGGAATCTATGAATGTTTTTTTTTGTTGGTTTTATTTAGTTTGATTTTTTATTTATTTTTTTCCTATGTTTAAAGAGTTCGAAGACATGAATAAAATATATGGTTTGTGAGATAAGCATGGTGTTATATCCGTTCGTCGATGTACATAGTTAATTATGTAGGTACGAAGGATTTTATGTAGGTTTTTGTTTTAATTTTAATTTTGAATGGAATTTTTTTTGTTTGTTAAGCGGTTTGAAGCAGGTTTATGATTTTAGAGTGTAAGTGCGTGTGTGCATAGAGAAAAAATGTTGCTTTTGTCTCTTTGCAATATTCTTTTTTTAGCTGGTGGCCATGGAAAATTATTTTAGAAAGAAATTATGTATGCTTGTGGGAAATCTATGAATGTTTTTTGTTGTTGGTTTTATTTAGTTTGATTTTTCAATTTCCTATATTTAAAGAGTTTGAAGAGGTAAACGAAATATGTAATTTATGAACTTATTTGAAGGTTGGAAAAATTGAAGTGTAAGATATTTATGATTGTGAAAGGGAATTAGAGATGCGTGATCATGGGAGCCAACGTTATGCTCATACGTGTGTATTTGTGTATGTTTTTACAATAACTTGAGCGTTGGCAGATGGGTAAGTAGTCGTATATGTATATGTGCAATGCCGAGTACAAATCTGGCATTTTCTTGTGTTCTAATCATTTTTTAAAATGTGTGCAACGCCTTTCACATTATGTTTTTTTTTTTATATGGAATACAAAACGGAAATGATAAACGTTACCACTAGGGCACACTGTTGCGATGTCACAAAATATCATAGTGTGCACTCGGCATTACTTTTTGTTTGTTTGTAATATTCGTTTTTTTAGCTGGGGACATGGAAGGGTATTTTAGAAAGTAATTATGTATGCTGGTGAGATATCAATATTTTGTTTTTGTTGTTCTTTGATTTTATTTTTATTTTTTATGTGTAAAGAGTTTGAAGAAATGAATAAAATATACAATTTATGCGTGTTGTATTTATTCATTCTTTTCACTTCTTTTGTAAAGAAATTGAAGTTTGTGATATTGAGGATTGTCAAAGATTGGTTGTTATTTTCACTGCTTGCTGACATTTCTCTCTGTCTATTGATTTTACATTGTGCATATGACTTAATTGTAACTCGTATAAATTAAGAAGTTTTCTATTCTAGCAGCAAGTAAAGCATTGTCTCTACAAGTGTCAAATCCTCAATAATTTCGCTTTTAATACGTAAATAATCAAAGTGACTTTTGAATAAAAAATATTAAAAATAATAATATTAAAAATATATAGTAAATATTGTATAAACTAAATAAAATTAATTCTTTAGTTCATGAGTGCAATGTGTGTAAAAAGGTATATAAATACAAAAAATGATTTTTGGATCACATCCAAAATCATGGTGTAGAGGATCAAGTGGTCGTAAATCAAGAACGACCACTACCACTGAATAACACAGAATTCACTTATCCTCAACAATATCAATATCCTTATCAACAATATCCTCATCAAGAACAACAACTACAATATCCTCAACAACAACAGCATCAATATCCTTATCAAGAACAACAACAACAACAACAACAACAACAACAACAACAAGAACTACAATGTCTTCAACAACATCAATATCGTCATCAACAATATACTTATCAGCAATATCCTCATCAGCAATATGCTCATCAGCAATATCCTCATCAAGAACAACAACAAGCACAACTACAAATGTATTGGCAGCAAAGTGCTACTCCCATGCAATGGTACCCAAATTTGCAGCAACTTCCTACTCCAATACATTGGTATCCAAATACTGACCAACACCAAACACTACAACATCACCCTCAACAACAAGAACAGCAAGGTTTACAGGATTTTGGAAGTAGCTCAACAAATAATATCAACCTTGATGGAGATGATGAGATCAGAAAAGCATTTAAAAAACAATATTATTTCTTATGGAATACAAAATAAAAAGGATCAACTTCTCTTTGAAGATTTTGTTGTCGAAAATTAATCGACTTTTATAGAGAGGCTTGAATACCATTTGAAGCAACATACTATATTGAAATTTAATATTAGCATAGTTGCAGAATATCTAAAAATTGTGGGCGAAGAATTAGAAATAATTATAATAGTACATACAGCAAAAATGAGCTTGTTGACTAGAGCAGATGACGTGAACGAATTTTTCTGTAAGCAGGTCAGAGAAATTCAAAATAAAATGTCTGAGTTTCAGGAAAGAGATTCCGGATGGACTCTTGTTCGCATAGTTCGAGCTGAACTAAATATTAATAAATCTTCTTTAGTAAAAGGAGCTCATTGAATTAGCACCCCGCAGAAGCTTGCTAGTCGTGGTGCTTGCATTAACATTGCAAAAAGTGATAATTACTGTTTTAAGTGGGCCTTAATTGCGGCAATGAGTACCTCGGCTATCAATTTTCCAAAACGATGCTCTTCATATAACATTGAAGATATTAGTGCTAATATAATTTCGCTTCAAGATGGAACTACAATTGATTTTTCAAATTTGACATTTCCGATGTCACTAAAATATATTAAGGAATTTGAAAGGCGGAATGATGTTAGTGTGAATGTATTTGGATATGACGACGAGAGTGATGAGCTAATTGGACCATTTTATATAACCCAAAATGAGAAAACAAAGCATGTTAACTTATTGCTATTGGATGGGCATCACTATATTTTTATAAAAGATATTTCAAAGTAAGTAATATATTGGAAAGTATTTAAAATTAAATAATACAATACGCGTGTTTGATGTCTTACAGACTACTAAAAAGGCAAACAACGACACATTGTGAACGACTCTTATTTTGCAACAGCTGTCTGCAATACACCCATCTTGAAAATATTATGGAGAAACATAAAATGGAATGTGGTAAAATAGTTACCATAATGCCAAAGGCAGAAGACTCCATACTGCGGTTCAAAAGCCACCATAGAAAAATTGACGTCCCTTTTGTTGTATACGCCGATTTTGAATGCGTTTTGCAACAGATAGACTTTAATGTAAGTAGTAAAACTAAATTAAATCAGTCACATGTACCCTGCGCATTCAGTTATTTTATTAAGTGTAAGCATGACAATAAATTGGATAAGCTGAGAATTTATACGGGTAAAGATGCTTCTGAAAAATTTGTAACATTTTTGAATCAAGATTGTCAAGATATATATAACAATTATCTTACAAAAACAATTGAAATGGATAACTTGACAGATGAAGAAAATGTAACATATTACAATGCGATAAATTGTCACATATGTGGACAATACTTAAATAATGATCGTGTGAGAGATCATTGTCATATAAGCGCTAAATATCGAGGTGCTGCGCATAACAGATGCAACCTAAGTTATCAAGTACCCAAGTTTATTCCAATTTATTTTCATAACTATTCATCCTATGATTCTCATCTTTTTGTGACAGAATTAAGTAAGGTTGCGACAAATATAAAAGTCCTTCCGTTAAATAAAGAGTTATATATATCTCTATCTCAATTTATTACTATGAGTGATGGTACAGATCTTGAACTTAGGTTTCTTGATACAATGCGTTTTATGGCCGATAGTTTGGAATCGTTGGCAAATAATCTTACCGTCAACGATTTTCATACTATTGGAGCACAATTTCAAACAAGCCAAGAATTTAATCTCATAAGGAGGAAAGGAGTTTTTCCCTATGATTATCTTGATTCTTTTGAAAAACTTAATGAAACACAACTTCCATCTAGAAAAGATTTCTTTAATAAACTTAATAACAAAGAATGTTCTATTGAAGACTATGCGCATGCGAATGAAGTCTGAACAATTTTTAACTGCAAAACTTTGAAAGATTATATGGAATTGTATTTGAAAACAGATGTACTTCTCCTAACGGATATTTTTGAAAATTTTAGAAATGTCTGTAAAAAAATGTATAGCTTGGACCCCTGTCAATACTATACTGCTCCGGGGCTATCTTATGATGCTATGCTTAAGCATACAACCATTGAATTAGAGCTAATAACCGATATCGACATGTACATTTTCTTTAAAAGAGGGATACGAGGTGGAATTGTCCAATGTTGTAAAAGATACTCCAAGGCAAATAATAAGTATTTAGACACTTTTGATAAAAATAAACCTTCCGAATTTCTTATGTATTTAGATGCAAACAATCTTTATGGTTGGGCCATGTCTGAACATCTTCCTTATGGAGGATTCAGATGGTTAAAAAGCGAAGAACTAAATATTAATCCGCAGTTAATAGATGATAATTCAAATGATGGTTATGTATATGAGGTTGATTTAGAATATCCTTCTTATTTTCATAACATGCTTAACGATCTTCCTTTTTGTGCCGAAAACAAGGAAATTGGAGCATCAAAATATAAAAAACTAATAATTGATTTTTCGCCAAAACGTTCTTATATAATTCATTACAGAGTACTTAAACAATGTCTAGAAAACGGTTTGATTTTGAAAAAAAATACATAGAGTTCTAACTTTTCAGCAGTCTCCATGGTTGAAAGATTATATAGATCTTAATACTAAGTACAGAGCAGAAGCTAGAAATAGCTTTGAAAAAAAATTTTTCAAATTGCTCAACAACGCAGTATATGGGAAAACCATGGAGAATGTGGACAAAAGGAAAGATGTGAGGACTGTTACCAGTTGGACTACATTAAACCGAAACCGCTTGGGTGCTCAAAATTGGATATCTAAATCAAATTTTCATAGCTTAGCAATATTTTCAGAAGATATGGTAGCGATTCAAATGAATCGAGTGAAGACATGTTATAATAAGCCCATATATTTAGGATTTTGTGTGCTGGAACTTTCTAAATGGAAGATGTATAATTTTCGTTATAGATACATGCAACCTAAATTCAAGTCAAAATTGAAATTTAATTACGTGGATACTGACTCATTCATATACACAATACAAACTGAAGACTTTTACGCAGACATTAAAAATGATATAGAGCATGAATTTGACAGTTCTGACTATCCCGAAACAAATGATTACGGGATTCCTCTCGTAAACAAAAAAGTTCTGGGTACGATGAAAGATGAGAATTGTGGGAAGATTATGGAAGAATTCGTAGGACTACGGTCTAAAATGTACTCCTTTACTTTACAAAATGGAAATGAAATTGAAAAATCTAAAAAAAAAATGTGTTTTGGATAAGTATAGCCTAAGTTCTTATAGAGATTGTTTATTTAACAGGTCAAATGTTTATGATAATATGCTAACTTTTAAGTCTAAGTTGCATGAATTATATACTATGCAAATACATAAAGTAATATTAAGTTATCAAGATGAGAAGAGAAAAGTCAAAAGTGATGGTATAAACACATATGCATGGCATCATATTGAAATTGATAAAACAAATCCTGATTATGAACTTGATATGTTATTATTAGAAATAGAAAAACTTCAAGAAAATGAGTAAAATATGTATACAAATTAAAGCTTCTGTAATTTATTTCTCTAATTATAATTATTTAGTTTTAAGTAAAAATCTTTGTGTCTATTGTAAATTATTTTTTTTATTTAAGAAATATTGTCTAGTTATTAAGATAACAAAAAGAAAAAAAGAAAACATTTCCTATGTTATGTTTCTCTACATAATTTGATTTCAAAAATTGTATATATTATTTGCAGATTAGTTTTTTAAATAAAACACACACTAATATGAAAATAAAAAAGCATTAAAAACAAATATTTTTTGTGTACAGTTTTTTATTTATTATCCATCCTTAAATAAAATTTATGAATTTTCACATCTGTTACAATCTTGTGTTGCATTTTTTCTCCAATCTCATAACAAAGTCGTGTTAATTCAATCTTTACATCCCTTTCGTGTATTCCTTGTATTTCATTGATTTGAAGGTTTGTTTTGTTTAAAGCGGAGCAAGTTGGTATATAATATTCATGATAGAAATGAAGGATTTGTTTTCTTAGAATGTTGTTCCAACATAAAATTGATGTAAAAAATACTCGAATTTGAGTTAGTGATCTCCAAGTGTCAGAATCAATTTTTATTTTAAAGTTTCCTTGTATGATAACTAAAAAACAAACACCTCTTTTATATTGAAACTTATATTCAACATCTCTCTCACTTTCATTATCAATTATATTTATAGAGTTTAAAAAATCCCGACGATTAAGCATATCATGAATATACTCCTTATAGCACATGAGATGTAACCACTCTTCTCGATCCAGTCCAATGTATTGCTTATTTTTATAATTCAACCATATCATTGGCTTAAAACCAAAAGCTGTAGAAAATCCACATGCAATCTTCAATTTCCAATTGAGCAAGTATTCAAACTCAAAAACCAAATCATATATTTGAGGTTTTCGTTCTTGATTGTTGTGAAATATATTCTTTAAAGTACGTTTATCCATCCTCAATGAAAATAATATTTAAACTAATAGCTTTTTCGGTCTATTAATCTGTATATATACATAAATATGTACATTGAAGTAAATAATAAATCATACACATACAAATACATTTTATATTTATTCATAGTTTTTTTTGAGATACATTTTTATAGGTCTCAATAATTTTAAAAATAATTTCTTTTCTTATGTGGAACATTGTACACCGACAAGTGTCCGGCCCTTCCTCGCATCCTTCGCTATACCAGGGGCAGCTTGCAAAATGTCCACCTTCTTCAGAGTCTTCCTGCTCTACAACTCCATACTCTTCATTTTCATTTAGCATAGAGATAAAAAATGTATTGTTTCCTTATGCTCATAGAGCAATAAGTCTCCAAACGAATGAAGGAATTCAAACAATGTCTCACGAATTTGGCTCATTTTTAATTTAATTTTATTTCTTTAAAGAATTTTGTTGAATGCTATTTTTACACTAATATTCTTGAAAGGTTTATTTACCTATTTATAGTAAAATAATCTTGTAAAATCAAAATTTTACAAGCAATTTTGAGTTCTTTTGAAATTTTTTGTTTCACTTACACTTTAGAACATTAATATAACTATCTCTCTGATCTTTGTTTTGAAATTTTATGTTTTACTTACGTTTAAGAACGTCAATGTAACTATCTCTTTCACTACAATTTTATCAGTGACAAAACAAACAAACATTCACATAAAAAATAATTACAATATGAGAAAAGGAGATAGCTACGTTACTGATCTTTGTTTTTAAGATTTTTTTTGTTTCTTGCCTATTTAAAGATTGGTAGAAATTTTTTAATATATCAGTTTACAAAAGCAGATTGAGCAATCTGTCAAAAAGAGAAGAAGAAAAAACATATAAAAAATACACATTAAAAAATTAAATTTAATCAATTAATTAATTAATATTTTTGATAATGAATCCACCAAATTTGATAGCAAAGTTCAACAATTTAAATAAAAAAACCTTAATCCATATAAAAGAGCTCCAGGACTCAACTAAATATACAGTTACAAATGCTCAACGGGTGACTAGTAAATATGGTCCCACAATTCAAATTGAACTGGAAACTAACATAATGTTTTTACCAAATCGATACAACACGCTATCGGATGATGATGTAATGGAACTAGCATCCGGGGTATATTGCATATGTAAGCAAGGAGAAAATTCCTTAAAATTGGATACTGCTGCTGAAATAAGTATATTTCTCACAAATGCTCAATACCCACAGTGGGAATAATATGTAGAAACTATATTTTATAAACTTTTTTTCATTAATAAAACAGTAAAATTTAAAAAATTGTTCGTGTGCTGTATTTATTTATTCTTTTCATTTATTTTGTAAAGAAATTGAAGACATAAATATCCACATTTAAATGAATTATTATCTTGATATTGATTGTAATTATATTTTATATTTTTGCCTAGATATTTAACTAATTCTAATGGAGGTTGTAAATTTCCAAGACTGTCGAAATATTCTTTATGTTCATTGTTCTTATAATATGGTACCCAATGGGTTCCAGGTCCTCTTGATAAATCCAAATTAATGATTCCGCATTCTCTTTTTCTCGATCGTTTTGGTAGTGTATCCAACATGAAAACTCCTCTAAAGTATGGAATGTTTGTTGAAAAATTTCTCAGATCAACATCAGATAGAGGTTTATTGGGTAGCTTTACGAAAAATTTGGTTTTTGTTTTGCTTGACAAACCAATCCATATCCTTTTTTATATGGTTTAAGGTAAAAACCTTTCCCCATGGGTACTGCTTCCATTCTTTTATTATGTCTAGTTGCTTCATCAAGTTGTTGTTTGGCCTTCTTTGCAGCATTTATTGCTTTTGCTATAGCTGCTCCGCCAGTAGAAAGACTACCAATTGCACTCAGAGCAGTAAGAATGGGTACCAAAGGTAAGAAGCCACCGATCTTTGGAACATTAATTATGCGTGGTATTACAACTTGCGATTTCTTCCCCCTTAACGACTTGTTAATAACCTTACGTGCAATCATAATGGCAGAGTTAATGTCTTGAGGTTTTTTCTTCTTCAGTATTTTTGTTGCATTTTTAATTGATGTACTGAACAGTTTTTTTCCATTTTGTTCACTTTTTTTTCCAACCTTCTTCTTCAATCCCATACCAAATTTTCTTTTGGCTTTCATTGCGTTAATAACCATATACGCAAACGATTTTTCTGCAAGACTGCTATCTTTTGAAAGAACTCATTCCCAAGCTTTATTTTCAAGAATTTTATCAGCTTGATGTCTACTATTTAAATCATTTGTTTTGGAATAAGCAATGTCGTGATTTTTACATGCAGCGTCTAATAAATTTATTCCTTTGTCACCGCGGTCTAAACGTTTTTGTAATTTTGTTCCGGGTCCACAAAACTGATATCCAGGAAGGTGTAGTTCAACAGGTAGAGAGTTTATTACTCTATTCACTAAACCTTTCACAACGGCTGGTTTTTTATAACTAAACGTTTTGTTATAATGTATAAGCATCTTATTTAACTTTTTTCTTCTATAATAAAAGTAACATATATGAAATGCAATTAGTTATAAGAATGCAATTAGTAAAACAACATAAAAATATTGTGATTCGCAATATTGGTGCTTCAACAAACATCAGATCTAAAATACAACATAGCTCTCTCTTACCAAATTCTATTCGTGCTCTAATAGTTGAACCATCAAATTGTGGAAAGACTAATGTTATGATTAGCTTGCTATAAAGTCCTAATGGACTCAAGTTTGAAAACATCTATTTATACTCAAAATCCCTTTATCAACCTAAATATGAATACTTAAAGCGATTAATTTCACCAATTAAAGGGATGGGATATTACACATTTACAGATAATGAAAAAGTTATTCCTCCTGACGAGGCGAAAACTAATTCTATTATAATCTTTGATGATGTTGCATGCGAGAAGCAAAATAATATACGAGCATATTTTTGCATGGTACGACATAAGGATGTTGATTCATTCTACTTGTGCCAAACTTATACGAGAATTCCCAAGCACTTAATAAGAGACAATGCAAATGTGATTATAATGTTTAAACAAGATGAGACAAACATAAAGCACGTTTATAGTGATCATGTTGCCAGCGATATGAGTTATGAAAAGTTTCATGAAATTTGTCGAGAGTGTTGGAAGGATAAATATGGATTTTTGATGATAAGCAAAGATAATGACTTGAAAAATGGTCGCTATAGAAAGAAATTCAACTATTTTATAACGATATAAATTACTCTACATAAAAGTAAAACATTAGTACTTAATTTGGCCTTGCGCATAGTACATCTACTTATTTTCTAAAGTACTTACTGATACCTGATCTGATAGCTGATCTAATAAGTCATCTGTTAAGTAATAGCTGATCTGATAGCTGATACCTGATCTGGTGCCTAATAGTTGAAAATGGATGAAAAAGTTTTAAAAGAGCTAATAAAGACAAGAAATGTTTTAAAGAAAAAATTTCGTAGTATAAAAGTTGATGAAGCAGATACACATGAGCAATTCAAAGATACATTTAAACCAATAATAGAACCATTAACAGAATTTGTGAACAATTCTAAAAATAACAAAAGAAGTATTAAAGCAGAAAGAGATGAATTTCAAACGAAAGTTTATAAGAATTCAAAATGTGCATTCAACGAACAATCAGTTAAGTTAGAGACAAGTACTCCAAAGAAACTTGTCGAAGAAACGTTATGCAATAAAAATATCTCACTTAGTAATCGAAACGCAAATAAGGCTGATAATGTTTATACTGATGACGATGATGATGACAACGATGATTTTTACTCTCAATCGGAAACTTTAGACAATTCAGATAATAATAAGAGTTATACTGACCTAGCACTCTTGGAAAGCAGAAACAAATTAGATACTCTATACGGCCCACATAAAGATTTTAATAATGAATGGAAGTTTGGCAATAGTAGTATTAAACTTACTGAAGATAAAATAGCGGTTGGAAATCAAATATGGGCTTTCACACCAGGTTTATTTTCTTTACTGTTTCACAAAACACCAAAATATTATGATAAACATGAATTAGATATCTATAAGAAAATTTTAGTAAGCACAAATGCATACAAAAGAGAATATAGACCTGATGCACAAATCAAAGGAACGAGAGCATATAAATATAAGCATATTATCAGTAAATTGTTTAAGAAAGAAAGTGAAAAGAACTCATCAACTTCATCATCATTACATAAAATAAAAAGTCCTTACAAGGGTGAGGGTTTGATGCAACTAAGCACATACAAACCTAACTATATGTACTGGGACGATCCTAATGAGTTAGTAGATCGCCTTAGGCTATTGCTGGCATCACAAGCTGCAGGTCATACTAATCACAATAACGAAATTGTCTCAATTATCGAAGAATTATATTAGGCAAACATTATAGAATAATATTTATCTGCATAAATCATGTCCATCGATAAGTTCGGGCACTATCTTAATGATACAAGTGGTACTGTTTTTGTGAAAAATGTTCCTAAGCTGCTGGGCTTCGTTGTGGATACAACTAATAACATTGACGTTCAAAACAAAAGAATCAAAAATGTGGCAAAAGCTTTGGAGGAAAACGATGTTGCTTCTGCAAAGTCAAATTCAAGAGGTTCGAGATGAAATCAACATGATCTTAAGTCAAAAACTCAATGAAATTCAGGAAAAAATTTCAAGTATGAAACTATTTTTTGAAAAAGAAATTAAAAAGATAAATGAGTTAATTTATGGGTATGTAAGAAATATGATGGTCGACAGTACTTAAATGAACTCACTCTGAACTCAACATATCCCATCAAATTCTAAATACGTTAAATAATGACTTCAAAAAGAAATTTGATAAATGAACTACATAAGCAAGTACGAAAACATTTTCCACGTCGAAGAGTTGTTATGAAAGGAATAGATGATCTTTGGCAAGCTGATTTAGTTGAAATGGGGAACTATTCTACAGACAATAGAGATTATCGATTTTTGCTGACTGTGATTGATAAATTTTCAAAATTTGCTTGGGCAGTACCCTTGAAAAGAAAGACTGCATTGGAAACAACCCAGGCTATGCAGAATATTTTTCAACTGGGACGAATACCAAAAAACTTGCAAACAGACGATGGTAAAGAGTTTTTCAATAAACACTTTGGAAAATTGATGAATAAATACAACATTAATCACTACTCAACATATAGCAGAATGAAAGCATCAATAGTATAACGATTTAACAGAACATTAAAAGGAATGATGTGGAAAGAGTTTAGCTTTAATGGGTCTTATAGCTGGCTCGACATTTACAAAGACTTGATTAATACATATAATAAAAAAATTCATCGCACCATCAAAATGCCACCGATTCAAGTTAACTATAAAAATGAGAAAAAATTATTAAACACGGTATATAACCGCTTAAAACTATTCAAATTATCAAAGTTCAATGTGGGAGATTATGTGCGCATAAGTAAATATAAACATGTTTTTGAAAAAGGATATACACCAAATTGGACCACAGAAATTTTTACGATTAAAAGAGTTCAAAATACACATCCAGCTACATACATATTAGAAGACTATCGTGGTAACCCTATTAAAGGTGGATTCTATGGTGAAGAACTTTCAAAAACCAGATATCCAAATACATATCTAGTTGAAAAAGTTCTTAAAACTAAAGGCGAGAAGGCATATGTTAAATGGTTAGGATTTACCAATCAACATAATTCTTGGATCAATAAAAATGAAATATTGTAGTTAAGTGTATATATAAGTCTATATTTGTATCTAATATATTTAAATAAAATATAAACTTCCGTTTTATACAAAGTGCTGTGTTTAAATTCACTTATTTGTAATCAGATAATCATAATGTCAATAACACTTACTCTTAGCTCAAACTCATCAGAGTTATCTGCTAATTACTTTCCTCCTATTCGTTTGGATGGTGAATATGAATGTGCTCTAACTGATTTTCATTCATATAATAGCATTCCCAATGTAGATGATTATAACAATATATTTCATATTGGTGAACATGTAATTAAAATACCAATAGGATCTTATGAATTGAATGATATAGTTGATTATATTAAACACCACTATAAGCAGTATTGTCCGGAAAATAAAATTGATATGGAAGCTAATAACAATACAATGCAAGTTAGAGTTAATAGCTCTAAGGATCCCATATACTTTAACAAGGATAACACAATTGGAAAACTTTTTGGATTCAATAAGAAAATTCTAGCTCCTAACCAAGACCATTACTCAGACCTACCGGTCAATATTTTCATCGTGAATATCTTGCGTGTTGAATGTAGTATAGTGGTTAACACATATACGAATAACTCACAAGCACACACATTACATGAATTTGCGATCAATGTCCCCCCAGGGTATAAAATTGTTGAGATTCCTCGAAATCTTATCTATTTGCCAGTTAACTGCCGAGAGATAAGTTCTCGTACTCTACGCATAGTTGATCAGAACGGTGATTTAATTAATTTCCGAGGAGAGGAAATTACAACACGAATACATTTGAGATCTAGCAAATAATGATAATATACAACGTCAAGCAATCTAAGGATAAAATTGGATACACTCATAAAACACTATTGTAAACCAAACCACAATTAAAGCGATCATTACACAAAAAACATTTGACGCAAGAAAATAAAAAATTTTTGAAGTCTCTCAATTTAAGGTTGACAAAGAAATGAGTTACATACTAGATGTTCTAGAAAAACCTCAATCAGACGAGAGTATAATTAAAAAGGACTATCACACATATACACCATACCTACAATCCTTCAACAATAACGATGAGATTCGAATTTCAATACAAAATCAAGACTTATATGTGCTACCCAGCGAAAGCTACATATATGTTGAGGGAAGTATTGTAGATGATAATGACAGCAAAATATCTTCGTTTTTAAATCTAAAATTAAAAAATAACTTTGTGGCACATCTCTTTGACGAAATTCGATATGAACTTAATGGCATAGAAATTGATCATACAAGACATTTAGCGATTACAAGCAGCCTAAAAAATTTTGTTTCCTTATCACCAACAGAAAGTGTTGGCTTGTACAATGCAGGATGGAACAAACTCGATGATTTGGATATTTCAAATGGACACTTTAAATTCTATGTACCACTGAAACTATTTTTAGGATTCGCTGAAGACTATAATAAAATTATACTCAGCGATAAACATGAATTGGTTCTCTTACGTAGTAAGAACGATGAAAAACTCGTATACTCAACTGTTGCTACTGACAAACCAAAAATTAGTATCTCAAACATCTCATGGAGAATTCCGCATGTACAAATTGAATATGATTAAAATTAATAACAGTGGTGCTTCTATACCAATGGCATTCGCAGTTGGGATTGTCACATTAATCCTCAACTAAATACAGGAACTAGCTATATATGGAATGTTAAATTGGCTGCAAATAGAGAACGACCCCGTTTTGTGTTGATTGCTTTTCAACAAGAAAATAAGTTTGTTCATTGCAATTTAAACAATTTAAAAGTACATTTAAATTCCGAATCGTACCCATATGATGATCTAAATATAAAATTTAAAAATGATCGGTATGCCATTCTATATGATATGTATCTACGGTTTCAACAAAGCTACTACATGAGAGAATCACAACCGATTCTAACTGCTCAAGAATTTAAAAATAGTGTGCCGATAGTGGTAGTAGATGTCAGTCACCAAAACGAAGCCCTCTCTAACGGTCCTATTGATATAAAAATTGAAATTGAAACAAACTCCAATATACCTACCGATACATCAGCTTTTTGCATACTCATCCACGACCGCATAATAGAATACATACCCTTAAAAGGTCAAGTTCGTAAGATAATGTAAATAAAAAATAATAAAATAAGATGATTGGGGATAAAGTTTTCATCGATATGCAAGGATTTAAATCTAATTCAAACATCTTCATTGCAAAAGAAATAGCAATTGTTTTTAACAATAAGGAGCACATGAATTTTATTATTAAACCACCGTTTAACTTCAAAAGATTATCAATAGCAAAACAAAGAGAAGCGAATTGGCTAACAAGAAACTTTCATCATCTGAAGTGGAGTGACGGATCAATATCATTTAAGAGTGTTGTAAAATTTTTAAAATCCAATTTAAAACATTATTCAATCTATGTTAAGGGTGTGGAAAAGAAGAAATGGTTTGAAAAACTACTTCAAATTAGAGTTTTCAACATCGAGGATATTGGCTGCATCAACTTTAAGCAAATACAACTTAAATATCCGGAATATTTTTACTGCAGCTATCACCAGCTATCACAATTATGGAGTTTGTGCCTTAAGAAATGCATATTTACTTTATCAAGAAAATAACTAAAAAAATATATTTTATTTTTCTATTCTTACATTGTCACAACATATATTTACGATATTTTTTTAAATAAATATGTAGATTAAAATTATAAAAAGATTTTGTTCAATCATTTATTTATATGTATATGGTATGTACAAAAAACACAGAGAGAAATGTCAGCAAGCAGTGAAAATAACAACCAATCTTTGACAATCCTCAATATCACAAACTTCAATTTCTTTACAAAAGAAGTGAAAATAATGAATAAATACAACACGCATAAATTGTATATTTTATTCATTTCTTCAAACTCTTTACACATAAAAAATAAAAATAAAATCAAACAACAACAAAAACAAAATATTGATATCTCACCAGCATACATAATTACTTTCTAAAATACCCTTCCATGTCCCCAGCTAAAAAAACGAATATTACAAAAAAAAAAAGTAATGCCGAGTGCACACTATGATATTTTGTGACATCGCAACAGTGTGCCCTAGTGGTAACGTTTATCATTTCCGTTTTGTATTCCATATAAAAAAAAACATAATGTGAAAGGCGTTGCACACATTTTAAAAAATGATTAGAACACAAGAAAATGCCAGATTTGTACTCGGCATTGCACATATACATATACGACTACTTACCCATCTGCCAACGCTCAAGTTATTGTAAAAACATACACAAATACACACGTATGAGCATAACGTTGGCTCCCATGATCACGCATCTCTAATTCCCTTTCACAATCATAAATATCTTACACTTAAATTTTTCAACCTTCAAATAAGTTCATAAATTACATATTTCGTTTACCTCTTCAAACTCTTTAAATATAGGAAATTGAAAAATCAAACTAAATAAAACCAACAACAAAAAACATTCATAGATTTCCCACAAGCATACATAATTTCTTTCTAAAATAATCTTCCATGGCCACCAGCTAAAAAAAGAATATTGCAAAGAGACAAAAGCAACATTTTTTCTCTATGCACACATGCACTTACACTCTAAAATCATAAACCTGCTTCAACCGCTTAACAAACAAAAAAAAATTCCATTCAAAATTAAAATTAAAACAAAAAGCTACATAAAATCCTTCGTACCTACATAATTAACTATGTACATCGACGAACGGATATCAAACCATGCTTATCTCACAAACCATATATTTTATTCATGTCTTCGAACTCTTTAAACATAGGAAAAAAATAAATAAAAAATCAAACTAAATAAAACCAACAAAAAAAACATTCATAGATTCCCACACAATTCCTTTCTCAAGTACCCTTCCGCAACCGCTTAACAAACGAAAAAACATACTACGTACACACAAGCCCCACGTGCCTACATAATTAACTATGCGCATCGGCGAACGGATATCAAACCATAAAATTAAAACAAACACACATCGACGGGCCGACATCAAACTACCCTTTTCTACGTACAAACCGTCCATAACCCTCGTCACTTCACACCATTGACAGTAATTACCTTAATATGTAAATTTTAGCCAATAAATTACAAAATTTCGATTTTAATTACCCAAATTTGACAATTTTAATTGCTGGGGCTCATACATTCTACTACTACTAATCGGTTTAATAGTTTAAAGTTTGTTTAACAAATCGTTTCGTCAAAATTTTATTTTTCATTGTTTTCAAAGAATCTACATACGAGTACATATATTAAAAATATGGAGTTAATTAGTAGCTGAATGAGCAAAAATTTATACAATTCATGTCAAAATTTATAGTTCAATTATAGTTTTAGGAAATGCTTACAAATGCTTTTAAAAATTCGATTTTTGTAAGAAACATAAACTAATTTTACCTAAATTTGTTTAACTTTTTATTGAAATTGTTGCGCTTGAGTTCGCATAGAAAGATACGATTACCAAAATACGAGTAGGCTATTTTTATCCTAAAGTAAATTAGGCACTCACTACTCTTGTTATAAAAAGTTTTTCCCTTTATTGATTTTATTTGACTTCAATTATTTATTAATATTTTATGAAGAAGATTTTTTCTGATTTTTTTTTATATTAACAATACAAAGAAAGGTTCCCTGATGATCTGTATTAGCAACAGTGAAATAAGCATAGGATCCAGCTAAACCCCTCAATAATCAATTTCAATGTATTTTTAATTAAAAAAATATTTTACTTAATAAGTAAAATATTAATTTGGGATTATTAGTGTGTTAAAAAAATAGGTCTCAGTATCACTCTAAGTGGAACACGATTTATACCCGACGAAACGAATATGTGGCTTCTTACTCGGTTAATTGATATTCGTAATACGACTCTTAACGAAGGCTGGTAGTTAACACTTAGTAACCTGATTGTTTTATTACGGTTCGGGGATACCTGGGAGCATATTTTAATTCCTAACTACGGTTTAATAATTCGGACAATTAAAAAAATGCTTCGGATATCGTTCGGCTAACTACGGTTTAATAAAAATAATTCGGACGATATAAACGCATCAGATATCGTTCGGCT
Organism: Tachina grossa; assembly: GCA_949987645.1. Taxonomy (NCBI): domain Eukaryota; kingdom Metazoa; phylum Arthropoda; class Insecta; order Diptera; family Tachinidae; genus Tachina; species Tachina grossa. The sequence continues at coordinate 81,375,657 of OX465278.1, read as the reverse complement.
AACTACGGTTTAATAAAAATGATTCGGATAATATAAATGCTTCGGATATCGTTCAGCTAACTATGGTTTAAAAAATAATTCAGACGATATAAACGCTGAAGATATCGTTCGGCTAACTACGGTTTAATAAAAATAATTCGGATAATATAAATGCTTCGGATATCGTTCGGCAAACTATGGTTTAATAAAAATAGTTCGGACGATATAAACTCTTCATATATCGTTTTGCCAACTACGGTTTAATAAAAATAATTCGGATAATATTAATGCCCAGCTAAAAAAATTATATATGGTCCATATATTTTTAATATATGTATATATATATATGAATATGTATGAATTCATGTATGGAAATGTATAGGATAATACCTTGGGAAGAGAGTTATATATGAACTAATATATGGACTAATATATGAAATGTATTATAACATATGAGCTCATATATGGAAATTTAATTATGAAGCTCTTCATATGTGGATCCAGATATAGATATAAGATTTAATATATGAAGCCATATAAGAATGTGTGCATACATGATATCTCACATAAGATCGTTTTTGCAATCAAAAACCTTGGTATTTCATCACTAGTGAATCGGAAATCCATTAGAAAATACATGCGGTATTCAAAGTTTATATGCGTACCCTCAACGTTTAAAAAAGAAAACTTTTGTTACAAAAAAAACCTTCTTGTATGATTTTATACATTGTGAACCCATCTAATATATCAAATAATCAAAGGGATAATCCAGTCATTAAGTTTATAAAAAATAACAAAATTCTCTAGATAAGAAACAAAGTTCATATTACTGCAAAAAATTATATTGAAATTATATTGTTAGACGGATTATTTTTTCTTATATAATTAATTGCATTAGTTTTTAATTTGATTTCTTAAATTTAATTTTATATACAATTATGAGTTTTGTGTTTTTGAAATAATTGATTCACTTTTTGACTTAAAATGAGGAATGAAATGGCTTTTTGTTCGTTTTGAATTATTTGTCCAAACAAATGTTTCATTAAATACAACCTCCCTGTTCAAAATCTAAAAAAAAGCAATGTGGGTCCGATCACAGAGGAGATGTGTAAACATCTAGTAATGAAATTTTTTTTTTAAGTTGGAATTACTTATGCTTTTAGTATCTTTTTTTAAATTAATTAATTAAAAGTATCAAAACTTTCAATATTGTAAATACATATGAATTTGTTGGTTTTTGTTTGTTTTATTAAACTTATTTGGTTAGTAAATGGGCACACTGCAGTACATGTATATGTACTGCATTCAAAATTGCAGTAAGCAGTAAATTTACTGCTAATGAAATTTAATTTGCATTGCCAGTAAAATTGTAGGGCCGTAATCATAATAAAATTGTAGCAAGTGGCAAAGTTTTTTCATTCAAATTTTGAAACTTTTGTATGAAAAACATTTAGCCACTTGGTAGAATTTCATTATGAATACGGGCATTACTGATTACTGAAAATTCAATGCACCTCATCATATAACAAATCATTTAGGCAATTTATAAAAATTGTAGAAAAAAATTGTAGTAATTTGTAAAAATTTACTTGTTAAAATTTTTTTTATTGTTTTTACTGAAACTTTAGTGGTACTGCAGTGCTCATCTATGGTAAATGCCTTTACTTTTACTTTTTAATTCCTGTTGTTCATCGTTTAGTTGTTGCTGTTCTTGTTGTTGTGTACGCATTGCAATTAAAATAAATTCAGCAAAGTGCGACTTTGACTCGCGCACATTCGGTTTTGATCATATTTTTTTGATTTAGCTTTCTTCCTTTTTTAAGTTTTTTCAGTTTAAACGATTTTTTCTTTCAGTTTTATCGCTTTTTTCTCGTTTTGGCGTTTTTTTTCTCTTTTTGCGTTTTTTTTTAGTTTACGCAATTTTTTCTCTAATTTTGGCGATTTTTTTCATTTTGGCGATTTTTTCATTTTGGCGATTTTTTTCAGTTTTTTGGGGTTTTTTCATTTTGTCTTGTTACACCTAGAGGTCGAGCCTTGTTCAATACAATTTCAGAAATGGGCTTAGATGTCATTTCGAGTGGGGAGCCTACTTACTGGCCTACTGACGTAAGAAAAATTCCAGATGTTATAGATTTTACCGTCACGAAAAATATTCATAGGGACTTAATTCATGTAGAGGCCTCTCTAGATCTGTCCTCCGATCACTCTCCAACAATAGTTACAATTTTCAACCCACTAAGGAGTGATTTAACTAACTCATATGTGAAGATGATTAATGGAATCAACTGGCTGGCATTCAAAAAATATCTTAATAGTCACTGCGTAGAAAACTTTCAGCTTAGATCATGTGATGATATTTAATTTAACATTGCCAATCTTAACGAAAATATTAAACAGGCTGCTGAATACGCCACTACCTTCTATCCGCAGACCGGCTTTAACAGAATTTATTCTACGGAAATTGAACGTCTTGTATGTGAAAAAAGGAGAGCTAGAAGAGAATGGCAACAACACAGATCAGCCCTAAATAAAATTAGACTTAAAGAATGTACTAAAGGACTCAAAGAGCTGCTATCGTCGGAAAAAACTGCACTACTGGAAAATTATTTAGAAGGTCTTGATGTAACGTCCGCATCTAATTACTCTTTATGGTGCGCTACTAGAAATCTTAAACGACCCGTTGATCTTAAATCACCACTGCGTACTGCGACCGGAGGGTGGCCAAGAAGCGATAGTGAGAAAGGTAACTTATTTTCTGAGCATTTAAAATCTGTATTCACTCCCAATTCATGTACGGGTGCTGCTGATTTACCGAGTGTAGTTTCTCTACCCCCTCGTCCCTTGGGGTTTAAGATGCGTGAAGTACAAAAAATAATTGCTGAACTCAACCCGAAGAAAGCTCCAGGTATTGATGGCATTAGTAATAAAATGCTCATGAACTTGCCTCATATTGCAATAAGAATCCTGCTATTTATTTTTAATGCTATTTTAAGAATGCAGTATTTTCACATAACTGGAAACTTGCCAAGATCAAAATGATTCGAAAGGCGGGCAAAGATCTTACCAAGACTGAGTCATATAGGCCTATAAGCTTACTATCCACAATCTCAAAGCTTTTCGGAAAGCTGCTCATGACTAAATTGTCCAAAATTTTAACTGATAATGGGTGCATCCCGGACCATCAATTTGGCTTTAGAAGTCTGCACAGCACGATTGAACAAACGCATAGACTGGTCCCAGTTGTAAGAAGAACATTTGAAGAAAAGAAGTATTGTTCTGCTCTCTTTATTGATGTTTCTCAGGCGTTTGATAAAGTATGGCACGAAGGCCTAGTTTTAAAATTGAAGACATGTCTGCCAATAAACATTCAAAAGCTTTTGGAAAGTTATATTATTGATAGGAAGTTCACTGTTGTGGAAGGAGAGTTCACGAGTGTGCCCGAATCTATATCTTCTGGTGTGCCACAGGGTAGTATTCTGGGTCCTGTCTTGTATTTAATATATACTTGTGATATGCCTGTAAGCAATAATATCCACATTTCTACTTTTGCCGATGATACAGCCTGTATGAGTGTGCACAAAAACCCTTATGAGGCATCCCGCAATCTCCAGGAACATATTACCCAGCTGGAAATATGGTTGAACTTATGGAGAATTAAAGTCAATGAACAAAAGTGTGTCCATATAATGTTCACCCTAAGAAGAGATACTTGCTCCCCCATTCGAATCAACAATCAAAATATTCCTCAACATTCCCAAGTGAAATACCTTGGTATACACCTTGATCGAAGACTTACAGGGAAACATCATATTGACTCTAAGTTAACTCAGATGAAACTTAAGTTAACTCAAATATATTGGTTGATTGGCAGAAACTCAACACTCAGCCTAGACTGCAAACTTTTACTGTACAAGTTGCTTTTGAAGCCAATATAGAGCTACGGAATTCAGTTATGGGCACTGCTTCAGCTTCCAATGTCGAGAGAATCTAACGAAGGCAAAACAAAATTTTACGGTTAATAACATCGGCTCCATGGTACATCCAAAATTCTATTATACATCGTGATTTAAATATGCCACTAGTGACTGAAGAAATTGCAAAATACCCAGGCAAATATTTAACAAAACTCGAATCACATCCTAATCCGCTTGCTCGTAATATTTTAAGCTTTACTGGACACATCCGCCTAAGAAAGAGGGATACAGTAGTAGGGAACTCCCACTTCTGGGACAATTAAAATTGTTAAATTGTTGCTGAAATTGTTAAATTTGGGTAATTAAAACTTGAAAATTTTTAAATTCTTGGAAATTTGTGAAATTTGATACCTACGAGGGTGGTTCAATAAGTCCTTTAAATATTTTTCGAGGGTGGTTCAATAAGTCTGTCTTTTTTCAAATGCCGACGGCAATGCATGATAATTTTTCCTAATGCCTACGGCAATGCATGATAATTTTTCCTAATGCCTACGGCAATGCATGATAATTTTTCCTAATGCCGACGGCAAAACATGATTATTATTTTTTTTTAAATGCCGACGGTAAAACATGATTATTATTATTTTCAAATATTTTTTTCAAATGCCGACGGCAAAACATGATTATTATTTTTTTCAAATGCCGACGGCAAACCATGATTATTATTTTGCCTAATGCCTACGGCATGCACGATAATTTTTCCCAATGCCTACGGCAATGCATGATAATTTTTGGAATTTGTGGATGTGCCTGTCTGTCTGTGAGAATTTAGGTGATGGTTTGATTGGCAGGGGGCGGGGTGTAGTTGAGGTAGATCGATTGTGTGTATATATATGTGTGTATGTGTGTGTGTATGTTTGTAGGAATTTCAATGTATGTATTTCTGTAGGAGCTTAAGGCTGATTGTGATTTATGAGGGATGAGGTGTTCTAGTAATATGCAACCGGGGGAATCTGTGTGTTTGTATGTCTGTAGGAGTTTAAGGCTGACCATGATTTAGGTGGGCAGGGTTGTTGAGGTAATATGTAGCCATGGAGATTTTGGATGTGTCTCTCTATAGTAGTTTAAGGCTGATCGTGATTTGAGGTGGGTGAGGATGTTGTTGAGGTAAATTGGCTATGTGTATGTATGTATGTATTTCTGTAAGAATTTAAGATGATTGTGATTTATTAGGGGCGAGGTGTTCTTGTAATATGTAGAAGTTTAAGACTATCTGTAATTTCGGGTAGGTGAGAGTGTTGTGTTGTTGAGATTAATCTCGTATATTGTATATGTATGTATGTGTGTATGTATATCTGGGGAGAATTTAAGGCTGGTCATGATTTGTAAAAAGTGGGGTGTTGTTGAAATTTTCTTGGATATTTCTTTTATTAATTCTGCTATGTGTGTATATTTGCGCTGGTATTTATATATAGGTAAAAATAAATTGTTTTCAATATCGACATTTGGTACTATAAAATACTATCATATATCTGGACTTCCCTAATCCTAGTATGCTTTTATACTACAGATTTTATTACAGATTTTGTTTATTTAACTACATCCGTCTTTTTTGACTGAAAGAGTTTTCTACACACAGAGAAAAACCAACTTAAAATCAGTAAAAACCATGCTGAATTAATAAGAAACATTAACGAAGGTTTAGTCATAGTGAAATTTCTTAGTTCAATATGGACAAAATATTAATTTACAGTATTCATTTATTAAACTCATTAGTTTGTAGATATCTCAATATACATTTTCTATTATATTAAAAATTATTGAATTAATGTGACGAATTCTTATTTTTAAGCTGCAGATTTTCCCTGAGTGTATGGATTGTTTATATTTGCATTGTGTTTTAACTAAACGACGCTTCATATATTTTCATGATGTAGATCTAGTAAATACTTAAGCATTGATAAGAAATTTGATATGTATACATACATATCTACAAATTGATTTTATGTATGTATATAATTCAAGAATATATTCAAATGCATATTGGTGGACTACAACGTGAAATAAAATTAGAGAAGGAAGAGAGTTATAAAATTGAAAAGCAATTCTAAAAATTAAATAATTAAAAATAAATTGAAGAGTTGTACGATTAAATATATAGATTAGAAAATTAACTACATGTTAGTATAATCACAATCATCTTAAATTCTTACAAAAATACATACATACATACATACACATAACCAATTTACCTCAACAAGATCCTCAAATCACGATCAGCCTTAAACTACTATAGACAGACGCATTCGCAAATCCCCATGGCTACATATTACGTCAACAACCCTGCCCACCCAAATCATGGTCAGCCTTAAACTCCTACAGAAATACAAACACACAGATTCCCCCGGTTACATATTAATAGAATGCTTCGCCCCTCAAAAATCACAATCAGCCTTAAGCTCCTACAGAAATACATATGTACATTGAAATTAATACAAACATACACAGACACACACACACGCACACACATACACACAATCGATCTACCTCAACTACACCCCGCCCCCTGCCAATCAAACCCTCACCTAAATTCTCACAGACAGACAGACACATCCACAAATTCCTATGGTTACATAATACGGCAACAACGCCACCTACTCAAATCACGTCCAAATTCTCACAGTCTATCAACACGAACATTAGCATTAGAAAAAATAACTTTCACGTTTTCCCGTCGTCATTAGGAAAAATCATTTTCCCGTCGGCATTTGAAAAAATTATATTCATGTTTTGCCGTCGGCATTAGGAAAAATTAATAAACATGTTTTGCCGTCGGCATTTGAAAAAAAATAATAATCATGTGTTGCCGTCGGCATATACACTCATATGAAACCTCAAAAAAAATCACCCGTTATCACAATTAATGTAACTCAAAAAAAAATCACCCGTTCACACAAAGTTAATGTAAACAAAAAACTCCTAATGTAAACAAAAAAACTCCTAATGTAAACAAAAAACATCAAAGCGCCGCCGAAAACACAAATTTCCAAGAATTTTAAAATTTCAGCAACAATTTAACAATTTCAGCCACAATTTAACAATTTCAGCCCACAATTTAACAATTTCAGCCACAATTTAACAATTTTAATCGGCGCCAGAACCGCCAGTTCACTACTACTGACCAGGTCCTGATAAGCTGATCTGAAAACCAGACCAGCTCCTGATAAGCTGATCTGAAAACCAGAGCAGGTCCTGATAAGCTGATCTGATTGCTGATACCTGTTATTTGCCTTAGCAAACATGGATGAGAAAGTTTTAAAGCAGTTTGTGTTGACAAGAAATGTGTTTTAGAAAAAGCTTCGTAATGTAAGAACTGGTGAAGTAGATACAAGTGAACAACTAAGAGATACATTTAAACCTATAACAGAACCTCTTACTGAATTCGTAAATAGTTCGAAAAAATTAAAATAATTCTTACGAAAGAATAAAGTAAAATCAAGACTGAAGTTGAAAATATACAAGTTAAAAGCCTGAAAAAACATCAGTAAAGATAGAGACAAGTACCCCAAAGGAACTAGCAGAATGCTAATGACTATGAGGACGATGATTTTTACTCACAGACTTCCAATTCCGAAGACACTTATACTGACTTATCAGTATTGGAAGGAAGAAATGAATTAGATACGAGCTCAAACTGAATGAAGATAAAATACAAGTTGGTGGTCAAATATGGGCTGGCTCTAACACTAGGACTATTTTCTCTAATGTTTGATAAAATACCAAAAAATTATGATAAATTTGAACTCGAAATCTATAAAAAGATTTTAATTACTGCTAATGTATACATACAGAATCATCATCGTTCTCCGTCAGAGAACGATGATATCGGTTAATTTTTCAGGAAACTCAAATCGACAAACTAAAGAACAAATTAATAATATAGCTTATGGCATTGATATAATTCAAAAATATATTAAAATGCATATTGATGGACTACAACGTGAAATAAAATTAGAGAAGGAAGAGAGTTATAAAATTGAAAAGCAATTCTAAAAATTAAAGAATTAAAAATAAATTGAAGAGTTGTACGATTAAATATATAGATTAGAAAATTAACTACATGTTAGTATAAATAGCTGAAAGTGCAACATGTAGATCACCACACTCTCGAAAAAATCTGTAAAACAACTTAATGTCTTTAAAAAGAAATTTAGTAAACAAACTCCATATTAAAACTCGAAAATTGTTTGTGCTTGTAATGATACGAATATATGATATTTTATGGAGCTGAGTTAGGTGAAGTGGAGAACTATTCTACAGAAAATAGAAATTGTTGATTTTTGAAGACTGTAATTGACACATTCTCAAATTGTAGTACAGCTGAAAATAAAAGCTGCACTCTAAAAACCAAGGCAATGGAAAATATTTTTGAAGTGGTACAGGTACCAAAAAAAAAATACTTACAAACAGATGATTCTAAAGAATTTTTTAATAAATACTTTGGAAAACTCATTCATAAATAGAAGATTAAACATTACTTAATATGAAAGCATCAATAGGTCAATGATTTCATTGAGCATTAAAAGGAATGATGTGAAAAGAATTAGCTTTAATGGTTCATATAAAAGGATTGGTATATATAAAGAATTATTTAGTGCATAAAATAGAAAAATTTATCTCACCATTAAAATGTTTACGATTAAGGTTAACTCAACAAATGAGAAAAAGCTGCTTAATACAGTATAAAGTAATTTAAATATGTACCAAATGTTGAATTTTATAAAAATAAAATTAAAACGAAAAATCTAGTTTGTGTTGCTTTTTGTAGGATTGATTAGGAATGATGGGTCTTAAGAAATATAATTAACTAAATGTAGGGAAATTCTCTAAACTTGTTGGTCTGAATGAAATATTGCTAAAACTTCAGTGTTTAAAATGAACTATAACATAGTGCAATATTCAACAGCATATCATATTATCACTTTTTATAAAGTTGTATGTACATTTTCCCATCGAAAGCGCTAGCACGCAAAATTTTACAATATGAAAATGGGATTATTATAGAAGATCTTCACTCTATATATTTCTCTGGCTATCAGATCTTTAGAAAATATAGATAAAGTACGGAAATTGGACTTTGATATCCCATCTTTATGAATGTACATGTGTATGAATAAGTATCAAACAAACTTAGTGAATGAATACATATACATACGCTTCAACTAGAATCATGCTGAAGCATGCATAAATTTTAAAATGTACAGTAAACAGATCTTACTTTATATCTGTATAATGTATAATTTAAAAACAAAATCCTCACGTCATACAATTTTGTAAATAAAGAAATTTTATGATTTTGTGGTCAATGAAATACATACATATGTATGTATCTACTTTGTAAAAATTCAAAAGAGCGAACTGGTAAATTCTAATAGTAAAGATTTTTAATTGTAACACTCTACATCCCGGACTATTACGTCACTATCAATAGAAGCATGCTAAGGCATGCATACTAGCAAAATATATAAAGCTGTTAGAAGGTGATGAGACAGCAATTGTATCTGGATCAACCCAATTCATGAATGTGTTGTATACGGGTATGATTGATGGTGATGATGGCCTTTTTTAAGTGAATAATCATTACATATGAATGCGACAGTGGTTGACCCCTCAAACCTCATGTAGAAATACTTTAGGGGAAAAATTCTCTCAAAACATAGATATTTCATTGTTTCTAACACCTTATGAAAACACCAACGGTGAATGGCTGGTAGAGGTAACTGAGTTATTTGAGATCGATTTGATACATAGCTGTTTATTAAACATGAATTTCTTTGTATGTAGACTAATTTCTACATACCTAATGTATATACCTAACAAAAAATTAGACAAAAATTCTCTATTCCAAGTAGTAAAATCTGAAAAAAGGAGTGGCACATTAGAAGAAAAAAAAATAAATAAAAATAGAGACTGACTGACCAACTAATACGTACACTCTGTCCGATGGGCACACAAAACACCCTTAAACATTTCAGAAATATATATACAATACGCTGAACTTTAATAAAATGAAAAAAAAATAATCATATAGAACATTAAATAAAAGCCATAGGTGCTCACCCTTCATAAAATAAACATATGTATATGTACCTTATTAATGTAAATATATTATCAGTATAAAGCAACAGAAATTTCGTCATACAAAGTCATCTTGTATCCTAGAGGAGCCGTCGATAGGGTATACCTAAACAATATGAAAACGAGTTCGTTTTCTGTTGATTGCTATTCAAGAAGAAAATATGTTTGTTCATTATGATTTAACTAATTTAAAAGTACATTTAAATTCAGTCTCATATTCGTACTTCTTAACATAAAAATTAAAAGTACATATATAATATCCAATTCTATATTATATGTATCTAAAATTCTAAGAAAGCTGTTATATGAAAGAATCTCCAGCGCTTCTAACTACATCAGAGTTTAAGAAAAAAGCTCCTTTTATTCAATTGAATAAAATTTTAAATTGAAAGAGTAAGCAAAGACATTAGCTTACTGCATCGTATTCATGATCACATAATAGAATATATAACCACTAAAGGACAAATTCTAAATGTCTTATAAATTGAGTAATATGGAAAATAACATAATTTTTATAAACGCGTAAGGTTTTAAAAGTAATTTAAATAATTTCATCGCAAAAAAAAACAAAAAAAAAAGCAGCGATTGTTTTTAACAATTATGAAAATAATAATTACAATATCAAACTCCCCTTTGATTTTAAATGTTTATCAATAAAAAATAAAAAAGAAGTAAGTTAACTAACAACAAAAAACTATCAGTACCTAAGCTGGAGTGCCGGATCAGTTTCATTTAAAAATGTTTATAGATTTTTAAAAAGCAAAACAAGCTTTCCAAAATAAATGTAGAAGGCTATAGTTAGAAAAAATTGTATACCCTAAAAATGTCAAACGTTGACTAACTAACGTTGCATCAACTTTACAAAAATGTAAATTAAGTATAAGAAATATTTCTATTATAGTTACTATTACTATAGAGTATGTACATATCTTCACGAATTCAGTTTTACTTAAAACAGAAAATCCTCACAAACTTTTAAGTAAACGCAGATAAAAAGTAAAATGTTTTTATATTCAACACCAACAGACATCACATGACAAAAAATAAAATAAAAAATGTATTCAAAGATTGAGTTAAACACTTATTTGTATGTACATATATATGTACATACATACATACATAAAATCAATTTGTAGATATGTATGTATACATATCAAATTTCTTATCAATGCTTAAGTATTTATTAGATCTACATCATGAAAATATATGAAGCGTCGTTTAGTTAAAGCACAATGCAAATATAAACAATCCATACACTCAGGGAAAATCTGCAGCTTAAAAATAAGAATTCGTCACATTAATTCAATAATTTTTAATATAATAGAAAATGTATATTGAAATATCTACAAACTAATGAGTTTAATAAATGAATACTGTAAATTAATATTTTGTCCATATTGAACTAAGAAATTTCACTATGACTAAACCTTCGTTAATGTTTCTTATTAATTCAGCATGGTTTTTACTGATTTTAAGTTGGTTTTTCTCTGTGTGTAGAAAACTCTTTCAGTCAAAAAAAAGACAGATGTAGTTAAATAAACAAAATCTGTAATATAAACAAATTTCACACAGGCAGGCTTTAACGCGAGACAAATTTAAGCATGAGAAAATATAAAGCAATCGTAAGTATAAAAGCATACTAGGATTAGGGAAGTCCAGATATATGATAGTATTTTATAGTACCAAATGTCGATATTGAAAACAATTTATTTTTACCTACATATAAATACCAGCGCAAATATACACACATAGAAGAATTAATAAAAGAAATATCCAAGAAAATTTCAACAACACCCCACCTTTTACAAATCATGACCAGCCTTAAATTCTCCCCAGATATACATACACACATACATACATATACAATATACGAGATTAATCTCAACAACACAACACTCTCACCTACCCGAAATTACAGATAGTCTTAAACTTCTACAGACATCTATACACACAGATTCTCACGGCTACATATTACAAGAACACCTCGCCCCTAATAAATCACAATCATCTTAAATTCTTACAGAAATACATACATACATACACATAGCCAATTTACCTCAACAACATCCTCACCCACCTCAAATCACGATCAGCCTTAAACTACTATAGAGAGACACATCCACAAATCTCCATGGCTACATATTACCTCAACAACCCTGCCCACCTAAATCATGGTCAGCCTTAAACTCCTACAGACATACAAACACACAGATTCCCCCGGTTGTATATTACTAGAACACCTCATCCCTCATAAATCACAATCAGCCTTAAGCTCCTACAGAAATACATACATTGAAATTCCTACAAACATACACACACACACATACACACATATATATACACGCAATCGATTTACCTCAACTACACCCCACCCCCTGCCAATCAAACCTTCACCTAAATTCTCACAGACAGACAGACACATCCACAAATTCCTATGGTTACATATTACGGCAACAACGCCGCCCACTCAAATCACGGTCAGCCTTAAATTCCCACAGTCTAGCAACACCTACATTAGCATTAGAAAAAATAACTTTCACGTTTTCCCGTCGTCATTAGGAAAAATCATTTTCCAGTCGGCATTGGAAAAAACAATAATCAGGTATTGCCCGGCATTAGGAAAAATTATCATGCATTGCCGTAGGCATTAGGGAAAATTATCATGCATGCCGTAGGCATTAGGAAAAATAATAATCATGTTTTGCCGTCGGCATTTGAAAAAAATAATAATCATGTTTTGCCGTCGGCATTTGGAAAAAATATTTGAAAAAAATAATAATCATGTTTTACCGTCGGCATTTGAAAAAAATAATAATCATGTTTTGTCGTCGGCATTAGGAAAAATTATCATGCATTGCCGTAGGCATTAGGAAAAATTATCATGCATTGCCGTAGGCATTAGGAAAAATTATCATGCATTGCCGTAGGCATTTGAAAAAAGACAGACTTATTGAACCACCCTCGAAAAATATTTAAATGACTTATTGAACCACCCTCGTAGGTATCAAATTTCACAAATTTCCAAGAATTTAACAATTTTCAAATTTTAATTACCAAAATTTAACAATTTCAGCAACAATTTAACAATTTTAATTGTCCCAGAAGTGGGAGTTCCCTACTACTGGATACACGGGCTCTTATACCTAACACTCCAGATGGGACTACTTGAAAATACTTTTTTCGCCTTTTTTGATTATCACTACAAATGTATTATTTATGACTATCACTAAGTTTATGTCCGACACTGGTCGGGCCTAATGAAATTTTTTTTAATAGATTTAAGATTTGAATACTTATTGTTAGTTCATATATGAAGATACAATAAATAAATACATGCATTAAAAAAAATCTGTTTTTGGGTTTTTTTTTATTTAGGCGATTTTTTTATTTTGGCGATTTTTTCATATTGGCGATTTTTTTGTTGAAGGATTTTTTTAATTTTGGCGATTTTTCCGGTTTTTCGCGATTTATTTTAGTCCTAGAGATTTTTTTTTTAATTTGGTGCTTTTTTCGATTTGGCGATTTTTTTTTTGTTTTTGGCGATTTTTTTATATTTGGTGATTTTATATTTTTTTGATTTTTTAGTTTTACCGTTTATGAAAATTTCAAGAGTTTTGCTCTTACGGTCTCCAAAATACAGCAAGTTGTCAAAATTACAAAGTAAAAATTGCATTAACTAATGGAACACCCTTTAATTTAAACTTTTTAAATTTAGTGTCAATTGTTGTAGTCTGTATAAAAATACGCTAACTTTACAAATTTCAAGTGTATATGTATATGTACATACAATTGTATGTATATTACATGGGATTTTAACACTTTTCGTTGCTCGTTTATTTATTTGTTGTTGTAGTGGCCAAATGTCTACATATTGTGTCCAAATTTCAAGTCCGTAGCTCTTACGGTTCATTTTCACCTTTGGTGTACGGAAATATACAGAAAAATAACCGGCGGCGGCGCACCGTCGGCTTCGAGCCGGTCGACTTGTTTCTCTGCTTGGCTCACACCGATTTGACAATGCAAAGCAAAAGCAAAAAGCAAAGAAATCTCAGCAAAGAATCAAAGCCAAATATTTTTACCCCTAGCGTATAGATGTTTACACATCAAAAAGTAATTTTAGTAATTTAATTTATTGCACAGCAGGGCACTTTTGTGAATCAAGAGAGTATGAATATGAACTTTGCATACTGTAGATCACTGCTGCCCACAGAGAGAAAACCGAGAGAAATGTATAAGCGTATGTGCATTCATTTGTACAAACAGCCAATTGATGTTCGGCACTCTGGTGCTTCTCTGGCCAGCAGTGCTGTAGATGAAATATTTACACATACATACATGTATGAAAATGTATGAATATATATAACCAAATAATATAAATCATATCGAATGCGCATATCATACAAGCTAAAATTTTCTATGACGGGTATTTCCAGTACTACCCGTCCGGCGTACACACTCATTTCTTTCTGCAGTGTATGCTACGCTCGCATTGCTGAGAGCACCGTTGCCGTTTTGACATTAAAGTATCACTTTTGATCCCTTTTCGTGCAAATGAAACTTTTTATGGCCCTTTTTTCAATTTATCCCTTTGTACAATTTTAACAGAATGTATGCCGTAGGGCAATCATAAACACAGTTTAGCATATCAGGTATTAGAAAAAGAGCTGTTCGTCTGGGGTCGATGATGTCGATCATTTCATTGTTTTGGTCGATAGAAAAGCCAATAAATGGTGAAAATATTGCAAAAAATCTGACATCCAAATCCTTGATTCCAAATGCAAATTATTTCTCGGAGTATCACAATTAAAAAAATATGTATTTTAACTTACTTTCATCTTTAATCTTAATAAAACTTTTTATAAGGTAGTAAGTAAGTTTTTATGTTTATAAGTTAAAATAGGTTCAAATGAAGTAAATTTGGAAGCCAAAATTGATCAAGTACTCGTACAGACCAAACGGCTGGACCGATTTTGATTTAGTTTTTTTCTGTTTGAAAGGTGGCTTGATCGAGAAGGTTCTTAGCTATGTTTTAATAAAATCGGTCCAGCCGCCTAGAAGATATCACGTCTTTTCTAGAAATATTCGGGCGTTTTTAAAATCTTTAATTTTTGTTATTATTATAATTTTTCATTTATAAATGAAAAAAGTAAAAATAATTCAAATAATTAATTAATTAACCACGAACATATTTCTATAATACCGGCTAGTAGAGTATTTACAAATACAGTTTTTAATTGCAAATAAGACGATTATAAACCTATTATAGATAGCTACTAAATATAAAAAAATCATGAAATCTAAAAAAAGACTGGTCACAATTCTTCTCTCCCTAAACCATGAAGATTTCCTGCTATCTTTGGATTATATAAATTCATACACTACATTTTTACTTATTTACTTTTTACATTTACTGCAATCCTTTTAAGCAAAAAAATTAAAACCGTTTTAATTCAAATCGGTTTATATATGACGTAGTATTTTTTGTGCGGCAGCAAAGTCCCCCACCGATTAAAAAAACAGTATGGAACTAAACTGCAGCAAACCCTTTTAAACAAAATTTTAATTTTGAAAATCGGTTCATAAATGACGGAGTTACGATGTATAAGGGGAGAAAATTTCCCCCTCCAATTTTCGTAAAAAATTATAAGTTCCCAGCTAAAAAAAATATGTATGGAGCATATATGATATCCCATATATGGTTCGGATCCGAAAAATGAGGGTATATGGGCATATATGATTGTATATGTTCATACATTTTCATACATGTATGTGTACATATTCCCTCCACAGTATGCAAAGTTCATATTCATACTATCTTGATTCACAAAAGCTCACTGCAGTGCAATAAATTAAATTACTAAAACTACTTTTTTTTAGATTTTGAATAGGGAGGTTGTATTTAATGAAACATTTGTTTGGACAAATAATGAAAATCGAACTTAAAGTCATTTCATTCCTCATTTTAAGTCAAAAGGTAAATCAATTATTTAAAAAACACAAAAATTATATTCGTACATAAAATTTAATTTAAGAAATCAGAAAGCTTTTGATAGGGTGAATCACTCTCTTTTGGTCAGTAAATTGTCTAGTTTTTATGGGTTTTCTAGGTCAGCATGTAGATTGGTTTTTTCAGATAGAAAGCAATATGTTATAAGTAAAGGCTGCGGTTCAGATATGCTTCCTGTATATAGTGGTGTGCCACAAGGGTCTGTATTGGGTTCTTTACTATTCATAGTGTTTGTCAACGACTTGTTTGGAATTTTATCCAACAATATATGCCAGCCATTTTCATTTGCAGATGGCATGCAACTATTATTTAAAGGTGATTCGGAATTTCCTGATGTTTTACAGAATATGATACTATACTGTTGGTTTACTTTACGGATGGATGACTGATAATGAACTTTCGGTTAATCCTTGTAGAAGTGATAATTACACTATTGTGTTAGACGGTGTTTCCATTGAATTTGTTGATAAAATTATATGCCTTGGCCTCATTATTGATGTAAAGTTGAATTTTGAAAGTCACATTAATTCGGTAGTATCGAAGGCTAGCTTTATATTGCGCCGGTTATATAGTTTGGACTTAGTATTACCTTTTCACATTAAGAACCAGATTGTCCATGCAATGATAATGCCATTGTTATTATATA
Organism: Tachina grossa; assembly: GCA_949987645.1. Lineage (NCBI taxonomy): Eukaryota > Metazoa > Arthropoda > Insecta > Diptera > Tachinidae > Tachina > Tachina grossa. Next base: position 81,358,973 of record OX465278.1, on the reverse strand, counting down.
CCTTATATAATACACTTCTATTCTGGAACATATGTGCATGTGCTGAGAAAAGTTAAGTTAACATTAAATAGAGTTGTTAGATATCTCTATTCTCTTAGAATGCGACAACATGTATCACCTTATGTGCAAAAAATTTTAGGATTGTGTTTTGCTGATTTTCTTAAGCATAGGAACCTAATACACTTTTACAAAGTTATTAAATTACAAGTGCCTTTATACCTAATAGAGTTCTTCGAGTTTGGTAGGTCGCATAGAAATAGACAGTTGAGGATTCCCAGGCTATCCTCACGCATCCATATTAGAGCGATCATTTTATGTAAAAGTGGCAAGGGATTATAACGAATTGCCGGTTGTTTTAAGGGCATTTAACTGCCCTGTTGACACTTACAAGAGAAAACTATTTCGGGAGATATGACTGAGTAGCTCTTCCTTGTAGTGAATTTTAAATTTCTTATTTTTTTATTTTTTATAATGTTATCTATTTTATTCGATACTAGATATTTTTTTTATTTATTTATTTAATTTTATATATATTAATATTGTTGCAAATTATTTATTAATTAATATTAGCCATGAGGCTAGGTTTTTCTATCTGGGATGAATAAATGAAAACTGAAAAATAAAAACTAATGCAATTAATTATAAAAGAAAAAATAATCCGTCTAACAATAGTTTTCAATATAATTTTTTGCAGTAATATGAATTCTGTTATTTTCTATAAAATTAATGACTGCATTAACCTTTTGCTTATTTGATGTATTAAATGGGGGTATAAAATCATACAAGAATCGTTTTTTTTTTTTTTGTAACAAAAGTTTTTCTTTTTTAAACTTTGCATACGTTTGTATTTACTAATGGATTTCCAATTCACCAGTAATAAAATACCAAGCTTTTTTGATTGCAAAAACTGTCTTATGTGAGATATCATGTGTGCATACATTCTTATATGGTTCCATATAATAAATCTTATATCTATATATGGATCCACATATGAAGAGCTTAATAATTAAATTTCCATATATGAGCTCATATATTATAATACATTTCATATATTAGTCCATATATTAATTCGTATATAATAGTTTTGCCATGTATAATCCCATATATTTCCATACATGAATTCATACATACTCATATATAGTTATATTCATTCATATATTTAAAATATATGGACCATATATAATTTTTTTTAGCTGAGTTCTAACTTAAGGCAAACCCTTTTCAGACGAAAAATAATTTTGAAAATCGGTTCATAAATGACCGAGTTATGCCAGAAAGGAGCAAATTTCCCCTTTCGATTTTCGAAAAAAAAATGTTTGTTCTAACTTTAAGCAAAATTCTTTCAAACCAAAAAATAATTTTGAAAATCGGTTCACAAATAGCAGAGTTATGCAAGAGGGGAGCAAATTACCCGTTCAGATTTTCGAACAAAAATTATGGGACCCAACTGCAGGCAAACCCTTTCAAACAAAAAAAGAATTTCGAAAATCGGTTTAAAAATTACCGAGTTATGCGTGTACAAATATAATAAAAGAAAGAAAAAAAAATACACACGAATTGATAACCTCCTTCTTTTTTGAAGTCGGTTAAAAATGTTATTGTTGTATATCCATAAGAGATAGACATATACCATAGTACATTATTTTGATAAATTTCGTAGGGTTCAGCCTGCGTTTGCAATGTAAGCGGAAAAAATCTAATTATTTATGACATCACATTAGAAACCTCAAAAGTAACAGTATTTCTCCACTATTTAATGGATTTTATTATGCATATAAACCTTCCTCTTCAATTAATCTACATATTAAAAAAAACCGCATCTAAATCTGTTGCCTAGCTTTAAAGATTTAAGCATACATAGGGATATAGGGACAGAGAAAGCGACTTTGTTTTATACTATGTAGTAATTAGGGTGATCAACTCGGTTTTTCAACCGGTTTTAAACCCGGTTTTTTCACAATATGGTTGTCGGTTTCTTCAAAATTTTGATTTTTCGAATGTCGAATAGTCCGATTTTTTTACAATTTTAAACCGGCTGAGTCGAATACTTTTCGATTTGTTCATTTTGCAATAAAATTAGTTTTTACTATATTAAAACTTAGACCAACGTGTTCTGTTGATTTTCCTAGGTTTTTTTTTCAGTGTAAAAGTTCTAATCATTTTTTGAGCATGGCGACACTTACTGAAACATGAAATAAAACCGAAATTATTTTATGAGGTGATAGCAGAGGCGAATTTAATTGGCCTTATGGTGTGCAATGGATGTCAAAATACAGTTGCAAAAAGTGTTTTTTAGTTTTGTTGATATATTTCTTCATATTTTATAAAGAGGTAGATATCAACCTTGTCCATTTATTCATATGTATATACCATTAAGGAATAAACTCTACATACACCCATCATTTTTGGTGTTTGAGGAAACTTGGAAAGAAATTGAAAAAACTAATTATGCCAATATTTAGGGTGCTAATAAATATGTGTATACAAAATATAAAAATTAAAAAATAATTACAATAAGAACAACATATTAGACCATATTTGGATGCCATTTGTTGACGGCTTGGTACCGGAAATCACAGCATTTTCAAACAAGTTGACGACATCAAACATTTTGCACGTATTTTTTCATGTATTTTATGCCTGTATGTAGACTGTTTTCCTATTTATTTGGAATATTTTTGCTAATTACTTATTTTTTCATTTTTTTGTATAAAATTTGTAAATATTGGCATAATTAATTTTTTGAGTTTCTTCCCAAATTTTCACAAACCTAAAAATGATGGTTGTATGTAGAGTTTATTCCTTGACTGTATATCATATATACATATTTATGTATTATACATAAGTATATGAAGTTAATTTTTATGTTTTACCATTAATTTTTGTATTGTTTTATTATATTTACATGAACTGTTAACTCTTCTTTTTAATGATAATAATTATATAATTATAATAATTTTCTTACTTAAAAAACCGGTTGACCAGTTTTTCCTTAATTGTTAAAACCGAAACCTGGTTTTTCATAATTTCAAGTAATCGAACTATTCGATATGGTAAAACGTAACAACTTGACAAACATTATCAAGTCATGATATAAAAATATATCATGTATAGACGATCGGTTAACACCCCCTCCCCCCAAAACAAATTAACAAAATACTAAAGAATTTTTATGAACATTTTTTTCACATGAAAATCAGTTTTTTTATTCTAAATTTTCAGTTTTCCAAAAAAATATTATGGCAACGCTGAATACAACCCTTTTTGGTGACCACCATATTTTTATCGTTGGCGGAATGTCCACAGGTCGATCTCATCGTAGTAGCTATATATTTATGTACATACAAATGTATGTACAACAATGCTGCCCACAGAGAGAAAACCGAGAATAATGTATAAGCGTATGTGCATGTATTTGTACAAAAAGCCGATTGATGTTCGGCACTCTAGCGCTTCTTTGGCCAGCAGCGATGTACAATGTACAACATGTGCATATACAAATTATTTGTTACGTTTAATGTAAAAATAAGAAATTGATTTTTATTTTTGCTCAAAAAAAATAAAAATCATGAAATAACAGTTATTTCTGCTCAGAAAAATAAAAATCAGAAATTGATTTTTATTTCTGCTAAAAAAAATAAAAATCAGGAAATGATTTTTATTTCTGCTCAAAAAATAAAAATCAGAAAACAAAAAATATTTCTGCTCAAAAAAATAAAAATCTGAAATTTTTAAATCATTTGAGTTTTGAAAAATCTAATTGAAAACAATCAAAATGGTATGATTGCCTAGGCTGTACGACATTTCCTTGTACTTGATGTTTTTCTTTAAAAACTCAAGAATAACAATTATTTTCGGACCCTGAAAAAACATAAAGTATAAACATAAATTAGCATTACTAAACAATTATCAAATACACTTAAAGTAGACACTTTTCAAAGATTAGATTCCAAGTGAAGAACTTATTAAGAAATACAGAATGTTCATTTAAAAAAAGCAATGTGAGTCCGATCACAGAGGAGATGTGGAAACATCTAGTAATGAATTTTTTTTAAGTTGGAATTACTTATGCTTTTAGTATCTTTTTTTAAATTAATTAATTAAAAGTATCAAAACTTTCAATATTGTAAATACATATGCATTTGTTGGTTTTTGTTTGTTTTATTAAACTTATTTGGTTAGTAAATGGGCACACTGCAGTATATGTATATGTACTGCATTCAAAATTGCAGTAAGCAGTAAATTTACTGATAACTAAAAAAAATTCAGTAAATTTTTACTGCTAATGAAATTTAATTTGCATTACCAGTAAAATTGTAGGGCCGTAATCATAATAAAATTGTAGCAAGTTGCAAAGTTTTTGCATTCAAATTTTGAAACCTTAGCCACTTGGTAGAATTTCATTATGAATACGGGCATTACTGATTACTGAAAATTCAATGCATCTCATCATTTAACAAATCATTCAGGCAATTTATAAAAATTGTAGAAAATAATTTTAGTAATTAGTAAAAATTTACTTGTTAAACATTTTTTATTGTTTTTATTGAAACTTTAGTGGTACTGCAGTGCTTATTTTTGGTATATGCCTTTACTTTTACTTTTTAATTTTTAATTCCTGTTGTCCATCGTTTAGTTGTTGCTGTTCTTGTTGTTGTGTACGCATTGCAATTAAAATAAATTCAGTAAAGTGCGACTTTGACTCGCGCACATTCGGTTTTGATCATATTTTTTTGATTTAGCTTTCTTCCTTTTTTTAATTTTTTTAAGTTTAAACGATTTTTTCTTTCAGTTTTATCGCTTTTTTCTCGTTTTGGCGTTTTTTTTCTCTTTTTGGGTTTTTTTAATTATCGCAATTTTTTTTTCTAATTTTGGCGATTTTTTCATTTTGGCGATTTTTTTCTGTTTTTTTGGGTTTTTTTCATTTTGGCAATTTTTTTCTGTTTTTGGGGTTTTTTATTTAGGCGATTTTTTTCATTTTGGCGACTTTTCCGGTTTTTCGGGATTTATTTTAGTCCTAGAAATTTTGTTTAGTTTGGTTTTTTTTTCGTTTTGGCGATTTTAGTTTGTTTTTGGCGATTTTTTTATATTTGGCGATTTTATATTTTTTTGATTTTTTAGTTTTACCGTTTTTGAAAATTTCAGGAGTTTTGCTCTTACGGTTTCCAAGATACAGCAAGTTGTCAAAATTACAAAGTCAAAATTGCATTAACTGATGGAACACCCATTGATTTAAAATTTTTAAATATAGAGTTAATTGTTGTAGTCTGTATAAAAATACACTAACTTTATAAATTTCAAGTGTATATATGTACATACAATTGTATGTATATTACATGGGATTTTAAAATTTTTCGTTGCTCGTTTTGGAACACCCTTTAGTTTTTAGCTCTCATGTATTTGTTGTTGTAGTGTCCAAATGTCTACACATTGTGTCCAAATTTCAAGTCCGTAGCTCTTACGGTTCTTTTTCACCTTTGGTGTACGGAAATATACAGAAAAATAACCGGCGGCGGCACACCGTCGGCTTCGAGCCGGTCGACTTGTTTCTCTGCTTGGTATTGCTTCTTTCAGACACTAATACACTTATACATCAGGGTTGTCAGATTTTTTCCAACCTATTTCGCCAAATTGATTTTAAAAATCGCCAAAAGTCGCCAAAAATCAGTTTTATGTAGTTTTTCTTAGTAAATATTTGATAATAAATTTGTTTTTATATAACACTTTTTTAATATAAATTTTTATAAAATGATCGTATCAAAATTTATCAGAAAATCTCCAAAATTGGACATGAAATCGCTAAAATTATTTTTTGTAAATTTTTGGCATCCAAATTCCAAAGTGTAAGAAAAATCATTAAAATCAAATTGTTTTAACTTCTTGCAGACGAGTTTTGGTAGGATTTACTTTTGAAACTACTCCTTCAACAAACTAATTTTCTTGAATTATACAAATTTTGGTGTTAAGCTTTGGTAAAAAATAGCCATAATAATCGCCAACAAGTTCATTTATCGCCAGGAAAATCGCCAGCAAATTTATTTATCGCCAGAAAAATCACCATGTCGCCAAACCAAAAATTTGGACGCCAAACAATTTGAAAAATCGCCACGTTTGGCGAGAAATCGCCATATCTAACAGCCCTGTTATACATAGCTCACACCGATTTGACAATGCAAAGAAATCTCAGCAACGAAATCAAAGTCAAAAGATTTTTACCCCCCTAGCGTAGTAGATGTTTACACATCAAAAAATATATATTTAAGAACTATGCATAATGCCTTGAAAGAATAGTATCACTACTAGTGTGATCGATTATTCGACTTTTTCCAGAAACAGGTTTTCAAATAGTTCGATTACTTGAAATTGTGAAAAACCAGGTTTCGGTTTTAACAATTAAGGAAAACCTGGTCAACCGGTTGTTTTAAGTAAGAAAATTATTATAAAATTTTGATTTTAAATTGCTTCATTAAAAAGAAGAGTTAACAGTTCATGTAAATATAATAAAACAATACAAAAATTAATGGTAAAACATAAAAATTAACTTCATATACTTATGTATAATACATAAATATGTATATATAATATACAGTCAAGGAATAAACTTTACATACAACCATCATTTTTAGGGTTTGTGAAAATTTGGGAAGAAACTCAAAAAATTAATTATGCCAATATTTACAAATTTTATACAAAAAAATGAAAAAATAAGTAATTAGCAAAAATATTCCAAATAAATAGGAAAACAGTCTACATACAGGCATAAAATACATGAAAAAATACGTGCAAAATGTTTGATGTCGTCAACTTGTTTGAAAATGCTGTGATTTCCGGTACCAAGCCGTCAACAAATGGCATCCAAATATGGTCTAATATGTTGTTCTTATTGTAATTATTTTTTAATTTTTATATTTTGTATAAACATATTTATTAGCACCCTAAATATTGGCATAATTAGTTTTTTCAATTTCTTTCCAAGTTTCCTCAAACACCAAAAATGATGGGTGTATGTAGAGTTTATTCCTTAATGGTATATACATATGAATAAATGGACAAGGTTGATATCTACCTCTTTATAAAATATGAAGAAATATGTCAACAAAACTAAAAAACACTTTTTGCAACTGTATTTTGACATCCATTGCACACCATAAGGCCAATTAAATTCGCCTCTGCTATCACCTCATAAAATAATTTCGGTTTTATTTCATGTTTCAGTAAGTGTCGCCATGCTCAAAAAATGATTAGAACTTTTACACTGAAAAAAAAACCTAGGAAAATCAACAGACCACGTTGGTCTAGGTTTTAATATAGTAAAAACTAATTTTATTGCAAAATGAACAAATCGAAAAGTATTCGACTCAGCCGGTTTTTAAATTGTAAAAAAATCGGACTATTCGACATTCGAAAAATCAAAATTTTGAAAAAACGACAACCGTATTGTGAAAAAACCGTGTTTAAAACCGGTTGAAAAACCGAGTTGATCACCCTAATTACTACATAGTATAAAACAAAGTCGCTTTCTCTATCCCTATATCCCTATGTATGCTTAAATCTTTAAAACTACGCAACAGATTTAGATGCGGTTTTTTTTAATATGTAGATTAATTGAAGAGGAAGGTTTATATGCATAATAAAATCCATTAAATAGTGGAGAAATACTGTTACTTTTGAGGTTTCTAATGTGATGTCGTAAATAATTAGATTTTTTCCGCTTACATTGCAAACGCAGGCTGAACCCTACGAAATTTATCAAAATAATGTACTATGTATTGTACACATTAAAAAGGTCTACAGAAAACCCCGCTATGGTATATGTCTATCTCTTATGGATATACCACAATAACATTTTTAATCGACTTCAAAAAGAAGGAGGTTATCAATTCGTGTGTATTTTTTTCTTTCTTTTTTTATATTTGTACACGCATAACTCGGTAATTTTTAAACCGATTTTCGAAATTCTTTGTTTGTTTGAAAGGGTTTGTCTGCAGTTGGGTCCCATAATTTTTGTTCGAAAATCTGAAGGGGTAATTTGCTCCCCTCTTGCATAACTCTGCTATTTGTGAACCGATTTTCAAAATTCTTTTTTGGTTTGAAAGAATTTTGCTTAAAGTTAGAACAAACAAAGGAAAGGGGAAATTTGCTCCTTTCTGGCATAACTCGGTCATTTATGAACCGATTTTCAAAATTATTTTTCGTCTGAAAAGGGTTTGCCTTAAGTTAGAACTCAGCTAAAAAATTATATATGGTCCATATATTTTAAATATATGAATGAATATAATTATATATGAGTATGTATGAATTCATGTATGGAAATATATGGGATTATACATGGCAAAACTATTATATACGAATTAATATATGGACTAATATATGAAATGTATTATAATATATGAGCTCATATATGGAAATTTAATTATTAAGCTCTTCATATGTGGATCCATATATAGATATAAGATTTATTATATGGAACCATATAAGAATGTATGCACACATGATATCTCACATAAGACAGTTTTTGCAATCAAAAAAGCTTGGTATTTTATTACTGGTGAATTGGAAATCCATTAGTAAATACAAACGTATGCAAAGTTTATATGCGTACCCCGAACGTTTAAAAAAGAAAAACTTTTGTTACAAAAAAAGCCATTCTTGTATGATTTTATACATTGTGGCCCCATTTAATATATCAAATAATCAAAAGGTTAATGCAGTCATTAATTTTATAGAAAATAACAGAATTCATATTACTGCAAAAAATTATATTGAAAACTATTGTTAGACGGATTATTTTTTCTTTTATAATTAATTGCATTAGTTTTTATTTTTCAGTTTTCATTTATTCATCCAAGATAGAAAAACCTAGCCTCATGGCTAATATTAATTAATAAATAATTTGCAACAATATTAATATATATAAAATTAAATAAATAAATAAAAAAAATATCTAGTATCGAATAAAATAGATAACATTATAAAAAATAAAAAATAAGAAATTTAAAATTCAACAGAATATTAAATAACTATAAGTTTAATAAAATTGAGACCTGATACTCAATGTTGTGAAACACTACAAGGAAGAGCTACTCAGTCGTATCTCCCGAAATAGTTTCCTCTTGTAAGTGTCAACAGAGCAGTTAAATGCCCTTAAAACAACCGGCAATTCGTTATAATCCCTTGCCACTTTTACATAAAATGATCGCTCTAATATGGATGTTAGCCTGGGAATCCTCAACTGTCTATTTCTATGCGACCTACCAAACTCGAAGAACTCTGTTAGGTATAAAGGCACTTGTAATTTAATAACTTTGTAAAAGTGTATTAGGTTCGTATACTTAAGAAAATCAGCAAAACACAATCCTAAAATTTTTTGCACATAAGGTGATACATGTTGTCACATTCTAAGAGAATAGAGATATCTAATATTTAATGTTAACTTAACTTTTCTGAGCACATGCCCATATGTTCCAGAATACACTTCTAAGGTATATAATAACAATGGCATTATCATTGCATGGACAATCTGGTTCTTAATGTGAAAAGGTAATACTAAGTCCAAACTATATAACCGGCGCAATATAAAGCTAGCCTTCGATACTACCGAATTAATGTGACTTTCAAAATTCAACTTTACATCAATAATGAGGCCAAGGCATATAATTTTATCAACAAATTCAATGGAAACACCGTCTAACACAATAGTGTAATTATCACTTCTACAAGGATTAACCGAAAGCTCATTACCAGTCATCCATCCGTAAAGTAAACCAACAGTATAGTCTATCATATTCTGTAAAACATCAGGAAATTCCGAATCACCTTTAAATAATAGTTGCATGTCATCTGCAAATGAAAATGGCTGACATATATTGTTGGATAAAATTCCAAACAAGTCGTTGACAAACACTATGAATAGTAAAGAACCCAATACAGACCCTTGTGGCACACCACTATATACAGGAAGCATATCTGAACCGCAGCCTTTACTGCTAACATACTGCTTTTTATCTGAAAAAACCAATATACATGCTGACCTAGAAAACCCATAAAAACTAGACAATTTACTGACCAAAAGAGAGTGATTCACCCTATCAAAAGCTTTCTGATTTCTTAAATTAAATTTTATGTACGAATATAATTTTTGTGTTTTTTAAATAATTGATTTACCTTTTGACTTAAAATGAGGAATGAAATGACTTTAAGTTCGATTTTCATTATTTGTCCAAACAAATGTTTCATTAAATACAACCTCCCTATTCAAAATCTAAAAAAAGTAATTTTAGTAATTTAATTTATTGCACTCCAGTGAGCTTTTGTGAATCAAGATAGTATGAATATGAACTTTGCATACTGTAGAGGGAATATCTACACATACATGTATGAAAATGTGTGAATATATACAATCATATATGCCCATATACCCTCATTTTTCGGATCCGAACCATATATGGGATATCATATATGCTCCATGCATATTTTTTTTTAGCTGGGAACTTATAATTTTTTACGAAAATTGGAGGGGGAAATTTTCTCCCCTTATACATCATAACTCCGTCATTTATGAACCGATTTTCAAAATTGAAATTTTGTTTAAAAGGGTTTGCCTGCAGTTTAGTTCCATAATGTTTTTTTAATCGGTGGGGGACTTTGCTACGTCAATATATAAATACTACGTCATATATAAACCGATTTGAATTAAAACGGTTTTAATTTTTTTTGTCAACAGCAGAAATGCTTTACGCACGTCCACAGCAGCATACCTGGGTATGTTCATACGTTTTGTATGGGGAATGGTACGTCGTTAGCATAAAAATGCTAATTACGTATCTACCTGGTTTGTTGGAATTTCTGAATTATTTTTTTAGTTTGTTAGAAATGGACAAAAGGCTAAAAAAATTTTATGATAACCAATTTCATCCTCACAGTCATTGTTTGTTGAAAAAAGTGGTTGTATAGGTAGACGACATACGTATATAATAAATATATAATATAGGCAGGTAGAAACATTTATTGTTGCGGAAATTTCATTCTTTGTAGTATCGTCGGAAAATTTAGTTTACATTTGTGATTCGAAGTGAAAAGACGTTTCTGTTTATTTTGTGGAAATAAAAAATATTAAAAGTGAAATGGCTGATGGTGAATGGCTTACTCCGCGACAACTAAGCGCACTTTCGTACGAAGAACAACAAGCATATATTCGGCAAGCGCTTGAAGAGAGCCAAGAAGAAACAAGTGACTACGATTCAATAGTTGGTGACGAGGCTTTAGGTGATATTGGTGGAGATGACTCAGACGTTGAAGAACCCATGTTACCAGAATATGACCCAGAGGGCGACAGTGATTCTGATGAAGATCTTGAAGATGCACCAATTGAAACTGGCGAAGTTTTTACTGCCAGAGATGGTAATGTTTGGTCCTCGATACAACCACAACCTGTAAGATTCCGTACGCACAACATTCTAAGAAGTGCAGAATCTGGACCAGTACGGGCAACGCAGGGTTTGACCATTGCAGAAACGTTCCAATTGATAATGTCAAACCAAATATGCGACATAATTATTCGTGAATCAAATCGAAAGGCAAGGCAATTTTATGATATTGACAACGCAAAACATCCAACAAGAGAACCGAGATCATGGATTCCCATAACAAAAAGTGAATTTGATGCATATTTGGGCCTACTTTTGCTAAGTGGCGTTACACATTCTGGTTACGTGCATACGAAAGATTTGTGGAAAACTACTTCACATCCACTATATCGTGCCGCAATGAGTGTACGACGATTTTGGGAAATAAGCCGCTTCATACGTTTTGATAATGGAAACACACGCCAGCAACGAAAACAAACTGACAAAGCAGCAGCAATATCGGACGTTTTTTTGATGCTTAACAGCTGTCTTCGTAGATATTACGTGGCTGGAGCCAACGTCACCGTAGATGAACAATTGTATGCTTATCGTGGTGGAACTGGCTTCACGCAATACATACCATCAAAACCTGCCAAATATGGAATAAAAGTGTGGCGGGTGTGCGACTCCATTTCTTCCTATCCATTGCAGGTACAATGAATATTGTTGAAAATTGTTGAAAATCTAAATAACTAAATTGAATATAATTTTTCAATGCAGGGACAAATCTATACAGGAATGGCACCGTCTGGTGAACGTGAAAGAAACGTTGGCGAAAGAGTAGTAAAGGATTTATGTGTCAACCTTTTTGCTGGAAGTGGAAGAAATATTGTATGTGACAACTTTTTCACTAGCTACAACTTGGCAAAAACTTTGATGTTAGACAACAATTTATCTATATTGGGTACTTGCAACAAAAGGCGTACATTCGTGCCAGCAGCATTTGCCAACCCGAAACGACGTGAGGCTGAATCATCAATGTTTGGGTTCTGTAATCACGTTACGATGTGCTCGTACGTTCCCAAGAAAAACAAGGCAGTTGTAATGTTGTCCACTACTCATTATACAACAGAAACGACCGGTCCTAAGAAGAAGCCATTGCTTATATTGGACTACAACAAAACCAAAGGTGGCGTTGATAACATGAACAAGTGCTTGTTCGAAATTAGTACGAAGCGGTGCACAAATAGATGACCTCTGGCTTTCTTTTATAATATTGTGGACGTTGCTGCGTTTGCTGCATACGTAATATACATTGACAACAACACTCACCTGAAGACATCTACAAGCCGCCGTAGGATGTTTCTCCATCAGCTTAGCGAACAATTGTGCAAGCCAGAAATGGAAAAAGGGCGAATAACAGCAGAATATCCAGAGATTTTTCAACGCGCAACGCCATCGAAGCCATGAAAGGTGGGCCCATCGGAGTTGTGGATGCTGAGGCACATGCATCGGAGGAACGTGATAGTCGGGGCCAGCTAAAAGTAAAGGGGAATTGCTACATCTGCTCGAAACGACGCCCTACTCGTAAAGCATGCACATTATGCAACAAACCAGTGTGCGCAGAGCATTCCAAAGACTTACCTCAATGCGATAGATGTATTTGAATTTCAATAATTTTAAGCAAAAATAATTAAAACTGACATTATATAATAATAATAAAAAAGTGCGTACACACTCATTTCTTTCTGCAGTGTATGCTACGCTCGCATTGCTGAGAGCAGCGTTGCCGTTGTGACATTAAAGTATCACTTTTGACCCCTTTTCGTGCAAATGAAACTTTTTATGGCCCTTTTTTCAATTTATCCCTTTGTATCATTTTAACAGAATGTATGCCGTAGGGCAATCATATACATAGTTTAGCATATCAGGTATTAGAAAAAGAGCTGTTCGTCTGGGCTCGATGATGTTGATCATTTTATTGTTTGGTCGATAGAAAAGCCAATAAATGGTGAAAATATTGCAAAAAATCTGACATCCAAATCCTTGATTCCAAATGCAAATTATTTCTCGGAGTATCACAATTCAAAAAATATGTATTTTAACTTACTTTCATCTTTAATCTTAATAAAACTTTTTATAAGTTAGTAAGTAAGTTTTTATGTTTATAATTTAAAATAGGTTCAAATGAAGTAAATTTGGAAGCCAAAATTGGGGCCTTAAAGTATACATGTATGTATATAAATGATCAAGTACTCGTACAGACCAAACGGCTGGACCGATTTTGATTTAGTTTTTTTCTGTTTGAAAGGTGACTTGATCGAGAAGGTTCTTAGCAATGTTTTAATAAAAATCGGCCCAGCCGCCTAGAAGATATCACGTCTTTTCTAGAAATATTCGGGCGGTTTTAAAATCTTTAATTTTTGTTAATATTATAATTTTTCATTTATAAATGAAAAAAGTAAAAATAATTCAAATAATTAATTAATTAACCACGAACATATTTCTATAATACCGGCTAGTAGAGTATTTACAAATACAGTTTTTAATTGCAAATAAGACGATTATAAACCTATTATAGATAGCTACTAAATATAAAAAAATCATGAAATCTAAAAAAAGAGTGGTCACAATTCTTCTCTCCCTAAACCATGAAGATTTCCTGCTATCTTTGGAATATCTAAATTCATACAATACATTTTTACTTATTTACTTTTTACATTTACTGCAATCCTTTTAACCTTTATGTCAACGGCAACATACCTGGGTATGTTTTTAATTTTGAAAACGCTGTAGCTCTAAACTGGATAACCGGATCGACTTGAAATTTCTTGATATCCTAGTCAAAACTGTTTTACGCATTAGTTCCAAGTTTGGTTAGGATTAGATCATCCGTTCGGAAGATAAAGCCCATTTACAAAGTTGCTCCCTTAAGTCAACAGAATACATACCTGGTTATGTATAGTAAAACGCATGCAAATATGATAATATAATATAAAAGTTTAGTTTATTTTGAGCTAAGTTTTGTAATTATTTTTTTATTATTATTATATAATGTCAGTTTTAATTATTTTTGCTTAAAATTATTGAAATTCAAATACATCTATCGCATTGAGGTAAGTCTTTGGAATGCTCTGCGCACACTGGTTTGTTGCATAATGTGCATGCTTTACGAGTAGGGTGTCGTTTCGAGCAGATGTAGCAATTCCCCTTTACTTTTAGCTGGCCCCGACTATCACGTTCCTCCGATGCATGTGCCTCAGCATCCACAACTCCGATGGGCGCACCTTTCATGGCTTCGATGGCGTTGCGCGTTGAAAAATCTCTGGATATTCAATTGCTCGCTAAGCTGATGGAGAAACATCCTACGGCGGCTTGTAGATGTCTCCAGGTGAGTGTTGTTGTCAATGTATATTACGTATGCAGCAAACGCAGCAACGTCCACAATATTATAAAAGAAAGCCAGAGGCCATCTATTTGTGCGCCGCTTCGTACTAATTTCGAACAAGCACTTGTTCATGTTATCAACGCCACCTTTGGTTTTGTTGTAGTCCAATATAAGCAATGGCTTCTTCTTAGGACCGGTCGTTTCTGTTGTATAATGAGTAGTGGACAACATTACAACTGCCTTGTTTTTCTTGGGAACGTACGAGCACATCGTAACGTGATTACAGAACCCAAACATTGATGATTCAGCCTCACGTCGTTTCGGGTTGGCAAATGCTGCTGGCACGAATGTACGCCTTTTGTTGCAAGTACCCAATATAGATAAATTGTTGTCTAACATCAAAGTTTTTGCCAAGTTGTAGCTAGTGAAAAAGTTGTCACATACAATATTTCTTCCACTTCCAGCAAAAAGGTTGACACATAAATCCTTTACTACTCTTTCGCCAACGTTTCTTTCACGTTCACCAGACGGTGCCATTCCTGTATAGATTTGTCCCTGCATTGAAAAATTATATTCAATTTAGTTATTTAGATTTTCAACAATTTTCAACAATATTCATTGTACCTGCAATGGATAGGAAGAAATGGAGTCGCACACCCGCCACACTTTTATTCCATATTTGGCAGGTTTTGATGGTATGTATTGCGTGAAGCCAGTTCCACCACGATAAGCATACAATTGTTCATCTACGGTGACGTTGGCTCCAGCCACGTAATATCTACGAAGACAGCTGTTAAGCATCAAAAAAACGTCCGATATTGCTGCTGCTTTGTCAGTTTGTTTTCGTTGCTGGCGTGTGTTTCCATTATCAAAACGTATGAAGCGGCTTATTTCCCAAAATCGTCGTACACTCATTGCGGCACGATATAGTGGATGTGAAGTAGTTTTCCACAAATCTTTCGTATGCACGTAACCAGAATGTGTAACGCCACTTAGCAAAAGTAGGCCCAAATATGCATCAAATTCACTTTTTGTTATGGGAATCCATGATCTCGGTTCTCTTGTTGGATGTTTTGCGTTGTCAATATCATAAAATTGCCTTGCCTTTCGATTTGATTCACGAATAATTATGTCGCATATTTGGTTTGACATTATCAATTGGAACGTTTCTGCAATGGTCAAACCCTGCGTTGCCCGTACTGGTCCAGATTCTGCACTTCTTAGAATGTTGTGCGTACGGAATCTTACAGGTTGTGGTTGTATCGAGGACCAAACATTACCATCTCTGGCAGTAAAAACTTCGCCAGTTTCAATTGGTGCATCTTCAAGATCTTCATCAGAATCACTGTCGCCCTCTGGGTCATATTCTGGTAACATGGGTTCTTCAACGTCTGAGTCATCTCCACCAATATCACCTAAAGCCTCGTCACCAACTATTGAATCGTAGTCACTTGTTTCTTCTTGGCTCTCTTCAAGCGCTTGCCGAATATATGCTTGTTGTTCTTCGTACGAAAGTGCGCTTAGTTGTCGCGGAGTAAGCCATTCACCATCAGCCATTTCACTTTTAATATTTTTTATTTCCACAAAATAAACAGAAACGTCTTTTCACTTCGAATCACAAATGTAAACTAAATTTTCCGACGATACTACAAAGAATGAAATTTCCGCAACAATAAATGTTTCTACCTGCCTATATTATATATTTATTATATACGTATGTCGTCTACCTATACAACCACTTTTTTCAACAAACAATGACTGTGAGGATGAAATTGGTTATCATAAAATTTTTTTAGCCTTTTGTCCATTTCTAACAAACTAAAAAAATAATTCAGAAATTCCAACAAACCAGGTAGATACGTAATTAGCATTTTTATGCTAACGACGTACCATTCCCCATACAAAACGTATGAACATACCCAGGTATGCTGCTGTGGACGTGCGTAAAGCATTTCTGCTGTTGACAAAAAAAATTAAAACCGTTTTAATTCAAATCGGTTTATATATGACGTAGTATTTATATATTGACGTAGCAAAGTCCCCCACCGATTAAAAAAACATTATGGAACTAAACTGCAGGCAAACCCTTTTAAACAAAATTTCAATTTTGAAAATCGGTTCATAAATGACGGAGTTATGATGTATAAGGGGAGAAAATTTCCCCCTCCAATTTTCGTAAAAAATTATAAGTTCCCAGCTAAAAAAAAATATGCATGGAGCATATATGATATCCCATATATGGTTCGGATCCGAAAAATGAGGGTATATGGGCATATATGATTGTATATATTCACACATTTTCATACATGTATGTGTAGATATTCCCTCTACAGTATGCAAAGTTCATATTCATACTATCTTGATTCACAAAAGCTCACTGGAGTGCAATAAATTAAATTACTAAAATTACTTTTTTTAGATTTTGAATAGGGAGGTTGTATTTAATGAAACATTTGTTTGGACAAATAATGAAAATCGAACTTAAAGTCATTTCATTCCTCATTTTAAGTCAAAAGGTAAATCAATTATTTAAAAAACACAAAAATTATATTCGTACATAAAATTTAATTTAAGAAATCAGAAAGCTTTTGATAGGGTGAATCACTCTCTTTTGGTCAGTAAATTGTCTAGTTTTTATGGGTTTTCTAGGTCAGCATGTATATTGGTTTTTTCAGATAAAAAGCAGTATGTTAGCAGTAAAGGCTGCGGTTCAGATATGCTTCCTGTATATAGTGGTGTGCCACAAGGGTCTGTATTGGGTTCTTTACTATTCATAGTGTTTGTCAACGACTTGTTTGGAATTTTATCCAACAATATATGTCAGCCATTTTCATTTGCAGATGACATGCAACTATTATTTAAAGGTGATTCGGAATTTCCTGATGTTTTACAGAATATGATAGACTATACTGTTGGTTTACTTTACGGATGGATGACTTTCGGTTAATCCTTGTAGAAGTGATAATTACACTATTGTGTTAGACGGTGTTTCCATTGAATTTGTTGATAAAATTATATGCCTTGGCCTCATTATTGATGTAAAGTTGAATTTTGAAAGTCACATTAATTCGGTAGTATCGAAGGCTAGCTTTATATTGCGCCGGTTATATAGTTTGGACTTAGTATTACCTTTTCACATTAAGAACCAGATTGTCCATGCAATGATAATGCCATTGTTATTATATACCTTAGAAGTGTATTCTGGAACATATGGGCATGTGCTCAGAAAAGTTAAGTTAACATTAAATATTAGATATCTCTATTCTCTTAGAATGTGACAACATGTATCACCTTATGTGCAAAAAATTTTAGGATTGTGTTTTGCTGATTTTCTTAAGTATACGAACCTAATACACTTTTACAAAGTTATTAAATTACAAGTGCCTTTATACCTAACAGAGTTCTTCGAGTTTGGTAGGTCGCATAGAAATAGACAGTTGAGGATTCCCAGGCTAACATCCATATTAGAGCGATCATTTTATGTAAAAGTGGCAAGGGATTATAACGAATTGCCGGTTGTTTTAAGGGCATTTAACTGCTCTGTTGACACTTACAAGAGGAAACTATTTCGGGAGATACGACTGAGTAGCTCTTCCTTGTAGTGTTTCACAACATTGAGTATCAGGTCTCAATTTTATTAAACTTATAGTTATTTAATATTCTGTTGAATTTTAAATTTCTTATTTTTTATTTTTTATAATGTTATCTATTTTATTCGATACTAGATATTTTTTTTATTTATTTATTTAATTTTATATATATTAATATTGTTGCAAATTATTTATTAATTAATATTAGCCATGAGGCTAGGTTTTTCTATCTTGGATGAATAAATGAAAACTGAAAAATAAAAACTAATGCAATTAATTATAAAAGAAAAAATAATCCGTCTAACAATAGTTTTCAATATAATTTTTTGCAGTAATATGAATTCTGTTATTTTCTATAAAATTAATGACTGCATTAACCTTTTGATTATTTGATATATTAAATGGGGCCACAATGTATAAAATCATACAAGAATGGCTTTTTTTGTAACAAAAGTTTTTCTTTTTTAAACGTTCGGGGTACGCATATAAACTTTGCATACGTTTGTATTTACTAATGGATTTCCAATTCACCAGTAATAAAATACCAAGCTTTTTTGATTGCAAAAACTGTCTTATGTGAGATATCATGTGTGCATACATTCTTATATGGTTCCATATAATAAATCTTATATCTATATATGGATCCACATATGAAGAGCTTAATAATTAAATTTCCATATATGAGCTCATATATTATAATACATTTCATATATTAGTCCATATATTAATTCGTATATAATAGTTTTGCCATGTATAATCCCATATATTTCCATACATGAATTCATACATACTCATATATAGTTATATTCATTCATATATTTAAAATATATGGACCATATATAATTTTTTAGCTGAGTTCTAACTTAAGGCAAACCCTTTTCAGACGAAAAATAATTTTGAAAATCGGTTCATAAATGACCGAGTTATGCCAGAAAGGAGCAAATTTCCCCTTTCCTTTGTTTGTTCTAACTTTAAGCAAAATTCTTTCAAACCAAAAAAGAATTTTGAAAATCGGTTCACAAATAGCAGAGTTATGCAAGAGGGGAGCAAATTACCCCTTCAGATTTTCGAACAAAAATTATGGGACCCAACTGCAGACAAACCCTTTCAAACAAACAAAGAATTTCGAAAATCGGTTTAAAAATTACCGAGTTATGCGTGTACAAATATAAAAAAAGAAAGAAAAAAATACACACGAATTGATAACCTCCTTCTTTTTGAAGTCGGTTAAAAATGTTATTGTGGTATATCCATAAGAGATAGACATATACCATAGCGGGGTTTTCTGTAGACCTTTTTAATGTGTACAATACATAGTACATTATTTTGATAAATTTCGTAGGGTTCAGCCTGCGTTTGCAATGTAAGCGGAAAAAATCTAATTATTTACGACATCACATTAGAAACCTCAAAAGTAACAGTATTTCTCCACTATTTAATGGATTTTATTATGCATATAAACCTTCCTCTTCAATTAATCTACATATTAAAAAAAACCGCATCTAAATCTGTTGCGTAGTTTTAAAGATTTAAGCATACATAGGGATATAGGGATAGAGAAAGCGACTTTGTTTTATACTATGTAGTAATTAGGGTGATCAACTCGGTTTTTCAACCGGTTTTAAACACGGTTTTTTCACAATACGGTTGTCGGTTTTTTCAAAATTTTGATTTTTCGAATGTCGAATAGTCCGATTTTTTTACAATTTAAAAACCGGCTGAGTCGAATACTTTTCGATTTGTTCATTTTGCAATAAAATTAGTTTTTACTATATTAAAACCTAGACCAACGTGGTCTGTTGATTTTCCTAGGTTTTTTTTTCAGTGTAAAAGTTCTAATCATTTTTTGAGCATGGCGACACTTACTGAAACATGAAATAAAACCGAAATTATTTTATGAGGTGATAGCAGAGGCGAATTTAATTGGCCTTATGGTGTGCAATGGATGTCAAAATACAGTTGCAAAAAGTGTTTTTTAGTTTTGTTGACATATTTCTTCATATTTTATAAAGAGGTAGATATCAACCTTGTCCATTTATTCATATGTATATACCATTAAGGAATAAACTCTACATACACCCATCATTTTTGGTGTTTGAGGAAACTTGGAAAGAAATTGAAAAAACTAATTATGCCAATATTTAGGGTGCTAATAAATATGTGTATACAAAATATAAAAATTAAAAAATAATTACAATAAGAACAACATATTAGACCATATTTGGATGCCATTTGTTGACGGCTTGGTACCGGAAATCACAGCATTTTCAAACAAGTTGACGACATCAAACATTTTGCACGTATTTTTTCATGTATTTTATGCCTGTATGTAGACTGTTTTCCTATTTATTTGGAATATTTTTGCTACTTACTTATTTTTTTGTATAAAATTTGTAAATATTGGCATAATTAATTTTTTGAGTTTCTTCCCAAATTTTCACAAACCCTAAAAATGATGGTTGTATGTAAAGTTTATTCCTTGACTGTATATTATATATACATATTTATGTATTATACATAAGTATATGAAGTTAATTTTTATGTTTTACCATTAATTTTTGTATTGTTTTATTATATTTACATGAACTGTTAACTCTTCTTTTTAATGAAGCAATTTAAAATCAAAATTTTATAATAATTTTCTTACTTAAAACAACCGGTTGACCAGGTTTTCCTTAATTGTTAAAACCGAAACCTGGTTTTTCACAATTTCAAGTAATCGAACTATTTGAAAACCTGTTTCTGGAAAAAGTCGAATAATCGATCACACTAGTAGTGATACTATTCTTTCAAGGCATTATGCATAGTTCTTAAATATATATTTTTTGATGTGTAAACATCTACTACGCTAGGGGGGTAAAAATCTTTTGACTTTGATTTCGTTGCTGAGATTTCTTTGCATTGTCAAATCGGTGTGAGCTATGTATAACAGGGCTGTTAGATATGGCGATTTCTCGCCAAACGTGGCGATTTTTCAAATTGTTTGGCGTCCAAATTTTTGGTTTGGCGACATGGTGATTTTTCTGGCGATAAATAAATTTGCTGGCGATTTTCCTGGCGATAAATGAACTTGTTGGCGATTATTATGGCTATTTTTTACCAAAGCTTAACACCAAAATTTGTATAATTCAAGAAAATTAGTTTGTTGAAGGAGTAGTTTCAAAAGTAAATCCTACCAAAACTCGTCTGCAAGAAGTTAAAACAATTTGATTTTAATGATTTTTCTTACACTGTGGAATTTGGATGACAAAAATTTACAAAAAATAATTTTAGCGATTTTATGTCCAATTTTGGAGATTTTCTGATAAATTTTGATACGATCATTTTATAAAAATTTATATTAAAAAAGTGTTATATAAAAACAAATTTATTATCAAATATTTACTAAGAAAAACTACATAAAACTGATTTTTGGCGACTTTTGGCGATTTTTAAAATCAATTTGGCGAAATAGGTTGGAAAAAATCTGACAACCCTGATGTATAAGTGTATTAGTGTCTGAAAGAAGCAATACCAAGCAGAGAAACAAGTCGACCGGCTCGAAGCCGACGGTGTGCCGCCGCCGGTTATTTTTCTGTATATTTCCGTACACCAAAGGTGAAAAAGAACCGTAAGAGCTACGGACTTGAAATTTGGACACAATGTGTAGACATTTGGACACTACAACAACAAATACATGAGAGCTAAAAACTAAAGGGTGTTTTAAAACGAGCAACGAAAAATTTTAAAATCCCATGTAATATACATACAATTGTATGTACATATATACACTTGAAATTTATAAAGTTAGTGTATTTTTATACAGACTACAACAATTAACACTAAATTTAAAAAATTTAAATCAATGGGTGTTCCATCAGTTAATGCAATTTTGACTTTGTAATTTTGACAACTTGCTGTATCTTGGAAACCGTAAGAGCAAAACTCCTGAAATTTTCAAAAACGGTAAAACTAAAAAATCAAAAAAATATAAAATCGCCAAATATAAAAAAATCGCCAAAAACAAACTAAAATCGACAAAACGAAAAAAGAACCAAACTAAACAAAATTTCTAGGACTAAAATAAATCGCGAAAAACCGGAAAAATCGCCAAAATGAAAAAAATCGCCTAAATAAAAAACCCCAAAAACAGAAAAAAATCGCCAAAATGAAAAAAACCCAAAAAAAAAACAGAAAAAAATCGCCAAAATGAAAAAATCGCCAAAATTAGAAAAAAAAATTGCGATAATTAAAAAAACCCAAAAAGAGAAAAAAAAACGCCAAAACGAGAAAAAGCGATATAACTGAAAGAAAAAATCGTTTAAACTTAAAAAAATTAAAAAAAGGAAGAAAGCTAAATCAAAAAAATATGATCAAAACCGAATGTGCGCGAGCCAAAGTCGCACTTTACTGAATTTATTTTAATTGCAATGCGTACACAACAACAAGAACAGCAACAACTAAACGATGGACAACAAGAATTAAAAATTAAAAAGTAAAAGTAAAGTCATATACCAAGAATGAGCACTGCAGTACCACTAAAGTTTCAATAAAAACAATAAAAAATGTTTAACAAGTAAATTTTTACTGATTACTAAAATTTTTTTCTACAATTTTTATAAATTGCCTGAATGATTTGTTAAATGATGAGATGCATTGAATTTTCAGTAATCAGTAATGCCCGTATTCACAATGAAATTCTACCAAGTGGCTAAAGTTTCAAAATTTGAATGCAAAAACTTTGCAACTTGCTACAATTTTATTATGATTACGGCCCTACAATTTTACTAGTAATGCAAATTAAATTTCATTAGCAGTAAAAATTTACTGAATTTTTTTTAGTTATCAGTAAATTTACTGCTTACTGCAATTTTGAATGCAGTACATATACATATACTGCAGTGTGCCCATTTACTAACCAAATAAGTTTAATAAAACAAACAAAAACCAACAAATGCATATGTATTTACAATATTGAAAGTTTTGATACTTTTAATTAATTAATTTAAAAAAAGATACTAAAAGCATAAGTAATTCCAACTTAAAAAAAAATTCATTACTAGATGTTTACACATCTCCTCTGTGATCGGACTCACATTGCTTTTTTTAAATGAACATTCTGTATTTCTTAATAAGTTCTTCACTTGGAATCTAATCTTTGAAAAGTGTCTACTTTAAGTGTATTTGATAATTGTTTAGTAATGCTAATTTATGTTTATACTTTATGTTTTTTCAGGGTCCGAAAATAATTGTTATTCTTGAGTTTTTAAAGAAAAACATCAAGTACAAGGAAATGTCGTACAGCCTAGGCAATCATACCATTTTGATTGTTTTCAATTAGATTTTTCAAAACTCAAATGATTTAAAAATTTCAGATTTTTATTTTTTTGAGCAGAAATATTTTTTGTTTTCTGATTTTTATTTTTTGAGCAGAAATAAAAATCATTTCCTGATTTTTATTTTTTTTAGCAGAAATAAAAATCAATTTCTGATTTTTATTTTTCTGAGCAGAAATAACTGTTATTTCATGATTTTTATTTTTTTTGAGCAAAAATAAAAATCAATTTCTTATTTTTACATTAAACGTAACAAATAATTTGTATATGCACATGTTGTACATTGTACATCGCTGCTGGCCAAAGAAGCGCTAGAGTGCCGAACATCAATCGGCTTTTTGTACAAATGAATGCACATACGCTTATACATTATTCTCGGTTTTCTCTCTGTGGGCAGCATTGTTGTACATACATTTGTATGTACATAAATATATAGCTACTACGATGAGATCGACCTGTGGACATTCCGCCAACGATAAAAATATGGTGGTCACCAAAAAGGGTTGTATTCAGCGTTGCCATAATATTTTTTTGGAAAACTGAAAATTTAGAATAAAAAAACTGATTTTCATGTGAAAAAAATGTTCATAAAAATTCTTTAGTATTTTGTTAATTTGTTTTGGGGGGAGGGGGTGTTAACCGATCGTCTATACATGATATATTTTTATATCATGACTTGATAATGTTTGTCAAGTTGTTACGTTTTACCATCTCGAATAGTTCGATTACTTGAAATTATGAAAAACCAGGTTTCGGTTTTAACAATTAAGGAAAAACTGGTCAACCGGTTTTTTAAGTAAGAAAATTATTATAATTATATAATTATTATCATTAAAAAGAAGAGTTAACAAACAGTTCATGTAAATATAATAAAACAATACAAAAATTAATGGTAAAACATAAAAATTAACTTCATATACTTATGTATAATACATAAATATGTATATATGATATACAGTCAAGGAATAAACTCTACATACAACCATCATTTTTAGGTTTGTGAAAATTTGGGAAGAAACTCAAAAAATTAATTATGCCAATATTTACAAATTTTATACAAAAAAATGAAAAAATAAGTAATTAGCAAAAATATTCCAAATAAATAGGAAAACAGTCTACATACAGGCATAAAATACATGAAAAAATACGTGCAAAATGTTTGATGTCGTCAACTTGTTTGAAAATGCTGTGATTTCCGGTACCAAGCCGTCAACAAATGGCATCCAAATATGGTCTAATATGTTGTTCTTATTGTAATTATTTTTTAATTTTTATATTTTGTATACACATATTTATTAGCACCCTAAATATTGGCATAATTAGTTTTTTCAATTTCTTTCCAAGTTTCCTCAAACACCAAAAATGATGGGTGTATGTAGAGTTTATTCCTTAATGGTATATACATATGAATAAATGGACAAGGTTGATATCTACCTCTTTATAAAATATGAAGAAATATGTCAACAAAACTAAAAAACACTTTTTGCAACTGTATTTTGACATCCATTGCACACCATAAGGCCAATTAAATTCGCCTCTGCTATCACCTCATAAAATAATTTCGGTTTTATTTCATGTTTCAGTAAGTGTCGCCATGCTCAAAAAATGATTAGAACTTTTACACTGAAAAAAAAACTTAGGAAAATTAACAGAACACGGTCTAAGTTTTAATATAGTAAAAACTAATTTTATTGCAAAATGAACAAATCGAAAAGTATTCGACTCAGCCGGTTTTTAAATTGCAAAAAAATCGGACTATTCGACATTCGAAAAATCAAAATTTTGAAAAAACCGACAACCGTATTGTGAAAAAACCGGGTTTAAAACCGGTTGAAAACCCGAGTTGATCACCCTAATCACTACATAGTATAAAACAAAGTCGCTTTCTCTGTCCCTATATCCCTATGTATGCTTAAATCTTTAAAACTACGCAACAGATTTAGATGCGGTTTTTTTTTTTAATATGTAGATTAATTGAAGAGGAAGGTTTATATGCATAATAAAATCCATTAAATAGTGGAGAAATACTGTTACTTTTGAGGTTTCTAATATGATGTCGTAAATAATTAGATTTTTTCCGCTTACATTGCAAACGCAGGCTGAACCCTACGAAATTTATCAAAATAATGTACTATGTATTGTACACATTAAAAAGGTCTACAGAAAACCCCGCTATGGTATATGTCTATCTCTTATGGATATACCACAATAACATTTTTAACCGACTTCAAAAAAGAAGGAAGTAGTAGGGAACTGGGCATTCTGGACCAATTAAAATTGTGAAATTGTTGCTGAAATTGTTAAATTTGGGTAATTAAAATTTGAAAATTTTAAAATTCTTGAAATTTGATACCTACGAGGGTGGTTCGATTAGTCCTTTAAATATTTTTCGAGGGTGGTTCAATAAGTCTGTCTTTTTCCTAATGCCTACGGCATGCATGATAATTTTTCCTAATGCCTACGGCAATGCATGATAATTTTTTCAAATGCCGACGGCAATACATAATTATTTTTTTTTCCTAATGCCGACGGCAATACATACTTATTTTTCCTAATGCCTACGGCAATACATAATTATTTTCAAATGCCGACGGGAAAATCATGAAAATGATTTTTTCTAATACCAATGGTGAAATAGTGATTATTAATTTTTCCTAATGTCTACGGCAAAACATGTTTATTAATTTTTCCTAATGCCGACGGCAAAACATGAATATAATTTTTTTTCAAATGCCGACGGCAAAACATGATTATTTTTTTCAAATGCCGACGGCAAAAAATTAATATAATTTTTTCAAATGCCGACGGGAAAATGATTTTTCCTAATGACGACGGGAAAACGTGAAAGTTATTTTTTCTAATGCTAATGTAGGTGTTGCTAGACTGTGGGAATTTAAGGCTGACCGTGATTTGAGTGGGCGGCGTTGTTGCCGTAATATGTAACCATAGGAATTTGTGGATGTGTCTGTCTGTCTGTGAGAATTTAGGTGAAGGTTTGATTGGCAGGGGGCGGGGTGTACTTGAGGTAGATCGATTGCGTGTGTAGTTGTGTGTGAATGTGTGTGTATGTGTGTGTGTGTGTGTGTGTGTGTGTGTATGTTTGTAGGAATTTCAATGTGTGTATTTCTGTAAGGCTGATTGTGATTTATGAGGGGTGAGGTGTTCTAGTAATATGCAACCGGGGGAATCTGTGTGTTTGTATGTCTGTAGGAGTTTAAGGCTGACCATGATTTGGGTGGGCAGGGTTGTTGACGTAATATGTAGCCATGGGGATTTGTGAATGTGTCTCTCTATAGTAGTTTAAGGTTGATCGTGATTTGAGGTGGGTGAGGATGTTGTTGAGGTAAATTGGTTATGCGTATGTATGTATGTATGTATTTTTGTAAGAATTTAAGATGATTGTGATTTATTAGGGGCGAGGTGTTCTTGTAATATGTAGCCGTGAGAATCTATGTGTATAGACGTCTGTAGAAGTTTAAGACTATCTGTAATTTCAGGTAGGTGAGAGTGTTGTGTTGTTGAGATTAATCTTATATATTGTATATGTATGTATGATCATGGGAATTTGTGTATGTATATCTGAGGGAGAATTTAAGGCTCGTCATGATTTGCAAAAGGTGGGGTGTTGTTTAAATTTTCTTGAATATTTCTTATATGAATTCTGCTATGTGTGTGTATTTGAGGTGGTATTTATATGTAGGTAGAAATAAATTGTTTTCAACATCGACATTTGGTACTATAAAATACTATCATATATCTGGACTTCCCTAATCCTAGTATGCTTTTGTACTTACGATTGCTTTATATTTTCTCATGCTTAAATTTGTCTCGCGTTGAAGTCGGTCTGTGTGAAATTTGTTTATATTACAGATTTTGTTTATTTAACTACATTCGTCTTCTTTGACTGAAAGAGTTATCTACACACAGAGAAAAACCAACTCGAAATCAGTAAGAACCATGCTGAATTAATAAGAACCATTAGCGAAGGTTTAGTCATATTGAAATTTCTTATTTCAATATGGACAAAATATTAATTTACAGTATTCATTTATTAAACTCATTAGTTTGTAGATATCTCAATATACATTTTCTATTATATTAAAAATTATTGAATTAATGTGATGAATTCTTATTTTTAAGCTGCAGATTTTCCCTGAGTGTATGGATTGTTTATATTTGCATTGTGCTTTAACTAAACGACGCTTCATATATTTTCATGATGTAGATCTAATAAATACTTAAGCATTGACAAGAAATTTGATATGTATACATACATATCTACAAATTGATTTTATGTATGTATGTATGTATGTATGTATGTATGTATGTACATATATATGTACATACAAATAAGTGTTCAACTCAATCTTTGAATAAATTTTTTATTTTATTTTTTGTCATGTGATGTCTGTTGTTGGTGAAATTAAAAACATTTTAATTTTTATCTGCGTTTACTTAAAAGTTTGTGAGGATTTTCTGTTGTAAGTAAAACTGAATTCTTGAAGATATGTACTTACATACTCTATAGTAATAGTAACTATAATGGAAATATTTCTTATACTTAATTTACAGTTTTTTAAAGTATAGGGTATAAAATTTTTTCTAGCTATAGCCTTCTACATTTATTTTGGAAAACTTGCTTTGCTTTTTAAAAATGTATAAACATTTTTAAATGAAACTGATCCGGCACTCCAGCTTAGGTACTGATAGTTTTTTTGTTGTTGTTAGTTAACTTACTTATTTTTTATTTTTTATTGATAAACATTGGAAATCAAAAGGGAGTTTTATATTGTAATTATTATTTTCATAATTGTTGAAAACAATCGCTGCTTTTTGTTTGTTTTTTGCGATGAAATCATTTGAATTACTTTTGCAACTTTACGCGTTTATAAAAATTATGTTATTTTCTATATTTCTTAATTTATAAGACTTTTAGACTTTGTCCTTTAGGGGTTATATATTCTATTATACGATTATGAATAAGAATGCAGTAAGCTGATGTATTTGCTTACTGCTTCAAATTAAAATTTTATTATATTGAATAAAAGGAGTTTTTTTTTCTTAAACTCTGATGCAGTTAGAAGCGCTGGAGATTCTTTCATATAACAGCTTTTTTGATAATTTTTGATACATAGTATAATATAGAATTGGATAACATTTATTTTTAATTTTTATGTTAAGAAGTACGGGTATGAGACTGAATTTAAATGTACTTTTAAATTAGTTAAATCATAATGAACAAACATATTTTCTTCTTTAATAGCGATCAACAGAAAACGAACTCGTTTTCATATAATTTAGGTATACCCTATCGACGGCTCCTCTAGGATACAAGATGACTTTGTATGACGAAATTTCTGTTGCTTTATACTGATAATATGTTTACATTAATAAGATACATATACATATGTTTATTTTATGAACGGTGAGCACCTATGGCTTTTATTTAATGTTCTATATGACTTTTTTTTTCATTTTATTAAAGTTCAGCGTATTGTATATATATTTCTGAAATGTTTAAGTGTGTTTTGTGTGCCCATCGGGCAGAGTGTACGTATTAGTTGGTCGGTCAGTCTCTATTTTTATTTATTTTTTTTTTCTTCTAATGTGCCACTCCTTTTTCAGATTTTACTACTTGGAATACAGAATTTTTGTCTAATTTTTTGGTGGGTATATACATTAGGTATGTAGAAATTAGTTTAGATACAAAGAAATGCATGTTTAATATACAACTATTGTATCAAATCGATCTCAAATAACTCAGTTACCTCTACCAGCAATTCACCGTTGGTGTATTCATAAAGTGTTAGAAACAATGAAATATCTATGTTTTGAGAGAATTTTTCCCCTCAAGTATTTCTACATGAGGTTTGAGGGGTCAATCACTGTCGCATTCATATGTAATGATTATTCACTTAAAAAACGTCATCATCACCATCAATCATCTCCGTATACAATACATTCATGAGTTGGGTTGATCCAGATACAATTGCTGTCTCATCACCTTCTAACAGCTTTATATATTTTGCTAGTATGCATGCCTTAGCATGCTTCTATCGATAGTGACGTAAGAGTCCGAGATGTAGTAGTGTTACAATTAAAAATCTTTACTATTAGAATTTACCAGTTCGCTCTTTTGAATTTTTGCAAAGTAGATACATATGTATGTATTTCATTGACCACAAAATCATAAAATTTCTTTGCTTACAAAATTGTATGACGTGAGGATTTTTTTTTGAAATTATACATGCTTCGGCATGCTTTCATTTTTTTTCAATAAATTTATGTAATACTCATACAGATACAGATATAAAGTAAGATCTGTTTACTGTATATTTTAAAATTTATGCATGCTTCAGCATGATTCTAGTTGAAGCGTATATTCATTCACTAAGTTTGTTTGATACTTATTCATACACATGTACATTCTTAAAGATTGGATATCAAAGTCCAATTTCCGTAGTTTATCTATATTTTCTAAAGATCTAATAGCTAAAGAAATAAATAGAGTGAAGATCTTCTATAATAAGCCCATTTTCATATTGTAAAATTTTGCGTGCTAGCGCTTTCGATGGGAAAATATACATACAACTTTATAAAAAGTGATAATATGATGTGCTGCTGAATATTGCACTATGTTATAGTTCATTTTAAACACTGAAGTTTTAGCAATATTTCATTCAGACCAACAAGTTGAGAGAATTCCACTACATTTAGTTAATTATCTTTCTTAAGACCCATCATTCCTAATCAATCCTACAAAAAACAACACAAACTAGATTTTTCGTTTTAATTTTATTTTTATTAAATTCAACATTCATTCTTCAAATTACTTTATACTATATTAAGTAGCTTTTCCTCATTTGTTGAGTTGACTTTAATAGGAGACATTTTAATGGTACGATGAACATTTCTATTGCATGCATTGAGTAAATCTTTATACATACCAATCCACTTATATGAACCATTAAAGCTAATTCTTTTCACATCATACCTTTCAATGATCTATTAAATCATTCTAATATTGATGCTTTCATATTAAGTAATGTTTAATCTTCTATTTATGTATGAGTTTTCCCAAGTATTTATTAAAAAATTCTTTAGAATCATCTGTTTGTAAGTTTTTTGGTACCCGTACCACTTCAAAAATATTTTCCATTGCCTTGGTTTTTAGAGTGCAGCTTTTATTTTCAGCTGTACTTTGAGAATGTGTCAATTACAGTCTTCAAAAATCTACAATTTCTATTTTCTGTAGAATAGTTCTACATTTCACCTAACTTAGCTCCATAAAACATCATATATTCCTGTCATTACATCTCTACAAGCACAAACAGTTGTTGAAATTTAATATGGACTTCGTTAACTAAATTCCTTTTTAAAGACATTGAATTGTTTCACAGATTTTTTCGAAAGTGTTGTGATCTACATCTTGCACTTTCAGCTATTTATACTAACATGTAGTTAATTTTCTAATCTATATATTTAACCGTAAACTCTTCAATTTGTTTTTAATTATTTACTTTTTAGAATTGCTTTTTCAATTTTATAACTGTCTTCTTTCTCTAATTTTATTTCACGTTGTAGTTCCTCAATTTGCATTTAAATATATTCTTGAATATTAATGCTTTAAGCTATATTATTAATTTGTCTTGTATTTTATCTTCATTCAGTTTAATGTAACTATCAACAATAGTTTGTATCTAATTCATTTATGCCTTCCAATACTGATAAGTCAGTATAAATATCTTCAGAATTGGAAGTCTATGAGTAAAATCATCGTCATCATCATTCTCAGTATTAGCATCATTAAATATGATGGTATTATCAAATATTGTTCCTTCTACTAGTTTCTTTTGGGGTACTTGTCTATATCTTGAGTGAAGGTTTCTCAGGCTTTAAACTTGTATATTTTCAACTTCTGTCTTGATTTTACTTTCTTCTTTCATAAGAATTCTTTTAATATTTATAGAACTATTTATGAATTCTTCTGCTATAGGTTTAAATGTATCTTTTAGTTGTTCACTTGTATCTATTTCACCAGTTTTTATACTACGAAGCTTTTTCTTCAACACATTTCTTGTCAACACCAACTGTTTTAAAATTTTCTCATCCAGGGCAAATAACAGGTATCAGCAATCATATCAGCTTTTCAGGACCTGGTCTGGTTTTCAGATCAGCTTATCAGGACCTGGTCTGGTTTTCAGATCAGCTTTTCAGGACCTGGTCTGGTTTTCAGATCAGCTTTTCAGGACCTGGTCTGGTTTTCAGATCACCTTATCAGGACCTGGTCTGGTTTTCAGATCAGCTTATCAGGAGCTGGTCTGGTTTTCAGATCAGCTTATCAGGAGCTGGTCTGGTTTTCAGATCAGCTTATCAGGAGCTGGTCTAGTTATCAGATCAGCTTATCAGGAGCTGGTCTGGTTTTCAGATCAGCTTATCAGGAGCTGGTCTGGTTTTCAGATCAGCTTATCAGGAGCTGATCTGATTTTTAGATCAGCTTATCAGGTAACAGATCAGGCTATCAGGAGCTGTTCAGATTTTCATTTCAAGATATCTGAGTCAGATTTAGTTATCAGTGTACAAGTAGCTAGCCATTTATAACATTTATATACATGAAGTTTAAAGTCAGATGAAATACGAAAAAGTAAAGTTTTATCTAGTAAAATTATTTTCTATAACGATCATCGTTTAATTCACTATCTTTGCTTATAATCAAAAATCCATATTTATCCTTTCAACATGCTTTTTATTTTTCTCACCTAACTTAAACATTAAATATACATTATGATGATCTCTTATTAAATGTTTGGTGATTCTGGTGTAAGTTTTACATAAGTAGAATGAATCAACATTCTTATCTCTCCCCATACAAAAATATGCTTCCCATACGCATCATCGTTAAATATCATATTGGAATTACTTTGGACTGAAATAACAGATTCACTATCGGTAAATTTTGTACTATATTATTATTTTAATTGATGTAATTAATTTCTTCAGATATTTATATCTGGGGTGATATAAAGATTTTGAGTATAAATAAATGTTCTCAAAATTTAAGTCCATTAGGACTTTCTAGCAAGCCAATCATAGCGTTTTTTTTTCGTAATTTGACAGGTCAACTATTGTTGCACGAATAGAATTTGATATAAGGGAACTATGATTTATTTTTGAACTATCGTTCGATGAATCATCAATATTTCGTACCAAGGTATTTTAGGTTGTTTTACTAACCGCATTTATGTAGCTAAATACATTTTATAAATATTATCTCTTATTATAAAAAAATAAACTAATACAGCTATACCATATCAGAAAATATTTTCTGAAATCGTATAGCTGCATTAGTTTATTTTTTCTATAATAAGAGATAATGATCCACACTCATAATCAAAACAGCATAAGAATATCCTTTGTTTTGACTATGAGTATGGATCAATATTTATGAAATGCGTTTAGTTACAAAAATGTGGTTAGTAAAACAAAGTATATTTTAACAGCCTTATTTATAACACTTATTAGGGCTTTATAAAGACTTTTTAAGAAAAAATTTTTATAAAAAATTTGTTTTAAAAAGCCTTTACAAAGCCTTAATAAGTTTTATAAATAATGCTGTAAGAGTTTAAAATCAGTATTTTGTATGATAATACTGATTTGAAACTCTTAAAATATTCTTTGTTTTGACTATGAGTAGGGGCCATTATCTCTTATTATAGGACAAATAAAATAATATAGCTATACGATTTCAGAAAATATTTTCTGATATCGTATAGCTACATTATTTGATTTTTCTATAATAAGAGATAATATTTATGAAATACATTTCATAAATATTGGCGCATACTCATAGTAAAAACAACCTAAAAATACCTTGGTACGAAATATTGATGAATCATCAAAATTTCATACCATCCTATATTTATGTTGTTTTACTAATCGCATTTTGTAAATAAATGCATTTCATAAATATTATCTATTATTATAGAAAGAATCAAATAGTATGGTTATATGATATTAGAAAACATGATTTCTGATATCATATAATCATACTATTTTATTTTTCTATAATAAGAGATAATGACTCTACTCATAGTCAAAACAAAGGATATTTATATGCTGTTTTGATTATGAGTATGCGTCAATATTTATGAAATGCTTTTAGTTATAAAATGCGGTTAGTAAAACAAAGTATATTTTAAGTGTTTAAAACCACCATTTTTATGGTAATAGCGGTTTTAAACACTTAAAGCATACTTTATTTTGACTATGAGCATGAGCTGATATTTATGAAATGGATTTTATAAATATTGACTCATACCCTTAGTCAAAACAACATAAATAATTCTTGGTACGAAATATTGATGATTCATCGAACGATAGTTCAAAAATTAATCATAGTTCCCTTATATCAAATTCTATTCGTGCAACAATAGTTGACCTGTCAAATTACGAAAAAAAAACGCTATGATTGGCTTGCTAGAAAGTCCTAATGGACTTAAATTTTGAGAACATTTATTTATACTCAAAATCTTTATATCACCCCAGATATAAATATCTGAAGAAATTAATTACATCAATTAAAATAATAATATAGTACAAAATTTACCGATAGTGAATCTGTTATTTCAGTCCAAAGTAATTCCAATATGATATTTAACGATGATGCGTATGGGAAGCATATTTTTGTATGGGGAGAGATAAGAATGTTGATTCATTCTACTTATGTAAAACTTACACCAGAATCACCAAACATTTAATAAGAGATCATCATAACGTATATTTAATGTTTAAGTTAGGTGAGAAAAATAAAAAGCATGTTGAAAGGATAAATATGGATTTTTGATTATAAGCAAAGATAGTGAATTAAACGATGATCGTTATAGAAAATAATTTTACTAGATAAAACTTTACTTTTTCGTATTTCATCTGACTTTAAACTTCATGTATATAAATGTTATAAATGGCTAGCTACTTGTACACTGATAACTAAATCTGACTCAGATATCTTGAAATGAAAATCTGAACAGCTCCTGATAGCCTGATCTGTTACCTGATAAGCTGATCTAAAAATCAGATCAGCTCCTGATAAGCTGATCTGAAAACCAGACCAGCTCCTGATAAGCTGATCTGAAAACCAGACCAGCTCCTGATAACCTGATCTGATAACTAGACCAGCTCCTGATAAGCTGATCTGAAATCCAGACCAGCTCCTGATAAGCTGATCTGAAAACCAGACCAGCTCCTGATAAGCTGATCTGAAAACCAGACCAGGTCCTGATAAGCTGATCTGAAAACCAGACCAGGTCCTGAAAAGCTGATCTGAAAACCAGACCAGGTCCTGAAAAGCTGATCTGAAAACC
Organism: Tachina grossa; assembly: GCA_949987645.1. Lineage (NCBI taxonomy): Eukaryota > Metazoa > Arthropoda > Insecta > Diptera > Tachinidae > Tachina > Tachina grossa. Next base: position 81,323,975 of record OX465278.1, on the reverse strand, counting down.
AGACCAGGTCCTGATAAGCTGATCTGAAAACCAGACCAGGTCCTGAAAAGCTGATCTGAAAACCAGACCAGGTCCTGATAAGCTGATCTGAAAACCAGACCAGGTCCTGAAAAGCTGATCTGAAAACCAGACCAGCTCCTGAAAAGCTGATATGATTGCTGATACCTGTTATTTGCCCTGGATGAGAAAATTTTAAAACAGTTGGTGTTGACAAGAAATGTGTTGAAGAAAAAGCTTCGTAGTATAAAAACTGGTGAAATAGATACAAGTGAACAACTAAAAGATACATTTAAACCTATAGCAGAAGAATTCATAAATAGTTCTAAAAATATTAAAAGAATTCTTATGAAAGAAGAAAGTAAAATCAAGACAGAAGTTGAAAATATACAAGTTTAAAGCCTGAGAAACCTTCACTCAAGATATAGACAAGTACCCCAAAAGAAACTAGTAGAAGGAACAATATTTGATAATACCATCATATTTAATGATGCTAATACTGAGAATGATGATGACGATGATTTTACTCATAGACTTCCAATTCTGAAGATATTTATACTGACTTATCAGTATTGGAAGGCATAAATGAATTAGATACAAACTATTGTTGATAGTTACATTAAACTGAATGAAGATAAAATACAAGACAAATTAATAATATAGCTTAAAGCATTAATATTCAAGAATATATTTAAATGCAAATTGAGGAACTACAACGTGAAATAAAATTTGAGAAAGAAGACAGTTATAAAATTGAAAAAGCAATTCTAAAAAGTAAATAATTAAAAACAAATTGAAGAGTTTACGGTTAAATATATAGATTAGAAAATTAACTACATGTTAGTATAAATAGCTGAAAGTGCAAGATGTAGATCACAACACTTTCGAAAAAATCTGTGAAACAATTCAATGTCTTTAAAAAGGAATTTAGTTAACGAAGTCCATATTAAATTTCAACAACTGTTTGTGCTTGTAGAGATGTAATGACAGAAATATATGATGTTTTATGGAGCTAAGTTAGGTGAAATGTAGAACTATTCTACAGAAAATAGAAATTGTTGATTTTTGAAGACTGTAATTGACACATTCTCAAAGTACAGCTGAAAATAAAAGCTGCACTCTAAAAACCAAGGCAATGGAAAATATTTTTGAAGTGGTACGGGTACCAAAAAACTTACAAACAGATGATTCTAAAGAATTTTTTAATAAATACTTGGGAAAACTCATACATAAATAGAAGATTAAACATTACTTAATATGAAAGCATCAATATTAGAATGATTTAATAGATCATTGAAAGGTATGATGTGAAAAGAATTAGCTTTAATGGTTCATATAAGTGGATTGGTATGTATAAAGATTTACTCAATGCATGCAATAGAAAAGTTCATCGTACCATTAAAATGTCTCCTATTAAAGTCAACTCAACAAATGAGGAAAAGCTACTTAATATAGTATAAAGTAATTTGAAGAATGAATGTTGAATTTAATAAAATTAAAACGAAAAATCTAGTTTGTGTTGTTTTTTGTAGGATTGATTAGGAATGATGGGTCTTAAGAAAGATAATTAACTAAATGTAGTGGAATTCTCTAAACTTGTTGGTCTGAATGAAATATTGCTAAAACTTCAGTGTTTAAAATGAACTATAACATAGTGCAATATTCAGCAGCACATCATATTATCACTTTTTATAAAGTTGTATGTATATTTTCCCATCGAAAGCGCTAGCACGCAAAATTTTACAATATGAAAATGGGATTATTATAGAAGATCTTCACTCTATTTATTTCTTTAGCTATCAGATCTTTAGAAAATATAGATAAACTACGGAAATTGGACTTTGATATCCAATCTTTAAGAATGTACATGTGTATGAATAAGTATCAAACAAACTTAGTGAATGAATATACGCTTCAACTAGAATCATGCTGAAGCATGCATAAATTTTAAAATATACAGTAAACAGATCTTACTTTATATCTGTATCTGTATGAGTATTACATAAATTTATAGAAAAAAAAAATGAAAGCATGCCGAAGCATGTATAATTTCAAAAAAAAAAAAAAATCCTCACGTCATACAATTTTGTAAGCAAAGAAATTTTATGATTTTGTGGTCAATGAAATACATACATATGTATCTACTTTGCAAAAATTCAAAAGAGCGAACTGGTAAATTCTAATAGTAAAGATTTTTAATTGTAACACTACTACATCTCGGACTCTTACGTCACTATCGATAGAAGCATGCTAAGGCATGCATACTAGCAAAATATATAAAGCTGTTAGAAGGTGATGAGACAGCAATTGTATCTGGATCAACCCAACTCATGAATGTATTGTATACGGAGATGATTGATGGTGATGATGACGTTTTTTAAGTGAATAATCATTACATATGAATGCGACAGTGATTGACCCCTCAAACCTCATGTAGAAATACTTGAGGGGAAAAATTCTCTCAAAACATAGATATTTCATTGTTTCTAACACTTTATGAATACACCAACGGTGAATTGCTGGTAGAGGTAACTGAGTTATTTGAGATCGATTTGATACAATAGTTGTATATTAAACATGCATTTCTTTGTATCTAAACTAATTTCTACATACCTAATGTATATACCCACCAAAAAATTAGACAAAAATTCTCTATTCCAAGTAGTAAAATCTGAAAAAGGAGTGGCACATTAGAAGAAAAAAAAATAAATAAAAATAGAGACTGACCGACCAACTAATACGTACACTCTGCCCGATGGGCACACAAAACACACTTAAACATTTCAGAAATATATATACAATACGCTGAACTTTAATAAAATGAAAAAAAAGTCATATAGAACATTAAATAAAAGCCATAGGTGCTCACCGTTCATAAAATAACCATATGTATATGTATCTTATTAATGTAAACATATTATCAGTATAAAGCAACAGAAATTTCGTCATACAAAGTCATCTTGTATCCTAGAGGAGCCGTCGATAGGGTATACCTAAATTATATGAAAACGAGTTCGTTTTCTGTTGATCGCTATTAAAGAAGAAAATATGTTTGTTCATTATGATTTAACTAATTTAAAAGTACATTTAAATTCAGTCTCATACCCGTACTTCTTAACATAAAAATTAAAAATAAATGTTATCCAATTCTATATTATACTATGTATCAAAAATTTTCAAAAAAGCTGTTATATGAAAGAATCTCCAGCGCTTCTAACTGCATCAGAGTTTAAGAAAAAAAAAACTCCTTTTATTCAATTTAATAAAATTTTAATTTGAAGCAGTAAGCAAATACATCAGCTTACTGCATTCTTATTCATAATCGTATAATAGAATATATAACCCCTAAAGGACAAAGTCTAAAAGTCCTATAAATTAAGAAATATAGAAAATAACATAATTTTTATAAACGCGTAAAGTTGCAAAAGTAATTCAAATGATTTTATCGCAAAAAACAAACAAAAAGCAGCGATTGTTTTCAACAATTATTGAAAATAATAATTACAATATAAAACTCCCTTTTGATTTCCAATGTTTATCAATAAAAAATAAAAAATAAGTAAGTTAACTAACAACAAAAAAAAAACTATCAGTACCTGAGCTGGAGTGCCGGATCAGTTTCATTTAAAAATGTTTATACATTTTTAAAAAGCAAAGCAAGTTTTCCAAAATAAATGTAGAAGGCTATAGCTAGAAAAAATTTTATACCCTATACTTTAAAAAACTGTAAATTAAGTATAAGAAATATTTCTATTATAGTTACTATTACTATAGAGTATGTAAGTACATATCTTCAAGAATTCAGTTTTACTTACAACAGAAAATCCTCACAAACTTTTAAGTAAACGCAGATAAAAATTAAAATGTTTTTAATTTCACCAACAACAGACATCACATGACAAAAAATAAAATAAAAAATGTATTCAAAGATTGAGTTGAACACTTATTTGTATGTACATATATATGTACATACATACATACATACATACATACATAAAATCAATTTGTAGATATGTATGTATACATATCAAATTTCTTATCAATGCTTAAGTATTTATTAGATCTACATCATGAAAATATATGAAGCGTCGTTTAGTTAAAGCACAATGCAAATAATTATAAACAATCCATACACTCAGGGAAAATCTGCAGCTTAAAAATAAGAATTCATCACATTAATTCAATAATTTTTAATATAATAGAAAATGTATATTGAGATATCTACAAACTAATGAGTTTAATAAATGAATACTGTAAATTAATATTTTGTCCATATTGAAATAAGAAATTTCAATATGACTAAACCTTCGCTAATGGTTCTTATTAATTCAGCATGGTTCTTACTGATTTCAAGTTGGTTTTTCTCTGTGTGTATATAACTCTTTCAGTCAAAGAAGACGAATGTAGTTAAATAAACAAAATCTGTAATATAAACAAATTTCACACAGACCGACTTCAACGCGAGACAAATTTAAGCATGAGAAAATATAAAGCAATCGTAAGTACAAAAGCATACTAGGATTAGGGAAGTCCAGATATATGATAGTATTTTATAGTACCAAATGTCGATATTGCAAACAATTTATTTCTACCTACATATAAATACCAGCTCAAATACACACACATAGCAGAATTCATATAAGAAATATCCAAGAAAATTTAAACAACACCCCACCTTTTGCAAATCATGACGAGCCTTAAATTCTCCCTCAGATATACATACACAAATTCCCATGATCATACATACATATACAATATATAAGATTAATCTCAACAACACAACACTCTCACCTACCTGAAATTACAGATAGTCTTAAACTTCTACACACGTCTATACACATAGATTCTCACGGCTACATATTACAAGAACACCTCGCCCCTAATAAATCACAATCATCTTAAATTCTTACAAAAATACATACATACATACATACGCATAACGAATTTACCTCAACAACATCCTCACCCACCTCAAATCACGATCAACCTTAAACTACTATAGAGAGACACATTCACAAATCCCCATGGCTACATATTACGTCAACAACCCTGCCCACCCAAATCATGGTCAGCCTTAAACTCCTACAGACATACAAACACACAGATTCCCCCGGTTGCATATTACTAGAACACCTCACCCCTCATAAATCACAATCAGCCTTAAGCTCCTACAGAAATACACACATTGAAATTCCTACAAACACACACACACACACACACACACACACACACACATTCACACACAACTACACACGCAATCGATCTACCTCAACTACACCCCGCCCCTGCCAATCAAACCTTCACCTAAATTCTCACAGACAGACAGACACATCCACAAATTCCTATGGTTACATATTACGGCAACAACGCCGCCCACTCAAATCACGGTCAGCCTTAAATTCCCACAGTCTAGCAACACCTACATTAGCATTAGAAAAAATAACTTTCACGTTTTCCCGCCGTCATTAGGAAAAATCATTTTCCCGTCGGCATTTGAAAAAATTATATTCATTTTTTGCCGTCGGCATTTGAAAAAAATAATCATGTTTTGCCGTCGGCATTTGAAAAAAAATTATATTCATGTTTTGCCGTCGGCATTAGGAAAAATTAATAAACATGTTTTGCCGTAGACATTAGGAAAAATTAATAATCACTATTTCACCATTGGTATTAGAAAAAATCATTTTCATGATTTTCCCGTCGGCATTTGAAAATAATTATGTATTGCCGTAGGCATTAGGAAAAATAAGTATGTATTGCCGTCGGCATTAGGAAAAAAAATAATTATGTATTGCCGTCGGCATTTGAAAAAATTATCATGCATTGCCGTAGGCATTAGGAAAAATTATCATGCATGCCGTAGGCATTAGGAAAAAGACAGACTTATTGAACCACCCTCGAAAAATATTTAAAGGACTTATCGAACCACCCTCGTAGGTATCAAATTTCAAGAATTTTAAAATTTTCAAATTTTAATTACCCAAGTTTAACAATTTCAGCAACAATTTCACAATTTTAATTGGTCCAGAATGCCCAGTTCCCTACTACTGAAGGAGGTTAACAATTCGTGTGTATTTTTTTTTCTTTCTTTTTTTATATTTGTACACGCATAACTCGGTAATTTTTAAACCGATTTTCGAAATTCTTTTTTTGTTTGAAAGGGTTTGCCTTCAGTTGGGTCCCATAATTTTTGTTCGAAGATCTGAAGGGGTAATTTGCTCCCCTCTTGCATAACTCTGCTATTTGTGAACCGATTTTCAAAATTCTTTTTTGGTTTGAAAGAATTTTGCTTAAAGTTAGAACAAACATTTTTTTTTTCGAAAATCGAAAGGGAAAATTTGCTCCTTTCTGGCATAACTCGGTCATTTATGAACCGATTTTCAAAATTATTTTTCGTCTGAAAAGGGTTTGCCTTAAGTTAGAACTCAGCTAAAAAAATTATATATGGTCCATATATTTTAAATATATGAATGAATATAACTATATATGAGTATGTATGAATTCATGTATGGAAATATATGGGATTATACATGGCAAAACTATTATATACGAATTAATATATGGACTAATATATGAAATGTATTATAATATATGAGCTCATATATGGAAATTCAATTATTAAGCTCTTCACATGTGGATCCATATATAGATATAAGATTTATTATATGGAACCATATAAGAATGTATGCACACATGATATCTCACATAAGACAGTTTTTGCAATCAAAAAAGCTTGGTATTTTATTACTGGTGAATTGGAAATCCATTACTAAATACAAACGTATGCAAAGTTTAAAAAAGAAAAACTTTTGTTACAAAAAAAAAACCATTCTTGTATGATTTTATACCCCCATTTAATATATAAAATAAGCAAAAGGTTAATGCAGTCATTAATTTTATAGAAAATAACAGAATTCATATTACTGCAAAAAATTATATTGAAAACTATTGTTAGACGGATTATTTTTTCTTTTATAATTAATTGCATTAGTTTTTATTTTTCAGTTTTCATTTATTCATCCAAGATAGAAAAACCTAGCCTCATGGCTAATATTAATTAATAAATAATTTGCAACAATATTAATATATATAAAATTAAATAAATAAATAAAAAAAATATCTAGTATCGAATAAAATAGATAACATTATAAAAAATAAAAAAATAAGAAATTTAAAATTCACTACAAGGAAGAGCTACTCAGTCGTATCTCTCGAAATAGTTTCCTCTTGTAAGTGTCAACAGAGCAGTTAAATGCCCTTAAAACAACCGGCAATTCGTGATAATCCCTTGCCACTTTTACATAAAATGATTGCTCTAATATGGATGTTAGCCTGGGAATCCTCAACTGTCTATTTCTATGCGACCTACCAAACTCGAAGAACTCTATTAGGTATAAAGGCACTTGTAATTTAATAACTTTGTAAAAGTGTATTAGGTTCCTATGCTTAAGAAAATCAGCAAAACACAATCCTAAAATTTTTTGCACATAAGGTGATACATGTTGTCGCATTCTAAGAGAATAGAGATATCTAACAACTCTATTTAATGTTAACTTAACTTTTCTGAGCACATACCCATATGTTCCAGAATAGAAGTGTATTATATAAGGTATATAATAACAATGGCATTATCATTGCATGGACAATCTGGTTCTTAATGTGAAAAGGTAATACTAAGTCCAAACTATATAACCGGCGCAATATAAAGCTAGCCTTCGATACTACCGAATTAATGTGACTTTCAAAATTCAACTTTACATCAATAATGAGGTCAAGGCATATAATATATATATATAATATAATTTTATCAACAAATTCAGTGGAAACACCGTCTAACACAATAGTGTAATTATCACTTCTACAAGGATTAACCGAAAGTTCATTATCAGTCATCCATCCGTAAAGTAAACCAACAGTATAGTCTATCATATTCTGTAAAACATCAGGAAATTCCGAATCACCTTTAAATAATAGTTGCATGTCATCTGCAAATGAAAATGGCTGACATATATTGTTGGATAAAATTCCAAACAAGTCGTTGACAAACACTATGAATAGTAAAGAACCCAATACAGACCCTTGTGGCACACCACTATATACAGGAAGCATATCTGAACCGCAGCCTTTACTTATAACATACTGCTTTCTATCTGAAAAAACCAATCTACATGCTGACCTAGAAAACCCATAAAAACTAGACAATTTACTGACCAAAAGAGAGTGATTCACCCTATCAAAAGCTTTATGATTTCTTAAATTAAATTTTATGTACGAATATAATTTTTGTGTTTTTTAAATAATTGATTTACCTTTTGACTTAAAATGAGGAATGAAATGACTTTAAGTTCGATTTTCATTATTTGTCCAAACAAATGTTTCATTAAATACAACCTCCCTATTCAAAATCTAAAAAAAGTAGTTTTAGTAATTTAATTTATTGCACTGCAGTGAGCTTTTGTGAATCAAGATAGTATGAATATGAACTTTGCATACTGTGGAGGGAATATGTACACATACATGTATGAAAATGTATGAACATATACAATCATATATGCCCATATACCCTCATTTTTCGGATCCGAACCATATATGGGATATCATATATGCTCCATACATATTTTTTTTAGCTGGGAACTTATAATTTTTTACGAAAATTGGAGGGGGAAATTTTCTCCCCTTATACATCGTAACTCCGTCATTTATGAACCGATTTTCAAAATTCAAATTTTGTTTAAAAGGGTTTGTTGCAGTTTAGTTCCATAATGTTTTTTAAATCGGTGGGGGACTTTGCTGCCGCACAAAAAATACTACGTCATATATAAACCGATTTGAATTAAAACGGTTTTAATTTTTTTTGCTTAAAAGGATTGCAGTAAATGTAAAAAGTAAATAAGTAAAAATGTAGTGTATGAATTTATATAATCCAAAGATAGCAGGAAATCTTCATGGTTTAGGGAGAGAAGAATTGTGACCAGTCTTTTTTTAGATTTCATGATTTTTTTATATTTAGTAGCTATCTATAATAGGTTTATAATCGTCTTATTTGCAATTAAAAACTGTATTTGTAAATACTCTACTAGCCGGTATTATAGAAATATGTTCGTGGTTAATTAATTAATTATTTGAATTATTTTTACTTTTTTCATTTATAAATGAAAAATTATAATAATAACAAAAATTAAAGATTTTAAAAACGCCCGAATCTTTCTAGAAAAGACGTGATATCTTCTAGGCGGCTGGACCGATTTTATTAAAACATAGCTAAGAACCTTCTCGATCAAGTCACCTTTCAAATAGAAAAAAACTAAATCAAAATCGGTCCAGCCGTTTGGTCTGTACGAGTACTTGATCATTTATATACATACATGTATACTTCAAGGCCCCAATTTTGGCTTCCAAATTTACTTCATTTGAACCTATTTTAACTTATAAACATAAAAACTTACTTACTACCTTATAAAAAGTTTTATTAAGATTAAAGATGAAAGTAAGTTAAAATACATATTTTTTTAATTGTGATACTCCGAGAAATAATTTGCATTTGGAATCAAGGATTTGGATGTCAGATTTTTTGCAATATTTTCACCATTTATTGGCTTTTCTATCGACCAAAACAATAAAATGATCGACATCATCGACCCCAGACGAACAGCTCTTTTTCTAATAGCTGATATGCTAAACTGTGTTTATGATTTCCCTACGGCATACATTCTGTTAAAATTGTACAAAGGGATAAATTGAAAAAAGGGCCATAAAAAGTTTCATTTGCACGAAAAGGGATCAAAAGTGATACTTTAATGTCAAAACGGCAACGGTGCTCTCAGCAATGCGAGCGTAGCATACACTGCAGAAAGAAATGAGTGTGTACACCGGACGGGTAGTACTGGAAATACCCGTCATAGAAAATTTTAGCTTGTATGAGATGCGCATTCGATATGATTTATATTATTTGGTTATATATTTATATTCATACATTTTCATACATGTATGTATGTGTAAATATTTCATCTACAGCACTGCTGGCCAGAGAAGCACCAGAGTGCCGAACATCAATTGGCTGTTTGTACAAATGAATGCACATACGCTTATACATTTCTCTCGGTTTGCTCTCTGTGGGCAGCAGTGATCCACAGTATGCAAAGTTCATATTCATACTCTCTTGATTCACAAAAGTGCCCTGCTGTGCAATAAATTAAATTACTAAAATTACTTTTTGATGTGTAAACATCTATACGCTAGGGGTAAAAATTTTTGGCTTTGATTCTTTGCTGATATTTCTTTGCTTTTTGCTTTTGCTTTGCATTGTCAAATCGGTGTGAGCCAAGCAGAGAAACAAGTCGACCGGTTTGAAGCCGACGGTGCGCCGCCGCCGGTTATTTTTCTGTATATTTCCGTACACCAAAGGTGAAAATGAACCGTAAGAGCTACGGACTTGAAATTTGGACACAATATGTAGACATTTGGCCACTACAACAACAAATAAATAAACGAGCAACGAAAAGTGTTAAAATCCCATCCACACTTGAAATTTGTAAAGTTAGTGTATTTTTATACAGACTACAACAATTGACACTAAATTTAAAAAGTTTAAATTAAAGGGTGTTCCATTAGTTAATGCAATTTTTACTTTGTAATTTTGACAACTTGCTGTATTTTGGAGACCGTAAGAGCAAAACTCTTGAAATTTTCATAAACGGTAAAACTAAAAAATCAAAAAAATATAAAATCACCAAATATAAAAAAATCGCCAAAAACAAAAAAAAAATCGCCAAATCGAAAAAAGCACCAAATTAAAAAAAATCTCTAGGACTAAAATAAATCGCGAAAAACCGGAAAAATCGCCAAAATTTAAAAATCCTTCAACAAAAAAATCGCCAATATGAAAAAATCGCCAAAATAAAAAAATCGCCTAAATAAAAAAAAACCCCAAAAACAGAATTTTTTTTAATGCATGTATTTATTTATTGTATCTTCATATATGAACTAACAATAAGTATTCAAATCTTAAATCTATTAAAAAAAAATTTATTAGGCCCGACCAGTGTCGGACATAAACTTAGTGATAGTCATAAATAATACATTAGTAGTGATAATCAGAAAAGGCGAAAAAAGTATTTTCAAGTAGTCCCATCTGGAGTGTTAGGTATAAGAGCCCGTGTATCCAGTAGTAGGGAACTCCCACTTCTGGGACAATTAAAATTGTTAAATTGTTGCTGAAATTGTTAAATTTTGGTAATTAAAATTTGAAAATTGTTAAATTCTTGGAAATTTGTGAAATTTGATACCTACGAGGGTGGTTCAATAAGTCCTTTAAATATTTTTCGAGGGTGGTTCAATAAGTCTGTCTTTTTTCAAATGCCGACGGCAATGCATGATAATTTTTCCTAATGCCTACGGCAATGCATGATAATTTTTCCTAATGCCTACGGCAATGCATGATAATTTTCCTAATGCCGACGGCAAAACATGATTATTATTTTTTTCAAATGCCGACGGTAAAACATGATTATTATATTTTTCAAATATTTTTTTTAAATGCCGACGGCAAAACATGATTATTATTTTTTTCAAATACCAACGGCAAAACATGATTATTATTTTTCCTAATGCCTACGGCATGCCTGATAATTTTTCCTAATGCCTACGGCAATGCATGATAATTTTTCCTAATGCCGGGCAATACCTGATTATTGTTTTTTCCAATGCCGACCGGAAAATGATTTTTCCTAATGACGACGGGAAAACGTGAAAGTTATTTTTTCTAATGCTAATGTAGGTGTTGCTAGACTGTGGGAATTTAAGGCTGACCGTGATTTGAGTGGGCGGCGTTGTTGCCGTAATATGTAACCATAGGAATTTGTGGATGTGTCTGTCTGTCTGTGAGAATTTAGGTGAAGGTTTGATTGGCAGGGAGCGGGGTGTAGTTGAGGTAAATCGATTGCGTGTATATATATGTGTGTATGTGTGTGTGTGTATGTTTGTAGGAATTTCAATGTATGTATTTCTGTAGGAGCTTAAGGCTGATTGTGATTTATGAGGGATGAGGTGTTCTAGTAATATGCAACCGGGGGAATCTGTGTGTTTGTATGTCTGTAGGAGTTTAAGGCTGACCATGATTTAGGTGGGCAGGGTTGTTGAGGTAATATGTAGCCATGGAGATTTGTGGATGTGTCTCTCTATAGTAGTTTAAGGCTGATCGTGATTTGAGGTGGGTGAGGATGTTGTTGAGGTAAATTGGCTATTTGTATGTATGTATGTATTTCTGTAAGAATTTAAGATGATTGTGATTTATTAGGGGCGAGGTGTTCTTGTAATATGTAGCCGTGAGAATCTGTGTGTATAGATGTCTGTAGAAGTTTAAGACTATCTGTAATTTCGGGTAGGTGAGAGTGTTGTGTTGTTGAGATTAATCTCGTATATTGTATATGTATGTATGTTTGTATGTATATCTGGGGAGAATTTAAGGCTGGTCATGATTTGTAAAAGGTGGGGTGTTGTTGAAATTTTCTTGGATATTTCTTTTATTAATTCTGCTATGTGTGTATATTTGCGCTGGTATTTATATGTAGGTAAAAATAAATTGTTTGCAATATCGACATTTGGTACTATAAAATACTATCATATATCTGGACTTCCCTAATCCTAGTATGCTTTTATACTTACGATTGCTTTATATTTTCTCATGCTTAAATTTGTCTCGCGTTAAAGCCTGCCTGTGTGAAATTTGTTTATATTACAGATTTTGTTTATTTAACTACATCCGTCTTTTTTTGACTGAAAGAGTTTTCTACACACAGAGAAAAACCAACTTAAAATCAGTAAAAACCATGCTGAATTAATAAGAAACATTAACGAAGGTTTAGTCATAGTGAAATTTCTTAGTTCAATATGGACAAAATATTAATTTACAGTATTCATTTATTAAACTCATTAGTTTGTAGATATTTCAATATACATTTTCTATTATATTAAAAATTATTGAATTAATGTGACGAATTCTTATTTTTAAGCTGCAGATTTTCCCTGAGTGTATGGATTGTTTATATTTGCATTGTGCTTTAACTAAACGACGCTTCATATATTTTCATGATGTAGATCTAATAAATACTTAAGCATTGATAAGAAATTTGATATGTATACATACATATCTACAAATTGATTTTATGTATGTATGTATGTACATATATATGTACATACAAATAAGTGTTTAACTCAATCTTTGAATACATTTTTTATTTTATTTTTTGTCATGTGATGTCTGTTGGTGTTGAAATTAAAAACATTTTAGTTTTTATCTGCGTTTACTTAAAAGTTTGTGAGGATTTTCTGTTTTAAGTAAAACTGAATTCGTGAAGATATGTACATACTTTATAGTAATAGTAACTATAATAGAAATATTTCTTATATATACTTAATTTACATTTTTGTAAAGTTGATGCAACGTTAGTTAGTCAACGTTTGACTTTTTTAGGGTATACAATTTTTTCTAACTATAGCCTTCTACATTTATTTTGGAAAGCTTGCTTTGCTTTTTAAAAATCTGTAAACATTTTTAAATGAAACTGATCCGGCACTCCAGCTTAGGTACTGATAGTTTTTTGTTGTTAGTTAACTTACTTATTTTTTATTTTTTATTGATAAACATTTAAAATCAAAGGGGAGTTTGATATTGTAATTATTATTTTCATAATTGTTGAAAACAATCGCTGCTTTTTGTTTGTTTTTTGCGATGAAATCATTTGAATTACTTTTGAAACTTTACGCGTTTATAAAAATTATGTTATTTTCTATATTTCTTAATTTATAAGACTTTTAGACTTTGTGCTTTAGTGGTTATATATTCTATTATCCGATTATGAATAAGAATGCAGTAAGCTAATGTCTTTGCTTACTCTTTCAATTTAAAATTTTATTCAATTGAATAAAAGGAGCTTTTTTCTTAAACTCTGATGTAGTTAGAAGCGCTGGAGATTCTTTCATATAACAGCTTTCTTAGAATTTTAGATACATATAATATAGAATTGGATATTATATATGTACTTTTAATTTTTATGTTAAGAAGTACGAATATGAGACTGAATTTAAATGTACTTTTAAATAAGTTAAATCATAATGAACAAACATATTTTCTTCTTGAATAGCAATCAACAGAAAACGAACTCGTTTTCATATAGTTTAGGTATACCCTTTCGACGGCTCCTCTAGGATACAAGATGACTTTGTATGACGAAATTTCTGTTGCTTTATACTGATAATATGTTTACATTAATAAGGTACATATACATATGTCTATTTTATGAAGGGTGAGCACCTATGGCTTTTATTTAATGTTCTATATGATTATTTTTTTTTTCATTTTATTAAAGTTCAGCGTATTGTATATATATTTCTGAAATGTTTAAGTGTGTTTTGTGTGCCCATCGGACAGAGTGTACGTATTAGTTGGTCAGTCAGTCTCTATTTTTATTTATTTTTTTTCTTCTAATGTGCCACTCCTTTTTTCAGATTTTACTACTTGGAATAGAGAATTTTTGTCTAATTTTTTGTTAGGTATATACATTAGGTATGTAGAAATTAGTCTACATACAAAGAAATTCATGTTTAATAAACAACTATGTATCAAATCTATCTCAAATAACTCAGTTACCTCTACCAGCCATTCACCGTTGGTGTTTTTATAAAGTGTTAGAAACAATGAAATATCTATGTTTTGAGAGAATTTTTCCCCTAAAGTATTTCTACATGAGGTTTGAGGGGTCAACCACTGTCGCATTCATATGTAATGATTATTCACTTAAAAAAGGCCATCATCACCATCAATCATACCCATATACAACACATTCATGAGTTGGGTTGATCCAGATACAATTGCTGTCTCATCACCTTCTGACAGCTTTATATATTTTGCTAGTATGTATGCCTTAGCATGCTTCTATTGATAGTGACGTAATAGTCCGGGATGTAGATTGTTACAATTAAAAATCTTTACTATTAGAATTTACCAGTTCGCTCTTTTGAATTTTTACAAAGTAGATACATATGTATGTATTTCATTGACCACAAAATCATAAAATTTCTTTACTTACAAAATTGTATGACGTGAGGATTTTGTTTTTAAATTACACATTATACAGATATAAAGTAAGATCTGTTTACTGTACATTTTAAAATTTATGCATGCTTCAGCATGATTCTAGTTGAAGCGTATGTATATGTATTCATTCACTAAGTTTGTTTGATACTTATTCATACACATGTACATTCATAAAGATGGGATATCAAAGTCCAATTTCCGTACTTTATCTATATTTTCTAAAGATCTGATAGCTAGAGAAATAAATAGAGTGAAGATCTTCTATAATAATCCCATTTTCATATTGTAAAATTTTGCGTGCTAGCGCTTTCGATGGGAAAATGTACATACAACTTTATAAAAAGTAATAATATGATATGCTGTTGAATATTGCACTATGTTATAGTTCATTTTAAACACTGAAGTTTTGGCAATATTTCATTCAGACCAACAAGTTTAGAGAATTGCCCTACGTTTAGTTAATTATATTTCTTAAGACCCATCATTCCTAATCAATCCTACAAAAAACAACACAAACTAGATTTTTCGTTTTAATTTTATTTTTATTAAATTCAACATTTTGTACATATTTAAATTACTTTATACTGTATTAAGCAGCTTTTTCTCATTTGTTGAGTTAACTTTAATCGTAAACATTTTAATGGTGAGATAAATTTTTCTATTTTATGCACTAAATAATTCTTTATATATACCAATCCTTTTATATGAACCATTAAAGCTAATTCTTTTCACATCATTCCTTTTAATGCTCAATGAAATCATTGACCTATTGATGCTTTCATATTAAGTAATGTTTAATCTTCTATTTATGAATGAGTTCTCCAAAGTATTTATTAAAAAATTCTTTAGAATCATCTGTTTGTAAGTTTTTTTTTTTTGGTACCTGTACCACTTCAAAAATATTTTCCATTGCCTTGTTTTTTGGAGTGCTGTACTGACTATATAAACTTTGAGAATGTGTCAATTACAGTCTTCAAAAATCAACAATTTCTATTTTCTGTAGAATAGTTCTCCATTTCACCTAACTCAGCTCCATAAAAGATCATATATTCGTATCATTACAAGCACAAACAATTTTCGAGTTTTAATATGGAGTTTGTTTACTAAATTTCTTTTTAAGGACATTGAGTTGTTTTACAGATTTTTTCGAGAGTGTAGTGATCTACATGTTGCACTTTCAGCTATTTATACTAACATGTAGTTAATTTTCTAATCTATATATTTAATCGTACAACTTCAACTTCAATTCTTCAACTTCAATTTATTTTTAATTATTTAACTTTTAGAATTGCTTTTCAATTTTATAACTCTCTTCCTTCTCTAATTTTATTTCACGTTGTAGTCCACCAATATGCATTTGAATATATTCTTGAATTATATACATACATAAAATCAATTTGTAGATATGTATGTATACATATCAAATTTCTTATCAATGCTTAAGTATTTATTAGATCTACATCATGAAAATATATGAAGCGTCGTTTAGTTAAAGCACAATGCAAATATAAACAATCCATACACTCAGGGAAAATCTGCAGCTTAAAAATAAGAATTCGTCACATTAATTCAATAATTTTTAATATAATAGAAAATGTATATTGAAATATCTACAAACTAATGAGTTTAATAAATGAATACTGTAAATTAATATTTTGTCCATATTGAACTAAGAAATTTCACTATGACTAAACCTTCGTTAATGTTTCTTATTAATTCAGCATGGTTTTTACTGATTTTAAGTTGGTTTTTCTCTGTGTGTAGAAAACTCTTTCAGTCAAAAAAAGACGGATGTAGTTAAATAAACAAAATCTGTAATAAAATCTGTAGTATAAAAGCATACTAGGATTAGGGAAGTCCAGATATATGATAGTATTTTATAGTACCAAATGTCGATATTGGAAACAATTTATTTTTACCTACATATAAATACCAGCGCAAATATACACACATAGCAGAATTAATAAAAGAAATATCCAAGAAAATTTCAACAACACCCCACTTTTTACAAATCATGACCAGCCTTAAATTCTCCCCAGATATACATACACACATACATACATATACAATATACGAGATTAATCTCAACAACACAACACTCTCACCTACCCGAAATTACAGATAGTCTTAAACTTCTACATATTACAAGAACACCTCGCCCCTAATAAATCACAATCATCTTAAATTCTTACAGAAATACATACATACATACACATAGCCAATTTACCTCAACAACATCCTCACCCACCTCAAATCACGATCAGCCTTAAACTACTATAGAGAGACACATCCACAAATCTCCATGGCTACATATTACCTCAACAACCCTGCCCACCTAAATCATGGTCAGCCTTAAACTCCTACAGACATACAAACACACAGATTCCCCCGGTTGCATATTACTAGAACACCTCATCCCTCATAAATCACAATCAGCCTTAAGCTCCTACAGAAATACATACATTGAAATTCCTACAAACATACACACACACACACATACACACATATATATACACACAATCGATCTACCTCAACTACACCCCGCCCCCTGCCAATCAAACCATCACCTAAATTCTCACAGACAGACAGACACATCCACAAATTCCAAAAATTATCATGCATTGCCGTAGGCATTAGGAAAAATTATCGTGCATGCCGTAGGCATTAGGAAAAATAATAATCATGTTTTGCCGTCGGCATTTGAAAAAAAATAATAATCATGTTTTGCCGTCGGCATTTGAAAAAAATATTTGAAAAAAATAATAATCATGTTTTACCGTTGGCATTTAAAAAAAAATAATAATCATGTTTTGCCGTCGGCATTAGGAAAAATTATCATGCATTGCCGTAGGCATTAGGAAAAATTATCATGCATTGCCGTAGGCATTAGGAAAAATTATCATGCATTGCCGTCGGCAATTGAAAAAAGACAGACTTATTGAACCATCCTCGAAAAATATTTAAAGGACTTATTGAACCACCCTCGTAGGTATCTAATTTCACAAATTTCCAAGAATTTAAAAATTTTCAAGTTTTAATTACCCAAATTTAACAATTTCAGCAACAATTTAACAATTTTAATTGTCCCAGAAGTGGGAGTTCCCTACTACTGTATCCCTCTTTCTTAGGCGGATGTGTCCAGTAAAGCTTAAAATATTACGAGCAAGCGGATTAGGATGTGATTCGAGTTTTGTTAAATATTTGCCTGGGTATTTTGCAATTTCTTCAGTCACTAGTGGCATATTTAAATCACGATGTATAATAGAATTTTGGATGTACCATGGAGCCGATGTTATTAACCGTAAAATTTTGTTTTGCCTTCGTTAGATTCTCTCGACATTGGAAGCTGAAGCAGTGCCCATAACTGAATTCCGTAGCACCATATTGGCTTCAAAAGCAACTTGTACAGTAAAAGTTTGCAGTCTAGGCTGAGTGTTGAGTTTCTGCCAATCAACCAATATATTTGAGTTAACTTAAGTTTCATCTGAGTTAACTTAGAGTCAATATGATGTTTCCCTGTAAGTCTTCGATCAAGGTGTATACCAAGGTATTTCACTTGGGAATGTTGAGGAATATTTTGATTGTTGATTCGAATGGGGGAGCAAGTATCTCTTCTTAGGGTGAACGTTATATGGACACACTTTTGTTCATTGACTTTAATTCTCCATAAGTTCAACCATATTTCCAGCTGGGTAATATGTTCCTGGAGATTGCGGGATGCCTCATAAGGGTTTTTGTGCACACTCATACAGGCTGTATCATCGGCAAAAGTAGAAATGTGGATATTATTGCTTACAGGCACAACTATATATTAAATACAAGACAGGACCCTGAATACTACCCTGTGGCACACCAGAAGATATAGATTCGGGCACACTCGTGAACTCTCCTTCCACAACAGTGAACTTCCTATCAATAATATAACTTTCCAAAAGCTTTTGAATGTTTATTGGCAGACATGTCTTCAATTTTAAAACTAGGCCTTCGTGCCATACTTTATCAAACGCCTGAGAAACATCAATAAAGAGAGCAGAACAATACTTGTTTTCTTCAAATGTTCTTCTTACAACTTGGACCAGTCTATGCGTTTGTTCAATCGTGCTGTGCAGACTTCTAAAGCCAAATTGATGGTCCGGGATGCACCCATTATCAGTTAATATTTTGGACAATTTAGTCATGAGCAGCTTTTCGAAAAGATTTGAGATTGGTAAGATCTTTGCCCGCCTTTGGAATCATTTTGATCTTGGCAAGTTTCCAGTTATGTGGAAAATACTGCATTCTTAAAATAGCATTAAAAATAAATAGCAGGATTCTTATTGCAATATGAGGCAAGTTCATGAGCATTTTATTACTAATGCCATCAATACCTGGAGCTTTCTTCGGGTTGAGTTCAGCAATTATTTTTTGTACTTCACGCATCTTAAACCCTAAGGGACGAGGGGGTAGAGAAACTACACTCGGTAAATCAGCAGCACCCGTACATGAATTGGGAGTGAATACAGATTTTAAATGCTCAGAAAATAAGTTACCTTTCTCACTATCGCTTCTTGCCCACCCTCCGGTCGCAGTACGCAGTGGTGATTTAAGATCAACGGGTCGTTTAAGATTTCTAGTAGCGCGCCATAAAGAGTAATTAGATGCGGACGTTACATCAAGACCTTCTAAATAATTTTCCAGTAGTGCAGTTTTTTCCGACGATAGCAGCTCTTTGAGTCCTTTAGTACATTCTTTAAGTCTAATTTTATTTAGGGGTGATCTGTGTTGTTGCCATTCTCTTCTAGCTCTCCTTTTTTCACATACAAGACGTTCAATTTCCGTAGAATAAATTCTGTTAAAGCCGGTCTGCGGATAGGAGGTAGTGGCGTGTTCAGCAGCCTGTTTAATATTTTCGTTAAGATTGGCAATGTTAAATTCAATATCATCACATGATCTAAGCTGAAAGTTTTCTACGCAGTGACTATTAAGATATTTTTTGAATGCCAGCCAGTTGATTCCATTAATCATCTTCACATATGAGTTAGTTAAATCACTCCTTAGTGGGTTGAAAATTGTAACTATTGTTGGAGAGTGATCGGAGGACAGATCTAGAGAGGCCTCTACATGAATTAAGTCCCTATGAATATTTTACGTGACGGCAAAATCTATAACATCTGGAATTTTTCTTACGTCACTAGGCCAGTAAGTAGGCTCCCCACTCGAAATGACATCTAAGCCCATTTTTGAAATTGTATTGAACAAGGCTCGACCTCTAGGTGTAACAACACAAAATGAAAAAAACCCCAAAAAACAGAAAAAAATCGCCAAAATGAAAAAATCGCCAAAATGAAAAAAATCGCCAAAATGAAAAAATCGCCAAAATTAGAGAAAAAATTGCGTAAACTAAAAAAAACGCAAAA
Source organism: Tachina grossa (assembly GCA_949987645.1). Taxonomy (NCBI): domain Eukaryota; kingdom Metazoa; phylum Arthropoda; class Insecta; order Diptera; family Tachinidae; genus Tachina; species Tachina grossa. Next base: position 81,303,488 of record OX465278.1, on the reverse strand, counting down.
AGAGAAAAAAACGTCAAAACGAGAAAAAAGCGATAAAACTGAAAGAAAAAATCGTTTAAACTGAAAAAACTTAAAAAAGGAAGAAAGCTAAATCAAAAAAATATGATCAAAACCGAATGTGCGCGAGTCAAAGTCGCACTTTGCTGAATTTATTTTAATTGCAATGCGTACACAACAACAAGAACAGCAACAACTAAACGATGAACAACAGGAATTAAAAATTAAAAAGTAAAAGTAAAGGCATTTACCATAGATGAGCACTGCAGTACCACTAAAGTTTCAGTTAAAACAATAAAAAAAATTTTAACAAGTAAATTTTTACAAATTACTAAAATTTTTTTCTACAATTTTTATAAATTGCCTAAACGATTTGTTATATGATGAGGTATTCATAATGAAATTCTACCAAGTGGCTAAATGTTTTTCATACAAAAGTTTCAAAATTTGAATGAAAAAACTTTGCCACTTGCTACAATTTTATTATGATTACGGCCCTACGATTTTACTGGCAATGCAAATTAAATTTCATTAGCAGTAAATTTACTGCTTACTGCAATTTTGAATGCAGTACATATACATATACTGCAGTGTGCCCATTTACTAACCAAATAAGTTTAATAAAACAAACAAAAACCAACAAATTCATATGTATTTACAATATTGAAAGTTTTGATACTTTTAATTAATTAATTTAAAAAAAGATACTAAAAGCATAAGTAATTCCAACTTAAAAAAAAATTTCATTACTAGATGTTTACACATCTCCTCTGTGATCGGACCCACATTGCTTTTTTTAGATTTTGAACAGGGAGGTTGTATTTAATGAAACATTTGTTTGGACAAATAATTCAAAACGAACAAAAAGCCATTTCATTCCTCATTTTAAGTCAAAAAGTGAATCAATTATTTCAAAAACACAAAACTCATAATTGTATATAAAGTTAAATTTAAGAAATCAAATTAAAAACTAATGCAATTAATTATATAAGAAAAAATAATCCGTCTAACAATATAATTTCAATATAATTTTTTGCAGTAATATGAACTTTGTTTCTTATCTAGAGAATTTTGTTATTTTTTATAAACTTAATGACTGGATTATCCCTTTGATTATTTGATATATTAGATGGGTCCACAATGTATAAAATCATACAAGAAGGTTTTTTTTTGTAGCAAAAGTTTTCTTTTTTAAACGTTGAGGGTACGCATATAAACTTTGAATACCGCATGTATTTTCTAATGGATTTCCGATTCAGTAGTGATGAAATACCAAGATTTTTGATTGCAAAAACGATCTTATGTGAGATATCATGTATGCACACATTCTTATATGGCTTCATATATTAAATCTTATATCTATATCTGGATCCACATATGAAGAGCTTCATAATTAAATTTCCATATATGAGCTCATATGTTATAATACATTTCATATATTAGTCCATATATTAGTTCATATATAACACTCTTCCCAAGGTATTATCCTATACATTTCCATACATGAATTCATACATATTCATATATAGTTATATACATATATTAAAAATAAATGGACCATATATAATTTTTTTAGCTGGGCATTTATATTATCCGAATTATTTTTATTAAACCGTAGTTAGCAAAACGATATATGAAGAGTTTATATCGTCCGAATTATTTTTATTAAACCATAGTTTGCCGAACGATATCCGAAGCATTTATATTATCCGAATTATTTTTATTAAACCGTAGTTAGCCGAACGATATCTTCAGCGTTTATATCGTCTGAATTATTTTTAAACCATAGTTGGCTGAACGATATCCGAAGCATTTATATTATCCGAATCATTTTTATTAAACCGTAGTTAGCCGAACGATATCTGATGCGTTTATATCGTCCGAATTATTTTTATTAAACCGTAGTTAGCCGAACGATATCCGAAGCATTTTTTTAATTGTCCGAATTATTAAACCGTAGTTAGGGATTAAAATATGCTCCCAGGTATCCCCGAACCGTAATAAAACAATCAGGTTACTAAGTGTTAACTACTAGCCTTCGTTAAGAGTCGTATTACGAATATCAATTAACCGAGTAAGAAGCCACATATTCGTTTCGTCGGGTATAAATCGTGTTCCACTTAGAGTGATACTGAGACCTATTTTTTTAACACACTAATAATTCCAAATTAATATTTTACTTATTAAGTAAAATATTTTTTTAATTAAAAATACATTGAAATTGATTATGGAGGGGTTAAGCTGGATCCTATGCGCATTTCACTGTTGCTAATGCATATCATCAGGGAACCTTTCTTTGTATTGTTAATATAAAAAAATCAGAAAAAATCTTCTTCATAAAATATTAATAAATAATTGAAGTCAAATAAAATCAATAAAGGGAAAAACTTTTTATAACAAGAGTAGTGAGTGCCTAATTTACTTTAGGATAAAAATAGCCTACTCGTATTTTGGTAATCGTATCTTTCTATGCGAACTCAAGCGCAACAATTTCAATAAAAAGTTAAACAAATTTAGGTAAAAATTAGTTTATGTTTCTTACAAAAATCCAATTTTTAAAAGCATTTGTAAGCATTTCCTAAAACTATAATTGAACTATAAATTTTGACATGAATTGTATAAATTTTTGCTCATTCAGCTACTAACTAACTCCATATTTCTAATATATGTACTCGTATGTAGATTCTTTGAAAACAATGAAAAATAAAATTTTGACGAAACGATTTGTTAAACAAACTTTAAACTATTAAACCGATTAGTAGTAGTAGAATGTATGAGCCCCAGCAATTAAAATTGTCAAATTTGGGTAATTAAAATCGAAATTTTGTAATTTATGGGCTAAAATTTACATATTAAGGTAATTACTGTCAATGGTGTGAAGTGACGAGGGTTATGGACGGTTTGTACGTAGAAAAGGGTAGTTTGATGTCGGCCCGTCGATGTGTGTTTGTTTTAATTTTATGGTTTGATATCCGTTCGCCGATGCGCATAGTTAATTATGTAGGCACGTGGGGCTTGTGTGTACGTAGTATGTTTTTTCGTTTGTTAAGCGGTTGCGGAAGGGTACTTGAGAAAGAAATTGTGTGGGAATCTATGAATGTTTTTTTTGTTGGTTTTATTTAGTTTGATTTTTTATTTATTTTTTTCCTATGTTTAAAGAGTTCGAAGACATGAATAAAATATATGGTTTGTGAGATAAGCATGGTTTGATATCCGTTCGTCGATGTACATAGTTAATTATGTAGGTACGAAGGATTTTATGTAGCTTTTTGTTTTAATTTTAATTTTGAATGGAATTTTTTTTTTGTTTGTTAAGCGGTTGAAGCAGGTTTATGATTTTAGAGTGTAAGTGCGTGTGTGCATAGAGAAAAAATGTTGCTTTTGTCTCTTTGCAATATTCTTTTTTTAGCTGGTGGCCATGGAAAATTATTTTAGAAAGAAATTATGTATGCTTGTGGGAAATCTATGAATGTTTTTTGTTGTTGGTTTTATTTAGTTTGATTTTTCAATTTCCTATATTTAAAGAGTTTGAAGAGGTAAACGAAATATGTAATTTATGAACTTATTTGAAGGTTGGAAAAATTGAAGTGTAAGATATTTATGATTGTCAAAGGGAATTAGAGATGCGTGATCATGGGAGCCAACGTTATGCTCATACGTGTGGATTTGTGTATGTTTTTACAATAACTTGAGCGTTGGCAGATGGGTAAGTAGTCGTATATGTATATGTGCAATGCCGAGTACAAATCTGGCATTTTCTTGTGTTCTAATCATTTTTTAAAATGTGTGCAACGCCTTTCACATTATGTTTTTTTTTATATGGAATACAAAACGGAAATGATAAACGTTACCACTAGGGCACACTGTTGCGATGTCACAAAATATCATAGTGTGCACTCGGCATTACTTTTTTTTGTTTGTAATACTGGTTTTTTTTAGCTGGGGACATGGAAGGGTATTTTAGAAAGTAATTATGTATGCTGGTGAGATATCAATATTTTGTTTTTGTTGTTGTTTGATTTTATTTTTATTTTTTATGTGTAAAGAGTTTGAAGAAATGAATAAAAAATACAATTTATGCATGTTGTATTTATTCATTCTTTTCACTTCTTTTGTAAAGAAATTGAAGTTTGTGATATTGAGGATTGTCAAAGATTGGTTGTTATTTTCACTGCTTGCTGACATTTCTCTCTGTGTTTTTTGTACATACCATATTCATATAAATAAATGATTGAACAAAATCTTTTTATAATTTTAATCTACATATTTATTTAAAAAAATATCGTAAATATATGTTGTGACAATGTAAGAATAGAAAAATAAAATATATTTTTTTAGTTATTTTCTTGATAAAGTAAATATGCATTTCTTAAGGCACAAACTCCATAATTGTGATAGCTGGTGATAGCTGCAGTAAAAATATTCCGGATATTTAAGTTGTATTTGCTTAAAGTTGATGCAGCCAATATCCTCGATGTTGAAAACTCTAATTTGAAGTAGTTTTTCAAACCATTTCTTCTTTTCCACACCCTTAACATAGATTGAATAATGTTTTAAATTGGATTTTAAAAATTTTACAACACTCTTAAATGATATTGATCCGTCATTCCAATTCAGATGATGAAAGTTTCTTGTTAGGCAATTCGCTTCTCTTTGTTTTGCTATTGATAATCTTTTGAAGTTAAACGGTGGTTTAATAATAAAATTCATGTGCTCCTTATTGTTAAAAACAATTGCTATTTCTTTTGCAATGAAGATGTTTGAATTAGATTTAAATCCTTGCATATCGATGAAAACTTTATCCCCAATCATCTTATTTTATTATTTTTTATTTACATTATCTTACGAACTTGACCTTTTAAGGGTATGTATTCTATTATGCGGTCGTGGATGAGTATGCAAAAAGCTGATGTATCGGTAGGTATATTGGAGTTTGTTTCAATTTCAATTTTTATATCAACAGGACCTTTAGAGAGGGCTTCGTTTTGGTGACTGACATCTACTACCACTATCGGCACGGCAGTTAGAATCGGTTGTGATTCTCTCATGTAGTAGCTTTGTTGAAACCGTAGATACATATCATATAGAATGGCATACCGATCATTTTTAAATTTTATATTTAGATCATCATATGGGTACGATTCGGAATTTAAATGTACTTTTAAATTGTTTAAATTGCAATGAACAAACTTATTTTCTTGTTGAAAAGCAATCAACACAAAACGGGGTCGTTCTCTATTTGCAGCCAATTTAACATTCCATATATAGCTAGTTTCTGTATTTAGTTGAGGATTAATGTGACAATCCCAACTGCGAAATGCCATTGGTATAGAAGCACCACTGTTAATAATTTTAATCATATTCAATTTGCTCAGATCGGATAATTGTACATGCGGAATTCTCCATGAGATGTTTGAGATACTAATTTTTGGTTTGTCAGTAGCAACAGTTGAGTATACGAGTTTTTCATCGTTCTTACTACGTAAGAGAACCAATTCATGTTTACCGCTGAGTATAATTTTATTATAGTCTTCAGCGAATCCTAAAAATAGTTTCAGTGGTACATAGAATTTAAAGTGTCCATTTGAAATATCCAAATCATCGAGTTTGTTCCATCCTGCGTTGTACAAGCCAACACTTTCTGTTGGTGATAAGGAAACAAAATTTTTTAGGCTGCTTGTAATCGCTAAATGTCTTGTATGATCAATTTCTATGCCATTAAGTTCATATCGAATTTCGTCAAAGAGATGTGCCACAAAGTTATTTTTTAATTTTAGATTTAAAAACGAAGATATTTTGCTGTCATTATCATCTACAATACTTCCCTCAACATATATGTAGCTTTCGCTGGGTAGCACATATAAGTCTTGATTTTGTATCGAAATTCGAATCTCATCGTTATTGTTGAAGGATTGTAGGTATGGTGTATATGTGTGATAGTCCTTTTTAATTATACTCTCGTCTGATTGAGGTTTTTCTAGAACATCTAGTATGTAACTCATTTCTTTGTCAACCTTAAATTGAGAGACTTCAAAAATTTTTTATTTTCTTGCGTCAAATGTTTTTTGTGTAATGATCGCTTTAATTGTGGTTTGGTTTACAATAGTGTTTTATGAGTGTATCCAATTTTATCCTTAGATTGCTTGACGTTGTATATTATCACTATTTGCTAGATCTCAAATGTATTCGTGTTGTAATTTCCTCTCCTCGGAAATTAATTAAATCACCGTTCTGATCAACTATGCGTAGAGTACGAGAACTTATCTCTCGGCAGTTAACTGGCAAATAGATAAGATTTCGAGGAATCTCAACAATTTTATACCCCCATTGATCGCAAATTCATGTAATGTGTGTGCTTGTGAGTTATTCGTATATGTGTTAACCACTATACTACATTCAACACGCAAGATATTCACGATGAAAATATTGACCGGTAGGTCTGAGTAGTGGTCTTGGTTAGGAGCTAGAATTTTCTTATTGAATCCAAAAAGTTTTCCAATTGTGTTATCCTTGTTAAAGTATATGGGATCCTTAGAGCTATTAACTCTAACTTGCATTGCATTGTTATTAGCTTCCATATCAATTTTGTTTTCCGGACAATACTGCTTATAGTGGTGTTTAATATAATCAACTATATCATTCAATTCATAAGATCCTATTGGTATTTTAATTACATGTTCACCAATATGAAATATATTGTTATAATCATCTACATTGGGAATGCTATTATATGAATGAAAATCAGTTAGAGCACATTCATATTCACCATCCAAACGAATAGGAGGAAAGTAATTAGCAGATAACTCTGATGAGTTTGAGCTAAGAGTAAGTGTTATTGACATTATGATTATCTGATTACAAATAAGTGAAATTAAACACAGCACTTTGTATAAAACGGAAGTTTATATTTTATTTAAATATATTAGATACAAATATAGACTTATATATACACTTAACTACAATATTTCATTTTTATTGATCCAAGAATTATGTTGATTGGTAAATCCTAACCATTTAACATATGCCTTCTCGCCTTTAGTTTTAAGAACTTTTTCAACTAGATATGTATTTGGATATCTGGTTTTTGAAAGTTCTTCAACATAGAATCCACCTTTAATAGGGTTACCACGATAGTCTTCTAATATGTATGTAGCTGGATGTGTATTTTGAACTCTTTTAATCGTAAAAATTTCTGTGGTCCAATTTGGTGTATATCCTTTTTCAAAAACATGTTTATATTTACTTATGCGCACATAATCTCCCACATTGAACTTTGATAATTTGAATAGTTTTAAGCGGTTATATACCGTGTTTAATAATTTTTGTCATTTTTATAGTTAACTTGAATCGGTGGCATTTTGATGGTGCGATGAATTTTTTTATTATATGTATTAATCAAGTCTTTGTAAATGTCGAGCCAGTTATAAGACCCATTAAAGCTAAACTCTTTCCACATCATTCCTTTTAATGTTCTGTTAAATCGTTCTACTATTGATGCTTTCATTCTGCTATATGTTGAGTAGTGATTAATGTTGTATTTATTCATCAATTTTCCAAAGTGTTTATTGAAAAACTCTTTACCATCGTCTGTTTGCAAGTTTTTTGGTATTCGTCCCAGTTGAAAAATATTCTGCATAGCCTGGGTTGTTTCCAATGCAGTCTTTCTTTTCAAGGGTACTGCCCAAGCAAATTTTGAAAATGTATCAATTACAGTCAGCAAAAAGCGATAATCTCTATTGTCTGTAGAATAGTTCTTCATTTCAACTAAATCAGCTTGCCAAAGATCATCTACTCCTTTCATAACAACTCTTCGACGTGGAAAATGTTTTCGTGCTTGCTTATGTAGTTCATTTATCAAATTTCTTTTTGAAGTCACTATTTAACGTATTTAGAATTTGATGGGATATGTTGAGTTCAGAGTGAGTTCATTTAAGTACTGTCGACCATCATATTTCTTACATACCCATAAATTAACTCATTTATCTTTTTAATTTCTTTTTCAAAAAATAGTTTCATACTTGAAATTTTTTCCTGAATTTCATTGAGTTTTTGACTTAAGATCATGTTGATTTCATCTCGAACCTCTTGAATTTGACTTTGCAGAAGCAACATCGTTTTCCTCCAAAGCTTTTGCCACATTTTTGATTCTTTTGTTTTGAACGTCAATGTTATTAGTTGTATCCACAACGAAGCCCAGCAGCTTAGGAACATTTTTCACAAAAACAGTACCACTTGTATCATTAAGATAGTGCCCGAACTTATCGATGGACATGATTTATGCAGATAAATATTATTCTATAATGTTTGCCTCATATAATTCTTCGATAATTGAGACAATTTCGTTATTGTGATTAGTATGACCTGCAGCTTGTGATGCCAGCAATAGCCTAAGGCGATCTACTAACTCATTAGGATCGTCCCAGTATATATAGTTAGGTTTGTATGTGTTTAGTTGCATCAAACCCTCACCCTTGTAAGGACTTTTTATTTTATGTAATGATGATGAAGTTGATGAGTTCTTTTCACTTTCTTTCTTAAACAATTTACTGATAATATGCTTATATTTATATGCTCTCGTTCCTTTGATTTGTGCATCAGGTCTATATTCTCTTTTGTATGCATTTGTGCTTACTAAAATTTTCTTATAGATATATAATTCATGTTTATCATAATATTTTGGTGTTTTGCGAAACAGTAAAGAAAATAAACCTGGTGTGAAAGCCCATATTTGATTTCCAATCGCTATTTTATCTTCAGTAAGTTTAATACTACTATTGCCAAACTTCCATTCATTATTAAAATTTTTATGTGGGCCGTATAGAGTATCTAATTCGTTTCTGCTTTCCAAGAGTGCTAGGTCAGTATAACTCTTATTATTATCTGAATTGTCTAAAGTTTCCGATTGAGAGTAAAAATCATCGTTGTCATCATCATCGTCATCAGTATCAACATTATCAGCCTTATTTGCGTTTCGATTACTAAGTGAGATATTTTTATTGCATAACGTTTCTTCGACAAGTTTCTTTGGAGTACTTGTCTCTAACTTAACTGATTGTTCGTTGAATGCACATTTTGAATTTTTATAAACTTTCGTTTGAAATTCATCTCTTTCTGCTTTAATACTTCTTTTATTATTTTTAGAAATGTTCACAAATTCTGTTAATGGTTCTATTATTGGTTTAAATGTATCTTTGAATTGCTCATGTGTATCTGCTTCATCAACTTTTATACTACGAAATTTTTTCTTTAAAACATTTCTTGTCTTTATTAGCTCTTTTAAAACTTTTTCATCCATTTTCAACTATTAGGCACCAGATCAGGTATCAGCTATCAGATCAGCTATTACTTAACAGATGACTTATTAGATCAGCTATCAGATCAGGTATCAGGTATCAGATCAGGTATCAGCTATTAGATCAGGTAACAGATCAGCTTTCAGCTCAGGTATGGTAAGTACTTTAGAAAATAAGTAGATGTACTATGCGCAAGGCCAAATTAAGTACTAATGTTTTACTTTTATGTAGAGTAATTTATATCGTTATAAAATAGTTGAATTGCTTTCTATAGCGACCATTTTTCAAGTCATTATCTTTGCTTATCATCAAAAATCCATATTTATCCTTCCAACACTCTCGACAAATTTCATGAAACTTTTCATAACTCATATCGCTGGCAACATGATCACTATAAACGTGCTTCATGTTTGTCTCATCTTGTTTAAACATTATAATCACATTTGCATTGTCTCTTATTAAGTGCTTGGGAATTCTCGTATAAGTTTGGCACAAGTAGAATGAATCAACATCCTTATGTCGTCCCATGCAAAAATATGCTCGTATATTATTTTGCTTCTCGCATGCAACATCATCAAAGATCATAATAGAATTAGTTTTCGCCTCGTCAGGAGGAATAACTTTTTCATTATCTGTAAATGTGTAATATCCCATCCCTTTAATTGGTGAAATTAATCGCTTTAAGTATTCATATTTAGGTTGATAAAGGGATTTTGAGTATAAATAGATGTTTTCAAACCTGAGTCCATTAGGACTTTCTAGCAAGCTAATCATAACATTAGTCTTTCCACAATTTGATGGTCCAACTATTAGAGCACGAATAGAATTTGGTAAGAGAGAGCTATGTTGTATTTTAGATCTGATGTTTGTTGAAGCATCAATATTGCGAATCACAATATTTTTAAATTATAATGAGAGAATGCTAAATCGGTCAAAAAATTCTACCAAATTGTTCTACAGAAGAAAAGTATAATTCCAGATTTAAATTAAAAAAAAATATTGAAATAGTTTTGAATTTATACAAACTTATAAGTATTTACAGGTATTTTTATAGCACATACAAACATAAAATAGTTAATAATTGGTTTATTTGGAAATGTCACAATTACGTTTAAAATATTTTAACGCACTTATAATCCCAAATTATTATTTTGCTTGTTCAGTAAAATATTTTTTTTATTAAAAATATATTGAAATTGACTATTGAGAGGGGTTAGCTGGATCCTATGCTCATTTCACTGTTGCTAGTAGAGATGATTAGGGAAACTTGACCCTGTAATACACGTACATTTATTAGAAAAGTCCTCTGTACAGAAGAATTCTTTTAAGAAATTAAAATTTTTTATTTTCAACAAATTCTGCCAGAAAGCATTTAGCAGACTCTTTCGAATGTTGAATGCTTTCTATTTAATGAAAATGCCAGATCTAGCAGTGAAAATGCTAAACTGGCATCAATGAAACAAAAACACACTCAGGCAGGAACAGGCAGACAAACAAAGAGAAACACAAGAGAGTGAGGACAAATATTTGAATTTAGGAAAAGAGAATATATACTTATGTACATTAGGGATATAACTTTTTAACAATTTTTTAAAATATCAAAATTGGCATAGCACAGTTCGACAGAGCATAAAAAAATTATGAGGGAATGTATATTTATTTTTTCGCAAAGGTCAAAAAAGTTGACGCACCAACCGCGATGGAGTTTTGAAAATTTTTTTTTTTTTTTGTAATGCATGTATTTATTTATTGTATCTTCATATATGAACTAACAATAAGTATTCAAATCTTAAATCTATAAAAAAAATTATTAGGCCCGACCAGTGTCGGACATAAACTTAGTGGTAGTTATAAATAATACATTAGTAGTGATAATAAAAAAAGGGGGGGGGGGGAAGTTTTGAAAATTATTAATTTTCTTTTTGGTTAAGAAAAATTAACAATTAGGTATTCAGAAGGATGTCCTAAGTGTTATAAAGTCCTATCATTTTAAACTAGAAACTCACATTAATTAATAAAAAAATATTTTATTCAATAAAAAGAATTGAAATTACTGAACTTAAGCCTGACTAAAAATTATTTCTGATTAAAAATTCACTATAGTTCAATTAAAAATCTAAAAATGTCTCAATTCATCATGGGCACGTGACAAAAATATGTTCACTTGGTAATCACTGTTCACCTGGCAATCACTAATGTTCGAAAACCAAGTAAACGGGAGAATGCAACAACAAAGTAACATAATATCCACTACTATAATACTTATATGTATGTACCGACGGTACATCGAATAAGTAAAAATAATTAATGTGATATTCGTAAAAGATACGTAAACATACGTAGGTAGAGTAATATAACTTCGTGCTAACCTAAATAGAAAAATGAAAATATTGAAAAACAGGGGAAATAAATAGTGATATTTACATACATATGTATTTACCAAAGGTAAATCAATAATTGTACACAACAATCATTTCTCACATTCCGTTTCATTAGAATTTACGTTAAATAGCTGATGTTAATAAAAATCTCTACCCAAGTAGATAGACTAGGGTGCTGATGAAGTGCGTTGCTGCACAGAAAAATATCGGTATTTCCCCCAGCTTAAAAGTCTAATTTAATTTTTCTTCTCTTCTTTAGAAACTCACATTAATTAATAAAAAAATATTTCATTCAATAAAAAGAATTCAAATTACTGAACTTAAGCCTGACTAAAAATTATTTCTGATTAAAATTATTTTTATTTTTATTTCAGGAGTACTATATTAATACAATTCTTCACTCTATGTATTTGTTACAGTCATAACTAATTATTTTGCTTTTAACTTTTCTTTTTCCACAAAATGTCCATTTACGTTTAAATACGTGCAGTTTTCTTTAGCAAATTTCTACTCAAATCAAAAAAAAATAATATATAAAAATTCGGAAGGAATTAAAATAATGGAAACAATATCCCAAAGCTGATAATATAGACCGCAAAAAAAAAATAACTCGAGTATAGACTTACAGCATATAAATCGCGAAAACTTGCAAAAATGCGAATATCTTCAAAAAATTTCCAAAACCTCAAAACTGTAAACGAGCAAACTCAGTAGATTTTGTGAATCAAAAATTATCTCACGTAATTGAAAAAAACCTAAAATCTATATAAAAACTGCTTAAATTGTAAGGAATGCAAAAAACTTTTAAAAATCCGCAATTACGAAAATTCGCAAAAACTTATAATAAAAAATATATTAAAGTGTGATACTTATTAAAAAAACTTTAAAACTGTTAAAAAATAAACAAAGAATTGGGAACAATCACTTTTTTTGCAAACATTTGCAACAAATTGCAAAATTGCAAACTTTTTTTTTTTTTTTTTTAATGCATGTATTTATTTATTGTATCTTCATATGTGAACTAACAATAAGTATTCAAATCTTAAATCTATAAAAAAAAATTATTAGGCCCGACCAGTGTCGGACATAAACTTAGTGGTAGTTATAAATAATACATTAGTAGTGATAATCAAAAAAAAAAAAGGGGGGGAAAGTATTTTCAAGTAGTCCCATCTGGAGTGTTAGGTATAAGAGCCCGTGTGTCCCTCTTTTTTAAGCGGATGTGTCCAGTAAAGTTCAAAATATTACGAGCAAGCGGATTAGGATGTGATTCGAGTTTTGTTAAATATTTGCCTGCGTATTTTGCAATTTCTTCAGTCACTAGTGGCATATTTAAATCACGATGTATAATAGAATTTTGGATGTACCATGGAGCCGATGTTATTAACCGTAAAATTAAGTTTTGCCTTCGTTGGATTCTCTCGACATTGGAAGCTGAAGCAGTGCCCCATAACTGAATTCCGTAGCACCATATTGGCTTCAATAGCGACTTGTACAGTAAAAGTTTGCAGTCTAAGCTGAGTGTTGAGTTTCTGCCAATCAACCAATATATTTGAGTCAACTTAAGTTTCATCTGAGTTAACTTAGAGTCAATATGATGTTTCCATGTAAGTCTTCGATCAAGGTGTATACCAAGGTATTTCACTTGGGAATGTTGAGGAATATTATGATTGTTGATTCGAATGGGGGAGCAAGTATCTCTTCTTAGGGTGAACGTTATATGGACACACTTTTGTTCATTGACTTTAATTCTCCATAAGTTCAACCATATTTCCAGCTGAGTGATATGTTCCTGGAGATTGCGGGATGCCTCATAAGGGTTTTCGTGCACATTCATACAGGCTGTATCATCGGCAAAAGTAGAAATATGGATATTATTGCTCAGAGGCAAATCACAAGTATATATTAAATACAAGACAGGACCCAGAATACTACCCTGGGGCACACCAGAAGATATAGATTCGGGCACACTCGTGAACTCTCCTTCCACAACAGTGAACTTCCTATCAATAATATAACTTTCCAAAAGCTTTTGAATGTTTATTGGCAGACATGTCTTCAATTTTAAAACTGGGCCTTCGTGCCATACTTTATCAAATGCCTGAGAAACATCAATAAAGAGAGCAGAACAATACTTGTTTTCTTCAAATGTTCTTCTTACAACTTGGACCAGTCTATGCGTTTGTTCAATCGTGCTGTGCTGACTTCTAAAGCCAAATTGATGGTCAGGGATGCACCCATTATCAGTTAAAATTTTGTCATGAGCAGCTTTTCGAAAAGCTTTGAGATTGTAGATAGTAAGCTTATGGGCCTATATGACTCAGTCTTGTTAAGATCTTTGCCCGCCTTCGGAATCATTTTGATCTTGGCCAGTTTCCAGTTATGTGGAAAATACTGCATTCTTAAAATAGCATTAAAAGTAAATAGCAGGATTCTTATTGCAATATGAGGCAAGTTCATGAGCATTTTGTTACTAATGCCATCAATACCTGGAGCTTTCTTCGGGTTGAGTTCAGCAATTACTTTTTGTACTTCACGCATCTTAAACCTTAAGGGACGAGGGAGTAGAGAAACTACACTCGGTAAATCAGCAGCACCCGTACATGAATTGGGAGTGAATACAGATTTTAAATGCCCAGAAAATAAGTTACCTTTCTCACTATCACTTCTTGCCCAGCCTCCGGTCGCAGTACGCAATGGTGATTTAAGATCAACGGGTCGTTTAAGATTTCTAGTAGCAGCTCTTTGAGTCGTTTAGTACATTCTTTAAGTCTGATTTTATTTAGGGGTGATCTGTGTTGTTGCCATTCTCTTCTAGCTCTCCTTTTTTCACATACAAGACGTTCAATTTCCGTAGAATAAATTCTGTTAAAGCCGGTCTGCGGATAGAAGGTAGTGGCGTGTTCAGCAGCCTGTTTAATATTTTCGTTAAGATTGGCAATATTAAATTCAATATCATCGCATGATCTAAGCTGAATGTTTTCTACGCAGTGACTACTAAGATATTTTTTGAATACCAGCCAGTTGATTCCATTAATCATCTTCACATATGAGTTAGTTAAATCACTCCTTAGTGGGTTGAAAATTGTAACTATTGTTGGAGAGTGATCGGAGGACAGATCTAGAGAGGCCTCTACATGAATTAAGTCCCTATGAATATTTTTCGTGACGGCAAAATCTATAACATCTGGAATTTTTCTTACGTCAGTAGGCCAGTAAGTAAATTTTTTGAAATTGTATTGAACAAGGCTCGACCTCTAGGTGTAACAAGACGCGATCCCCAGTAGGTATGTTTTGCATTGTAGTCACCAGCTGCCACGAAACAGGATCCAAGCGATTTTTAGAACTTCTCATACTGATCTTCGCTAACTGAAAATCTGGGAGGTGAGTAAATTGATGATATCACGAAATTCGCACAAAAATTTTCTACGAAAATATTCGTTGCTTGCAAATATTCTTCACTAACGTTGTCAAGGACATAGTGCTTGAGTCTTGACTTAATCAGAATTGCTGATCCACCACATGCTCTCTCTCTCTCGGGTCCTTTGTATCATATAAAGTGTAACTATTTATTTTAAATAAGCTTCTTGTGGTCAAATGAGTCTCAGAAACCAACATTATATCAATATTTTTTTCCATGATTAAGTGCTCAAGTTCATTTTTATGTTGGCGAATGCCGTTTGCGTTCCAGAAACATATTTTTAACGTGTTCATGGTTTATTAACTAATGCTTGAAGCAGTGTATTCTGCATTCACAGCATTTCTTGCATCATACTTGTCATATTTGTAGTAAAGTTGTTTATAGTTAGCACCAGATTCTCAATAGTAGCTTCAAGGCGACTAAAGTTAAAGCTTGAGTTTGAATTCGTTGAATTATTTGGCGGTGGAACATTTTGCGTGGGAATTGAACTAGTCTTAGCAGCATCAGCATACGATACACGTGAAGTAACTGTTTGGCTGATTTGAGCAAAAGTGTCGGAGTTCGCGTTTACTTGTAGAGCTGGAGTTAGCTTGGGTTTTTGACCCATAGCCTGTTTAACGAAAGAATATACAGGGCACCCTCTATAGTTAGCTGTGTGATTACCTCCACAATTACTACATTTTTTTCGGCTTGATCTTTTGGGGTAGTGCAGCTAGCAGTACCATGCAATTCACCGCAGATAACACACACTGTAGGTAACTTGCAGTAAGTTTTCGTATGGCCATATTCTTGGCAATTATGGCACTGTACGGGACCTGAACGCTTACGTGGCTCTTCAACTGTGATTTTTCGATGTAAGAGATACTTTACGTTATAAACTGGATGGGCTTCATTTTTTTCAATTGTATGTCATTCGGCTCCAGTTCAACCCGAAATAGGGGTTGGGGGACCTTTTCTCTATTAAATATGTTGGTAACATTTTTTACCTTGAATCCTTGGTCGACAAGTGCACATTTTACTTCTTCGGGCTCAACATATGAATCTATGCCCTTTAATACTATCTGTAGGCCTTTAGCACTCTTAAGTTGGTATGTGTAAAAATTTGTTTTATTTTTTTCGAATTCACTAACAATTTTTCGGAAATCTTTTTCATTATATATTTGGATTTTAGTTTCATCAATATTACCTCGTTTAATTGGAAGGATGTGAAAAGTATTTTCACCAATGGTCGACAGTAGTTTTTTTATAAGCGCGTTAAAATTTTTCTCTCTCAGGTAAATAGGTGGTGGCTTAAAAGACTTTTGCGATGATGTAGAGGGCTTGTCGTCGGAGTCTTGCAATAATGAAAAACGATTTTGACGATTGGTAGATGATGCGCTGTTATCCCTAGACATCTTTGGGGAAGATGAAATTTTTGAAGAATTTGGGCTTCGCCCGCGCTTTACCACTGTTATATATCTGTCCATTCCCACTTGTACCTTGGGTTTTGAGCTACTGTTATCTGTAGTGATAACTTGGTTTACTGATGAAGGCGAGCCCGATGCGGATGATATCGCAGACTTAAATGAAGAAGTACTAGGCAATGGTAATGTTAACGATTCACTAGTTGGCATTGGACAAAGCGAAGTTGATCGCTGACGAAAAATTGGCTTTGCCGTTAAAAAAAGATTTTCATCAGATTTATTATTTATATTTTTTTCATTAAGAGTTTCAGAACTCACTCTGCCGTTAGAACTCACTTCAAAATTTTTTTCCTTTGAGGTACTCATACAGAGTATTATTCCTCAAGGGAACTTTGTTTGTGTTAATGGTTTTTTTTGTTTTTGCTATTTCTTGCTATGTAAAAAATATTAGTAAAGCCAATAAGCTTATTTATCAAGGTGAATATGTATTACGAATATTTTTTGTATGATTTTTGATTTTGTTGTTTTTAATATTTGTTTCGTATGTATGTATGTAAAAAAATCCGCTTTAATGTCTCTTCACTATGAAGGTTCAACGAGAACTGGAAATTGCAAACAAGCTCCAAAATTACTTACAAATACCTAAAGATCTAAGAAATTTCAAAAATCGCAGAAAATTGACAAATTTATGAAAATTCGCACAAATAGATAGATGTATTAAAAATCGGTAAAATGGTAAAAAGGCAAGCCATAAAATAACACATAAATAACTAAAGATATAAGAAATTCCAAGAAATCGGAAATATTAGCGGAAATGAAAATTTGCAAAAACTTGCTAATACCAAAATGATAGCAAAGTGTGATATAAAATAAAAGTCGCCAAATGTGTAAAAAAGGCAAAAACTGCAACAACAAAAATACTTCAATCCAAAGTTTCTTAGAACAAAAAAAAAAAAAATAAAAAAATTAAAAAATTTTAAACATATATACAATTCCCATAAAAAAACCACTAATTATTAAATTGCCTGCATAATTTCAAAAAATACTTGTGTGGCAACACTCTATTCTTAAATAGCTGTTCTTGTTATTTACATTTATATTCTTTTTACATAATTTTACAACTACAATTTGAAGCTGAAAAAAAGCCAGGCAATGTAGTAATGGTAAAGAAAATAAAAAACATGGTGATTATTGAGTTCTTGTTTCAACTTTGTTATTTGTTTTAAGCTTCTCATTTGTTTAAATGAAAGTTTATAACATTATAGCTCTAGTTGTTCTAAGAAACTTTGGGTAAAGGTTCCCTGATGATCTGCATTAGCAAGAGTGAAATGCTCATAGGATCCAGCTAAACCCCTACATAATCAATTTCAATGTATTTTTAATTAAAAAAATATTTTACTTAATAAGTAAAATATTAATTTGGGATTATTAGTGCGTTTAAAAAATTTTAAACAAAATGCAGTTTTATTTGTCAGTTCAATAACTAACAAAACTAAAATAATTGTATGAAAAATAAGTCAGATCATTCAGTTGTTCTTGTTTATGAAAAGCAACACATTTACATTTTTTGTTTTTAGTGTTGTATCATTTACTATCGATATTGACTAAAAAATCGATTGTTTTCAAGTGTTAATAAATTTTTGAATTAAAACATCGATTTGCACACAAAAATTAACTATCGATAGTGCCATAGATAGTTTTCCACCCCTTGTGAAGCGTACTACACACATACAACATAGCGGCATGCACTCAACCGCAATCATTCACACATGCAGTGCTAGTGCTTGTCCTTGAAAATTCTTTAGGTGTAATATGACGTGTGCTGCTCGTGCAGTCCTTTAAAATTATGAATTCATGCAGTAGTTAATTCATTAACAAAGACTCAAAGATAACATTTAGAGCACAATATACTAAAGATACAATTTCTACTTAAACTAAGGATAAGATTCACATATTACTACTGTATACAGACATCAAGTTGCATTTTATAAATTAGTTTTTCAATTCAACTAGATAACAAAGCATTATTTTGGCTCCCAAAAGAATTTTTTTCAATTTTCTGAAGAGGATATACACTAGGGTTGTTATCCGTCCTCTTTTTCCCGGACACTACTCTCTTTTTGGGATCTCTGTCCTTCTAAAAAAAATTGGCGTCCGGGAAAGTCCTTATTTTTCGCCTTTAAATTGCTTGACAAATGGTATTTATTAAAAATTAAGCTAAAAACGGAAATAAATAGTATTGGATGTCCAGCTTATCGTGTAAATAACACTGCTCATTAAGGTTGTTGTGGCATATTTTATAAGACGTATAATTATTAACATGTATTTAAAATATCGACGGAATCACGTAAAAAGGGTTAAAATAATATAACACAGCTTCAAGCAAGAGTTCGAAATCTTTTTTATATGAACAAATAAGACATTTTAACCAAACAATGAAAGTTTATTTAAGGTCGGTAGCCTTTCCGTTACAGATATTTCATGTGCACTTTTTAATGAATTCTTGTAGTATAAACCTTTTTTGAGAAATATAAACGCCGAAAATATAAGTTTAAAAAATGTCTCCAACATTTTAAGTGTTATTTCTGTGCATTTATGTACGCAAATATTCTCAAGATCCAACATTATATGTAAAACGGTGCGAGATTGACCCTTTTCACGCAACACCATGTATTTATGATTTTATTGGTAGTAATATTATTGGAAAAACTCGATTTCGTTTTATTTTCAAGTCCTACTTTTTTAAGCAAATGTCCGTATTTTTTCCCCCTGCTGTCCTCTTTTTATAAATCACGCGATAACAACCCTAATATACACACATAATTCGCATTACACGAAAAACGTTCAAAATTTGCCCATCTCCACTGAATACACTTTCCTGATCTCACACAATTTTTGGGATATATTTGACTATTTTCGAAAACATACATACATATCGCACATTTACTTCAATAGTGGCATAACTCAAAAAATTAGTTTTTTGAGTTAATAATGCAGAAAGATGCGGCATTTCGTATTTTATCTCTTCACCTCCTGAGAGAAGAATTTTTTTTCATTTCCCCATTTAGTTGTATGCAAATTGAAAACTTAAAACGCGTTTTCTGCAAAACTGGTTTTTTGAGTTATGCCACTATTGAAGTAAATGTGCGATATGTATGCTGCCACCATGATATTTTCATAGTTCTGAATATGCACAGTGAAATATATGCACATACGTTACTTCGAATATATAAATAATAATATGAAAACGGGAATACCAAATCTCTATCTCGTGTGAGTTGTTTTCATGTGAAATCAAAATGATTCGGGGGTAAAACACAGGTTAGTATATATTGACCGTTAGCTGTATACTATGTGACGTCACATTAAACTGAAACACAAAGTTCTTGTAGGTAAGTTCTGGACCGCAGTTGTTGAAAAAAATTTCTGCTATTTGAGATATCTTAATAGTAACCTAAATATTATATCGCACTTACCTCTCTTGCCATTAGGACATGTATCAGCAGGGCCCAACAAATTGATACTCCATTTTAGAATATCAAGCAACACATCACGATCAGCAACTTGTCCAAAAGTGTCTATCATACAAAACTTTTAACATATTACGTACTAAAAATATTGATTTATTATCACAAATTCACTGCAATTTTTTGTTGTATGGGATTTGTGTTGCTATTTCATTGTTTGTTTTGTTTATTACAGTCATTTAAAATTTTATCACAGCTTACAGCACGGAAGACATTATAGCAATTTCATGCATGTTGAATTATTGTATATAAAACTATAGGAAATTATATAAAATTTGTACATATATATATATATATATATATATATATATATATATATACATATATATTTATATACATATGTATATATTCAGAACGAAACATGCTTTTTTATTTTTTAAAGAAAATGTTTTTGATGTCTTTACATTAATTTGGTTAAGTTCTATTGGAAAAAATCTTATTTGCATAATATTTCTTCACTTCTCATACAAACATTTGCCCCCTTATGCAAAAACGATTGTTAAACTTAAACTAGGTTTAACAAACGAATTTTGTATGGCAAAACCGGTTTTAACACATGCTTTAACTTTAACAAACGTTTTTGCATAAGGGGGTTGGTCTTTAAAAAAATTGATGAAGAAAAAAACGTGTTTTTTTCCTTTATTTTAACAAAACGTCGTTTTTTTATAACAATTTATTTATGTTTGTTTCATTACAACTAGAGATAGGAAAATGTCGAGATTTTCTAGAATCACGCAAATTAACATTTCTAACTTTTTTTTATTTTATTACTTGTTTGATTTTTAAATGAATGTTCGTAATTTATAATAATTTGTTTATTAACTGGTATTTTAAAGTTATTTAATATAAGATAGATCCTTAAAAACATAGTTTAAAGAAGGAAGAAATACAAAAGACGGCTTGGAGTTTAAATACTGGAACACGAAATAATCAAAAAGGCACGTTTTGCTTTGCGACTCCTCATATATACATACATATAAATATATATGTATACATAAAGGATGTTTTCATAGATGTATAAAACTTTAAGTTGGAACCAATTTTTGAACCGGCGGCCTTATTGTCAGCTGTCAACTGATTTATGTTAAGTTTGGTTTGGCATTTCAACATTAATAGACCGACATCTGAACAACCCTTCCAAATTGTGCGAATTTATTTTAGAAATCATGATTATGTTCGAAATCTGTATCGCGCACTATGTCCATTTTACGGTCAGCATAATGAAAATATGGAACGTTTTCGCACCACATTTACTCTAAATGATAATACGCCTCCACAGAGATGTCGTACATTGCGTACGGAAGAAGTCACTGCTTCTTTAAAACGATACTAGTCAGAACGTTACAGTCAATGGCGACCATTATAGAGCCATGATTACCGACTTCTTCGTTCATCAATTGAACAACCATGATATGCAGGAGCTGTGGTTTCAAAAAGACAGCAAAGCACGTTACACAGCTCGTGCTACAATTTATTTTTGGAAGTAAATGTTTGGTAACCACATATTTTCACGTTTCGGTCCCGTGAATTGGCCTCCAATATCGTGCGATTTAACGCCGAAAGACTATTTTCTGTGGGGATATGTGACGTCGGCAGTCTACTCCGATAAGCCCGAAACGATTGACCATTAGAATGACAACATTCGCCGAGCTATTGCCAATATGCAGCCGTAGCGGTCATATGCCAGAAACCATACTTAAATTATAATTATAATGCCAGGAGATTATCTTACGAATTAAGAAATTTCACGTCAATTTAAAAAATTCATCTTTGTTTTATTCCATTTCAAAGCTCTATACCTCTATAAAAAATACCATATATATGTATATACATACATACATATACATATGTGCCCTTAATTATGAAAGTGGTCTAAGTCACATGAATTTTAGCTTCGAAATATTAAATAATCTGGAAAAAAAAAATTCAATAAACATTTCATGAATGTTAAATAAACCTATATTAATCGAGATTAGAGCAACTCTAAATTAAAATGTTGCATAATATAAAAATTTATTTTGATTTGTTCAAATGTAATTAACTAAATATCTCGACCAAAGGAATATATGACTCATACCACTTTCATAATTTAACACACATATTATGTGTGTATGTACATAAGACCTCACTTTGTAAGATCGTTAAAGTCATTGGATTCATAAGGCGGCCCCTATTCCAATAGTCAAAAAAGATATAAAAGGTATTCGCGTTAAAGGTGCACTGTTCCGGAAAAGCAAAATTGATCGTCTCCAAATCTGATTGACGAAAAAGTGTCAATTGCTTTGTGTTTTTTGCTTTAAGAGGACGCGGAGAAACGCGCGGATAAAAAAAAATTTATGTTGCATCTTGTAAAAACTTAAAACTGTTCCTTGTAAGAAACCAAACAACCCAAAGTTTACAAGCAGTTTTATTATTATTGTATTGCTTATTGTAGATAAATGCTTATTGTAGATAATTTTCTAAGAATTCATAAAGCATTTTTTGTTAACAAAAATGCACTTGCCGCTGATGGCAAATTATCATCATCCGACAAAGACATACTTGCATCCACACATAATGAACACAAAATTAAAATGCTTATTGAAAACTTCATTTTGAACGTCTCTGAAAAATCGTCAACTAAATGACACAAATACATATTCACCGATTAATGGTTTTATTTGATCGTCTCCTGCGCACTTTAATTTAAATCTTCTTATACACATGTATAGTTGCCATCTGTCCTATTTTCCCCGGACACTGCCCTCATTTTTGGGGCGTCCGGCGCAGTCCTATTTCTTTTTTAACAATTGTCCGGGCTTGTCCTACTTATTTGTTTTTTATCCATAATTGTTTTTCTTACATTCTTAGATCGCACATATTTGACATGTTAAATTTTTTGTTTTGATGCTGTTTTTATATTTATGTAGCTTGACATTTCTTCTACTACAAATGTGTCATGTAAAGCTGACCGGCTAACGGTGGAAAGTCGTTTGTATTTTTTATAGTTTTGAATTTTCGAAATAACAAGTAAATAATACCACAACCCGACAACAAATTTGTGGTGCCGCATAGTTTGCAATTGTTTCTTATGTTACTAGAGACGTTAAACCCAAACTTTCCATCAGCTCTAATTCGAAATTTGGTTATAAAATTTGCTTTAAACAATGGTACATTAATTTCAAATCCATTAATAATGGCGTGTGACTTATAACTTTTTCAAAATTCAAAAAAATAATATAAAAAATACAAAACTCAAACAAAGTGCGATTTCTTCACCACTGGATCATATGTAGATAGAAACATAAGTATGTTTTTCACAAAAAAGCTTAATTTCATAAAAACCAGTGAACAACTTATCATTTCATTTACAACTTAGTTAAAGAATTAATTGAAATTATTTGTATGTACATATGTAAGTATTACCATT
Source organism: Tachina grossa (assembly GCA_949987645.1). Taxonomy (NCBI): domain Eukaryota; kingdom Metazoa; phylum Arthropoda; class Insecta; order Diptera; family Tachinidae; genus Tachina; species Tachina grossa. Next base: position 81,280,057 of record OX465278.1, on the reverse strand, counting down.
TACTCGTACAAACAATAAAATATTTCAAATATAAAATTATGCAAATCAGTTCAGCCGCTCTCGAGTTTTTTATCAGACTAATTCATTAAACACATTCAGCACAGCAGGCTACACGAACACACGACTTCAAATGCTGCTAGCAGCATTTGTCGCCTCGTAGCCGGCTACTTAATTATTTTGGAGACGGCAGCAGCACCACCTGCAGCTGATATTCAAGTATAAATACATAGTTCAGTGTTGTCTCTTTTATATATTTTGCATTTATAAAAATTAATTACTCTTTTAAAATGTACTTATTTCACGTAAAAGTACAAAAATGAATCAATTTATTCTTTACATCAATTTTTGGATATTGTTTCTGTTAAATAATATGAAATACAAAATCATTCACTCAACATTTTGTATTATACTGGCAACACTGAATTTTCTCGTTGTAGCCAAAGAAATAGAAATTAGTTTAATTGGACTACAACGACAAAATCAGCATAGACAACAACCTACCGCCATGTTGCCTTGCTGTCTTCAGACGAATCACTCTCATATAAATATGTGTATTCTATCCTTGACATTTGGCGGTCGGTAGCTTGCTGTGGTGAATATGTTTAATGCTTAAAGGCCCAACTATAATATGAATAAGCTAGCTTAAGCAACTGTGCGGTTACATATAAAACGCATGTGGCAAACTATAATGTAATTAACAAACTTTTCGTCAAGTTTCGTCAAATGTCATTTGCTTAAGTAAAGTGCCAAACTGAACGCACATTCCGTAAGGAAACAACTGTTTGTGCATCTTTTAAACTCAAACAAGCAGCAGCAGAAAATATGCATTGATTTTAAATATTTTTTTATTGTTTCTTATTTTAAACTCGGAAAATAAAGCAAAAGTTTTATTTTCATTGTTTGTTTTACAATACATATATACACACATACACCTGTATTCACTGTTGTACTTTTTAGTAGGCAAAACAAATAAAACAAGTAATAAGGTGATGGATATATTTATATGTGAATTTTTAATAGATTAGGACATTCTTTCAAGTTAGTTTGATTGAATTGCATTCATTTAAGAGTTATGAGAAGAAACAAAATTACTAAAAAATTATTGACAATACCTAGATGTGCAGCTGTGGCTAAATAATACTTAAGTGCATGTAAGTACATTATGGCCACCTAAAAGTCACATCTGAATTGTTTAAGCATTTGACAGACTTATCGTTCAATTCTGACATTAGCTTAAGCCAGCTTATTTATATTATAGTTGGGTCTTAATGCCGAGTACGCACTTTTTTGTGACATCGTGAATTTGTGGCAAATTTTGTCATTTAAGATATTTTTCGTTGTGTGCCATTGCTTTCTATATAAAAAAAAACAATGGGTGCATTCATAAGACGTAGCTGTTGAGCTGTTGTGAAAATGCTAGCAACTGTTGGCCCCAACAGCTACGTCTTAGAAACGGGTTGATGGATATAATTTAATTTTATATCTTTATTTCGCTATTTCATCGCATTTGTAATATAAAATTTAACAAATATTTGCTACTGACACCTAACAAAGCATATATGTAAATGGCAAAGCTCTATTCGATCAGCTGTTTATGCTGAGCAAAACATGTTGACTACAGGTCGCGAAAAAATTTTGTGATGGAAAATTACTTAACTGTTGAGTGGAGCGGAATTACTCAACTGTGCGTTTCTAAGACAAATACTCAACGGTTGCGCAACAGCTACGTCTGATGAATGCACCCAATGTGAACGGCGCACAGTGTGTTGTTCCCATATTAAGATGGAAGAAAAATAAAAGGAGTTAACCTAGGCGTCACGAATTTGGTACAGTATTAATATTTATCTTAGCTAAGAAAAATTCAGGTTTTGAAAAAAATCGGACCAAGACAACGCCTACCGCCCGTGGTTCAAAATTCAAAAATTTTTAAATTTAATATATTTTTCAAAATAAAACTGTATAAACTTGTATTTTTAACCCCCGACTAAAAAAGGGGTGTTATAAGTTTGTAGTGTATGTCTGTGTATCTGTGTGTCTGTCCGTGTCCACGTACAGGCCAAAGGGCTGGACCGATTTTCATTTAGTTTTTTCTGTTTGAAAGATGACTTGATCGGGAGAAGAAAATCGGTCCAGCCGCTTAGAAGATATAACATCTTTTCTGAAAAAAGTCGGGGGTTTTTAAAATTTTTAATTTTTGTTATTTATTACCATATTAATCGCTTCTTGTGCGTTAGTTTTCCCCATAAAGCCTAGTGCTCTTTTCGAAGTTTGATTATTTCGCGTGAAAAGTTTCACTTGTACTTAGGGTTGCCAGATACCAAAGGTCAAATAACTGGACATTGGAAAAAATTCACCTGGATTTTGGAAAAATAACTGGAAAATTTAAAAATGCCCTCATAGTTCAAAATGAGTTTTTTCTCAAAATTACTTCGACATTTATTTAATGGCAGGCCTTCAGAAAATAGAAAATGGGAATCATGATTTGATCTACGATCTACGAAAAGAATACAACCCTGATCTGATGAATTGAAAATTTTCATAGACTCTATCATATCAAATATCTGACGATTGTGTAAGATATTACATCACGGCCTTTACAACTATCTAACTTAAATCTTAATAAACTCTATAGGTGGAGAAACCCCAAATATAGCTGTATGTTAGATTTGTATAACAAGAAAAGTGTAGAAAATTATGCATTAATTTCGAATACTTATGTAAAGCTTTAAATTACCTACTGTAGCTCTAATAAAATAATAAATATTTCTTGTTTATATTTATAATTTGAACAGGCTAAAGTTCGTAAAAGAACAAACGACAATGGTAAGACTGTTGTAAATATAGAGATGGTAAAATTGAGCTTTCATTACAAAAAAGCTTTCAGCAAATTGAAATACGATGAATCAAAACAATTCACATACTCCATTTGCAATAATGCTAAGTATATAAAGCAAAAATCTAGATCAGCTGACACCACACACTGTGGACCAAACACAAAAGAACGCTGATGATGAAGGTTTAGTGGCCTTCGAAAACGGCTGGTTGTTCCGTTCAACTATGTGTTGTCAGAATATTTACAACTAAAGGTAGAATTAGTAAAATCGTATCGTGATGTTGCGTGTCAGCTGACAAAAACCGTACCATATACAATACATGTTACTAGTTATAAAATATGTGGTGGTAGCACTGCTGACGTAGGAATCTGCAGAAAACAGATTTTTCTGTAGCGAATGTCAAAAACGTCGCAAACTGTTACATTTTCTATAACTTGTGCACAAAGTTGAACGATACGGCAAGCTGTAAAGTAGAATGTTACGATTTTACTAATTCTACCTTAACTTTGGTGTTCTTTGTTCATTAATAATTATCACATGTAATTTGGTGTAAAAAGCGATACGAACTTTAGCCTGTTCAAATTATAAATATAGAAACAAATGAAGTTCGAAAAATAATAATCAAATAAACTAAAAATTTCTAGTTTATGTTCATTTAAACCATAATTATTAAAAGAAAATTAATTCAGTACAAGTATGTAGGCGGAAAATTAATTTTTTTTAAATCTATTGGCAGCACTGATACAATTTTTCAAAGAAAAAATCAAACCTAGAAACATGAAAAAATCATCATACGGATGTAAAATGTTGTTGGAAACAACCTTTAAAGAGAATTGAAAAAAACAAGATTTTTAAATCCTCGTATGAATTGGTCATTGAATATTTTTCTGTAGGACACATTATATTAATAATTAAAAATATTATCTAAAATATATATGTATGGCAAAAAAAATATTTTTCAAAATTAAAGATATTCTTTTTTAACTGGACAAATTATATTTTAGCTGCTAACTGAACAAGACTCCAAAAAACTGGAAAATCCAGGAATGCTGGCAACCCTACCTGTAATATATGTAGCCCAAATCGCATTTTTTTTTATAAATTTCTCGTTTTTATTGCTTGAAAGTATGCAACATTGTTGAAACTCCGTGCGAAAAAAGTAATGCTCATGTTTTTTCGCAGCTGAAACTTAAATGATGCCAGAGTCCTTTTGCATGGAAAAACATGCTGCCAGATAGATTTTAGGTACGTGTTTTTGGCAATAAGAACGGAGTACTACTTTTGCGAATTTGTTTCGCAAATATTTCATACCAAATACTTTTACATGTAGTTTGACAGCATTTCGCCCGAAACTGTGAACAGAGTACCAGTCTTAACTGTGAAAAGAAAATATGTAATAACTTTTCCAAAAATTAGCACAATTTTATAAAAGTTGGAATATTTGTATAAAACAAGTAACACAGAAGTGCGCGTGTCTGTTTTTCACGAAATGCCACGCAAACGCACTGTGAGAATATACATATATAGTCTCTCAAGTGCACGTGAGTGTCACGCAAATTTTCGATGGAAACATATTTATTATTGAATGATTACCCAAAATTAAGTTAAATAGGTTTCAATTTCACACACTTCCGCATGAAAAACGTGTATTTTAGTTTTCACTCACTCTCACGTTAAAATAAAAATAATCTTTTTTATATTTCATTAAGGAGTTTTAAATAACATATAAGTTCATGGAACAACCTAATATATGTACATATGTATCGGAGAAAGCCATAAAGTTACTTTTTGACTGTTCAATACATATTATAGGCTTGCACAAATATACCTGTTTGCATCTGTTTTGCTTGTGTTTTGGTTCTGGTATGAACAATTATGTTATTCACCGTTTCTGTTACTAGTTCTTAATGTTGATTTTTTTAAGCAATTATTGTGTGGTTGGGCAATGAGCAAATGAAAACAACACATTTATTTGTATTTGTGTTTCTAAAACAAATAAGATACATAACACGTCTTTTACTATAAGTGCCTTATGATGTGTTGAGAAAAAATATACATGGCTGATGAGTGAATGAATAAAAGCAAAATTTCACATACATACATATGTAAGTAAATGAAACACATGAGCTGCAAATACAAAAAAAATGACACACGATATGTATGTGTAATTACACCCAGAGTCAAATTTTCTCTCTCTCTCTATATATATACTTGCTGTATTTTTGAGCAAAAACAGATACAAACAGTTGCTCAGCAGCAATACAATAAGCAGTTGTTATCAGTTTTTAATTGTATTGTAATTTGGAAAAGCACACACACACAATAACTCCTATACTAGTTCTTTCGCTCACACTACAATTAAATGGTATATACCATGGTATATTTGTTTTGGCTATATTTATAAGTATACAAATGCAACCCTTTAATACATATCGATACTCCAACGACAATAGAACATCCGCATCTACAAGCATGCTTACATTAAGGCATACATACATATCGAGCCTTTTTTCGATTTTATCGCAAGCGACAAAAATTAAATTTTTCAAGAGAAGGAATTTTTAAAATATTCAAATATGTTTTTGTCCGTAAATTGTCGCTTACGATAAAATTTTACAGTCTGTATCTTAAAAGTTATCAACAATTTTGGCATTTTGATACTTCTAAACTATGGGTAGGCCCATAAAATGTTAATTTCAATAAAAAAGTAATTGAAATTTATTTGCTGGTAGTTTAGCATGTCTATATAAGTACGTATTTCATTGGCGCTTGAACCAATCCGCATCTACAAGCATGCTTACATAAAGGCATACATACATATCGAGTCTTTTTTCGATTTTATCGCAAGCGACAAAAATTAAATTTTTCAAGAGAAGGAATTTTTAAAATATTCAAATATGTTTTTGTCCGTAAATTGTCGCTTAATAACATGTCGTCAGCCCATTATTGGTTTGACCTACCGACCATTTTTAAAAAAAGTTAGTTAGGTATTGGGTATATATATTTCGAATATACACTTTCTGAATCCAAAAAGTGTTTCGCGAAATTGATTATAGTTATAGTTATATTTAGCATTTATATTGCTCCATTTCAACTATTTTTAGGTTTAATAAGTATTGTTTGGCTGTAAGCGCCACTGTTTGGCTATTGCGTCAAATTATTCATATAAAAACGTACAAAATAAATTTAACTTTTGTTTTGCTTTATTTCCGTAATGTTATATAAACAATTGGGACGACCGACGAACTTCGCTTAGTTCGATGAATTTGCCTTCAAGAATTCGATCTACTTCAAATCTGTGCCTTCCTATGGATATATTTGTAGTGTATGGATACCAAGCTATGCAAATATTAACTGCGGCAAAAATTACTTGCATAGTATGGAAAATATTGGATTGTATACTTGAAATAAAAATTAATGCAAAAATCGATATCAAGTCTTCAAATAAATGCAAGTCTCTTAAACTTTAAAAAGGCAGAAATTTGGAATAAATCACAACTATTGCGAAAATCTTAAAAAATCGCAATGTTGAAAACAAACCAAAAACTAAAATTGAGTCATTAACATTATGGAGATTCAAAATAAGCTTGCAAAATTTTTTAAATTTTAAGTCCTTAAATAATAACAAAAATTAAAAATTTTAAAAACCTTCGACTTTTTTTTCAGAAAAGATGTTATATCTTCTAAACGGCAGGACCGATTTTCTTCAAACATAGCCAAGATTTCTCTCGATCAAGTCATCTTTCAAACTAAATGAAAAAACTAAATGAAAATCGGTCCAGCCGTTTGGACTGTACGTGGCCACGGACAGACACACACTACAAACTTATAACACCCCTTTTTTTAGTCGGGGGTTAAAAATAACAAAAATTAAAAATTTTAAAAACCCCCGAATATATCTAGAGAAGATGCGATATCTTCTAAAAGGCTGGACCGATTTTCTTCAAACATTCCTCTCGATCAAGTCAACTTTCAAACAGGCAAAACTAAATCAAAATCGGTTCAGCCGTTTTGTCTGTACGTGGACACGGACAGACACACAGACACACAGATACACACTACAAACTCATAACACCCCTTTTTTTAGTCGGGGGTTAATAAATAAGGAAATCTAAAAACTTTGGAAAAATTACATCTTTCGAAAAAAAACAGAAATTCGCGAAAAATTGCAAAATTTTAAATCAGCCCTAATTTTTATTACAAATCGCTAAAACTATAAGGAATGCTAAAAATTCCATAAAAACGCGAAAATGGCGAAATTTCGCGAAAACTTGCTAACAGCAGCATATGGAAAAACAAAGTCTAATATTGTTAAAAATTAAATGTTAAGAAGAATACTTGCAACAACTCGCTTTCATCGCGAACATTGCAAAAATTCGCGAGAAATTTTAAAATCGGAAACAAGAACTAAAATTGATTAGAAATTGCCAAATCTTAAAAAAAAAATTAAGTCGAAAAGAACCCGAAAATATCTCATGTTCGCGAAAAATTCCTAAATGCATTGTAGAAATTACTCAAAGCAAGGAATAAAAAAACCTCAGGAAATTAGATCAATTGCACAAAAAATGTATAACATCTCGGAAATTACAATGTCTGGTAAAGGATTTTGTTTAATTTTGAGGTCATCGTTAAACCGATCGCCTTATATCTATGGACAGCAAGAAAAATAAATTTGAAGCATAAATTTTCTTCTCAACAACAAGTTTCTCAATATACAGCAGTAAAGTTGTATACATATGCAGCACAAAAAGCTACTTTTTAAAAATAGATTATGAAAAGTGGCGTATGTGGCATAAAACAGTATTTTTCTCTTTCAATAAAGTAATATTAACTTCTAACTTAATTCATGAAAGTTCACAAAAATTTATACATTTCTTCTAAACATGTGTCGGAAACAATGGTGAATATACAAAAACAAATTCTATCGGGTATACCTTGAGAAAACTTCATGTAAACCTTCTTTGTCGTTTTTCTCCATTCCGACTTTTTAGCATATGCTCCAAACCAATAATGGGCTGACGATGTCGCTTACGATAAAATCGAAAATAAGGCTCGATATCTATAGCTAACAACACAAATAAGTGCGCATATCGATATATGCTGTTCGATCAAACCAGTGTGCTATATATACTCGCATCGATACGTGTGCGCACAAGCATGTAATGACGAGTATGAGTATATGAACTATGTTACCAAATATGTAAGTAAATAAAAAATCGTTGTTTATAAATTTAACAAATACCTTATTCATATTATGCATTTTTTCATTAAATCTATTTCACGAAATGTTTTCTATTTCTATTAGTAATATATAAATAACAAAAATTAAAAATTTAAAAAACCCCCGACTTTTTTTAGAAAAGATGTTATATCTTCTAAACGGCTGTACCGATTTTCTTCAAACATAGCTAAGAACCCTCACGATCTTCAAACAGAAAAAACTAAATGGAAATCGGTCCAGCCGTTTGGACTGTACGTGGACACGGACAGACACACAGACACACACTACAAACTTATAACACCCCTTTTTAGTCGAGGGTTAAAAATGACCTAGCATGAATCTAATTTTTTTAATTTTTTTTTTGATATAACTTGCTTCTCCAGGCCTCCTTTTGACGAATGAAAAAATTTTCATACAACCGATTTCATGAAAAATTTCGTTAATACGTAGTGGTTTTCTTTAACAAATTTCTTTTAAAAAAGTTATATATTTCAAAAATTACACAAATACCTGATGTACATTAAGCATTTTTTCATGAAATTTCATGAATTTTTACTTATTTCAGCGCTATAAAAGATAATTTTGTTTAAAAACGGGCGTAGAATGAATCTTTGATGTATTTTTTTGATATAAGTTGTTCCTTCAGGCCTCCTATTGACAAATAAAAAATGCGTAATGTAAATTAGGTAAAACTCGCAATGATTAAAACAATAGAAAAATAACCTAAAGGTGATTATATAAACCGCAAAAAAAAGCACTAAGATATGATCTAACTAACATATAACACGCGAAAACTAACAAATATGCGAATATATATCAAAAACAATCTTATATACAAAAAGTTGCGAAAGTTTCGCAAACTTTTTAATTGAGAAGTCTTTTTTGTTAAAAAAAACGCTAAAATTGTAAAGAATGCCAAAAACTTGGAAACATTTGCGAAGATGTCGAAAATTCGCAAAAAAAATGATATCAAGGTCTGATACTGATTAAAAATCGTTAAAACTTTCACACAAAAAACAAACAATTGGGAACAATCATAATAGAGAAAATTCGCTATAAATTGCAAAATTGCAATCAAGCCCTAAAATAACTTACAAATACCTAAAGATCCAAGGAATGTCAAAATGACGAAAATTCGATCAAATTCGCTAACATCACTTATATAGATGGATTGAAATTCGGTAAAATGGTAAAGAGACAAGATTTGGCTAAAATTTCAAACAAGCGCTAAAATTTTTACAAATTGCTAAAATTGTAAGGAATGCCATGGATAAGCAAATCTTTCACTAATTTGGATTTGGATCCGCTGTCAAATTACTCCCGTAAAATAATGAGTTCGAAGAATGTACGTGTGGGCAAAATAGATTCATTGAATTTTGTGTTAAAACAGTTAGTACTTCAACAACTACAAACTAGTATTTCTGGCAACACTTATCAAAAAATCAAATGTGTTACAAGTCATGGGTATATCGATATATCGTCGCTGTTTTAACTAACTGACCTAACTAACATTTCAAAAGTTTAACAGGAGAGCAGCTTTTATGGTTGTTTTATATATACATTAATTGTTATGGCTGCGTCAGAAATCTTTTTATTTATATAGGCACAAAAGTAATGCTTATGCCCATTTCTTAACTTAATAATCAAACTGTAATTATTTTTAAGTTCTAATTAAATACGAAATTGTGTTTTTGAGTGCATAATTAAATAATAATTAAATGCCCAACCTTGTGTAATTAAGTATTATTTAAGTTTTATGAGCGCACCATATGTTTTTATGCGTGTGTGTGTTTATTGCAAACATACACATGAACATCATGTGGTTGGGTTTAAAACATCATGTGGTCGTATTAGGACGAATTTCGTTTAATTTGCATAAATACATAACATAAACAATTAATAGTTTCATATCATGTTATAAATAAATAGAAAAATGCATTCTGATGCTCCTTGGGTTTCATAAAATGTGTTTTTATGCAATTTTAATTTTCTGCATTTTGATAACCTAACTTTTTTGTTTATGTTAAACAGATGTTCTTTGTAAAGCTTTCCATAATAATTGGAAATTTTTGAGTGCTGCCGTACCTTCAACGTAATTTAATAATAACTTTAATTAACCACTGAAAAAATGAAATCGTATTTAATTACAACTTAATTTTAAACAAAAATGAGCTAATTATGTACTTAATTTTTAAGTTAAAAACTAGGGGTTACAGTCATGAAAATTGTAGACCATATGTATTATGACTTATAAAGTCTAGTAGAGGACTTAACTAATTTTTCAAAAATATGTCAGTTAGGTCAGTTAGTTAAAACAGCGACGATATATGCGTACATATGCGGGATGTAACGAACAATGCGCATCGATGCATACAAGTATGAAATAAAGTGCGCAGGGGTATACGCAAGTACGAGAATGAATGGGTATCAATACGCACTAGCATAACAAATGTTCGATATGTGCTGGAGTATCCAAAAATTTTTGTATCGATTGGCTGTCTCTGATACATATATTAAAAAATCTAAAATCATTCAGATTTTTTTTCTTAATATACATCTATTTATATAAAATTCTCGGGTCACGGTGTTTGTAATTGAACTCCTACGAAACGGCTTGACCGATTTTTACGAAATTTTGTATGTATACTCGATAGATCTGCGAAGAGGTGATAGTCTATTTTTAGCACCCGTAAGTGGGATATGCCACGCCCACATGAACAAACTATCTTACATCTGGGAAGCTATAGGAGTCAGAGCAGCCTTGATATGGAATGTTTTAAGAGCGAGATGCGAAGTAATTCAAAATATCGGTAGAATAGAACCGAGGAAAAGGACATCCCCCATACATTTTGCATGTGTGTTCGGTAGGTCTGAGAATATGTCGTATTATATTTTTTATACCCCTAACTTGGCAGTGCCACGACCATGCGAACGAAATATATTTTATCTCGAAACGTATATGAGTCAAAGTATTCAACCTGTGTATGAACTTTTTTGGGAGCAAGGAGCGAAGTAATTCAAAATGTTGGTAGAATACGACCAGGGTAACGGGCACTCCCCATGCAAAGTAATCTATATAAATAAAAATTAAATATTGTCCGTTGCTAAGCGCATAACTTCAAAACGGCTTCACCAATTTCGCTAATTTTTTTTTAATATGTGTAATAGTCTGAAAAAGATTTTTATGGAAAGAAAAATTGGAAAGATTGTTTGAAAAATTTTGAAAAAAAAAATATTAAAAATGTTTTTTTCTATGGGATTTTACATTTCTATTTTTTTGTACAGATTCAACAAAAAGTTCATTCGAAGATTTTGACGCTCACTTTTTTCGAAATATGCACGAGTACCTAATATACCTCTTTTTTATTGTTTGTGGATCCTGAAGAAAATTAGATTCAGGCAATTTCCAATTTTTAATGCACTATGGATTCTTCTTTTTTGTTTTGATAATTAAAATAAAAAAGATTAAATGAAAATGACTAATTTGTTTTTAACTTTTGTGTTGCTCGCAATCTGTCCAACAGTATTGGTAGAACAGGATTATGTGAAGAGGCACCCCCATACAAAGTAATTAATTATAATCTAGTATCTTGAAAGCTATAAAGCAAGAGTCTAAAATTTAGTATGGACTCCTTTGAGAGCGAGATGCGAAGTATTTCAAAATATTAGCTTAATAGGACCACGGAAAGGGGCATCTCCCTACAAAGTTATTAAGAATAAGAATAATATATTTTGAAAGATGTAATAGCAAAAGTCCTCAAATTTGTTATGGACTCTGTTGAGAGCGTGGGACGAGGGACGTGGCACCCCCTATACAAAGAAATTATAAAAATCTCATATCCTTAAAGCTATAATATCAAGAGTCTTCAAATTTGGTACGAGTTAATTTGAAGACAATTAATCTATATATAATCTATGTATATATATATATATATATATATATATATATATATATATATATATATATATGTATGTTTGTATGTCCTTTATGTGCGGCCAAATCGCTCATCCGATCCCGATAAAATTTGGTGCACGTAGTCTGTATAACTCCGTGAAGGTTTAAGGGTATTACTTTTTTTAAACTAGTCAGGAGGGCGATACGGGGGAAATTTCTGCCCGTCCGAAACGTTCAAACCGATTTTAATGCAATTTAGAACATTAATAGATTTGAATCTAAAAAGTTACAACGGATGTGATGTGCACATTTTTAAAACTAAGAGCAGGGGGACGGTTTTAAAGAAATTAAGAGATAGGTCTACGTCTAAAAATTGACATAGGCTATGCAAATTTTCAGAATTAGGACCCGGACCTCTCTGAACATAGATACATCTGCAGCTAAAAATTCACATAGGCTTTGTTTTTTTAATAAGGACCAGGAGTGCGAGAGGGTGAAATATTTCACCCTCCAAAACGTTCAAACCGATTTTAATGATATTTAGAACATGATAGATCTGCGTCTCAAAATTCCCACATGCTATAAAAATGTTCAACAGGAGGGCAATAGAGTAAAATTTCTGCCTCTCCGAAACAATTAAAACGATTTTAATGAAATTTATAATATAGATAGTTTTGCATCTAAAATTTCACATAGGCTATGTAAATTTTTAAAAGTAGGACCAGGAGGGTGACAGGGGGAAATTTCTACCTCTCAGAAACAATCCAACATATTTTAATGAAATTTATAGATGTGCGTCTAAAGAGCCACAAAATGGGCATAGATATTTTCTAAACTAGGACCAAGAGGAAGTAAGGGGAAAATTTCTGAGTTTCAACTCGATTTTGGTAAACGGATTAGTCCTCCTCCATCGAAACTTTGTATATATATGTACATTAGGGTGATTCCAAAAAATTTCGTTTTTTTCTCAGAACCAGGTTTCAAAATTTTGTTTAGGTAAAAAATATCAGCTCATAATATTAATGATGAGGTGGTGCGCATCGCACTTTTCGATTTCCCATACGATTTACATCCTCGTTGTACATTCATAGTAAACAGACGTCTTAACGGAGTTCTTACATACTAAACAAAAAATTCATATAAAAAAATATTCGGAATACATATTATCAACCTTGATAAATAAGCCTAAATTGCTTTGCTAATATTTTTTTTTACATAGTCATAACTAAAAAAAACCAACAAAGAGCCCTTGAGGAATACTCTAAATGAGCACCTCAAAAACAAAAAATTGTGAAGCGTGTTATAAAGGCAGAAATGCCTATGTTACTGTGAGTTCTGAAGCTCTCAATGAAAACAACAAAAATAAAAAAATCTGATGATAGACTTACTGTGAGTTCTGAAGCTATTAATAAAAATAAAAAATCTGATGAGAGAATGTTTTTAACGGCAAAGCCACTTTTTCGGCAGCGATCAACTTCGCTTTGTCCAATGCCAACTAAAGGGTTGCATTTGTATACTCGTTTGTATAGCCAAAACAAATATACCATGGTATGTACCATATAATTTTAGTGTGAGCGACAGAACTAGTATAAGAGTTATTGTGTGTGCGTGCTTTTCCAAATTAAAATACAATTGAAAACAAATAACAATTGCTTATTGTATTGCTGCTGAGCAACTGTTTGATCTGTTTTTGCTCAAAAAATACATATTGTAATACAAATATATGAAAAAACCACTATTGAAACAAATACATGATGTGCAGATGTATGTGCGGACGTTCGTTATGTTATTTTGTGGCGCAGCCAAAGTATAGAGAGAGAAAGAGACAAGTTTGCTCTGAGAGTAATTACAAATGCATGTGTTTCATGTATATGTATCATTTACTTACATATGTATGTGCAATTTTGCTTTCATTCATTCATTCATCAGCCAATTACATTTTCTCTCAACACATCATAAGGCACTTATGGTAAAAGCAGTTTTATGTATCTTATTTGCCTTAGAAAAACAAAAAAAAAATAAATGTGTTGTTTGCATTTGCTCATTGCCCAACCATACAATAATTGCTTAAAAAATCAACATTTACAACTAGTAACAGAAAACGATAAATAACATATTTGTTCATACCAGAACCAAAAAACAGGCAAAACTAGTGCAAACAGATGTATCTGTGCAATGTTATAATGCCAACTAGTGATTCGTTATCATTACCCTTGCCTAGTACTTCTTCATTTAAGCCAGTAATATCATCTGCTTCGGGCTTGTGTTCATCATTTAACCAAACTATCACTTTAAATAATAGTAGCCAAAAACCCAAGGTTCAAGTCGGGATGGACAGATATATGACTGTGGTGAAGCGTGGGCGCAGCCCAAATCCTTCTAAAATTTCATCTGCTCCAAAGTTATCTAGGGAAAACAGCGCATGCTCTACGAATGGTTAAAACCGTTTTAAAATATTGCAAGTTGAAAACGACAAACCTGATGTATCTTCGAACAAAACCTCCAAACCACCAACAATATATGTGAGAGAAAAAAATTCAAACGCCCTTATTAAAAAATTATTCTCGATCATTGGTGAGAATAAATTTCACATCGTTCCAATAAAACGTAGTAACATTGATGAAACAAAAATTCAAATTTATGAAGAAAATGATTTCCGTAAGATGGTTACTGAATTTGAAGAAAATAAAACAAGTTTCTACACATACCAGCTTAAGAGTACTAAAGGCCTGCAGATCGTATTGAAGGGCATAGATTCTTTCGTTGCTCCCGAAGAAATAAAAGATGCACTCGTCCTCCAGGGATTTAAGGTAAATAATTTATCTAACATAATAAATAGGGAGATCTCCCAACCACTATTTCGAGTTGAACTTGAGCCAAATGATATAAAATTAAGAAAAAATGAGACGCACCCAATTTATGATTTGAAATACCTCTTGTACCAAAAAATCACAGTTGAAGAGCCACATAATCGTTCAGATCATGTACAGTGCCATAATTGCCAAAAATATGGCCATACAAAAACATACTGCAATTTACCCTCTGTTTGTGTTGTGTGAGGCGAATTACACGGCACTGCTAGTTGCAATAAGCCAAAAGTTCAAAGTGATAAAAAATGAAGTAATTGTGGAGGTAATCACACCGGTAACTACATTGGATGTCCTGTGTACTCTTTCGTCAAACAGACTATGGTGCAAAAACCTAAATTAGCTCCAGCTCGATCAGCAAACGCTTACTCCGCCACTTTTGCGCAAATGGCTAATCGGTGAATTCCCGTGTTTCGTATGCCGATGCTGCTAAGACAAATTCTATTCCATCACAAAATGTTTCACCACCAAATAATTCAACAAATGCAAACTCAAACTTTAATTTCAGTCGTCTTGAAACCACTATTGATAATCTGGTGCAAACTATAAACAACAAATATGACTAGCATGATGAAGGAAATGCTTCGAATGCAAACTAATGCTTCAAACATTAGTTAACAAACCATGAATATGTTAAAAATATGTTTCTGGAACGCAAACGGCATTCGCCAACATAAAAACGAACTTGAGGACTTCCTCATGGAAAAAATATTGATATAATGTTGATCTCTGAGACTGATTTGACTTCGAGAAGCCTTTTTAAAATTTACGGCTACACTATATATGATTCAAAGGACCCGAGAGGAAGAGCATGCGGTGGATCAGCGATTCTAATGAAGTCGAGACTCAAGCACTATATTCTTGACAGCGTTTGCGAAGAACATCTACAAGCAACAAATATTGGCATTGAACATTTTTGTAAAAATTTCTTGATATCATCAATTTACTCCCCTCCCAGATTTTCCATCTCCGAGGATCAATACAAGAAATCCCTCGGACCGTGTTTTATAACAGCTGGCGACGACAATGCAAAACATACGTTCTGGGGTTCGCGTTCAGAGATCGAGCGTTGTTCAACAGAATTGCAAAAATGGACTTGGACGTCATTTCGAGTGGGGAGCCTACTTATTGGCCTACTGCTATACAAAAAATTCCAGATGTCATATATTTTGGCGTCATGATCTCATGATCTCTCATCAGACCACTCTCATACGAACGTTACAATTTGTAATCCAGTGAGAAGCGCTTTGCTTCACCCATATGTCAATATGATAAATCGTGTTAATTGGCTGGGGTTCAAAAAATACCTTAGTAGTCATTATACGGAAAAAACTAAACTAAGAACACCAGATGATATTGAATCTAACATTGCCAATCTTAACGAAAATATTAAACAGGCTGCTGAAAATGCCGCTACCTCCCATCCGCAGATTGGGTTTAACAGAATTTATTCTACAGACATTGAAGTCTCGTACGCTAAAAAAGAAGAGCTAGAAGGGAATGGCAAAAGCGCAGATCACACCAAAATAAAATTAGATTTAAGGAGTATACGAAACGACTCCAAGAGTTGCTTGCATCTGAGAAAACTGCATCTCTTAGAAATTATCTTGAAAGTCTCGATGTCACACCAGCATCTAATTACTCCTTGTGGCGCGCTACTAAAAAGGTTAAAAGACCCTTTGAGTTTAAACCACCTCTGCGCACATCTACGGGAGGTTGGGCAAGAAGCTATACTGAAAAGGGTAAAATATTTGCTGAGCATTTAAAGTCCGTATTTAACCCAAATACATGTACTGGTGTTGCTGATTTGCCGAGTGTAGTTCCTCTACCCCCTTGAGCCTTCAAGTTTAAGATGCGTGATGTACATAAACTAATTGCTGAGCTTAACCCGAAGAAAGCTCCAGGTATTGATGGAATTAGTAACAAGATGCTGATGAATCTGCCTCGCACTGCAACTAGAATCTTATTATTTATTTTTAATGCCATATTACGACTAGAGTATTATCCACACAGCTGCAAGCTTGCCAAGGTTAAATGATTCCTAAGCCGGGCAAACATCTTACCAAAGCTGAGTCATACAGGCCAATAAGTTTACTATGAACATTGTCAAAGCTTTTCGAAAAGCTGCTCATGACAAAATTGTCTCCAATTCTAACTGATAGTGGTTGCATATCCTGGCCATCAATTTGATTTTAGAAGCCAGCATAGCACCATTGAACAAACGCAAAGATTGGTTCAATTCATAAGAAGAACATTTGAAGAAAAGAAGTATTGTTCTACCCTATTTATTGATGTTTCTCAGGCATTTGATGAAGTATGGCACGAAGGCCTAATTTTAAAATTGAAGACATATCTACCAATAAATTTTCTAAAGCTATTTGAAAGTTATATTATATCCCGGAAATTCATTGTTGGGGAAGGAAACTTCATGAGTGTGCCCGAATATGCCGGTGGGCCTCAGGGGAGTGTACTGGGCCCAGTTTTGCTTTTGGCATATATTTGTGATATGCCTGTTGGCTCTAAAATCCATACATCTACATTTGCCAATGATACAGCCTTCTTCAGCATGCATGAAAACCTTCAAGAGGCATCCTGAAGAAACATATTACCCAGCTGGAACTATGGTTGAAGTTATGGAGAATTAAAGTAAATGAACAGAAGTGTGTGCAGCTAACATTTACTCTACGAAAATATACTTTTTCCCCCATTAGAATCAATAATCAAATTGGTCCTCAACATTCACATGTAAAATACCTTGGTATACACCTTGATCGACGGCTTACATGGAAACAACACATTGATTCTAAGCTAACACAAATGAAACTAAAATTAACTCAGGTACATTGGCTGATTGGTAGAAATTCAACTCTCAGACTAGACTGCGAACTTTTGATATACAAGTCACTTTTGACGGAATTCAACTATGGGGCACTGCTTCAACTTCCAATGCCGAGAGAATCCAACGAATGCAAAACAAAATTTTACATATGATAACATCGGCTCCATACTACATCAAAAATTCAAATATACATCGTGTTTTGAATATGCCACTAGTGATTGAAGAAATTGCAAAATACGCAGTCAAATATTTAACAAAACTCGAATCACATCCTAATCCGCTTGCTCGCAATATTTTAAACTTTACTGGACACATCCGCCTAAAAAAGAGGGACACAAGGGCTCTTATACTCAGCACTCCAGATGGGACTACTTGAAAATACTTTGTTAACCGCAGATGCGCTCCTGCATTATTTTAAATTGATTATTTATGCAGTCATATGTACATACATATCTACATACATACATATTTTTAAATTGCGTTAAATTTCATTTATCTATTTTTTGCTTTCAAATGTTCAACTGCAAAGTGTGCATACATATTAACATAAATATTTACAAGCATATACATACATATGCATGCAAGATGCATTCCACAGAACAGTTTCTTAGCTTCTCTCTACTCTTGTTTTTGGTGTTTGTATGTATGTACGTACGTATGCATTTTCGGTAAACGGCTCTTATTTATCATAATTTAAAGATGTACATATGCAATTTTTGTTATTTATGCTTTGCACTACTTTTTTTGAATTCTTGATTTCATTTCGACTTATTATTTTGAAATAAAAGGTCAGTACTTAATTTGTAAGCTAAGATTTTTTATTTGCCTGCAAAAAATATTGTAGACACAAAACATTGGTGACCCCGACGTGATTGACTTTTATATTAAATCAATTCGGATATTTAATAATAGTTTCGCATCTCGTAAAAATACAACATGCCTTAATAATTGTCGTATTTCAGTGCAATAAAATTACTTGCAGTGTCGTTCATATATACATACATAAAATGGCAACCAATAACACTGATCGCAATGACAAGGAACAACCTTCCGTTGACACGCTACCTTATTTTACTAAAGTATCGGCTATAATAAAGCAGTTGGAGGATATAAGCAATAATTTAACTCCAATACAATTAAAACAACACGATGAGACTGAATTGTCTGTTCGCTTGGACTACGTTGAGAAGTTAAACGATGCCTTCGAAAAGGCCCAATCCATAAGAGAGGAAATAGACAGTAGTGAATCAATAAGTAATGATCGCATAAGGTATGTTTCGCTATACTTTGCAGTAAAAGCCAAATTAACGCGTCAATTAAACACCATTCGTAAAATTGACGTTGACCAACGTTCATCAACATTACGCCAATTTTCTCTCAATGAACCGCCATCTCCAACAACGTCGCATAAAACCAAAGTCCCTGAAATTCAATTACCTAAATTTTCTGGGGCCTATTCCGAATGGCCAAATTTCTTTTCGTTATTCACGACTGTTATAAATGACAACGGTGGTTTAAACAGGCTTGAAAAGTTCCATTATTTGCGTGCCAGTCTAGGAGATGTTGCCCTCGATACTATTGCTTCATTGGAACTCAATGAAGCAAACTATGAAGAAGCCTTGTCATTGTTGAAAAATCGTTTTGACAACAAGCTCTTAAATTTTCAAACACACATAAAAGAAATTTTTAATTTGAATTCTGTCGACAATGGCTCCGCTATTAGCTTACGTCGTTTAAGCGATAGTATAAATGCACATTTGCGTGCTTTACAAACAATCGGAAATCAACAGCAGCTTATTGATGGGCTACTAATTCATTTAGTGTCAACAAAGCAGCATTCTTAGAATGGAGATGTCGAATGGTCGAAAATTTCGAGAGCTCTATGGTAAATAAAAATACAAAGCAACCCATTTTGAAAAAATCAAATCACAATAATCGACATGTTCATGTTTCGGTAGCGACATCTACAAAATTATGCACCTTTTGTGATTCAAAAGATCATTTTATTACCACTTGCTCACGTTTTTCAAATTTATCGCCGGCTCTACGTTTTAAAGAAGTAAAGAAAATGAAGTTATGTCTTAATTGTTTAAGAAAGGGGCACATGCTAAAAAATTGTACCTCTGGTTGTTGTCGACAGTGCTCTTCGAAACACCACACGATGCTTCACATCGATACCCCGTCTACGGACCAGACCGTAATAGAGGCTGCTTCATCACAAGCAGTACTTATCTCGTCGAATGATGCTGATGCAACAACAATATCGTCGCCAACTGCAAGTGTTTTGCTGACAACAGCCATCGTTATGGTCAAAAATAAATTTGGAATTTTTGTACCATGCCGCGCAATATTAGATTCTGCATCGCAACTTAATCTTATTACAAGTCGTTTCGTGAATCAATTAAATTTAAAATGCAATCAGACTTACGCAACTATTTCTGGAATAGGTGATGGTTGTGTTACAGTCAATAAATCTACTGAAGTCGTGGTTAAGTCCAATACTGGAGATTACTCAACAACTTTTAAAGCTATTGTTGTTCCCACAATAACAAGTTATCAACCCAACATTAGCACTAATACAGCGGAATGGAAACTCCCAAAAAATATACAGCTCGCAGATCCCTCTTTTGATAAATGTGGCCGAATTGATAGTTTATTTGGAGCTGAACTGTTTTTTGATTTGATGTCAATTGGACAAATAAAATTATCCAATAACTTTCCAGTACTACAAAAAACATTACTTGGTTGGGTTGTTGCTGGCGGTGGCTCTCATTCCCATCATTCATGGTCGTTAGCTGTTAATATAAATCAAGATGATCAACTATTATCTGTGGTAAAGAATTTTTGGGAAATAGAAAATAATTTTGCCAACTGTAGTGATTCGCTATCTAATGATGAAATTGCTTGTGAAAATCACTACTTAAACAATACTACTCGCCTAACCAATGGCTCGTTTTCTGTTCGTCTACCTGAAATAGAAGGTGGTGCCATGCATTTGCTTGGCGATTCGTATAACAGTGCCTTAAAACGATTTAAACTTTTAGAAAACAAATTAGAAAGACAGCCAGAAATTAGAGCTCAATATACAGATTTTATGCGTGAGTATATTTCGTTAAACCATATGTCATTAGTTTCCCCGTAGATTGCACATAAGAAATATTTTCTGACACACCACTGTGTGCACAAGCTTGACAGTACAACGACCAAACTGAGGGTTGTGTTCGATGGCTCAGCAAAAACAACAACTGGCTTGTCGCTCAATGATATATTGCATGCTGGTTCGACCATACAGCCTAAACTTTTCAATACGCTTTTGAGATATCGCTGGTTTAAGTTTGTTCTTAGTGGTGACATTTTAAAGATGTACAGATGTGTCCGCGTTTCTTGCCCAGATAACTACATGCAATGTATACTATGGAGGGACAGAAAAGAGGACGAGATTATAACATATAAGCTAGATACCATCACGTACGGCACAAAGCCTGCAGCATTCCTAGCGATTCGATCAATGCACAAATTAGCAACTGACGAAGGAAGTAGTTTCCCAATTGGTGAAAAAATTGTGAAACGGGATTTCTATGTAGACGATATGTTATCCGGTGGTGATTCTATTTAAGAGGTTATAGAGATAAGGCATCAGGTTACTGCTTTGCTACAGCGTGGCAACTTTTTGATAAGAAAATGGTGCTCCAATAATCCCGCAATTTTAAATGGGGTACCACCGGAAGATTGTGAGAAGTTTTTTAAATTTGACGATCGTACTGACATCACAAAAACGCTCGGTCTCATTTGGGATCCTAATGGCGACAATTTTATTTTCACGTTCAAGACCGTTGATAACTGTAAAGTGGTCACAAAACGATCTATTCTTTCATCAATTGCTCATCTGTATGACCCACTTGGTTTAATTGGCCCGGTTATCACAAAAGCAAAAATTTTTATGCAGTTTTTATGGAAGCTGGAGCTGATGTGGGACGAAAGTCTTCCCGAATCATTACACTCATCGTGGTTGGATTACATCTCCCAATTTGATAACATTGAGCACTTTAAGTTTCCTCGGTGTGTTTTGATCTCAAACTCAAAAGTGGAAATTCACGCATTTTGTGATGCAAGTTTATCTGCCCATGGTGGATGTGTATACGTAAGATCTGAATTAGCAAATGTTGCCAAATCATCACTACTGTGCTCTAAATCGAGAGTAGCTCCCTTAAAGGCCTTAACAGTCCCAAAACTGGAGCTTGCCGCAGCCTACCTTTTAGCAGAACTCGTAGAAGTAGTTATTAAAACTATTCCTTTTAGTTGTGACGTACATTGCTGGTCCGATTCTATGGTCGTACTCTCGTGGCTCAAGCAGCAACCTTCAAATTTTAACGTTTTTGTATCCAATAGAGTTTCTCGTATACAAATAATTACAAATAAAATGAAATGGCATTATGTTCCAACCAATATGAACCCAGCCGACCTACTTTCAAGGGGTACTTCGCCTAAGGAATTACTTAATTCAATTTTGTGGAAGAATGGACCCAGTTTTTTGCGCCTTGATTCTTCATTGTGGCCTAGTAATGAAAAGTTCTTAAATGACCTGCCTGAGCGACGTCGTAATATTTTGGTACTGGCCTCGCTCTGGGACATGTCAATGAATTGTAAATACTATAATTCGCGAAAATGCAACCGGTATTTGCATATGTATTCAAATTCTTATATCCGAAATTGACAACCCAAAATGAACTACTGACTCCAAATGATATAAAAAATGGAAGGTATCTTTTAATAAAAAAATATACAGATAATTTATTTTGCAGCAGAGTATAAGGCATTAAAAGAAAATCAAAGCATTTCCTCATCCAGTAAGCTTCGTTCGTTGATGCCTACAATTGATTCTGTTGGTTTGATTCGTGTTGGTGGTCGCCTTCAGCATTCGGCTCTAGATTTTAATGCACGACATCCTATTATTTTGCCTAAACATCACGTATTAACTTCGTCTCTGATAATGCACTTTCATAAAAGACTATTGCATGCTGGCCCACAGGCTTTGTTGGCATCTATTCGGCAGCAGTATTGGCCAATAGGTGGTCGTAAATTAATTAGCAGTATAATTTCAAAATGCTTAAATTGTTATAGAATGAAACCAATATTAAGTCAACATATTATGGGTAGCTTGCCTACTGAACGAGTGACGCCAAGCAAAGCCTTTAATACTACTGGA
Organism: Tachina grossa; assembly: GCA_949987645.1. Classification (NCBI taxonomy): domain Eukaryota; kingdom Metazoa; phylum Arthropoda; class Insecta; order Diptera; family Tachinidae; genus Tachina; species Tachina grossa. Next base: position 81,257,195 of record OX465278.1, on the reverse strand, counting down.
GTGGATTTTTGTGGTCCGTTTTAATTATTATAAGTCTGAAGTGAGAAATCGTCCTCCTATTAAATGTTATCTATCAATCTTCATATGTTTTTCAACTAAGGCCACTCACATAGAATTGGTTCAAGATTTATCTACATCAGCATTTTTGTCAGCTCTTCGTCGTTTTATCGCAATTAGAGGAAAGCCCAAAACGATTTGGTCCGACAACGCAACAAATTTTGTTGGATCTAAAAATGAGCTGGCTGACTTAAAACAATTATTTTTAAACGCATCGCACCTGTAATCAATTCAGCGGCAGTGTCTTGAAGATGACATAGAATGGAAGTTCATTTCGCCAAGGTCGCCCCATTTCGGAGGTTTGTGGGAGGCTGCCGTAAAATCGGCCAAACTGCACCTTTATCGCACAGTGCGGCTCAATAAGTTAACGTTTGACGAGCTACGCACTTTTGGTTTGCCAAATTTCTGCAATTTTAAATTCTCGTCCGCTTTCTCCAATTTCAGAAAATATTGATGACCTTGATGTTTTAACTCCCGGACATTTTTTGGTAGGAGGTCCCCTAGTCTCTATAGTTGAGCCTGAAATCACTCATATAGATATAAGCCACCTCAGCAGATGGCAAAAGGTTACCCAAATGCAACAAATTTTTTGGAAAAAATGGAGTAGTTCCTATCTATCTCTTTTGCAAGAGCGCACAAAGCGGCGTGAGCAAGGTAAAACCATAATCTGTGGAGCAATGGTGATTTTGAAGGATGAAAACCAGCCTCCATTAAAGTGGCAAATTGGCCGTATATCGGATTTGGTGCTTGGAGATGATGGCGTAGCTCGAGTCGCAATTATTCGAACAAATAATGGTTTGATTAAACGTGCTGTTACCAAACTTGCTGTTCTTCCTATAGAATCATCTGTTGAAGGCCCTAACCTTCCAACGTTGGGAGGATGTTAACCGCAGATCCGCTCCTGCATTATTTTAAATTGATTATTTATGCAGTCATATGTACATACATATCTAGATACATACATATTTTTAAATTGCGTTAAATTTCATTTATCTATTTTTTGCTTTCAAATGTTCAACTGTAAAGTGTGCATACATATTAACATATTTACAAGCATATAAATACATATGCATGCAAGATGCATTCCACAGAACAGTTTCTTAGCTTCTCTCTACTCTTGTTTTTGGTGCTTGTATGTATGTATGCATTTTCGGTAAACGGCTCTTATTTATCATAATGTAAAGATGAACATATGCAATTTTTGTTACTTATGCTTTGCACTACTTTTTTTGAATTCTTGATTTCATTTCGACTTATTAGTTTTGAAATAAAAGGTCAATACTTAATTTGTAAGCTAAGATTTTTTATTTGCCTGCAAAAAAGATTGTAGACACAAAACATACTTTTTTCCCCCTTTTTGATTATCACCACTTATGTATTATTTATAACTGTCACTAAGTTTATGTCCGTAAGTATAGCTAATTTCCGCTAACCGACTGTTCGCTATGAAGGTACCACGAGAACTGATTATGAACTAACAATAAGTATTCAAATCTTAAATATAAAATATAATTATTAGGCCCGACCACTGTCGGACATAAACTTATAGCGATTTCTTTTCTGACAAATATGTTGCATATATGTTACATGTTTTAATTTCTGTGTTCGTTTGTACAAAATATACAACTGTGGAAAAAATGTTTAATTTCTTTTCTGAATATGTTGCATGAAAAACATATAAATATGTTACATATTTTACCCTCACTTTATTCAAATTTTTTCCAACTGTGGTAACGAAGGTTTTATTTTGCATGTCATGCTTATAATTTCGAGAGAAGGTTTCTTAAATACAAAATATAAAAATTTTGTTCAAGCGCCAATGAAATACGTATATAGACATGCTAAACTACCAGCAAATAAATTTCAATTATTTTATGTACACTTCTGACAATATGTCAAATAATGGATTTTCTTTATAAAAATTATTATTATAAAAATTAATATAAATAAATATTTATTTAAATTACATTTATATTTATTTTATTACATTTTATCATTAATGTAATGTAATGTAGCGGTTTTTAAGGCTATTTGAGGGATTTTGCGCACACTTTTATGATTTTTAAGCACACATTGACATCACTAATTATGTCTAAAAATATGAAAACAGTCACAATATTTAAATAAACATTTATTTATATTAATTTTTATAATAATAATTTTTATATTTTGTACTTAACCCGCCGTTACTCGCGCGGGGTGTAAATTACACCCCACGACATATTATGTTTTATATATTTTTTTTTTCCAATAGGTCTTGTTCACAGGTTTTTTAATAGCTAAATATAATGAACTATCTCATGTCCTTTTTAGTCGTATTTTTTAGAAGAGCGAGCACCTTCAATTTTTGCTGTGGTGTTTTTTGCACCCCGCGACTAACCGGGTTACTAGAAATAAGCACAATTACACGTAGTATGTTAAACTGAACAGATATAATGGTTTTGTTACTTTGTTTTATAATCTAGCTAAAGTTGAATTGTTAAATATTTTTTTTGAATTCCATTGCACTGAGTAATCAGGAAAGAAAAAACACAAGCGCGAATGAGTGAATTTAATTTGCGCACAAAATTTTGCCAAAAATGTATGAGCAAAAGTCACATTTATAAGATTTGCCCAGATTGCAATAAAGCTTAATTTTTTTTTTAGAATATTCTTTATGTTTTTTAAAATAAAATAATATTTTTACCAATAAAAAAAATTAATTTCTTATGTTAAATAAAATGATTACAAAAATCACGTATTATATGCATATTTTCTGACCTTTCTTTTCGCTACAAATTTTTCAATAAAAATGTTATTTGTAACTTAGGAAATGCTTTCATGTGTAGAGTTTAGGCTTTTTTTTGACGAAAGTTTTTATATTGAACCTCTATTTGCTTACGGTTGTGGAAAAAATAAGCATTTTATCTTGGGGTGTAAAAAGCACACCGCGAGTAACGGCGTGCAAAATCAAGTGCGCGAGTAACGGCGGGTTAAGAAACCATCTCTCGAGATTATAAACATGACATGCAAAATAAAACCTTCGTTACCACAGTTGGAAAAAGTGGCAGTATGTACACCTTGAATAAAGTGAGGGTAAAATATGTAACATATTTACATGTTTATCATTCAATATATTCAGAAAAAAAATTAATCATTTTCCCACAAATGTATATTTTGTATAAACGAACACAGAAATGTAAAACATGTAACATAAGTAGATTAGTAATGGCGGAGATAGTCCTGTTTTGGGAATTCAAAACCGGGGAAAAATAAAAATGATGGCAAATTGGGGGATTTTAGGGATTTTCATGCTGATATTGTGTGCGTGCGTGTGTGTGTGTGTGTGTGTGTGTGTGTGTGTGAGTCTGATTCTTTGGTTATGTCTATGCATGTGTATGTGGGTGCTTGTATGTGTGTATGGGAGTGTGTGTGTGTGTGTTTGTGTATGTGTTTTTGTATTTACTTGTATGTTTGATGATGTCCGATACTTTTGTTGTAGTGGCAGACAATCATTATACCCAGTAGGAAATGGCGATGGTGAAAATGTACTGAGTCGCTTTTGACTTGTCACTTGTGCGACGCACATACAAATGTATGTATATTGACAAGTTATTGACAATTCCACCACAAATACATCATATCTGTTTTCTCTTCTTCTTTTATACTGACGGATAGAAGAAACCGTATTATACCACTATTTTTACTAGCATTTTAGTGTTGACACAAAGACACTTGCTCCCAGTCTGACTGCAGGGTAGTTACAAGGGATTTGTGTATTTGCGTGCATATAGTGATTATTATTTGATAGACTTTGGGCTGCTATTTTGGGCTATCGTTGGTATGCTTATGTAAGGTTATTGTGTATATATGCATTTATGTTTGCGATCTCTGGGGGAAATAATCTAATAGCTGCAGAGAGTGGCAACCCTGTTGCGAATGAAAGTGGATAGGGAATGTATTAAGGCGGTTCATAGTTTGACTGTTTTTATGTGTGTATATGCCGACGGGAAAATGATATTTCCTAATGACGACGGGAAAACGTGAAAGTTATTTTTTCTAATGCTAATGTAGGTGTTGCTAGACTGTGGGAATTTAAGGCTGACCGTGATTTGAGTGGGTGGCGTTGTTGGCGTAATATGTAACCATAGGAATTTGTGGATGTGTCTGTCTATAGTAGTTTAAGGCTGATCGTGATTTGAGGTAGGTGAGGATGTTGTTGAGGTAAATTGGTTATGTTTATGTATGTATGTATTTTTGTAAGAATTTAAGATGATTGTGATTTCTTAGGGGCGAGGTGTTCTTGTAATATGTAGCCGTGAGAATCTATGTGTATAGACGTCTTTAGAAGTTTAAGACTATCTGTAATTTCAGGTAGGTGAGAGTGTTGTGTTGTTGAGATTAATCTTATATATTGTATATGTATGTATGTATGTATGTATGATCATGGGAATTTGTGTATGTATATCTGAGGGAGAATTTAAGGCTCGTCATGATTTGCAAAAGGTGGGGTGTTGTTGAAATTTTCTAGGATATTTCTTATATGCATTCTGCTATGTGTGTGTATTTGAGCTGGTATTTATATGTAGGTAGAAATAAATTGTTTTCAATATCGACATTTGATACTATAAAATACTATCATATATCTGGACTTCCCTAATCCTAGTATGATTTTATACTTACGATTGCTTTATATTTTCTCATGCTTAAATTTGTCTCGCGTTAAAGTCTGTCTATGTGAAATTTGTTTATATTACAGATTTTGTTTATTTAACTACATCCGTCTTCTTTGACTGAAAGAGTTTTCTGCACACAGAGAAAAACCAACTTGAAATCAGTTAAAACCATGCTGAATTAATAAGAACCATTAACAAAGGTTTAGTCATATTGAAATTTCTTATTTCAATATGGACATAATATTAATTTACAGTATTCATTTATTAAACTCATTAGTTTGTAGATATCTCAATATACACTTTCTATTATATTAAAAATTATTGAATTAATGTGACGAATTCTTATTTTTAAGCTGCAGATTTTCCCAGAGTGTATGGATTGTTTATAATTATTTGCATTGTGCTTTAACTAAACGACGCTTCATATATTTTCATGATGTAGATCTAATAAATACTTAAGCATTGATAACAAATTTCATATGTATACATACATATCTACAAATTGATTTTATATATGTATGTACATATATATGTACATACAAATAAGTGTTTAACTCAATCTTTGAATACATTTTTTATTTTATTTTTTGTCATGTGATGTCTGTTTTTGTTGAAATTAAAAACATTTTAATTTTTATCTGCGTTTACTTAATAGTTTGTGAGGATTTTCTGTTTTAAGTAAAACTAAATTCGTGAAGATATGTACATACTCTATAGTAATAGTAACTATAATAGAAATATTTCTTATACTTAATTTACATTTTATTTTTTATTTTTTAAAGTTGATGCAACGTTAGTTAGTCAACGTTTGACATGTTTAGGGTATACAATTTTTTCTAACTATAACCTTCTACATTTATTTTGGAAAGCTTGCTTTGCTTTTTAAAAATCTATAAACATTTTTAAATGAAACTGATCCGGCACTCCAGCTTAGGTACTGATAGTTTTTTGTTGTTAGTTAACTTACTTTTTTTTTATTTTTTATTGATAAACATTTAAAATCAAACGGGAAATTGATATTGTAATTATTATTTTCATAATTGTTGAAAACAATCGCTGCTTTTTTTTTGCGATGAAATCATTTGAATTACTTTTGAAACTTTACGCGTTTATAAAAATTATGTTATTTTCTATATGTCTTAATTTATAAGACTTTTAGACTTTGTCCTTTAGGGGTTATATATTCTATTATACGATTATGAATAAGAATGCAGTAAGCTGATGTATTTGCTTACTGCTTCAAATTAAAATTTTATTCAATTGAATAAAACGAGTTTCTTTCTTAAACTCTGATGCAGTTAGAAGCGCTGGAGATTCTTTCATATAACAGCTTTTTTTGGAATTTTTGATACATAGTATAATATAGAATTGGATAACATTTATTTTTAATTTTTATGTTAAGAAGTACGGATATGAGACTGAATTTAAATGTACTTTTAAATTAGTTAAATCATAATGAACAAACATATTTTCTTCTTGAATAGCAATCAACAGAAAACGAACTCGTTTTCATATAGTTTAGGTATACCCTATCGACGGCTCCTCTAGGATACAAGACGACTTTGTAAGACGAAATTTCTGTTGCTTTATACTGATAATATGTTTACATTAATAAGGTACATATACTTACATATGTTTATTTTATGAAGGGTGAGCACCTATGGCTTTTATTTAATGTTCTAGATGATTTTTTTTTTTTAATTTTATTAAAGTTCAGCGTATTGTATATATTGTTACGTTTTTCTCTCTATAAAAACGCTTTTCCGTAGATCCGAAGATTTGCAAATGAATACAAGAGCCGAGTGTAGTAATTAGGGTTAAGAATGATACAAGTTTTATTTACAAATACACTTATACTAAATTAATCAAGAGCTCATATAAACTAACACAACTTAAACTAATAAATTACACACAGATATTCACAGCTGGTTACCACTATGCCTTCCTCGCTGTAGTTTACGCACGTCTCTTAGCTGGTTGCGCAAGTATTCACGTGACACCTCTCTGTCTGCTGCCGTCACTTACGAGACTCACTCTGCCGTCACTCACAGTTGATACACCAATACCTCTTTGTCTGCTGCTTGTCACACACGGCACTCACTCTACCGACACTCACAGTTGATACACCAATAAAGACTCACTGGCTTTACTTACACCCTTATACACGTCTATTCGCTGCGCTGTTCCCTTTACTCCAGTCGACACGATAGACATCACAATAATCTCAATTCCACGACAGACTATTATTAATTCACAACTAAATTATCAACTGTCTGACGAGTTCTTAACTTCACTAGTTTCTGATTAGCACTAACTATAACTGTTCGCGACTGACTTACAACTGCAACTAACTCTCTCATTGGATGCGTCACCTCTATTTATATTTCACAGAAATTCCACTAGAAGTTTCAAGCAATGTCTAGACGATCATTATCATCTTATATGCTGCCTAATTAAGTTCATGTGGTAACTATGTACATACATGTGTATATGCGTACGTGTGTACATCATTAACTAAGCAACACACGGTGGTTGTTTATCTTTTGCTTTTCTTTTGAATTGGCATGTATGTATGTGTACAAATATGTGAATCTTCTTAATAGCAGACGCTTTTTTTTGTTGTTGTTGCTTTTGCTTGTTTAATCAAGCTAGGCATGCTTATTTAGTTATTGGCTACTTTCTAGACTATTCTTTGCTTTGACCCTGTAGGAATATTTTCGCGTAGCATTTACATTAACCCTGTTGGAATATTTCTGTGTAATGCTACTTAACATTGTTGACGGCTATTTTCGTTTCGTAGCAATATATTTCGGAAATGTTTAAGTGTGTTTTGTGTGCCCATCGGACAGAGTGTACGTATTAGTTGGTCAGTCAGTCTCTATTTTTATTGATTTTTTTTTCTTCTAATGTGCCACTCCTTTTTTCAGATTTTACTACTTGGAATAGGGAATTTTTGTCTAATTTTTTGTTAGGTATATACATTAGGTATGTAGAAATTAGTCTACATACAAAGAAATTCATGTTTAATAAACAACTATGTATCAAATCGATCTCAAATAACTCAGTTACCTCTACCAGCCATTCACCGTGGGTGTTTTCATAAAGTGTTAGAAACAATGAAATATCTATGTTTTGAGAGAATTTTTCCCCTAAAGTATTTCTACATGAGGTTTGAGGGGTCAACCACTGTCGCATTCATATGTAATGATTATTCACTTAAAAAAGGTCATCATCACCATCAATCATCTCCGTATACAATACATTCATGAGTTGGGTTGATCCAGATACAATTGCTGTCTCATCACCTTCTAACAGCTTTATATATTTTGCTAGTATGCATGCCTTAGCATGCTTCTATCGATAGTGACGTAAGACTCCGAGATGTAGAGTGTTACAATTAAAAATCTTTACTATTAGAATTTACCAGTTCGCTCTTTTGAATTTTTACAAAGTAGATACATATGTATGTATTTCATTGACCACAAAATCATAAAATTTCTTTGCTTACAAAATTGTATGACGTGAGGATTTTTTTTTTTTTTAAATTATACATGCTTCGGCATGCTTTCATTTTTTTTCTATAAATTTATGTAATACTCATACAGATACAGATATAAAGTAAGATCTGTTTACTGTATATTTTAAAATTTATGCATGCTTCAGCATGATTCTAGTTGAAGCGTATATTCATTCACTAAGTTTGTTTGATACTTATTCATACACATGTACATTCTTAAAGATTGGATATCAAAGTCCAATTTCCGTAGTTTATCTATATTTTCTAAAGATCTAATAGCTAAAGAAATAAATAGAGTGAAGATCTTCTATAATAAGCCCATTTTCATATTGTAAAATTTTGCGTGCTAGCGCTTTCGATGGGAAAATATACATACAACTTTATAAAAAGTGATAATACGATGTGCTGCTGAATATTGCACTATGTTATAGTTCATTTTAAACACTGAAGTTTTAGCAATATTTCATTCAGACCAACAAGTTTAGAGAATTCCACTACATTTAGTTAAATATCTTTCTTAAGACCCATCATTCCTAATCAATCCTACAAAAAACAACACAAACTAGATTTTTCATTTTAATTTTATTTTTATTTTTATTAAATTCAACATTCATTCTTCTAATTACTTTATACTATATTAAGTAGCTTTTTCTCATTTGTGGAATGTTTAATCGTTAACCTTTTAATAGTGAGATGAATTTTTCAATTTTATGCACTAAGTAAATCTTTATAAATACCAATCCACTTATATGAACCATTAAAGCTAATTCTTTTCACATCATTCCTTTCAATGATCTATTAAATCATTCTAATATTGATGCTTTCATATTAAGTTATGTTTAATCTTCTATTTATGTATGAGTTTTCCCAAGTATTTATTAAAAAATTCTTTAGAATCATCTGTTTGTAAGTTTTTTTTTTTTTTTGGTACCCGTACCACTACAAAAATATTTTCCATTCCCTTGGTTTTTAGAGTGCAGCTTTTATTTTCAGCTGTACTAAAGTTTGAGAATTTGTCAATTACAGTCTTTAAAAATCAACAATTTCTATTTTCTGTAGAATAGTTCTCCATTTCACCTAACTTAGCTCCATAAAACTTCATATATTCCTGTCATTGCATCTCTACAAGCACAAACAATTGTTGAGATTTAATATGAAGTTCGTTTACTAAATTTCTTTTTAAAGACATTGGGGTGTTTCACAGATTTTTTTTCGAAAGTGTTGTGATCTACATGTTGCACTTTCAGCTATTTATACTAATATACTAACATGTAGTTAATTTTCTAATCTGTATATTTAATTGTAGACTCGTCAATTTGTTTTTAATTATTTAATTTTAAGAATTGCTTTTGCAATTTTATAACTGTCTTCTTTCTCTAAATTTATTTCACGTTGTAGTTCCTCGATGGGCATTTAAATATATTCTTAAATATTAATGCTTTAAGCTATATTATTAATTTGTCTTGTATTTTATCTTCATTCAGTTTGAGGTAACTATCAACAATAGTTTGTATCTAATTCATTTCTGCCTTCCAATACTGATAAGTTAGTATAAATGTCTTCAGAATTGGAAGTCTATGAGTAAAAATCATCGTCATCATCATTTTCAGTATTAGCATCATTAAATAAGATGGTCTTATCAAATATTGTTTCTTCTGCTAGTTTCTTTGGGGTACTTGTGTATATCTTGAGTGAAGGTTTCTCAGGCTTTAAACTTGTATATTTTCAACTTCTGCCTTGATTTTACTTTCTTCTTTCATAAGAATTCTTTTAATATTTTTAGAACTATTTTTAAATTCTTCTGTTATAGGTTTAAATGTATCTTTTAGTTGTTCACTTGTATCTATTTCACCAGTTTTTATACTACGAAGCTGTTTCTTCATCACATTTCCTGTCAACACCAAATGCTTTAAATCTTTCTCATCCATGTTCGCTAACAGCAAATAACAGATATCAGCTACTAGATCAGCTTATCAGGAGCTGATCTGGTTTTCAGATCAGCTTATCAGGAGCTGGTCTGGTTTTCAGATCAGCTTATCAGGAGCTGGTCTGGTTTTCAGATCAGCTTATCAGGAGCTGGTCTGGTTATCAGATCAGCTTATCAGGAGCTGGTCTGGTTTTCAGATCAGCTTATCAGGAGCTGGTCTATTTATCAGATCAGCTTATCAGGACCTGATCTGGTTTTCAGATCAGCTTATAAGGAGCTGGTCTGGTTATCAGGTCAGCTTATCAGGTGCTGGACTGGTTTTCAGATCAGCTTGTCAGGAGCTGGTCTGGTTATCAGATCAGCTTATCAGGAGCTGGTCTGGTTTTCAGATCAGCTTATCAGGAGCTGGTCTGGTTATCGGATCAGCCTATCAGGAGTTAGTCTGGTTATCAGATCCGCTTATCAGGACCTGATCTGATTTTCAGATCAGCTTATCAGGAGCTGGTCTGGTTTTCAGATCAGCTTATAAGGAGCTGATCTGATTTTCAGATCAGCTTATCAGGTAACAGATCAGGCTATCAGGAGCTGTGCAGATTTTCATTTCAAGATATCTGAGTCAGATTTAGTTATCAGTGTACAAGTAGCTAGCCATTTATAACATTTATATACATGAAGTTTAAAGTCAGATGAAATACGAAAAAGTAAAGTTTTATGTAGTAAAATTATTTTCTATAACGATCATCTTTTAATTCACTATCTTTGCTTATAATCAAAAATTTATATTTATCCTTTCAACATGCTTTATATTTTTCTCACCTTACTTAAACATTAAAATTACATTATGATGATCTCTTATTAAATGTTTGGTGATTCTGGTGTAAGTTTTACATAAGTAGAATGAATCAACATTCTTATCTCTCCCCATACAAAAATATGCTTCCCATACGCATCATCGTTAAATATCATATTGGAAATACTTTGGACTGAAATTCGTAAATACGTAGTGGTTTTCTTTAACAAATTTCTTTTAAAAAAGTTATATATTTCAATAATTACACAAATACCTGATGTACATTAAGCATTTTTTCATGAAATTTCATGAATTTTTACTTATTACAGCGCTATAAAAGAGAATTTTGTTTAAAAACGGGCGTAGATATAAGTTGATATAAGTTGTTCCTTCAGACCTCCTATTGACAAATAAAAAATGCGTAATGTAAATTAGGTAAAACTCGCAATGATTAAAACAATAGAAAAATAACCTAAATGTGATTATATAAACCGTAAAAAAAAGCACTAAGATATGATCTAACTAACATATAATACGCGAAAACTAACAAATATGCGAATATATATCAAAAACAATCTTATATACAAAAAGTTGCGAAAGTTTCGCAAACTTTTTAAGTCTTTTTTTGAGAAGTCTTTTTTGTTAAAAAAAACGCTAAAATTGTAAACAATGCCAAAAACTTGGAAACATTTGCGAAGATGTCGAAAATTCGCAAAAAAAATGATATCAAGGTCTGATACTGATTAAAAATCGTTAAAACTGTCACACAAAAAACAAACAATTGGGAACAATCATAATAGAGAAAATTCGCTATAAATTGCAAAATTGCAATCAAGCCCTAAAATAACTTACAAATACCTAAAGATCCAAGGAATGTCAAAATGACGAAAATTCGATCAAATTCGCTAACATCACTTATATAGATGGATTGAAATTCGGTAAAATGGTAAAGAGACAAGATTTGGCTAAAAATTTCTAACAAGCGCTAAAATTTTTACAAATTGCTAAAATTGTAGGGAATGCCATGGATAAGCAAATCTTTCACTAATTTGGATTCGAATCCGCTGTCAAATTACTCCCGTAAAATAATGAGTTCGAAGAATGTACGTATGGGCAAAATAGATTCATTGAATTTTGTGTTAAAACAGTTAGTACTTCAACAACTACAAACTAGTATTTCTGGCAACACTTTTAAAAAAATCGAATGTGTTACAAGTCATGGGTATATCGATATATCGTCGCTGTTTTAACTAACTGACCTAACTAACATTTCAAAAGTTTAACAGGAGAGCAGCTTTTATGGTTGTTTTATACATTAATTGTTATGGCTGCGTCAGAAATCTTTTTATTTATATAGGCACAAAAATATGTCAGTTAGGTCAGTTAGTTAAAACATCGACGATATATGCGTACATATGCGGGATGTAACGATCAATGCGCATCGATACATACAAGTATGAAATAAAGTGCGCAGGGGTATACGCAAGTATGAGAATGAATGGGTATCAATACGCACTAGCATAACAAATGTTCGATATGTGCTGGAGTATCCAAAAATTTTTGTATCGATTGGCTGTCTCTGATACATATATTAAAAAATCTAAAATCATTCAGATTTTTTTTCTTAATATACATCTATTTATATAAAATTCTCGGATCACGGTGTTTGTAATTGAACTCCTACGAAACGGCTTGACCGATTTTTACGAAATTTTGTATGTATACTCGATAGATCTGCGAAGAGGTGATAGTCTATTTTTAGCACCCGTAAGTGGGATATGCCACGCCCACATGAACAAACTATCTTACATCTGGGAAGCTATAGGAGTCAGAGCAGCCTTGGTATGGAATGTTTTAAGAGCGAGATGCGAAGTAATTCAAAATATCGGTAGAATAGAACCGAGGAAAAGGACATCCCCCATACATTTTGCATGTGTGTTCGGTAGGTCTGAGAATATGTCGTATTATATTTTTTATACCCCTAACTTGGCAGTGCCACGACCATGCGAACGAAATATATTTTATCTCGAAACGTATATGAGTCAAAGTATTCAACCTGTGTATGAACTTTTTTGGGAGCAAGGAGCGAAGTAATTCAAAATGTTGGTAGAATACGACCAGGGTAACGGGCACTCCCCATGCAAAGTAATCTATATAAATAAAAATTAAATATTGTCCGTTGCTAAGCGCATAACTTCAAAACGGCTTCACCAATTTCGCTAATTTTTTTTTAATATGTGTAATAGTCTGAAAAAGATTTTTATGGAAAGAAAAATTGGAAAGATTGTTTGAAAAATTTTGAAAAAAAAAATATTAAAAATGTTTTTTTCTATGGGATTTTACATTTCTATTTTTTTGTACAGATTCAACAAAAAGTTCATTCGAAGATTTTGACGCTCACTTTTTTCGAAATATGCACGAGTACCTAATATACCTCTTTTTTATTGTTTGTGGATCCTGAAGAAAATTAGATTCAGGCAATTTCCAATTTTTAATGCACTATGGATTCTTCTTTTTTGTTTTGATAATTAAAATAAAAAAGATTAAATGAAAATGACTAATTTGTTTTTAACTTTTGTGTTGCTCGCAATCTGTCCAACAGTATTGGTAGAACAGGATTATGTGAAGAGGCACCCCCATACAAAGTAATTAATTATAATCTAGTATCTTGAAAGCTATAAAGCAAGAGTCTAAAATTTAGTATGGACTCCTTTGAGAGCGAGATGCGAAGTATTTCAAAATATTAGCTTAATAGGACCACGGAAAGGGCCATCTCCCTACAAAGTTATTAAGAATAAGAATAATATATTTTGAAAGATGTAATAGCAAGAGTCCTCAAATCTGTTATGGACTCTGTTGAGAGCGTGGGACGAGGGACGTGGCACCCCGTATACAAAGAAATTATAAAAATCTCATATCCTTAAAGCTATAATATCAAGAGTCTTCAAATTTGGTACGAGTTAATTTGAAGACAATTAATCTATATATAATCTATGTATATATATATATATATATATATATATATATATATGTATGTTTGTATGTCCTTTATGTGCGGCCAAACCGCTCATCCGATCCCGATAAAATTTGGTGCACGTAGTCTGTATAACTCCGTGAAGGTTTAAGGGTATTACTTTTTTAAACTAGTCAGGAGGGCGATACGGGGGAAATTTCTGCCCGTCCGAAACGTTCAAACCGATTTTAATGCAATTTAGAACATTAATAGATTTGAATCTAAAAAGTTACAACGGATGTGATGTGCACATTTTTAAAACTAAGAGCAGGGGGACGGTTTTAAAGAAATTAAGAGATAGGTCTACGTCTAAAAATTGACATAGGCTATGCAAATTTTCAGAATTAGGACCCGGACCTCTCTGAACATAGATACATCTGCATCTAAAAATTCACATAGGCTTTGTTTTTTTAATAAGGACCAGGAGGGCGAGAGGGTGAAATATTTCACCCTCCAAAACGTTCAAACCGATTTTAATGATATTTAGAACATGATAGATCTGCGTCTCAAAATTCCCACATGCTATAAAAATGTTCGACAAAGGGCAATAGAGTGAAATTTCTGCCTCTCCGAAACAATTAAAACTATTTTAATGAAATTTATAATATAGATAGTTTTGCATCTAAAAATTCACATAGGCTATGTAAATTTTTAAAAGTAGGACCAGGAGGGTGACAGGGGGAAATTTCTACCTCTCAGAAACAATCCAACATATTTTAATGAAATTTATAGATGTGCGTCTAAAGAGCCACAAAATGGGCATAGATATTTTCTAAACTAGGACCAAGAGGAAGTAAGGGGAAAATTTCTGAGTTTCAACTCGATTTTGGTAAACGGATTAGTCCTCCTCCATCGAAACTTTGTATATATATGTACATTAGGGTGATTCCAAAAAATTTCGTTTTTTTCTCAGAACCAGGTTTCAAAATTTTGTTTAGGTAAAAAATAGGCCTTTTAATATATCAGCTCATAATATTAATGATGAGGTGGTGCGCATCGCACTTTTCGATTTCCCATACGATTTACATCCTCGTTGTACATTCATAGTAAACAGACGTCTTAACGGAGTTCTTACATACTAAACAAAAAATTCATATAAAAAAATATTCGGAATACATATTATCAACCTTGATAAATAAGCCTAAATTGCTTTGCTAATATTTTTTTTTACATAGTCATAACTAAAAAAAAAACCAACAAAGAGCCCTTGAGGAATACTCTAAATGAGCACCTCAAAAACAAAAAATTGTGAAGCGAGTTATAAAGGCAGAAATGCCTATGTTACTGTGAGTTCTGAAGCTCTCAATGAAAACAACAAAAATAAAAAAATCTGATGATAGACTTACTGTGAGTTCTGAAGCTATTAATAAAAATAAAAAATCTGATGAGAGAATGTTTTTAACGGCAAAGCCACTTTTTCGGCAGCGATCAACTTCGCTTTGTCCAATGCCAACTAAAGGGTTGCATTTGTATACTCGTTTGTATAGCCAAAACAAATATACCATGGTATGTACCATATAATTTCAGTGTGAGCGACAGAACTAGTATAAGAGTTATTGTGTGTGCGTGCTTTTCCAAATTAAAATACAATTGAAAACAAATAACAATTGCTTATTGTATTGCTGCTGAGCAACTGTTTGATCTGTTTTTGCTCAAAAAATACATATTGTAATACAAATATATGAAAAAACCACTATTGAAACAAATACATGATGTGCAGATGTATGTGCGGACGTTCGTTATGTTATTTTGTGGCGCAGCCAAAGTATAGAGAGAGAAAGAGACAATTTTGCTCTGAGAGTAATTACAAATGCATGTGTTTCATGTATATGTATCATTTACTTACATATGTATGTGCAATTTTGCTTTCATTCATTCATTCATCAGCCAATTACATTTTCTCTCAACACATCATAAGGCACTTATGGTAAAAGCAGTTTTATGTATCTTATTTGCCTTAGAAAAACAAAAAAAAATAAATGTGTTGTTTGCATTTGCTCATTGCCCAACCATACAATAATTGCTTAAAAAATCAACATTTACAACTAGTAACAGAAAACGATAAATAACATATTTGTTCATACCAGAACCAAAAAACAGGCAAAACTAGTGCAAACAGATGTATCTGTGCAATGTTATAATGCCAACTAGTGATTCGTTATCATTACCCTTGCCTAGTACTTCTTCATTTAAGCCAGTAATATCATCTGCTTCGGGCTTGTGTTCATCATTTAACCAAACTATCACTTTAAATAATAGTAGCCAAAAACCCAAGGTTCAAGTCGGGATGGACAGATATATAACTGTGGTGAAGCGTGGGCGCAGCCCAAATCCTTCTAAAATTTCATCTGCTCCAAAGTTATCTAGGGAAAACAGCGCATGCTCTACGAATGGTTAAAACCGTTTTAAAATATTGCAAGTTGAAAACGACAAACCTGATGTATCTTCGAACAAAACCTCCAAACCACCAACAATATATGTGAGAGAAAAAAATTCAAACGCCCTTATTAAAAAATTATTCTCGATCATTGGTGAGAATAAATTTCACATCGTTCCAATAAAACGTAGTAACATTGATGAAACAAAAATTAAAATTTATGAAGAAAATGATTTCCGTAAGATGGTTACTGAATTTGAAGAAAATAAAACAAGTTTCTACACATACCAGCTTAAGAGTACTAAAGGCCTGCATATCGTATTGAAGGGCATAGATTCTTTCGTTGTTCCCGAAGAAATAAAAGATGCACTCGTCCTCCAGGGATTTAAGGTAAATAATTTATCTAACATAATAAATAGGGAGATCTCCCTCCCAACCACTATTTCGAGTTGAACTTGAGCCAAATGATATAAAATTAAGAAAAAATGAGACGCATCCAATTTATGATTTGAAATACCTCTTGTACCAAAAAATCACAGTTGAAGAGCCACATAATCGTTCAGATCCTGTACAGTGCCATAATTGCCAAAAATATGGCCATACAAAAACATACTGCAATTTACCCTCTGTTTGTGTTGTGTGAGGCGAATTACACGGCACTGCTAGTTGCAATAAGCCAAAAGTTCAAAGTGATAAAAAATGAAGTAATTGTGGAGGTAATCACACCGGTAACTACATTGGATGTCCTGTGTACTCTTTCGTCAAACAGACTATGGTGCAAAAACCTAAATTAGCTCCAGCTCAATCAGCAAACGCTTACTCCACCACTTTTGCGCAAATGGCCAATCGGTGAATTCCCGTGTTTCGTATGCCGATGCTGCTAAGACAAATTCTATTCCATCACAAAATGTTTCACCACCAAATAATTCAACAAATGCAAACTCAAACTTTAATTTCAGTCGTCTTGAAACCACTATTGATAATCTGGTGCAAACTATAAACAACAAATATGACTAGCATGATGAAGGAAATGCTTCGAATGCAAACTAATGCTTCAAGCATTAGTTAACAAACCATGAATATGTTAAAAAAATGTTTCTGGAATGCAAACGGCATTCGCCAACATAGAAACGCACTTGAGGACTTCCTCATGGAAAAAATATTGATATAATGTTGATCTCTGAGACTGATTTGACTTCGAGAAGCCTTTTTAAAATTTACGGCTACACTATATATGATTCAAAGGACCCGAGAGGAAGAGCATGCGGTGGATCAGCGATTCTAATGAAGTCGAGACTCAAGCACTATATTCTTGACAACGTTTGCGAAGAACATCTACAAGCAACAAATATTGGCATTGAACATTTTTGTAAAAATTTCTTGATATCATCAATTTACTCCCCTCCCAGATTTTCCATCACCGAGGATCAATACGAGAAATCCCTCGGACCGTGTTTTATAACAGCTGGCGACGACAATGCAAAACATACGTTCTGGGGTTCCCGTTCAGAGGTCGAGCGTTGTTCAACAGAATTGCAAAAATGGACTTGGACGTCATTTCGAGTGGGGAGCCTACTTATTGGCCTACTGCCATACAAAAAATTCCGGATGTCATATATTTTGGCGTCATGAAAAATATCTCTAGGGATTTAGTTCAAGTTGAAGCTTCTCCAGATCTCTCATCAGACCACTCTCATATGATCGTTGCAATTTGTAGCCCAGTGAGAAGCGCTTTGCTTCACCCATATGTCAATATGATAAATCGTGTTAATTGGCTGGGGTTCAAAAAATACCTTAGAAGTCATTATACGGAAAAAATTAAACTAAGAACACCAGATGATATTGAATCTAACATTGCCAATCTTAACGAAAATATTAAACAGGCTGCTGAAAATTCCGCTACCTCCCATCCGCAGATTGGGTTTAACAGAATTTATTCTACAGACATTGAAGTCTCGTACGCTAAAAAAGAAGAGCTAGAAGGGAATGGCAAAAGCGCAGATCACACCAAAATAAAATTAGATTTAAGGAGTATACGAAACGACTCCAAGAGTTGCTTGCATCTGAGAAAACTGCATCTCTTAGAAATTATCTTGAAAGTCTCGATGTCACACCAGCATCTAATTACTCCTTGTGGCGCGCTACTAAAAAGGTTAAAAGACCCTTTGAGTTTAAACCACCTCTGCGCACATCTACGGGAGGTTGGGCAAGAAGCGATACTGAAAAGGGTAAAATATTTGCTGAGCATTTAAAGTCCGTATTTAACCCAAATACATGTACTGGTGTTGCTGATTTGCCGAGTGTAGTTCCTCTACCCCCTTGAGCCTTCAAGTTTAAGATGCGTGATGTACATAAACTAATTGCTGAGCTTAACCCGAAGAAAGCTCCAGGTATTGATGGAATTAGTAACAAGATGCTGATGAATCTGCCTCGCACTGCAACTAGAATCTTATTATTTATTTTTAATGCCATATTACGACTAGAGTATTATCCACACAGCTGCAAGCTTGCCAAGGTTAAATGATTCCTAAGCCGGGCAAACATCTTACCAAAGCTGAGTCATACAGGCCAATAAGTTTACTATGAACATTGTCAAAGCTTTTCGAAAAGCTGCTCATGAGAAAATTGTCTCCAATTCTAACTGATAGTGGTTGCATATCCTGGCCATCAATTTGATTTTAGAAGCCAGCATAGCACCATTGAACAAACGCAAAGATTGGTTCAATTCATAAGAAGAACATTTGAAGAAAAGAAGTATTGTTCTACCCTATTTATTGATGTTTCTCAGGCATTTGATGAAGTATGGCACGAAGGCCTAATTTTAAAATTGAAGACATATCTACCAATAAATTTTCTAAAGCTATTTGAAAGTTATATTATATCCCGGAAATTCATTGTTGGGGAAGGAAACTTCATGAGTGTGCCCGAATATGCCGGTGGGCCTCAGGGGAGTGTACTGGGCCCAGTTTTGCTTTTGGCATATATTTGTGATATGCCTGTTGGCTCTAAAATCCATACATCTACATTTGCCAATGATACAGCCTTCTTCAGCATGCATGAAAACCTTCAAGAGGCATCCTGAAGAAACATATTACCCAGCTGGAACTATGGTTGAAGTTATGGAGAATTAAAGTAAATGAACAGAAGTGTGTGCAGCTAACATTTACTCTACGAAAATATACTTTTTCCCCCATTAGAATCAATAATCAAATTGGTCCTCAACATTCACATGTAAAATACCTTGGTATACACCTTGATCGACGGCTTACATGGAAACAACACATTGATTCTAAGCTAACACAAATGAAACTAAAATTAACTCAGGTACATTGGCTGATTGGTAGAAATTCAACTCTCAGACTAGACTGCGAACTTTTGATATACAAGTCACTTTTGACGGAATTCAACTATGGGGCACTGCTTCAACTTCCAATGCCGAGAGAATCCAACGAATGCAAAACAAAATTTTACATATGATAACATCGGCTCCATACTACATCAAAAATTCAAATATACATCGTGTTTTGAATATGCCACTAGTGATTGAAGAAATTGCAAAATACGCAGTCAAATATTTAACAAAACTCGAATCACATCCTAATCCGCTTGCTCGCAATATTTTAAACTTTACTGGACACATCCGCCTAAAAAAGAGGGACACAAGGGCTCTTATACTCAGCACTCCAGATGGGACTACTTGAAAATACTTTGTTAACCGCAGATGCGCTCCTGCATTATTTTAAATTGATTATTTATGCAGTCATATGTACATACATATCTACATACATACATATTTTTAAATTGCGTTAAATTTCATTTATCTATTTTTTGCTTTCAAATGTTCAACTGCAAAGTGTGCATACATATTAACATAAATATTTACAAGCATATACATACATATGCATGCAAGATGCATTCCACAGAACAGTTTCTTAGCTTCTCTCTACTCTTGTTTTTGGTGTTTGTATGTATGTACGTACGTATGCATTTTCGGTAAACGGCTCTTATTTATCATAATTTAAAGATGTACATATGCAATTTTTGTTATTTATGCTTTGCACTACTTTTTTTGAATTCTTGATTTCATTTCGACTTATTATTTTGAAATAAAAGGTCAGTACTTAATTTGTAAGCTAAGATTTTTTATTTGCCTGCAAAAAATATTGTAGACACAAAACATTGGTGACCCCGACGTGATTGACTTTTATATTAAATCAATTCGGATATTTAATAATAGTTTCGCATCTCGTAAAAATACAACATGCCTTAATAATTGTCGTATTTCAGTGCAATAAAATTACTTGCAGTGTCGTTCATATATACATACATAAAATGGCAACCAATAACACTGATCGCAATGACAAGGAACAACCTTCCGTTGACACGCTACCTTATTTTACTAAAGTATCGGCTATAATAAAGCAGTTGGAGGATATAAGCAATAATTTAACTCCAATACAATTAAAACAACACGATGAGGCTGAATTGTCTGTTCGCTTGGACTACGTTGAGAAGTTAAACGATGCCTTCGAAAAGGCTCAATCCATAAGAGAGGAAATAGACAGTAGTGAATCAATAAGTAATGATCGCATAAGGTATGTTTCGCTATACTTTGCAGTAAAAGCCAAATTAACGCGTCAATTAAACACCATTCGTAAAATTGACGTTGACCAACGTTCATCAACATTACGCCAATTTTCTCTCAATGAACCGCCATCTCCAACAACGTCGCATAAAACCAAAGTCCCTGAAATTCAATTACCTAAATTTTCTGGGGCCTATTCCGAATGGCCAAATTTCTTTTCGTTATTCACGACTGTTATAAATGACAACGGTGGTTTAAACAGGCTTGAAAAGTTCCATTATTTGCGTGCCAGTCTAGGAGATGTTGCCCTCGATACTATTGCTTCATTGGAACTCAATGAAGCAAACTATGAAGAAGCCTTGTCATTGTTGAAAAATCGTTTTGACAACAAGCTCTTAAATTTTCAAACACACATAAAAGAAATTTTTAATTTGAATTCTGTCGACAATGGCTCCGCTATTAGCTTACGTCGTTTAAGCGATAGTATAAATGCACATTTGCGTGCTTTACAAACAATCGGAAATCAACAGCAGCTTATTGATGGGCTACTAATTCATTTAGTGTCAACAAAGCAGCATTCTTAGAATGGAGATGTCGAATGGTCGAAAATTTCGAGAGCTCTATGGTAAATAAAAATACAAAGCAACCCGTTTTGAAAAAATCAAATCACAATAATCGACATGTTCATGTTTCGGTAGCGACATCTACAAAATTATGCACCTTTTGTGATTCAAAAGATCATTTTATTACCACTTGCTCACGTTTTTCAAATTTATCGCCGGCTCTACGTTTTAAAGAAGTAAAGAAAATGAAGTTATGTCTTAATTGTTTAAGAAAGGGGCACATGCTAAAAAATTGTACCTCTGGTTGTTGTCGACAGTGCTCTTCGAAACACCACACGATGCTTCACATCGATACCCCGTCTACGGACCAGACCGTAATAGAGGCTGCTTCATCACAAGCAGTACTTATCTCGTCGAATGATGCTGATGCAACAACAATATCGTCGCCAACTGCAAGTGTTTTGCTGACAACAGCCATCGTTATGGTCAAAAATAAATTTGGAATTTTTGTACCATGCCGCGCAATATTAGATTCTGCATCGCAACTTAATCTTATTACAAGTCGTTTCGTGAATCAATTAAATTTAAAATGCAATCAGACTTATGCAACTATTTCTGGAATAGGTGATGGTTGTGTTACAGTCAATAAATCTACTGAAGTCGTGGTTAAGTCCAATACTGGAGATTACTCAACAACTTTTAAAGCTATTGTTGTTCCCACAATAACAAGTTATCAACCCAACATTAGCACTAATACAGCGGAATGGAAACTCCCAAAAAATATACAGCTCGCAGATCCCTCTTTTGATAAATGTGGCCGAATTGATAGTTTATTTGGAGCTGAACTGTTTTTTGATTTGATGTCAATTGGACAAATAAAATTATCCAATAACTTTCCAGTACTACAAAAAACATTACTTGGTTGGGTTGTTGCTGGCGGTGGCTCTCATTCCCATCATTCATGGTCTTTAGCTGTTAATATAAATCAAGATGATCAACTATTATCTGTGGTAAAGAATTTTTGGGAAATAGAAAATAATTTTGCCAACTGTAGTGATTCGCTATCTAATGATGAAATTGCTTGTGAAAATCACTACTTAAACAATACTACTCGCCTAACCAATGGCTCGTTTTCTGTTCGTCTACCTGAAATAGAAGGTGGTGCCATGCATTTGCTTGGCGATTCGTATAACAGTGCCTTAAAACGATTTAAACTTTTAGAAAACAAATTAGAAAGGCAGCCAGAAATTAGAGCTCAATATACAGATTTTATGCGTGAGTATATTTCGTTAAACCATATGTCATTAGTTTCCCCGTAGATTGCACATAAGAAATATTTTCTGACACACCACTGTGTGCACAAGCTTGACAGTACAACGACCAAACTGAGGGTTGTGTTCGATGGCTCAGCAAAAACAACAACTGGCTTGTCGCTCAATGATATATTGCATGCTGGTTCGACCATACAGCCTAAACTTTTCAATACGCTTTTGAGATATCGCTGGTTTAAGTTTGTTCTTAGTGGTGACATTTTAAAGATGTACAGATGTGTCCGCGTTTCTTGCCCAGATAACTACATGCAATGTATACTATGGAGGGACAGAAAAGAGGACGAGATTATAACATATAAGCTAGATACCATCACGTACGGCACAAAGCCTGCAGCATTCCTAGCGATTCGATCAATGCACAAATTAGCAACTGACGAAGGAATAGTTTCCCAATTGGTGAAAAAATTGTGAAACGGGATTTCTATGTAGACGATATGTTATCCGGTGGTGATTCTATTTAAGAGATTATAGAGATAAGGCATCAGGTTACTGCTTTGCTACAGCGTGGCAACTTTTTGATAAGAAAATGGTGCTCCAATAATCCCGCAATTTTAAATGGGGTACCACCGGAAGATTGTGAGAAGTTTTTTAAATTTGACGATCGTACTGACATCACAAAAACGCTCGGTCTCATTTGGGATCCTAATGGCGACAATTTTATTTTCACGTTCAAGACCGTTGATAACTGTAAAGTGGTCACAAAACGATCTATTCTTTCATCAATTGCTCGTCTGTATGACCCACTTGGTTTAATTGGCCCGGTTATCACAAAAGCAAAAATTTTTATGCAGTTTTTATGGAAGCTGGAGCTGATGTGGGACGAAAGTCTTCCCGAATCATTACACTCATCGTGGTTGGATTACATCTCCCAATTTGATAACATTGAGCACTTTAAGTTTCCTCGGTGTGTTTTGATCTCAAACTCAAAAGTGGAAATTCACGCATTTTGTGATGCAAGTTTATCTGCCTATGGTGGATGTGTATACGTAAGATCTGAATTAGTAAATGTTGCCAAATCATCACTACTGTGCTCTAAATCGAGAGTAGCTCCCTTAAAGGCCTTAACAGTCCCAAAACTAGAGCTTGCCGCAGCCTACCTTTTAGCAGAACTCGTAGAAGTAGTTATTAAAACTATTCCTTTTAGTTGTGACGTACATTGCTGGTCCGATTCTATGGTCGTACTCTCGTGGCTCAAGCAGCAACCTTCAAATTTTAACGTTTTTGTATCCAATAGAGTTTCTCGTATACAAATAATTACAAATAAAATGAAATGGCATTATGTTCCAACCAATATGAACCCAGCCGACCTACTTTCAAGGGGTACTTCGCCTAAGGAATTACTTAATTCAATTTTGTGGAAGAATGGACCCAGTTTTTTGCGCCTTGATTCTTCATTGTGGCCTAGTAATGAAAAGTTCTTAAATGACCTGCCTGAGCGACGTCGTAATATTTTGGTACTGGCCTCGCTCTGGGACATGTCAATGAATTGTAAATACTATAATTCGCGAAAATGCAACCGGTATTTGCATATGTATTCAAATTCTTATATCCGAAATTGACAACCCAAAATGAACTACTGACTCCAAATGATATAAAAAATGAAGGTATCTTTTAATAAAAAAATATACAGATAATTTATTTTGCAGCAGAGTATAAGGCATTAAAAGAAAATCAAAGCATTTCCTCATCCAGTAAGCTTCGTTCGTTGATGCCTACAATTGATTCTGTTGGTTTGATTCGTGTTGGTGGTCGTCTTCAGCATTCGGCTCTAGATTTTAATGCACGACATCCTATTATTTTGCCTAAACATCACGTATTAACTTCGTCTCTGATAATGCACTTTCATAAAAGACTATTGCATGCTGGCCCACAGGCTTTGTTGGCTTCTATTCGGCAGCAGTATTGGCCAATAGGTGGTCGTAAATTAATTAGCAGTATAATTTCAAAATGCTTAAATTGTTATAGAATGAAACCAATATTAAGTCAACATATTATGCGTAGCTTGCCTACTGAACGAGTGACGCCAAGCAAAGCCTTTAATACTACTGGAGTGGATTTTTGTGGTCCGTTTTAACGGGTGTTTTTTTAGAGGTATAGAACTTCGAATTGAAATAAAACACAAGAAAATCGTTTTAATGTCCATCAATTTGGCTTTATTGGAAGGATAATTTTATGCCATTAATGTTTAAATATGATTTCGGGCATGTGGCCGCCGCGGCTGGCTCGAATAAAGCCAATTCTACAGGTCCAATTTTCAACCACTTTTTCGAGCATATGGGGCCGTATGTTGGCAATAACGCCACGAATGTTGGCTTCCAAGTCCCCTAACGTTTCTGGTTTGTTGGCGTAGACGAGCGACTTCACATATCCCCAAAGAAAATAATCCAATGGTGTCAAATCACACGATCTTGGTGGCCAATTGACAGGTCCATTCCGCGAAATTATGCGCTCATCGAATGTTTCCTTCAATAAATCGATTGTGACGTGCGCTGTGTGGCATGTAGCGCCGTCTTGTTGGAACCACAACTCATCCACATGCATGCCATCCGATTCGGGAACAAAATAGTCGGTTATCATGGCTCTATACCGGTCCCCATTAACGGTAACTGACTCTCCAGCATTATTTCGGAAGAAGTATGGCCCAATGACTCCACCAGCCCATAGAGCACACCAAACAGTCAGTTTTTGTGGATGTAATGGCGTCTCAAGGATCTCATGTGGATTCTCTTCACTCCAAATGCGGCAATTTTGCTTGTTGACGTAGCCATTCAACCGAAAATGAGCCTCATCACTGAACAAAATTTTGCGATGAAAATCAGCATCGAGATCAATCTCATTTTCGGCCCATACACCAAAATCACGACGCATTGCATGGTCTCGCAGCTGTAATTCTTGCACAAGCTGGATCTTGTAAGGTCGCAAGCCAAGATCTTTGCGCAAAATCTTCCATAAAGTTGATGGACAAAGCTCCAATTGCTGTGCACGGTGGCGAATCGATTCATTCGGGTCCTCTTCAACACTTTGCTCTACAGCGGCAATTGTTTCTTCGGTGCGCACTGTTCGACGTCTCTGCGGATGCGTATTATCACATAGAGTAAACGTAGTGCGAAAACGATCCATGGTTAACCGAATTAATTGTTCTGATGGACGATTATGTCGACCATAAAATGATCCCACTTGGTTTAATTGGCCCGGTTATCACAAAAGCAAAAATTTTTATGCAGTTTTTATGGAAGCTGGAGCTGATGTGGGACGAAAGTCTTCCCGAATCATTACACTCATCGTGGTTGGATGACATCTCCCAATTTGATAACATTGAGCACTTTAAGTTTCCTCGGTGTGTTTTGATCTCAAACTCAAAAGTGGAAATTCACGCATTTTGTGATGCAAGTTTATCTGCCTATGGTGGATGTGTATACGTAAGATCTGAATTAGCAAATGTTGCCAAATCATCACTACTGTGCTCTAAATCGAGAGTAGCTCCCTTAAAGGCCTTAACAGTCCCAAAACTGGAGCTTGCCGCAGCCTACCTTTTAGCAGAACTCGTAGAAGTAGTTGTTAAAACTATTCCTTTTAGTTGTGACGTACATTGCTCGTCCGATTCTATGGTCGTACTCTCGTGGCTCAAGCAGCAACCTTCAAATTTTAACGTTTTTGTATCCAATAGAGTTTCTCGTATACAAATAATTACAAATAAAATGAAATGGCATTATGTTCCAACCAATATGAACCCAGCCGACCTACTTTCAAGGGGTACTTCGCCTAAGGAATTACTTAATTCAATTTTGTGGAAGAATGGACCCAGTTTTTTGCGCCTTGATTCTTCATTGTGGCCTAGTAATGAAAAGTTCTTAAATGACCTGCCTGAGCGACGTCGTAATATTTTGGTACTGGCCTCGCTCTGGGACATGTCAATGAATTGTAAATACTATAATTCGCGAAAATGCAACCGGTATTTGCATATGTATTCAAATTCTTATATCCGAAATTGACAACCCAAAATGAACTACTGACTCCAAATGATATAAAAAATGGAAGGTATCTTTTAATAAAAAAATATACAGATAATTTATTTTGCAGCAGAGTATAAGGCATTAAAAGAAAATCAAAGCATTTCCTCATCCAGTAAGCTTCGTTCGTTGATGCCTACAATTGATTCTGTTGGTTTGATTCGTGTTGGTGGTCGTCTTCAGCATTCGGCTCTAGATTTTAATGCACGACATCCTATTATTTTGCCTAAACATCACGTATTAACTTCGTCTCTGATAATGCACTTTCATAAAAGACTATTGCATGCTGGCCCACAGGCTTTGTTGGCTTCTATTTGGCAGCAGTATTGGCCAATAGGTGGTCGTAAATTAATTAGCAGTATAATTTCAAAATGCTTAAATTGTTATAGAATGAAACCAATATTAAGTCAACATATTATGGGTAGCTTGCCTACTGAACGAGTGACGCCAAGCAAAGCCTTTAATACTACTGGAGTGGATTTTTGTGGTCCGTTTTAATTATTATAAGTCTGAAGTGAGAAATCGTCCTCCTATTAAATGTTATCTATCAATCTTCATATGTTTTTCAACTAAGGCCACTCACATAGAATTGGTTCAAGATTTATCTACATCAGCATTTTTGTCAGCTCTTCGTCGTTTTATCGCAATTAGAGGAAAGCCCAAAACGATTTGGTCCGACAACGCAACAAATTTTGTTGGATCTAAAAATGAGCTGGCTGACTTAAAACAATTATTTTTAAACGCATCGCACCTGCAATCAATTCAGCGGTAGTGTCTTGAAGATGATATAGAATGGAAATTCATTCCGCCAAGGTCGCCCCATTTCGGAGGTTTGTGGGAGGCTGCCGTAAAATCGGCCAAACTGCACCTTTATCGCACAGTGGGGCTCAATAAGTTAACGTTTGACGAGCTACGCACTTTGGTTTGCCAAATTTCTGCAATTTTAAATTCTCGTCCGCTTTCTCCAATTTCAGAAAATATTGATGACCTTGATGTTTTAACTCCCGGACATTTTTTGGTAGGAGGTCCCCTAGTCTCTATAGTTGAGCCTGACATCACTCATATAGATATAAGCCACCTCAGCAGATGGCAAAAGGTTACCCAAATGCAACAAATTTTTTGGAAAAAATGGAGTAGTTCCTATCTATCTCTTTTGCAAGAGCGCACAAAGCGGCGTGAGCAAGGTAAGACCATAATCTGTGGAGCAATGGTGATTTTGAAGGATGAAAACCAGCCTCCATTAAAGTGGCAAATTGGCCGTATATCAGATTTGGTGCTTGGAGATGATGGCGTAGCTCGAGTCGCAATTGTTCGAACAAATAATGGTTTGATTAAACGTGCTGTTACCAAACTTGCTGTTCTTCCTATAGAATCATCTGTTGAAGGCCCTAACCTTCCAACGGGGGGAGGATGTTAACCGCAGATGCGCTCCTGCATTATTTTAAATTGAATATTTATGCAGTCATATGTACATACATATCTAGATACATACATATTTTTAAATTGCGTTAAATTTCATTTATCTATTTTTTGCTTTCAAATGTTCAACTGTAAAGTGTGCATACATTTAACATATTTACAAGCATATAAATACATATGCATGCAAGATGCATTCCACAGAACAGTTTCTTAGCTTCTCTATACTCTTGTTTTTGGTGCTTGTATGTATGTATGCATTTTCGGTAAACGGCTCTTATTTATCATAATGTAAAGATGTACATATGCAATTTTTGTTACTTATGCTTTGCACTACTTTTTTTGAATTCTTGATTTCATTTCGACTTATTAGTTTTGAAATAAAAGGTCAATACTTAATTTGTAAGCTAAGATTTTTTATTTGCCTGCAAAAAAGATTGTAGACACAAAACATACTTTTTTCCCCCTTTTTGATTATCACCACTTATGTATTATTTATAACTGTCACTAAGTTTATGTCCGTAAGTATAGCTAATTTCCGCTAACCGACTGTTCGCTATGAAGGTACCACGAGAACTGATTATGAACTAACAATAAGTATTCAAATCTTAAATCTAAAATATAATTATTAGGCCCGACCACTGTCGGACATAAACTTATAGCGATTTCTTTTCTGACAAATATGTTGCATATATGTTACATGTTTTAATTTCTGTGTTCGTTTGTACAAAATATACAACTGTGGAAAAAATGTTTAATTTCTTTTCTGAATATGTTGCATGAAAAACATATAAATATGTTACATATTTTACCCTCACTTTATTCAAATTTTTTCCAACTGTGGTAACGAAGGTTTTATTTTGCATGTAATGCTTATAATTTCGAGAGAAGGTTTCTTAAATACAAAATATAAAAATTTTGTTCAAGCGCCAATGAAATACGTATATAGACATGCTAAACTAAATTTCAATTATTTTATGTACACTTCTGACAATATGTCAAATAATGGATTTTCTTTATAAAAATTATTATTATAAAAATTAATATAAATAAATATTTATTTAAATTACATTTATATTTATTTTATTACATTTTATCATTAATGTAATGTAATGTAGCGGTTTTTAAGGCTATTTGAGGGATTTTGCGCACACTTTTATGATTTTTAAGCACACATTGACATCACTAATTATGTCTAAAAATATGAAAACAGTCACAATATTTAAATAAACATTTATTTATATTAATTTTTATAATAATAATTTTTATATTTTGTATTTAACCCGCCGTTACTCGCGCGGGGTGTAAATTACACCCCACGACATATTATGTTTTATATATTTTTTTTCCAATAGGTCTTGTTCACAGGTTTTTTAATAGCTAAATATAATGAACTATCTCATGTCCTTTTTAGTCGTATTTTTTAGAAGAGCGAGCACCTTCAATTTTTGCTGTGGTGTTTTTGCACCTCGCGACTAACCGCGTTACTAGAAATAAGCACAAATTTAGTACAATTACACGTAGTATGTTAAACTGAACAGATATAATGGTTTTGTTACTTTGTTTTATAATCTAGCTAAAGTTGAATTGTTAAATATTTTTTTTGAATTCCATTGCACTGAGTAATCAGGAAAGAAAAAACACAAGCGCGAATGAGTGAATTTAATTTGCGCACAAAATTTTGCCAAAAATGTATGAGCAAAAGTCACATTTATAAGATTTGCCCAGATTGCAATAAAGCTTAATTTTTTTTTTAGAATATTCTTTATGTTTTTTAAAATAAAATAATATTTTTACCAATAAAAAAAATTAATTTCTTATGTTAAATAAAATGATTATAAAAATCACGTATTATATGCATATTTTCTGACCTTTCTTTTCGCTACAAATTTTTCAATAAAAATGTTATTTGTAACTTAGGAAATGCGTTTATGTGTAGAGTTTAGGCTTTTTTTGACGAAAGTTTTTATATTGAACCTCTATTTGCTTACGGTTGTGGAAAAAATAAGCATTTTATCTTGGGGTATAAAAAGCACACCGCGAGTAACGGCGTGCAAAATCAAGTGCGCGAGTAACGGCGAGTTAAGAAACCATCTCTCGAGATTATAAACATGACATGCAAAATAAAACCTTCGTTACCACAGTTGGAAAAAGTGGCAGTATGTACACCTTGAATAAAGTGAGGGTAAAATATGTAACATATTTACATGTTTATCATTCAATATATTCAGAAAAAAAATTAATCATTTTTCCCACAAATGTATATTTTGTATAAACGAACACAGAAACGTAAAACATGTAACATAAGTAGATTAGTAATGGCGGAGATAGTCCTGTTTTGGGAATTCAAACCCGGGGAAAAATAAAAATGATGGCAAATTGGGGGATTTTGGGGATTTTCATGTTGATATTGTGTGCGTGTGTGTGTGTGTGTGTGTGCGTGTGTGTGTGTGTGTGTGAGTCTGATTCTTTGGTTATGTCTATGCATGTGTATGTGGGTGCTTGTATGTGTGTATGGGAGTGTGTGTGTGTGTGTTTGTGTATGTGTTTTTGTATTTACTTGTATGTTTGATGATGTCCGATACTTTTGTTGTAGTGGCAGACAATCATTATACCCAGTAGGAAATGGCGATGGTGAAAATGTACTGAGTCGCTTTTGACTTGTCGCTTGTGCGACGTACATACAAATGTATGTATATTGACAAGTAATTGACAATTCCAACACAAATACATCATATCTGTTTTCTCTTCTTCTTTTATACTGACGGATAGAAGAAAACGTATTATACCACTATTTTTACTAGCATTTTAGTGTTGACACAAAGACACTTGCTCCCAGTCTGACTGCAGGGTAGTTACAAGGGATCTGTGTATTTGTGTGCATATAGTGATTGTTATTTGATAGACTTTGGGCTGCTATTTTGGGCTATCGTTGGTATGCTTATGTAGGGTTATTGTGTATATATGCATTTATGTTTTCGATCTCTGGGGGAAATAATCTAATAGCTGCAGAGAGTGGCAACCCTGTTGCGAATGAAAGTGGATAGGGAATGTATTAAGGCGGTTCATAGTTTGACTGTTTTTATGTGTGTATATGCCGACGGGAAAATGATATTTCCTAATGACGACGGGAAAACGTGAAAGTTATTTTTTCTAATGCTAATGTAGGTGTTGCTAGACTGTGGGAATTTAAGGCTGACCGTGATTTGAGTGGGTGGCGTTGTTGGCGTAATATGTAACCATAGGAATTTGTGGATGTGTCTGTCTATAGTAGTTTAAGGCTGATCGTGATTTGAGGTAGGTGAGGATGTTGTTGAGGTAAATTGGTTATGTTTATGTATGTATGTATTTTTGTAAGAATTTAAGATGATTGTGATTTCTTAGGGGCGAGGTGTTCTTGTAATATGTAGCCGTGAGAATCTATGTGTATAGACGTCTTTAGAAGTTTAAGACTATCTGTAATTTCAGGTAGGTGAGAGTGTTGTGTTGTTGAGATCAATCTTACATATTGTATATGTATGTATGTATGTATGATCATGGGAATTTGTGTATGTATATCTGAGGGAGAATTTAAGGCTCGTCATGATTTGCAAAAGGTGGGGTGTTGTTGAAATTTTCTAGGATATTTCTTATATGAATTCTGCTATGTGTGTATATTTGAGCTGGTATTTATATGTAGGTAGAAATAAATTGTTTTCAATATCGACATTTGGTACTATAAAATACTATCATATATCTGGACTTCCCTAATCCTAGTATGATTTTATACTTACGATTGCTTTATATTTTCTCATGCTTAAATTTGTCTCGCGTTAAAGCCTGCCTGTGTGAAATTTGTTTATATTACAGATTTTGTTTATTTAACTACATCCGTCTTCTTTGACTGAAAGAGTTTTCTGCACACAGAGAAAAACCAACTTGAAATCAGTAAAAACCATGCTGAATTAATAAGAACCATTAACAAAAGTTTAGTCATATTGAAATTTCTTATTTCAATATGGACATAATATTAATTTACAGTATTCATTTATTAAACTCATTAGTTTGTAGATATCTCAATATACACTTTCTATTATATTAAAAATTATTGAATTAATGTGACGAATTCTTATTTTTAAGCTGCAGATTTTCCCAGAGTGTATGGATTGTTTATAATTATTTGCATTGTGCTTTAACTAAACGACGCTTCATATATTTTCATGATGTAGATCTAATAAATACTTAAGCATTGGTAAGAAATTTGATATGTATACATACATATCTACAAATTGATTTTATGTATGTATGTACATATATATGTACATACAAATAAGTGTTCAACTCAATCTTTGAATACATTTTTTATTTTATTTTTTGTCATGTGATGTCTGTTTTTGTTGAAATTAAAAACATTTTAATTTTTATCTGCGTTTACTTAATAGTTTGTGAGGATTTTCTGTTTTAAGTAAAACTAAATTCGTGAAGATATGTACATACTCTATAGTAATAGTAACTATAATAGAAATATTTCTTATACTTAATTTACATTTTATTTTTTATTTTTTAAAGTTGATGCAACGTTAGTTAGTCAACGTTTGACATGTTTAGGGTATACAATTTTTTCTAACTATAACCTTCTACAATTATTTTGGAAAGCTTGCTTTGCTTTTTAAAAATCTATAAACATTTTTAAATGAAACTGATCCGGCACTCCAGCTTAGGTACTGATAGTTTTTTGTTGTTAGTTAACTTACTTTTTTTTATTTTTTATTGATAAACATTTAAAATCAAACGGGAGTTTGATATTGTAATTATTATTTTCATAATTGTTGAAAACAATCGCTGCTTTTTTTTGCGATGAAATCATTTGAATTACTTTTGAAACTTTACGCGTTTATAAAAACTTTGTTATTTTCTATATGTCTTAATTTATAAGACTTTTAGACTTTGTCCTTTAGGGGTTATATATTCTATTATACGATTATGAATAAGAATGCAGTAAGCTGATGTATTTGCTTACTGCTTCAAATTAAAATTTTATTCAATTGAATAAAAGGAGTTTCTTTCTTAAACTCTGATGCAGTTAGAAGCGCTGGAGATTCTTTCATATAACAGCTTTTTTGGAATTTTTGATACATAGTATAATATAGAATTGGATAACATTTATTTTTAATTTTTATGTTAAGAAGTACGGATATGAGACTGAATTTAAATGTACTTTTAAATTAGTTAAATCATAATGAACAAACATATTTTCTTCTTGAATAGCAATCAACAGAAAACGAACTCGTTTTCATATAGTTTAGGTATACCCTATCGACGGCTCCTCTAGGATACAAGATGACTTTGTAAGACGAAATTTCTGTTGCTTTATACTGATAATATGTTTACATTAATAAGGTACATATACTTACATATGTTTATTTTA
Organism: Tachina grossa; assembly: GCA_949987645.1. NCBI lineage: Eukaryota > Metazoa > Arthropoda > Insecta > Diptera > Tachinidae > Tachina > Tachina grossa. The sequence goes on along the minus strand of OX465278.1, from coordinate 81,223,547 downwards.
TGAAGGGTGAGCACCTATGGCTTTTATTTAATGTTCTAGATGATTATTTTTTTTTTCATTTTATTAAAGTTCAGCGTATTGTATATATATTTCTGAAATGTTTAAGTGTGTTTTGTGTGCCCATCGGACAGAGTGTACGTATTAGTTGGTCAGTCAGTCTCTATTTTTATTTTATTTTTTCATCTAATGTGCCACTCCTTTTTTCAGATTTTACTACTTGGAATAGAGAATTTTTGTCTAATTTTTTGTTAGGTATATACATTAGGTATGTAGAAATTAGTCTACATACAAAGAAATTCATGTTTAATAAACAGCTATGTATCAAATCGATCTCAAATAACTCAGTTACCTCTACCAGCCATTCACCGTGGGTGTTTTCATAAAGTGTTAGAAACAATGAAATATCTATGTTTTGAGAGAATTTTTCCCCTAAAGTATTTCTACATGAGGTTTGAGGGGTCAATCACTGTCGCATTCATATGTAATGATTATTCACTTAAAAAAGGCCATCATCACCATCAATCATACCCATATACAACACATTCATGAGTTGGGTTGATCCAGATACAATTGCTGTCTCATCACCTTCTAACAGCTTTATATATTTTGCTAGTATGCATGCTTCTATCGATAGTGACGTAAGAGTCCGAGATGTAGAGTGTTACAATTAAAAATCTTTACTATTAGAATTTACCAGTTCGCTCTTTTGAATTTTTGCAAAGTAGATACATATGTATGTATTTCATTGACCACAAAATCATAAAATTTCTTTGCTTACAAAATTGTATGACGTGAGGATTTTTTTTTTTTTTGAAATTATACATGCTTCGGCATGCTTTCATTTTTTTTTTCTATAAATTTATGTAATACTCATACAGATACAGATATAAAGTAAGATCTGTTTACTGTATATTTTAAAATTTATGCATGCTTCAGCATGATTCTAGTTGAAGCGTATATTCATTCACTAAGTTTGTTTGATACTTATTCATACACATGTACATTCTTAAAGATTGGATATCAAAGTCCAAATTCCGTAGTTTATCTATATTTTCTAAAGATCTGATAGCTAAAGAAATAAATAGAGCGAAGATCTTCTATAATAATCCCATTTTCATATTGTAAAATTTTGCGTTCTAGCGCTTTCGATGGGAAAATATACATACAACTTTATAAAAAGTGATAATATGATGTGCTGCTGAATATTGCACTATGTTATAGTTCATTTTAAACACTGAAGTTTTCGCAATATTTCATTCAGACCAACAAGTTTAGAGAATTCCACTACATTTAGCTAATTATCTTTCTTAAGACCCATCATTCCTAATCAATCCTACAAAAAACAACACAAACTAGATTTTTCATTTTAATTTTATTTTTATTTTTATTAAATTCAACATTCATTCTTCAAATTACTTTATACTGTATTAAGTAGCTTTTTCTCATTTGTGGAATGTTTAATCGTTAACATTTTAATAGTGAGATGAATTTTTCAATTTTATGCACTAAGTAAATCTTTATATATACCAATCCACTTATATGAACCATTAAAGCTAATTCTTTTCACATCATTCCTTTCAATGATCTATGAAATCATTCTATTATTGATGCTGCCATATTAAGTAATGTTTAATCTTCTATTTATGTATGAGTTTTCCCAAGTATTTATTAAAAAATTCTTTAGAATCATCTGTTTGTAAGTTTTTTTTTTTTTTTTGGTACCCGTACCACTACAAAAATATTTTCCATTCCCTTGGTTTTTAGAGTGCAGCTTTTATTTTCAGCTGTACTAAAGTTTGAGAATGTGTCAATTACAGTCTTTAAAAATCAACAATTTTTATTTTCTGTAGAATAGTTCTCCATTTCACCTAACTTAGCTCCATAAAACTTCATATATTCCTGTCATTGCATCTCTACAAGCACAAACAATTGTTGAGATTTAATATGAAGTTCGTTTACTAAATTTCTTTTTAAGGACATTGGGGTGTTTCACAGATTTTTTTTTCGAAAGTGTTGTGATCTACATGTTGCACTTTCAACTATTTATACTAATATACTAACATGTAGTTAATTTTCTAATCTGTATATTTAATTGTAGACTCGTCAATTTGTTTTTAATTATTTAATTTTAAGATCTGCTTTTGCAATTTTATAACTGTCTTCTTTCTCTAAATTTATTTCACGTTGTAGTTCCTCGATGGGCATTTAAATATATTCGTAAATATTAATGCTTTAAGCTATATTATTAATTTGTCTTGTATTTTATCTTCATTCAGTTTGAGGTAACTATCAACAATTGTTGTATCTAATTCATTTCTGCCTTCCAATACTGATAAGTTAGTATAAATGTCTTCAGAATTGGAAGTCTATGAGTAAAAATCATCGTCATCATCATTTTCAGTATTAGCATCATTAAATAAGATGGTCTTATCAAATATTGTTTCTTCTGCTAGTTTCTTTGGGGTACTTGTGTATATCTTGAGTGAAGGTTTCTCAGGCTTTAAACTTGTATATTTTCAACTTCTGCCTTGATTTTACTTTCTTCTTTCATAAGAATTCTTTTAATATTTTTAGAACTATTTTTAAATTCTTCTGTTATAGGTTTAAATGTATCTTTTAGTTGTTCACTTGTATCTATTTCACCAGTTTTTATACTACGAAGCTTTTTCTTCATCACATTTCCTGTCAACACCAAATGCTTTAAATCTTTCTCATCCATGTTCGCTAACAGCAAATAACAGGTATCAGCTACTAGATCAGCTTATCAGGAGCTGATCTGGTTTTCAGATCAGCTTATCAGGAGCTGGTCTGGTTATCAGATCAGCTTATCAGGAGCTGGTCTGGTTTTCAGATCAGCTTATCAGAAGCTGGTCTATTTATCAGATCAGCTTATCAGGACCTGATCTGGTTTTCAGATCAGCTTATAAGGAGCTGGTCTGGTTATCAGATCAGCTTATCAGGTGCTGGACTGGTTTTCAGATCAGCTTGTCAGGAGCTGGTCTGGTTATCAGATCAGCTTATCAGGAGCTGGTCTGGTTTTCAGATCAGCTTATCAGGAGCTGGTTTGGTTATCAGATCAGCCTATCAGGAGTTAGTCTGGTTATCAGATCCGCTTATCAGGACCTGATCTGATTTTCAGATCAGCTTATCAGGAGCTGGTCTGGTTTTCAGATCAGCTTATCAGGAGCTGATCTGATTTTCAGATCAGCTTATCAGGTAACAGATCAGGCTATCAGGAGCTGTTCAGATTTTCATTTCAAGATATCTGAGTCAGATTTAGTTATCAGTGTACAAGTAGCTAGCCATTTATAACATTTATATACATGAAGTTTAAAGTCAGATGAAATACGAAAAAGTAAAGTTTTATGTAGTAAAATTATTTTCTATAACGATCATCTTTTAATTCACTATCTTTGCTTATAATCAAAAATTTATATTTATCCTTTCAACATGCTTTATATTTTTCTCACCTTACTTAAACATTAAAATTACATTATGATGATCTCTTATTAAATGTTTGGTGATTCTGGTGTAAGTTTTACATAAGTAGAATGAATCAACATTCTTATCTCTCCCCATACAAAAATATGCTTCCCATACGCATCATCGATAAATATCATATTGGAAATACTTTGGACTGAAATAACAGATTCACTATCTATAAATTTTGTAATATCTTATTGTTTTAATTGATGAAATTAATTTATTCAGGTATTCATATTTGGATGGATAAAAAGATTTTGAGTATAAATAAATGTTCTCAACTTTCAATACACACATTGAAATTCCTAAAAACATACACATACACACACACACACACACACATACACACACATTCACACACAACTACACACGCAATCGATCTACCTCAACTACACCCCCCCCCCCCTGCCAATCAAACCTTCACCTAAATTCTCACAGACAGACAGATACATCCACAAATCCCCATGGCTACATATTACGCCAACAACGCCACCCACTCAAATCACGGTCAGCCTTAAATTCCCACAGTCTAGCAACACCTACATTAGCATTAGAAAAAATAACTTTCACGTTTTCCCGTCGTCATTGAGAAATATCATTTTCCCGTCGGCATATACACACATAAAAACAGTCAAACTATGAACCGCCTTAATACATTCCCTATCCACTTTCATTCGCAACAGGGTTGCCACTCTCTGCAGCTATTAGATTATTTCCCCCAGAGATCGCAAACATAAATGCATATATACACAATAACCCTACATAAGCATACCAACGATAGCCCAAAATAGCAGCCCAAAGTCTATCAAATAACAATCACTATATGCACACAAATACACAGATCCCTTGTAACTACCCTGCAGTCAGACTGGGAGCAAGTGTCTTTGTGTCAACACTAAAATGCTAGTAAAAATAGTGGTATAATACGTTTTCTTCTATCCGTCAGTATAAAAGAAGAAGAGAAAACAGATATGATGTATTTGTGGTGGAATTGTCAATTACTTGTCAATATACATACATTTGTATGTACGTCGCACAAGCGACAAGTCAAAAGCGACTCAGTACATTTTCACCATCGCCATTTCCTACTGGGTATAATGATTGTCTGCCACTACAAAAAAAAATATCGGACATCATCAAACATACAAGTAAATACAAAAACACATACACAAACACACACACACACTCCCATACACACATACAAACACCCACATACACATGCATAGACATAACCAAAGAATCAGAATCACACACACACACGCACGCACACACACACACACACACAATATCAGCATGAAAATCCCCAAAATCCCCCAATTTGTAATAGGGTTGCCATCATTTTTTTCCCCCGGTTTTGAATTCCCAAAACAGGACTATCTCCGCCATTACTAATCTACTAACATATATGCAACATATTTGTCAAAAAAGAAATCGCGATAAGTTTATGTCCGATAGTGGTCGGGCCTAATAGTTATATTTTATATTTAAGATTTGAATACTTATTGTTAGTTCATATTTGAAGATACAATAAATAAATACATGCATTAAAAAAAATTTACATGGCATGAATTGATTTTATTCATTGTAATTGTCATAAGTAAAGAACGGAATGTCCTACAGTAAATTTCTTGGTACGCTTTTTGGTACGCTTTTGTAGAAAATTTATATAAAGTTATATAAAATTTTTTGTTAAGTAAGCTGGATCAAAAGTTATTTACGGTCAAAGTAAAATTTACCCTAAATTTACGCGATTTTTCAAGAAAACAGCAGAAATATTATGTTATTTCAGAAAATTTCATCAAACTTTCATACAAAATACAGGCAGGACTCTTAGAAAGAGCCAAAAATTAGCTTTTCGTTGTAATAGAGAAAAATAAAACACTTTTATACATTTTTCAATTTAATTTAGCCATAGCTGTAATAAGTAAATTTAATGAAAAAGAAAAATATTTTTTTTCAGCTTTAGTTTGAATTTTAAATTTTTTATAGAGCGTTCAATTTTCTACAAAAGCGTACCAAGAAGTTTGCTGTAGGGCATTCTGTTCTTTAGAGCCATTTCACACTATGCCTTTTTAGCCTGCCTTATATTGACAATTTTCTTTTAAGCCCCCTACGAAAAGTCACGCACATTTACAGTAAGGCTTTTTTATTCATGCCTTTTTGTTATTTATGTATGCGCTTAATGCTGATAGTACGAAAAAGGCAGAGAGAAGTGTCATAAATCCCCTCGAATTTTCATTTCGTGCCTTTTGTTTTACCCCGCAAGCTTCTCACCACCTCTTACCAATAAACTAAAATAGCCTGCCTGCACATGCAAGTAGAAAAGGCACAGTCTAAATTGCGTCTTAAGGCAGAATTACCCGACTGTAAATGTAGAACTGTAAATGTAAATGTGTCAGCTGATCGAATCTGTTGCATGAAAAGCTATGCAAACGCTTACCTGACTGAAATGGCACGTAAATGTAACGTCTGAACCTGCAGAAAATAGAATTTCATGACGACGTTACGTGAAATTTGTAGACAGTGATGGGATGCATTTATATTGAATGAGAGTGTGGCACAATATCCCTGATTTGGTTTCTTTTAATAGTTTAAGTTTTTGAGTGGTTAATTTGTATACGTACATGGCATATATAATAAATTTAGTTTTCTAAAAAAGTTTTTTTTTATAAAATCTAATCAGAGTTTGCCAACCGTATGTGTTTATTTTTTGTTAATATACATACATACACATATGTATATGTACATATCTATGAATTTGTAAAATATACATACATATGTGCATACAAACATACATTCAAGCGTACAAAAAACTATTTTTATTTAAAAATAATAACAATAAAAATAGGTACGTATAATCAAAATAATTATAGTGATAATAAAAATATAAATATTTTTTATAATTATAATACGTTGTAATGTAAATATATATGTATATACGAGTATGAAGCTTAAATTGTAATTTCACTAAATGTCAAAATCATTACAATGTTTGTAAGTATAAAGTAATGATTTGGTACCGTTTAAATAATGTTGGTACTTTTTCCATGCAATCAAAAATAATGTGAAGATGTTGAACTCTCATCAATGTTTCGAGCAGCTGTTTTCCATTTGATATGATTTTTTTATACTGATAAACACCCAGCAAACAAAAAGTCCTGTATATGTACATGTGTATGTATTTTTGTTAAAAATTATACATATGTATATTTTTTGTAAATAAAACTAAATTATTATGAGTAGGTACGCACATTAATAAGAAAAGGTTTAAACGAGAAAGTAAAGATTTTATTGAAGTGCTACTGCAAGCATACACATTCTTGGAAATTAAAGAGCTAAATACTTCGTCTTTCCGATAAAGTTGCTCAAAATCTGTTCAAATAATGTTCTCAAAATCTGCTCTGGTCAGCGATGCCAACTTGGTGCTTTTGGCACTATTCTTAGTGCTTTTTGAAGACTCAAAACGCCAAATTTTGAGCGTTAGTGCCAAAATAAGAAAAAGCACTAATTAGTGCTTTTAAGAAATTTGTGTATTTCTTAAAAGTATTTTAATAATTACTCGGCGTATTTATTTTTTCAGTGTAAAGCATACATTTCATATATATATATATATATATACATATATTTCATTAAATGGAGAATAGCTAAGAAAATTTTAAACATTATTAAACTTCACATTAACTCACGTTATGGATTTTCAGTCGTTTTTCACGAAAGTGCTTTTTACGCTATTTAGATATCAAAATTACGCTATTAAGTGCTTTTTTTAAGTGTTGATGTGCCTTTAGAGCCAAAAAAGTTGGCATCACTGGTTCTGGTAATGTACAACAGTGATGCCAGAATTCTTCCACCAAAAATGGCTAAAGGTAGACAAAAAATGGCTAAAGGTAGACAAAAATGGCCAAAAAATGGCTAAAAACTAGATGAAAAATGGCTAAGCGAAATCGAATGCAAAAATCATGAACTTTATCAAAAACAAGAAGGTATTTCATATATTGTTTTTTAAGGCAAATCGGGAACTTATTTAAGTAAATAAAAACAATAAACTGAAGTAATAAATAAAATAAGTTTTCTTCAGGTAATAAAAAAATGCGCATATAGTGCAAACTTAAAATACTTGCATTACGCCTTCTATTTATTTGTACATTCTGCTATTAACCTAGGGCTTACACGTGCAAGTGCAAGTTCGAAAAACTCAATACACTCAAACTCTTTTACTAACACAACTACACTTTCGGCACTTGCAGTCTACTTCCAACTCAACTGCCAAGGAATTTTACAAGACAGTGACTTGTTTCACTTGCAGCAAGTAAATGGAAAGTTAGCTAACAGTGTTGCCCTATTAATACTTTAGTAGAAATTAACTGTATTTCAGTGTAATGTTATATGAGTTTTTACTAATTTTAAATACATTTTAAAGCTAATTTAATATATATTTTCTTAAATATTCATAAATCAAGCGGTTAGTGAAATTTTTAGACATAAATAACATTAAAATAACACGAATTAATTTCAATACTATCTGGTTCCCCCAAAATTAACCTTTTTTATGTTATGGACAACTCTGCAATAAAGGGCAAACATGCAAGTTGCAAGACAGTCAGGCATTTGTGTGAAATTTTCGTTGATAATACGTACACAGAGCTTGCATGCAAGGTACTTGCATGTGTAAACGCAGGGTAAGTCTTTAAATTTTTGGGATACTAATCCATTCCTTGCGAAATTTTTGTTTATACTTTTTATTAACTTTATATTTTTTAAACTTTCATTTAAACTTTTATTTTTCTTGATATTTTCACTCTTGTGAAACAAATATGAACCTTGTTTGATTGATATCATAAACCACCAATTATGTAGAAACGACAACTTATAAACACCTCGCAATGATTATAAGAATGCAGTAGCAAATCTTATTGTTACCAATTGAGCCATCTCTTTCATATAAGCGCTTTTAAACTGCTGGAAAGTTTGAATCGGGATTTATAGATATTAATGCGAAACAATAACATATTACTCTTTTTTGTTTTTTTAGTAGTTAATTAATGTTCCCATGTTCCGAGTTTAAATTTTTTGTGAAAAATCAGAAACAAATTTCATGTTTGGAAAAATAGCTAAAAAATAGCTATATTAAAATAAAAATGACTAAAAAAATAGCAAATAGCTAAACTCACTTTTCTTCCGGCTAAATGGGATGAAAAATGGCTAAATTTAGCCAGAAAATGGCTAAATTGGCATCACTGATGTACAATAACAAATATTACGGTTGAGCGTTACAGCTGCTATTAAAATTATTATAATTGAGTTCATTTAAATAAAATAATAATAATAATAAAAGGTGTTATTCAAAAACTCAATTAGTTTTTTCCAACAGGCTAAATCTTGCCATCAAAAGAAAGTAAATTAAAATAGTTTCAGCGAAATTATTAAAAAATCTATTTTATGTATTATTTACTTATAAGTTCTAATACATACATACATACTCGTATGTATGTCCGTGTACATATGTATGTACATTTTAATCAAAATGAATTTCATGAATTTTAATATTATACATAGTATGAACTTTCGCGTTTGACTTCAAATAACTCGCAATTTAAAATCAAAAATGCGTGTTTGCTGGGCACAATGCAATTAGTATGTATGTGTGTGTGCACAAAGAAGTTTTTTTTTTTGTGTCGAAAACACATGACACGTTTTTAAGTATTCTATAAGCGCTCAAACGTTTACATTTACATTACATTTACATTTACCTTACATCTGCGATTTCTACAGTCGGGTAACGGAGCCTTTAGTTATGACAATCAGATTGAATACAATCAATTCATACCATGTAAATCGTATGGGAAATCGAAAAGTGTGATGCGCAACATCTCATCATTAATATTATGAGCTGATATTTTAACAGGTCTATTTTTTACCTAAACAAGATTTTGAAACCTGAGAAAAAAACGATGTTTGATTTTTAGAATAACCCTAACGTACATACATATAAGAGAAGCGCAATGAGTAGTGAAAAAGTGAGTAGAGTTGAATCGTGATTTATAATTTCTTGTACTTATGCGCACTTATACTTACTGCAATGTTGTCTGTGAATCATATTCACTCGAAAGTTTGAAGCTCTCATCGCACTCATACTTAGCCAGATTTATGACGTTGTTGATTTCGCCTCTCATGAACTCAATATTTATAGACGATATAAAATAAGTATTGTATGGCAAAGTCAACTTCGTATACGAGCATTAAAATACTCATTATGAGGTTATGTGTTTGCTCATTATGAGGTTAAAAATATGTTTTTATACACTCTATACTGTTGTAGTTGTACTATATAGATGAAATGTATGAGCTGAATCAATGCAAGTAGTATGAGGTGATTTATGAGTGCGAGTGTGGTATGAGTATGATGTCGACGTCGCATTCATATCCTCTAGTCAACCTAGAATCATATGTCTCTATGTCAATACTCTTTCTCCAGCGACAATTGCACTAGTCAAAATGTCGACAACTTTCCATTTATGCGCGAGTAAAGATACGTTAGAGACGACAGTTCTAGTGTATTTCTGGTGATATTGTCAATGAACGCGTCAATAGTTTGTTTTTCTTTTTTATTATGTTGTGCAATAATATTAAATAAATATATGTAGACGAGGGTCACTAAAATCTACGAGTGAATCTTCGGTTCAAATATCTCCATATGGACCTAAAAGAACTACCTTCTCAATAGTGCTAAAGTCTACTGATAGATTTTGAATGACAACCCTATGTTATTTGTCGATAGGCATTTGCATTGGCTGGGGTACACCTAGTCAGTAGCACTATTGACAATGTCACTAGAATATTACTATAAGTTTACTTTTGACAACGAGAGAGGATATATCGATATTGTAGACTAGAGCCCCTAAAATTTACTACTGAATCTTTGGTGCCAATGTCTCCTTGTGGTCCCGAAAGAACTACTAAGTCAGTAGTGCTATAGTCTAGTGATGGATTTTCAATGACAAGCTAATGTTAAATGTCAAGAGACGAATACATTGGCTGGGATGCACCTGGTCAGTAGTGCTACTGACAACGTCACTAGTAAATCACCACAATTTCACTATTCGCACTTTCTATTGACATTTAACATTAGCTTGTCATTGAAAATCCACAACTAGACTGTATGACTACTGACTAAGTAGTGCTTTTGGGACCACATGGAGACGTTGACACCAAGGAATCACTAGTAAATTTTAGGGAGTTTAGTCTACAATATCGATATTTCCTCGCTCGTTGTCAATAGTAAATTTATAGTGATTTTCTAGTGACATTGTCAATAGTGCTACTGATATTTGAACCAAAGTTTCACTAGTAGATTTAAGTAACCCTGGTCTACATACATATATTTATTTAATATTATTGCACAGCGTAATAAAAAAGAAAAACAATCTATTGACGCGTTCATTGACAATATCACCAGAAACACACTAGAACTGTTGTCTCTAACGTATCTTTACTCGCACATAAAAGGAAAGTTGTCGACATTTTAACTAGTGCAATTGTCGCTAGAGAAAGAGTATTGACATAGAGACATGTGGTTCTAGGCTGGCTAGAGGGTGCTTTTAAATGATGTCACTTATATTTAAAATTTTATGAGTCAGTATTTATAGCAAAACCAGATTCATTGCCAATCACTGATACATATATAGACGCACGGCAGTGCGCCAGGCCAAGTTCCGGCCAATGCACGCAGTGTGTATATTTACAGGAAGCCATTCGAGCTGTTTTTACCCCCCTCATAACTCTGTTCATCGCGACCGTAAAATTATGAAATTTAAATCATAATTAGAATAAATTCATGTAACCACACATGCAAAGTTTCAATAAAAGGTTTTGGAGATATGGAGGTGCAAAAAGTGCATATTTTAAGTCATACTCACTGACTCACTGATCACTCATCAAATTGATGAAGCACTTCCGCTATAGGTAGAGAGCTAAGATTTGATACACGAGTACATCTAGGTGAGCAATGAACCAGAAAAATCTGAAAACCCTAAAATTTAAACCAAGGGGGCGGGGCTTCGCCCATAAAAATTAAAATCTAAGCTAGTGAGCTAAAATTTGCTATGGAGCTAGGTCTAGGCGAGCAATAAACTAAAAAAATTTCAAAATCCGAACATTTTTGCCAGGAGAGCGGGGCTACGCCCATAAAGGCTAGAATTAAAAAAGCAAATCTAAGGCGCTTAATGAAAGCTATTTTATTGAAATTCGGCATACATAATGCAATAATGCAAGAAAAAAAAAATTTCATTAAAAAAGTGGGCGTTGACACTATCATACAATTTCAACCTCATTTTCGGTGTACTACGGCTCAGCATATTTAGATATACTATTTCTGTATGTATTATAATCAGTTTGCTCCGAAACTCGACACGAATAATAAACACTTGCCGAAAAAAATCTTGAGTTTGGAAAAGTGGGCAGGGTTACGCCCATAAATATTAAAAATTAAAAGTTGCGCTATGGAGCTGAAATTTGATACACGAGTAGGCCTAGGTGAGAAACCAACTAGAAAAATCTGAAAACCTGGAAATTTAAGTCAGAGGGGCGGGGCTACGCCCATAAAAGTATAAAATTAAAAGTTGCGCTTATGAGCTTAAATTTGATACATAAATAGGGCTAGGTGAGAAACCAACTAGAAAAATCTGAAAACCCAAAATATATTACCAGAATGGGCGGGGATACGCTACTATTGTTTGAACCTGAAAACTTGCAGCCTTGTTTATAAATCTTATTAAGGCTTTTTAAGAAAAATTTCTTATGAAAATTTGTCTCAAAATTTCTTTATAAAGCCTTAAAAAGTTTTGTAAAACAGCTATATTTAGTTAGCAGATTATCTAGAAATTATATGACAACCTTACGATTACAAATTTATATAATGCATAGCATATTTCAGTGATAGGTATTGTGCCCAACAAGAACTTGGTCAAAATTTATATCTCACTACTTTTAATGGCCGAACTTTTTTATAGGAACTTGGCCTTTTTTCACATTTATGTTTTCGTGAGGATATACTATACATGAGTATATGAAATTAATTTTTATGTTTTACCTTTAATTATTATTGTTTTAAAGTACTTACATGAACTTTTAACCATTTTTTAATAAAGCAATCTAAAATCAAAACTTTTGTACAATAATTTTCTTACTTAAAAAAAGGTTGACCGGGTCTTTCATAATTTCAAATATGCGAACTGTTCGAAAACAGGTTTCAAGAAAAAGTCGAATAATCGATCACCCTACTTTTATTTCTTCTTCCGACAACCAACCTAGAACGTTTTTTAATTATTACTGGTGATTTTAATTAGTAATTTTAAAACAAATAATTACAGGAAATTTTAATGGTATTACTACGGGTGTCATAACACCACTTCCATGAATTCAAATTTTGTGTACAGCATTTTGTATATGATACCATTATGAGTTAAATACATATTTCTTGTCACTGTTAAGAAGTCTTTGAAAGCTTTTATGTTTATTTGCAAGCCGCATATAAGATATAACACCAAAATTGTCAATAATTTATTTTTTAGGGTGCGAAAGCCGAGCCGAGATTGTCAGTGCGATAAAGATTGTCAGTGCGATAAAACTGATTACATACAAGTCAATACAAATAAGATTGTGTATAACACAGTGAACGCCGACAAGAGCAGAGAGCAAAGCCGATGAGTGCGAGAAAACAATTTCAAAGCGTTTTTCAGCGCCGAAAACATTGTTTATGTTTACTTTTTAGCGTGCAGTCGTGTTTTTTAATGTTTTAAAAATAATAAAAAATGGATATCGATGAAAAATTATGAAATTCACCAAATTCATTCCTTTTTAGTGTAATTGGATTTTTTCCAATTTCTTTTGTGTTAATAATTGCATTAATCACACTAGGAGAAGCAGAATACTCTTCATCAGATGAATACATTACCTTGTAAAGCAATTTTATAAACACATTTGAACAACAAGACTAAATGACATAAAAGCAAAACACATGGAATAAACAGAATTTCAGAGCTGATTCTCGCATTCGCACCCTTAGACAAGTTATTTCGGCAGCTACCGAGACTTAATTTGATCTTTTATTAATTATGTTATTTTTGATGTGTAAACATCTATACGCTGGGGGTAAAAATCTTTTGACTTTGATTTCTTTGCTGAGATTTCTTTGCTTTTGCTTTGCATTGTCAAATCGGTGTGAGCTATGTATGAGTGTATTAGGGCTAATAAATCAGTGCAAGTTAATCTCTATTTTTGGTTTAAAATGTGTTTAAACTAGTAAACCTTTAAATCAATACAGTATTTAAACCATCTGTAAACGCATAAAATTGGGCGTTTAAACTACCAATACAGGCCATATGGTTTTGTTACTTACAGGCCATATGTTTTGCATTGAAAGAGCTTTCAACTTTTTTCCAAACCTCCTATTTTTCTTCAGATCTTGTTCGACCTGTTTTCTTACACTCTAGTGTTATTTTATACTATCCTACTTCGCCAACCATACACATAATTCCTTTCTTGGTACAATTTGGCGACATATAAACGAAATTTCCTTAACTTTTTTGTCTTTTTGATTGGGCAACGAATTGATAGCCTGCTGCAAAACAGCTGTTTTTGACATTTGTTCTAGTGCTGCCACAATATTATTTTTTTAACTACACATAAAGTATGGTTCACTGATTTACTCCTGTTTAGTTTAAATTACAAATAAATTTGAGTTTAGTTTAACTGAACCAGTTTTAAACTTTGACTGATTTATTAGGCCTTAGTGTTTGAAAGCAATACCAAGCAAAAACAAGTCGACCGGCTCGAAGCCGACGGTGCGCCGCCGCCGGTAATTTTTCTGTATATTTCCGTACACCAAAGGTGAAAATGAACCGTAAGAGCTACGGACTTGAAATTTGGACACAATATGTAGACATTTGGCCACTACAACAACAAATACATGAGAGTTAAAAACTAAAGGGTGTTCCAAAACGAGCAACGAAAAATGTTAAAATCCCATGTAATATACATACAATTGTATGTACATATATACAATTGAAATTTTAAAAGTTAGTGTATTTTTATACAGACTACAACAATTAACACTAAATTTAAAAAATTTAAATCAATCGGTGTTCCATCAGTTAATGCAATTTTGACTTTGTAATTTTGACAACTTGCTGTATCTTGGAAACCGTAAGAGTAAAACTCTTGAAATTTTCAAAAACGGTAAAACTAAAAAATCAAAAAAATATAAAATCGCCAAATATAAAAAAATCGCCAAAACGAAAAAAAGCACCAAATTAAAAAAAATCTCTAGGACTAAAATAAATCGCAAAAAAATGCAAAAATCGCCAAAATTAAAAAAATCCTTAAGTCCCTATTTACACTATGCAAGTCTTATTGCTAAGCTGATTAGTTTATTAGGTGAGTGAGACGGAGGGAAAGGAAGCGTTGCTGTTCCCCTCGCCTCTCTCTCGCTGAAACTAATCAGTTTAGCAATAAGACTTGCACAGTGTGATTTGGGACTAAACAAAAAAATCGCCAATATGAAAAAATCGTCAAAATGAAAAAATCGCCTAAACAAAAAAACCCCAAAAACAGAAAAAAATCGCCAAAATGAAAAAAAACAGAAAAAATCGCCAAAATTAAAAAATCGCCAAAATGAAAAAAAATTACAAAAATTAAAAAAACCCAAAAAGAGGAAAAAAAACGCTAAAACGAGAAAAAAGCGATAAAACTGAAAGAAATCGTTTAAACTGAAAAAATTAAGAAAGCTTAATCAAAAACAAAAAAAAAATGATCAAAACCGAATGTGCGCGAGTCAAAGTCGCACTTTACTGAATTTATTTTAATTGCAATGCTGTGTACGCAACAACAAGAACAGCAACAACTAAACGATGAACAACAGGAATTAAAAATTAAACAGTAAAAGTAAAGGCATTTACCATAGATGAGCACTGCAGTACCACTAAAGTTTCAATAAAAACAATAAAAAATGTTCAACAAGTAAATTTTTACTGATTACTAAAATTATTTTCTACAATTTTTATAAATTGCCTGAATGATTTGTTAAATGATGAGATGCATTGAATTTTCAGTAATCAGTAATGCCCGTATTCATAATGAAATTCTACCAAGTGGCTAAATGTTTTTCATACAAAGGTTTCAAAATTTGAATGAAAAAACTTTGCCACTTGCTACGGCCCTACGATTTTACTAGTAATGCAAATTAAATTTCATTAGCAGTAAAAATTTACTGAATTTTTTTAGTAATCAGTAAATTTACCGCTTACTGCAATTTTGAATGCAGTACATATACATATACTGCAGTGTGCCCATTTACTACCCAAATAAGTTTAATAAAACAAACAAAAACCAACAAATTCAAATGTATTTACAATATTGAAAGTTTTGATACTTTTAATTAATTTAAAAAAAAAGATACTAAAAGCATAAGCACTTCCAACTTAAAAAAATTTCATTACTTATTAAACTTATTATTATACATTATTAAACCACCAGCAAATAAATTTCAAATTAAAATAAACTTGAGACAATATGTCGAATAATAAATTTCTTAAATGTTAAATTTAGATTTTATTTTTCAATTTGCCTTATAATTGTTTTTATTGTTATCCAATGGATTTCTAATTTTATAAAGGTGTAGAAAAATAAAATAGATTCAAATCGAATATAAATTATTTGCTGGGTTTTTTGTATTAGTTTCTAAGCCAACTACGCTTATTTTTCTTTTGTGATTTTCAAAAATATTATTATTTGTGAATTCTCAAATAGTTCTTGAAAGTCTGTGCATAAGGTAAGAGGTTTGTGACTATTCAAAATGTGTGGTTGAAGTCTACTGATGATTTGTTACAGCAACAATGAAA
This sequence comes from Tachina grossa, assembly GCA_949987645.1. Taxonomy (NCBI): domain Eukaryota; kingdom Metazoa; phylum Arthropoda; class Insecta; order Diptera; family Tachinidae; genus Tachina; species Tachina grossa. The sequence goes on along the minus strand of OX465278.1, from coordinate 81,207,168 downwards.
TATATAGACAACGCTGAACCACCAGCAAATAAATTTCAAATTAAAATAAACTTCTGACAATATGTCGAATAATAAATTTATTAAATGTTACCCTGTAATTGTTATTTTTAAAAAGAAAAGGCATCTTTCTGACAATTATTCGTTTGTTTATACCAACAAAATACATGTGTTTTTGGTGTTGTATTTTTGTTGTAGTATAATTGTATCATGATCAGCGTTGTCAACTTGGTGCGTTTTGCACCATTTTGGGTGCTTTTTGAAATTTTTTGTGCAAAAAAATCCTTAGTTGGTGCGTGGTGCGCTTTTTTTAAATTTCGGTGCGTTTTTTAATTTTTGGTGGCACCAATGCAAATTCAACACAACAATGGGTTAAAACCGGAAAATTCTTGTTGTGAAACTTGCCAATTACCTGATAGTGTTAACTACCAATAACAATAATGATGAAAATATTAGCTTTATTAATTTGGAATAATTGATTTTTGATCTCTTTTTAAAAAGTTTTAAACAGAATTTATAAAATTAATGTACACAAATATATCATCTTTTACAAATGAACATACTTATGTAATGGCCCTTAACTATGAAAGATGTATAAGTCATATATTTCTTTGGTCGATATATTTAGTAGATTACATATGAACAAATAATAATATATCTCAACGTAATGCCTGTAATAATACAACGGAAAACATTGTTGCTATTGATGTTAGTGATGTCAATGTGCATTTTTCGCATATAGCTGTTTCTATGCAGGTCTCGGAAAACAGCAGCCCAAATAATAGTAAGTCGATTGATATTGAACCGTTGATTTACAAAAAACTGGATGGAAATATGAGATCCAACGTTGTTTATGGAAATAATGAGGATGTTAGTCTCGAAGTTGCGGAAAAAATGGGTGCACATTTTATCGTTCAAGACATCAGTTAGTGAGGAGCAGATTATATCGTATATTGGGGAGAAATTGGATATTTGCAGATCAGATATATCTTGCTACAAATTAGTCAATAAAGAGACATTAATAGAAAACCTAAAGTTTGTTAACTTCAAGGTCGGTATTAAAATTATTATTAAATAAATACATAAATAAATCCAAAAATATTTTTTATTATGCAACCGTTTAATTTAGAGTTGTATTAGTCTCGGTTAATATAACTTTATTATATGCGTATGACTTAGACCACTTTCATAATTACGAGTACATGTATACTATGATAGAATTAAGAAAATACTTTTCCATATACAATGCCTTTGGTAATGCCCAATGTCTTTTATGTTATCAAACCATATAAGAGGCAGTATAAAATGTTATTTAGAGACATTATTAGACTTTTCATATCAATACTGTCACATATAATGATGAGGAAAAATTAGGAAATTGTTGCAGGCGAAGAAACTAATGAAAACAAGTTATATTTTAATTAAAGAAACTTTTTCGTTTCACTGTAATTCAAATTCTCTCACCCATACAGCTGCAAAACATTTTTGGGCTTCCCTGATCTAGACTCTTCTTGAATGCCTGGGTGTAGTAGGCAGCCAGGTAAACCAACCAACCAGCCAGTAAACTTCTTATCTTATGAGCATACTTTCAATAATCATTTGAGAATTTACATAAGCTTTTTGGAAACTCCAATAGAATAAGCAAGCAGGCTCAGAAACGTATACAAAACAAGAAATGATTTATATTTGATGTACATGTATTTTATTTTCTTACAACTTATTACAATAAAAGTATTATAAGGCGAAACGATAACTAAACTCTAAATGAAGTACTTATTAAATTTATTATTTTATCCCAGCAAACAATTACACATTACCATCAGAACTACTTGCCATATAATGACTTACTTTTCTGATTGTCAAATTTCATTACTCGCTTACAAATCACATTACCTAAAATGTAAAAAAGTTATTAACAAGTTGCTAAATGAAGACAGCGATTTTTTTAGATTAAATAGATTACATGAACAATAGGGGTACAACTTGTTGAATTTTTTGAAAAAAAAAAAATTTACATGGCATAACACGATGAGGAATAGTAAATAAATGATAACTGCGTTTTTAGTTTTTCGATTTATTTCAAAAACTTCACGCAGAATTTAAATTGAAAATTCGTATGCAAGTTTCATACATATGCCAAGAAAAAACACCATATGAGATTATGTTCTTTTCTTTGTGTCTGTTTTGTTTTGCTCTTCTTCTGTTATTCATCGTATTTTTGCATATGACAAAAGTACATAACGGTAAATTTGAGTAAATGCTTTATGAATGATTGAAACTTCGTATAAGCGTCGCGCCAGTTGCTTTTATTTAGCTGTCGATCTCTCATTCAGTGCGTGGCGGCTTGAGTGAAAGTGTCTTTTTTAATTAACAATGTCTTTTAAAAAAAGTGGTGCTGAAGTTTTAAAAAATTCAAAAAAATGGGAAAACAATTTAATAACATTTGAAAAATCTAAGAATAAAAGAAGAGAAATCAATAACATTGAAAACCCCTTGAGTGAATTGTGTAAGATTCCAAAAAAGACCGTGATTATAGGAAGGTATAATGAATTAGCAAAAACGGAGAAATTTAAAAAGAAAAGATGCCAGATTATTACAAACGAAATGATTGTATTGTGGTCGAAACTAAACTTTCCGAGCATAACACGTATAGCTGCAGAACGGAAGTTAACAAAAGTTTTAAATGATTATTCAACATTTTTAAAATTCCCGGATGGCAGAAATGTTACAATGACGTTCAACAAGTTATGTGATATAACTGATTTAAATGGTGTCTGGCTAGGAACTGAGCACAAAAAGTTGTATGAACTCCAAACAACTACAAATGGAGAAGTTGGGTACACGACAGCTAAAGCAGTTAATGTGCATCCCTCCAAAGCTGCCCTTTCAAGAAAAAATTTTCAAAGCACCTCGTGTTTAAATAAAGTGGCGCTCAACACGTCAACATCATCAGCTGAATCTGTCGAGCAATCACATTCTCCACCTGTTGGTGAATATAAAGCTCCTCTTCCAAGAAAAAGAAATGCGAAGTGTTCAACAAAAGCAGCAGTGACAATGGTAACAACAGCCCATGTAAGCACCAAAAATGCCGCTAAAATATGCAAAGAATTGTCCAAAGAAGGAATAAATATAGCAACACCAACACAAGCAGGTATTCACAAAGCGATGATTATAGCAGCGCTGAACTTGGAAAAAAATTATAAGAATTCCTTAAGAGATGACATTTGGTGTATTCATTTCGACGGCAAGAAATTTGGGAAGAAAGAAGTGCAGGCCGTGGTGTTAACAAATGAAACTAAGGAAGTAAGAGTAGCGGCAATGGTTCTTGAAAACGGGAAAAGTTTGTCAATTTTTGAAGGTTTCTATTTAATAATATATTTTTAGAGCATTAATTAACTTTCTATAACTTTTTTAAGGAATAAGGAATGTCTTGGATAAATTTAACCTTTGGAATTCCATAAAAATGATTGTTAGTGACACAACAAACGTTAATACAGGGGTTAAAAGTGGAGTTGTTCGTTTACTGCAGAATTGTTTTAAGGAAAAACATTTGTCCCCACCGCAGTATATTGGATGCCAACATCATGTATTAGATTTAATTTTGAAGCATGTGATGAATGAGTTACTAAGTGGAAAGTCGACATCGCCAAACATCAGTTATGACATATTTACCGAATTGATTATGAACTACGAAAACCTAAAACACTTTTGGCAGGGTATTTATTGCAACCTATACTTATAAATGAATATTATTGTGAGTGTGCGTATATCAGAGTAGTTGCCCTGCAGAAAGTGCGAATAGTGAAATTGTAGTGATTTACAAAAGACATTGTCAGTAGTACTACTGACCAGGTGTACCCCAGCCAATGTAATCATCTATTGACATTTAACATTAGCTTGTCATTGAAAATCCACCACTAGACTGTAGGACAGTAGTAGGGAATTGGGCATCCGGGGACAATTAAAATTGTTAAATTGTTGCTGAAATTGTTAAATTTGGGTAATTAAAATTTGAAAATTGTTAAATTCTTGGAAATTTGTGAAATTTAATACCTACGAGGGTGGTTCAATAAGTCCGTCCTATTTTTTGTTTACATAAGGAGTTTTTTGTTTACATTAACCCTTGTAGGAACGGGTGATTTTTTTTTGGTTACATTAATTGTAATAACGGGTGATTTATCTTGAGGTTTTTTATGAGTATATATGCCGACGGCAAAACATGATTATTATTTTTTTCAAATGCCGACGGCAAAATATGATTATTATTTTTTTCAAATGCCGACGGCAAAACATGATTATTATTTTTTTCAAATGCCGACGGCAAAACATTATTATTATTTTTTTCAAATGCCGACGGCAATGCATGATAATTTTTCCTAATGCCTACGGCAAAACGTGATTATTATTTTTTTTTCAAACGCCGACGGCAAAACATGATTATTATTTTTCCTAATGCCTACGGCAATGCATGATAATTTTTCCTAATGCCTACGGCAAAACGTGATTATTGTTTTTTTTCAAATGCCGACGGCAAAACATGTTTATTATTTTCCAATGCTCCCAGCGTTGCCAGACTGTAGCAATTTGTTATCGTAATACTACATTAATAATATCAGAGAAAGTAGATTTGATGACTACTAGTTCCTATGGTCTCATATGAATCATGGGAATGTGCTTGTGTGATTTCCTCACGCTAATAAATTGTTTATAAATAAACAATAAATAAATTGTTATAAAATAAAATAATTAAATAAATTATTTTATTTATTTATAAAACGTTCTCATGTATGTGAACACCCTAATGCTTGTGTGTGGGGGGTCCAGCTTGTTTGTTGCTGGTAAGCTTATATTCTGTTTATTTGTTTAAGAAATATATTTGTATGTATGTATGTATGTGTATGATGCATGTGTGTGTGTGTATGTGTATGTGTGTATGTATGTATGTATGTATGTATGTATATATGTACGATCGAAAGAACTTGTGCGTGGAATATTTTGTGGCTGTGTAGAATACATTTATATTTTGCAACGAAATCATTTTCTTTGTCTGAGATTATTTTAAAGCAGCAAAGTTTCAACTTAGTACAGTCATCAGCAGAGAAACAAAAAAAATGTGAATGCTGCAAGGATACTGCTACTAATTTTCGTATAAATACGCCAACTTACCTAACTAACACATCAGTACTTTATTGTATTTACAAGTAATATCATCAGCAATTGTGTTAAGGTTTTATAATAATAAAATAATTAAAAATGAGTTATACAGGTTACCAGTGTAATAGATGTCATAAGGTATACAAATACCAAAAGTCCTTTTTGGATCATGTGAAAAGTCATAGCGTGCAGGATCAAATGGCCGTAAGTCGGGTACAAATCAAGAGCAACCGCAGACATTTGCTCAAAATCGTCCACAGCAAATAAATTCATTTCATCACCAGCAGCACCCTTCTCTACAGTATCCCCAATATCAAAAATACGGGATAGATAACTGTTACCCTACACCAATGTCATGGAGTAATCAGTTTTTGGCATCAGGAGTACAAATGCAATATGAGTATCCAAGTTACAATTATAATCCCGTCACACCAGTTAATCAAATGGAGCAGTATTCCAATTTGATGCAATGGCAACCTCTTAATTATCATCAACAAGAGCAGCAACTACAACAACAAGCTCATCAACAAGGAGTGGATACTTTAAGTGTGTGGGACTTTATTCAACGATGCTATGGATATAAGTTTACCGGAAAGTGATGGAGAAGTAGAAGTAGAAGAAAAAAGAGAAGAAACTCTGCCAACTCCAATGAGTACTTCGCATGCTAGGAGAGAAGAAGTCGAAGAGAATGTGAGATATTACAAAATATCGAAAGCCTTCAAAAACCATATTGCCACATATGTAATACTAAATAAAAAGGACCAACTTCTCTTGGAAGAATTTATTAAAGAAAACATGAATATTTTTATTGAGAGACTTCAAATGTCTTTGTCTAAGCATATAATAATTAAATTTCATGTGAGTATTGTGGCGGAGTACATCAAAATTGTAGAAGAAGAATTGGAGTTGTGTGTTATAACACATGTAGCCAAAATGAGTTTGCTGACGAAGGCAGATAACATTGAAGAATTATTCCGTAAACAAGTTGAGGAGATTTCAACAAAAATGTCCGAATTTGAAGAGCGAGATTCTGGTTGGACTTTGTCACGCATAGTTCGAGCAGAAATCAACATCAACAAATCTTCGCTAGTCAAAGGATCAAGTTGGATATCCACACCTACAAAATTAGTAAGAAAATAGTGATGAATACTGCTTCAAGTGGTGTATAATCGCTGCCATGAATACTACAAAATACGATCAGCCAAAACGTTGCAGTTCTTATAATATTCAGGACATTCCTGCAGACATTATTTCTACGCGAAATGGTGTAACACTAAATTTCAAAAACTTAAATTACCCATTAGCACTAAACAAAATTAAGGAGTTCGAAGTAAACAATCCAGCAATAAGTGCTAATGTGTTTGGGTACGATGAGGGAGCAGATCAAATCATTGGTCCCTATTATGTGACCAAGGATGAAAAAGTAAAGCATGTCAACTTGTTGCTTTTGGAGAATGGTGAAGTTCATCACTACATTTTGATAAAAGACATATCAAGGTAAGTTAAAAAATTATTCAACACTTTAATTTAATGATACATATACTTGTTTTATATATTTTATAATAGAGACATTTTACTAATAAACTTTTGTGTATTTTTTGTCATTCACAGACTTTTACGAAGTCAGTCTACCAAAAATCACAATAAGCTACATTTTTGTAATAGCTGCCTACAGTATAGTCATAACGAAAATGGTATGAGTAGCCATAAGGCGGAATGCGGCAAAATAGTGACAACTATGCCGTCAGGTCCAGATGCAGTTCTAAGTTTTAAGGGGCATCAGAGGAAAAATGGATGTCCCCTTTGTGGTGTACGCAGACTTCGAATGCATCCTGGAAGACATTAGTAATAACGTGAGTAGTAAAACCAGTCTTGTCAAAAAGCACACTCCTTGTACTTTTAGTTACTACATTAAGTGTCTCCATAGCAATAAGTTAGATAAATTAAGGGTTTCTACAGGGAAAGATGCTTCACAAAAATTTGTTTCATTTTTGATTAAAGATTGTGAGGATATTTATAATAATCATTTAGTAAATAATAGGCAAATGGATACTTTATCCCCTTCTGATATTTATAATTTTTAAAGTGCGGTGAATTGTCATATTTGTCAAAAATTTCTAGGTAAAGACCGCGTTAGAGATCATTGTCACATTAGCGGTAAATATAGAGGTGCAACCCACAATAACTGTATTTTGAATTAACAAATTCCCAAGTTTATACCAGTTTACTTTCACAATTACTCAAATTATGACTCACATCTTTTTATTAAAGAACTACGTGAAATTTCTATGCAACTGAAAGTACTCCGATGGTCATAATCTTGAAATAAGATTTCTTGATACATTACGCTTTATGGCTGAGAGTTTAGAATCATTAGCCTGCAATTTGTCGGATAATGATTTTAACATTATAAGGTCCTTATTTCAGTCAGAAAAAGAATTTCAGCTTATTAAGAAGAAGGTGAAAATGCCTAAAGCCTAAATTCATTTCAAAAATTAGATGAGTGCCAGCTGCCTTCACGCAGTGATTTCTTTAATATATACTCACATGCTGTAGAGGTTTGGAATACTTTTGGCTGCAAAACAATGAAAGATTACATGGAACTTTGCTTAAAAACAGATGTCCTCTTACTGAGAGATATTTTCGAGAACTTTAGAAAAGTTTGTAAAGGTATTTATGAGCTGGATCCATGTCAATACTATACCGCACCTGGACTTTCCTGGGATGCAATGTTAAAATACACAAAAATTGAACTAAAATTATTGACGGACATAGACATGTACAATTTTATGAAAAAAGGTATACGTGGGGGAATCGTACAGTGTAGCCAAAGATATTCGAAAGCGAATAACAAATATTTGGAAGATTTCGATAAAGAAAAGCCCTCGGAGTTTCTTGTCTATTTAGACGCAAATAACCTTTACGGTTGGGCAATGTCGGAATATCTTCCTCATGGTGGGTTCAGATGGTTATCGCAAGACGAGCTGAATCTGGATCCAAACAGCATATCTGACAATGGAACAGATAATGACCTACCTTTTTGCGCTGAAAATAAAAGACCACTGCAAGCGAAGTATGGCAAGTTGATAACCGATTTCTCTACAAAGCAATCATACGTGATACACCTTAGAGTTCTGAAACAATGCTTAGAAAATGGCTTAGTTTTAAAGAAAACACATCGTATTCTAGCATTTAAACAATCTCCATGGTTAAAAGGCTATATTGACCTAAATACCAGACATAGAGCTACTGCTAAAAATGGTTTTGAAAAAAACTTTTTCAAACTACTTAATAATGCAGTCTATGGTAAAACCATGGAAAATGTGGATAAGAGGAGAGATGTTAAAATTGTCAACAATTGGGAGAGAACGAATCGGAACCATTTGGCTCCAGATTGGATATCAAAACCAAATTTTCATAGTTTATTTATATTTTCCGAAGATCTGGTAGCAATCGAAATGACTAGAGTCAAAACCTGCTACAATAAACCGATTTACTTAGCATTTTGTTTACTCGAGTTGTCCAAATGGAAAATGTATAATTTTCATTACGGGTATATGCAACCTAAGTTTAAGACAAAACTCTCATTGAACTATATGGACACGGACTCTTTTATATATTCAATAAAGACGGATGCCTTTTACGCTGAGATAAAAAATGTCATAGAAGAACATTTTGATACATCGGACTATCCCACGGACAATACTTATAATTTCCCATTAATAAATAAAAAAGTTTTAGGTATGAAGAAAGATGAAAACTGCGGTAAGATAATGACAGCATTTGTTGGGCTGCGATCAAAATCAAAATGACGTTAAAAAATCGAAGGGGGTAAAAAGATCCATATTAGATAAATATAGTTTAGCTACTTATAGAAACTGTTTATTCAATAAGACTAATGTATACGATAATATGTTAACATTTAAATCTAAGCTTCACCAGATATATACTAGTGAATTAAATAAGGTAGTCTTAAGTTATGGAGACGATAAGAGAAAAATTAGGACAAATAACATTAATATATATGCATGGTATCATTTTCGTATTAAGGAAACTAACCCTGAATACGAACTTGATATGCTGCTAGATGAAATTGCTAGAATGCAAGAAAATAGCTAAAATTAGTTAATTTTTAATTAAGTGGTTAATTTTTAAATTATATATAAAATCTTAGTTATTAAGAAACATTATTGTAAATAAAATCCTATTTATTGTTGTTAAAATTATTGTAAATAAAATCTTATTTATTGTTGTTAAAATGATTTTAAATAAAATCCTATTTATTAAGAAAAACTATTGTACATATGTATATGAATTTTTAAGAAAAAATTTGAAATAAAATATTGAAAAGAGAATGAAATGTGTGAATGGTGTTTATTTCTTTATTGGCTTTACTCAGTTGAATCAAAAAATTTTTGTTTTTGCTTATTTGCAAATTCTTGTTTTCATATCGCTTAAACATGCACAGTCTTGTTTTCCCTGAGAGGTTCCGCACAAAACAAGTTGAATTTCACAATATTATGAAATTCCATTAAATTTCATATTTTCATAAAGAGAAACAATTTAGATAATCGGATAAGTCCTTATATTTTTCAATACATATAAGTTTCTGTAATTTTCTATTCGAATAAATGATTCCTAAATTTCCTTTAAAAAATAATACAAAACAAGGAATAATTTAATTTAATTTTATTTATATTAATAATACACTTTAATTTAATTTTATATATTTTAATTATAATGATGGAAACATTTCATAGTATCTAATTATTAAATTTTCTAATATACTTTTGCGCAAAAAATTAATTGTACATCTACAAGTATCAGGTCCTTCCTCACACTCAGGATCATACCAAGGACAGCTTTTGAAGTGTCCTTCTGTGTTGTCTTCATCTTCCATGATACCATATTCTTCGTTCTCATCTAGCATATTTTCGAAAAATTTGATCATCTCCCAATGATCAAAAAGCCTGAAACTTTCGAAATCTATTATAAATTGGTTTAGAGTGCGTCTAATTTGGCTCATTTTATTGCCGATAAATTAATGAATGATGATTGTTTGAAGGTTTCTTTAAGACTAATTTTTAAAGTAGTATCTCTTAATCTTTAAAATATCTATACCATCATCTATATTCCATACTTCTTTTTTTAGCACTCTATCTCTCTCTATCCCTTTTGTTTCTATAACCATCTCTTTCTGTCTATCACTATCCCCCACTTTTTCATTATTTCACCATAAATATTCTTGATTAGCCTTCTTGAAGTCATCATCGCTACTTTTAAGATAATTTTCAGTTAAACATTTAAAGTGAGCAGAAGTATATAAAAAATGGAGTCTACAACAAATCTAACATCAAAATTTAATTACCTAAAAATTAAAACCTTAATCCACATAAGGAGCTTGAGACATCAATTAAATACACCATTCGAAAAGTGACAAGAGTAACAACAAAATATAGGCCAACGCTAAAAGTTGAAATGGAAAACCATATAATGTTCCTGCCAAAGCGATATAATACTTTAACCGATGATGAAATTAAAGAACTCTCGAGCGGATCATATTGCTTAAGTAGAGAAGGTGAACAAAGCTTAATTGTTGAAAGCGAGCTGAGTGAATTTCTAATTCAAAATTCCCAATTTCCAATTTGGCAATAATATATAATAATTTTGTATTTTAAATTATAAATAAAAATACATGAAAGAGTTTTGTAAAATATAAATGTTTGTGCTTTTTTATTTAATATTTTCAGTTATTTCATAAAGAAATTTAAGCCATAAATGACCACAGGTAAATGTATTGAAATTCTGATGTTGATTATAGTTGTATTTTATATTTGTACCAAGATATTTGACTACTTCCGAAGGAGGTTGTAAGTTTCCAAAGCTGTCGAAATATTCTTTTTCATTGTTGTTTTTATAATATGCTACCCAATGTGTACCAGGTCCTGTTGATACGTCTAAATTGATTATTCCACATTCTATTTTCTTTGTTCGTTTTGGTAGAGTCTTCAACATGAAAACTCCTCTAAAATGTGGAATATTTATAGAGAAACGGTTTATGTCCACATCAGATAGTGGTCTGTTGGGTAGCATCTCTAAGAGTTTTTTGATTCTTCTTTGTAAACTAAACCATAAACCTTTTTATATGGTTTTAAGTAAAGTCCCTTTCCAACTGCTATAGATTCCATCGCTCTATTATGTCTAGTTGCTTCATCAAGTTGATTTTTTGCATTCTTTGTTGCATTTACAGCTTTGGCTATAGCAGCACCTCCAGTTGTTAGACTACCAATTGCACCCAGAGCAGTTAAAATCGGTATTAGAGGCAAAAAAACCACCAATTTTTGGGATACGTATTACACGTTATACTATAATTTGAGATTTTCTTCCTTTGAATGATTTGTTGATAGTTTTTCGGGCAATTTTAATTGCTGAGTTAATATCTAATGGTTTTTCCTTCTTTAGTATTTTTGTTGCAGCTCTAATTGATGTTCTAAACAGTTTTTTATCATTTAGTTTATTCTTTTTAACATTTTTCTTTTTCTCCACACCCATACCAAATTTTTTTTTGGCTTTCATTGCGTTAGTAACCATATAGGCAAATGATTTTTCAGCAATACTATTTTTTTACTTATTTTTTGAATAAGCTATATCGTGATCTTTACAAGCAGAGTCCAATAAATTAATTCCTTTATCACCTCGATTTAAACGTTTTTGTAGTTTTGTTCCAGGTCCACAGTACTGATATCCAGGAAGATGAAGTTCAACAGGTAGAGAGTTTATTATTTTATCTACTATACCTCCTCCAACGAAGGTGTTTTTATGACTAAACGTTTTCTGATATCGTATAACCATGTTATTTGATTTTTTCTATAATAAGAGGTAACATTTATGAAATGTATTTAGTTACAAAAATGCAGTTAGTGAAACAACATAAAAATATTTTAGTTCATAATATTGATGAATCATCGAACATCACTTCAAAAATAAAGGATAGCCCCCTCTTACCAAATTCTATTCGTGCTCTAATAGTAGGGCCATCAAATTGTGGAAAGACTAATGTTATGATCGGCTTACTAGAAAGTCCTAATGGACTCAAGTTTGAAAACATCTATTTATACTCAAAATCTCTTTATCAACCCAAATATGAGTACTTGAAGAAACTAATTTCACCAATTTCGTCCACATGACGAAGCTAAAACTAATTCAATTATGACATTTGATGATGTTGCATGTGAGAAGCAGAATAATATACGTTCATATTTTTGTATGGGACGGCATAGGGATGTTGATTCATTCTACTTGTGTCAAACTTATACTAGAATTCCCAAACATTTAATAAGAGACAATGCAAATGTTATTATAATGTTTAAGCAAGATGAGACAAATATGAAGCATGTTTATAGGGATCATGTTGGCAGCGATATGAGTTATGAAAAGTTCCAAGAAATTTGTCGAGAGTGTTGGAAGGATAAATATGGCTTTTTAGTGATAAGCAAAGATAATGAATTAAATGATGGTCGATACAGAAAGCAATTTGACTATTTCATAACTATATAAACTACTTCTCATAAAAGATTGACTTTAGTTATTAATCTAACTTTAAACTTGATACATCTATTTGCTATAACCTCATCTGATACCTGATAAGCTGATCTCCAAACTATACCAGCTACCTGAAAACCAGACCAGCTCCTGATAAGCTGATCTGAATACCAGACCAGGTCCTGATAAGCTGATCTGAAAACCAGACCAGGTCCTGAAAAGCTGATCTGAAAACCAGACCAGGGCCTGAAAAGCTTATCTGAAAACCAGACCAGCTCCTAATAAGCTGATCTGAAAACCAGACCAGGTCCTGAAAAGCTGATCTGAAAACCAGACCAGGTCCTGAAAAGCTGATCTGAAAACCAGACCAGGTCCTGAAAAGCTGATCTGAAAACCAGACCAGGTCCTGATAAGCTGATCTAATTGCTGATACCTGTTATTTGCCCTTAGCAAACATGGATGAGAAAATTTTAAAACAGTTGGTGTTGACAAGAAATGTGTTGAAGAAAAAGCTTCGTAGTATAAAAACTGGTGAAATAGATACACGTGAACAATTAAGAGATACATTTAAACCTATAACAGAACCTCTTAAAGAATTCATAAATAGTTTTAAAAATATTATAAAAATACGCATGAAAGAAGAAAGTAACATCAAGACATAAGTTGAAAATTATACAAGTTTAGACAAGATAGAGACAAGTACACCAAAAAAAAAACTAGGAGAAGGGACAATGTTTGATAATACCATCTTATTTAATGATGTTAATACTGAAAATGATGATGATGATGATGAAGATGATTTTTACTCACAGACTTCCAATACAGAATATAATTATACAAGTTGGTGGTTAAATATGGGCTCTAACACCAGGACCAACTTTATATACTGGGACGATCCAAATAAGTTAGTAGATCGACTTTGACTGCTGCTCGCATCACAAGGTGCAGGTTATACTAATCACAATAACGAAATTGTATCAATTATTGAAGAACTACGTGAAGCGAATATAATACACTAACTTTAATAAAGTATATAGAGTATGTCTGTTGATAAATTTGCACACTATTTAAACGATACTAGCAGCACAATTTCTTTGAAAAATGCACCTAAACTGCTGGGGTTCCTTTTGGATAGGAACAACAACATTGATGTCCAAAACAAAAGGATCAAAAATGTTGTAAAAGCTCTGGAGGAAAACGATGTTATCAATAAATTGTTTTTGCAAACTCAAATCGAAAAATTAGAAGAGAAATTATTAACATACTTTAAGGGAGATAATACTATAATACGAGAAGATATTCAAATGCAAATTGAGGACCTACAACGCGAAATAAAATTAGATATAGAAGAAAATTATAAAATTGAAAAAGATATTCTACAAATTAAACCATCCTTTGAAGAACAAATTGAACAGCTTAATGAGAAAATTTATAGATTAGAAAATTACATGTTTGTATCAATAGCTGAAAGTGCGTCAAGTAGATCACAACACTCTGCAAAAAATCTTTAAAAACAACTTAATGTCTTCAAAAAGAAATTTAGTAAACGAACTCCATAAGCAAGCACGAAAACATTTTGTGCGTCGCAGAGTTGTATTGAAAGGAATAGATGATCTTTGCAAGCTGGTTTAGTTGAAATGGGGAACTATTCTAAAGAAAATAGAAATGATCGATTTTTGTTGACTGTAATTGACACATTCTCAAAATTTGCATGGGCAGTACCGCTAAAAACAAAAACTGCACTCGAAACAACCAAGGCAATGGAAGATATTTTTGAATTGGGACGAGTACCAAAAAACTTACAAACAGATGATGGCAAAGAATTTTTCAACAAACACTTTGGAAAATTAATGCATAAATACAACATTAATCACTACTCAACAGTATAGCATTATGAAAGCATCAATAGTAGAACGATTTAATAGAACATTGAAAGGAATGATGTGGAAAATATTTAGTTATAATGGTTCATATAAGTGGATTGATATATACAAAGATTTACTCAATGCATACAATAGAAAAGTTCATCGTACCATTAAAATGTCTCCTATTGAAGTCAACTCAACAAATGAGGAAAAGCTGCTAAATACAGTATACAGTCATTTGAAAATGTATAAAATGCCGAAATTTAATGTGCGAGATCATGTTTGCATAAGCAAATATAAGCACACATTTGAAAAAGGTTATACTCCAAATTGGACTACAGAAATTTTCACAACTACAAGAGTTCAAAATACAAATCCTGCAACATACATATTAGAAGACTATCTTGGCAATCCTATTAAAGGTGGCTTCTATACTGAGGAACTTTCAAAAACTAGATTTCCAAATACATATCTAGTTGAAAAGGTTCTTAAAATTAAAGGGAAGGAGGTATATGTTAAATGGCTAGGATTTTCTAATCAACACAATTCTTGGATAAGTAAAGATGAAATATTATAGTTGGAAGAAAAACTAAATTAGCAACAACAACAATAGCATTAATATTAAGAAACTAATGTTAATTTTAAAATGAGAAAAAATTTAAAATAAAGTATGTAAATCATACTTATAAACCATACTATGTACTAAACATTATTTAATTGTAATCAGACTGTTATAATGTCAATAACACTTACTCTGAGCTCTAACTCATCAGAACTATCTGCTAGTTACTTTCCTCCTATTGAATTACATGGTGCATATGAGTGTGCTCTAACTGATTTTCATTCATACAACAGTATTCCAAATGTAGACACCTACAACAATATGTTTCATATAGGGGAACATATAATTGAAATACCAATTGGATCTTACGAATTAAATGATATAGTTGATTTTATAGAAGAGGAATACAAACGACTCTGCCCAGCAAATAAGATTTTTATTGAAGCCAATAACAATACAATGCAAGTTAAAGTTAATAGTTCCAAGGATCCTGTATATTTTAATAAAGACAATACAATTGGAAAACTTTTAGGATTCAATAGCAAAATCCTAACACCAAACAAATATTACTATTCAGATCTTCCAGTTAATATTTTTAAAGTGAATCTCTTGCGAATTAAAGTAGTATCGCTATAAACACATATATGAATAACTCGAAATCGCATACACTTCATGAATTTCCGATTAATGTGCCTCCAGGCTATAAAATAGATGAGGTTCCAAGAAATCTTATCTATTTACCTGTAAACACCAGAGAGATAAGTTCACTAGCGCTGCGCGTACTGGATCAACACGGTGATTTAATTAATTTCCGAGGAGAGGAAATTACAATACGAATACATTTAAGGCCAACTAAATAATGCTAATATACAACACAAATACATTGAAAAATATAGCAGCAAGAACAACAACAACAACATTAAAGCGACCAGCTCAACAAAAAGCTCTAACAACATCAAATAAAAATTTTCTAAAATCCTTGAATTTTAAATTGAAGACAAAATGAGTTCAATAATAGATGTCTTAGATAAACCCTTGTCTGATGAGAATATAATCAAAAAGGATTATCATACATATGTACCATACTTACAATCTTACAACAATAATGATGAAATTAGAATTTCAATACAAAATCAAGATTTGTACGCGCTACCCAGTGAGAGCTACATTTATATAGAGGGGTTTGTTGCCGATGATAATAAGGCCAAATCTTCTTCTTCTTCTTCGGAGAACTTTTTATTAAAAAACAACTTTGTAGCATATCTATTTGATGAAATTCGCTATGAGCTCAATGGAATTGAAATTGACCATACAAGATATTTAGGAGCCACAAGCACTATAAAAAATTTGGTTTCTCTGTCACCAACAGAAAGCAATGTGATGCAAAATGCTGGATGGAACAAAATTGGCCGAAGACTACAACAAAGTTGTACTAATTGGAAAACATGAATTGATACTCTTGCGCAATAAGAATGATGAAGATCTTGTACGCTCGAGTGTTTCTACTGAAAAAGCTAAACTTACAATTTCACTTATCTCATGGAGAATACCACATGTACAATTATCCGACTTTAGCAAATTGAATATGATAAAAATTATTAACAATGGTGCTTCTATACCTATGGCATTTCGCAGTTGGGATTATCATGTTAATCCACAATTAAACACAGGTACTAGCTATATCTGGAATGTTAAACTGACTGCAAATAGAGCACGCCCCGTTTTGTATTGATTGCTTTTCAACAAGAAAATAAGTTTGTTCATTGTGATTTGACTAATTTAAAAGTACATTTAAATTCAGTCTCATATCCATATGATGATCTTAACATAAAGTTGAAAAATTAACGATATGCAATTCTACATGATATGTATCTAAGATTCCAACAAAGCTACTATATGAAAGAATCTCAACCGCTTCTATCTGCATCAGAGTTTAAGACAAAAGCTCCTATTATTGTAGTAGATGTCAGTCATCAGAATGAATCACTCAATAATGGACCGATTGATATAAAAATAGCATTTGAAACAGCAACTAATATTGCAGCAAAGACATCAGCTTACTGCATTCTTATTCATGATCGCATAATAGAATATATAGCCATCAAAGGACAAGTTCGAAAAGTCTTATAAACTGAGTAATATGGAAAATAACACAATTTTTATAGACGTACAAGGTTTCAAAAGTAATTCAAATGATTTCATCGCAAAAGAAGTAGCGATTGTTTTCAACAATTATGAGTATAACAATTTCGTTATAAAACCATTATTTGATTTTAAATGCTTATCAATAAAAAAGCAAGGAGAAGTAAAGTGGCTAAGGAAAAACTATCATCACCTCAGCTGGACTGCTGGATCAGTTTCTTTTCAAAGCGTTTACAATTTTTTAAAAGCCAACGCAAGATGTTCTAAAATTTATGTAAAAGGTGAAGAGAAAAGCGATGGTTGGAAAAAATTTTATGCCGAAAAATTTTTAACGTTGAGGATATAGGCTGTATCAACTTTAAACAAATGGAGATTAAGTATCCAGAATATTTTTATTGTAATTATCATAAACTTGGTGTTTGCGCATTAAAAATGCTATTTTATTAACAAAAGAAATATCTTGCTTTAAATGAACTTTTTCACTCTTTAAAATATTAATGTATGTATTGTTATAAAATTTTAAAAAATTTTAAACAATAAATGTATAGAAAAATAAAAAATCTACAAGTGTTTTCTTATTTCAAAAACAAACTACATAAAGGAAAGAGAAGGAAGTGGGAAGGAGGAGGAGAAGTTAGCTTTTTTGCTAACTTGCAAATTTTTACTTTTTGTTTCTCTGCTTATGACTGTAGTTAGTTGAAACTTTGCTGCTTTAAAATAATCGCAGACAAAGAAAATGATTTCGTTGCAAAATATAAATGTATTCTACACAGCCACAAAATATTCCACGCACAAGTTCTTTGGATCGCACATACATATATACATACATACATCATACACATACATACATACACATACATACATACATGCATCATACACACATACATACATACATCATACACACATACATACATACATGCATCATACACACATACATACATGCATCATACACACATACATACATACATTATACACACATACATACATACTTACATACATACATACAAATATATTTCTTAAACAAATAAACAGAATATAAGCTTACCAGCGACAAACAAGCTGGACCCCCCACACACAAGCATTAGGGGGTTCACATACATGAGAACGTTTTATAAATAAATAAAATAATTTATTTAATTATTTAATTTATAACAATTTATTTATTGTTTATTTATAAACAATTTATTAGCGTGAGGAAATCACACAAGCACATTCCCATGATTCATATGAGACCATAGGAACTAGTAGTCATCAAATCTACTTTCTCTGATATTACTGATGTAGTATTACGATAACAAATTTCTACAGTCTGGCAACACTGGGAGCATTAGAAAATAATAATCATGTTTTGCCGTCGGCATTTGAAAAAAATAATAATCACGTTTTGCCGTAGGCATTAGGAAAAATTATCATGCATTGCCGTAGGCATTAGGAAAAATAATAATCATGTTTTGCGTCGGCATTTAAAAAAAAATAATAATCATGTTTTGCCGTCGGCATTTGAAAAAAATAATAATCATGTTTTGCCGCCGGCATATATACTCATAAAAAACCTCAAGATAAATCACCCGTTATTACAATTAATGTAACCCAAAAAAAATCACCCGTTCCCACAAGGGTTAATGTAAACAAAAAAAAACTCCTTATGTAAATAAAAAATAAGACGTGCTTATTGAACCATCCTCGTAGGTATCAAATTTCACAAATTTCCAAGAATTTAACAATTTTCAAATTTTAATTACCCAAATTTAACAATTTCAGCAACAATTTAACAATTTTAATTGTGCCCGGGTGCCCAATTCCCTACTACTTAGGACTACTGACTAAGTAGTTCTTTTAGGACCACATGGAGACGTTGACACCAAAGAATCACTAGTAAATTTTAGGGGGTTTAGTCTAGAATATCGATATTTCTTTGCTAGTTGTCAATAGTAAATTTATAGTGATTTTCTAGTGACATTGTCAATAGTGCTACTGATATTTGAACAAAAGTTTCACTAGTAGATTTAAGTAACCCTCGTCTACATATATTTATTTAATATTATTACACAGAGTAATAAAAAAGAAAAACAATCTATTAACGGGTTCATTGACAATATCACCAGAATACACTAAATTTTATGAGTCAGTATTTATAGCGAAAACCAGATTCATTGCCAATCACTGATACATATATAGGCGCACGGCAGTGCGCCAGGCCAAGTTCCGGCCAATGCACGCAGTGTTTATATTTACAGGAAGCCATTCGAGCTGTTTTTACCCCCCTCATAACTCTGTTCATCGCGACCGTAAAATTATGAAATTTAAATCATAATTAGAATAAATTCATGTAACCACACATGCAAAGTTTACAATGAAAGGTTTTGGAGATATGGAGGTGCAAAAAGTGCATATTTTAAGACATACTCACTGACTCACTGATCACTCATCAAATTGATGAAGCACTTCCGGTATAGGTAGAGGGCTATGATTTGGTACACGAGTAGATCTAGGTGAGCAATGAAGCATAAAAATCTGAAAACCCGAAAATTTCAACCAAGGGGGCGGGGCTACGCCCATAAAAATTAAAATCTAAGCTAGTGAGCTAAAATTTGCTATGGAGCTAGGTCTAGGCGAGCAATAATCTAAAAAAATTTTAAAATCCGAAAATTTTGGCCAGGAGGGCAGTTCTACGCCCATAAAGGCTAGAATTAAAAAAGCAAATCTAAGGCGCTTAATGAAAGCTATTTTATTGAACTTCAGCATACATAATGCGATAATGCAAGTCTAAAAATTTTTCATTAAAAAAGTGGGCGTTGACACTCCCATACAATTTCAACCTCATTTTCCTTTACTACGGCTCAGCATATTTAGATATACTATTTCTGTATGTATTATAATGAGTTTGCTCCGAAACTCGACACGAATAATAAACACTTGCCGAAAAAAATCTTGAGTTTGGAAAAGTGGGCAGGGTTACGTCCATATATATTAATAATTAAAAGTTGCGCTATGGAGCTGAAATTTGATACACGAGTAGGCCTAGGTGAGAAACCAACTAGAAAAATCTGAAAACCCGGAAATTTAAATCAGAGGGGCGGGGCTACGCCCTCTTAGCTTAAATTTAATACATAAGTAGTAGTGAATTGCCAATTCGGCCGCAATTAAAATTGTTAAATTGTTGCTGAAATTGTTAAATTTGGTTAATTAAAATTTGAAAATTGTTAAATTCTTGGAAATTTGTGAAATTTGATACCTACGAGGGTGGTTCAATAAGTCCGTCTTACTTTTTGTTTACATAAGGAGTTTTTTGTTTACATTAACCCTTGTGGGAACGGGTGATTTTTTTTGGGTTACATTAATTGTGATAACGGGTGATTTTTCTTGAGGTTTTTTATGAGTATATATTCCGACGGGAAAATCATGAAAATGATTTTTTCTAATACCAATATTGAAATAGTGATTATTAATTTTTCCTAATGCCGACGGCAATGCATGATAATTTTTCCTAATGCCGGGCAAAACATGATTATTATTTTTCCTAATGCCTACGGCATGCATGATAATTTTTCCTAATGCCTACGGCAATGCATGATAGTTTTTCCTAATGCCGGGCAATACATGAATATTGTTTTTTCAAATGCCGACGGGAAAATGATTTTTCCTAATGACGGCGGGAAAACGTGAAAGTTATTTTTTCTAATGCTAATGTAGGTGTTGCTAGACTGTGGGAATTTCAGGCTGACCGTGATTTGAGTGGGTGGCGTTGTTGGCGTAATATGTAGCCATGGGGATTTGTGGATGGGTCTGTCTGTCTGTGAGAATTTAGGTGAGGGTTTGATTGGCAGGGGGCGGGGTGTAGTTGAGGTAGATCGATTGCGTGTGTAATTGTGTGTGAATGTGTGTGTATGTGTGTGTGTGTGTGTGTGTGTGTGTGTATGTTTGTAGGAATTTCAATGTGTGTATTTCTGTAGGAGCTTAAGGCTGATTGCGATTTATGAGGGGTGAGGTGTTCTAGTAATATGCAACCGGGGGAATCTGTGTGTTTGTATGTCTGTAGGAGTTTAAGGCTGACCAAGATTTGGGTGGGCAGGGTTGTTGACGTAATATGTATCCATGGGGATTTGTGGATGTGTCTGTCTATAGTAGTTTAAGGCTGATCGTGATTTGAGGTAGGTGAGGATGTTGTTGAGGTAAATTGGTTATGTGTATGTATGTATGTATGTATTTTTGTAAGAATTTAAGATGATTGTGATTTATTAGGGGCGAGGTGTTCTTGTAATATGTAGCCGTGAGAATCTATGTGTATAGACGTCTGTAGAAGTTTAAGACTATCTGTAATTTCAGGTAGGTGAGAGTGTTGTGTTGTTGAGATTAATCTTATATATTGTATATGTATGTATGTATGATCATGGGAATTTGTGTATGTATATCTGAGGGAGAATTTAAGGCTCGTCATGATTTGCAAAAGGTGGGGTGTTGTTGAAATTTTCTTGGATATTTCTTATATGAATTCTGCTATGTGTGTGTATTTGAGCTGGTATTTATATGTAGGTAGAAATAAATTGTTTTCAATATCGACATTTGGTACTATAAAATACTATCATATATCTGGACTTCCCTAATCCTACTATGCTTTTATACTTACGATTGCTTTATATTTTCTCATGCTTAAATTTGTCTCGCGTTAAAGTCTGTCTGTGTGAAATTTGTTTATATTACAGATTTTGTTTATTTAACTACATCCGTCTTCTGCACACAGAGAAAAACCAACTTGAAATCAGTAAACACCATGCTGAATAAGAACCATTAATAAAAGTTTAGTCATATTGAAATTTCTTATTTCAATATGGACAAAATATTAATTTACAGTATTCATTTATTAAACTCATTAGTTTGTAGATATCTCAATATACATTTTCTATTATATTAAAAATTATTGAATTAATGTGACGAATTCTTATTTTTAAGCTGCAGATTTTCCCTGAGTGTATGGATTGTTTATATTTGCATTGTGCTTTAACTAAACGACGCTTCATATATTTTCATGATGTAGATCTAATAAATACTTAAGCATTGATAAGAAATTTGATATGTATACATACATATCTGCAAATTGATTTTATGTATGTATGTATGTACATATATATGTACATACAAATAAGTGTTTAACTCAATCTTTGAATACATTTTTTATTTTATTTTTTGTCATGTGATGTCTGTTGTTGTTGAAATTAAAAACATTTTAATTTTTATCTGCGTTTTCTTAAAAGTTTGTGAGGATTTTCTGTTTTAAGTAAAACTGAATTCCTGAAGATATGTACATACTCTATAGTAATAGTAACTATAATAGAAATATTCCTTATACTCAATTTGCATTTTTTTAAAGTTGATGCAATGTTAGTTAGTCAACGTTTAAGAAAGAAACTCCTTTTATTCAATTGAATAAAATTTTAATTTGAAGCAGTAAGCAAATACATCAGCTTACTGCATTCTTATTCATAATCGTATAATAGAATATATAACCCCTAAAGGACAAAGTCTAAAAGTCTTATAAATTAAGACATATAGAAAATAACAAAGTTTTTATAAACGCGTAAAGTTTCAAAAGTAATTCAAATGATTTCATCGCAAAAAAAAAGCAGCGATTGTTTTCAACAATTATGAAAATAATAATTACAATATCAAACTCCCGTTTGATTTTAAATGTTTATCAATAAAAAATAAAAAAAAAGTAAGTTAACTAACAACAAAAAACTATCAGTACCTAAGCTGGAGTGCCGGATCAGTTTCATTTAAAAATGTTTATACATTTTTAAAAAGCAAAGCAAGCTTTCCAAAATAAATGTAGAAGGTTATAGCTAGAAAAAATTGTATACCCTAAAAATGTCAAGCGTTGACTAACTAACATTGCATCAACTTTAAAAAAAATGCAAATTGAGTATAAGGAATATTTCTATTATAGTTACTATTACTATAGAGTATGTACATATCTTCAGGAATTCAGTTTTACTTAAAACAGAAAATCCTCACAAACTTTTAAGAAAACGCAGATAAAAATTAAAATGTTTTTAATTTCAACAACAACAGACATCGCATGACAAAAAATAAAATAAAAAATGTATTCAAAGATTGAGTTAAACACTTATTTGTATGTACATATATATGTACATACATACATAAAATCAATTTGTAGATATGTATGTATACATATCAAATTTCTTATCAATGCTTAAGTATTTATTAGATCTACATCATGAAAATATATGAAGCATCGTTTAGTTAAAGCACAATGCAAATATAAACAATCCATACACTCAGGGAAAATCTGCAGCTTAAAAATAAGAATTCGTCACATTAATTCAATAATTTTTAATATAATAGAAAATGTATATTGAGATATCTACAAACTAATGAGTTTAATAAATGAATACTGTAAATTAATATTTTGTCCATATTGAAATAAGAAATTTTAATATGACTAAACCTTTGTTAATGGTTCTTATTAATTCAGCATGGTTTTTACTGATTTCAAGTTGGTTTTTCTCTGTGTGCAGAAAACTCTTTCAGTCAAAGAAGACGGATTTAGTGAAATAAAAAAAATCTGTAATATAAACAAATTTCACACAGGCAGGCTTTAACGCGAGACAAATTTAAGCATGAGAAAATATAAAGCAATCGTAAGTATAAAAGCATACTAGGATTAGGGAAGTCCAGATATATGATAGTATTTTATAGTACCAAATGTCGATATTGAAAACAATTTATTTTTACCTACATATAAATACCAGCTCAAATACACACACATAGCAGAATTCATATAAGAAATATCCAAGAAAATTTAAACAACACCCCACCTTTTGCAAATCATGACGAGCCTTAAATTCTCCCTCAGATATACATACACAAATTTCCATGATCATACATACATACATACATACATATACAATATATAAGATTAATCTCAACAACACAACACTCTCACCTACCTGAAATTACAGATAGTCTTAAACTTCTACAGACGTCTATACACATAGATTCTCACGGCTACATATTACAAGAACACCTCGCCCCTAATAAATCACAATCATCTTAAATTCTTACAAAAATACATACATACATACATACGCATAACCAATTTACCTCAACAACATCCTCACCCACCTCAAATCACGATCAACCTTAAACTACTATAGAGAGACACATTCACAAATCCCCATGGCTACATATTACGTCAACAACCCTGCCCACCCAAATCATGGTCAGCCTTAAACTCCTACAGACATACAAACACACAGATTCCCCCGGTTGCATATTACTAGAACACCTCACCCCTCATAAATCACAATCAGCCTTAAGCTCCTACAGAAATACACACATTGAAATTCCTACAAACATACACACACACACACACACACACACACACACACATACACACACATTCACACACAACTACACACGCAATCGATCTACCTCAACTACACCCCGCCCCTGCCAATCAAACCTTCACCTAAATTCTCACAGACAGACAGACCCATCCACAAATCCCCATGGCTACATATTACGCCAACAACGCCACCCACTCAAATCACGGTCAGCCTGAAATTCCCACAGTCTAGCAACACCTACATTAGAATTAGAAAAAATAACTTTCACGTTTTCCCGCTGTCATTAGGAAAAATCATTTTCCCGTCGGCATTTGAAAAAACAATATTCATGTATTGCCCGGCATTAGGAAAAATTATCATGCATTGCCGTAGGCATTAGGAAAAATTATCATGCATGCCGTAGGCATTAGGAAAAATAATAATCATGTTTTGCCCGGCATTAGGAAAAATTATCATGCATTGCCGTCGGCATTAGGAAAAATTAATAATCACTATTTCAATATTGGTATTAGAAAAAAATCATTTTCATGATTTTCCCGTCGGCATATATACTCATAAAAAACCTCAAGAAAAATCACCCGTTATCACAATTAATGTTACCCAAAAAAAATCACCCGTTCCCACAAGGGTTAATGTAAACAAACAACTCCTTATGTAAACAAAAAGTAAGACGGACTTATTGAACCACCCTCGTAGGTATCAAATTTCACAAATTTCCAAGAATTTAACAATTTTCAAATTTTAATTACCCAAATTTAACAATTTCAGCAACAATTTAACAATTTTAATTGCGGCCGAATTGGCAATTCACTACTACTTACATAAGTAGGGCTAGGTGAGAAGCCAACTACTATTGTTTGAACCTGAAAACGTACTGCCTTATTTATAAATCTTATTAAGGCTTTTTAAGAAAAATTTCTTAGGAATATTTGTCTCAAAATTGCTTTATAAAGCCTTAGAAAGTTTTGTAAAACAGCTATATTTAGTTAGCAGATTATCTAGAAATTATATGACAACCTTACGATTACAAATTTATATAATGCATAGCATATTTCAGTGATAGGTATTGTGCCAAACAAGAACTTGGTCAAAATTTATATCTCACTACTTTTAATGGCCGAACTTTTTTTGTAGGAACTTGTCCTTTTTTCACATTTATGTTTTCGTGAGGATATACTATACATGAGTATATGAAATTAATTTTTATGTTTTACCTTTAATTATTATTGTTTTAAACTGCTTACATGAACTTTCAACCCTTTTTCTAAAATTAAAACTTTTGTACAATAATTTTCTTGCTTAAAAAAAAGGTTGACCGGGTCTTTCATAATTTCAAATATGCGAACTGTTCGAAAACCGGTTTCAAGAAAAAGTCGAATAATCGATCACCCTACTTTTTTTGCTTCTTCCGACAACCAACCTAGAACGTTTTTTAATTATTACTGGTGATTTTAATTAGTAATTTTAAAACAAATAATTACAGGAAATTTTAATGGTATTACTACGGGTGTCATAACACCACTTCCATGAATTCAAATTTTGTGTACAGCATTTTGCATATGATACCATTATGAGTTAAATACATATTTCTTGTCACTGTTAAGAAGTCTTTGAAAGCTTTTATGTTTATTTGCAAGCCGCATATAAGATATAACACCAAAATTGTCAATAATTTATTTTTTAGGGTGCGAAAGCCGAGCCGAGATTGTCAGTGCGATAAAACTGATTACATACAAGCCAATAAAAATAAGATTGTGTATAACACAGTGAACGCCGACAAGAGCAGAGAGCAAAGCCGATGAGTGCGAGAAAACAGTTTCAAAGCATTTTTCAGCGCCCAAAACATTGTTTATGTTAGTAGATTAGTAATGGGGACGATAGTCCTGTTTTGGGAATTCAAAACCGGGAAAAAATAAAAATGATGGCAACCCTGTTATAAATGGGGGGATTTTGGGGATTTTCATGCTGCTATTGTGTGTGTGTGTGTGTGCGTGTGTGTGTTTGTGTGTGAGTCTGATTCCTTGGTTATGTCTATGCATGTGTATGGGGGTGTTTGTATGTGTGTATGGGAGTGTGTGTGTGTGTGTGTTTGTGTATGTGTTTTTGTATTTACTTGTATGTTTGACGGTGTCCGATACTTTTGTTGTAGTGGCAAACAATCATTATACCCAGTAGGAAATGTCGATGGTGAAAACGTACTGAGTCGCTTTTGACTTGTCGCTTGTGCGACGTACATACAAATGTATGTATACTGACAAGTTATTGACAAGTCCACCACAAATACACCATATCTGTTTCCTCTTCTTCTTTTATACTGACGGATAGAAGAAAACTTATTATACCAAAATTGTTACTAGAATTTTAGTGTTGACACAAAGACACTTGCTCCCATTCTGACTGCAGGGTAGTTACAAGGGATCTGTATATTTGTGTGCATATAGTGATTGTTATTTGATAGACTTTCTGCAGCTGTTTTGAGCTATCTTTGGTATGCTTATGTAGGGTTATTGTGTATATATGTACGCATTTATGTTTGCGATCTGTGGGGAAATAATCTAATAGCTGCAGAGATTGGCAACCCTATGGTTGAATGGAAGTGAATGCGGAATGTATTTGGTAATGGATGTATATGTTGTTGTATTAATGTATGCGATCGTTTCTATTTTTGCTTTGAAAAATATCATTGCTTGTGTGAGTTACATCAACACTTTTCCATACATATTTATAAATGAATGTGTATAGGTTTTCTAAGCTATTGACGTTGATATTCTTATTGATATAAAATGTTGTGTTGGCATAGGTTTTATGTGTACAAGTGCAGTTCAGATATTAATTGTTTAGAATCCAATCAGGTTGATAAGTAGAGTTTTTGATAGGGGTAGTGATATTTTTATTTCAATATATTTTACTTTAATGTAACAATTATAGGAAATAGCTTTCGGAGAAATACAGCAAAAACTTATAGAAGCACCTATATTCACGTGTCCCCGATTTTTATCGTACCTTTGTATTGCAAACTGATGTTAGCGATTTTGGTATGGGTGTTGCTAGACTGTGGGAATTTCATCATATCTCGTAATACCAACAGAGAAATTAGATTTGACGACTACTACACGATTCTCATATGAATTGGGGGGGGGGATGTATATATATATATATATATATATATATATATATATATATATATATATATATATATATATATGTGTGTGTGTGTGTGTGTGTGTGTGTGTGTGTGTGTGTGTGTGTATGTAGTGTGTGTGTGTGTGTGTGTGTGTGTGTGTGTGCAGTGTGTGTGTATATGAATTTCATCATATGTCATAATACCGTCAGATAAATTAGATTTGATAACTACAACGCGATTCTCATATAAAGTATATAAGAAGAAGAAATAATGTAGATTGTCATCAGTCTGCTCTGATATCTCAACAAGTGACAACCTATTTTCCCAACTAAACTTTCTAAGGTGTTTGAAATCCAAAAACTATAAAAGTGCTAAAACTAATTATTGTTTGCTAAACAAGTTTATAGTGCATAAAAAATAATTAAATAAATTGTTTATAACTGAAATAAATTGTTTATTAATAAAATAATTAAATAAATTGTTTATAAATATAATAATTAAATTAATTAATAAACGAATAAATAATTAAATAAAATGAATACTACAAGTTGTAGCATCTGCAATAAAGTCTTTCTGACTCAAACAAAACTAAATCAGCATATTGAAACGCACTCATATGCTAACCAATCGAAGGCTATGGTTGGAACTAGTAAGCTAAATCTTCAAAACAAATATTGTGAGGATTGTGATGAGATGATCCCATCAAATGGTTATATGGCTCATGTCAGAACCACAAAACATAAAAACAGTTGTCAACAAGAACGGATTGGAGATTTTCTCACAAAAAGAGCAAGCAACTTCAATGGGAGGATCGAGACATATATTGTCCTAAACAAAAATGTGGATGTCTTGTTTCCGGAGGAGTTTCTGAAATCTGCCAAGAGATCCATAGTACAACAAATCAATGAACGTAGTAGGGTACATACTACATTTAAATTTAATATGGAGCTCACGTGTGATTATATGAAGATGGTGAATGATGAGATTAATGTTTCCCAACTTGTTCATATTTCGAAAATGATGATGGTTACTTTATCTGATGACATAGAGGATATGTATAAGAAACAAACCGAGGAGCTAAGAGCCAAAATGGAAGAATTTCAAGAGAGGGATAGCGGATGGACCTTGATTTCAATAAATTCCCTTGAAGTTAATATAAACAAGGCGTCCATAATAAGAGGATCGAGCTTTATCCCTCTTCCAAAAAATATTGCAATGAAACGTGCATGCATAAATGTCGAGAACTGTGATGTTTATTGCTTTAAATGGTATCTTATTGCGGCTTTGAATGTAAACAGTGGTCTGAGTCCTAAACAACGGAAAAACTGTAGAAATTTCAATATTGCAAACATTTCTGATGAGAATATTAATAGAGGGGAAGTTGTATTAAATTTTAAAGACCTAGAGTTTCCACTCCCATTGAAGCAGATACAAAAATTTGAAAGTCAAAATTATGTGAGCATCAATGTATTTGGTCACAATGGAACATCGCTTATAGGACCATACTACATAACAAAAGGAGAAAAACATGTTCATATTAATCTCTTATTGCTCCAGTCCAATGAAAACTTCCACTATGTACTCATCAATGATATATCAAAGTAAGTTTCATTTGTGCATTTAAGCGAAATATGTTTTCATATCTATTTAAACAGTTACTTATTATTGTTATATTAATTTACATACTATTTTATTTTGTATATTTTCTTCAGACTTCTTCGTTCCAACATGACGTCACACAGAAGTAAGATTCTGATATGCAACACCTGCCTATATTATACACATGATGATTATGTGTATAATCATCACAAAAACGTTTGCGGCAAAAAAGTCATCAGAATGCCAGAAGATGGATCTATTATCAAGTTTACGAAGCACTACAAACAGTTAAATGTACCATTTGTAATATACGCAGACTTTGAGTCCATTTTAGAAAAAGTCAATGATCCTGTAAGTAAAAGCACTACAAATGTACAGAAACACCATGCGTGTGCATTTGGGTATTTTATTAATTGTAGTTTTAAGAGAGAAAATAATTTATATAGGAATTATTTTGGTGAAGATTCGGCAAATGTATTTATTAAAAAAATAGTTGAAGATTGTACAGATATTTATCTAAATTATTTAATTAAAGTTAAGAAAATGTTCATAACCCCAATAGAAATAGCTCAATATAATAATGCAAAAAATTGTTATATATGTAAGAAAATATTAAATAACGATAAAGTTAGAGATCATTGTCATCTTACGGGCAATTATCGTGGGGCAGCTCATAGCGAATGTAATTTGAATTATAAAACACCTCAGTTTATACCGGTTATCCTGCATAATCTTTCTGCATATGATATACACCTATTTTTCAAAGAACTTTCTACTATAAAATACTCCACAATAAAAGTGATTCCCCAGAACACAGAGCGGTATATTTCTCTTTCAATTTTCATCAGATTAGATGAAAAATATGGATTCGAAATAAGATTTATAGACTCGTTTAGATTTATGGCTTCGAGCTTAGATACGTTAGCGAAAAATCTTGATAGCAATGATTTCAATACTATTCGATCATGTTTCGTTGATGAAGATCATTCCAACCTGATTAGAAGAAAGGGTGTATTTCCGTACTCTTACATGGATTCCATGACTAAGTTTAAGGAAACTAAGCTCCCTAGTAGAGACGAGTTCTTCAATATTCTAACGAATGAAGAATGTGATGTATTCGAGTATGAACATGCTCAAAAAATATGGAGGGTGTTTAACTGTAAAACCCTCCTTGACTATACTGAGCTCTACTTAAAGACAGATGTTCTACTTCTAGCCGATGTGTTTGAAAATTTTAGGAAAATTTGTAGAGATATATACGATTTGGACCCCTGCCACTATTATACAGCACCAGGCTTATCCTGGGATGCAATGTTGAAAACCACAGAAGTTTCACTGGAACAGTTCACTGATTCCGAAATGTATATGTTTATGCAAAACGGAATTAGAGGTGAACTAGTTCAATGCTCGCAAAGATATTCCAAAGCAAATAACAAATATTTGGAAGATTTTGATCCATCAAAGCCATCAGAATTTCTTGTATATTTAGACGCTAACAATTTGTATGGTTGGGCGATGTCGGAATATCTTCCTTGCGGTGAATTTGAGTGGGTATGTGATACTGATTTTGATGTTAAAACAATTTCTGATACTGCAGAGTATGGGTACATTTTGGAAGTGGATATAGATTATCCGGATTCAGTGCATGATCTTCATAATGATTTGCCATTTTGTCCCCAAAATAAGACCGTGGGAGGATCCAAAATCAAAAAATTAGTTGCAGACTTACACTCAAAAACAAATTACACCATACACTATAGAGTTTTAAAACAAGCCATTTCAAATGGCCTCATTTTAAAACAAACCCATAGAATACTCAGATTTAAGCAATCCCCATGGCTTAAAAAATATATTGACTTAAACACATTTCATAGGACAAATGCTAAAAATAATTTTGAAAAAGATTTCTTCAAACTTTTAAACAATGCTGTTTACGGGAAGACAATGGAAAACATTGAAAAACGTAGGGACATTAGAATTACTTCATCTTGGGAAACAACAAACAGGAATCATTTAGGACTCCGAGCATTAATTGCGAAACCTAATTTTAAGCAGTTGACAAAATTTTCTGATGATATGTATGCGGTAGAGTTAGAAAAAATGGAACCACTATATGATAAACCCATATATGTTGGTTTTACAGTACTGGAGTTATCCAAGTGGAGAATGTATGACTTCCATTATGGCTTCATGAAGCCTAAATTTGGAGACAACATTTCTCTCAACTATATGGATACTGACTCATTTATTTATTCAATTAAAACTGATGATTTTTACGATGACATCCGTAATGACATTAGTTTGAATTTTGATACGTCAGAATATCCTATAGATAATCAATTTCGTTTGCCGCTACTAAATAAGAAGGTTTTAGGAATGATGAAAGATGAAAACCATGGGGATATAATGACAGAGTTTGTTGGTTTAAGAGCAAAAATGTATTCTCTGTCGACTCTTCGCTCGGAAGCTGTTAAAAAATCAAAAGGGATCAAAAAGTCTGTAATTAAAAAGTTGTCCATTAATGATTACAAAAGTTGCTTATTCGAATCCAAAATCATCTCGGATGAAATGTTTTTGTTTAGATCTAAAACACATCAACTATATACACAAAAACTGCATAAAATAGCACTTAGCTTTTCTGATGATAAAAGAAATATAATGAAAGATAAAATAAAAACGCGTGCTTGGGGACATTACATAGACCGAAATAATGATGCAATGGATGTAGAATAGAATGATTCCTACTAAATTGCATGTAAGATGTCAATGAAAATTTAATTTTGTACTAATTGTATTTACTTATTAATGTATTTCTTTAATTATTTATTAATTTATTTATTATTCACTTATTTGTTTATTAATTAATTTATGTATTTATTATTTATTTGTTTATTAATTTATTAATTAGTTTATTCCTTTATTTCTTTATTAATTTACTTATTTATTAATTTATTTATTGTTTATATATTTGTTTATAAATTTATCTATTAATTTTAGTATTTTATTCACACAAAAGTATGTAAAAATTTAATGCTTTAAAGCTTTTATCTTTTTACCTATACCTAAGTTACCTTTAAATAAAAATTAAATATTAGATTAATGATCTTTTTTCTTTTTATATCTGTATATTTTTATTTATAAATATAGTTAAATTTGTATTGGTACTAAGATTTTTAAGAAAAAATGTTAAATAAAATATGGAAAAAATAATAATATATATAAATGGTTTTTATTTCAACTTAAATTTACTTAATAGAAATTTTAACTACAAATGTCCACATCTTTATATTTTGTTTCTTTATGGGTTTTACTTAAAAAATTTTTTCTTTCATGCGAATTCTTGTTTTTTCTTTTCATATCGCTTAAACATGCACAGTCTTGTTATCTTTGAAAGGTTCTGCACAAAACAAATCGAATTTCACAATATTATGAAATTCCATTATATTTCATTAGGTATTTTCTTATCGACACCAACTGCTTTAACACCATCTCATTTACGTTTGCTAACAGCAAATAGTACAATAGGTGTCAGCTATTAGATCAGCTATTAGACCAGCTTATTAGCACCTGGTCTGTTTTTCAGATCAGCTTTTCAGGAGCTGGTCTGGTTTTCAGATCAGCTTTTCAGGACCTGGTCTGGTTTTCAGATCAGCTTTTCAGGACCTGGTCTGGTTTTCAGATCAGCTTTTCAGGACCTGGTCTGGTTTTCAGATCAGCTTTTCAGGACCTGGTCTGGTTTTCAGATCAGCTTATCAGGACCTGGTCTGGTTTTCAGATCAGCTTTTCAGGACCCGGTCTCGTTTTCAGATCAGCTTTTCAGGACCTGGTCTGGTTTTCAGATCAGCTTTTCTGGACCTGGTCTGGTTTTCAGATCAGCTTTTCAGGACCTGGTCTGGTTTTCAGATCAGGCTATCAGGACCTGATCTGGTTTTCAGGTCAGCTTATTAGGAGCTCGTCTGATTTTCAGGTCAGCTTATTAGGAGCTGGTCTGGTTTTCAGGTCAGATGAAATAACTAAAGTCTATCTTTTATTAGCAGTATTTTTTTTTTTTTTTTTCTATAACGAAAATCGTTTAATTCAATACATTTACTTATAATCAAAAATCCATATTTATCCTTCCAACACTCTACAAATTTTTTAAAACTTGTCAAAATTCATATTACTGCCAACATGAACCTTGTAAACATGCTTCATATTTTTCTCATCTTACTTAAACATTATAATTACATATGCATTGTCGCTTATTAAATGCTTATAGCCATATTCATAAAAATTTTAAACAGCATTTCAAATGTTCTTTGAGCAAAATTCGCTAAAATTGTATTCATAATAGAATATTAGCTTAAAAACGTTTTTTAACTTGCGTAAATCAACAAATCTTATAAATTAAATGCACCCATACTTAAAATAATTTTGAACTGACGTCGTTCTAGTTTTGCTTCTTGTTTATTTATATTTTTGACTTTGTCTGTATGTATGTATGTATGCCTGTATTAAGAATTATGCTTATGTTTGGCACAAGTAGAATGAGTCATCATTCTTCTGTCGCCCCATACAAAAATATACACGTACACGTACATATGTATGTATATTATTCTGCTTTCCACATGCAACATCAGCAAATATCATAATTGAAATGTATTAAGCTTCATTACCAGAAAAAAAAAATAAATGTATAATAACCCATTCTTTTAATTATGAAATTATGTAATTTCTTTAACTATTCATATTTGTAGTAGTATATAGATAATTTTAGTATAAATATATGTTTTTAAACCTCAGATAGTAGTAGTGAAATCCCACTCCGGCGTAGATTAAAATTTTTAAGTTTAATTACCCATAACCCCGACAAAGGACACCCAGAAATTATTACACAACCCAAATCACTGAAAGACTCAAATTTCCACGGTCATGCAGACAGACAGAGAGAGAGAGAGAGACAGACATACACTTAATGTAAACAAAAACTCCTTATGTTAAAAAAAAATAAGAGTGACTTATTGAACCACCCTCGAAAAATATTTAAAGGACTTATCGAACCACCCTCGTAGGTATCAAATTTCAAGAATTTTAAAATTTTCAAATTTTAATTACCCAAATTTAAGAATTTCAGCAACAATTTAACAATTTAAATTGGGGCAGGAGTGGGATTTCACTACTACTATCTGAGGTTTAAAAACATATATTTATACTAAAATTATCTATATACTACTACAAATATGAATAGTTAAAGAAATTACATAATTTCATAATTAAAAGAATGGGTTATTATACATTTATTTTTTTTTTCTGGTAATGAAGCTTAATACATTTCAATTGTGATATTTGCTGATGTTGCATGTGGAAAGCAGAATAATATACATACATATGTACGTGTACGTGTATATTTTTGTATGGGGCGACAGAAGAATGATGACTCATTCTACTTGTGCCAAACATAAGCATAATTCTTAATACAGGCATACATACATACATACAGACAAAGTCAAAAATATAAATAAACAAGAAGCAAAACTAGAACGACGTCAGTTCAAAATTATTTTAAGTATGGGTGCATTTAATTTATAAGATTTGTTGATTTACGCAAGTTAAAAAACGTTTTTAAGCTAATATTCTATTATGAATACAATTTTAGCGAATTTTGCTCAAAGAACATTTGAAATGCTGTTTAAAATTTTTATGAATATGGCTATAAGCATTTAATAAGCGACAATGCATATGTAATTATAA
Source organism: Tachina grossa (assembly GCA_949987645.1). Lineage (NCBI taxonomy): Eukaryota > Metazoa > Arthropoda > Insecta > Diptera > Tachinidae > Tachina > Tachina grossa. The sequence goes on along the minus strand of OX465278.1, from coordinate 81,172,086 downwards.
TGTTTAAGTAAGATGAGAAAAATATGAAGCATGTTTACAAGGTTCATGTTGGCAGTAATATGAATTTTGACAAGTTTTAAAAAATTTGTAGAGTGTTGGAAGGATAAATATGGATTTTTGATTATAAGTAAATGTATTGAATTAAACGATTTTCGTTATAGAAAAAAAAAAAAAAAATACTGCTAATAAAAGATAGACTTTAGTTATTTCATCTGACCTGAAAACCAGACCAGCTCCTAATAAGCTGACCTGAAAATCAGACGAGCTCCTAATAAGCTGACCTGAAAACCAGATCAGGTCCTGATAGCCTGATCTGAAAACCAGACCAGGTCCTGAAAAGCTGATCTGAAAACCAGACCAGGTCCAGAAAAGCTGATCTGAAAACCAGACCAGGTCCTGAAAAGCTGATCTGAAAACGAGACCGGGTCCTGAAAAGCTGATCTGAAAACCAGGCCAGGTCCTGAAAAGCTGATCTGAAAACCAGACCAGGTCCTGAAAAGCTGATCTGAAAACCAGACCAGGTCCTGAAAAGCTGATCTGAAAACCAGACCAGGTCCTGAAAAGCTGATCTGAAAACCAGACCAGGTCCTGAAAAGCTGATCTGAAAACCAGACCAGCTCCTGAAAAGCTGATCTGAAAAACAGACCAGGTGCTAATAAGCTGGTCTAATAGCTGATCTAATAGCTGACACCTATTGTACTATTTGCTGTTAGCAAACGTAAATGAGATGGTGTTAAAGCAGTTGGTGTCGATAAGAAAATACCTAATGAAATATAATGGAATTTCATAATATTGTTAAATTCGATTTGTTTTGTGCAGAACCTTTCAAAGATAACAAGACTGTGCATGTTTAAGCGATATGAAAAGAAAAAACAAGAATTCGCATGAAAGAAAAAATTTTTTAAGTAAAACCCATAAAGAAACAAAATATAAAGATGTGGACATTTGTAGTTAAAATTTCTATTAAGTAAATTTAAGTTGAAATAAAAACCATTTATATATATTATTATTTTTTCCATATTTTATTTAACATTTTTTCTTAAAAATCTTAGTACCAATACAAATTTAACTATATTTATAAATAAAAATATACAGATATAAAAAGAAAAAAGATCATTAATCTAATATTTAATTTTTATTTAAAGGTAACTTAGGTATAGGTAAAAAGATAAAAGCTTTAAAGCATTAAATTTTTACATACTTTTGTGTGAATAAAATACTAAAATTAATAGATAAATTTATAAACAAATATATAAACAATAAATAAATTAATAAATAAGTAAATTAATAAAGAAATAAAGGAATAAACTAATTAATAAATTAATAAACAAATAAATAATAAATACATAAATTAATTAATAAACAAATAAGTGAATAATAAATAAATTAATAAATAATTAAAGAAATACATTAATAAGTAAATACAATTAGTACAAAATTAAATTTTCATTGACATCTTACATGCAATTTAGTAGGAATCATTCTATTCTACATCCATTGCATCATTATTTCGGTCTATGTAATGTCCCCAAGCACGCGTTTTTATTTTATCTTTCATTATATTTCTTTTATCATCAGAAAAGCTAAGTGCTATTTTATGCAGTTTTTGTGTATATAGTTGATGTGTTTTAGATCTAAACAAAAACATTTCATCCGAGATGATTTTGGATTCGAATAAGCAACTTTTGTAATCATTAATGGACAACTTTTTAATTACAGACTTTTTGATCCCTTTTGATTTTTTAACAGCTTCCGAGCGAAGAGTCGACAGAGAATACATTTTTGCTCTTAAACCAACAAACTCTGTCATTATATCCCCATGGTTTTCATCTTTCATCATTCCTAAAACCTTCTTATTTAGTAGCGGCAAACGAAATTGATTATCTATAGGATATTCTGACGTATCAAAATTCAAACTAATGTCATTACGGATGTCATCGTAAAAATCATCAGTTTTAATTGAATAAATAAATGAGTCAGTATCCATATAGTTGAGAGAAATGTTGTCTCCAAATTTAGGCTTCATGAAGCCATAATGGAAGTCATACATTCTCCACTTGGATAACTCCAGTACTGTAAAACCAACATATATGGGTTTATCATATAGTGGTTCCATTTTTTCTAACTCTACCGCATACATATCATCAGAAAATTTTGTCAACTGCTTAAAATTAGGTTTCGCAATTAATGCTCGGAGTCCTAAATGATTCCTGTTTGTTGTTTCCCAAGATGAAGTAATTCTAATGTCCCTACGTTTTTCAATGTTTTCCATTGTCTTCCCGTAAACAGCATTGTTTAAAAGTTTGAAGAAATCTTTTTCAAAATTATTTTTAGCATTTGTCCTATGAAATGTGTTTAAGTCAATATATTTTTTAAGCCATGGGGATTGCTTAAATCTGAGTATTCTATGGGTTTGTTTTAAAATGAGGCCATTTGAAATGGCTTGTTTTAAAACTCTATAGTGTATGGTGTAATTTGTTTTTGAGTGTAAGTCTGCAACTAATTTTTTGATTTTGGATCCTCCCACGGTCTTATTTTGGGGACAAAATGGCAAATCATTATGAAGATCATGCACTGAATCCGGATAATCTATATCCACTTCCAAAATGTACCCATACTCTGCAGTATCAGAAATTGTTTTAACATCAAAATCAGTATCACATACCCACTCAAATTCACCGCAAGGAAGATATTCCGACATCGCCCAACCATACAAATTGTTAGCGTCTAAATATACAAGAAATTCTGATGGCTTTGATGGATCAAAATCTTCCAAATGTTTGTTATTTGCTTTGGAATATCTTTGCGAGCATTGAACTAGTCCACCTCTAATTCCGTTTTGCATAAACATATACATTTCGGAATCAGTGAACTGTTCCAGTGAAACTTCTGTGGTTTTCAACATTGCATCCCAGGATAAGCCTGGTGCTGTATAATAGTGGCAGGGGTCCAAATCGTATATATCTCTACAAATTTTCCTAAAATTTTCAAACACATCGGCTAGAAGTAGAACATCTGTCTTTAAGTAGAGCTCAGTATAGTCAAGGAGGGTTTTACAGTTAAACACCCTCCATATTTTTTGAGCATGTTCATACTCGAATACATCACATTCTTCATTCGTTAGAATATTGAAGAACTCGTCTCTACTAGGGAGCTTAGTTTCCTTAAACTTAGTCATGGAATCCATGTAAGAGTACGGAAATACACCCTTTCTTCTAATCAGGTTGAAATGATCTTCATCAACGAAACATGATCGAATAGTATTGAAATCATTGCTATCAAGATTTTTCGCTAACGTATCTAAGCTCGAAGCCATAAATCTAAACGAGTCTATAAATCTTATTTCGAATCCATATTTTTCATCTAATCTGATGAAAATTGAAAGAGAAATATACCGCTCTGTGTTCTGGGGAATCACTTTTATTGTGGAGTATTTTATAGTAGAAAGTTCTTTGAAAAATAGGTGTATATCATATGCAGAAAGATTATGCAGGATAACCGGTATAAACTGAGGTGTTTTATAATTCAAATTACATTCGCTATGAGCTGCCCCACGATAATTGCCCGTAAGATGACAATGATCTCTAACTTTATCGTTATTTAATATTTTCTTACATATATAACAATTTTTTGCATTATTATATTGAGCTATTTCTATTGGGGTTATGAACATTTTCTTAACTTTAATTAAATAATTTAGATAAATATCTGTACAATCTTCAACTATTTTTTTAATAAATACATTTGCCGAATCTTCACCAAAATAATTCCTATATAAATTATTTTCTCTCTTAAAACTACAATTAATAAAATACCCGAATGCACACGCATGGTGTTTCTGTACATTTGTAGTGCTTTTACTTACAGGATCATTGACTTTTTCTAAAATGGACTCAAAGTCTGCGTATATTACAAATGGTACATTTAACTGTTTGTAGTGCTTCGTAAACTTGATAATAGATCCATCTTCTGGCATTCTGATGACTTTTTTGCCGCAAACGTTTTTGTGATGATTATACACATAATCATCATGTGTATAATATAGGCAGGTGTTGCATATCAGAATCTTACTTCTGTGTGACGTCATGTTGGAACGAAGAAGTCTGAAGAAAATATACAAAATAAAATAGTATGTAAATTAATATAACAATAATAAGTAACTGTTTAAATAGATATGAAAACATATTTCGCTTAAATGCACAAATGAAACTTACTTTGATATATCATTGATGAGTACATAGTGGAAGTTTTCATTGGACTGGAGCAATAAGAGATTAATATGAACATGTTTTTCTCCTTTTGTTATGTAGTATGGTCCTATAAGCGATGTTCCATTGTGACCAAATACGTTGATGCTCACATAATTTTGACTTTCAAATTTTTGTATCTGCTTCAATGGGAGTGGAAACTCTAGGTCTTTAAAATTTAATACAACTTCCCCTCTATTAATATTGTCATCAGAAATGTTTGCAATATTGAAATTTCTACAGTTTTTCCGTTGTTTAGGACTCAGACCACTGTTTACATTCAAAGCCGCAATAAGACACCATTTAAAGCAATAAACATCACAGTTCTCGACATTTATGCATGCACGTTTCATTGCAATATTTTTTGGAAGAGGGATAAAGCTCGATCCTCTTATTATGGACGCCTTGTTTATATTAACTTCAAGGGAATTTATTGAAATCAAGGTCCATCCGCTATCCCTCTCTTGAAATTCTTCCATTTTGGCTCTTAGCTCCTCGGTTTGTTTCTTATACATATCCTCTATGTCATCAGATAAAGTAACCATCATCATTTTCGAAATATGAACAAGTTGGGAAACATTAATCTCATCATTCACCATCTTCATATAATCACACGTGAGCTCCATATTAAATTTAAATGTAGTATGTACCCTACTACGTTCATTGATTTGTTGTACTATGGATCTCTTGGCAGATTTCAGAAACTCCTCCGGAAACAAGACATCCACATTTTTGTTTAGGACAATATATGTCTCGATCCTCCCATTGAAGTTGCTTGCTCTTTTTGTGAGAAAATCTCCAATCCGTTCTTGTTGACAACTGTTTTTATGTTTTGTGGTTCTGACATGAGCCATATAACCATTTGATGGGATCATCTCATCACAATCCTCACAATATTTGTTTTGAAGATTTAGCTTACTAGTTCCAACCATAGCCTTCGATTGGTTAGCATATGAGTGCGTTTCAATATGCTGATTTAGTTTTGTTTGAGTCAGAAAGACTTTATTGCAGATGCTACAACTTGTAGTATTCATTTTATTTAATTATTTATTCGTTTATTAATTAATTTAATTATTATATTTATAAACAATTTATTTAATTATTTTATTAATAAACAATTTATTTCAGTTATAAACAATTTATTTAATTATTTTTTATGCACTATAAACTTGTTTAGCAAACAATAATTAGTTTTAGCACTTTTATAGTTTTTGGATTTCAAACACCTTAGAAAGTTTAGTTGGGAAAATAGGTTGTCACTTGTTGAGATATCAGAGCAGACTGATGACAATCTACATTATTTCTTCTTCTTATATACTTTATATGAGAATCGCGTTGTAGTTATCAAATCTAATTTATCTGACGGTATTATGACATATGATGAAATTCATATACACACACACTGCACACACACACACACACACACACACACACACACACACACACACTACACACACACACACACACACACACATACACACACACACACACACACACACACACACACACACACACACACACACACACATATATATATATATATATATATATATATACATCCCCCCCCCAATTCATATGAGAATCGTGTAGTAGTCGTCAAATCTAATTTCTCTGTTGGTATTACGAGATATGATGAAATTCCCACAGTCTAGCAACACCCATACCAAAATCGCTAACATCAGTTTGCAATACAAAGGTACGATAAAAATCGGGGACACGTGAATATAGGTGCTTCTATAAGTTTTTGCTGTATTTCTCCGAAAGCTATTTCCTATAATTGTTACATTAAAGTAAAATATATTGAAATAAAAATATCACTACCCCTATCAAAAACTCTACTTATCAACCTGATTGGATTCTAAACAATTAATATCTGAACTGCACTTGTACACATAAAACCTATGCCAACACAACATTTTATATCAATAAGAATATCAACGTCAATAGCTTAGAAAACCTATACACATTCATTTATAAATATGTATGGAAAAGTGTTGATGTAACTCACACAAGCAATGATATTTTTCAAAGCAAAAATAGAAACGATCGCATACATTAATACAACAACATATACATCCATTACCAAATACATTCCGCATTCACTTCCATTCAACCATAGGGTTGCCAATCTCTGCAGCTATTAGATTATTTCCCCACAGATCGCAAACATAAATGCGTACATATATACACAATAACCCTACATAAGCATACCAAAGATAGCTCAAAACAGCTGCAGAAAGTCTATCAAATAACAATCACTATATGCACACAAATATACAGATCCCTTGTAACTACCCTGCAGTCAGAATGGGAGCAAGTGTCTTTGTGTCAACACTAAAATTCTAGTAACAATTTTGGTATAATAAGTTTTCTTCTATCCGTCAGTATAAAAGAAGAAGAGGAAACAGATATGGTGTATTTGTGGTGGACTTGTCAATAACTTGTCAGTATACATACATTTGTATGTACGTCGCACAAGCGACAAGTCAAAAGCGACTCAGTACATTTTCACCATCGACATTTCCTACTGGGTATAATGATTGTTTGCCACTACAACAAAAGTATCGGACACCGTCAAACATACAAGTAAATACAAAAACACATACACAAACACACACACACACACACTCCCATACACACATACAAACACCCCCATACACATGCATAGACATAACCAAGGAATCAGACTCACACACAAACACACACACGCACACACACACACACACAATAGCAGCATGAAAATCCCCAAAATCCCCCCATTTATAACAGGGTTGCCATCATTTTTATTTTTTCCCGGTTTTGAATTCCCAAAACAGGACTATCGTCCCCATTACTAATCTACTTATGTTTACTTTTTAGCGTGCAGTCGTGTTTTTTAATGTTTTAAAAATAATAAAAAATGGATATCGATGAAAAATTAAAAATTCACCAAATTCATTCCTTTTTAGTGTAGTTGGATTTTTTCCAAATTTTTTTGTGTTAATAATTGCATTAATCACACTAGGAGAAGCAGAATACTCTTCATCAGATGAATCCATTACCGTGTAAAGCAATTTTATAAACACATTTGAACAACAAGACTAAATGACATTAAAGCAAAACACATGGAATAAACAGAATTTCAGATCTGATTCTCGCATTCACTGTGTTATATACAAATTTTCTTCTCGCATGAAAATAAGCGTCAATAAGCTCGGCTCGGCTCCGCTAGGCGCTCACTCTATTCGCACCCTTAGACAAGTTATTTCGGCAGCTACCGAGACTTAATTTGATCTGTTATTAATTATGTTATTTTTTACTTTTTTCTGAATTTTGACTTTATTTTCTAAAAAAACATTTCCTTATTATCCTTACCAGATTTTAAAAGGAATTCAGTAAGAGATGTGCACTAAGGATTCAGAATACGTTATTAGGCAGTGAGGTACTCAGAGACGGTATTTATAAGTATCCGTGTTTGCAACTTTGGAGAAATTATAGTTATTCATATTCGTTAGAACTGCCTTGTAATTCAAACATAGGCTTGCAGAATTTGTAATGGTTGAGATATTACAATGAATTTCGTATGAAACATTTAAAACAACACCATTAGAATTTGCACAGCGATTATAATCATAATCACAATCGCGATAAATCGCACCTTTTAATCGTAATCGAACCCATTAATCGCTCGATTACGATTAAAAATTTTTCCCTTTTTTTTTAAGCAAAGAATTTATGTCAAACTTGCATACGGTTCAAATTTAACTCATAAAAAATTAAATTTTTAATACAAATTATATATATTTGGAATAAACATATATATAAACCTGTCACCCTCATGAACGGGCGGACGAGATTACTAGAGCTGGCTCTGCTATGAATGCCTCCAATGCCGTTTGGTGCTATAAGAAGTTGTATATTCAAGCACTATCTCTATAAGACTGAATGTAGATGGCGCAATATAGCAACGTGCAAGGTTGCTAAGGAAAACGGGCCTCGCTACAATTATAGGCGCTCAATAGAATTAACAAATAAAAACCGTAGGGACATCTCGAGGCTCGTTGCAGTCATGACGGGGCAATGGATGGTTGGCAGACATGCTAGTTGGATAGGTCTGTCATATAATAAGTTCTGTCGGAGTTGTCGAGAAGAAAACAAAGAAGAGACAATCTTCCACTTTCTTTGCGAATGTAGATCTTTGAATCTCTCGAAATACAAATTTTTGGGTGGTCATGTACAAGACGGTCTTTCAGATTTATCTGAGATTGGGTTGAATGACCTTATCAGATATCTCAACGCGACATGATGGATCTAGTAACTATCACTGTATCAGAATACTAAGATACGGTTCTACATAGGTTGACACCGTGGAGTAGTCCTTTCAAAAAGGAATCATCTAGGCCAGCTACGTCCAAACACGCATACACTGATATTTGCAATTGAGGTAAACAGCTTTGTAAGCTCTTAAATTTGTTCTTGTTTCTTTGCAAAGCTGTCTGTTTAGTTGTTGCTGTGGATGTTGTACTCTCGTCGGTGTGAAAGCACAAAAAGCTCTTTATAAAAGTTTGCACATTGTGCATATGGCTTGGACGTAGCTGATCTAGACCATGATACAATTATAACAGGTACATGCACAAGCACAGCCTGTTAATGTATACAATGCAAATAGTTGTCAAACTTTGTTTACAAGCTGCAAAAGTGTTAGTGTATGTGTGTGAATAAAATGATTACAATGTTGCCAATGAATTTACACATGGCTGTGTCTCCAATTACACATCGAAGAAAATTACACTACACATCTTTTGTGTAGGTTAAAATTAAAACAAAAATAAATATAAATACAACCCAAAGTAGAATTACACACAGATTATACAAGAATTTAATTACATGGCCTACACATGTGAGTAGAAATTACACACTGTCTAACTACATACAGATTGGCAACACTGAATTTAAAAACAAAACGCATTTGTATCTGACAATTACTCGTTTGTTTATACCAACAAAATACATGTGTTTTTTGGTGTTGTATTTTTGTTGTAGTATAATGCTTTAAACACAATCAAGTCCACCGACCATCGACTACAAGATGTCAAAAATAGAATACATGCGTGCTTATGAGAATAAAGGCCCAACTATAATATGAATAAGCTAGCTTAAGCAATTGTGCGGTTACATATAAAACGCATGTGGCAACCTATAATATACTCAACTAACTTTTCGTCAAGTTTCGTCAAATGTCATTTGCTTAAGTAAAGTGCCAAACTGAACGCACATTCCGTAAGGAAACAACTGTTTGTGCATTTTTTAAACTCAAACAAGCAGCAGCAGACAATATTCATTGATTTTAAATATTTTTTTTATTGTTTCTTATTTTAAACTCGGAAAATAAAGCAAAACTTTTATTTTCATTGATTATTTTACAATACACATATACACACATACACATGTATTTACTTATGTATATTCACTGTTGTACTTTTTAGTAGGTAAAACAAATAAAACAAGTAATACGGTGATGGATATATTTATGTGTGAATTTTTAATAGATTAGGACATTCTTTCAAATTAGTTTGATTGAATTGCATTCATTTATGAGTTATGATAAGAAACAAAATTAATACAAAATTATTGACAATACCTAGATGTGCAGCTGTGGCTAAAGAATACTTAAGTGCATGTAAGTACATTGTGGCCACCTAAAAGTCACATCTGAATTGTTTAAGCATTTGACAGACTTATCGTTCAATTCTGACATTAGCTTAAGCCGGCTTATTCATATTATAGTTGGGCCTTAATTCTTTTAGCCGCTACACGACTACCGACTACACGGCTACTTTTGTAGCCCGTAGCCAACTTAGGCTAATTTCTATTTTTCTTGGCTACAAAAAACAGATTAGTGCTGCCAATACAATAAATGCATGAAATGGTGGATTTAAAAACGCAATACATTAAATAGCGCTATTAAAAACGCGAAAAACTATTATAGTGCACCATTGAAAAATAATAATCAAGCAATAGTACTTATAAAGTTAATTAAATTTTATTGAGACATTTGAAATTTTTTTTCCACACAAATTCACTTAAAAAAATGAAGTTTGTTTTGTTTTGGTTAACTTTAATACATATGTCAAAACAGATGTTTATTTTTTGTAGTTAGTGGTCGGTAGTCGTTAAAAGAATTAAGTAGCTGGCGACTTGGCTATTTTTGTAGCCAGCTACTTTTGTAGTCGGTAGTCGATGGTCGGTAGCCTTTGATTGTGTTTATAGCATAATTGTATCATGATCAGCGATGTCAACTTGGTGCGTTTCCCACCATTTTGGGTGCTTTTTAAAATTTTTTGTGCGAAAAAATCCTTAGTTGGTGCGTGGTGCTCTTTTTTTAAATTTCGGTGCGTTTTTTAATTTTTGGTGGCACCAATGCAAATTCAACACAACAATGGGTTAAAACCGGAAAGTTCTTGTTGTGAAACTTGCCAATTACCTGATAGTGTTAACTACCAATAACAATAATGATGAAAATATTAGCTTTATTAATTTGGAATAATTGATTTTTGATCTCTTTTTAAAAAGTTTTAAACAGAATTTATAAAATTAATGTACACAAATATATCATCTTTTACAAAAAAACATACTTATGTAATGGCCCTTAATTATGAAAGTTGTATAAGTCATATATTTCTTTGTTCGATATATTTAGTAGATTACATATGAACAAATAATAATATATCTCAACGTAATACCTGTAATAATACAACTGAAAACATTGTTGCTATTGATGTTAGTGATGTCAATGTGCATTTTTCGCATATAGCTGTTTCTATGCAGGTCTCGAAAAACAGCAGTCCAAATAATAGTAAGTCGATTGATATTGAACCGTTGATTTACAAAAAACTGGATGGAAATATGAGATCCAACGTTGTTTATGGAAATAATGAGGATGTTAGTATCGAAGTTGCGGAAAAAATGGGTGCACATTTTATCATTCAAGACATCAGTTAGTGAGGAGCAGATTATATCGTATATTGGGGAGAAATTGGATATTTGCAGATCAGATATATCTAGCTACAAATTAGTCAATAAAGAGACATTAATAGAAAACCTAAAGTTTGTTAACTTCAAGGTCGGTATTGAAATTATTATTAAATAAATACATAAATAAATCCAAAAATATTTTTTATTATGCAACCGTTTAATTTAGAGTTGTACTAGTCTCGATTAATATAACTTTATTTTACTATATCGAGTCGAAAATGCGTATGACTTAGACCACTTTCATAATTACGAGTACATGTATACTATGTATGTACAAATTTGTTTAGTTTTTTGTATTAAGTTTTCTAATTATGTACATATGTATATTGTAAAAGGCTGTTTGTTCTTATTGTTATATTTTTAATAAAATTACCATATACAATGCCTTTGGTAATGCCCAATGTCTTTTATGTTATCAAACCATATAAGAGGCAGTATAAAATGTTATTTAGAGACATTATTAGACTTTTCATATCAATACTGTCACATATAATGATGAGGAAAAATTAGGAAATTGTTGCAGGGGAAGAAACTAATGAAAACAAGTTATATTTTAATTAAAGAAACTTTTTCGTTTCACTGTAATTCAAATTCTCTCACCCATACAGCTGCAAAGCATTTTTGGGCTTCCCTGATCTAGACTCTTCTTGAATGCCTGGGTGTAGTAGGCAGCCAGGTAAACCAACCAACCAGCCAGTAAACTTCTTATCTTATGAGCATACTTTCAATAATCATTTGAGAATTTACATAAGCTTTTTGGAAACTCCAATAGAATAAGCAAGCAGGCTCAGAAACGTATACAAAACAAGAAATGATTTATATTTGATGTACATGTATTTTATTTTCTTACAACTTATTACAATAAAAGTATTATAAGGCGAAACGATAACTAAACTCTAAATGAAGTACTTATTAAATTTATTATTTTATCCCAGCAAACAATTACACATTACCATCAGAACTACTTGCCATATAATGACTTACTTTTCTAATTGTCAAATTTCATTACTAGCTTACAAATCACATTACCTAAAATGTAAAAAAGTTATTAACAAGTTGCTAAATGAAGACAATGATTTTTTTAGATTAAATAGATTACATGAACAAGTTTCCAATTAAAAAAAGTAAGCACTTCTCAAGAATCAATTATTTTAGAATCACGCCTTGTTAAAATCAATAAGCTGGTAATCCAGTAGGGAAAAGTTTCCAATAAAATGCTTAATTCCAAACTCGATTACTTTTTTTGAAATTTTTTGCCGGGATTTTATTATATTCTTCCAATTTTATTTCAAAAACGTCGTAATACTCGCTCTTATCTCAAAAATTTCATTAGGACTGATACAAATAACTTTCATTCGGTTGACAGATAGGTACACCTTGTTTTATCTTAGGACCTCACATTAACTAAACTAAACTAAAACAGGGTATAGTTATAAGTGCCTGCACGTGATGAATTTATATCATGATCAATGAACAACTTCATATAAAAAAGGGTATAAAACATACTGTTTTTACATGAACTTGTTCATACATTATGATATAAATTCATCAGATGTGGATACAAATGGATATAAAAAATTATATAATATTATAATTTTTTTTATTAATCGCGTTTAACCGATAATTGCGAGTAATTGCATATTTTTTAATCGTAATCGCGATTCTTTGGAAACCCTAAACACAATTATCTAAAAGATATCACATTTCAAGTTTATAATATGTATTGTGATCACTTTCATTAAAGACTTTCTTATAATATCTTTATTCTCTTTTTCTAAAATAAACTTTACAGTACAAAGCGGTAATTAGATAGATATACATATCGACGGCTTTTATTCAAATTTTTTTATTTGCAGATTTTGTAAAAATGAGTGTTTGATGCCAAACAATTCCCTGTGATGCTCTTTTCCTATGCACAGTGGCGTGAAATAAAAAAAGTGGTAAAAAGTCCGCAACTTTTGAACTAGTGAACCGATTTCGATGAAACTAATTGTTTTGAAAAGAAAAAGTGTTGAACTTTTCAGAAAGTATATTTAGGGGCACCCTGTTGTAAGACAGGATAGCTCCAAAGAGCCTCAACTGCGGTTGTCGAAATTTTTGCGGAGATTGTAACTTCTGTAAATATCGACCGATCTTAATAATTTTTTCAGCGGGACAATCAATGTTAAGAAACAAAAATTAAACATGCTTAGAGCACCATTTTATCTCTTGCAGTTTCCAAGTCTTTTGACTTAAAATTTATTTTTTAATTTTTGGCCCTGACTTTTTTAATCGTTGGTACATAACTTCTTTATTACTTGGCAAAAATCAGTTGGTTTTATGAGAATTTCGTTCTACGGCGGTATTGTATTCATTTTCATATGAACAAATGTGTTTTATTTCTTATGTCGAAAGTTCGCACCGAAAAATTCGTCGTTCGTTTCAGTTGTGTTCCTAGCAGAACTCTGAGATAGATTTATTTCTATTTTGTACGCCGACGAACGACAAAAAAACAAATTCTCTCCCAATCTCTTTACATACACAATAACCAGTGTGACCAGAATTTAAAATAAAATTAAGCTAAATCACGTATGTCTTTAATATATTTTTAGAGAATATGCAATTTGAATTAAAAAAGGCTAAAAAAGCTAAATCCGTTTTTAAGAAAGCTAAAAAGAACTTAATGAAAATTTTAAAGCTAAATCCAGAAGACATAAGCTAAATTTACCCCAAAATTAGCTAATATGGTCACACTGACAATAACCAAATTTATCAATGATAAGAGCAGAATTCGCTGAGTAAATTCGTCGTTATTGTGCTTCACACGACGAATTTACGCAGTGAATTCTTATCGACGAATTCGTCGACGTGGACGAAATTCGTCGTTCGTCCCAATTGTGTTCCTAGCATTATTCACATTTTTGTTTGGTTTATATATACATACATATACATATACACATTTTTTTTTTTTTTGAGTGTAAAATAGTTTATCTACAACGTATTTGCGAGATTTTTATACCAGTCGTATATTAAAAAAAAATCAAAAAAAAGAACTCAATTATTTTAAAACCAATTCAACTTTTCTGATGAATATTAATACGCTGATATGAAATATTTTTGCAAAATGTTTCTATCTTCACACAGTTTAACATAAAAAAGTTCGATAATTGAAATGGGAGTTTATTGCTTAAGTCAAAAATATTATAAGTTAACATATGCTACGTTTATACACGCACTATTTGCAAATAAAAATATTCGCAAATAAATTAACTCACTGTTTATACGGCATATCAAAAGTACACAAACTTGGTAGCACTTCTATAGAAAACTTACTTATGTTTGCAAAAAAGCTTTGTAAATGTATAAAAAAACAAACAATAATTTGTTTTTATTGTCATTATTTTCTTCTATCAATGTTTTTTGTGCAATATTCTATAAATTTATTGCTTTTTATTAGCAAACATTTGTAATTGTGGCAACCTCACGCATTTTATTTGCAAATAGTGCGTTAATCGTGAATAGATTTCTGAATTAGTAAGTCGCAATAAAAACAATAATATGGCAACAATTTACAGTTTTATTTGCAAATAAGCCCTGCGCATAAACGTAGTAATAGTGTGCATATAGTATTTAAATCAGCGATCCCCCCGCATATACATTCATACTTATGTTTGTGTTGGTTGTTTGCTTTTGAGCGTAATTTCCCTGCAGAAAGTGCGAATAGTGAAAATGTACTGAGTCGCTTTTGGCTTTGTCACCAGTACTACTCTACAATTATTCCTCATACAATACTTTATGCTATAGACATTTAACATGTGC
Organism: Tachina grossa; assembly: GCA_949987645.1. Classification (NCBI taxonomy): domain Eukaryota; kingdom Metazoa; phylum Arthropoda; class Insecta; order Diptera; family Tachinidae; genus Tachina; species Tachina grossa. Next base: position 81,157,027 of record OX465278.1, on the reverse strand, counting down.
TTGTCATTGAAAATCTAGTAGAACACTAAAACAATTGACAAGGTAGTGAATTCATAGTTCTTATGAGAACATGGAGACATACCAACCAGACATTTACTGGTACATTTCTATACCTTACGTACATACAAATTTATTTATATTGACAAGTTGTTGTAAAATCCACCAGAAATACACCACATCTGTTTTCTCTATTTCTTTTATACTGACGAATAGAAGAGAAATTGTAGACAATATAACTACTACTAGAATTTTAGTGTTGACATAGAGACACTTGGCCCCAGTCTGACTGCAGGGTTATTTTTCGTTCATTCTACCAGGGTTGCCAACATTTATTTGTCTCGTAAAAATTCAAAAAAAAAAACAAAAAAATCTCCACATATGTATATTAAAACTAAAATTCCATTTATTTTTATTTGAACTCTTATGCAAAAAAAAAATATGACGAATTTTATAAAACGAAAAGACGTTCACAAATTTTGTGTGTGTTTTGTTTTTGTAATTTATATTTTTCCATTAAAATATGTCAACGCTTAGCATTTTCGTTTTACAAAATTCGGCTCTATGTTATTTTCGGAAACAATAAATAAATTTTTATAGAAATCAATTGCCAATACTCTCAGGCTTATCGCGTCTAATCGTATTTTAAAAAAGTCAGCATTGGTTAGTGCCGCTGCACTTGGTAAGCAAGCACCTGAGGGTATCTGTATTGAAATGCTTCGGTGATAGGGTAGTCCAAATGCAGAAAACTAGTTATTAATGCTATTTAAATGTCCTCTAATACAAATGCAAGGCGTACGGAAAATATTAGCGTATTCATTTATTCCAATATTAAGGACAGAATAATAAGATGACTGCACCGATATTTCTGGCATATGTCAATTAATAATATACATACATATGTATAAAGTAAGAACTATTGACAATAATTTCGAAATCCATAGAGAAAAAAATAAATTCTTTTCTGTACGCACTGATATTGCTAATGTAATGGTGGAAAAAATTAGGGTTTCGTGGATTTGTAAAAAAAACGGTTTTACCATATATGTACATTGCACATCAACAGCCTTTATTCTCAAAAAATTTGAATTTGATGAATAATATGTAAGCTGCCCATCGAAAATGCTGAATACGGCCATATATTTTATTATTTATATTTACAAATTCTAGTGATAAAATGTTCTCGCTAGATTTTGCTTTTTTGACGGATATGAAAATTAGTTAGTCAATCAAGTAAGGAGCTACAAGGTAGATGAGATTAAAACTGACTTTGGAAGTTTTCAATGAATTTTCAAGTAGCAAAATAACAAAAGATTTGGCTATATCACTTGCGTGTTATGATTAAAAAAAATAGAGTTCATTATTTTCATTTTATCAGAGTTTTTCATAACGTCATCAATATTGATTTCATATGGGCAGCATTTGATTCTAATAAGATTTTCTACATGTTCATCAGTTAGTTTATTTCTGATTTTACTTTTAATTATTTTTAACAACGAAAATGAAGATTCGCAAATATAAGTTGAACCAAACATCGAATACAATTTGTAAACTTAATTTTTTGTTTTTGGATATGTATCCTCGTTAGTAGTAGTGAACTGCCGGTTCTGCGACAATTAAAATTGTTAAATTGTGGGTGAAATAGTTAAATTTGGGTAATTAAAATTTGAAAATTTTAAAATTCTTGAAATTTGATACCTACGAGGGTGGTTCAATAAGTCCTTTAAATATTTTTCGAGGGTGGTTCAATAAGTCTGTCTTTTTTCCTAATGCCTACGGCAATGCATGATAATTTTTCGTAATGCCTACGGCAATGCATAATAATTTTTCCTAATGCCTACGGCAAAACATGATTATTATTTTTTTCAAATGCCGACGGCAAAACATAATTATTATTTTTTTTAAGTACCGACGGCAAAACATGATTATTATTTTTTTCAAAAGCCGACGGCAAAACATGATTATTATTTTCTAATGCTCCCAGTGTTGCCAGACTGTAGAAATTTGTTATCATAATACTATATCAGTAATATCAGAGAAAATAGGGTTGATGACTACTACACGATTCTCATATGAATCGTGGGAATGTGCTTGTGTGATTTCCTCGCGCTAATAAATTGTTTATAAATAAAATAATTAAATAAATTAATAAAAATAATTAAATAAATTATTTAATTTATTTATAAAACGTTCTCATGTATGTGAACACTCCTAATGCTTGTGTGTGGGGGGTCTAGCTTGTTTTGTCGCTGGTAAGCTTATATTCTGTTTATTTGTTTAAGAATAATATTTGTATGTATGTATGTATGATGCATGTATGTATGTATGTAATGTGTGTATGATGCATGTATGTATGTATGTGTGATCGAAGGAACTTGTGCGTGGAATATTTTGTGACTGTGTAGAATACATTTATATTTTGCAACGAAATCATTTTCTTTGTCTGAGATTATTTTAAAGCAGCAAAGTTTCAACTTAGTACAGTCATCAGCAGAGAAACAAAAAAAATGTGAATGCTGCAAGGATACTGCTACTAATTTTCGTATAAATACGCCAACTTACCTAACTAACACATCAGTACTTTATTGTATTTACAAGTAATATCATCAGCAATTGTGTTAAGGTTTTATAATAATAAAATAATTAAAAATGAGTTATACAGGTTACCAGTGTAATAGATGTCATAAGGTATACAAATACCAAAAGTCCTTTTTGGATCATGTGAAAAGTCATAGCGTGCAGGATCAAATGGCCGTAAGTCGGGTACAAATCAAGAGCAACCGCAGACATTTGCTCAAAATCGTCCACAGCAAATAAATTCATTTCATCACCAGCAGCACCCTTCTCTACAGTATCCCCAATATCAAGAATACGGGATAGATAACTGTTACCCTACACCAATGTCATGGAGTAATCAGTTTTTGGCATCAGGAGTACAAATGCAATATGAGTATCCAAGTTACAATTATAATCCCGTCACACCAGTTAATCAAATGGAGCAGTATTCCAATTTGATGCAATGGCAACCTCTTAATTATCATCAACAAGAGCAGCAACTACAACAACAAGCTCATCAACAAGGAGTGGATACTTTAAGTGTGTGGGACTTTATTCAACGATGCTATGGATATAAGTTTACCGGAAAGTGATGGAGAAGTAGAAGTAGAAGAAAAAAGAGAAGAAACTCTGCCAACTCCAATGAGTACTTCGCATGCTAGGAGAGAAGAAGTCGAAGAGAATGTGAGATATTACAAAATATCGAAAGCCTTCAAAAACTATATCGCCACATATGTAATACTAAATAAAAAGGACCAACTTCTCTTGCAAGAATTTATTAAAGAAAACTTGGATATTTTTATTGAGAGACTTCAAATGTCTTTGTCTAAGCATACAATAATTAAATTTCATGTGAGTATTGTGGCGGAGTACATCAAAATTGTAGAAGAAGAATTGGAGTTGTGTGTTATAACACATGTAGCCAAAATGAGTTTGCTGACGAAGGCAGACAATATAGAAAAATTATTCTGTAAACAGATTGAGGAGATTTCAACCAAAATGTCCGAATTCGAAGAGCGAGATTCTGGTTAGACTTTGTCACGCATAGTTCGAGCAGAAATCAACATCAACAAATCTTCGCTAGTCAAAGGATCAAGTTGGATATCCACTCCGGAAAAACTATTAAGAAAAAAAGTTTGCATCAATATTGAAAATAGTGATGAATATTGCTTTAAGTGGTGTCTAATCGCTGCCATGGATACTACAAAATACGATCATCCAAAACGTTGCAGTTCTTATAATATTCAGAACATTACTGCAGAGACGATTGTTACACGAAATGGTGTAGCGTTAAATTTCAAAAATTTAACTTACCCATTGGCACTAAACAAAATTAAGGAGTTCGAGGTAAATAATCCAGCAATAAGTGTTAATGTGTTTGGGTATGATGAGGGAGCAGATCAAATCATCGGTCCCTATTATGTGACCAAGGATGAGAAAGTAAAGCATGTAAACTTGTTGTTTTTGGAGAATGGTGAAGTTCATCACTACATTTTGATAAAGGACATATCAAGGTAAGTTAGAAAATTATACAACACTTTAATTTAATGATACATATACTTGTTTTATATATTTTATACTATCTACATTTTACTTATAATCGTTTATTTTGTTTTTTATTATTCACAGACTTTTAGGAAGTGAATTAACGCAGAATGAACACAAACTACATTTCTGCAACACCTGTCACCAGTACACACATAACGAAAATGGTATGAGTAGCCATAAGGCGGAATGCGGCAAAATCGTGACAACTATGCCAGCAGGTCCATATGCAATTCTAAGCTTTAAGGGGCATCAGAGAAAAGTGGATGTCCCCTTTGTCGTTTACGAAGAACTCGAATGCATCCTTGAAGACATTAGTGATAATGTGAGTAGTAAAACCAGTCTTGTCAAAAAGCACACTCCTTGTGCTTTTAGTTATTACATTAGGAGTCTCCATAGCAATAAGTTAGATAAATTAAGGGTTTATACAGGGAAAGATGCTTCACAAAAATTTGTTTCATTTTTAATTAAAGATTGTGAGGATATTTATAATAATCATTTAGTAAGTAATAATCAAATGGATACTTTATGCCCTTCTGATATTTATAATTTTTACAGTGCGGTGAATTGTCATATTTACATAAAATCATAAAGAATGCCAAAAACTTGGAAACATTTGCGAAGATGTCGAAAATTCGCAAAAAAATTGTATCAAATTCTGATACTGATTAAAAATCGCACAAAAAACAAACAATAGGGAACAATCATAATAGAGAAAATTCGCTATAAATTGCAAAATTGCACTCAAGCCCTAAAATAACTTACAATTATTCGCTAACATCACTTATATATATAGATGGATTGAAATTCGGTAAAATGGTAAAGAGACAAGATTTGGCTAAAAATTTCTAACAAGCGCTAAAATTTTTACAAATTGCTAAAATTGTAAGGAATGCCATGGATAAGCAATTCTTTCACTAATTTGGGTTCGAATCCGCTGTCAAATTACTCCCGTAAAGTAATAAGGAGTTCGAAGAATGTACAAAATAGATTCATTGAATTTTGTGTTAAAACAGTTAGTACTTCAACAACTACAAACTAGAATTTCTGGCAACACTTATCAAAAAAAATATTTAAAAAATCCAATGTGTTACAAGTCATGGGTATATCGAAATATCGTCGCTGTTTTAACTAACTGACCTAACTAACATTTCAAAAGTTTAACAGGAGAGCAGCTTTTATGGTTATTTTATACATTAATTGTTATGGCTGCGTCAGAAATCTTTTTATTTATATAGGCACAAAAGTAATGCTTACAGTCATGAAAATTGTAGACCATATGTATTATGACTTATAAAGTCTAGTAGAGGACTTAACTAATTTTTCAAAAATATGTCAGTTAGGTCAGTTAGTTAAAACAGCGACGATATATGCGTACATATGCGGGATGTAACGAACAATGCGCATCGATACATACAAGTATGAAATAAAGTGCGCAGGGGTATACGCAAGTATGAGAATGAATGGGTATCAATACCCACTAGCATAACAAATGTTTTTGTATCGATTGGCTGTCTCTGATACATATATTAAAAAATCTAAAATCATTCAGATTTTTTTTTCTTAATATACATCTATTTATATAAAATTCTCGGGTCACGGTGTTTGTAATTGAACTCCTCCGAAACGGCTTGACCGATTTTTACAAAATCTCGATACTCGATAGGTCTGCGAAGAGGTGATAGTCTATTTTTAGCACCCGTAAGTGAGATATGCCACGCCCACATGAACAAACTATCTTACATCTGGAAAGCTATAGGAGTCAGAGCAGCCTTGGTATGGAATGTTTTAAGAGCGAGATGCGAAGTAATTCAAAATATCGGTAGAATAGAACCGAGGGAAAGGACATTCCCCATACATTTTGCATGTGTGTTCGATAGGTCTGAGAATATGTCGTATTATATTTTTTATACCCCTAACTTGGCAGTGCCACGACCATGCGAACGAAATATATTTTATCTCGAAACGTATATGAGTCAAAGTATTCAACCTGTGTATGAACTTTTTTGGGAGCAAGGAGCGAAGTAATTCAAAATGTTGGTAGAATACGACCAGGGTAACGGGCACTCCCCATGCAAAGTAATCTATATAAATAAAAATTAAACGTTGTCCGTTGCTAAGCGCATAACTTGAAAACGGCTTCACCAATTTCGCTAATTTTTTTTAATATGTGTAATAGTCTGAAAAAGATTTTTATGGAAAGAAAAATTGGAAAGATTGTTTGAAAAATTTTGAAAAAAAATATTAAAAATGTTTTTTTCTATGGGATTTTACATTTCTATTTTTTTGTACAGATTCAACAAAAAGTTCATTCGAAGATTTTGACGCTCACTTTTTTCGAAATATGCACGAGTACCTAATATACCTCTTTTTTATTGTTTGTGGATCCTGAAGAAAATTAGATTCAGGCAATTTCCAATTTTTAATGCACTATGGATTCTTCTTTTTTGTTTTGATAATTAAAATAAAAAAGATTAAATGAAAATGACTAATTTGTTTTTAACTTTTGTGTTGCTCGCAATCTGTCCAACAGTATTGGTAGAACAGGATTATGGGAAGAGGCACCCCCCATACAAAGTAATTAATTATAATCTAGTATCTTGAAAGCTATAAAGCAAGAGTCTAAAATTTAGTATGGACTCCTTTGAGAGCGAGATGCGAAGTATTTCAAAATATTAGCTTAATAGGACCACGGAAAGGGGCATCTCCCTACAAAGTATTAAGAATAAGAATAATATATTTTGAAAGATGTAATAGCAAGAGTCCTCAAATTTGTTATGGACTCTGTCGAGAGCGTGGGACGAGGGACGTGGCACCCCCTACACAAAGAAATTATAAAAATCTCATATCCTAAAGGCTATTATATCAAGAGTCTTCACATTTGGTACGAGTTATGTGACGCGGTATATTGGTTAGATTTTGTTGTCATATTCATTTTTAATTTAATATTAAAAAAAAAAAAAACTGTATACTTGTTGTTTGTATACTTGAAAATAGGAAAAAATCATTTTTCTTTACGAATCAGAGAGGCTTTGTTTCTTTTGCAAAAAAATAAAACAGAAAATTCTGAATTTGGATTTGTGTGTTTGAAACTTTGAAGAGAAAATTATTAAATTATAAAAATAATTATCAATATTTGAAAGAAATTTTGGCAAGTTAAGAACTAAAACTTTTTTTTGAGAAAGAATTGCTGTTCGTTGGATTAGATCTGGAATAAAGAAACATAGGTGATTTTGCTCCTGTGGACTTATTTGCTTCTTGGGCAATAAATAATCTGTGAAGTGGTGGTAGTTCAACAACAATCTTAGCTGCGGGCAAGCATATGTACATTAACAGGGCTAAAAAAACTACAAAAAACCAGGTCCAAGCGAAATTCCTGTCAAAATTCTGAATAAAAAAAAAAATTACCCGAAATCGTGGGTCCAACATTCACATATGTATATATTAAATTCAATCATTAGCAAATGCCTTACAGATGGGAGACTTCTTACGTGTGTTCCCATTTAAATGTTAATTAATTGATTTGAAAACTTTCTTGAATACGGACCATCAGTAATTTTCTTACGTGTTCACAAATTTTATTAATTATCTTATTTCTGTATATAAAAAAGAGATTTTCTGATTAACTTTACTTTACTTAACTTTATTAACTTAACTTAATGTTACTTAACTTAACATAACTTAATTTATTAATCAACGCGGATCGCTCATATAATATTAATTAAAAATATTTATTTCAATTCAAAGTTAAGATATCAGAGTTAACATAAAACACATCACGTACATACAAAATTAAGAATTTGTTTCAGAAACTCTCTTCGTCTTCTGGCGCCTGATGACTTCGAGGAATAATTGAACTGTAAGTTTATTTATATTTTTTTTTCTTTTATTCTTAAACAAATTGTTAATCATCACAAGCACATAAACTAACTTCTTTAACACAAAAAACAAAACAAAAAAAAACAAAAAAAAAACATTCTTAAATACCATTTCAAATACGTGAATTGATCTAAAAATTTAAAAAAAGAATACTTTAGATCGAACGAAGATCAGTTTTTTAAAAAAATATACTAAAAAAATTATTGAAGTGACCGTAACTTTGATTTGCTTATAAAATCTTGTTGTGTTTCATCCTGTAACAATTTAATTTAACGTACTGAAAATACTTAACTTTAACTAAATTTATATAATCCATATTATCTATAAAAACTGTTTTATCATTAATTTCATTATGATTGCTTAGAATACTTTTGATACTTAAATAATAAAAAATGTGAAATTTGTTTTAGTTTAGTCTTAAACTTAAAATGAAATACTAATTTGTCATTTATTTCTTGCGAAAGGTGAAGTGTGTACAAATGGATAAAGATTAGGTAGGAGTAAAGTGGAAATTTGGATTGGGCTGACAATAGACAAAATCGATTAAGTCAGCAAGGTGGGTGGGTCAGAATATGTGTAGCGATTAACACCATAAGTTACACATCAATCATCTACATTTTTTTTTGTTTTTGTTTATTTTGCTGTATTATCACCTTGTTTATTAGCTACCTTAATTTTTAAAATCTCATTATTACGACTGAATTTTGTTTTAACTATCTTTATTGGGAGCAAAATTAACCCCCCCAGCGACGAGCACGGCCGATATTAATAGGTAGCCCCGTTCCCATTATCTTCCATCCTCAATAGCAATCGTTACAGAGATTTTTGGCGCCCAACGTGGGGCCTCAGCATTCGTATTTTTTTTTAATTTTTATAGTGCAATCACATCTAGATGCTGTGGGCCTTGGAATCTGCTGTGGTTAGTGATTTTTACGGATATTTTTTTTTTCTTTCTTTTTAATTTTATTGGTATTGACTTCTTTCAATACTACTTGTTATCTTGGACATAGTTGCTTATTACTGACATGATATGCAACTCCTTGATAAACATTGCCTTGTTTGGTATGGAACTCGATATATTATACTGGTTTATTTATATCGGTGTAATGTTCGTTTCAACCTTACTATATATATTTGTTTCATTTATTTTCTTTTTACTTTTTTATTAGGATTGATTTTTTTTCTTCTGTTTGGATGTAAAGTATTATGGTTTTGAATCGTTTACTTTCCTACAGTTAAGTATTGATAATTATTAATGTTTATGATTCAATTTTTGTTTTGGATTTTTCATTTTGGCTTTATGTCGAAATGTTACCAGCAAGAATGGAATTTCCTATTTGTTCTCTTTAGTTTATTTTCATATGTTGATGATTCGTCTATTAATTTCTTTTGTGTTTGATTTACATATAATTTTTTTTTCTTTTTCGCGGATTTTTTGTTTGTTTGTTTATTTTACTACCAATCTATACTGATGTTCATTTGTATATATATACTTCACCGAGTAGCAATAAATATAATTTGTGTAACTGTTAGACGAAATATACATACATTACTTACTGTAATTATTATTATAATTTTTTTTATTAATTTTTGTATTAACACGCTTTATTTGAACTTCCCTACGTGTATTAGACTTTTAACTTGATTTAAAAATTTTAACTCTTAATTTAGTTTTTTTTTATCATATTTTTGTTTTCAAAGATTGGTTTTACTAGGTTAAATTAGGTTTAATTAACGCACATATATATTTTTTTTTCTGATAAAAATGCCTTTGGTTCGAAGCCTTGAAAGTATACCAGCACAAATTGAGCAGGAATCTGTTAATATGACAGATTTGCTTGAACAAGGTGCGTGTGGTGGTTTAGAGTTTCCAACAAATTCACTTGGAAGACCAAGAACACGTTTGCAAACGCGCAAGGAACAGTGTAATGAAGAAGACAATAGAATCCGTCGTATAGTACATTACTCAATATCAGGTATTAGACAGGAATTAAGTAACATGATTGCAGAAAGTTTTAGGGAAATGCATTTGACTAATCAAGAACCAGTTATACCGATACGTTCTGATCATTCCTTAAATCGAACTATAGAACCTCGAACTGAAAATAGGGAACAGGTTGCCCCAAATATAGCTAGAGGCAATGATGGTGGCCGGAACAAAGATGGAAATGTTGATGCAAATTCGGAAAAAGTTTTTAATTTGATTAGGAATTGGAGAATTCGCTTTACGGGTGACATTACGGAGACAACAGTAGATGAATTTATTTATAGAGTTAATTCTCTCACGAGCTCAAATCTACGTGGTGACTTTAATCTGCTGTGTGAACACGCACATATCTTGTTCGAAGGTAAAGCCTTAAAATGGTTTTGGCGATACCATCGCAGTTGCGATTATGTAGTCTGGGAGGAATTGTGTCTTGCCTTAAAACGCCAATATAAGGACTACCATACAGACTTCGATATAAAAGATGATATTCTACGCAGAAAACAACGGGCTAACGAAAACTTTGACGAGTACTGTGACGCAATTATGACGCTTTGTGACAGATTACGGATACCTTTGTCAGGCACCGAATTGTGCGAGACTATCCAACGAAATTTAAGACCTGAGTTGAGACACGAGCTTCTTCATCTAGAAGTTACTGGTATTGATCAACTTAGACGCGCGGTGAGGCGACATGAAAAGTTTGTCAAAGATATGGCTATGACTAGCATTAATAAACGTCCATTTCAAAAGGGACAGGTATCACAAATTAATAATGGAATCGATTTTTCTAATACGGAGGATGATACAGTAGAAGAGGAAGCAGATATTTGCTTATTGCAACGATCGGGTCAGTGTTGGAATTGTGATATGCCTGGTCACAGTTTCTTCGATTGTATGGAGCCGCGGTCAATATTTTGCTATGGTTGTGGACTTAAAATACATATAAACCAAAATGTCCGAAATGTTCCCAAAAGCAGGGAAACGTATTGAGGGATGCTCGTTCAAAGAAAGACGGACATCCGAATCAAAATTAGATCAAAGCGTTATTACGAAGCCAATTGATAAAATCCTACTTACAAGACCTGTAATACCTATTCATACAAAATTACCTGACAAAATTAAGCTGACTAAACACCCATTACAACGACCTTACCATGTTCGTCTTAGAGAATATGATGAAGCAAGGAATAGAAGTTTTAATGACAACACCATTAAACATAAGCCTAACAGATCATCTAGCAGAATTAGAGAATACTTTAAACGTGGAAAGCAATTCAGTAAATATATTATTTCATCCGTAGTTAATAGAGAATGTGACAATAGTCCTTACATTTTATTGACTATAGAAAATAATAAGCACTTTGCGTTGCTAGATAGCGGCGCAAATGTCAATGTTATAGGAGGTAAACTCTGCTCAGAAATTGTGGAGTCTAGAGTATATGAAAGTGGCGCGGGAATGGTCAAAACAGCAGATGGACAACGACAAAAAGTTTTAGGAACTGTGATTTTGGGGATTGAATATAATAGTCAGATTAAGCCCACTGACTTTTTGTTAATACCGTCAATCACTCAGGATGTTATATGCGGCATGAGTTTTTGGAAGGATTTTGATATACAAATAGTAGTCAACCAAGTTGATGAAATTGTTTCGCAAGATGAAACGGGAGGAATTTCTATGACATCGTTGCAAAGGCAACAATTACATAAAATAGTCGAATGTTTTCCGAATGCAGAGAAAGACGGTTTGGGTTGCACAGGACTTTTGGAACACAATATTGATACAGGTATAGCTTCCCCCATTAAACAGAGATACTACCCTACTTCTCCAGCAAGGGAGAAACTTTTGTGTGGTGAGATTGACCGCATGTTAAAGTTAGGGGTTATTGAGGAGTGTCCAATATCTCCATGGTCTTCTCCTGGTGTTTTAATTGTTAAACCTGGGAAAGTAAGATTTTGTTTGGATAGCTGTAAATTAAATTCCGTTACGACAAAAGACGCATACCCGATTCCAAACATTGAAGGACTTATTTCGAGACTTCCTCCCATTTATTACATTTCTAAAGTAGATCTTAAAGATGCCTTTTGGCAGATTAAATTGGATGAAAGTTCCAGACCTAAGACAGCTTTTACCGTCCCTAATCGGCCCTTGTATCAATTTACGAGAATGCCGTTTGGATTGTGTAACGCACCGCAAACAATGTGCAGACTGATGGACCGAGTCATTCCGTATTACTTAAAGTCCAACGTTTTCGTCTATCTTGATGACCTACTTATTATTTCGAAAGACTTTGACGAACACATAAAACATCTTCAGGAAATGTCTACTCAACTCAGGAAAGCGAATTTGACCTTCAATGTAAAGAAAAGTAGTTTTTGTATTAAGCAAGTGCAATATTTGGGTTATATTGTCGGCGAAGGTATGTTGAAAGTTGATCCTGAGAAGGTGAAAGCTACATCTCAATTTCCCGTACCGAAGTCCATACGTCAACTTCGCCAGTTTCTCGGGATGGCAGGTTGGTATCGTCGATTTATCGATGACTATGCCACGATAACTTTTAATATGACAGAATTATTAACTAAAAGAAAAACGTTTACATGGACAAAGGAAGCTCAAGAATCATTTGAAATTTTGAAACAGAAATTAATTTCTGCGCCCATATTGGTTCACGCTAATTTTGAGAACCCATTTATACTCCAATGCGACGCTAGTACGTTTGGAGTAGGAGCAGTTTTGGCTCAGCTAGACGAAGAAGGATTTGAGAAACCGATCGCTTTCATGTCTCAAAAATTAAATAAAGCTCAGAGAAACTATTCAATCACTGAGTTAGAATGCTTAGCGGTAATTTTGGCAATAAAAAGTTTAGAGCTTACATAGAGGGACATGCATTTAAGGTCATCACCGACCACGCTAGCCTTAAGTGGCTTATGCGGCAAAAGGACTTATCTGGATGACTGGCTAGATGGGCACTTAAGCTACAAGGCTTTGACTTTACAATCGAACATCGAAAGGGAAAAGACAATGTTCTACCTGATGCTTTGTCTAGGGGTTTTGAAACCGAAACATCATTGGCTGAACTAGATTTGGAAATTCTCCCATCTACTGACCTTAATTCTAACGCCCTTGACAGTGTTGAGTACACGCGTTTGAGAAATGAGTTTGCTAAATCCCAGTTACCTGATTTTAAAGTACTAGATAAATTTATTTATAAACGAACCAGCTTTACAAATGGAAGAGATGATGAATCTGAGTCGTGGAAACTATTCGTTCCACTAGAACTAAGACAGAACGTTATTTATGCTGCGCATGACGTGCCTAATGCTGCACATGGTGGAATAGCCAAAACAGCTTATGCAATAAGAAAATATTTCTTTTGGCCCAAGTTAGTATCCGATGTAAAGAAGTATGTAACTGGATGCGTTTCTTGCAAAACTTCTAAAGTTCCAACTTTCTCTCTCAGACCACCTATGGGACAAATGGTCAACACAGAAAGGCCATTTCAGCGTCTTTATTTAGATTTTATTGGTCCTTTTCCACGGACCAAAAAAAGGAAACATAGGAATATTTATCATTCTCGATCACTTCACCAAATTTACTTTTTTAAGACCTCTAAGGAAATTATTGACTGGACCTGTTGTTGACTATCTGAAGAATGAAATTTTTACGTGCTATGGGGTACCAGAGACTATTGTATCCGACAATGGTAGCCAATTTAAATCAAAGGCGTTTAAAAAATTAATTGAGGAATTTGGTATTGTCCATCAATTTACTGCAGTCCACAGTCCTCAGTCAAACGCAAGCGAAAGGGTCAATCGGTCTATTAATGAAGCCCTCCGAACATTCGTATCCAACGATCAACGTCAGTGGGATGTATATTTAGCGAGCATTAATTGTGCGTTGCGTAGTAGTGTTCACCAAACAACTGGACACACACCTTATGAACTTGTATTCGGACAGTCCATGATTACACATGGAAAAGACTTTGCAATTTTGAGAAATTTAGAAATTTTGGCTGAAACGAATACGGAAATTGAAAGGCAAGATAAATTCACACTTTTACGCGATTCAATACAAGAGAAGATAAAAGAGGCATACGCTCGGAATTTAAAATCGTATAACTTACGAACAAGGCATCGAGAGTACCATGTTGGTCAAACGGTGATACGGCGAAACTTTGCTCAAAGTTCACTAATAAATAATTTTAATGCAAAACTTGCTGCTGCAGGAGTGAAAGCAGTGGTAAAAAGAAAATTAGGAACCGTAAATTATGAGCTTGAAGATCTTAACGGAAAACATGTTGGTGTATACCATATCAAAGACATATGGAATTAATGATCGCTATTACTAGTAAATTATATCCGTTTTTTAGTTTAAGTACTGCAGTAAGCTTTGTTCTTAAACTATTTTGTGACGCGGTATATTGGTTAGATTTTGTTGTCATATTCATTTTTAATTTAATATTAAAAAAAAAAAAAAAAAACTGTATACTTGTTGTTTGTATACTTGAAAATAGGAAAAAATCATTTTTCTTTACGAATCAGAGAAACTTTGTTTCTTTTGCAAAAAAATAAAAAAGAAAATTCTGAATTTGGATTTGTGTGTTTGAAACTTTGAAGAGAAAATTATTAAATTATAAAAATAATTATCAATATTTGAAAGAAATTTTGGCAAGTTAAGAACTAAAACTTTTTTTTGAGAAAGAATTGCTGTTCGTTGGATTAGATCTGGAATAAAGAAACATAGGTGATTTTGCTCCTGTGGACTTATTTGCTTCTTGGGCAATAAATAATCTGTGAAGTGGTGGTAGTTCAACAACAATCTTAGCTGCGGGCAAGCATATGTACATTAACAGGGCTAAAAAAACTACAAAAAACCAGGTCCAAGCGAAATTCCTGTCAAAATTCTGAATAAAAAAAAAAAATTACCCGAAATCGTGGGTCCAACATTCACATATGTATATATTAAATTCAACCATTAGCAAATGCCTTACAGATGGGAGACTTCTTACGTGTGTTCCCATTTAAATGTTAATTAATTGATTTGAAAACTTTCTTGAATACGGACCATCAGTAATTTTCTTACGTGTTCACAAATTTTATTAATTATCTTATTTCTGTATATAAAAAAGAGATTTTCTGATTAACTTTACTTTACTTAACTTAATGTTACTTAACTTAACATAACTTAATATATTAATCAACGCGGATCACTCATATAATATTAATTAAAAATATTTATTTCAATTCAAAGTTAAGATATCAGAGTTAACATAAAACACATCACGTACATAAAAAATTAAGAATTTGTTTCAGAAACTCTCTTCGTCTTCTGGCGCCTGATGACTTCGAGGAATAATTAAACTGTAAGTTTATTTATATTTTTTTTTCTTTTATTCTTAAACAAATTGTTAATCATCACAAGCACATAAACTAACTTCTTTAACACAAACAAAAAAAATACTTTAGATCGAACAAAGATCAGTTTTTAAATTCAAATAATAAAAAAATTATTGAAGTGACCGTAACTTTGATTTGCTTATAAAATCTTGTTGTGTTTTATCCTGTAACAATTTAATTTAACGTACTGAAAATACTTAACTTTAACTAAATTTATATAATCCATATTATCTATAAAAACTGTTTTATCATTAATTTCATTATGATTGCTTAGAATACTTTTGATACTTAAATAATAAAAAATGTGAAATTTGTTTTAGTTTATCTTAAACTTAAAATGAAATACTAATTTGTCATTTATTTCTTGCGAAAGGTGAAGTGTGTACAAATGGATAAAGATTAGGTAGGAGTAAAGTGGAAATTTGGATTGGGCTGACAATAGACAAAATCGATTAAGTCAGCAAGGTGGGTGGGTCAGAATATGTGTAGCGATTAACACCATAAGTTACACATCAATCATCTACATTTTTTTTTTGTTTTTGTTTATTTTGCTGTATTATCACCTTGTTTATTAGCTACCTTAATTTTTAAAATCTCATTATTACGACTGAATTTTGTTTTAACTATCTTTATTGGGAGCAAAATTAACCCCCCCAGCGACGAGCACGGCCGATATTAATAGGTAGCCCCGTTCCCATTATCTTCCATCCTCAATAGCAGTCGTTACAGTTAATTTGAAAACAATTAATCTATATATAATCTATATATATATACATATATATATATATATATGTATATATATATATATATATATATGTATGTTTGTATGTCCTTTATGTGCGGCCAAACCGCTCATCCGATCCCGATAAAATTTGGTGCACGTAGTCTGTATAACTCCGTGAAGGTTTAAGGGTATTACTTTTTTTAAACTAGTCAGGAGGGCGATACGGGGGAAATTTCTGCCCGTCCGAAACGTTCAAACCGATTTTAATGCAATTTAGAACATTAATAGATTTGAATCTAAAAAGTTACACTGGATGTGTACGTTTTTAAAACTAAGAGCAGGGGGATGGTTTTAAAGAAATTAAGAGATAGGTCTACGTCTAAAAATTCACATAGGCTATGCAAATTTTCAGGATTAGGACCCGGATCTCTCTGAACATAGATACATCTGCATCTAAAAATTCACATAGGCTTTGTTTTTTTTAATAAGGACCAGGAGGGCGAGAGGGTGAAATATTTCACCCTCCAAAACGTTCAAACCGATTTTAATGATATTAAGAACATGATAGATCTGCGTCTCAAAATTCCCACATGCTATAAAAATGTTCAACAGGAGGGCAATAGAGTGAAATTTCTGCCTCTCCGAAACAATTAAAACGATTTTAATGAAATTTATAATATATATAGTTTTGCATCTAAAAATTTACATTGGCTATGTAAATTTTTAAAAGTAGAACCAGGAGGGTGACAGGGAGAAATTTCTACCTCTCAGAAACAATCCAACATATTTTAATGAAATTTATAGATGTGCGTCTAAAGAGCCACAAAATGGGCATAGATATTTTCTAAACTAGGACCAAGATGAAGTAAGGGGAAAATTTCTGAGTTTCAACTCGATTTTGGTAAACGGATTAGTCCTCCTCCATCGAAACTTTGTATATATATGTACATTAGGGTGATTCAAAAAAATTTCATTTTTTCTCAGAACCAGGTTTCAAAATTTTGTTTAGGTAAAAAATAGACCTTTTAAAATATCAGCTCATAATATTAATGATGAGGTGGTGCGCATCGCACTTTTCGATTTCCCATGCGATTTACATCCTCGTTGTACATTCATAGTAAACAGACGTCTTAACGGAGTTCTTACATACTAAACAAAAAATTCATATAAAAAAATATTCGGAATACATATTATCAACCTTGATAAATAAGCCTAAATTGCTTTGCTAATATTTTTTTTACATAGTCATAACTAAAAAAAACAAACAAAGAGCCCTTGAGGAATACTCTAAATGAGCACCTCAAAAACAAAAAATTGTGAAGCGAGTTATAAAGGCAGAAATGCCTATGTTACTGTGAGTTCTGAAGCTCTCAATGAAAACAACAAAAATAAAAAAATCTGATGATAGACTTACTGTGAGTTCTGAAGCTATTAATAAAAATAAAAAATCTGATGAGAGAATGTTTTTAACGGCAAAGCCACTTTTTCGGCAGCGATCAACTTCGCTTTGTCCAATGCCAACTAAAGGGTTGCATTTGTATACTCGTTTGTATATCCAAAACAAATATACCATGGTATGTACCATATAATTGTAGTGTGAGCGACAGAACTAGTATAAGAGTTATTGTGTGTGCGTGCTTTTCCAAATTAAAATACAATTGAAAACAAATAACAATTGCTTATTGTATTGCTGCTGAGCAACTGTTTGATCTGTTTTTGCTCAAAAAATACATATTGTAATACAAATATATGAAAAAACCACTATTGAAACAAATACATGATGTGCAGATGTATGTGCGGACGTTCGTTATGTTATTTTGTGGCGCAGCCAAAGTATAGAGAGAGAAAGAGACAAGTTTGCTCTGAGAGTAATTACAAATGCATGTGTTTCATGTATATGTATCATTTACTTACATATGTATGTGCAATTTTGCTTTCATTCATTCATTCATCAGCCAATTACATTTTTTCTCAACACATCATAAGGCACTTATGGTAAAAGCAGTTTTATGTATCTTATTTGCCTTAGAAAAACAAAAAAAAATAAATGTGTTGTTTGCATTTGCTCATTGCCCAACCATACAATAACTGCTTAAAAAATCAACATTTACAACTAGTAACAGAAAACGATAAATAACATATTTGTTCATACCAGAACCAAAAAACAGGCAAAACTAGTGCAAACAGATGTATCTGTGCAATGTTATAATGCCAACTAGTGATTCGTTATCATTACCCTTGCCTAGTACTTCTTCATTTAAGCCAGTAATATCATCTGCTTCGGGCTTGTGTTCATCATTTAACCAAACTATCACTTTAAATAACAGTAGCCAAAAACCCAAGGTTCAAGTCGGGATGGACAGATATATAACTGTGGTGAAGCGTGGGCGCAGCCCAAATCCTTCTAAAATTTCATCTGCTCCAAAGTTATCTAGGGAAAACAGCGCATGCTCTACGAATGGTTAAAACCGTTTTAAAATATTGCAAGTTGAAAACGACAAACCTGATGTATCTTCGAACAAAACCTCCAAACCACCAACAATATATGTGAGAGAAAAAAATTCAAACGCCCTTATTAAAAAATTATTCTCGATCATTACGACTGAATTTTGTTTTAACTATCTTTATTGGGAGCAAAATTAACCCCCCCCAGCGACGAGCACGGCCGATATTAATAGGTAGCCCCGTTCCCATTATCTTCCATCCTCAATAGCAGTCGTTACAGTTAATTTGAAAACAATTAATCTATATATAATCTATATATATATATATATATATATATATATATATATATATATATATATATAGGGTGTTTCTTTAAGAGGTATAGAACTTTGAATTGAAATAAAACACAAGAAAATCGTTTTAATGTCCATCAATTTAACTTTATTGGAAGGATAATTTTATGCCATTAATGTTTAAATATGATTTCGGGCATGTGGCCGCCGCGTCTGGCTCGAATAAAGCCAATTCTACAGGTCCAATTTTCAACAACTTTTTCGAGCATATGGGGCCGTATGTTGGCAATAACGCCACGAATGTTGGCTTCCAAGTCCCCTAACGTTTCTGGTTTGTTGGCGTAGACGAGCGACTTCACATATCCCCAAAGAAAATAATCCAATGGTGTGAAATCACACGATCTTGGTGGCCAATTGACAGGTCCATTCCGCGAAATTATGCGCTCATCGAATGTTTCCTTCAATAAATCGATTGTGACGTGCGCTGTGTGGCATGTAGCGCCGTCTTGTTGGAACCACAACTCATCCACATTCATGCCATCCAATTCGGGAACAAAATAGTCGGTTAGTCGGCTCCAATTGCTGTGCACGGTGGCGAATCGATTCATTCGGGTCCTCTTCAACACTTTGCTCTACAGCGGCAATTGTTTTTTCGGTGCGCACTGTTCGACGTCTCTGCGGATGCGTATCATCACATAGAGTAAACGTAGTGAGAAAACGATCCATGGTTAACCGAATTAATTGCTCTGATGGACGATTATGTCGACCATAAAATGGACGGAGCTTGCGGTAAACTTCGCGAACTGAACCATTATTTTCGAAATAAATTTGCACGATTTGCAAGCGTTGTTCTTTTGTCAACCTGTTCATGATGAAATGGCAAACCAAACTAAATATTAATCACTTGACAGCTGACAAAATGACCGCCAGTTAAAAAAGTGATGCTAACTTAAAGTTCTATACCTCAATAAAAAACGCCCTTTATATGTATGTTTGTATGTCCTTTATGTGCGGCCAAACCGCTCATCCGATCCCGATAAAATTTGGTGCACGTAGTCTGTATAACTCCGTGAAGGTTTAAGGGTATTACTTTTTTTAAACTAGTCAGGAGGGCGATACGGGGGAAATTTCTGCCCGTCCGAAACGTTCAAACCGATTTTAATGCAATTTAGAACATTAATAGATTTGAATCTAAAAAGTTACACTGGATGTGTACATTTTTAAAACTAAGAGCAGGGGGATGGTTTTAAAGAAATTAAGAGATAGGTCTACGTCTAAAAATTCACATAGGCTATGCAAATTTTCAGAATTAGGACCCGGATCTCTCTGAACATAGATACATCTGCATCTAAAAATTCACATAGGCTTTGTTTTTTTTAATAAGGACCAGGAGGGCGAGAGGGTGAAATATTTCACCCTCCAAAACGTTCAAACCGATTTTAATGATATTAAGAACATGATAGATCTGCGTCTCAAAATTCCCACATGCTATAAAAATGTTCAACAGGAGGGCAATAGAGTGAAATTTCTGCCTCTCCGAAACAATTAAAACGATTTTAATGAAATTTATAATATATATAGTTTTGCATCTAAAAATTTACATTGGCTATGTAAATTTTTAAAAGTAGGACCAGGAGGGTGACAGGGAGAAATTTCTACCTCTCAGAAACAATCCAACATATTTTAATGAAATTTATAGATGTGCGTCTAAAGAGCCACAAAATGGGCATAGATATTTTCTAAACTAGGACCAAGAGGAAGTAAGGGGAAAATTTCTGAGTTTCAACTCGATTTTGGTAAACGGATTAGTCCTCCTCCATCGAAACTTTGTATATATATGTACATTAGGGTGATTCCAAAAAATTTCGTTTTTTCTCAGAACCAGGTTTCAAAATTTTGTTTAGGTAAAAAATAGGCCTTTTAAAATATCAGCTCATAATATTAATGATGAGGTGGTGCGCATCGCACTTTTCGATTTCCCATGCGATTTACATCCTCGTTGTACATTCATAGTAAACAGACGTCTTAACGGAGTTCTTACATACTAAACAAAAAATTCATATAAAAAAATATTCGGAATACATATTATCAACCTTGATAAATAAGCCTAAATTGCTTTGCTAATATTTTTTTACATAGTCATAACTAAAAAAAAAACAAACAAAGAGCCCTTGAGGAATACTCTAAATGAGCACCTCAAAAACAAAAAATTGTGAAGCGAGTTATAAAGGCAGAAATGCCTATGTGACTGTGAGTTCTGAAGCTCTCAATGAAAACAACAAAAATAAAAAAATCTGATGATAGACTTACTGTGAGTTCTGAAGCTATTAATAAAAATAAAAAATCTGATGAGAGAATGTTTTTAACGGTAAAGCCACTTTTTCGGCAGCGATCAACTTCGCTTTGTCCAATGCCAACTAAAGGGTTGCATTTGTATACTCGTTTGTATAGCCAAAACAAATATACCATGGTATGTACCATATAATTGTAGTGTGAGCGACAGAACTAGTATAAGAGTTATTGTGTGTGCGTGCTTTTCCAAATTAAAATACAATTGAAAACAAATAACAATTGCTTATTGTATTGCTGCTGAGTAACTGTTTGATCTGTTTTTGCTCAAAAAATACATATTGTAATACAAATATATGAAAAAACCACTATTGAAACAAATACATGATGTGCAGATGTATGTGCGGACGTTCGTTATGTTATTTTGTGGCGCAGCCAAAGTATAGAGAGAGAAAGAGACAAGTTTGCTCTGAGAGTAATTACAAATGCATGTGTTTCATGTATATGTATCATTTACTTACATATGTATGTGCAATTTTGCTTTCATTCATTCATTCATCAGCCAATTACATTTTTTCTCAACACATCATAAGGCACTTATGGTAAAAGCAGTTTTATGTATCTTATTTGCCTTAGAAAAACAAAAAAAAAAAAAATAAATGTGTTGTTTGCATTTGCTCATGGCCCAACCATACAATAACTGCTTAAAAAATCAACATTTACAACTAGTAACAGAAAACGATAAATAACATATTTGTTCATACCAGAACCAAAAAACAGGCAAAACTAGTGCAAACATATGTATCTGTGCAATGTTATAATGTCAACTAGTGATTCGTTATCATTACCCTTGCCTAGTACTTCTTCATTTAAGCCAGTAATATCATCTGCTTCGGGCTTGTGTTCATCATTTAACCAAACTATCACTTTAAATAACAGTAGCCAAAAACCCAAGGTTCAAGTCGGGATGGACAGATATATAACTGTGGTGAAGCGTGGGCGCAGCCCAAATCCTTCTAAAATTTCATCTGCTCCAAAGTTATCTAGGGAAAACAGCGCATGCTCTACGAATGGTTAAAACCGTTTTAAAATATTGCAAGTTGAAAACGACAAACCTGATGTATCTTCGAACAAAACCTCCAAACCACCAACAATATATGTGAGAGAAAAAAATTCAAACGCCCTTATTAAAAAATTATTCTCGATCATTGGTGAGAATAAATTTCACATCGTTCCAATAAAACGTAGTAACATTGATGAAAAAAAAAATTCAAATTTATGAAGAAAATGATTTCCGTAAGATGGTTACTGAATTTGAAGAAAATAAAACAAGTTTCTACACATACCAGCTTAAGAGTACTAAAGGCCTGCAGATCGTATTGAAGGGCATAGATTCTTTCGCTGTTCCCGAAGAAATAAAAGATGCACTCGTCCTCCAGGGATTTAAGGTAAATAGTTTATCTAACATAATAAATAGGGAGATCTCCCAACCACTATTTCGAGTTGAACTTGAGCCAAATGATATAAAATTAAGAAAAAATGAGACGCATCCAATTTATTGTAGTGTACCTCACTTACTGTAATACACTGTATCATAATATAATTGCATTGCAACACAGTTCATTGTAATTATTAACAAAACACGGAATAAATCAGATTTTAATGAATGAACATAAACCGGCAATAACTTGCCTTGTTTAATTATTGAATTCTCACTTTTTCTGGCAGTTCCTTTGAACGCCTAGTTATAAGCTGGACCCCCTGTACAGCTGGATAAAAATAATAATTGGGCTATAGAACTTCTCAACACACTACATACTAGTTACACATCCATATTAACACACAACCTTTACATGGCGATCCTGCGGACAAAAACCTTGTGAAACTATGTCAGAAGAAATAGACGAAATTTTTTCACGCTGGGAAAAATACTTAGAAGAAAAATACAAATCAACAGAATACAAACCTTCACCAACAGCAATAGCAGCACCTATATACATACCAACACCTCTTAATGCTGGCCCAAAACCCATCAGCATAGAAGCATACAGAAGAAGACAACAAGCCAATAAGAAATCAAAGGAAGAAAAACCAAAAATACAAAAGAAGAAGCGAGGAGGAAAAAAATTTCAAAAAAAGAAAAGAAATAGCAGTACTCTATAATAAGTTAAATTTAGCTATTCACCAAAAAGAAAAAATTGTGATAAAAAAGCTAATTAAATTACTAAAATAAGAAAATTATATTTGTTAAATAAATTTTGAAACCTTAATTAAAATTTAAATATTATTAAGGACAAATAGAAAAATGGTAAAACCAAAAAATAAACAGAACTCTTTACCTATATTAAAAGAAAATCAGATCTTAACAGAAGAAAACACTGAGGAACAAATTAAGTGTTCTATTCAATGATTGACTCAACTGTGGAAAGATTTAGGAATTGAAGGAACTCCCGAGTGACAACTTAGATAAAATTTAATTTAAAATAAAACAAAATTAAATAAACATAAAATTTTTAAATCAATGGAATGGCAAAATATTGTTAGTAAAATTAGATTGATAAAAGAAAATTTTGATAAGTCCTATAAATGTTTAAACACTGATAGAGCAACAAAAGACGACACAATTGAAAAACATATACAGAATTTAATAACAAAATTTGAAGAAATAAGAGTAATATTAAACGTTAACTATAATCGACTGACAACTTCACACAAAGTCGCAGCCGACGCATTTTTCTTAGATATAAGAGATAAACTTTCAAAAATATCAACAAGAAAAGGATTAGAATTAGAAATACCTAGCTCCCTACATCAACAATTAATTAGAAAAATTTCGAATAACTCATACATGACACAACCAACTACAACAATGACAATGAACGCTTCAGAGCTTGCATCAATTGCAAAATTAATTCCCATCTACTCTGGTAGAAAGGAAGAACTTAACCCATTCATAGCCAATTTGGAATTAATTCAAGAGACCCTAGAGGATACAAAGAAACCCAATTTCTTTCAATTTGTTTTTAAAACAAGATTAGATCAAAAGGTACAAAACAGAATAAAGCAAACTATTATACCAAACAATCTAGAAGAATTAATAAAAGAACTTAAGAAAAATTATAAGACAAAACAAACACCAAATAGCATCCTAAATGACTTAAATAAAATATCACAGCAAGGTGACATACGAAAATTTGCATACAAAATTGAAAGTTTAATTTCAGAATTAAACGAATTACAAATATCAAGCATAGGAGAAGAAAGCAGAAATGCAATAATACAATCAAATGGTATCATTGCATTTAACGCATTTAAAAATGGATTAGCCAATAGAGAAATAGTAAAAACAATAGAAGCAAGCAGAGTAAAAACATTTGCAGAAGCTTTAGAAATTGCAGAAGAATCCAACAATTCAAATGCCCAAGCACATATTATGCATCAGAGAATTAGATTTAATAATAGAAATCAGAATAGAAATAATAATAATTTTAAGAATACAAATCGCAGTAATAACAATAATAATAACACAAACAATAAATTTTTTGACTCCAGAAATAACAATTTGAATAGAGGAAACAATTTTAATAACTATAGAAATTTTAATAGAAACAATAATCCAAACACTAGAAATAACACCTTCAATAATAGGAATGGAAACAGTAATAATAGACAAAATAACACATACAGAAATAACAACAACAGACATATACACACAATACAAGATTCGGGAAACGCATTAGGCTCGGAATACAGAGATATTCCGGACAGCCAAATTTAAAAATACACAAAGTATCTAATAATAACACAAATTTCATAACCACTAAGTACAAAAATAAAACTTTCACATTTCTGATTGACACAGGAGCTGACATATCACTTTGTCAAATGCAAAATGAATTCCAATATGAAATTTTAAACGATGAAGAAAGATGCAAATTAACAGGCATTACTACAGAAGAAATCCATTCACTAGGAACAATAGAAATAGAATTAAATTTAGCAAATGAAATATGCTTACACCCATTTCATATAGTAGATTCAGACTTTCCCATAGAAACAGACGGAATAATAGGTAGAGATTTTCTCAAGAAATACCTTTGCAAAATAGATTACGAAACATTCACAATCTCCATACTTACAAATAATACAACTATAACACTTCCAATGCATACAAAATCATTTACGTCGCTACAAATAAAAATACAACCAAGAACAGAAATAATACAGGCATTAAAATTAAACTTAACTGAAGATAGCGTAATTTTTAATAATGAATTAAAACCAGGCGTATTTTAAGTAATTCAATAGCACCGAAAAACGGCATGACTCATTTAAAAATATTAAATACAACAAATGATGAAATAATTTTAAAAGGCATTAAACTCCAAACTGACCCACTTAAAAACTATGAAATAATAATTACAATAATGTTAATAACCCCAAACGTTTTGAACAAATACTAAATGACTTGCAATTAAATAATAATGACAATTATGCAAAAACAGAATTAATAAAAATTTTTAGGAAATATCAAAATATTTTTCACCTTGAAAACGAAAAATTAAGCGTCAACAATTTTTACACACAGAACATCATGACGTCAGACAATACACCAGTGTACATAAAAAACTACAGATTACCTCATGCACATACTGAAATAATAAACGAACAAGTACAAACAATGCTTGATGATGATATAATAGAACCATCAATTAGCCCATATAATGCTCCACTCCTCTTGGTACCCAAAAAGAACACGGAAGACAAAAAGAAATGGAGACTAGTAGTAGACTTTAGAAAACTGAACGACAAAATTGTAAGCGACAAATTTCCACTAACTAGACTAGAAGATATTTTAGACAAACTTGGTAGAGCCAAATGGTTTTCTACACTAGACATGACAAGTTCATTTCACCAGATTGAATTAAATGAAGAATCTAGACCACTTACAGCATTTTCTAGGCCTCAAGGCCACTATCAATTCAAAAGACTCCCTTTCGGACTAAAAATTTCTTCAAACAGCTTTCAACGAATGCTAACAATAGCACTTTCCGGACTAGAATCCGAAGCATTCCTTTATGTAGATGACATAATAGTAAATGGATGTAGCTTAAACCATCACAACCAAAATTTAATAAAAGTACTGGACAGACTTCAAAAGTACAATCTAAAACTTAATCCAAAGAAATGTTGTTTTTTAAGACCAGAAGTGATTTACTTGGGACATTTAATAACAAACGACGGTGTAAAGACAGACCCATCCAAATATGAAACAATAAAAAATTATCCAATACCTAAAAACACAGACGAAGTAAGACGATTCATTGCATTTTGCAATTATTACAGAAAATTCATACCTAATTTTGCTGACATCGCTAAAGATCTAAACGCACTTTTAAAGAAATCGACAGAATTCAAATGGACAGAACAATGCCAACATGCCTTCGAAACGCTAAAAGAAAAACTAATCAACCCACCTGTATTACAATACCCAAATTTTGAAAAACCTTTTATAATGGGTGTTTTTTATTGAGGTATAGAACTTTAAGTTGGCATCACTTTTTTAACTGGCGGCCATTTTGTCAGCTGTCAAGTGATTAATATTTAATTTGGTTTGCCATTTTATCATGAACAGGTTGACAAAAGAACAACGCTTGCAAATTGTGCAAATTTATTTCGAAAATAATGGTTCAGATCGCGAAGTTTACCGCAAGCTCCGTCCATTTTATGGTCGACATAATCGTCCATCAGAGCAATTAATTCGGTTAACCATGGATCGTTTTCGCACTACGTTTACTCTATGTGATAATACGCATCCGCAGAGACGTCGAACAGTGCGCACCGAAGAAACAATTGCCGCTGTAGAGCAAAGTGTTGAAGAGGACCCGAATGAATCGATTCGCCACCGTGCACAGCAATTGGAGCTTTGTCCATCAACTTTATGGAAGATTTTGCGCAAAGATCTTGGCTTGCGACCTTACAAGATCCAGCTTGTGCAAGAATTAAAGCCGCGAGACCATGCAATGCGTCGTGATTTTGGTGTATGGGCCGAAAATGAGATTGATCTCGATGCTGATTTTTCATCGCAAAATTTTGTTCAGTGATGAGGCTCATTTTTGGTTGAATGGCTACGTCAACAAGCAAAATTGCCGCATTTGGAGTAAAGAGAATCCACATGAGACCCTTGGGACGCCATTACATCCACAAAAACTGACTGTTTGGTGTGCTCTATGGGCTGGTGGAGTCATTGGGCCATACTTCTTCCGAAATAATGCTGGAGAGTCAGTTACCGTTAATGGAGACCGGTATAGAGCCATGATAACCGACTATTTTGTTCCCGAATTGGATGGCATGAATGTGGATGAGTTGTGGTTGCAACAAAACGGCGCTACATGCCACACAGCGCACGTCACAATCGATTTATTGAAGGAAACATTCGATGAGCGCATAATTTCGCGGAATGGACCTGTCAATTGGCCACCAAGATCGTGTGATTTGACACCATTGGATTATTTTCTTTGGGGATATGTGAAGTCGCTCGTCTACGCCAACAAACCAGAAACGTTAGGGGACTTGGAAGCCAACATTCGTGGCGTTATTGCCAACATACGGCCCCATATGCTCGAAAAAGTGGTTAAAAATTGGACCTGTAGAATTGGCTTTATTCGAGCCAGCCGCGGCGGCCACAGGCCCGAAATCATATTTAAACATTAATGGCATAAAATTATTTTTCCAATAAAGCCAAATTAATGGACATTTAAACGACTTTCTTGTGTTTTATTTCAATTCGAAGTTCTATACCTCTAAAAAAAACACCCGTTACTAACAACTGACGCTTCAAACTACGCGTTAGGCGCTGTACTATCACAAGGAGAAATTGGACAAGATTTACCAATTTCATATGCAAGTAAGGCATTACAAAAACATGACATGAATAAGCCAGTCATTGAAAAAGAACTATTAGCAATACACTGGGGAATAAATTATTTTAAACCCTATCTATATGGAAGACAATTCATAGTAGTAACAGACCACAGACCTTTAATTTCGCTCTTTTCACATAAGAATCCTTCGTCTAAAATGACAAGAATTAGACTAGATTTAAGTGATTATGATTTTACAATTATTTATAAGAAAGGAAAAATGAACACTAATGCTGATGCACTTTCAAGAATAAAAATTGACTCTGACATATCAAGACAAATGATACCATTAGAAAACGATGAAACAAAAAAAAAGTATTTGTAACTACAAGGGCAATGAAAAATAAAACTAATGAGGCAAATATAAAACAAACTAATGAGGCAACTAACAATAATATAAATGAAAAGAATGAGCTCACAACAGAAATAAATATGGAAAAATGTAATTCTCAGAAGTCTGATCAACTTCAAATATGGGAATGCATATCCATAAATGACGTCAAAAATATGAAAAAATTGAAATTTAATAAAAGCGAAAATATAGAAGAAAAAGATATAATTATTGAAAATAATATTGTGCACATAGGACGTAATGATAATTCATCGAAACCAGATTCGACTATGAAGAAGTTACATACCCAAAATATGAATAAAGAAATTAATAATGAAATTAATAAGCTAGCAAGATTCAGCGATAACTCAGCGAAACTAGATTCGATTCTGAGGAAACTGATATCTAAAATGAAGAAAGAAAATATAAAAGAATTAGCGCTATCAAATAATGATGAAATATTTAAAATATATACAAAAGAAGAAATAAAAGAAGCATATGCCAAAATAAAGATAAATAACAAAAGTCCTCAACTAAAAATATTAATATACAATGCCCCAACAAAAGTAACAGATGCAATATTACAATACAAACTAATTGACGAATACCACAATGCCACACACGCAGGCCATTTAGGAATTAGAAAAACTATCATCAAATTAAAACAAAAATATACTTGGAAAAACATGTCAAAAATGGTAAAGAAATTTGTGTCATATTGTGACAAATGTACGAAAAATAAACAAACCAAACACATTAAGGAACCCCTTACACTAACAGACACCCCAAACAATTAGTAGGACCTCTTCGTATTTCAAATGACTACCGATACATTTTAACCATGCAGTGCGAACTGACAAAATTTGTCATTGCTCACCCAATGCCGACAAAAGATGCACTTACAACAGCCAAAACACTTGTTGAACAATTTATTTAAAATACGGACAATTTAAAGTACTTAAGTCAGATAGAGGAACAGAATTTAAAAATGAAATAATGAGTAACATATGTGCATTACTAGGAATAAAACAAAATTTTTCAACACCTTATCATCATGAAACACTAGGATCAATTGAAAGAAATCACAGGGTACTTAACGAATTTCTATTAACAACCGCAAATGATTATGAGTGGGATAAGTGGATTCCATATTTTACTTTTGCCTATAACACGGCACCTCACATTGACACAGGCTACTCGCCATATGAATTAGTATACGGAAAATTACCATCCCTACCATCTGACATTGTAGACAACAATACAAAATTTTATAACTATGATGACTACGCACAAGAACTACGACTCAAATTACAATTTACACTAAAAAGAGCTAGAGACTTATCAACCAAAGAAAAAGAAAATAGAGTAATAAACAATAAATATGAAAATAGACTTAATTTAAAGATAGGAGATTTAGTACTAGTTAAAGTAGAAAATAGAAAGAAAAATCAAAGCCCATACAAGGGACCTTATAAAATATTAAGTAGAAACGGTGTAAACACTACAATAGAATATGAAGGAAAACCAAAAGAAATACACAACAATAATTTGAAACCCTATAAAAATTTATAAATATAAATTCTAAGATAATTATATATGTAAATATATATGTAAATAAAAATAAAATTCATAAGAATGCTATTAATATAAACTGTAAAAAAAATAATATATACTAAACAAAATTTTATCTGTAATCAAATAAAATTATAAAAAAAAAAAAAAAAAAAAATTTATAACTTAGGCTCAAAATAATCAAACATATTTTATACATTTTTAAAATTTTATTATATACCAAAATAAATCTATTTATATTTTATATTTTTCTTATACAATAAAACATTATTATTTTAAGAAAATCATATACATTAAAAACATTTTTTAAATATTGTAACTTTACTATGAGAATGGTAAGAAAAATTACTTACATAATTTTTCTCTTAAGGGTGAGGGTGTAGTGTACCTCACTTACTGTAATACACTGTATCATAATATACTTGCATTGCAACACAGTTCATTGTAATTATTAACAAAACGCTTACTGTATTAAATTTAAATGACACACTTTTGTTTTCATTACAAAATTATTCTATTATAGATGGTCAGCAAAAGTAAAGACATAAAGAAACACAAAAATAATAAAATGTAAAATAGTAATAAGTAGAGTAAAACACGGAATAAATCAGATTTTAATGAATGAACATAAACCGGCAATAACTTGCCTTGTTTAATTATTGAATTCTCACTTTTTCTGGCAGTTCCTTTGAACGCCTAGTTATAAGCTGGACCCCCTGTACAGCTGGATAAAAATAATAATTGGGCTATAAAACTTCTCAGCACACTACATACTAGTTACACATCCATATTAACACACAACCTTTACATTATGATTTGAAATACCTCTTGTACCAAAAAATCACAGTTGAAGAGCCACATAATCGTTCAGATCCTGTACAGTGCCATAATTGCCAAAAATATGGCCATACAAAAACATACTGCAATTTACCCTCTGTTTGTGTTGTGTGAGGCGAATTACACGGCACTGCTAGTTGCAATAAGCTAAAAGTTCAAATTGATAAAAAAATGCAGTAATTGTGGAGGTAATCACACCGGTAACTACATTGGATGTCCTGTGTACTCTTTCGTCAAACAGACTATGGTGCAAAAACCTAAATTAGCTCCAGCTCAATCAGCAAACGCTTACTCCGCCACTTTTGCGCAAACGGCCAATCGGTGAATTCCCGTGTTTCATATGCCGATGCTGCTAAGACAAATTCTATTCCATCACAAAATGTTTCACCACCAAATAATTCAACAAATGCAAACTCAAGCTTTAATTTCAGTCGCCTTGAAACCACTATTTATAATCTGGTGCAAACTATAAACAACAAATATGACTAGCATGATGAAGGAAATGCTTCGAATGCAAACTAATACTTCAAGCATTAGTTAACAAATCGTGAACATGTTAAAAATATGTTTCTGGAACTCAAACGGCATTCGCCAACATAAAAACGAACTTGAGCACTTCCTCATGGAAAAAATATTGATATAATGTTGATCTCTGAGACTGATTTGACTTCGGGAAGCCTTTTTAAAATTTATGGCTACACTATATATGATTCAAAGGACCCGAGAGGAAGAGCATGCGGTGGATCAGCGATTCTAATGAAGTCAAGACTCAAGCACTATGTTCTTGATAACATTTGTGAAGAACACCTACAAGCAACAAATATTGGCATTGAACATTTTTGTAAAAATTTCGTGATATCATCAATTTACTCCCCTCCCAGATTTTCCATCACCGAGGATCAATACGAGAATTTCTACAAATCCCTTGGACCTTGTTTTATAACAGCTGGCGACGACAATGCAAAATATACGTTCTGGGGTTCGCGTCTTATTACACCCAGAGGTCTAGCGTTGTTCAACAGAATTGCAAAAATGGACTTGGACGTCATTTCGAGTGGGGAGCCCACTTATTGGCCTACTGCCATACAAAAAATTCCGGATGTCATATATTTTGGCGTCATGAAAAATATCTAGGGATTTAGTTCAAGTTGAAGCTTCTCTAGATCTCTCATCCGACCACTCTCCCACGATCGTTACAATTTGTAGCCCAGTGAAGAAGAGCTAGAAGGGAATGGCAATAGCGCAGATCACACCAAAATAAAATTAGATTTAAAGAGTGTACGAAACGACTCCAAGAGTTGCTTGCATCTGAGAAAACTGCATCTCTTAGAAATTATCTTGAAAGTCTCGATGGCACACCAGCATCTAATTACTCCTTGTGGCGCGCTACTAAAAAGGTTAAAAGACCCTTTGAGTTTAAACCACCTCTGCGCACATATACGGGAGGTTGGGCAAGAAGCGATACTGAAAAGGGTAAAATATTTGCTGAGCATTTAAAGACCGTATTTAACCCAAATACATGTACTGGTGTTGCTGATTTGCCGAGTGTAGTTCCTCTACCCCCATCAGCCTTAAAGTTTAAGATGCGTGATGTACATAAACTAATTGCTGAGCTCAACCCGAAGAAATCTCCAGGTATTGATTGAATTAGTAACAAGATGCTGATGAATCTGCCTCGCACTGCAACTAGAATCTTATTATTTATTTTTAATGCCATATTACGACTAGAGTATTATCCACACAGCTGCAAGCTTGCCAAGGTTAAATGATTCCTAAGCCGGGCAAACATCTTACCAAAGCTGAGTCATACAGGCCAATAAGTTTACTATCAACAATATCAAAGCTTTTCGAAAAGCTGCTCATGACAAAATTGTCTCCAATTCTAACTGATAGTGGGTGCATACCGGACCATCAATTTGATTTTAGAAGTCAGCATAGCACCATTGAACAAACGCAAAGATTGGTTCAATTTATAAGAAGAACATTTGAAGAAAAGAAGTATTGTTCTACTCTGTTTATTGATGTTTCTCAGGCATTTGATGAAGTATGGCACGAAGGCCTAATTTTAAAATTAAAAACATATCTACCAATAAATTTTCTAAAGCTATTTAAAGTTATATTATCTCCCGGAAATTCATTGTTGGGGAAGGAGACTTCATGAGTGTGCCCGAATCTGCCGGTGGGCCTCAGGGGAGTATACTGGGCCCAGTTTTGTTTTTGGCATATACTTGTGATATGCCTGTTTGCTCTAAAATCCATACATCTACATTTGCCTATGATACAGCCTTCTTCAGCATGCATGAAAACCTTCACGAGGCATCCCGATATCTTCAGGAACATATTACCCAGCTGTAACTAAGGTTGAAGTTATGGAGAATTAAAGTAAATAAACAGAAGTGTGTGCAGCTAACATTTACTCTACGAAAATATACTTTTTCCCCCATTAGAATCAATAATCATATTGGTCCTCAACATTCACATGTAAAATACCTTGGTATACACCTTGATCGACGGCTTACATGGAAACAACACATTGATTCTAAGCTAACACAAATGAAACTAAAATTAACTCAGGTACATTGGCTGATTGGTAGAAATTCAACTCTCAGACTAGACCGCGAACGTCTGACGGAGTTCAACTATGGGGCACTGCTTCAGCTTCCAATGCCGAGAGAATACAACGAATGCAAAACAAAATTTTACGTATGATAACATCGGCTCCATGCTACATCAAAAATTCAAATATACATCGTGTTTTGAATATGCCAAGGGCTCTTATACTCAGCACTCCAAATGGGACTACTTGAAAATACTTTTTTTTCCTTTTTGATTATCACCACTTATGTATTATTTATAACTATCACTAAGTTTATGTCCGTAAGCACAGCTAAATTCCGCTAATCGATTGTTCGCTATGAAGGTACCACGAGAACTGATTATGAACTAACAATAATATTCAAATCTTAAATATAAAATATAATTATAAGGCCCGACCACTGTAGGACATAAACTTATAGCGATTTTTTTTCTGACAAATATGTTGCATATATGTTACATGTTTTAATTTCTGTGTTCGTTTGTACAAAATATACAACTGTGGAAAAAATGTTTAATTTCTTTTCTGAATATGTTGCATGAAAAACATGTAAATATGTTACATATGTATTTTACCCTCACTTTATTCAAGGTGTACATACTGCCATTTTTTCCAACTGTGGTAACGAAGGTTTTATTTTGCATGTCATGCTTATAATTTCGAGAGAAGGTTTCTTAAATACAAAATATAAAAATTATTATTATAAAAACTAATATAAATAAATATTTATTTAAATATTGTGGCTGCTTTCATTTTTTAGACGTAATTAGTGATGCCAATGTGTGCTTAAATTCATAAAAGTGTGCGCAAAACCTCTCAAATATCCTTAAAAACCTCTACATTACAGTACATTAATGATAAAATGTAATCGTTGTAAATAAAAGCAACTAATTTTGTTCGATTGTAGATTAGAATATGTAGCACTTTGAGTGATTCTAGATAACATTTAAAAATGTTACATATGTTTAGTGTAACATATTTTTTTCAGAAAAGAAATCGCCATTATTTACAACGATTACATTTTATCATTAATGTACTGTAATGTAGCGGTTTTTAAGGCTATTTGAGGGATTTTGCGCACACTTTTATGATTTTTAAGCACACATTGACATCACTAATTATGTCTAAAAATATGCAGTCACAATATTTAAATAAATATTTATTTATATTAATTTTTATAATAATAAGTTTTATATTTTGTATTTAAACGCCGTTACTCGCACGGGGTAGAAATTACACCCCACGACATATTATGTTTTATATATCTTTTTTCCAATAGGTCTTGTTCACAGGTTTTTTAATAGCTAAATATAATGAACTATCTCATCATATGATGGATGCCACGTCCTTTTTAGTCGTATTTTGTAGAAGAGCGAGCACCTTCAATTTTTGCTGTGGTGTTTTTGCACCTCGCGACTAACCGCGTTACTAGAAATAAGCACAAATTTAGTACAATTACACGTAGTATGTTAAACTGAACAGATATAATGGTTTTGTTACTTTGTTTTATAATCTAGCTAAAGTTGAATTGTTAAATATTTTTTTTGAATTCCATTGCACTGAGTAATCAGGAAAGAAAAAACACAAGCGCGAATGAGTGAATTTAATTTGCGCACAAAATTTTGCCAAAAATTTATGTGCAAAAGTCACATTTATAAGATTTGCCCAGATTGCAATAAAGCTTAATTTTTCTTTTTTTTAGAATATTCTTTATGTTTTTTAAAATAAAATAATATTTTTACCAATAAAAAAAATTAATTTCTTATGTTAAATAAAATGATTCTAAAAATCACGTATTATATGCATATTTTCTGACCTTTCTTTTCGCTACAAATTTTTCAATAAAAATGTTATTTGTAACTTAGGAAATGCTTTTATGTGTAGAGTTTAGGCTTTTTTTCGACGAAAGTTTTTATATTGAACCTCTATTTGCTTACGGTTGTGAAAAAAATAAGCATTTTATCTTGGGGTGTAAAAAGCAAACCGCGAGTAACGGCGTGCAAAAACAAGTGCGCGAGTAACGGCGGGTTAAGAAACCTTCTCTCGAAATTATAAACATGACATGCAAAATAAAACCTTCGTTACCACAGTTGGAAAAAATTGCAGTATGTACACCTTGAATAAAGTGAGGGTAAAATATGTAACATATTTACATGTTTATCATTCAACATATTCAGAAAAGAAATTAAAAATTTTTCCCACAAATGTATATTTTGTATAAACGAACACAGAAATGTAAAACATGTAACATATATGCAACATATTTGTCAAAAAAGAAATCGCGATAAGTTTATGTCCGACACTGGTCGGGCCTAATAATTATATTTTATATTTAAGATTTGAATACTTATTGTTAGTTCATATTTGAAG
The DNA here is from genome assembly GCA_949987645.1 of Tachina grossa. Lineage (NCBI taxonomy): Eukaryota > Metazoa > Arthropoda > Insecta > Diptera > Tachinidae > Tachina > Tachina grossa. The sequence goes on along the minus strand of OX465278.1, from coordinate 81,121,289 downwards.
ATACAATAAATAAATACATGCATTAAAAAAAAATTTACATGGTATGAATTGATTTTATTCATTGTAATTGTCATAAGCAAAGAACGGAATGTCCTACAGTAAATTTCTTGGTACGCTTTTGTAGAAAATTTATATAAAGTTATATAAAATTTTTTGTTAAGTAAGCTGGATCAAAAGTTATTTACGGTCAAAGTAAAATTTACCCTAAATTTACGCGATTTTTCAAGAAAACAGCAGAAATATTATGTTATTTCAGAAAATTTCATCAAACTTTCATACAAAATACAGGCAGGACTCTTAGAAAGAGCCAAAAATTAGCTTTTCGTTGTAATAGAGAAAAATAAAACAATTTTATACATTTTTCAATTTAATTTAGCCATAGCTGTAATAAGTAAATTTAATGAAAAAGAAAAATATTTTTTTTCAGCTTTAGTTTGAATTTTAAATTTTTTATAGAGCGTTCAATTTTCTACAAAAGCGTACCAAGAAGTTTGCTGTAGGGCATTCTGTTCTTTAGAGCCATTTCACACTATGCCTTTTTAGCCTGCCTTATATTGACAATTTTCTTTTAAGCCCCCTACGAAAAGTCACGCACATTTACAGTAAGGCTTTTTTATTCATGCCTTTTTGTTATTTATGTATGCGCTTAATGCTGATAGTACGAAAAAGGCAGAGAGAAGTGTCATAAATCCCCTCGAATTTTCATTTCGTGCCTTTTGTTTTACCCCGCAAGCTTCTCACCACCTCTTACCAATAAACTAAAATAGCCTGCCTGCACATGCAAGTAGAAAAGGCACAGTCTAAATTGCGTCTTAAGGCAGAATTACCCGACTGTAAATGTAGAACTGTAAATGTAAATGTGTCAGCTGATCGAATCTGTTGCATGAAAAGCTATGCAAACGCTTACCTGACTGAAATGGCACGTAAATGTAACGTCTGAACCTGCAGAAAATAGAATTTCATGACGACGTTACGTGAAATTTGTAGACAGTGATGGGATGCATTTATATTGAATGAGAGTGTGGCACAATATCCCTGATTTGGTTTCTTTTAATAGTTTAAGTTTTTGAGTGGTTAATTTGTATACGTACATGGCATATATAATAAATTTAGTTTTCTAAAAAAGTTTTTTTTTATAAAATCTAATCAGAGTTTGCCAACCGTATGTGTTTATTTTTTGTTAATATACATACATACACATATGTATATGTACATATCTATGAATTTGTAAAATATACATACATATGTGCATACAAACATACATTCAAGCGTACAAAAAACTATTTTTATTTAAAAATAATAACAATAAAAATAGGTACGTATAATCAAAATAATTATAGTGATAATAAAAATATAAATATTTTTTATAATTATAATACGTTGTAATGTAAATATATATGTATATACGAGTATGAAGCTTAAATTGTAATTTCACTAAATGTCAAAATCATTACAATGTTTGTAAGTATAAAGTAATGATTTGGTACCGTTTAAATAATGTTGGTACTTTTTCCATGCAATCAAAAATAATGTGAAGATGTTGAACTCTCATCAATGTTTCGAGCAGCTGTTTTCCATTTGATATGATTTTTTTATACTGATAAACACCCAGCAAACAAAAAGTCCTGTATATGTACATGTGTATGTATTTTTGTTAAAAATTATACATATGTATATTTTTTGTAAATAAAACTAAATTATTATGAGTAGGTACGCACATTAATAAGAAAAGGTTTAAACGAGAAAGTAAAGATTTTATTGAAGTGCTACTGCAAGCATACACATTCTTGGAAATTAAAGAGCTAAATACTTCGTCTTTCCGATAAAGTTGCTCAAAATCTGTTCAAATAATGTTCTCAAAATCTGCTCTGGTCAGCGATGCCAACTTGGTGCTTTTGGCACTATTCTTAGTGCTTTTTGAAGACTCAAAACGCCAAATTTTGAGCGTTAGTGCCAAAATAAGAAAAAGCACTAATTAGTGCTTTTAAGAAATTTGTGTATTTCTTAAAAGTATTTTAATAATTACTCGGCGTATTTATTTTTTCAGTGTAAAGCATACATTTCATATATATATATATATATACATATATTTCATTAAATGGAGAATAGCTAAGAAAATTTTAAACATTATTAAACTTCACATTAACTCACGTTATGGATTTTCAGTCGTTTTTCACGAAAGTGCTTTTTACGCTATTTAGATATCAAAATTACGCTATTAAGTGCTTTTTTTAAGTGTTGATGTGCCTTTAGAGCCAAAAAAGTTGGCATCACTGGTTCTGGTAATGTACAACAGTGATGCCAGAATTCTTCCACCAAAAATGGCTAAAGGTAGACAAAAAATGGCTAAAGGTAGACAAAAATGGCCAAAAAATGGCTAAAAACTAGATGAAAAATGGCTAAGCGAAATCGAATGCAAAAATCATGAACTTTATCAAAAACAAGAAGGTATTTCATATATTGTTTTTTAAGGCAAATCGGGAACTTATTTAAGTAAATAAAAACAATAAACTGAAGTAATAAATAAAATAAGTTTTCTTCAGGTAATAAAAAAATGCGCATATAGTGCAAACTTAAAATACTTGCATTACGCCTTCTATTTATTTGTACATTCTGCTATTAACCTAGGGCTTACACGTGCAAGTGCAAGTTCGAAAAACTCAATACACTCAAACTCTTTTACTAACACAACTACACTTTCGGCACTTGCAGTCTACTTCCAACTCAACTGCCAAGGAATTTTACAAGACAGTGACTTGTTTCACTTGCAGCAAGTAAATGGAAAGTTAGCTAACAGTGTTGCCCTATTAATACTTTAGTAGAAATTAACTGTATTTCAGTGTAATGTTATATGAGTTTTTACTAATTTTAAATACATTTTAAAGCTAATTTAATATATATTTTCTTAAATATTCATAAATCAAGCGGTTAGTGAAATTTTTAGACATAAATAACATTAAAATAACACGAATTAATTTCAATACTATCTGGTTCCCCCAAAATTAACCTTTTTTATGTTATGGACAACTCTGCAATAAAAGGCAAACATGCAAGTTGCAAGACAGTCAGGCATTTGTGTGAAATTTTCGTTGATAATACGTACACAGAGCTTGCATGCAAGGTACTTGCATGTGTAAACGCAGGGTAAGTCCTTAAATTTTTGCGATACTAATCCATTCCTTGCGAAATTTTTGTTTATACTTTTTATTAACTTTCTATTTTTTAAACTTTCATTTAAACTTTTATTTTTCTTGATATTTTCACTCTTGTAAAACAAATATGAACCTTGTTTGATTGATATCATAAACCACCAATTATGTAGAAACGACAACTTATAAACACCTCGCAATGATTATAAGAATGCAGTAGCAAATCTTATTGTTACCAATTGAGCCATCTCTTTCATATAAGCGCTTTTAAACTGCTGGAAAGTTTGAATCGGGATTTATAGATATTAATGCGAAACAATAACATATTACTCTTTTTTGTTTTTTTAGTAGTTAATTAATGTTCCCATGTTCCGAGTTTAAATTTTTTGTGAAAAATCAGAAACAAATTTCATGTTTGGAAAAATAGCTAAAAAATAGCTATATTAAAATAAAAATGACTAAAAAAATAGCAAATAGCTAAACTCACTTTTCTTCCGGCTAAATGGGATGAAAAATGGCTAAATTTAGCCAGAAAATGGCTAAATTGGCATCACTGATGTACAATAACAAATATTACGGTTGAGCGTTACAGCTGCTATTAAAATTATTATAATTGAGTTCATTTAAATAAAATAATAATAATAATAAAAGGTGTTATTCAAAAACTCAATTAGTTATTTTCCAACAGGCTAAATCTTGCCATCAAAAGAAAGTAAATTAAAATAGTTTCAGCGAAATTATTAAAAAATCTATTTTATATATTATTTACTTATAAGTTCTAATACATACATACATACTCGTATGTATGTCCGTGTACATATGTATGTACATTTTAATCAAAATGAATTTCATGAATTTTAATATTATACATAGTATATGAACTTTCGCGTTTGACTTCAAATAACTCGCAATTTAAAATCAAAAATGCGTGTTTGCTGGGCACAATGCAATTAGTATGTATGTGTGTGTGCACAAAGAAGTTTTTTTTTGTGTCGAAAACACATGACACGTTTTTAAGTATTCTATAAGCGCTCAAACGTTTACATTTACATTACATTTACCTTACATCTGCGATTTCTACAGTCGGGTAACGGAGCCTTTAGTTATGACAATCAGATTGAATACAATCAATTCATACCATGTAAATCGTATGGGAAATCGAAAAGTGTGATGCGCAACATCTCATCATTAATATTATGAGCTGATATTTTAACAGGTCTATTTTTTACCTAAACAAGATTTTGAAACCTGAGAAAAAAAACGATGTTTGATTTTTAGAATAACCCTAACGTACATACATATCAGAGAAGCGCAATGAGTAGTGAAAAAGTGAGTAGAGTTGAATCGTGATTTATAATTTCTTGTACTTATGCGCACTTATACTTACTGCAATGTTGTCTGTGAATCATATTCACTCGAAAGTTTGAAGCTCTCATCGCACTCATACTTAGCCAGATTTATGACGTTGTTGATTTCGCCTCTCATGAACTCAATATTTATAGACGATATAAAATAAGTATTGTATGGCAAAGTCAACTTCGTATACGAGCATTAAAATACTCATTATGAGGTTATGTGTTTGCTCATTATGAGGTTAAAAATATGTTTTTATACACTCTATACTGTTGTAGTTGTACTATATGGATGAAATGTATGAGCTGAATCAATGCAAGTAGTATGAGGTGATTTATGAGTGCGAGTGTGGTATGAGTATGATGTCGACGTCGCATTCATATCCTCTAGTCAACCTAGAATCATATGTCTCTATGTCAATACTCTTTCTCCAGCGACAATTGCACTAGTCAAAATGTCGACAACTTTCCATTTATGCGCGAGTAAAGATACGTTAGAGACGACAGTTCTAGTGTATTTCTGGTGATATTGTCAATGAACGCGTCAATAGTTTGTTTTTCTTTTTTATTATGTTGTGCAATAATATTAAATAAATATATGTAGACGAGGGTCACTAAAATCTACGAGTGAATCTTCGGTTCAAATATCTCCATATGGACCTAAAAGAACTACCTTCTCAATAGTGCTAAAGTCTACTGATAGATTTTGAATGACAACCCTATGTTATTTGTCGATAGGCATTTGCATTGGCTGGGGTACACCTAGTCAGTAGCACTATTGACAATGTCACTAGAATATTACTATAAGTTTACTTTTGACAACGAGAGAGGATATATCGATATTGTAGACTAGAGCCCCTAAAATTTACTACTGAATCTTTGGTGCCAATGTCTCCATGTGGTCCCGAAAGAACTACTAAGTCAGTAGTGCTATAGTCTAGTGATGGATTTTCAATGACAAGCTAATGTTAAATGTCAAGAGACGAATACATTGGCTGGGATGCACCTGTTCAGTAGTGCTACTGACAACGTCACTAGTAAATCACCACAATTTCACTATTCGCACTTTCTATTGACATTTAACATTAGCTTGTCATTGAAAATCCACAACTAGACTGTATGACTACTGACTAAGTAGTGCTTTTGGGACCACATGGAGACGTTGACACCAAGGAATCACTAGTAAATTTTAGGGAGTTTAGTCTACAATATCGATATTTCCTCGCTCGTTGTCAATAGTAAATTTATAGTGATTTTCTAGTGACATTGTCAATAGTGCTACTGATATTTGAACCAAAGTTTCACTAGTAGATTTAAGTAACCCTGGTCTACATACATATATTTATTTAATATTATTGCACAGCGTAATAAAAAAGAAAAACAATCTATTGACGCGTTCATTGACAATATCACCAGAAACACACTAGAACTGTTGTCTCTAACGTATCTTTACTCGCACATAAAAGGAAAGTTGTCGACATTTTAACTAGTGCAATTGTCGCTAGAGAAAGAGTATTGACATAGAGACATGTGGTTCTAGGCTGGCTAGAGGGTGCTTTTAAATGATGTCACTTATATTTAAAATTTTATGAGTCAGTATTTATAGCAAAACCAGATTCATTGCCAATCACTGATACATATATAGACGCACGGCAGTGCGCCAGGCCAAGTTCCGGCCAATGCACGCAGTGTGTATATTTACAGGAAGCCATTCGAGCTGTTTTTACCCCCCTCATAACTCTGTTCATCGCGACCGTAAAATTATGAAATTTAAATCATAATTAGAATAAATTCATGTAACCACACATGCAAAGTTTCAATAAAAGGTTTTGGAGATATGGAGGTGCAAAAAGTGCATATTTTAAGTCATACTCACTGACTCACTGATCACTCATCAAATTGATGAAGCACTTCCGCTATAGGTAGAGAGCTAAGATTTGGTACACGAGTAGATCTAGGTGAGCAATGAACCAGAAAAATCTGAAAACCCTAAAATTTAAACCAAGGGGGCGGGGCTTCGCCCATAAAAATTAAAATCTAAGCTAGTGAGCTAAAATTTGCTATGGAGCTAGGTCTAGGCGAGCAATAAACTAAAAAAATTTCAAAATCCGAACATTTTTGCCAGGAGAGCGGGGCTACGCCCATAAAGGCTAGAATTAAAAAAGCAAATCTAAGGCGCTTAATGAAAGTTATTTTATTGAAATTCGGCATACATAATGCAATAATGCAAGAAAAAAAAATTTCATTAAAAAAGTGGGCGTTGACACTATCATACAATTTCAACCTCATTTTCGGTGTACTACGGCTCAGCATATTTAGATATACTATTTCTGTATGTATTATAATCAGTTTGCTCCGAAACTCGACACGAATAATAAACACTTGCCGAAAAAAATCTTGAGTTTGGAAAAGTGGGCAGGGTTACGCCCATAAATATTAAAAATTAAAAGTTGCGCTATGGAGCTGAAATTTGATACACGAGTAGGCCTAGGTGAGAAACCAACTAGAAAAATCTGAAAACCTGGAAATTTAAGTCAGAGGGGCGGGGCTACGCCCATAAAAGTATAAAATTAAAAGTTGCGCTTATGAGCTTAAATTTGATACATAAATAGGGCTAGGTGAGAAACCAACTAGAAAAATCTGAAAACCCAAAATATATTACCAGAATGGGCGGGGATACGCTACTATTGTTTGAACCTGAAAACTTGCAGCCTTGTTTATAAATCTTATTAAGGCTTTTTAAGAAAAATTTCTTATGAAAATTTGTCTCAAAATTCCTTTATAAAGCCTTAAAAAGTTTTGTAAAACAGCTATATTTAGTTAGCAGATTATCTAGAAATTATATGACAACCTTACGATTACAAATTTATATAATGCATAGCATATTTCAGTGATAGGTATTGTGCCCAACAAGAACTTGGTCAAAATTTATATCTCACTACTTTTAATGGCCGAACTTTTTTATAGGAACTTGGCCTTTTTTCACATTTATGTTTTCGTGAGGATATACTATACATGAGTATATGAAATTAATTTTTATGTTTTACCTTTAATTATTATTGTTTTAAAGTACTTACATGAACTTTTAACCATTTTTTAATAAAGCAATCTAAAATCAAAACTTTTGTACAATAATTTTCTTACTTAAAAAAAGGTTGACCGGGTCTTTCATAATTTCAAATATGCGAACTGTTCGAAAACAGGTTTCAAGAAAAAGTCGAATAATCGATCACCCTACTTTTATTGCTTCTTCCGACAACCAACCTAGAACGTTTTTTAATTATTACTGGTGATTTTAATTAGTAATTTTAAAACAAATAATTACAGGAAATTTTAATGGTATTACTACGGGTGTCATAACACCACTTCCATGAATTCAAATTTTGTGTACAGCATTTTGTATATGATACCATTATGAGTTAAATACATATTTCTTGTCACTGTTAAGAAGTCTTTGAAAGCTTTTTTATGTTTATTTGCAAGCCGCATATAAGATATAACACCAAAATTGTCAATAATTTATTTTTTAGGGTGCGAAAGCCGAGCCGAGATTGTCAGTGCGATGAAGATTGTCAGTGCGATAAAACTGATTACATACAAGTCAATACAAATAAGATTGTGTATAACACAGTGAACGCCGACAAGAGCAGAGAGCAAAGCCGATGAGTGCGAGAAAACAATTTCAAAGCGTTTTTCAGCGCCGAAAACATTGTTTATGTTTACTTTTTAGCGTGCAGTCGTGTTTTTTAATGTTTTAAAAATAATAAAAAATGGATATCGATGAAAAATTATGAAATTCACCAAATTCATTCCTTTTTAGTGTAATTGGATTTTTTCCAATTTCTTTTGTGTTAATAATTGCATTAATCACACTAGGAGAAGCAGAATACTCTTCATCAGATGAATACATTACCTTGTAAAGCAATTTTATAAACACATTTGAACAACAAGACTAAATGACATAAAAGCAAAACACATGGAATAAACAGAATTTCAGAGCTGATTCTCGCATTCGCACCCTTAGACAAGTTATTTCGGCAGCTACCGAGACTTAATTTGATCTTTTATTAATTATGTTATTTTTGATGTGTAAACATCTATACGCTGGGGGTAAAAATCTTTTGACTTTGATTTCTTTGCTGAGATTTCTTTGCTTTTGCTTTGCATTGTCAAATCGGTGTGAGCTATGTATGAGTGTATTAGGGCTAATAAATCAGTGCAAGTTAATCTCTATTTTTGGTTTAAAATGTGTTTAAACTAGTAAACCTTTAAATCAATACAGTATTTAAACCATCTGTAAACGCATAAAATTGGACGTTTAAACTACCAATACAGGCCATATGGTTTTGTTACTTACAGGCCATATGTTTTGCATTGAAAGAGCTTTCAACTTTTTTCCAAACCTCCTATTTTTCTTCAGATCTTGTTCGACCTGTTTTCTTACACTCTAGTGTTATTTTATACTATCCTACTTCGCCAACCATACACATAATTCCTTTCTTGGTACAATTTGGCGACATATAAACGAAATTTCCTTAACTTTTTTGTCTTTTTGATTGGGCAACGAATTGATAGCCTGCTGCAAAACAGCTGTTTTTGACATTTGTTCTAGTGCTGCCACAATATTATTTTTTTAACTACACATAAAGTATGGTTCACTGATTTACTCCTGTTTAGTTTAAATTACAAATAAATTTGTGTTTAGTTTAACTGAACCAGTTTTAAACTTTGACTGATTTATTAGGCCTTAGTGTTTGAAAGCAATACCAAGCAAAAACAAGTCGACCGGCTCGAAGCCGACGGTGCGCCGCCGCCGGTTATTTTTCTGTATATTTCCGTACACCAAAGGTGAAAATGAACCGTAAGAGCTACGGACTTGAAATTTGGACACAATATGTAGACATTTGGCCACTACAACAACAAATACATGAGAGTTAAAAACTAAAGGGTGTTCCAAAACGAGCAACGAAAAATGTTAAAATCCCATGTAATATACATACAATTGTATGTACATATATACAATTGAAATTTTAAAAGTTAGTGTATTTTTATACAGACTACAACAATTAACACTAAATTTAAAAAATTTAAATCAATCGGTGTTCCATCAGTTAATGCAATTTTGACTTTGTAATTTTGACAACTTGCTGTATCTTGGAAACCGTAAGAGTAAAACTCTTGAAATTTTCAAAAACGGTAAAACTAAAAAATCAAAAAAATATAAAATCGCCAAATATAAAAAAATCGCCAAAACGAAAAAAAGCACCAAATTAAAAAAAATCTCTAGGACTAAAATAAATCGCAAAAAAATGCAAAAATCGCCAAAATTAAAAAAATCCTTAAGTCCCTATTTACACTATGCAAGTCTTATTGCTAAGCTGATTAGTTTATTAGGTGAGTGAGACGGAGGGAAAGGAAGCGTTGCTGTTCCCCTCGTCTCTCTCTCGCTGAAACTAATCAGTTTAGCAATAAGACTTGCACAGTGTGATTTGGGACTATACAAAAAAATCGCCAATATGAAAAAATTGTCAAAATGAAAAAATCGTCTAAACAAAAAAACCCCAAAAACAGACAAAAATCGCCAAAATGAAAAAAAACAGAAAAAATCGCCAAAATTAAAAAATCGCCAATATGAAAAAAAATTACAAAAATTAAAAAAACCCAAAAAGAGGAAAAAAAACGCTAAAACGAGAAAAAAGCGATAAAACTGAAAGAAATCGTTTAAACTGAAAAAATTAAGAAAGCTTAATCAAAAACAAAAAAAAATGATCAAAACCGAATGTGCGCGAGTCAAAGTCGCACTTTACTGAATTTATTTTAATTGCAATGCTGTGTACGCAACAACAAGAACAGCAACAACTAAACGATGAACAACAGGAATTAAAAATTAAACAGTAAAAGTAAAGGCATTTACCATAGATGAGCACTGCAGTACCACTAAAGTTTCAATAAAAACAATAAAAAATGTTTAACAAGTAAATTTTTACTGATTACTAAAATTATTTTCTACAATTTTTATAAATTGCCTGAATGATTTGTTAAATGATGAGATGCATTGAATTTTCAGTAATCAGTAATGCCCGTATTCATAATGAAATTCTACCAAGTGGCTAAATGTTTTTCATACAAAAGTTTCAAAATTTGAATGAAAAAACTTTGCCACTTGCTACGGCCCTACGATTTTACTAGTAATGCAAATTAAATTTCATTAGCAGTAAAAATTTACTGAATTTTTTTAGTAATCAGTAAATTTACCGCTTACTGCAATTTTGAATGCAGTACATATACATATACTGCAGTGTGCCCATTTACTACCCAAATAAGTTTAATAAAACAAACAAAAACCAACAAATTCAAATGTATTTACAATATTGAAAGTTTTGATACTTTTAATTAATTTAAAAAAAAAGATACTAAAAGCATAAGCACTTCCAACTTAAAAAAATTTCATTACTTATTAAACTTATTATTATACATTATTAAACCACCAGCAAATAAATTTCAAATTAAAATAAACTTGAGACAATATGTCGAATAATAAATTTCTTAAATGTTAAATTTAGATTTTATTTTTCAATTTGCCTTATAATTGTTTTTATTGTTATCCAATGGATTTCTAATTTTATAAAGGTGTAGAAAAATAAAATAGATTCAAATCGAATATAAATTATTTGCTGGGTTTTTTGTATTAGTTTCTAAGCCAACTACGCTTATTTTTCTTTTGTGATTTTCAAAAATATTATTATTTGTGAATTCTCAAATAGTTCTTGAAAGTCTGTGCATAAGGTAAGAGGTTTGTGACTATTCAAAATGTGTGGTTGAAGTCTACTGATGATTTGTTACAGCAACAATGAAATATATAGACAACGCTGAACCACCAGCAAATAAATTTCAAATTAAAATAAACTTCTGACAATATGTCGAATAATAAATTTATTAAATTTTACCCTGTAATTGTTATTTTTAAAAAGAAAAGGCATCTTTCTGACAATTATTCGTTTGTTTATACCAACAAAATACATGTGTTTTTGGTGTTGTATTTTTGTTGTAGTATAATTGTATCATGATCAGCGTTGTCAACTTGGTGCGTTTTGCACCATTTTGGGTGCTTTTTGAAATTTTTTGTGCAAAAAAATCCTTAGTTGGTGCGTGGTGCGCTTTTTTTAAATTTCGGTGCGTTTTTTAATTTTTGGTGGCACCAATGCAAATTCAACACAACAATGGGTTAAAACCGGAAAATTCTTGTTGTGAAACTTGCCAATTACCTGATAGTGTTAACTACCAATAACAATAATGATGAAAATATTAGCTTTATTAATTTGGAATAATTGATTTTTGATCTCTTTTTAAAAAGTTTTAAACAGAATTTATAAAATTAATGTACACAAATATATCATCTTTTACAAATGAACATACTTATGTAATGGCCCTTAACTATGAAAGTTGTATAAGTCATATATTTCTTTGGTCGATATATTTAGTAGATTACATATGAACAAATAATAATATATCTCAACGTAATGCCTGTAATAATACAACGGAAAACATTGTTGCTATTGATGTTAGTGATGTCAATGTGCATTTTTCGCATATAGCTGTTTCTATGCAGGTCTCGGAAAACAGCAGCCCAAATAATAGTAAGTCGATTGATATTGAACCGTTGATTTACAAAAAACTGGATGGAAATATGAGATCCAACGTTGTTTATGGAAATAATGAGGATGTTAGTCTCGAAGTTGCGGAAAAAATGGGTGCACATTTTATCGTTCAAGACATCAGTTAGTGAGGAGCAGATTATATCGTATATTGGGGAGAAATTGGATATTTGCAGATCAGATATATCTTGCTACAAATTAGTCAATAAAGAGACATTAATAGAAAACCTAAAGTTTGTTAACTTCAAGGTCGGTATTAAAATTATTATTAAATAAATACATAAATAAATCCAAAAATATTTTTTATTATGCAACCGTTTAATTTAGAGTTGTACTAGTCTCGGTTAATATAACTTTATTATATGCGTATGACTTAGACCACTTTCATAATTACGAGTACATGTATACTATGATAGAATTAAGAAAATACTTTTCCATATACAATGCCTTTGGTAATGCCCAATGTCTTTTATGTTATCAAACCATATAAGAGGCAGTATAAATTGTTATTTAGAGACATTATTAGACTTTTCATATCAATACTGTCACATATAATGATGAGGAAAAATTAGGAAATTGTTGCAGGGGAAGAAACTAATGAAAACAAGTTATATTTTAATTAAAGAAACTTTTTCGTTTCACTGTAATTCAAATTCTGTCACCCATACAGCTGCAAAACATTTTTGGGCTTCCCTGATCTAGACTCTTCTTGAATGCCTGGGTGTAGTAGGCAGCCAGGTAAACCAACCAACCAGCCAGTAAACTTCTTATCTTATGAGCATACTTTCAATAATCATTTGAGAATTTACATAAGCTTTTTGGAAACTCCAATAGAATAAGCAAGCAGGCTCAGAAACGTATACAAAACAAGAAATGATTTATATTTGATGTACATGTATTTTATTTTCTTACAACTTATTACAATAAAAGTATTATAAGGCGAAACGATAACTAAACTCTTAATGAAGTACTTATTAAATTTATTATTTTATCCCAGCAAACAATTACACATTACCATCAGAACTACTTGCCATATAATGACTTACTTTTCTGATTGTCAAATTTCATTACTCGCTTACAAATCACATTACCTAAAATGTAAAAAAGTTATTAACAAGTTGCTAAATGAAGACAGCGATTTTTTTAGATTAAATAGATTACATAAACAAGTTTCCAATTAAAAAAAGTAACCACTTCTCAAGAATCAATTATTTTAGAATCACGCCTTGTTAAAATCAATAAGCTGGTAATCCAGTAGGGAAAAGTTTCCAATAAAATGCTTAATTCCAAACTCGATTACTTTTTTTGAAATTTTTTGCCGGGATTTTATTATATTCTTCCAATTTTATTTCAAAAACGTCGTAATACTCGCTCTTATCTCAAAAATTTCATTAGGACTGATACAAATAACTTTCATTCGGTTGACAGATAGGTACACCTTGTTTTATCTTAGGACCTCACATTAACTAAACTAAACTAAAACAGGGTATAGTTATAAGTGCCTGCACGTGATGAATTTATATCATGATCAATGAACAACTTCATATAAAAAAGGGTATAAAACATACTGTTTTTACATGAACTTGTTCATACATTATGATATAAATTCATCAGATGTGGATACAAATGGATATAAAAAATTATATACAGCCCATTTCCCACCTGCGAAAGAAAACGTTCGACTTACAATTTATATTGAAAACAACAATAAAATACGAAAATTTGTTTTTATTTTCAATGTAAATTGCAAGTCGAACGTTTTCTTTTGCAGGTGGGAAATAGGCCACTAATATTATAATTTTTTTTATTAATCGCGTTTAACCGATAATTGCGAGTAATTGCATATTTTTTAATCGTAATCGCGATTCTTTGGAAACCCTAAACACAATTATCTAAAAGATATCACATTTCAAGTTTATAATATGTATTGTGATCACTTTCATTAAAGACTTTCTTATAATATCTTTATTCTCTTTTTCTAAAATAAACTTTACAGTACAAAGCGGTGATTAGATAGATATACATATCGACGGCTTTTATTCAAATTTTTTTATTTGCAGATTTTGTAAAAATGAGTTTTTGATGCCAAACAATTCCCTGTGATGCTCTTTTCCTATGCACAGTGGCGTGAAATAAAAAAAGTGGTAAAAAGTCCGCAACTTTTGAACTAGTGAACCGATTTCGATGAAACTAATTGTTTTGAAAAGAAAAAGTGTTGAACTTTTCAGAAAGTATATTTAGGGGCACCCTGTTGTAAGACAGGATAGCTCCAAAGAGCCTCAACTGCGGTTGTCGAAATTTTTGCGGAGATTGTAACTTCTGTAAATATCGACCGATCTTAATAATTTTTTCAGCGGGACAATCAATGTTAAGAAACAAAAATTAAACATGCTTAGAGCACCATTTTATCTCTTGCAGTTTCCAAGTCTTTTGACTTGAAATTTATTTTTTAATTTTTGGCCCTGACTTTTTTTAATCGTTGGTACATAACTTCTTTATTACTTGGCAAAAATCAGTTGGTTTTGCTGTTTTTGAAAGAAAACTATATTACAATTTATACGAAATAAGATTTTTTTTGATATCTCAAAAATTGTAGCAAGGAATAATTTTGCAATTTGGATTTTTAAGAATTATGAGAATTTCGTTCTACGGCGGTGTTGTATTCATTTTCATATGAACAAATGTGTTTTATTTCTTATGTCGAAAGTTCGCACCGAAAAATTCATCGTTCGTTTCAGTTGTGTTCCTAGCAGAACTCTGAGATAGATTTATTTCTATTTTGTACGCCGACGAACGACAAAAAAACAAATTCTCTCCCAATCTCTTTACATACACAATAACCAGTGTGACCAGAATTTAAAATAAAATTAAGCTAAATCACGTATGTCTTTAATATATTTTTAGAGAATATGCAATTTGAATTAAAAAAGGCTAAAAAAGCTAAATCCGTTTTTAAGAAAGCTAAAAAGAACTTAATGAAAATTTTAAAGCTAAATCCAGAAGACATAAGCTAAATTTACCCCAAAATTAGCTAATATGGTCACACTGACAATAACCAAATTTATCAATGATAAGAGCAGAATTCGCTGAGTAAATTCGTCGTTATTGTGCTTCACACGACGAATTTACGCAGTGAATTCTTATCGACGAATTCGTCGACGTGGACGAAATTCGTCGTTCGTCCCAATTGTGTTCCTAGCATTATTCACATTTTTGTTTGGTTTATATATACATACATATACATATACACATTTTTTTTTTGAGTGTAAAATAGTTTATCTACAACGTATTTGCGAGATTTTTATACCAGTCGTATATTAAAAAAAATTCAAAAAAAAGAACTCAATTATTTTAAAACCAATTCAACTTTTCTGATGAATATTAATACGCTGATATGAAATATTTTTGCAAAATGTTTCTATCTTCACACAGTTTAACATAAAAAAGTTCGATAATTGAAATGGGAGTTTATTGCTTAAGTCAAAAATATTATAAGTTAACATATGCTACGTTTATACACGCACTATTTGCAAATAAAAATATTCGCAAATAAATTAACTCACTGTTTATACGGCATAGCAAAAGTACACAAACTTGGTAGCACTTCTATAGAAAACTTACTTATGTTTGCAAAAAAGCTGTGTAAATGTATAAAAAAACAAACAATAATTTGTTTTTATTGTCATTATTTTCTTCTATCAATGTTTTTTGTGCAATATTCTATAAATTTATTGCTTTTTATTAGCAAACATTTGTAATTGTGGCAACCTCACGCATTTTATTTGCAAATAGTGCGTTAATCGTGAATAGATTTCTGAATTAGTAAGTCGCAATAAAAACAATAATATGGCAACAATTTACAGTTTTATTTGCAAATAAGCCCTGCGCATAAACGTAGTAATAGTGTGCATATAGTATTTAAATCAGCGATCCCCCCGCATATACATTCATACTTATGTTTGTGTTGGTTGTTTGCTTTTGAGCGTAATTTCCCTGCAGAAAGTGCGAATAGTGAAAATGTACTGAGTCGCTTTTGGCTTTGTCACCAGTACTACTCTACAATTATTCCTCATACAATACTTTATGCTATAGACATTTAACATGTGCTTGTCATTGAAAATCTAGTAGAACACTAAAACAATTGACAAGGTAGTGAATTCATAGTTCTTATGAGAACATGGAGACATACCAACCAGACATTTACTGGTACATTTCTATACCTTACGTACATACAAATTTATTTATATTGACAAGTTGTTGTAAAATCCACCAGAAATACACCACATCTGTTTTCTCTATTTCTTTTATACTGACGAATAGAAGAGAAATTGTAGACAATATAACTACTACTAGAATTTTAGTGTTGACATAGAGACACTTGGCCCTAGTCTGACTGCAGGGTTATTTTTCGTTCATTCTACCAGGGTTGCCAACATTTATTTGTCTCGTAAAAATTCAAAAAAAAAAACAAAAAAATCTCCACATATGTATATTAAAACTAAAATTCCATTTATTTTTATTTGAACTCTTATGCAAAAAAAAAAATATGACGAATTTTATAAAACGAAAAGACGTTCACAAATTTTGTGTGTGTTTTGTTTTTGTAATTTATATTTTTCCATTAAAATATGTCAACGCTTAGCATTTTCGTTTTACAAAATTCGGCTCTATGTTATTTTCGGAAACAATAAATAAATTTTTATAGAAATCAATTGCCAATACTCTCAGGCTTATCGCGTCTAATCGTATTTTAAAAAAGTCAGCATTGGTTAGTGCCGCTGCACTTGGTAAGCAAGCACCTGAGGGTATCTGTATTGAAATGCTTCGGTGATAGGGTAGTCCAAATGCAGAAAACTAGTTATTAATGCTATTTAAATGTCCTCTAATACAAATGCAAGGCGTACGGAAAATATTAGCGTATTCATTTATTCCAATATTAAGGACAGAATAATAAGATGACTGCACCGATATTTCTGGCATATGTCAATTAATAATATACATACATATGTATAAAGTAAGAACTATTGACAATAATTTCGAAATCCATAGAGAAAAAAATAAATTCTTTTCTGTACGCACTGATATTGCTAATGTAATGGTGGAAACAATTAGGGTTTCGTGGATTCGTGGATTTGTAAAAAAAAACGGTTTTACCATATATGTACATTGCACATCAACAGCCTTTATTCTCAAAAAATTTGAATTTGATGAATAATATGTAAGCTGCCCATCGAAAATGCGGAATACGGCCATATATTTTATTATTTATATTTACAAATTCTAGTGATAAAATGTTCTCGCTAGATTTTGCTTTTTTGACGGATATGAAAATTAGTTAGTCAATCAAGTAAGGAGCTACAAGGTAGATGAGATTAAAACTGACTTTGGAAGTTTTCAATGAATTTTCAAGTAGCAAAATAACAAAAGGTTTGGCTATATCACTTGCGTGCTATGATTAAAAAAAAATAGAGTTCATTATTTTCATTTTATCAGAGTTTTTCATAACGTCATCAGTATTGATTTCATATGGGCAGCATTTGATTCTAATAAGATTTTCTACATGTTCATCAGTTAGTTTATTTCTGATTTTACTTTTAATTATTTTTAACAACGAAAATGAAGATTCGCAAATATAAGTTGAACCAAACATCGAATACAATTTGTAAACTTAATTTTTTGTTTTTGGATATGTATCCTCGTTAGTAGTAGTGAACTGCCGGTTCTGCGACAATTAAAATTGTTAAATTGTGGGTGAAATAGTTAAATTTGGGTAATTAAAATTTGAAAATTTTAAAATTCTTGAAATTTGATACCTACGAGGGTGGTTCAATAAGTCCTTTAAATATTTTTCGAGGGTGGTTCAATAAGTCTGTCTTTTTTCCTAATGCCTACGGCAATGCATGATAATTTTTCGTAATGCCTACGGCAATGCATAATAATTTTTCCTAATGCCTACGGCAAAACATGATTATTATTTTTTTCAAATGCCGACGGCAAAACATAATTATTATTTTTTTTAAGTACCGACGGCAAAACATGATTATTATTTTTTTCAAAAGCCGACGGCAAAACATGATTATTATTTTCTAATGCTCCCAGTGTTGCCAGACTGTAGAAATTTGTTATCATAATACTATATCAGTAATATCAGAGAAAATAGGTTTGATGACTACTACACGATTCTCATATGAATCGTGGGAATGTGCTTGTGTGATTTCCTCGCGCTAATAAATTGTTTATAAATAAAATAATTAAATAAATTAATAAAAATAATTAAATACATTATTTAATTTATTTATAAAACGTTCTCATGTATGTGAACACTCCTAATGCTTGTGTGTGGGGGGTCTAGCTTGTTTTGTCGCTGGTAAGCTTATATTCTGTTTATTTGTTTAAGAATAAAATTTGTATGTATGTATGTATGATGCATGTATGTGTGTATGTAATGTGTGTATGATGCATGTATGTATGTGTGATCGAAGGAACTTGTGCGTGGAATATTTTGTGGCTGTGTAGAATACATTTATATTTTGCAACGTAATCATTTTCTTTGTCTACGATTATTTTAAAGCAGCAAAGTCTCAACTAAGTACAGTCATCAGCAGAGAAACAAAAAGTAAAAAATGTGAATGCTGCAAGGATACTGCTACTAATTTTCGTATAAATACGCCAACTTTCCTAACTAACACATCAGTACTCTATTGTATTTACAAGTAGTATCATCAGCAATTGTGTTAAAGTTTTATAATAATAAAATAATTAAAAATGAGTTATACAGGTTACCAGTGCAATAGATGTCATAAGGTATACAAATACCAAAAGTCCTTTTTGGATCATGTGAAAAGTCATAGCGTGCAGGATCAAATGGCCGTAAGTCGGGGTACAAATCAAGAGCAACCGCAGACATTTGCTCAAAATCGTCAACAGCAGATAAATTCATTTCATCACCAGCAGCACCCTTCTCTACAGTATCCCCAATATCAAGAATACGGGATGGATAACTGTTACCCTACACCAATGTCATGGAGTAATCAGTTTTTGGCATCAGGAGTACAAATGCAATATGAGTATCCAAGTTACAATTATAATCCCGTCACACCAGTTAATCAAATGGAGCAGTATTCCAATTTGATGCAATGGCAACCTCTTAATTATCATCAACAAGAGCAGCAACTACAACAACAAGCTCATCAACAAGATGTGGATACTTTAAGTGTGTGGGACTTAACCGGAAAGTGATGGAGAAGTAGAAGTAGAAGAAAAAAGAGAAGAAACTCTGCCAACTCCAATGAGTACTTTGCATGCTAGGAGAGAGAGCCTTCAAAAACCAATTCGCCGCATACGTAATACTAAATAAAAAGGACCAACTTCTCTTGGAAGAATTTATTAAAGAAAACATGAATATCTTTATTGAGAGACTTCAAATGTCTTTGTCTAGGCATACAATAATTAAATTTCATGTGAGTATTGTGGCGGAGTACATCAAAATTGTAGAAGAAGAATTGGAGTTGTTTGTTATAACACATGTATCCAAAATGAGTTTGCTGACGAAGGCAGACAATATAGAAGAAGTATTCCGTATACAGATTGAGGAGATTTCAACCAAAATGTCCGAATTTGAAGAGCGAGATACTGGTTGGACTTTGTCACGCATAGTTCGAGCAGAAATCAACATCAACAAATCTTCGCTAGTCAAAGGATCAAATGGATATCCACTCCGGAGAAACTATTAAGAAAAAAAGCTTGCATCAATATTGAAAATAGTGATGAATATTGCTTCAACTGGTGTCTAATCGCTGCCATAGATACTACAAAATACGATCAACCAAAACGATTTAGTTATTACATTAAGTGCCTCCATAGCAATAAGTTAGATAAATTAAGGGTTTATACAGGGAAATATGCTTCACAAAAATTTGTTTCATTTTTGATTAAAGATTGTGAGGATATTTATAATAATCATTTAGTAAATAATAGGCAAATGGATACTTTATCCCCTTCTGATATTTATAATTTTTAAAGTGCGGTGAATTGTCATATTTGTCAAAAATTTCTAGGTAAAGATCGCGTTAGAGATCATTGTCACATTAGCGGTAAATATAGAGGTGCAACCCACAATAACTGTATTTTGAATTAACAAATTCCCAAGTTTATACCAGTTTACTTTCACAATTACTCAAATTATGACTCACATCTTTTTATTAAAGAACTACGTGAAATTTCTATGCAACTGAAAGTACTCCGATGGTCATAATCTTGAAATAAGATTTCTTGATACATTACGCTTTATGGCTGAGAATTTGGAATCATTAGCCTGCAATTTGTCGGATAATGATTTTAACACTATAAGGTCCTTATTTCAGTCAGAAAAAGAATTTCAGCTTATTAAGAAGATAGCCATGTTCCCCTATGAGTACCTAAATTCATTCCAAAAATTAGACGAGTGCCAGCTGCCTTCACGCAGTGATTTCTTTAATAAGTTGAACAATAAAGACTGTTCTTTAGAGGAATACTCACATGCTGTAGAGGTATGGAATACTTTTGGTTGCAAAACAATGAAAGATTACATGGAACTTTACTTAAAAACAGATGTCCTATAACTGACAGATATTTTCGAGAACTTTAGAAAAGTTTGTAAAGGTATTTATGAGCTGGATCCATGTCAATACTATACCGCTCCTGGACCTTCCTGGGATGCAATGTTAAAATACACAAAAATTGAGCTAGAATTATTGACGGACATAGACATGTACAATTTTATGAAAAAAGGTATACGTGGAGGAATCGTACAGTGTAGCCAAAGATATTCGAAAGCGAATAACAAATATTTGGAAGATTTCGATAAAGAGAAGCCCTCAGAGTTTCTTGTCTATTTAGATGCAAATAACCTTTACGGTTGGGCAATGTCGGAATATCTTCCTCATGATGGGTTCAGATGGTTATCGCAAGACCAGCTGAATCTGGATCCAAACAGCATAGCTGACAATGGAACAGACGGTTATGTATATGAGGTCACTTTAGATTATCCTTCTCACTTACATGACTTGCATAATGGCCTGCCTTTTTGCGCTGAAAAAAAACCACTGCAAGCGAAGTATAGCAAGTTGATAACCGATTTCTTTACAAAGCAATCATACGTGATACACTTTAGAGTTCTGAAACAATGCTTAGGCTTAGTTTTAAAGAAAACACATCGTATTCAAGCATATAAAAAATCTCCATGGTTAAAAGGCTATATTGACCTAAATACCAGACATAGAGCCACTGCTAAATATGCTTTTGAAAAAACTTTTTCAAGCTACTCAATAATGCAGTCTATGGTAAAACCATGGAAAATCTGGATAAGAGGAGAGATGTTAAAATTGTCAATAATTGGGAGAGAACGAATTGTAATCGTTTGGGGGCTCAAGATTGGATATTAAAATCAAAAAAAAATTGAGCATACAATACAAAAACGCTTTCAGCAAATTGAAATACGATGAATCAAAACAATTCACATATTCCATTTCCAATAAAATCCTAAGTATATAAAGCAGAAATCTACATCGACTGACACCACACACAGTGGACCAAAAACAAAGGAACGCTGATGATGAAGGTTTAGTGGCCTTCGAAAACGGCTGGCTGTTCCGTTCAACTATGTGTTGTTAGTCAGAATATTTACAACAGACTTTGGTGTTATTTGTTCATTAATAATTATTACATGTAATTTGGCTTAAAAAGCGATACGAACTTTAGCCCGTTCAAATCACAAATATAGAAACAAATGGAGTTCGAATAATAATTAAAATTAACCAAATTTTCATAGTTTATCTATATTTTCCGAAGATCTGGTAGCAATCGAAATGACTAGAGTCAAAACCTGCTACAATAAACCAATTTACTTAGGATTTTGTGTACTTGAATTGTCCAAATGGAAAATGTATAATTTTCATTACAGGTACATCCAACCTAAGTTTAAGACAAAACTCTCATTGAACTATATGGATACGGACTCTTTTATATATTCAATAAACACGGATGACTTTTACGCTGACATAAAAAATGACATAGAAGAACATTTTGATACATCGGACTATCCCACGGACAATACTTATAATTTCCCATTAATAAATAAAACAGTTTTAGGCATGATGAAGGATGAAAACTGCGGTAAGATAATGACCGAATTTGTTGGGCTGCGATCAAAAATGTACTCATTCAGTGTACAAAATCAAAATGACGTTAAAAAATCGAAGGGGGTAAAAAGATCCATATTAGATAAATATAGTTTAGCTACTTATAGAAACTGTTTATTCAATAAGACTAATGTATACGATAATATGTTAACATTTAAATCTAAGCTTCACCAGATATATACTAGTGAATTAAATAAGGTAGTCTTAAGTTATGGAGACGATAAGAGAAAAATTAGGTCAAATAATATTAACACATATGCATGGTATCATTTTCGTATTAAGGAAACTAATCCAGAATACGAACTTGATATGTTGCTAGATGAGATTGCTAGAATGCAAGAAAATACCTAAAATTAGTTAATTTTTAGTTAAGTGGTTCATTTTTAAATTGTATATAAAATCTTAGTTATTAAGAAACATTATTGTAAATAAAATCTTATTTATTGTTGTTAAAATTATTGTAAATGAAATCTTATTTATTGTTGTTAAAATGATTTTAAATAAAATCCTATTTATTAAGAAAAATGATTGTAAACAAAATCCTATTTATTAAAAAAAACTATTGTATGTATGTATATGAATTTTTAAGAAAAAAATTGAAATAAATAATTGAAAAAAGAATTAAATATGTGAATGGTGCTTATTTCTTTATTGGCTTTACTTCGTTGGATAAAAAAATTTTTGTTTTTGCTTATTTGCAAATTCTTGTTTTCATATCGTTTAAACATGCACAGTCTTGTTTTCCCTGAGAGGTTCTGCACAAAACAAGTTGAATTTCACAATATTATGAAATTCCATTAAATTTCATATTTTCATAAAGAAAAACAATTTAGATAATCGGATAAGTCCTTATATTTTTCAATACATATAAGTTTCTGTAATTTTCTATTCGAATAAATGGTTCCTAAATATCCTTTAAAAAATAATACAAAACAAGGAATAATTTAATTTAATTTTATTTATATTAATAATACATTTTAATTTAATTTTATTTATTTTAATTATAATGATGGAAACATTTCATAGTATCTAATTATTAAATTTTCTAATATACTTTTGCGCAAAAAATATATTGTACATCTACAAGTATCAGGTCCTTCCTCACACTCAGGATCATACCAAGCACAGCTTTTGAAGTGTCCTTCTGTGTTGTCTTCATCTTCCATGATACACTATTCTTCGTTCTCATCTAGCATATTTTCGAAAAATTTGATCAACTTCCAATGATCAAAAAGCCTGAAACTTTCGAAATCTCTTATAAATTGGTTTAGAGTACGTCTAATTTGGCTCATTTTATTTGCCGATAAATTAATGAATGATGATTGTTTGAAGGTTTCTTTAAGACTAATTTGCTGTTTAAATTTTTAAAGTAGTATCTCTTGATCTTTAAAATATCTATACCATCATCTATATTCCATACTTCTTTTTTTAGCACTCTATCTCTCTCTATCCCTTTTGTCTCTATAACCATCTCTTTCTGTCTATCACTATCCCCCACTTATTCACTATTTCACCATAAATATTCTCGATTAGCCTTCTTGAAGTCATCATCGCTACTTTTAAGATAATTTTCAGTTAAACATTTAAAGTGAGCAGAAATAAATAAAAAATGGAGTCTACAACAAATCTAACATCAAATTTTAATTACCTAAAAATTAAAACCTTAATCCACATAAAGGAGCTTGAGACATCAATTAAATACACCATTCGAAAAGTGACAAGAGTAACAACAAAATATAGGCCAACACTAAAAGTTGAAATGGAAAACCACATAATGTTCCTGCCAAGGCGATATAATACTTTAACCGATGATGAAATTAAAGAACTCTCGAGCGGATCATATTGCTTAAGTAGAGAAGGTGAACAAAGCTTAATTGTTGAAAGCGAGCTGAGTGAATTTCTAATTCAAAATTCCCAATTTCCAATTGGGCAATAATATATAATAATTTTGTATTTTAAATTATAAATAAAAATACATGAAACAGTTTTGTAAAATATAAATGTTTGTGCTTTTTTATTTAATATTTTCAGTTATTTCATAAAGAAATTTAAGACATAAATGACCACAGGTAAATGTATTGAAATTCTGATGTTGATTATAGTTGTATTTTATATTTGTACCAAGATATTTGACTACTTCCGAAGGAGGTTGTAAGTTTCCAAAGCTGTCGAAATATTCTTTTTCATTGTTGTTTTTATAATATGCTACCCAATGTGTACCAGGTCCTGTTGATACGTCTAAATTGATTATTCCACATTCTATTTTCTTTGTTCGTTTTGGTAGAGTATTCAACATGAAAACTCCTCTAAAATATGGAATATTTATATAGAAACGGTTTAGGTCCTCATCAGATAGTGGTCTGTTGGGTAGCATCTCTAATAGTTTTTTGATTCCTCTTTGAAAACTAAACCATAACCCTTTTTATATGGTTTTAAGTAAAGTCCCTTTCCAACTGCTATAGATTCCATCGCTCTATTATGTCTAGTTGCTTCATCAAGTTGATTATTTGCATTCTTTGTTGCACTTACAGCTTTAGCTATAGCAGCACCTCCAGTTGTTAGACTACCAATTGCACCCAGAGCAGTTAAAATCGGTATTAGAGGCAAAAACCCACCAATTTTTGGGACACGTATTACACGTGGTACTATAATTTGAGATTTTCTTCCTTTTAATGATTTGTTGATAGTTTTTCGGGCAATTTGAATTGCTGAGTTAATATCTAATGGTTTTTCCTTCTTTAGTATTTTTGTTGCAGCTCTAATTGATGTTCTAAACAGTTTTTTATCATTTAGCTTGTTCTTTTTAACATTTCTCTTTTTCTCCACACCCATACCAAATTTTGTTTTGGCTTTCATTGCGTTAGTAACCATATAGGCAAATGATTTTTCAGCAATACTACTATCTTTTGATAAAACTCGATCCCAAGCTGAATTTTCAAGTATTTTATCAGCCTTGTGTCTAGTGCTTAAATCCTTATTTTTCGAATAAGCTATATCGTGATCTTTACAAGCAGAGTCCAATAAATTAATTCCTTTATCACCTCGATTTAAACGTTTTTGTAGTTTTGTTCCAGGTCCACAGTACTGATATCCAGGAAGATGAAGTTCAACAGGTAGAGAGTTTATTATTTTATCTACTATACCTCCTCCAACGAAGGTGTTTTTATGACTAAACGTTTTCTGATATCGTATAACCATGTTATTTGATTTTTTCTATAATAAGAGGTAACATTTATGAAATGTATTTAGTTACAAAAATGCAGTTAGTGAAACAACATAAAAATATTTTAGTTCGTAATATTGATGAATCATCGAACATCACTTCAAAAATAAAGCATAGCCCCCTCTTACCAAATTCCATTCGTGCTCTAATAGTAGGGCCATCAAATTGTGGAAAGACTAATGTTATGATCGGCTTACTAGAAAGTCCTAATGGACTCAAGTTTGAAAACATCTATTTATACTCAAAATCTCTTTATCAACCCAAATATGAGTACTTGAAGAAACTAATTTCACCAATTAAAGGAATGGGATATTATACATTCACCGATAATGAATCAGTTATTCCACCTGACGAAGCTAAAACTAATTCAATAATGACATTTGATGATGTTGCATGTGAGAAGCAGAATAATATACCATCATATTTTTGTATGGGACGGCATAGGGATGTTGATTCATTCTACTTGTGTCAAACTTATACTAGAATTCCCAAACATTTAATAAGAGACAATGCAAATGTTATTATAATGTTTAAGCAAGATGAGACAAATATGAAGCATGTTTATAGGGATCATGTTGGCAGCGATATGAGTTATGAAAAGTTCCAAGAAATTTGTCGATATTTTAATGATAAGCAAAGATAATGAATTAAATGATGGTCGCTACAGAAAGCAATTTGACTATTTCATAACTATACAAACAACTTCTCGTAAAAGATTGACTTTAGTTATTAATCTAACTTTAAACTTGATACATCTATTTGCTATAACCTCATGTGATACCTGATAAGCTGATCTCCAAACTATACCAGCTACCTGAAAACCAGACCAGCTCCTGATAATCTGAAAACCAGACCAGGTCCTGATAAGCTGATCTGAAAAATAGACCAGGTCCTGAAAAGCTGATCTGAAAACCAGACCAGGTCCTGAAAAGCTGATCTGAAAACCAGACCAGGTCCTGAAAAGCTGATCTGAAAATCAGACCAGGTCCTGAAAAGCTGATCTGAAAACCAGATCAGGTCCTGAAAAGTTGATCTGAAAACCAGACCAGCTCCTAATAAGCTGATCTGAAAACCAGACCAGGTCCTGATAAGCTGATCTGAAAACCAGAGCAGGTCCTGATAAGCTGATCTGAAAACCAGACCAGGTCCTGAAAAGCTGATCTGAAAACCAGACCAGCTCCTGAAAAGCTTATCTGAAAACCAGACCAGGTCCTGATAAGCTGATCTGATTGCTGATACCTGTTATTTGCCCTTAGCAAACATGGATGAGAAAATTTTAAAACAGTTGGTGTTGACAAGAAATGTGTTGAAGAAAAAGCTTCGTAGTATAAAAACTGGTGAAATAGATACAAGTGAACAATTATGAGCTACATTTAAACCTATAACAGAACCTCTTAAAGAATTCATAAATAGTTCTAAAAATATTAAAAGAATTCGCATGTAAGAAGAAAGTAACATCAAGACAGAAGTTGAAAATAATACAAGTTTAAAGCCTGAAAACCCATCAGTCAAGATAGAGACAAGTACACCAAAAAAAACTAGTAGAAGGGACAATTTTTGATAATACCATCTTATTTAATGATGTTAATACTGAAAATGATGATTATGATGATGATGAAGATGATTTTTACTCACAGACTTCCAATACAGAATATACTTATACTGATTTATCAGTTTTGGAAGGAAGAAATGAATTAGATACAAATTATGGTCCACATAAAGATTACAAGAATGAATGGAAATTTGGTGATAGTAGCCTAAAACTGGATGAAGATAAAATTCAAGTTGGTGGTCAAATATGGGCTCTAACACCAAGACTATTTTCTCTAATGTTTCATAAAATACCAAAAAATTACGATAAATTTGAACTTGAAATCTATAAAAGATTTTAATTACTACTAATGCATATAGAAGAGACTTTCAACCTGATGGTCAAATTAAGGGTACTAGAGGATATAAATATAAACATATTATTAAGAAATTTATTGATGAGAAAAACCAGAAGAATTTACCTGAATCAACAGGATCTAAGCCCAAAGGTAGCTATTTAGGTGAGAGAATGATGCAAGTTAACATCAATAAGCCCAACTATATATACTGGGACGATCCAAATGAGTTAGTAGATAGACTTCGACTACTGCTCGCATCACAAGGTGCAGGTCATACTAATCACAATAACGAAATTGTATCAATTATTGAAGAACTACGTGAAGCAAATATAATACACTAACTTTAATAAAGTATATAGAGTATGTCTGTTGATAAATTTGGACACTATTTAAACGATACTAGCAGCACAATTTCTTTGAAAAATGCACCTAAACTGCTGGGGTTCTTTGTGGATACGAACAACAACATTGATGTTCAAAAAAAAGGATCAAAAATGTTGCAAAAGCTCTGGAGGAAAACGATGTTATCAATAAATTGTTTTTGCAAACTCAAATCGAAAAATTAGAAGAGAAATTATTAACATACTTTAAGGGAGATAATACTATAATACGAGAAGATATTCAAATGCAAATTGAGGAACTACAACGCGAAATAAAATTAGATATAGAAGAAAATTATAAAATTGAAAAAGATATTCTACAAATTAAAACATCCTTTGAAGAACAAATTGAACAGCTTAATGAAAAAATTTATAGATTAGAAAATTACATGTTTGTATCAATAGCTGAAAGTGCGTCAAGCAGATCACAACACTCTGCAAAATATCTTTAAAAACAACTTAATCTCTTCAAAAAGAAATTCAGTAAATGAACTCCATAAGCAAGCACGAAAACAATTTGTGCGTCGCAGAGTTGTAATGAAAGGAATAGATGATCTTTGGCAAGCTGATTTAGTTGAAATGGGGAACTATTCTAAAGAAAATAGAAATTATCGATTTTTGTTGACTGTAATTGACACATTCTCAAAATTTGCATGGGCAGTACCGCTAAAAACAAAAACAGCAGTCGAAACAACCAAGGCAATGGAAGATATTTTTGAATTGGGACGAGTACCAAAAAACTTACAAACAGATGATGGCAAAGAATTTTTCAACAAACACATTGGAAAATTAATGCATAAATACAACATTAATCACTACTCAACATATAGCATTATGAAAGCATCAATAGTAGAACGATTTAATAGAACATTGAAAGGAATGATGTGGAAAATATTTAGTTATAATGGTTCATATAAGTGGATTGATATATACAAAGATTTACTCAATGCATACAATAGAAAAGTTCATCGTACCATTAAAATGTCTCCTATTGAAGTCAACTCAACAAATGAGGAAAAGCTGCTAAATACAGTATACAGTCATTTGAAAATGTATAAAATGTCGAAATTTAATGTGGGAGATCATGTTCGCATAAGCAAATATAAGCACACATTTGAAAAAGGTTATACTCCAAATTGGACTACAGAAATTTTCACAATTACAAGAGTTCAAAATACAAATCCTGCAACATACATATTAGAAGACTATCTTGGCAATCCTATTAAAGGCGGCTTCTATACTGAGGAAATTTCAAAAACTAGATTTCCAAATGCAAAAATAAAATATGTAAATCATACTTATAAACCATACTATGTACTAAACATTATTTAATTGTAATCAGACTGTTATAATGTCAATAACACTTACTCTGAGCTCTAACTCATCAGAACTATCTGCTAGTTACTTTCCTCCTATTGAATTACATGGTGCATATGAGTGTGCTCTAACTGATTTTCATTCATACAACAGTATTCCAAATGTAGACACCTACAACAATATGTTTCATATAGGGGAACATATAATTGAAATACCAATTGGATCTTACGAATTAAATGATATAGTTGATTTTATAGAAGAGGAATACAAACGACTCTGCTCAGCAAATAAGATTTTTATTGAAGCCAATAACAATACAATGCAAGTTAAAGTTAATAGTTCCAAGGATCCTGTATATTTTAATAAAGACAATACAATTGGAAAACTTTTAGGATTCAATAGCAAAATTCTAACACCAAACAAATATTATTATTCAGATCTTCCAGTTAATATTTTTAAAGTGAATCTCTTGCGAATTGAAAGTAGTATCGCTATAAACACATATATGAATAACTCGAAATCGCATACACTTCATGAATTTCCGATTAATGTGCCTCCAGGCTATAAAATAGATGAGGTTCCAAGAAATCTTATCTATTTACCTGTAAACACCAGAGAGATAAGTTCACTAGCGCTGCGCGTACTGCATCAACACGGTGATTTAATTAATTTCCGAGGAGAGGAAATTACAATACGAATACATTTAAGGCCAACTAAATAATGCTTATATACAACACAAATACATTGAAAAATATAGCAGCAAGAACAACAACAACAACATTAAAGCGACCAGCTCAACAAAAAGCTCTAACAACATCAAATAAAAATTTTCTAAAGTCCTTGAATTTTAAATTGAAGACAAAATGAGTTCAATAATAGATGTCTTAGATAAACCCTTGTCTGATGAGAATATAATCAAAAAGGACTATCATACATATGTACCATACTTACAATCTTACAACAATAATGATGAAATTAGAATTTCAATACAAAATCAAGATTTGTATGTGCTACCCAATGAGAGCTACATTTATGTAGAGGGGTTTGTTGCCGATGATAATAAGGCCAAATCTTCTTCTTCTTCTTCGGAGAACTTGTTATTAAAAAACAACTTTGTAGCATATCTATTTGATGAAATTCGCTATGAGCTCAATGGAATTGAAATTGACCATACAAGATATTTAGGAGCCACAAGCACTATAAAAAATTTGGTTTCTCTGTCACCAACAGAAAGCAATGTGATGCAAAATGCTGGATGGAACAAAATTGACGATGTCACTCTTGAAAATGGATTTTTCAATTTTTATGTACCTCTAAAAATGCTTCTAGGATTCGCCGAAGACTACAACAAAGTTGTACTAAATGAAAAACATGAATTGATACTCTTGCGCAATAAAAATGATGAAGATCTTGTACGCTCGAGTGTTTCTACTGAAAAAGCTAAACTTACAATTTCACTCATCTCATGGAGAATCCCACATGTACAATTATGCGACTTTAGCAAATTGAATATGATAAAAATTATTAACAATGGTGCTTCCATACCTATGGCATTTCGCAGTTGGGATTGTCATGTTAATCCACAATTAAACACAGGTACTAGCCATATCTGGAATGTTAAACTGGCTGCAAATAGAGAACGCCCCCGTTTTGTATTGATTGCTTTTCAACAAGAAAATAAGTTTGTTCATTGTGATTTGACTAATTTAAAAGTACATTTAAATGCAGTCTCATATCCATATGATGATCTTAACATAAAGTTGAAAAATTAACGATATGCAATTCTACATGATATGTATCTAAGATTCCAACAAAGCTACTATATGAAAGAATCTCAACCGCTTCTATCTGCATCAGAGTTTAAGACAAAAGCTCCTATTATTGTAGTAGATGTCAGTCATCAGAATGAATCACTCAATAATGGACCGATTGATATAAAAATAGCATTTGAAACAGCAACTAATATTGCAGCAAAGACATCAGCTTACTGCATTCTTATTCATGATCGCATAATAGAATATATAGCCATCAAAGGACAAGTTCGAAAAGTCTTATAAACTGAGTAATATGGAAAATAACACAATTTTTATAGACGTACAAGGTTTCAAAAGTAATTCAAATGATTTCATCGCAAAAGAAGTAGCGATTGTTTTCAACAATTATGAATATAACAATTTCGTTATAAAACCATTATTTGATTTTAAATGCTTATCAATAAAAAAGCAAAGAGAAGTAAAGTGGCTAACGAAAAACTATCATCACCTCAGCTGGACTGCTGGATCAGTTTCTTTTCAAAGCGTTTGCAATTTTTTAAAAGCCATCGCAAGATGTTCTAAAATTAATGTAAAAGGTGAGGAGAAAAGACGATGGTTAGAAAAAATTTTATGCCGAAAAATTTTTAACGTTGAGGATATAGGCTGCATCAACTTTAAACAAATGGAGATTAAGCATCCAGAATATTTTTATTGTAATTATCATAAACTTGGTGTTTGCGAATTAAAAAAATGCTATTTTACTAACAAAAGAAATATCTTGCTTTAGATGAAGTTTTTCACTCTTTAAAATATTAATGTATGTATTATTATAAAATTTTAAAAAATTTTAAACGATAAATGTGTAGAAAAATAAAAAATCTACAAGTGTTTTCTTATTTCAATTACAAACCACATAAAGGAAAGAGAAGGATGTGGGAAGGAGGAGGAGAAGTTAGCCTTTTTGCTTACTTGCAAATTTTTACTTTTTTGTTTCTCTGCTTATGACTGTAATTAGTTGAAACTTTGCTGCTTTAAAATAATCGCAGACAAAGAAAATGATTACGTTGCAAAGTATAAATGTATTCTACACAGCCACAAAATATTCCACGCACAAGTTCCTTCGATCGCACATACATACATACACACATGCATCATACACATACATACACACATGCATGCATCATACACACATACATACATCCATACAAACATATATATTTCTTAAACAAATAAACAGAATATAAGCTTACCAGCGACAAACAAGCTGGACCCCCCACACACAAGCATTAGGGGTTTTCACATATATGAGAACGTTTTATAAATAAATAAAATAATTTATTTAATTATTTTATTAATATATTTAATTATTTTATTTGTAAACAATTTATTAGCGTGAGGAAATCACACAAGCACATTCCCACGATTCATATGATAATCGTCTAGTAGTCATCAAACCTATTTTCTCTGATATTACTGATATAGTATTATGATGACAAATTTCTACAGTCTGGCAACACTGGGAGCATTAGAAAATAATAATCATTTTGCCGTCGGCATTTGAAAAAAATAATAATCATGTTTTGCCGTAGGCACTAGGAAAAATTATCATGCATTGCCGTAGGCATCAGGAAAAAGACAGACTTATTGAACCACCCTCGAAAAATATATAAAGGACTTATTGAACCACCCTCGTAGGTATCAAATTTCAAGAATTTTATAATTTTAATTACCCAAATTTAACCATTTCACCCACAATTTAACAATTTTAATTGTCGCAGAGCCGGCAGTTCACTACTACTCTCGTTAACATATTTCCAGAACTCTATTCCTTTTGCAAGTGGTAAAGCTAAATCTTTTCGCATTTGTATAAGCTCTTCTTTAATGTCACTGGTTTGATTTTCAATACTGCATTGCAACGGATTATCATGTAATTCTATCATATGTTCAATTTGACGATATCATTAAAACGGCTATTATAGTTTGCCAACAAATTTTCAAGAACATTAATATATTCAGCTATTTTGCTACTTGCAAATTCATTCAAAACTTCTGAAGTTCGTTTTAAGCTCATTAAGGTATTATTTTTTAGCTGCAATATTAATGAGTCAATTTTTATTCGGAACTGCTGAACTGCAAAAACCAATTTAAATATGTTTTTGTTCCCACCTTGCAGCTGAAGGTTTAATTGATTAACTAACTTCGTAACGAACTCCGTCATAGCGGTAAAAAAGCAAAATCTAGCAAGAAATTTTTATCTCTGAAATTTGTAAGTAACTCTGTTGTGTCTTTTGATGGATAGTTTTCTAAATATGATACTACTTCTTTGCGAATATTAAATAGCCTCTCGAGGCAACGATCTTTACTGAGCCATCTGACTTCAGTGTGCATTAATAAATCGCCGTATTCAGCATGTATTTCATCAAGAAAATTTTTATATTTTCGATGTGTCACAGAATTATGGCCCCACGTATTTTATTAATTATTTGTATAGCAACTTTGTTTTTTTTGTGAATAAATCTTGCTGATGTATTATGCAGTGAAATACATATAAGTTAAATCCGTTTTTTAACAAAAATTCTACGAAACCATCTTTTTTGCCCACCATTACTCTGGCACCATCAGTGCATACAGAACAGAATTTATTTTTATCGGCAAAAGAAGAAACTTCATCATTCACCACGTCGAAAAT
Source organism: Tachina grossa (assembly GCA_949987645.1). NCBI lineage: Eukaryota > Metazoa > Arthropoda > Insecta > Diptera > Tachinidae > Tachina > Tachina grossa. The sequence goes on along the minus strand of OX465278.1, from coordinate 81,087,703 downwards.
GCTGCTACCATTAACATTGCCATGCGAAGCAACCATTGTCAACATTTCTTCATGGATTTCGAAATTATTGTCGATAGTTCTTACACATATGATCAACTGGCATATGTCATTAATGTCAGTGCATTCATCTAAACAAATAGAAAAATATTTGCAATTAATTATTCTGTCTTTAATATTGGAATTAATAAATGCGCTAATATTTTCCGTACGACGGGTAATTGTATTAGAGGACATGGGAATATCATTGATGATTTCCCGTATTTGTACGGCTTTTTCTCCGAAGCATGCTAAAACAGAATTGCTTAGCTCCTTGTAAAACATGCCATCTTCTAATGGATGGCAACGTTTAGCAATTGCAGCGGCAATAACATGTTATGCCTTTCTTTTCAATGCATGATGAGGTAAGTTTTCAACCTGAGATTCACGGTAATCATTAATTATTTTATCATAAAAGGGTTTTTTAAGTTTTAAAACTAAATCTTCCATATCATTATTATTTAATAGTTTTTCATATTCCCCATGACACAAGCGATAATGCCTTTCTATAAAAAATTTTTGATTGCGCATCACAGTGCGTTGGCATAGTAAGCACTCAGCTTTACCGAAGTAATTTTCGGCAAAGAAAAAAGCGTTCTCCCACTCTAATTTAAACATTTTGTTCAGTGTTGGTATCTTCACGAAGAGCAGAAGCACATTAAACTGTTGCAAAAAGGGTAAAAAGCTCAAAAAAAATACGAAAAAGAGGGTATAAGGCACGAAAATATATTTTTTTTTAATTTTAATACATTAAGCCATTTAAAAAGGAGAGTTTAGAGTGTAAAAGCTCAAAATATAATTTCAAATTTTTGCTTCTAAATAAACAAAGTATTTAGATGTAATAATGGAATTTATTAACATATTAATTAAAACAAAATCATGATTAATTTAATAAAAATAAGTTTATAAAAACAAATAATAAAAAAACAGGAGTCAAATAATATAGATTCTTACACATATTCATACATACATACATAAATTTAATAAAAATAAATTTATAAAAATAAATAATAAAAAAACAGGAGTCAAATAATATAGATTCTTACACATATACATACATACATACAATAGTAGGCGAAGCTTAGGATTAGATTAAAATTACTGAAAAATCATTTACACATAAAAGCTGTGTTCACATTATATGTATTTGCCTTATGGAATGTCACTTTCTTATACACACGATATTTCCTGTGTATGTCAAAATCTGCGTTTTACATACGGTTTATAATTTTTGTGTTCATACGTTGGTATGTTATGTACATTTGACATAAACTATAAAGGTAAACAAATGCTTACTTTTGTTAATGCCATTTAAATTTTTTCTTTAATTTCTAGTTTGTTTGTTTATTTATGTCTATGGATTGACTTACAGACTACATACATATGTATATAACAAAGAAAAAGTATACGAATTAATATAAAACTAAACTAGTTATTTAAGTACAAAATTAAATTTCGTTTAATTACATTTATATGCGAAGACATATCAATTACGTTATATAGTTCATTAAAGTTATGACAAATTCTACGGAATGGATCAGCGTTAGCATAGTTTTGACGAAAGTATTGCAGTCCCAGTGGATGAAACTGACGGGACGTTTCGGTATATTAAATGTCAGCTCGTTGACTAGAAACTCTGAGCAGATATCACCGTTTATAAGTTTAATGATAAATATTACATTTAAAACTTCGGCTCTTCAATGTAGGTAATTTGATTTGTTGTAATATAGATTCATAGGATGGTAAGTTTGACACACGGTTAGGATATGTACTACTCAATAGAAAGAGTAGAAACTTCTTTTGTACAGACTCCAAGCGATCACTGTGGATATTATAATACGGGTCCCAGATGACGGAACAATATTCCAGAATAGGTCTAACCAAGGAAGTATAGAGTTGTCTCGTTACTGATGAATCGTTAAATTCTTTGCCCCAAGGTTTAACGAAACCAAATACACCATGGGCCTTAATAATGCACGTATTTATGTGGTTAATGAAAAGAAACTTCGGATCAAAACGAACTCCGAGATCAAGAAACTCATCAACGCACTCCTGTGTGCAACCTCCTAAAGTGAAGCATCTTGTACAGTTATCTCTTATAGAAAAATGCATGTTTGCACTTTTTCAGATTTTTAAACAAAAAATGAGTCCAAATCACGCTGCAAATATGACTGACTGTGTTTATTATCTGAATTCAAAAATATCTTGACGTCATCGGCATATATTAGGATGTTAGAAAATTGTACTGAGGACGGTAAATCCTTGATATAACGTAGGCAAAAAATAGGTCCAAGATGACTGCCCTGCGGAACTATTATCAATTTTAATTTAATTTATCTTACAATCTTGCTTAATTTTTAACCAAACAATCACTTGATTTATTTTAAACCAGCTGATGTCAGATGTCTTGTCACTTGATAATAGAACACGCTCTAAACGAGAAACGTCGTTTGTACTACACACATAGAAATAACACATCCTATTGTTTAGAGGTATTCGGACTATATGTACAAATGTACCATGTGAAAAAGTGGCATTCCAGAATACAAATACATATAATTTGAATACAGCTTAAGAATTAAAAGCATCACTTTTTTCTTAAGTACTCGTAACTTAAAAGTTTTTGTTTTTGCAATATTTACCCTTATTCCACTTGTCAGCATTGACAGCACGTCGATACAATATTAAAAAAATTGGGGCTTGGCTACCCGTTGTCTAAAACAACTGACTGCTATTGATAACCTCATACTTTCAATTGTTCTAGTACGATTAAATATTCGTGTAAACTTTAAAAAATGATTATTACATACTACTCTCAATCAATTATTATGCAGAGAATTATGTGGTACTTTCCAGTTTCTTCCGTTTTCTATTTTGCAACAAAAAATTAAGTTTTTTAATCCCAATTATGAAAAGTTTTCTACATTGTTTTTAACATAGTTTCCGTTATTGTCATTAAAAACAATTTAAGAAGGATCAGTCAAAAGATGCTGCTATTAGCGCTTAAAAGTATTTTAGTGTTGTAAATTATATATATTTTTATTTAGCAAAAAAAAAAAAAGCACCAAAAGCACTGTAAGAAATTGTTAAAAGCACTGTAAATACCCGCTTTTTAAAAAGGGTATTAGCCAAAATTTCGCGTTTATAAAAAGGCAAAAAGCACCAAAAAATACCCGAAACGCACCACAACTACACAACTTGCTCCCATCAATAGTCTAAAGCTATGTACAGACGGTTGTCAAATCTTAAAATATTGTCAGGAAAATGTGCTCAAAATTTCTTACAACCGTGTGAACTGACAATTTTTGTCAGACGTCGTTGCCAGAAATAGCATTGTCAGTCCGTTGTAAGACTAGGAGCTGACAACAAATTGTCAGACTTCTTACAATCGTGTGAACACATTGTAAAATTATTGCCAGATATTTGTCAGACATTTTAATATTGTCAGATGTGCGAAGTTTAAGCATCTGACAATGGCCATTGTAAGAGAATTCTTTCTATGGGCAACACTGCACACGCTTGATTTTAAAGAAAATATTTAAAATAAAATATATGCAGACAAAATCATTGCAATTGCTTCTTCATGGTCGATAATAATTTACACTTTCACTTTTTACATTTAACACAAACGATAAATGTTTAACAATTTCTAACAAATGCTTTAAGTATGGCAACGCATAACAACAGATCTAACAATTTGTGCATATGACAACCGTGTAATGAACTGACAATTTTTCTACTGACGATTTTGTCAGATGAATTTATTGTTATTCAACCGTTTGCAATAAATTGTAAGATTTTCTGACAACCGTGTGAACTGACCAGGAATATTGTGCTGGCAATTTTCGATTGCCAGTACGTTGTCAGCACATTGCCAGATCCGACAATATTGTAAGATCTGACAATCGTCTGTACATAGCTTAAGATCAAAATGGTAACCCTGCTTACAGAAAATATGCGACTACACAACCTACGCAATGAATAATCAAACAAGACTAATAAAGCATTAAACACATTCACCTCATCAAGCTACCGACTACCAAATGTCAAGGATAGAATACACATGTTTATATGAGAATAATTATTTTGAAGACAGCAAGGCAACATGGCGGCATGTTGTTCTCTATGCTGATTTTATCGTTGTAGTCCAATTAAGCTAATTTCTATTACGTTGGCTACAATGAGAAAATCCAGTATTGCCAGTATAATAGAAAATAATGAATGAATGATTTTGTACAATTATTTCATATTATTTAACAGAAATAATATCCAAAAATTTATGGTAAGAATAAATTGATTCATTTTTGTACTTTTACGTGAAATAACTACATTTTAAAAGAGTAATTAATTTTTATAAATGCAAAATATATAAAAGTGGCAATACTGAACTATGTATTTGTACTTGAATATCAGCCGCAGATGGTGCTGCTGCCGTCTCCAAAATAATTAAGTAGCCGGCTACGAGGCGATAAATGCTGCTTGCGGCATTTGAAGTCGTGTGTTCGTGTAGCCTGCTGTGGTGAATGTCTTTAATGCTTTATGTGGGAAAGCGGCCAATACATTTTTTAATGTATAAAGCTAACTTAATATCGACCGATCTTAATAATTTTTTCAGCGGTACAATCGACCTTAAGAGCTTGAGCACCATTTTATATCTTACAGTTTCCAAGTTATTTGACTTAAAATTTTTTTTTTAAATTTTGGGCCTAACTTTTGTTAATCGTTAGTACATAACTTCTTTGTTATTTGGCAAAAATTAGTTGTTCAGCTAAAAAATTATATATAGTCCATATATTTTTAATATATGAATGTATATAAATGTATATGAATATGTATGAATTCATGTATGGAAATATATGGGATTTTACATGGTAAAACTATTATATATGAAATAATATGTGGACTAATATATGAAATGTAGTATAATATATGAGCTCATATATGGAAATTTAATTAGAAAGCTCTTCATATGTGAATCCATATATAAAAATAAGATGTAATATGTGGCGCAATATAAAAATGTATGCATACATGATATCTCACATAAGATCGTTTTTGCATTCAAAAAAGCTTGGATTTTATCACTGGAGAATTGGAAATCCATTAGAAAATACATACGGTATGCAAAGTTTATATGTGTACCCTTAACGTTAAAAAAAGAAAAACTTTTGTTACAAAAAAAACCATTCTTGTATGATTTTATACATTGTGGTCCCATTTAATATATCAAGTAATCAAAAGGATAATCTAATCATTAATTATAGAAAATAACAGAATTCTCTATATAAGCAACAAAGTTCATATTACCGCAAAAAATTATATTGAAAACTATTGTTAGACAGATTATTTTTTCTTTTATAATTAATTGCATTAATTTTAATTTAAGAAATATTATTTATTGCACAGCAGTGCGCTTGTTTGATTCAAGAAAGTATGAATATGAACTTTTCATACATGTATGAAAATGTATGAATATACATATATAATCATATATGGCCATATACCCTCATTTTTCGGATCCGAACCATACATGGGATATCATATATGCTCCATACATATTTTTTTAGCTGGATACCGTATGTATTTTCTAATGGATTTCCGATTCACCAGTGATAAAATTCCAACCTTTTTTGATTGCAAAAACGATCTTATGTGAGATATCATGTATTTTTTTTTTTTTTTTTTTAAATGCATGTTTATTATTTATTGTATCTTCAAATATGAACTAACAATAAGTATTCAAATCTTAAATCTATAAAAAAAATTATTAGGCCCGACCAATGTTGGACATAAGCTTAGTGATAGTTATTAATAATACATAAGTAGTGATAAGCAACAAAAGGAAAAAGTGTTTTCAAGCAGCTTCATCATCTAGAGTGTTGAATATTAGAGCCCGTGTATCTCTCTTTTTTAAGCGGATGTGTCCAGTAAAGTTCAAAATATTACGAGCAAGCGGATTAGGATGTGACTCGAGTTTTGTTAGGTATTTGCCTGCGTATTTTGCAATTTCTTCAGTCACTAGTGGCATATTCAAATCGCGATGTATATTTGAATTTTTGATGTACCATGGAGCCGATGTTATCATGCGTAAAATTTTATTTTGCCTTCGTTGAATTTTCTCTACATTTGAAGCTGAAGCAGTGCCCCATAGTTGAATTCCGTAACACCATATTGGCTTTAAAAGCGACTTGTATATTAAAAGTTTGCAGTCTAGGCTAAGTGTTGAATTTCTACCAATCAGCCAATGTACCTGAGTTAATTTAAGTTTCATTTGAGTTAACTTAGAGTCAATGTGGTGTTTCCATGTAAGTCGTCGATCAAGGTGTATGCCAAGATATTTCACATGTGAATGTTGAGGAACAACTTGATTGTTAATCCGAATGGGGGAGCAAGTATCTCTTCTTAGGGTGAACGTTATATGGACACACTTTTGTTCATTGACTTTAATTCTCCATAAGTTTAACCAAAGCTCCATCTGGCTAATGTGTTCCTGGAGTTTGCAGGATGCCTCATCAGGGTTTTCGTGCATACTAAGGCAGGCTGTATCGTCGGCAAATGTGGAAGTATGGATACTACTGCTCACAGGCATATCACAAGTATAAATCAAATATAAAACTGGTCCCAGTATGCTCCCCTGTGGCACACCGGATGAAATAGTTTCAGGCCTACTCGTAAAGTCTCCTTCCACAACAGTGAACTTACGGGAAATAATGTAACTTTCCAAAAGATTTAAAATGTTTATTGGTAAGTAAGTCTTCAATTTTAAAATAAGGCCTTCATGCCACACTTTATCAAATGCCTGGGAAACGTCAATAAAGAGCGCAGAGCAATACTTTTTTTCCTCAAAAGTTCTTCTTATAAATTGAACCAATCTGTGAGTTTGTTCAATGGTGCTATGCTGACTTCTAAAACCAAATTGATGGTCTGGTATGCACCCACTACTAATTAGAATTTGGGACAATTTTGTTTTGAGCAGTTTTTCGAAAAGCTTTGACATAGTTCATAGTAGACTTATTGGCCTATATGACTCAGCCTTGGTTAGATCTTTGCCCGGCTTTGGAATCATTTTAACCTTGGCAAGCTTCCAGCTGTGTGGATAATACTCCAGTCGTAAAATGGCATTAAATATGAATAATAGGATTCTCATTGCAATACGAGGCAAGTTCATAAGCATCTGGTTACTAATTCCATCAATACCCGGAGCTTTCTTCGGGTTGAGTTCGGCAATTAATTTTTGTAAATCACGCGTCTTAAACTTTAAGTGTTGAGGGGGTAGAGCGACTACATTCGGCAAATCAGTAACACCAGTACATATGTTTGGCGTAAAAACGGATTTTAAGTGCTCAGCAAATATTTTACCTTTTTCAGTATCGCTTCTTGCCCAACTTCCGGTAGATGTGCGTAGAGGTGGCTTATACTCAACGGGTGTTTTAAGCTTTCTAGCAGTGCGCCACAAAGAGTAATTAGACGCTGGTGTGACATCAAGACCTTCCAGATAATTTTTAAGAGATGCAGTTTTTTCAGATGCAAGCAACTCTTGGAGTCGTTTAGTGCACTCTTTAAATCTGATTTTATTTTGTGGTGATCTGTGCTGTTGCCATTCCCTTCTAGCTCTTCTTTTTTCACGTACGAGACGTTCAATGTCTGTAGAATAAATTTTATTAAACCCAGTCTGCGGATGGGAGTTAGTGGCATGTTCAGCAGCCTGTTTAATATTCTCGCTGAGATTGGCAATGTTAGATTCAATATCATCGGATGTTCTAAGCGTAATGTTTTCCGTACAATGACTACTGAGATATTTTTTGAACCCCAGCCAATTAACACGATTGATCATCTTCACATATGGGTCAGGTAAGTTACTTCTTAATGGACTACAAATTGTAATGATCGTCGGAGAGTGATCGGACGAAAGATCAATAGAAGCTTGAACTTGAATTAAATCCCTAGAGATATTTTTTATGACGCCGAAATCTATAACATCCGGAATTTTTTGTATGTCAGTAGGCCAATAAGTGGGCTCCCCACTCGAAATGACATCCAAGCCCATTTTTGAAATAGTGTTGAACAATGCTCGACCTCTGGGGGTAATAAGACGCGAACCCCAGAACGTATGCTTAGCATTGTAGTCGCCAGCTGCTACAAAACAAGGTCCAAGAGATTTGTAGAAATCCTCATATTGATTCTCAGTGATTGAAAATCTGGGAGGGGAGTAAATTGATGATATAACAAAATTTGTACAAAAACTTTCAATGCCAATATTTGTTGCTTGTAGGTGTTCTTCACAAATGTTATCAAGAACATAGTGCTTGAGTCTTGACTTTATTAGAATTGCTGATCCACCGCAAGCCCTTCCTCTAGGGTCCTTTGTATCATATATAGTGTAGCCATAAATTTTAAAAAGACTTCTCGAAGTCAAATGAGTCTCAGATACTAACATTACATCAATATTTTTTTCCGTGAGGAAGTGCTCAAGTTCATTTTTATGTTGGCGAATGCCGTTTGCGTTCCAGAAACATATTGTTAACGTGTTCATGGCTTATTAATTAATGCTTGAAGCAGAGTATTCTGCATTCGCAGCATTTCTTGCATCATGCTAGTCATATTTGTTGTAAAATTGTTTATAGTTTGTACCAGATTTTCAATAGTAGCTTCAAGGCGATTAAAATTAAAGCTTGTGTCAGTATTTTTTGAATTATTTGTCGAGGAAACATTTTGTGTGGGAATTGAATTTGTCTTAGCAGCATCTGCATACGATACACGGGAAGTAACTGGTTGGCTCATTTGCGCAAAAGTGGCAGAGTAAGCGTTTGCTGATTGAGCTGGAGCTAATTTAGGTTTTTGCACCATAGTCTTCTTTACGAAAGAGTACACAGGACAACCTCTGTAGTTAGCGGTGTGATTACCTCCACAATTACTGCATTTTTTATCACTTTGATCTTTTGGCTTATTGCAACTAGCAGTGCCGTGTAATTCGCCGCACACAACACAAACAGAGGGTAAATTGCAGTATGTTTTTGTATGGCCATATTCTTGGCAATTATGGCACTGTACAGGACCTGAACGCTTATGTGGCTCTTTAACTGTGATTTTTCGCTACAAGAGGTATTTCAAATTATAAATTGGATGCGTTTCATTTTTTTTCAATTTTATATCATTAGGCTCAAGTTCAACACGAAACAGGGGTTGGGGAATCTTCTCTCTATTTATTATATTGGACACATTTTTTACCTTAAACCCCTGGAGGACGAGTGCATCTTTTATTTCTTCGGGAACAACAAAAGAATCTATGCCCTTCAATACGATCTGCATGCCTTTAGCGCTCTTAAGCTGGTATGTGTAGAAGCTTGTTTTATTTTTTTCAAATTCAGCAACCATTTTGCGGAAATCTTTTTCGTCATAAATTTGGACGTTAGTTTCATCGATGTTGCCACGTTTTATTGGAACAACGTGAAATTTATTCTCACCAATGACCGAAATTATTTTTTGAATAAGGGCATTTGAATTTTTTTGTCTCAAATATATTGGTGGCGGCTTGGATATTTTATTCGAGGCTACCTCGGGTTTGTCGTTGTCATCTTGCAAAATTTCGAAGCGGTTTTGGCGATTAGTTGAGGCTGCGCTGTTATCCCTAGACATTTTTGGAGCAGATGAAATTTTTGAAGAATTCGGGCTTCGCCCACGCTTTACCACGGTTATATATCTGTCCATTCCGACTTGTACCTTGAGTTTCGAGCCGCTGTTATCTGTAGTGATAACTTTGTTAAGTGATGAACACGAGCCTGAAGGGGATGATGTTACTGGCTTATATGAAGAAGTACTGGGCAACTGTAATGTTAATGCATCATTACTATTTGGCATTGGACAAAGCGAAGTTGATCGCTGACGAAAAATTGGCTTTGACGTTAAAAAAAAGACTTTCATCAGATTTATTATTTATATTTTTTTCATTAAGAGTTTCAGAACTCACAGTAAAATAAGCATTTCTGCCGTTAGAACTCACTTCAATTTTTTTTGTATTTGAGGCACTCATACAAAGAATTCCTCAAGGGATATTCGTTTGTGTTTTTTTTTTTTGTTTGCGGTCTTTTTTTGTTTTTGTTATTTATGATTGTTTATTTGTTTAGAGGTACACATATATAGCATTCCTCAATATCACTTTGTTTAATTTTTTTTGTTTGCGGTTTTTTTTGTTTTTGTTATTTTTACTATGTAAAAATATTAGCAAAGCATAAAGCTTATTTATTAAAGACAGTATGTACCTATTACGAATAATATGTACTACGAATATTTTTTGTTTGTTTAATTTTTTTGTAAGTAAGAAAAATTCCGCTAATCGACTGTTCGCTATGAAGGTACCACGAGAACTGTATGCACACATTCTTATATGGCTCCGGATTATGTTTTCTTTTACAATTAATTGCATTAGTTTTTAATCTGATTTCTTAAATTAAATTTTATGTGCGAATATGAGTTTTTTAAATAATTGATTGCCCTTTTGACTTAAAATGATGAATGAACGGCTTTTAGTTTGTTTTTCATTATTTGTCCAAACAAATGTTTCATTAAATACAACCTCTCTATTACTACGTTTATACGCAGGGCTTATTTGCAAATAAAACTGTAAATTGTTGTCATATTATTGTTTTTATTGCGACTTACTAATTTAGAAAACTATTTACAATTAACGCACTATTTGCAAATAAAATGCTTGAGGTTGCCACGCTTACATTACAAATGTTTGATAACAAAAAACAATAAATGGATTAATATTGCAAAAAAAAACATTAATAGAAGCAAATAATGACAATTAAACAAATAATCATTTAATATTTTGTACATTTACACTATTTTTTTTTTTTGTAAAAAGAAGTAACTTTTCTTTAGAAGTGATACCAAGTTTGTGTACTTTTGCTATGCCGTATAAACAGTGAGTTAATTTATTTGCGAACATTTTTATTTGCAAATAGTGCGTGTTTAAACGTAGTATGTTCGAAATCTAAATAAAAAGTAATTTTAGTAATTTAACTTATTGCACAGCAGTGTGCTTTTGTGAATGAAGAGAGAATGAATATGAACTTTTCATACTGTAGAGGGAAAATTTACACATACATGTACAAAATGTATGAATATATATAATCATATATGCCCATATATAGGGTTGTTATCACTTAATTTATAAAAAGAGGACAGCAGAAGGAAAAAACCAGAACATTTGCTTAAAAAAGTAGGACTCAAAAATTAAACGAAATTGATTTTTTTCCAATAATATTCACCTCTATCGTGAACAGTTTTCCCTCGAAAAATTTTCCCTTTTTCCCAAATTGCAATCCTGAAAAAATTTTCCCTTGAAAGGTGTTCTATTTTTTTATACCCCTTATCGTGAATAATGTTTTTCATTGGGATTTTTTAATTTTCCCTTGGTTTTGTTCACTTAATGTTCCCGGGGCACAATTTCAAGCAATAGCAAAAATAGGGAAACAAAAAATTCAAATTAGAAAAGGGACAAATTTTTTTCATAATTGCTGTGTACGTTTGCAGGCGAACTGAATTAATATATCGCGTTATTTCAATATTATACTTTCAATTATATATTATAAATAAGTTATAAATAATTTATTGTAGGATAGGAGCAGTAAATAATAACAATAAATAATAACAATAATAACAATAATTGTCTGCAACACCTTTTGCATTGAATATGAACCTCTTTGGTTTACATGGAGTAAATTTTATGGCGATTGTATATAAAATCATTTTAAACGGCACATAAAATATTTAAAAACATAGAAACATTTAATTTCAAACACCAAATACACAAATATTTCTTACAATTTCAGATTTTCAATTAATTTCTAAGATTTACAAGTCTTCTTCTCGCTTTTTACATTCACCATGAAATTGAAGATAGCAAATTTCTCTTCATTAGGAATGAAAATTTCATGGAAACAAAAATTCACATACATATTATTCACGATATTGGTGATTAGTTACACTAAAATCTTAATACATATCGATGGTGTTCTGTAAAAATGGTCAATCTCACACAATTTTACATAGAATATTTTTACCCAACACCATCGATATGTTTAAATTAAATTGTATCTACATACATATTTACACATTTAAGAATATTTACATACATAAACGCAAAGAAATAGAACTTCAAATATCAAAGTGCAACCGATTACAGATCAAACGATAGGGCTACCGACTTTAAATAAACTTTCATAAAATGTCTTGTTTATTCATAAAATAAAGATTTTCAACTCTCGTTTACGTACTATATTATTCTGGTCATTTTTACTAAACTGCATCCATATTTTAAATAAATTTTAATAATTCTACGTCTTAAAATAACATACCACAACCCTCATGAACAGTGTTATTTATAAGATTAACTGGACATCCAATACCAATTACTTTCCTTTTTAGTTTAGCTTTTAATAAATACAATTTGTCAACCAATGCAAAGGCGCAAAAATTTCCTAAAAAGTAGGACTTTCCCGGGCGCTAATTTTTTCCGAGGACAGAGATCCCAAAAAGAGGACAGTGTCCGGGAAAAATAGGACGGATAACAACCCTACCATATACCCTAATTTTTCGGATCCGAACCATATATGGGATATCATATATGCTCCATACATATTTTTTTAGCTGGGATGGAATATATGGCGCCATACAAAAATGTATGCATACATGATATCTCACATAAGATCGCATTTGCAATCAAAAAAGCTCGAATTTTATCAATTCGATCTTTTTCTCTCTTTTCTATCACTGGTGAACTGTAAGCCTATTAGAAAATACATACGGTATGCAAAGTTTATATGCGTAGAGCCTCAAGGTTTAAAAAATAAAAACTCGTGTAACAAAAAAATTGTTCTTGTAGAATTTTATATATTGTGTGCCTATTTCATAAATCAAATAATCAAAAAGATAATTCAGTCATTAAATTATTATTAATTATATAAAAAGTAACGGAATCCTCAGATATATTAAGAAACCAAATTCATATAACTGCCAAAAATAATATTAAAAACTAGTGTTAGTATAAAAACGGATTACTTTTTCTTTTATAATTGCATTAGTTTTTAATCTGATTTCTTAAATTGTAATGCAATTAATTATAAACGAAAAAATAGTCCGTCAAACAATAGTTTTCAATATAATTTTTGCAGTAATATGAACTTTGTTTCTTATGTAGAGAATTCTATTATTTTCTCTAAAATTAATGACTGGATTATGCTTTTGATTATTTGATACATTAAATGGGGCCACAATGTCTAAAATCATACAGGAATGGTTTTTTTAACAACAGTTTTTTTTTAAACGTTGACGGTACGCATATAACCTTTGCATACCGTATGTATTTTCTAATGGATTTTCAATTCACTAGTTATAAAATACCAAGCTTTTTTGATTGCAAAAACGATCTTATGTGAGACATCATGTATACATACATTCTTATATGGCCCCATATATTAAATCTTATATCTATATATGGATCCACATATGAAGAGCTTCATAATGAAATTTTCATATATGAGGTCATATATTATAATGCATTTCATATATTAATTCATATATAATAGTTTTGCCATGTACATATAATCCCATATATTTCCATACATGAATTCATACATACTCATATATAGTTATATACATTCATATATTAAAAATATATGGACCATATATAATTTTTTAGGTGGGTTAATAAATATCTGTCTGAGTCAAACTGTTTTTCATTAGTAATTAGTGGTTACGCTTTTTTACGCTTCTGTGGCACATGGCACACAGATGGAAACCCGGCCATACTCTCTTGATTCACAAAAGCGCACTGTTGTGCAATAATTTTTTTTTAATGTATGTATTTATTTATTGTATCTTCAAATATGAACTAACAATAAGTATTCAAATCTTAAATCTATAATATAATTATTAGGCCCGACCACTGTCGGACATAAACTTAGTGATAGTTATAAATAATACATAAGTAGTGATAATCAAAAAGGAAAAAAAGTATTTTCAAGTAGTCCCATCTGGAGTGTTGAGTATAAGAGCCCTTGTGTCCCTCTTTTTTAGGCGGATATGTCCAGTAAAGTTTAAAATATTACGAGCTAGCGGATTAGGATGTGATTCGAGTTTTGTTAAATATTTGCCTGCGTACTTTGCAATTTCTTCAATCACTAGTGGCATATTCAAATCACGATGTATATTTGAATTTTTGATGTACCATGGAGCCGAAGTTATCATACGTAAAATTTTGTTTTGCTTCAATAAATAAATAATAAAAATGCAATAAATTAAATTACTAAAATTAATTTTTTTTGATTATGAACAGGTAGGTTGTATTTAATGAAACATTCGTTTGGACAAATAACGAAAAACGAACTAAAAAGTAATTTTATTCATCATTTTAAGTCAAAAGGGCAATCAATTATTTAAAAAACATTAAACTCATTCGTACATAAAATTTAATTTAAGAAATCAGATTAATAACAAAAATTAAAAATTTTAAAAACCCCCGACTTTTTTTAGAAAAGATGTTATATCTTCTAAACGGCTGGACCGATTTTTTTCAAACATAGCTAAGAACCCTCTCGATCAAGCCAACCAGGTGGCAGAGGACAAAATGTATCATTTTGGCAAAGTGCCGGTCGTAACCCGAACAGCCGTGGCAGTACGTCCACAGTACCAGCGTGAACAACTGAACCTGAAAAGGCACGAGACCACGGCACATGGCTCTGAAAGTAGCTGTACGCAGACGAGGCAAGCGAAACGCCTGGGTGAGAAGAAGCCTAATCCCAACATCATTCCGTTTCAAAGGTAATTTCAGTGCTGCACTGCGGCCACGTTGCGGGAACGTTATTACCCGCCAATTTGTAAACCGGTCGATAACGGCAACGTCAACAACAGCCAAGAGGCAAACCGTTAGCTTAACGGGGACGCATCACGTCACACAACACGACACCGCATCGGCAAGCGCCATCAAGCCCACGTGCCGTGCCGACAATTTTTGTTCGGGGCGCACGTCATATTCGTCCTGGCTATATATATGATCGGCAACTGATTGCCTCAAAACCCCGGTGGGACCGTACCGAACCAGTTTTTTCATCAAATGCAGCTGTCAGATAAGTCATCCGTAGTATAGAGTAGTTTAAATTTCTTCTACTTACCTCATTTTTCATACAAATACCAAAATAAGTTTTATTAAATTTGTGTATATCGTATTACTTTAACGAATAAGTCCATTAGTGTGTTCGCTGACTTGCCGAATATACGGCTGTCGGGTTTTGGTTGCAGTAACCGGTCTCATGTTCGATTCGAAGACCGAACGTTTCACTTACGGACATGTGGTATAACCTCATGCTGTAATCTGTATCTTAAATTATATGACGCGTTTTTTTGCATTGTAAACTTTAATTAATTCGTGTTGATGCCTGATAAGATTAGTCGCAATCGCTAAGTTGATTTGTAAGTCACTTGTCTATCGTAAGGTGAACAGTAGCGCAGTGTATCGTTCAACTTAATTATCGAGCTCGATCATTAGGCAGTTTTTCTTTTTTTGACCCACCGTACCCTATCGGCGTTTTGGTTTGGTGGCTGAATAGTCTAATTAGCTGGTGCATAAATATTTTTTTGGCATTTCTTTTGGGCAATAATCACCCAACCCCGCATAGTTTGAAGATAAAGCATTTGTGATTTTAAAATGTACTTATGAGTAAATGTCTACATGAATAACCGCGTGAATTCACGTAGCCTTAAAGATTATATAAATATATGAATGGAATATGAAAAGATTTGGTTTTGAAATCGTTGATATGGAATAAGTTTCCAATAGCAAAGGTAATGTAGCAGCAGGCGGAGAATAGAGTGTGGTCCAAGGCCATACTTTTTGTGGCACTCACGGCACAGTGATGTGAGCTGCCATTATGGGGATGGTGCTACCAAGCAATCCATTAGGGTGGGCACAGGGTGTCGATAACATTACGACACTCACAATCGAAGTTCCCCAGACTCTAACGAGGTAAGAATCAATGGTACTATTTTTTTCTTTTCTTTTGTTTGTGTATCATTGTGGCCTATAGTGCATTGTTCAGAAAGAACCACACGCATCGACGAGCTAAGCTGGAAAACCCAGCCGCAGTATCACTGTATCTGGCAATGTGCTATGAGTAAAAAGGTAACACACTATCGCAGCGCAGTTCAATCTGTACCCCTCCACACAATCACATAACAATAAGAAAGTGGCGCCCAACGTACGAGCGTGTAAATGTTTTGTAGACTGGATATAATTGCTTAGTTGCAGCGACACTCCATCGCTACAAAAATATTTTATTCGTTGGTATCCTGTTTGATTTGGATTTTCTGCCCTAAGACTTGCATATTGGCTTACATGACCGAATGCAAACGCGACGTCAGTGATTCAATTACAATACTTTAAATTTTGCTGCTGTGTAGACTTGAGTGTTGCATTTTTTTTATTTATTTTTTTTGCAACTCAACCGCTACGCAGTATGCAGGCTTACGTTTCTATTTCAAGGTTGCGATTCTTGTTAGGTTTTGGGGATTTTCGATGAGTATGGCTGGGATTTTCGTTTTATTTTATGTTTGCTGCTTACATTTACTTTTGCTTTATTTTTTTATGAAATAATTAAAGGCGATTTCTAACTTTTGACTAAAAATTTAGAATTTTGTTAACACAATATGTACATATAAGATTTGTACAAACGATTGATACGAGTATATGGTATTATCACCGTTCACGTATTTGATAATAAATATAATTGTATTATATAGATATTAATTGATCATGACTGAGTTCATGGTTTACTTTTGAAAAAACGCGAACTATACATATATATATATTTTTTTTTCTCCGACGTATAATAATTACTACACGTAAAGTGATAATTGTTTGAAATTTATCGCATCTGGATGAATTTTCGACGAAATTTTTGCATTTTTATAAATTTTTTGGAATAATTTTGTAATAGCGGAGGGTCAAACTAGTTCACCGGGAAATCTCGATGGTAGTAGTAGTATAAGGGAGAATGTGCCTGCTCCGGCTAGTAGTTTGATAAGCCGGCCTTCGTTCAGTCCTTTGACAGGTCTTGGTAGTGATGACCATAGAGTAAATAATTCAGTCGCGTTTGAAGCCATGGACGCAGCTATGGGTGCGGTTCAAGCTCAGATGATGTAGCTTATGCGCGGGGAAATGCGGGTGGTAGTCACGTAAGAGGTTAGAGTAGCCTTGTCTAGTGCCAGCAACCCATCAGTTGATGGGAATAATGCTGAATGGCCACATGATTTGCCAGTAAGTAACAACACGGGAAACACTATCAGGAGCCGTGAACGTAACACGAATGAGGGCGAAAACGCAAATCGTGAAGGGGGCACGGGACCTACTTACAGGGATGGAGATACAAGTGCAAACCGTTTTGTTGCAAATGGACAGGCAAGACCTCCCTATCCTGAGTTATTTAAATGTGGTATCAAGTATGACGGGATGACCAAGACAATGTTGGTGGAAGATTTTCTATTCAGAGTAGAGAAATTACAGCGGAGTTATAGCTGTCCTTGGGACGTAATAATGGACTATTTCCATCATTTACTAGAAGGACAAGTGGCCAGATGGTATTGGGATCACATTAGGGATCGACCAGGAATTAACTGGAGCAATATGAAACTGGACATTGTGCTAAAATTCCAGCAGTTCCAAACGAATATGGACGTGCTCAGGCAAATGAGGCGTTTTCAGAGGCGTGATGAAAAGTCAAGCGATTATTTCGATGCCATTATAAGTTTAAGGAACCAGTTAAGAGAGCCACTGCCTGATTATCAAGTTGTGGATATTATAAAAAGAAACCTTAAACCAAGAATAGCGTCTCTAATTTTTTCGACTCAAGTCTACTCAATTTAGCATCTGAGGGTTGAGTGTCGAAAGGCGGAGGATCTGGTTGAATATGAGCAGCAGCATAGAGCTCACCACAAGATTTCTTGGAACGATTATGATGAAGCCGTCTCTAGCGTACCTGTTGGGGAAATCAGACACAGTCAGATAATAAAGCCGGTTGCTAAAACTTTTACAAATAATGAGCCCGTAAAATGCTGGAACTGTCACCGTGGGGGACACACTTTTAAGGAATGTACTGCCATTCAGAGATCTTTATTTTTTTTCGATGCGGTACATCAGGTGTAGTTACATACCAGTGCGCAAAATGTAGGCAGGGAAACCAACAGTCGAACGCGAGGTGCGGGAAATCGCGCTTGATGCAAATGATCGATTAAAGCCAAATTCTAGTACGACTGCCAGGGTAAATCATAAGAGTTTTAACACCTCCCCTGATATTTTTTCTAATTATTGTCACAGCGAGCCACCAAATCAAGCCATTGAACTTTTATTTGATAAATGTCGTGATAATACACCGAATTATGACACCAATACTTCATTTAATTGCGACACCCACATTTTATCCGATTTAGACACGAATTCCGTCCGTACCATAAATAATATTTTAAAGAAACCATTCCATGTACGCATGGCAAATTATTTGGCCATAAGACGCAGAATATCTAGCGAGCAACCAACCGTGTCAAGTCGAATTCTTAAGACCCGCGAAAGATATAAGAATAGGCGTTTGCGAAGAATTTCAATTTCTTCGGCTAGTTTTTCGGACTTTTCAACTTCTGAGCCGAAGCCTTTTCGTAAAGTAAAAGTAAATGATGCCGAAGTAGTCGCTCTTTTCGACAGCGGAGTGGCAGTTACGTGCCTAGGCAGAAATTGTGAAGAGCTTGTCAGGAAACTAGGTTTGGAAACATATATAGGCAGAGTTAGGGTAAACCTTTCATATGAAAATCAGAGTCATCCACTCGATGTTTATTTAGTCCCAGACTTGGACAATGAGATGTATTGTGGAGCTAATTTCTGGAAAGTTTTTGGGATTGCGCCAAGTTTAATTAGTAGCATAGATATTAATGTGAAATATTTGGACCAGAGTCTCCACTGTTTAACACCAGAGCAGGAACAGGCATTGGTAGAGGCAAAGAGCCATTTTCTAGATTTCGAGGTACACGGATTAGGTAAGACGTGGATGGAGGAGCATAGCATAGATACCGCCGACGCGGTACCGCTTAAACAACGGCATTACCCGGTATCACCGGCAAAGGAAGCGCTAATATATGAGGAACTAGATCGTATGATCAGCTTAGGTGTCGTCAAAATAACCAACAGCCCTTGGAACTCAAAAGTTACCTTGGTTCGTCGCGGGGAGAAGTTAAGACTTTGTTTAGACGCCCGAAATTTGAACAAGCGCACCATTAAAGATGCGTATCCTCTTCCATATATTGACGCGCTTTTCGGACGTCTCAAGGACACATACTTCATATCTAGTATAAATTTGAAGGATGCGTTCTGGCAGATTCCACTTGCCGAGGATAGCCGGCCTAAGACAGCGTTTACGGTACCAGGTCGGCCACATTATCACTTCACCGTCATTCCCTTTGGGAACTACGCGAACTACGGTATCTCCGCTACATTGTAGGGGAAGGAAAGCTGAAAGCGGACCCGGACAAAATTTCAGGGATAGTAAACATACCGGTCCCCAAATGTACTCGTGATGTACGTAGATTCTTAGGTCTTACGTCTTGGTTTAGAAGGTTCATTAGAGATTATGCTACTCTTACTGCTCCTATTAATAGAACTGCGGAAAGCAAAAACTATTTCTTTTGACAAACAGGCAATCGACGCAGTTAATAAATTAAAGTCCGCTCAGACTACCAGTCCTGTCCTGACGATTCCCGCTTTTGACAAAAGGTTTTATGTACAGTGTGACGCCTCCAACCTTGGGGTCGGAGCAGTATTGTTTGAGCTGGACGCTGAGGGCTTAGAACGCCCAATTGCCTTCCACTCCACTCAGTTAAACTCGGCTCAACGCAATTATAGCGTTACTGAGCGTGAGTGCATGGTTGTTGTTAGCGCCATACCGAAATTTAGACCGTTTATCGAGCTTATGCATTTTACTGTATTAACCGACCATAGCGCGCTGGAGCCTTAAGCTTCAAGGCTATCAATTCGACACACAGATGTGCGATAGCTTTCCATGAGCACCTGCCATTACGGCCTTATCTCACGGGTGCCAAAGCACCGGATGTGGGTTAGACGGCAGACCAACGCCACCGTGCACCCTATTAGAATGAACCTATGGCCCACTCCATAAGGCACATAGCATGCAATCTTTGAATATAGTTATCCCTGTACTATATATTGAATTACCTTGCTGAGGTAATTTGAGCTATCTGAACTCTGCTGCTATGTCCGTGCCCATAGCAGCTTCTGTTGAATGGCAACAGCACCTAGAATAGTGTCTGGCTGACCGCGTCAGACCAATCACTAGCATTGATTTCACACTGGGAAGCCAAGACTATTCTCCCAGCGATTTTGGTAGCAACCACAGCCACCACGATAATTCTCCGGCTTCCACGCTAAGGTGTTGTGTATACACCCATAGCGAGGTCCCCAAGAGAATTCCTCAACCATTGCTGGCACAGCTCAACTACTTATCCGAGATGAACCCATGCCTGTGTCGCCAAATAACCAGTGCCTACTCCACACATACCAAAATCATCCCTTTAACCCCGTGGGGTATACCCCATTGGGGTAGGACGAACTCGGCATTTTAGCAAAGGAAACTGACGACCGCTACATGCGCTCAAAACTTTAAAGCAGCTCGACTGTCGGGCAACCGGCACCTGTGGGACCAGAAGTAGCCTCTGGTCAGACCTCGAAGTTCCACCACAAGGGCTTCACCTCTATCGTCTTTTGAACTCAGGGGCAGTTCTAGGTGACGCTGCACATAACTGACATCAACAGGACCTGTCTTGCTTTTATAAATATGTGCACATCCTTTGCTCTGTTTATGTTCAGAGATTGGGTAGTAACACATAAGTTCTATGGGTAATGTACCAAAGGTACGTCAATGGAAAAAGCCACATCACCCCAGCTGGGGCCACGGGCTTGCCACACCCGTAGTCAAAAATAGACTCCCCTGGGGGGGGGAATTCGACATACAGCACAGAAAGGGTATTCAGAATTTCGTCGCGGATACATTATCACGCGTACAAGTTGGTGAGTTGAATATGTTTGTGGCCGAGTAGCCAATTATTTATATGGATTAGCCAGAATTTCAATGCGCCTAGTATGTAGAGCTCAGATGTAGCATAGAAGAAAACGCAGATCGCTTACCTGATCTTAGGATTTAAGGACCGTACATCTACAAGAGAACTCAACCATCTGACGGAAACCAGATACAGGAAAATTTTATCTGGAAGCTATGGGTACCAGAAGCTTTGATTGACCAGTTAATAGTAAATGCGCACGAGCCAACAGTAAAGTCGCACGGAGGGATCGGTAAAACCATCGCGTTGCTAAAGCAGTATTTTTATTTTCCTAGAATGTCTGCCCGGGTGAGGGACTACATTGGTAATTGCACTTTGTGTAAGGAAATTAAGGCTCCTAACAAAATTTTACGACCGCCGATGGGATCGGAAACGGTGACGCACCGGCCATGGCTAAAGATTTTTATTGATTTTCTTGGACCTTTTCCCAGGTAGAAAATAGGTAATACGTATATATTCATCGCATTGGATTACCTTACAAAATTTGTTTTCACGAAAGCCATGAGAAATGTAACCTCAGGTAACGTTGTTACCTTTCTTGAAACAGAAATCTTTCATAAGTTTGGCGTGCCGCAAATTATCCACTCAGACAATGGCAAACAATTTGTTTCTTCTGAATTCCTATCATTTTTGTTTAGGTATGGTTGCAAACACATTCGTAATTCTGTTTACTTTCCTCAGGCCAACGCTTCGGAGAGAGTGAATCACTCAGTAATTTCAGCAATTCGCGCTTATGTGTCAGAAGATCAGCGCAACTGGGATCGGCGTTTATCGGCGGTCGAATATTCGTTACGTTCAACAGTACACAGTGCCACCGGATTTTATCTATATTTCTCACTGTTCGGATTGAGTATGATCACTCATGCAAGCGAGTACGATATGGCTACTAAACTAGGAACTCTGGAAGGAAATGATATTGAAATTCTACCAAAGAACCATATTTTGAAGCTGGTGAGAAATAAAATTAAGCAAAATTTGTATTCTTCATACGAAAAAGCAGCTGCAAGTTACAAATTTCAATCACGTATCGTTAAATTTTCACCAGGACAGGAGATACTGCGCCGAAATTTTGTTTTGAGTGACGCCTCTAGGGGTTTGAACGCAAAGCTATGCAAAAAATTTCTTAAGTGTAAAGTAGTAAGACAAGTCGGTAGAAACCTTTATGAAATAGAGAATTGGGCAGGCAAAAAGATTGGGGTGTACCATTCCAAAGATTTGCACCACGACGTCCCGGTAAAGTGACGTTTTGGCTGAACCTCAGGGTCATGGTTCTTCCCCACATTTTAGGTAGGTCGACATTACGTCGTCCCGATTAAGAAGCCTCCGTCAGGCCTACGGTTCTTGACCGGTTTTGTTATGGTATTGCATAAAAATTCATAGGTGGTTACCATTTCTGACTTTAGTCGGGGTTATGGTTTTATCGGCATTTGGCCACACGTATCGAATATGAACTTCTGGCAACTCTGCAACAAAAATAAAAAGAAGACGCGTGCTAGTATATACTTCCGAGTTCCGCCATTCTAGTTTTGGCTTTCTTCGTAAAAGGTTGGAATAAAAGTAAAAATTTAAAGTGAAAAGCAATATTAAAATAAAAGGAAGCGTGCAAGAAAAACTAAAGTAAAAAAATAAACATTTTAAATTAAAGAAAAGAAAAAGAAGAGAAATAAAGAAAAAGAAATAAAAGACACCAGGTGGCAGAGGATAAAATTTATCATTTTGGCAAAGTGCCGGTCGTAACCCGAACAGCCGTGGCAGTACGTCCACAGTACCAGCGTGCACAACTGAACCTGAAAAGGCACGAGACCACGGCACATGCTTCTGAAGTTAGCTGTACGCAGACGAGGTAAGCGAAACGCCTGGGTGAGAAGAAGCCTAATCCCAACATCATTCCGTTTCAAAGGTAATTTCAGTGCTGCACTGCGGCCACGTTGCGGGAACGTTATTACCCGCCAATTTGTAAACTGTTCGATAACGGCAACGACAACAACAGCCAAGAGGTAAGCCGTTAGCTTAACGGGGACGCATCACGTCACACAACACGACACCGCATCGGCAAGCGCCATCAAGCCCACGTGCCGTGCCGAAAATTTTCGTCGGGGAGCACGCCATATTCGTCCTGGCTATATATATGATCGGTAACTGATTGCCTCAAAACCCCGGTGGGACCGTACCGAACCAGTGTTTTCATCAAATGCAGCTGTCAGATAAGTCATCCGTAGTGTAGAGTAGTTTAAATTTCTTTTAGTTACCTCCTTTTTCTTATAAATACCAAATTACGGTTTATTAAATTTGTGTATATCGTATTACTTTAACGAATAAGTCCATTAGTGTGAACGGTATCCGGCCGAATATACGGCTGTCGGGTTTTGGTTGTAGTAACCGGTCTCGTGTTCGAACCGAAGGCCAAACGTTTCACTCACGTACATGTGATATAACATCATGCTATAATCTGTATCTTAAATTATATGACGCGTTTTTTTTGCATTGTAAACTTTAAATAATCCATTCGTATTTTGGAAACAAACAGAAAGTAAATTTTACTTACGCATTAGGCTTCGGCCTACGTAACATAATTTCGGCTTTCGCTGACCAGTCTAGTGATTTTTGGATGTTTAATGTATTTTCTAAAAATTGGTAACTGTATACATAATTTATGGTGAAATCTAAATTTAGATCTTGTTTAGCACTATATCGGCCTACCCAGATGTAGGTGTTTCGTAATTAAATGTGTTTATATGCCCGTTTTAAAACCATTTCGGGCGCCATCTTGAATGGGTACAATTTTTGGGACCAATTGTAATAAGTTTGAAATAATATAAATTTTGATGTAAGTGGTTGATGCCTAAAAAGATTAGTCGCAATCGCTAAGTTGATTTGTAAGTCACTTGCCTATCGTAAGGTGAACAGTAACGCAGTGTATCGTTGAACTTAATTATCAAGCTCGATCATTAGGCAAGTTTTCTTTTTTTTTGACCCAACGTACCCGATCGGTGTTTTGTTTATTAGCTGGTGCTGGTGTATTAGCTGGTGCATAAATATTTTTTTTGGCGTTTCTTTTGGTCAATAATCACCCAACCCCGCATAGCTTTAAGATAAAGCATTTGTGAATTTAAAATATACTTATGAGTAATTGTCTACATGAATAACCGCGTGAATTCACGTAGCCTTAAAGATTATATAAATATATGAATGGAATATGAAAAGATTTGGTTTTGAAATCGTTGATATGGAATAAGTTTCCAATAGCAAAGGTAATGTAGCAGCAGGCGGCGAATAGAGTGTGGTCCAAGGCCATACTTTTTGGGGCACTCACGGCACAGTGATGTGAGCTGCCATTATGGGGATTGTGCTACCAGGCAATCCATTAGGGTGGGCACAGGGTGTCGATAACATTACGACACTCACCATCGAAGTTCCCCAGACTCTAACGAGGTAAGAATCATTGGTAATATTTTTTTCTTTTGTTTTGTTTGTGTATCATTGTGGGCTCTAGTGCATTGTTCAGAAAGAACCACACGCCACATACAGTACCACTGTATCTGGCAATTTGCTAGGAGTAAAAAGGTAACACACTATCGCAGCGCAGTTAAATCTGTATCCCTCCACACAATCACATAACACTTATCTAGAGAATTCTGTTATTTTCTATAAAATTAATGACTGGATTATCCTTTTGATTATTTGATATATTAAATGGGGCCACAATGTATAAAATCATACAGGAATGGTTTTTTGGAACAAAAGTTTTTCTTTTTTCAACGTTGAGGGTACGCATATAAACTTTGCATACCGTATGTATTTTCTAATGGATTTCCAATTCACCATTGATAAAATACCAAGCTTTTTTGATTGAAAAAGCGATCCTATGTGAGATATCATGTATGTATGTATACATTCTTATATGGCTCCATATATTAAATCTTATTTCTATATATGGATCCACATATGAAGAGCTTCATATTGAAATTTTCATATATGAGCTCATATATCATAATACACACAAAGAAATATAAGAGGTAATATTAACTAAGCTTGCATAGGTAACTTTTTTTATATGAAAGTAAAAAACTTGGGTTTTATTAACTATGCAGTTAGGTAATTTGTACATTACGCATTACCTAAAATCCAAGTTAATATAAACTATTACAATAAAGTACATACATATATTTTTCGAAATTATTTTTATTGAAACGTTTGCTATTTTATTGTCAAAAGTAAAAAAAGGTATGTATACATTAAATTTTTTTAAATTTATGTAAAATAATTCTTTTTAATTATTATAGATGAACTAGCTGAACCCGGCAAAACTCCTCTCTCTTGCTTGCTTTCCGTTTTTAATTTTTAATGGTATATAACAAAAATTAAAAATTTTAAAAACCCCCGGCTGTTTTCAGAAAAGATGTTATATCTTCTTTAAACATAGCTAAGAACCCTCCCGATCAAGTCATCTTTCAAACAGAAAAAACTAAATGAAAATCGGTCCAGCCGTTTGGCCTGTACGTGGACACGGACAGACACAGAGATACACAGACACACACTACAAACTTATAACACCACAAGTACGCAAATTGCCAGTGTATGCTGCATATTCATAGATGTTTCCTTTCGGGCTTTACGATTGCCGGCAAACGTGGTCTTATACAAGAAACACAACTGGGAAGAACGACGAATTTCGCGGACGGTGACGAATTCGTCGATAATAATTAGCTGAGTAAATTCGTCGTGTGAAGCACAACAACGACGACTAAATAACAGCTCTTATAATTCATAAAGTTGCTTACGGTTTGTGCTGAAATATATCGGAGAGTTCGTCACGCACGATGAGTTTCATTCGACGGCAGTGTTGTGTTAATTTGCATATGCATGAATGTATTTTATATTTTAATGCAAATGCTCGCTACGAAAAATTCGTCGTTCGTCCCAGTTGTGTTCCTAGCATTGCCTTCAAATGTTTTATATTCGTGATATTTTTTATTTTTCATTTTATATATGTATAAGTATGTAAATATATGAATTAATAAATAAATAATAAATTTTTTTAGAAATTCAAAAATTCTTTAAGTCCATTAAAATTATGGAACTAAATATAGTTATATTAACTAAAATACATGATAATTTGCCGTATTATATATGTATAAATTTACTTTGCTATTTAGATAATTCACAGAAAACAAAAGTGTGAATTTACCTAGTCGTTAAGGAGTTTCAACTAAAATTTTAGTTGATTTTTCGAACATAAAAATCAACTAAAATTTTTGTCAAATTACCTAAAAAACTTTGTAAATGCCATTCTACCCTTTCACTTAGTTAAAATTGTACCATTATTTTAGGAAATATAAGCTATGATTTTTTTGTGTGTACATCCCATCTAAAAAAATATGTATGGAGCATATATGATATCGCATATATGGTTCGGATCCGAAAAATGAGGGTGTATGGACATATATGATAATATATATTCATACATTTTCATACATGAATATATAAAGCAGAAATCTACATCAACTGACACCACACACAGTGGACCAAACACAGAACAACGCTGATGATGAAGGTTTAGTGGCCTTCGAAAACGCCTAGCTGTTCCGTTCAACTATGTGTTGGCAGAATATTTACAACTAACTTTGGTGTTATTTGTTCATTAATAATGATCACATGTAATTTGGCTTAAAAAGCAATACGAACTTTAGCCTATTCAAATCATAAATATAGAAACAAATGAAGTTCGAAAAATAATAATTAAATTAACTATATTAAAATTATTTGTTTGTAAGATTTTGTGGAGCAAGGTTGTGTTTAATGAAACATTTGTTCGAACAAAATAATTCAAAACGAACTAAAAGACATTTCATTCCACATTTTAAGAGAAAATATGAATCGATTATTAAAAAAAATAAAACACACAATCGTACACAACATATAATTTAAGAAATCAGATTAATAACTAATGCAATTATAAAAGAAAAAATAAACCGTTTTTATACTAACACTAGTTTTTAATATTATTTTTGGCAGTTATATGAATTTTGTTTAATGACTGAATTATCTTTCAGATTATTTGATTTATTAAATAGACCCACAATATATAAAATCCACAAAAAAGATTTTTTTGCTACACGAGTTTTTATATTTTAAACCTTGAGGTTCTACGCATATAAACTTTGCATACGCGTATGTATTTTCGAACAGACTTCCAATTCACCATTGATAAAAAAAGATAGAAAAAGGTCGAATTAATAAAATTCAAGCTTTTTTGATTGCAAATGCGATCTAATATGATATACTATTATGTATGCATACATTTGTATATGGCTCCATATATTACATCTTATTTCTATTAATGGATTCACATATGAAGAGCTTCATAATTAAATTTCCATACATGAGCTCATATATTAAAATACATTTCATATATTAGTCCATATATTAATTCATATATAATAGTTTTGCCATGTATAATCCCATATATTTCCATACATGAATTCATACATATTCATATATAGTTATATACATTCATATATTAAAAATATATGGATCATATATAATTTTTTTAGCTGTGTGGGCAGTTAAATAAATATATATGGAGCATACATATATGATATCCCATATATGGTTCGGATCCGAAAAATGAGGGTATATGGGCATATATGATTATATGTTTATATTCATACCTTTTCATACATGTATATGTAAATATTCGTTCTACAGTATGCAAAGTTCATATTCATACACTCTTGATTCATAAAAGCACACTACTGTGCAATAAATTTAATTACTAAAATTACTTTTATTTTAATGAAACATTCGGTTGAACAATTAATGAAAAAAACGAACTAAAAGTAATTTAATTCATCATTTTAAGTCAAAAGGGCAATCAATTATTTAAAAAACACAAAACTCATACTTGTACATAAAATTTAATTTAAGAAATCAGATTTAAAACTAATCCAATTAATTATAAAAGAAAAAATAATCCGTCTAACAATAGTCTTAAATATAATTTTTTGCAGTAATTGAATAGCGAATTCTGTTACTATCTATAAAATTAATGACTGGATTATCCCTTTGATTATTTGATATATTGAATGGGGCTACAATGCATAAAATCATACAAGAATGGTTTTTTTGTAATAAAAGTTTTTCTTTTTTAAACGTTGAGGGTACGCATATAAACCGTATGTATTTTATAATGGATTTCTAATTCCCCAGTGATTAAGTACAAAGTTTTTTTGATTGCAAAAACGATCTTATGTGAGATATCATTTATGCATACATTCTTCTATGGCTCCTTATATTAAATTTTATTTCTATATATGAATCCACATATGAACAGCTACATAATGAAATTTTCATGTATGAGCTCATATATTATAATACATTTCATATATTAGTCCATAGTTCATATATAATAGTTTTGCCACGTATAATCCCTTACATTGCCATACATGAATTCATACATACATATAAATAGTTGTATACATTCATATATTAAAAATATATGGACCATATATAATTTTTTTAGCTGGGTGTGTTTCTACAATTTTTGAGATATCCAAAAAAAAAAATTTCGTATGAATTGTAATGAAGTTTTGTTTAAAAAACAACAACACCACCCAGCAAAAAAAAATATGTTCAGTGTCGGACATAAACTTAGTGATAGTTATAAATAATACATAAGTAGTGATAATCAAAAAAGGGAAAAAAGTATTTTCAAGTAGTCCCATCTGGAGAGTTAAGTAAAAGAGCCCGTGTGTCCTTCTTTCTAAGTCGGATGTGTCAAGTAAAGTTCAAAATATTACGAGCAAGCGGATTAGGATGTGATTAGAGTTTTGTTAAATATTTGCCTGCGTATTTTGTAATTTCTTCAGTCACTAGTGGCATATTTAAATCACGAAGTATATTAGAATTTTTGATGTACCATGGAGCCGATGTTATTAACCGTAAAATTTTGTTTTGCCTTCGTTGGATTCTCTCGACATTGGAAGCTGAAGCAGTGCCCCATAATTGAGTTCCGTAGCACCATATTGGCTTCAAAAGCGACTTGTATAGTAAAAGTTTGCAGTCTAGGCTGAGTGTTGAATTTCTGCCAATTAACCAATATATTTGAGTTAATTTAAGTTTAATTTGAGTAGTTTAGAGTCCATGTGGTGTTTCCATGTATACAAAAAGTGTATACCAAAGTATTTCACTTGGGAATGTTGAGGAATATTTTGATTGTTAATTCGAATGGGGGAGCAAGTATCTCTTCTTAGGGTAAACGTTATATGGACACACTTATCTTGATTGACTTTAATTCTCAATAAGTTCAACCATATTTCCAGCTGGGTACTATGTTCCTGGAGATTACGGGATGCCTCATAATGTTTTTCGTGCACACTCATACAGGCTGTATCACCGGCAAATGTAGAGGTGTGGATATTATTGCTCACAGGAATATCACAAGTATATATTAAATACAAGACAGGACCCAGAATACTACCCTGTTGCACACCAGAAGATATAAATTCGACCACACTCGTGAACTCGTGAACAAAAGGTTTTGAATGTTTATTGGCAGATATGTCTTCAATTTTAAAACTAGGCCTTCGTGTCATACTTTATCAAACGCCTGAGAAACATCAATAAAGAGAGCAGAACAATACTTCTTTTTTCAAATGTTCTTCTTACAACTTGGACCAGTCTATGCGTTTGTTCAATGCTGCTATGCTGACTTCTAAAACTAAATTAATGGTCTGAGATGCACCCATTATCAGTTAAACTTTTGGACAATTTAGTCATGAGCAGCTTTCGGAAAAGCTTTGAGATTGTAGATAGTAAGCTTATAGGCCTATATGACTCAGTCTTGATAAGAGCTTTGCCGGCCTTTGGAATCATTTTGATCTTGGCAAGTTTCCAGTTATGTGGAAAATACTGCATTCTTAAAATAGCATTAAAAATAAATAGCAGGATTCTTATTGCAATATGAGGCAAGTTCATGAGCATTTTGTTACTAATGCCATCAATAACTGGAGCTTTCTTCGGGTTGAGTTTAGCAATTACTTTTTGTACTTCACGCATCTTAAACCTTAAGGGACGAGGGGGTAGAGAAACTTCACGCGGTAAGTCAGCAGCACCCGTACATGTATTGGGAGTGAATACAGATTTTAAATGCTCAGAAAATAAGTTACCTTTCTCACTATTGATTCTTGCCTAGCCTCCGATAGCAGTACGCAGTGGTGATTTAAGATTTCTAGTAGCGCTCCATAAAGAGTAATTAGATGCGGACGTTACATCAAGACCTTCTAAATACTTTACCAGTAATGCATTTTTTTCCGACGATAGCAGCTCTTTGAGTCGTTTAGTACATTCTTTATGTCTGATTTTATTAAGGGGTGATCTGTGTTGTTGCCATTCTCTTCTAGCTCTCCTTTTTTCACATACTAGACGTTCAATTTCCGTAGAATAAATTCTGTTAAAGGTCTGCGGATAGGAGGTAGTGGCATGCTCAGCAGACTGTTTAGTATTTTCGTTAAGATTGGCAATGTTAAATTCAATATCATCGGATACTCTAAGCTGAATGTTTTCTACGCAGTGACTACTAAAATATTTTTTGAATGGAAGTTGATTCCATTAATCATCTTCACATATGAGTTAGTTAAATCACCCCCTATTGGGTTGAAAATTGTACCTATTGTTGGAGAGTGATCGGAGGATATATCTAGAGAGGACTCTACGTGAATTAAGTTCCTATGAATATTTTTCGTGACGGCAAAATCTATAACATCTGGAATTTTTCTTACGTCAGTGGTCCAGTAAGTAGGTTCCCCACTCGAAATGACATCTAAGCCCATTTTTAAAATTGTATTGAACAAGGCTCGACCTCTAGGTGCAACAAGACTCGAGCCCCAGCACGCATGTTTTGCATTGTAGTCACCAGCTGCCACAAAACAAGATCCAAGCGATCCAAGAACTTCTCATACTGATCTTCAGTAACTGAAAATCTGGGAGGTGAGTATATTGATGATATCACGAAATTCGCACAAAAAAAAATTTTTTTTGATTGGCTATCACTTGATTTTTTATTTTTAATGTTTTCATTAAGAAATTTCAGATCACACAGTAAAATAGGCATTTCTGCCGTTAGAACTCACTTCAAAATTTATTTCCTTTGAGGCACTCATACAGAGTATTCCTCAAGGGTACTTTGTGTTTACGGTTTTTGTGTTTTTTTTTTGTTTCTTGCTATGTAAAAAATATTAGTAAAGCCAATAAGCTTATTTATCAAGGTGAATATGTATTACGAATATTTTCTGTATGATTTTTGATTTTGTTGTTTTTTTATATTTGTTTCGTATGTATGTATGTAAAAAAAATCCGCTTTAACGTCTGTTCAGTAAGAATGTTCCACGAGAACTGACATTTTCATACATGTATGCAAGGTCTATTTATAAGGTCAAGTTGAAAACACAGCTGTTCTATTTTTTTTGCCTAAGTAAAGGCGAATTGGTGGCTCGTATGTCAAAAGTTGTTTATGTTTACAAATACTGAATCCAACGCTAAAAGTTACAGTTACAAAGTTTAAAACGTGATAAATTAAAAAGAAATTGTGATAAACTGTGAAACAAGGTATAATTGAAATAATTTTTGTGAATATTTCTTATTAAGTAAAGAAAGCACGTTTGGTGAAAAATTTATTTACTGTATATGAATGTATGCATAATAAATAAAAATGAAAAGTTGCTGCATATGCAAAAAAAAAACAAAAACGTGGAAATGGAAGTTTCTTCCGAGTTCCGAACGATGACCGCAGAGGAAAGTGGAGCAAAATTTGCGGTCTGGACTTTAAGTTAAGTTAAGCAATAACGAACATATAATACATGTATCACTGAATTTTAAAATACACATCCATATGTTTAGAAACGTAGAATTTTAATTTTTTCGGCAATGTTGTGGGCATGAGTACATTAAGGTTTGTTTTTATTATTTTATTATTATTATTATTTTATTATTCCTTAAATTAAGTTACGGGCCTCTGAAATTCTAGCAAAAAAATTTTGATTATAGTGTTTTCATGAAATGGTAAAAATACTCTTTGTCGGCCATGCAGGAAAACTTTGCACGGCAGAAAATCTTTACTAGGCTGCGCCGTGTCGGGAAACACCATGGTAGAAGAAATCCTTAAGCCCGGCCGAAGGCCGGCAATGCAGGAAAACTTTATTAGGCAAAAAAAATTTGTAATGCAGAAAATCTTTACAAGTCTGCGCCGTGTCTTCAAACACCATTATGGAGAAAATCCTCAAGCCTGGCCGAATTTTGTTTGACAATTGTTTTGCCTTATCAGTACACGGAAAACAAGTTGCAGTCGTTGGAAAATACAATATACAATCACAATTTTCTACTACAATTTCAGAGGTCCACAGCTCGGAATCTAAGCCTTGCAGCCACTTGATTTGTTTCGTTTCTCACATTTTATTGTTAGAATTTATGATTGCACCACATTATGAAAAACAAATTCAAACAAAATCATATATCAAATCAAAACATTTATTTTCCTTTACAAAATTAATTCGCCTTTAGTACAGACACCTGTGCCTGAGCAATTTTGTCGGCGTCGGGGACTGTTCAGAAAATTGTCGGCGGAGCACCAAAAATGGTTTTAGTCGGCTGAGGACAATTAACATTAAAATCAAATTTATATAAAAAATAATTAAAAATGAATAGAAAAATATTAGTTAATTTCTTACGCTAAGAATCGGATGCTGTTTTTCATACGGCATGAGCAAAACTTTTTTCGGCGTTGGCGCGCCTGCCTAAAATTATCGGCAGCTTGTCTCAGTCGGCTGTGAGCCATCACGGCATAGGTCTCTGCCTCAGTATCTTCAATCAGCTGCTTTTGACATACGAGCCTCCAAGGCAACAACAAAATACCATATTATTAGTTAATTTTAATTATTATTCGAACTCCATTTATTTCTATATTTGTGATTTGAACGGGCTAAAGTTCGTATCGCTTTTTAAGCCAAATTACATGTGATAATTATTAATGAACAAATAACACCAAAGTCTGTTGTAAATATTCTGACTAACAACACATAGTTGAACGGAACAGCCAGCCGTTTTCGAAGGCCACTAAACCTTCATCATCAGCGTTCTTTTGTGTTTGGTCCACTGTGTGTGGTGTCAGTTGATGTAGATTTCTGCTTTATATACTTAGCATTTTATTGCAAATGGAATATGTGAATTGTTTTGATTCATCGTATGTATTTCAATTTGCTGAAAGCAAATATGTAAATATGTAAATATAGTGATGGTAAAATTGAGCTTACAATACAAAAAAGCTTTCAGCAAATTGAAATACATACGATGAATCAAAACAATTCACATGTTCCATTTGCAATAAAATGCTAAGTATATAAAGCAGAAAGCTACATCAACTGACACCACACACAGTGGACCAAACACAAAAGAACGCTGATGATGAAGGTTTAGTGGCCTTCGAAAACGGCTGGCTGTTCCGTTCAACTATGTGTTGTTAGTCAGAATATTTACAACAGACTTTGGTGTTATTTGTTCATTAATAATTATCACATGTAATTTGGCTTAAAAAGCGATACGAACTTTAGCCCGTTCAAATCACAAAATACCATATTGTTTTTATTGTTTGTATTTTGTTGTAGTATTAACTTTACCTGTTATGAATTTGCCTT
Organism: Tachina grossa; assembly: GCA_949987645.1. Lineage (NCBI taxonomy): Eukaryota > Metazoa > Arthropoda > Insecta > Diptera > Tachinidae > Tachina > Tachina grossa. The sequence continues at coordinate 81,053,804 of OX465278.1, read as the reverse complement.
GCATGTATGTGTAAATATTCCCTCTACAGCAGTGATGGGAATTGGAAATCTTGATTTCGTGACGAATCTGTTTTTAAATAGTGCCAAAATCACTTTAATAGGGTCAAACCGCTTTTTATATAATTTAAATGTTGGCAATTGACGTTCGTTTAGTATACTATGGTCCTTTAATGATACATTATTGTGTGTAGTTAGAAAATTCCATGAATATTACAAAAACCACGTTCCAAAATTAGTAGTTTGCACACATATGTACATTGTATATTTATGTATAATTTGTTATTGGCCTATTTTCCACCTGCGAAAGAAAACGTTCGACTTACAATTTATATTGAAAACAAAAACAAATGTTCATATGTTAATAAATTGTAAGTCGAACGTTTTCTTTCGCAGGTGGGAAATAGGCCATAATAATTTCTACTTATTTACAAGAAATATTTACAACTAACTGATCTTAACCGGTAAAAGTTTCTATGTTTCCATGTTTATACATAAATTTTTTTCAACATAATAAGAAAGGCACCTCCTTACGGACATAGGCTAAGTAAACTTCAACTAATGTGCCTTAGACAGGTTCCACGGGCGCTAAACCTCCTATACTTAGAAGATATAAATTATCATTTTAGTAGAGATCTACACACAAAAAAATCATAGGTTATATTTCCTAAAATAATGGTATAATTTTAACTAAGTGAAAGGGTAGAATGGCATTTACAAAGTTTTTTAGGTAATTTGACAAAAATTTTAGTTGATTTCTATGTTCGAAAAATCAACTAAAATTTTAGTTCAAACTCCTTAACGACTAGGTAAATTCATACTTTTGTTTTCTGTGAAATTTCTAAATAGCAAAGTAAATTTATACATATATAATGCGGCAAATTATCATGGATTTTAGTTATATTAACTATTTATAGTTCGATAAATGTCATGGATTTAAAGAATTTTTGAATTTTTAAAAAAATTTATTATTTATTTATTAATTTATCTATCTACATACATATACATAAAATCGAAAAAAACACCACGAAAATAAAACATCTAAAGATAATGCTGGGAACGTAACTGAGACGAACGACGAATTTTGTCATAAAAAATAAAACACATTCATGCATATACAAATTAACACAACACTGCCGTCGAGCGAAACTCGTCGTGCGTGACGAACTATCCGATATATTTGTTTCTATTCTTTAAGCCAAAGAAAGAACAGTTTTCTCTCTCTTTGCACAAACATTAAGCAACTTTATCAATTATAAGAGCTCTTATTTATGCGTCGTTGTTGTGCTGCACACGACGAATTTACTCAGCGAAATTAGTCGTTCGTTTCAGTTGTGTTGCTGGCATAAGACCACGTTTGCCGGCAATCGTAAAGCAGCTCTGAGTTGGTAGAGACCATTAAAACTTGGGATGGGGATCTTCCTATGCGAAGTTATAGGTCGTCTGCAGCTTCTGAAGGAACACCTATGTATATACAGGATACACTGGTAATTTGCGTACTTGCTTCTATACCATTAAAAAGTAAAAACGGAAAGCAAGGAAGAGAGAGGACGTTTGCCGGGCAAAGCTAGTGTATCTATAATAATTAAAAAGAATTATTTTACATAAATTTTTAAAAATTTTAAAAATTTATTGTATATACCTTCTTGCTCAAAAATTTACTTTTTGACAATAAAAAAGAAAACATTTCAACAAAAATTATTTCGAAAAATATATGTATGACATACATATATGACTGACACATACATACCTTATTCTAATAGTTTATATTAACTTGGATTTTAGGTAATGTGTAATGTACAAATTAAATAACTGCATAGTTAATAAAACCCAAGTTTTTTTACTTTCATATTAAAAAAAGTTACCTATGCAAGCTTAGTTAATATTACCTCTTATATTTTTTGTGTGTATTAAAGCAATAGCTTACGTACTGACAAGAAAAATAAAATCATTTTAACCTAAATACGATGTTCGCCCCTACATTCCGCCTTCAGTCTATCTGTCCGCTGGACCGTCATCTAACCGAATGCTAAAGTGACTGCTGAACTGATTTTTATGAAATTGGAAATAAACATAAAACCGAAAACCGTTTTCTTCACCGAATTTCCCTACAAGGGGCTATGTTATGCCAGCATATTGAAATTATTATTCACGTCTCCGATATCTTTCCAAAACTCACTCTCACTTAAGATAAGGAATTTTATAAATCTTCAAAGTGTGATATAGATCTGTATTTACTTTTAAATTTTCAGTGTCTTTTCTTTAATTTTTGTTTAACAAAAGGAACAGTAATATTTATGTCTCTACTGAGAACATTTTCTGAAGCTATATTGAAAATATATTTAGTTTTCCAATGTGACAAAAAAGAAATAATACTATTTTGTTTTTGAATTCTTCAACTTCCATTGTTCCAGGACTCTATATAAAATAGTTTGACGAGACAATCAACGTTTTGGGGATATTTTTAAAATGTTTACGACATCAGCTGTTATTTCTTCTAATAATTCGTAGCAAACATTCATTGAACACCGTTACTTTTCCCCATCATAAGCGAACAAATATCTGCCTCAAAGGCTACTAGCGTCCCTTTTCAAAATGTATGATTAAGACTTAAAATGAACTTTAACTGCAAGTTCTTCATACAAAACTAGCCGTTACAGTCCCTGTTAATCGCACGTTGTGAATAGGGCCGCAAGTTTTCAATACTTAACAACGTAAATACTAAAATAATACTTTTTATTAGAATAAGAAAAGTTGCCAGCCATAACCGCCAAAAAGTTTAAACAAATGACTTTCGGGCTTCATTTTTTTGACAAAAATCGATTAGTTACGATCGATTTTCGTAAAAACGAAATTGAAAAATATGACGCTTAAGCTTTTTTGGCGGTTATGGCTGGAATAGACAAAAAGTGCCAGAAAAGGAGCGAAAGTGCCACAGTGCCAGCTAACATCCAATAGTGTCAAAAATGGCACAATTGTGCCACATTTCCCATCACTGCTCTACAGTATCAGAGTCCTGCTCAAATTCGGCTGTCAGCCGACAAATACATCGGCTAGCCGTTTTTTGCACGGCTAGTACAAAAAGGCGGCTAAGACGGCTCATGTAGTTTTTCTTTATTTAGTTATTTTAACTAAAAATATACGTACATACATGCATAGGTATGTTGATAAATCGTATGCACCATCTTGTATATAGTACATAAACAACATAAATGGAGAAAGAAGTTACGAAATGAAATAGTTTTCTCTGTGTAACTTACGTCTAAATGTTTGCACTGTATAGTCTTTAATAATTTGGAAATATGAATGGGACAAGGGCACAAAACATTATTAAAGCTGAACTTCTTTTCATTCGATTTAAGCGATTGTTCCACTCTGCCTCAAATAAAAATAATGCTTTTTTAACATTACGCATGAGAAAGCAAAACGTATTGACAGTACATGAGTACACCTTTCTTTTCCCCTTGTATCGCCTTCAGTTAAATTAACCAACTTTGCAACAAGACTTGCATGGTGTAAATGGGGACTAAATAATCACCCTTATTCCAGTTGTCGGCATCGACGTCACTTTAACACAGTACCAAAAAATTGGGGCTTGTGTACTCGCTCTCAAGAACAATTTTGTGCAACTGACAATCTATTTCCGTTCCCTAAGGCCTACAAAATAGCATAAACCTGCTAACAGGAGTCAGTTGTTTTCGACAACGGATACACAAGCCCCAATTTTTTGGTATTGTGTGTAAGTGACGTCGATGCCGAAAATTAGAATAAGGGTGAATATAATCTTTGGTTATAAATTTTTATCTACGCACACGGTAGTGGGGCAGGCCAAGTTATGGCCTCTGCAGGGTTACCGTTAGGAATTTTTGAAAAGTCGCACAAAAGGTCGTTTGAGAACATAAAAGTTACACATCTTTTTTTTAATTTTTTTTTATTAATAAAAAGCATAACACAATAAAAAAATAATTTGAAACAATGCATCTTTCATAACATATACAGTTCCATTATATGTCCTTCTATAGATGTAAAATAAGCACTCCAAAACCACAATTTGTATTTATTTAAAAATTTTATTTTGCTAAAACTATTCTTTGCAACTTCTACAGAAAATTTGCGAATTAATAAAAGTGAAAAATAATCAGTGAATTGCTTTTAAATTTTGACGATTTCTTTTTTGATAAAAATAATAAGGGCATTTTTAAATTACTGCAATTTAAATTTTTTCTTTGAGAATCTTTACAAAAAAGAGTAAAAAGTCCCAACAAAATTTAAAAAGTCGCAAAAAACGGTTATAAAAGAAAGTCTCACCAAAAGTCGCATACAGCTAAAAAAGGGTTAAATTGCGACTTTAGTCGGATGAACGGTAACCCTGGGCCTCTGCACGCTGTTTGTACATTTACACGAAGCCAATCGATCTGTTTCTACCCCATAACAACTTTTTCTCCTCAATCGTAAAATTATAAAATTTAAACCATAAATAGAATTAATACTCATATGCAAACCTTGAAAGTTTTACAATGAAAGCTTCCTCAGATACTGTGATGCAAAAATTGCATATTATATGACACTAACTACACCCGGTGTGCTTCGCTACCCCCTTCGTGCTATCGAATGATGTAAATATTTTGTAAATAAACCGAAAACTCGATTTTTTTAATGGAACATCAAGTTTTAAAATTTTGATATTAGATCATTATTAACATAGGTTTTTTGTAAATATCTTCGGAACTACATAACCGATTTAAGAATTTGATATCTCGTTTTGATATCAGCTTTCAAAAAAAAAAAAAAAATTAATAAATACATATTAAAAATGGATTTTGCCACGTCCCTCCGCCCCCAGAACTGAAAATAAAAAATCTGAGTGTCACCCGCCTGAATATTCTGAAGATTCCCTGAAAATTTCATCAAAATCGGCTCGGTCGTTTTGGAGTCCATACGTAACATACATACATACATGCATACATACACACACCCTCTTTTATATATAGATACTCACTGACTTATTCAGCAAATCAACGAAGCAGATCTGCTATAGGTATAGAGCTGAAATTTGGTACACAATTAGACCTAATTAAGTAATCACCTAGGGTCAGAATATTTAAATATACCATTTAAGTATTTATTATTATCAGTTTCCAACGAAATTTGTAACTTAAAAAATATCTTGAGTGTAAAAAAGTTTGAGGGATTATACCCATATAAATTTAACGTAGTATTATATGGTAGAGAACTGAAATAGTCTTAGGTAATTTACCAATTTAACAAATATGGGTGCACATTGGACTTAGGCAAAGCAATGACTCTGCGTTTTCTAGAGTGATCATGCATACGTCTATAAAATTCAAACCTTCTGTTTTATGTACTTCGGCTAAGCAAACTTTAATTTATTAATATATGTATTTAGAAAATTAGATGGAAACACGCCTATCCAGGCGACTTTTACGAAATCTTGCAAATACTTGGGGCTTTTGTAACACAATACTTTACTGTGTTTTTCATTACTTTATGTAACTCTGCCCTTTTCCACTGGCATATTATCATCATGAATAGAAATATAAAAGACTAGAAATTTTTAGTCTAAAAAGTTTATAAAAACAATTTTTCGAAAGGAGTCAGGTCCTCACAAAGACAAAACTTAAAAATAATTTACTAAATAAAATTAGAATTCAATTACATATCGCTCATTTACATCAATAGTGTCATAGTTTAGTTTAGTTTTTTGAGTTAATAATGCAGAATAACGCGGCACTTCGTATTTTATCTTGTGTAAAAATATCATATAAATAGCTTGTACCATCACCTCATTAGAGAAGAATATTTTTTCATGTCTTCATTGAGTTGTATGCAAATTGAAAACTTAAAACGCGTTTTCTGCAAAATTGGTTTTTTTGAGTTGTGACGCTATTTGAATAAATGAGTGATGTGTACTTGAAAAATAACTGGAAATAAACTTGAATGTTATAACTTGCACGTTATAACCGAACCTAACTGTATATATTTAAGCGAATATATTTCCATGCGGTTTTTCAATTGTTCGTTGTAGACGATCATTCATAATACCGATGTTTGTTAAAAGCGAACTTAATTGTATATAATTTTCTAAGACATTTTATTTTCTTTTAGCTTTCTTATAAAAAATTGTTAAAGTAAATCAGCTAAAAAAAATTACACAAAAATTTAAGGTAAATTCTAGTCGATGTTCACTATAGCCAAAACGTACTGCCAATCAACATTTTTACGACATTTGATTTTGATTTATCTTCCATATAAAAGCTTATTTAAAGTACATTCAGCATAAAAAAGGGTAAAAATAAAAAAATCGGCGGCTACTTGTAAGCCGATTTTAACCGAGAAATCAGCGGTGGCGGCTGCCAAAAATCGTCGGCGGCTCGCTTTGAGCCGGCTAAGCTGTCTCGGCGCAGGTCTCTGTACAGTATACAAGGCAGGGTAAGGAAAAACTCGGCTCGCGAGCACAATTTTTATTAACTCGCTCGTTTTAAAATTTGTGCTCGCGAGTTCAAAATTAGAACTCGCGAGCACAAATTTTATAAGACTCGTACTCCTTTTGTGCTCAACTCGTAAGCATTAAATGACTCGCTTTAAAATTTGTACTCGCGAGTTTTATTTTAAAACTCGTAAGCACAAATTTAAAAAGAGTGCAAAAACGAGCATAAACGAATTGAAAACGAGTAGTTATTACAAAAAAAAAATTTTTTTTGTTTATTCGGAAAAGTATATGTACATGTGTTTGTTGGCAAAAGACCCACAAAATGTATGAGTAAGGGTTGAGAAATAAACACATACATACATGACTTTAGTGCATGTATGTACATACTTATGCGTGTGTAAATTCTTTGAATATATGTATGTATGTAAGTAAGTATATCAACTATATAACGATGGGTAGTAACATAAATGTATGAATTCATTACAGATTTATTATATACATATACCTGTTGATCGAAATTTTGCATATTAGACTGCCCAATTTTTATTACTGCTATAAAATATGGTAAGCCAACAAAACTCCCTAAAAAAATTTACAGATGATCAAAATGAACCGTTTATCAGGTAGTTTATGCCGTAATTGCTAAAAAACGAAATTTTACATTAATAAAAAAAATAAATCACTTTTTATTTTCCAAGAATTTTGGTAAAAGTATTTGTTTACATACATACAGCTGTAGTCAACTAATTAGAAACGATATGCAATTTTCATAAAAAGCTATGGCTTTTATTATTTTCTCATAGAAGTTTCTATATATTTCCTTCAATATATTAAATATTTATCGAACTAACAAAAACAACTTAAAGACCTTTTCTATATGAATATATTTTAAAAATAAAAGCATTAAAACCCATTTTTTTTTGAATACCTAAGATGCTCTGCTATATCTCTATAAGACTTTCGAGTTTTGTGAAGCCCAAAAATAGCGCTGCATTGTACAAAAGTGCAGCTCTTGCCCTTACAACTTTAAAAATATAGTTTTAAATTATAATTTAAGCTCATTAAGAAAGTGCATTTACCGATAACACAATAGTCTTGATAAAAAAAAAATACTTTGCGTAAAAGCATTGTGTTGAGAGTTGCTCGTTTCTAATTATGTGCCACAGCCTCTTAAAGAAAATTTTGTTTATTTCTAAAATATATTCATATAGAAAAGGTCTTCAACTTGTTTTTGTAAGTTTGCTAAATATTTAATATATTGAAGGAAAAATATAGAAACTTATATGAGAAAATAATAAAATCCATAGCTTTTTATGAAAATTGCATATCGTTTGTAATTAGTTGACCACAGCTGTATATGCAAAATTAGAAGTGGTCAAAATATGTATATGAAATTATAATCTGTAACCATGAATCAAGAAAACAAGATTGCGCACTCAGCCGTACAAAAAAATTGCTGCTGCGCAGGTACGTCAATATAGAATACTCACGTGTGTTTGTTGTAAAAAGTGTGTGAGTGAGAGAGCAAATTTCACAAACAAATGTATGTATTTTGTTTACAACAAAATTCTACATGTACGGCACAGGCAGAAAATAAAATAACGGAATTGCGCAATCTTGTTTTCTTGATTCATGATCTGTAACAAAATGCGTATAATTATCAGAATCTTTATTACCGTGTAAGTGTTTAAACGACAGTGAAATGGGTCGCAAAAATATATTTGAATTTGAGAAATATGTGTCAATTGAGCAAGAAAACAACACATCAAAATGTTTACTTTGCCAAAAAATTCTCAAGGGAAAGAGAACCGGGAATATTAAACGCCATTACGAAACTATACACAATATTAAAATTAATGAAAGCGACGATGACATTCAACTATCATCATCAACAAATAGTGCGGCGAAGAAAAAACTTAGTCATATGACAAGTTCTCTAGATAAAAATGAGTTTTTGTTATGTTGTGTAGGACTTGTAACAGTAAAAAGTATTCCATTTAGAATATTTGATGATGAAGAATATTTTAAAAAAATGTTACGCCCTCATGAGGATTTTCATGGAACTAATGTTCATTCGAAAAACATCGTCGGATTAATTAATGCAACAGCAATTCAAATAAAAGAACATATTTCAAAATCGGTTAACAAGAAGATGATTTGTTTGTAAATCGACGTTGCTACCCGTCTGGACAAAAGTATTCTTGGAGTAAATATTCAGTATATTAAAGAGTTCAAAATTAACATCCATACAATTGGTATGATGCAATTGAAAAAAAGACACACAGGCCAGTTTCTCAAAGAGGAGATAATAACCTGTTTAAAAGAGTATAATATCGATATTGCTCAAGTTTACACCTGCACTTCTGACAACGGCGCAAATGTAATAAAAACAGCAAAATTGTTACAAGATCTTCAAGAAGAAGCATCTACAAAAGAAACTGAATATCTAAATAGTGATGGCGAAGACTTTGAAAATATTCACTCGTCGCTTTCACCCGTTATGTCAGTTGTAAGATGTGCAGCACATACAATTCAACTAGCAGCTCAGGATGTGTTGAAAATAGTTCAATCTGAAGTTGAGGAGTGTCGTAGGATAGTAAAAAGTCTACGAACTCACTTTCGCGATGAAAACCCAGCTAATTTTCAAATGCCGCTAATAGACAACATAACGAGATGGAACTCAACTTTTGAAATGATAAAATCCTTACAAAATTCAAAGGAGTACATTGAGAGTATAAGTGACTCCAACATTTCTGATCCTAATTGGAGTTTCGTATCTAAATTTGTGAATGCTTTTAATCCGCTATCAGAATGCACAAAGAAATTTCAGTTTGAACAGTACTTAGTGGGCGATTTCTACAGAGATTGGCTTTGCTGTGAAGTTGAACTAGAAGAGCTGGGAATGCAAGAAAATATCTATGCTCAAAACTTATTAGATACTATGAAGAAGCGGAAGCAAACTCTTATAGTAAATGAGGGCTTCATCTCAGCAATTTACTTAGATCCACGATTTAACTTTACAGGAACGCCATTCTTATCTGAGGAGCAGAGAAAAATAGCTTTGGTAAGTAGACTATTAACATACATAAAAATATAGTACAATAGTACTTAATCAAACACAGTCACACACACATGCATTCATATGTAGATATATTAAATGAAAATTAATAATTAACTTTTTATTTCATTTTAGAATCACCTCCTTAAAACCCAAATAATGATAAAGCGGCTAGCCGGTGAAAACACAGATTTCCAAAAGGAACCAATTTTTAATAATTCTCCATCCACATCAGCAGGAGCATTTTAAAAACTTGAAGCAAAAATGAATTTGCTAATTCAACAAACTCCACCAACCGATCGAACCATGAAGCAAAAATTGGAAAATTTATGCAACTTGGAAAGGATTCTTTTCGAAGAAAATGTTTTGCAATATTACCAAAAAATATCATAGATCCGGAATTAAGAAATTTATTAGACATATCATTAGCAGTTCCATCAACACAAGTATCTGTAGAAAGGGCTTTTAGCGCTCTTTCAGTAATTTTAACAAAATCTCGATCCAAATTGTCAAAAGATACAATAAACAATTTGCTTTTAGTTAAATTAAACAAAAATTTAATGGAACATACAATAATTAGTAACTAAGCAAGTGAATAGGTATTATAACGATAACTTTATTTAATGTTAAGTTCATTTTAAAATATACAAACAAATGCATATCCTATAAGAAGTAATATTTTATTTTAGCCTTAACCTTTTATATATGTGCATATGTATAATAAAAGCAATGATATACACATATATGATTGTTTTTTGTCTCAGTGAGTTTCAGCTGATTGTGGTCAGTTGTTTGTGAGCGAAGATTAGAATAAATACTTTCTGCAGAATCTCCAAATTAACTCCAATTTAACTTCTCATTTCTTCTTAAGGAATCACATTAACTAATAAAAACGAATTCTATTTATAAAAAGCGAATTTGAAAAATATAGTACTTACAAATGCATATATGTACATATATAAAAATATATGTTCTTATGGTTTTCAGGACATGTTTGGGCTGCACGTGTCAGTCAGTAACGTTACTCTTTTATAAAATAGATTTTCAATTGAAATTGAAAACAGTTATGTATAACACAAAATTTTGCTACATACGTGATTGAACCCTACATAAGGTTATTTGAAATTACTTTCATGTCATGAGGTATTTTTCAAATGTTTTAAGGATTCTGCTTCACGAAAAGTTATGCAAATGCTTACCTGTCAGTAATAAAATATAACTGCATTGCGACCTATATATAGAAAACAGAATTTGAGCCTAACGTTATTGTGATGGCATATCTGTGTATTTAGTGAAAGTGTGGCACAGCAGCCTTTAATTTGTATCTGTTTTTCTTTTGATATTTGATATAAACTTTTTAATTGTTAAATTCGAATACCTGCATGGTATGATTGCGACATCTCTTCTGAATCCTCCTATACACATCCTTCTTCCATCGTGCTTCGTTCATAATACGACACCATTTTTTGTTGGGCCAGTGCAACACATTTAAAAACAAGACGTATTAACATTTCAGTTTATACATGGACTTTTATTCATAAATAAAAATATATCACATAAATTTGCGATTGAAGATAGTACTTTATAATTATTGCATTCTTTTATATGAATGTATTTTCTGTTATACTCGTTCCAAGTTTTCTTTTTTTTTTGCTAGTGCATAGCAAAGAAAATTAATAAAACTCGCGAATAATTCTTTTTAACTCGACTCGCGAGTTGAGTTTTATTTTTGACTCTTAAAATTTGAATTCTTCTCGCGAGTCCTATTTTCGAATCTCAAAAATTAAATGCGCTCGCGAGTTTTATTTTTTTAACTCGCGAGCAGATAAGAGTAGCTATTTTCAATACAAAAAATAAAACTCGCTCTCCGCACTCTGATACAAAGTTCATATTCAGAGGTCCAAGTCGTGCGGCTCACAGTCGGCGACATAATTTTTGTCCGCCGCCGAATTAGACGGCTCACATCGGCTAATAATTGCAGCCGATTAACAAGTGAAAGTCTACTAATATTTCCAGCCGATTAATATTTTCCAGCCACTTCCAAAATTTGCTGATATTTTACAGAATGCAAATAATTTTGTACTAAGCTTTTTTATATAATATATTAAGATATATATAGGAGCTGTGAACTTTTTTATAAAGCAGTGCTCTGGCAACTCATCATCAAAAACACGCACAGAGTTACCATATTTGAAGATTTATTTTATTTTTGAAGTTTTTAAACATGAAAAAACGCCGATTTCATAGATAGAAATAAGATTTTTAAAAATGTGAATTTGTAATTTTAATATATTATTGACGAGTCTTTTGACTAAACTACTTACAAATTTTCTGATTTGCTTCATAATAAGCTTGCACATATTCTATAGAGTAAAAATTTGGTATTATTTAGCTTTACGTGTAATAGTTCTCTGGAAACAAAATAAATGTTAACTTATTTTCATTCAATAAAATAACAAAAACGATTTTTAATTAAAAAAAAAGATTTTTTGCTCGACATGAAGATTTTTGAAAAATAAATATGGCAACACTGAACAAGCATAAAGCGGCACATACACTACAACAGCATGCACGCACAATCAACCAACTTAAGAATTCATGCTCGAACCACACATCATACCAGCAAGCTGATACAATATTCATTTCTTACAAAATTGCGATAAGAGTGGTTATGAATAGTGACACAGTTTTTGCTACAATTTATTTATTTCCTTCAGTCTAATGACAAAAAATCCTTACAATTATTATTGGTATGTTGTTAAAATTAGCATGTATGTATAACTAAAAAGCTAAAATTTTATTTTTCATTGAAACAAATTATGTTTCAACAAATTATATTTTTTAAATGCATGTTTACTCCATGACAACTTTCTTCAACTGAGCTAATTTCACCATATACTACACCACTAGGCTGGTACGTACCGTCAGCAAAATATCAAACTCTACTTGACATCGCTACAGCAAACCGTACAATCACACAAAACGCCCATACATACCAAACCGCTGGTACAAGCACTTGATTGCGCATGCATGCTGCTGTAGTGTATGGGCCCCTTAAAGTGAAGTTTGTACAAGCAGCGTGACCGTTTGACTGACTAAAGTGGCAAATTGCCACTTTTTCGACTGCCTTGACACATTTTGTCTCCCTTTTTTTAGGGTGAGTTATATGAAAATACATTCAAAATAAAAAGTTTAGAGTAGTTTTCTCGATTTTTTTTTAATTTTGCCCCCTTTTTTTGATAAATCCACTATTTGGTGCCACTTTTTGAAAAATGTCATCGGGTATCCTGTGTACAAGGCTTGTTGTAGATGAACTTGAAGAAAGCACTGCGCTGCACTGAGCACTGCGCTTTACAGTGAGATTACACTAGACATAAGTTTGGAGTTTTTTGTGTTGGCAATTGTCACACAAAAAATTACTGTGTAAACCGTAAATGTGTGTTCGAACACATGTTTGGAAATAATTGCTCGCACACAAGTCTGAGCAATTATGTTAGAACACAAGCTGTCAAATTTACCTTTTTCGTAGGAAATAATGGCGGGAAACTAGAAATATATTTATTATAAAAAAATCAAGCAGAAGCCTAAAATATATTGTCTGTGACAGAATTATTAAAAAATCAAAACTTAAAACGCGCATTTTGTATGCATACGACAACCCAAATTTTGAGTTTTAACATTATACGTCTAACCACCCCTTAAAATAAGTTTGAACACAAACTTTTTTCTGACCTAATTCTGCCGACGTAATTTCTTATGTTCAGAAATAAAAATTTCTCATCTATTCGTACTGTTAAACTTCGAAAATTTCTTGATTTTTCAGCACACGAAATTTTGATAAATTAGACGTAAAAATCGTAGAAATCAAAAAAATCGTTACGTCTGGCAGGCCTGTAAAAAATCTCCGTTATTTTTCATTGGCGTTTGTGGTACTCATTTTGTAGCTTTTTAATATTTAAAGTTGAAGCAAAACGCAAATTTATCAGTATATATACATATAAGTATAAAGTTTTACAGTTTTAAAATTAAAGAAGATTTCTTAAAGTTTTTATAATCAATTGTTCCACTTTTTCCAACAAAAAAATTAAAATGCAGAAAAGTATTGAGAACTTTTTTTCTAAGGACAATGAATCAAACATTATGGGCAATTCATCAGATTCAGATGAAGGATCACATGTGAGTAGTAAATATAGCCTTTCCGAATGTTGGAACTTTTTTGGGGAGTTTTTTATTAGTGGCAAAAAAATTCTGGATAAATATATGTAAATTTTGCAAGCTGTGTTTCGAGGCTGAAGACACGATAATTAAATCGTAAGTACATACTGTGTACAAATTATATATGTATGTAACATACATATATAATTTGATTTTATATACATATATAATTTGATAACTTAGGTACAGTTAGGCTAAAAAGTTTATAAGCAGGGATTAAAAAAGTAGTCTTAATATATCGGAAACTACGATGTTGTTACTTTTTAGGTATGTATGTATACTTTTACTTGCTAAAAAGTGGTAAAAACTAAATTTTGGTACTTTTTCTACACTCGAATCATGTAACATGTAAAGTCGTGTTACATGTAAATTATGTTATGTAAAGTCATGTTACATGCAAAGTCATGTTACATGTAAAGTCATGTTACATGTTAAGTATTGAACATAGCAAAAAGCTTTTTGGCGCAAATCGCAATCGGTAAAATCGTACACGTTTTCGGTAATTCTTTTTAATAAGGTACATATCGATGGTTTCAAAGAGAAAGGCCCTAACTTGTATTTTTTTACGAAATTGGGGTTTTCAGTGATTCCAATATATATACATACATATATCACTTTGAATATTAACTTGGTACATTTGAAAAGGGTTTTCCTTCGAAAATAGTACTCTTCTTATGTAATATTTTTTATATTCTTTTGGAAACGCATTTTGCTTTGGGAAATGGTACATTTTGTCAAATGTAATTTTTGAAACTGTACTACTGGGATATTAACACTTTTCAATAAAGTACTTTCTGAGAACGGTATATTATAAAATAACTTTAAAATAAAAAACACCAAAAAAATAAATTTACTTAAAAACGATGCTCTTCTAAAAATATACTTTGCACTTTTTTTAGAAAATGGTACTTTATACTTTGAAATGGTACTTATTGCAAAAAGGTACTTCTTGGTATATTTTGAAATGGTACTTTGTACTTGAAAAAGGTACTATTTGAAATAGTACTTTGTACCTGCAAAAGGTATTTATTGCAAAAAGGTACTTTTTGGTATATTTTCAAATGTAATGTATTTAAAGAATTTTAAAACACATATTAGGTTTGCATAGTATACATATGTATGTGTTTACAAACTAAAGAGAAATTCTTTTGTTTCTCAAGTTTTGGGAAAAATACATCCACGACGAATCTTTCAAATCACCTGCGTGCGGTGCACTCCATTGATATAAAATCAAAATATTACAAACAAAATGCTTCAATGACAAAAAAAGCCTTGGACCCTACATCGAGCAAAGCAAACAAATTTCAAAATGCTAGAAGGGTAGCTGAAATGTGTTGCTTTGACTTACAACCATTTGCAATCGTTGAACATGAAGGATTCCAAAAATATATGAAGTATTTTGAGCCCCAAATAAATTTTCCTTCCGCATACACCATATCATCGCTAGCACTAAATGACGTTTACGAACTTTATCGTAGCCACGTGCAAAAAGTTCTTCAAAGCTCATCAGAAAATATGTGTTTAGTCCTGGATATGTGGTCAGACAAATTTAAGAAGTTGTCATACATCAATATTAAAGTTCACTGTTGTGAAAATTTTGACCTGAAAGTGGTGACTCTCAAGACCGAAATATTTCCGAGACCACATACCGGATTAGCTGTGGCAGAAAAAATTAAAGATGCTATTTTGGAATTTAATTTGCAAGACAAATCACTTTGCGCAGTTACTGATGGAGCTAAAAATATTATATTTGCACTAAAAATGCGAAACATAACACGCTATGCCTGTAGTGCCCATATGTTGCATCGTTTTTAAGCCATTATGTGTTAAATAATGAAGAGTTTATACATATCAATGAAACATTAAAGAAATTGAAAAATATTTACCTTAGCCTTAATACGAAATAAAAAGGCTGCAAAAGCTTACGGAGCAAGATGAGCTGCTAAAAATCCTTCTGGAATCGCAAAATATAATAGAAAGTTTGGAAAGCGGTGAGCATTTTCCTAGTGGTGATGACTATTTTAATGAACAAATTGAAAGTGCGCTCCATTTCAGTGGTATGCCATCGTTAAAGAATTCTGCTCCAAAACGATGGAATTCATTGCTCGTTATGTTAAATAGTTTCAATAAAAACATTGATGTTATAAACATTACTCTAATTTGAGTGCAAAAAGTTCCACTAATTATACCCGAAATGGAAAAATTGATTATCAAGGAGTTTGCAAATTTTTTACAAATATTTGAAAAGGCAACTCTGTATTTGCAGGCCCAACAGTACCCAACAATCTCGTCTTATATTTATTTTTATGAAAAAATCATGATGTCTGTGCAGAAACTTGAAGAGGAGTGTTGTTTTGACCTCACAATCAAATTGTGCGATTTCACCAAAAGAAATTTTCCAAAGAGATTAAAATACTTAAATGCCACTTAGTTGCTGCATTATTGGATCCGTGCCTCAAAAATTGGCCACTTTTAAATAAATATCTGCGAAAAAATTGGAAATTTGGCTATATACCAAACTCGGCCGAATTAATTGATGATGTGGAGTCTAGCATATCTAGAGAACAATTAATATTGAATGAAATCAAAAAATTTGAAATCGTTGAGTCCGAGATTCCCTTAACAAGTGCAGCCTCAATGTTGAGTCATAAAAAACAGGTTAATAATTTTCCCTAATATATAATTGAAAAAATGGTGAACTTATTTTTATATCTATAGATAATTTCCGAAATACGACAGGAAATGCTGGCATTCGTATCCAATAAATCATTAAATGAAGCTCAAGATCCGCTGGAAACAGAAGTAAAAAAGTATTTTTTGATTGAGGTGGAAAAAGTCGAAAGTTTTGATTGGTGACAGCAGCACAAAGAAGTAATATATTCGAATAAATAAAAGTTTATCGAAGTATTGTACATATACAATTTCTTTCTTAGGTTTTTCCAAATATAGCCAAACTTGCCAGCACTTGTTTCGGAATCCCAGCCACGTCATCATCATCTGAGCAAGCTTTTTCCGTAGCTGGGTCTTGTATAAATGAAAAACGGAGTAGTTTGAATCCTTCAACAGTAAAAAAACAAATTTTCATCCACGACAATAAAAATATTGTTGCACCTTACTTGGCATCAAAACAACTCGGTAAAAACTAGGCTGTGCCTAGTTTCATATACTCATAATTATTTTCAAAAACGTTCATAAAGGTTTTAATTTTGGTTTGGTTGTAAATATATCGTCGTGGTGAATGCAATAGGCTGTATGTCAAAAAAATTGAATTTGGTTTTATTGTAGCGTTGCAACCAAAATTGGGGCTCCTACAACTGCAATTTATCTTAATAAGATTGCAATAGCACGCAAAAGCTTTCTTCTGATTGCCTGAACGGCATAAGATAAATTGCAGTTGTAGGAGCCCCAATTTTGGTTACAACGCTACAATAAAACCAAATTCAATTTTTTTTGACATACAGCCTATTGTATTCACCACGACGATATACATATGTAAATTAAAGCCCATATTGCAATTCTTAACTCAGCTCAGTTTGGTTGTGTGCGAGTCAACTCAACTTTAACATTAGCATTAAATTTAAATAATGGTTGAATTTGTTGTTGTACTGTGTCGTAACATTTTCAAGTAAATATTAGCTGTGCTTCAAAGTTGGGTTGTCTCTCTTACAACCAAACTGAGTTAAATTGAGAACGGCAATAATGGTGCGCAAACAATTTATAGTTAAAAATTTAAAATGTACTTCTTTTGGATATGCAAAAGCATTCAATCACCCTTATTCCAGTTAGCGACATCGACGTCATTTTAACACAATGTCAAAAAATTGGAGTTTGTGTGCTCGTTGTCGAAAATAACTGACTCATATTGTCAGTTTTATGCTGTTTTCTGGACCTCAGGAAACGGAAATTAATTATCAGCAGAAAAAAATTGTTCTCAAGAGCAAAATCCCAATTTCCTGTTATTGTGTTAAAGTGACGTCGATATCGACAACTGGAATAAAGTAGAATATATTCGTATATTTAATTTTTAACCGAACTATATACAAATATTTAATGCCATTCTTGTGTTCTAGTCAACATATTTGAACAATAATTACCCAGCAAAAAATTAAATATTACCCTAAGAACTACTTGCCACATAATGCCTTATTTTGTGATTGTCAAATTTATTCATTTAAATAAAATTTTTACAAAATTTTCCAAATTCGTTTACTGTCTTAACAACTAGATACACACAACCCAACAAATACCTGATTGTATTCAAAATTTAACTTGTTAACATCGATATGTACATATACATACACATACATACTTACATATATCGTTGTCGAAAATCTAAAAGTATGTATCATCAAAAAATTCAAAATATACTTTTTGATTGTTTTGTGATTAACCGAAATACATCTTTCCTCAAAATTTTACTCACATACATATGAATGTATGTATGTATGTTCAAAAATACCGATTATTCAATTTGGCACCTAACAAATAAATAGTCTTTTAATTATACATCATTTTAATTTAGAGTTTCGATTTATTTAAATTAATTTAGCAACCAACTTACATACATATCAAAAAATAAAAGTATATTTTACTTTAATTATCAATATATTCAGGGTAATCATAAATAAAATTCCGCGAGAAATTTCTCCCTTTTTCAAATTATAATTTTCTTATTTTCCCTATTACTTGCTATTGTTTGAAATTGTTTCGCGGGAAAAAATGTCTGGCGGAATTTTATTCATGATTGCCCTCATTATTTAATTTTTTATTTCCCATATTAAACTTTGCAATCTATGTACCTATCTATGTACATAAGTATCTATGTATGTACATATATACATATGTATGTATGTAGATAGTTTTATGGCAAAACTCTAAGACCATGATTTGGTTTTTTTGCATTCTTTTATGTATACATACATACATATATACATATCGCTGTTAACAAGTAGAAAGGCCCCAACTCGTATTTTCACGATATTAAGTTTTTCAGTGATTCCAATACATTTCACACAACTACAAAAATCTCATTACAAAAATTTACTGCAATAGTTTAAAAAATTGCGCTTTTACAAGCACTTATACTGTTTATTATTATGTTTGTACCTTCTGTTGTAAAGTTATAGTTATCTGAATTAGAGCCTTTGTACTTGTTAGCAGCGATATGTACAAGCGTAACTCTACGTCTCCACCTGACATTAAGTTTTGCAGTAACTTGGAAGTTATAACTGAGTTGTTAAAACAAATGCACTAACAATAATGTTATAACTTGAAAAAAGCATTAACTTGAGCAGTCTACATTTAACATTAACTTGAAGTTAATGTTAAAGTTAGTCATTTTATGTCAGGTAGAGACTGCAAATAATTGAAAAAATTCAAATCATACTTTTCTGCGAAATCGTCGGCTGCAGCCGACTTTGGGCCGCCGCCGGTCATTTTTAGCCAAGCCGCCGCCGCCGAAAATTTTAGAACGACTTGGAGTTCTGTCCATAATCATACTCCTGATTCACAAAAGCGCACTGTAATAAATTAAATGACTAATATTACCTTTTTTTTAGATTTTGAACAGGGAGGTTGTATTTAATGAGGTAGTTTAGACGAAACCAATTTTAAGCCGCACAATTTTTGTTCTTTTCCAAATAACTCGAGACTAAAGGCTCAGTTAGCCGACTGTAATGTAATGTAACTGCAACAGTAAGAAACAGCTGATCGATTTTGTTATGTGAAAAGTAATGAAAATGGTTATAGAGATGTAATGTAACCTAACCTACTTTTCATATAAAAATGTCAATCAGCTGTTTCCTACGTTGCTGTTACTTTACATTACAGTCGGCTAACTGAGCCTTAATTCATCTGGCACAAAATGTATTCGTATACATAGATGTGTGTGCGTTAGTGTTTTTAGTATTCATTTAACATTTGCTGTTTTTTAAGTTGTATGTGTATTGGTTTTATGCTGCTAATGCGGGGTTGAAGCTGGTTGAAAAATTATGCCAACCGCAAAACCACTCTCTTTGCCTCTCTCACCAACAAACTGGCATGTTATGCCAGCACAATTATGCCCGTGTAAATCAGCGCAATGAGACATTTGTTTGGACAAATAATGTAGAGTTGTGCTTATCAGCTCTTTTGAGTGACCGCTCTTTTCAGCTCAGCTCACTTTACTGAAGTATTTCATTAAGTTGGCTCAGTAGCTCAGTTCATTTGTAGTGAAATATTTTATCAAGCATAAAGAAAGAATGAAAACAGAAGCATAAAAAGTGACCGATTTATACAGTGAGTGTGTGTGTGTGTGTGGTCATACATTACAAAACAAGGCAGATGAAGTATAAAAAATAAATAAAACTAAAATACGAGTACATAGTTTAATGAGTGGAATTTGTTATGTTATGTTATGTACATATGTATGTACACTCAAATTTAAAATTATTTAAGGTTTCAGATATTTTAATATCACAATACATATATAAAAATTTTTTAATGTACTTGTGCGACAAAAGAAAATTGCTAAAAACTACAAGACTTGTATCGAACTCTTTCATTAGGTCGTTTTAGACACAGACCTATTATCAAACACACCTAAAATACGTAGGTTTGTGTCTAAAACGAGCTGCTAAGAGTTCGATGGAATTCTACATGTAATTTAAATGGGTTTGATTATAGGTTTGTGTCTAAAACTAGCTACTGAAAGAGTTCGATACAAATCAAGAAACCACTCAGTACTGAGCTGAAAGCGCTCAGTGGATTGACCCGCTCACAACGCTCAGTGAGGTGAATCGTTCAATTGAACTAGTTCATTCATGAGCTGCACAACTCTAAAATAATGAAAAACAAACTAAAAGTCATTTCATTCATCATTTTAAGTCAAAAGGTGAATCAATTGTTAAAAAAAACACAAAATTCATATTCATACATAAATTTTTTTTTTATTAATGTTTTTTATTTACAAGTGTTATAAGCTAATAAGGTACAGAGTTATGAAATATTACTTAATAGTATTACAACTATTAATACATATAATTGGAAAAAGCAGAAAAACTAATGATAACACAGACTTGAGGAAAATTTGTCACAAAAAACCTCTTACAAAGTTAGAAAAAGTTATAATGAAATTTGATAAAACAACCACTAGCAAGATTCTTTTTAGCAAAAGATTCTTAGTGATTGTTCACTAAATTTCTTATTGTTTCAAAATTAGACATTCGGCATTTTTCATTAAATGACAGCGCCAGATTGTTGGCAAACGTCTGTATCTTTTTGTAATTAAATCTATTGTGAAGTAAGTCGGTGGGGAATCTTGGAGGATCTGTCGAATACACATGCTGTACAGCAATATTTTATTTCTTAAATTGAGTTTAGACCTCCTGTTAAGTATGGGGTACAGAGCATGACCACACTTTATGGCTTTATCACGGATGCGATTGACGTGTTGTTTACACAAAAGTTTTTTTATCTAATATACATAATACCTAGATATTTAATATCATCTTTAATGGATATAATGTTTCCACGAGCGTACAAAATCTTTGTAGGAATACGTGTTGGCGATTTATTAAATGGGAATATAATTGCCTGAGTTTTATTATCATTTACTTTGATTTTCCATTTGTC
Source organism: Tachina grossa (assembly GCA_949987645.1). NCBI lineage: Eukaryota > Metazoa > Arthropoda > Insecta > Diptera > Tachinidae > Tachina > Tachina grossa. Next base: position 81,032,472 of record OX465278.1, on the reverse strand, counting down.
AAAGTATTTTTGGCTTGACGTAAGGCTCTCTTGCACTCTCTTGACTATTGCATTTGAAGCTTTTCCATAGCATATGAAAGCACTGTCGTCAGCATAAAATGCTGCTTCTTGATTTCTATATACAATAACATCGGACGTATATAAAGAGTAAAGTATGGGTGATAGCACTGACCCTTGAGGCCACCCCGCAAGAATTGGTTTTTAGAAAGAAAATTCGCCATCAACATGAACGACAAAAGAGCGATTTTTTAAAAAGCTTTTTATAATCTTCTGTAAGTAAATTGGAAAATTAAAAGAACTGAGCTTGAATAGCATTCCATTGTGCAAGATACTATCAAATGTTTTTCAATATCAAGGAAAATAACGCCAGTGCTCTTGCGATTTCTTTTGTTGTTTTCGATAAAATTAACAACTCTCTTTAATTAGTGTACGGTGGAATGTTCCTTATGAAATCCGAACTGTTGGTAGTTTAATAAATTGTTTTGGTCAGCAAAATCTACTAACCTTTTGAGAATTATTTTTTCAAATATCTTGTCCAGTAAACTCAAAATGCTCATTGGCCTGTAACTGGTAGCCAATTTGGGATCTTTTCCTTTTTTATGGATGGGAATTGCTTTCAAAATTTTGAAGGTTGAAGTAGCCATACTTTAAACAGCAGTTGAATATTTTACTGAGTGTTTCATAAAAGCAATCTGGCATATTTTTCAGAATAATACCATTTATACCATCTAGACCTGGAGCTTTATTGTTTTTTAATAATATAACAAATGCTTTAACTTCAGAGGTATCTGTAAGTTCAATACTACTACTAATTGTGGAAATATCATCAAGACAGTTCACATAACTTGTAACAAGACTATCCAAAGGGAATGGATTATTGATAGTTATAGTATGTGAATTTCCAAATGGCTCGGCAATTGCATTAGCCTTATCTGCTCCAGTTTTTAGAACTGAACCACTTATGTTCAGATCGGAAAATGTGGGGTTCCTACCCTTTAATGCTCTCGATAGCTTCCAAAATTTTTTAGATCCTGTGGGCAGCTTTGAAATAAATTTTGACCATGATTCATTTCTGTCTTTAACAAGGTGGAAGTCAATTAGACTATTTAACTGTCTTAAGATACAAATTCAATGGGCCTTGTAATTTGAATCCCTACATCTCTGGAGTTTACGTTTGAATTTGTTTCTTTGAGCGATAAGCATTTCTTAAAGTGTATCAGAAATTTTTCTAATCCACGAGTTTTTACTTCCTAGTGGAATCATTTTGAATGAATCTTTAACAATTATAATTAGTCTATCTAATAGCAAATCTGCATTGCTAGGCGTAAAATCAGATTGGTCAATAGTTAGACGTCTAATTTCTCTCTCCTCCCAGAATCTAATTGCTGGCCAGTCTGCACGATTATATAAAGGCACCAAATTTAATTTATTTTCAAACTGACAGTAAATGGAACAGGTCAATGGAACATGGTCTGATCGTCCAATATTTGAGTGAGACTCTAAATCTGAAAAACGAATACTGGAGTTCATTTATAAAATATCTATAGTAGAAGGCTGAACATGGGTTAAATTTTGACCGAATCAAGTAAAAGAGCATGGAAAATAGATATAATAGTTAGAAAACATACAATAACTGTAAAGCTCGTTACCAGCTGAGTTATTGGATACACAGTTCCAATGAGTTTGATGAGCATTAAAGTCACCAAAAATGAAAAACTCGCAGGAGAAATTTGTAAGAAGTTCTAAGTGTAATTTGGATTGTAAGCAGCAGTAAAAACTACTGGACGTCTATTAATCATAACCTGTATGGATATATTTTCAATGACAGTTGTGTTAATTTAAGGTAATAACTTATGAACTATTTTACTTTTTATTGCGCATGAGTACTCCTCCGCCATGTGTTTGCCGGTCTTCACGTTAAGCAGAAGAATATCAATATTTTTGTCATGAAGAACTTTTTCGAGCTGTGAAGCTGCTGACTCGGGTATACATAAAATTTAATTTAAGAAATCAGATTAAAAACGAATGCAATTAATTATAAAAGAAAAAATAACCCGTCTAACAATAGTTTCCAATATAATTTTTTGCAGTAATATGAACTTTGTTTCTTATATAGAGAATTCTGTTATTTTCTCTAAAATTAATGACTGGATTATGCTTTTGATTATTTGATACATTAAATGGGGCCACAATGTATGAAATCATACAAGAATGGTTTTTTATAACAAAAGTTTTTCTTTTTTAAACGTTGAGCATATAAACTTTGCATACCGTATCTATTTTCTAATGGATTTCCAATTCACCAGTAATAAAATACCAAGCTTTTTTGATTGCAAAAGCGATCTTATGTGAGACATCATGCATGCATACAGTTTTGCCAAGTAACAAAGAAGTTATGTACTAACGATTAACAAAAGTTAGGCCCAAAAATTAAAAAAAAATTCAAGTCAAATAACTTGGAAACTGTAAGATATAAAATGGTGCTCTAACCATGTCTTAGTTTTGGTTTGCTGAAAAAATTATTAAGATCAGTCGATATTTACAAAAGTTACAAGCTTCGAAAAAATTTCGATACCCGCAGTTTCCCACTTTGAGTCTATCTGGGGCTACCCTGTCTTACAGCAGGGTGCCTCCAAGTATACTTTCTCAAAAGTTAAACATCTCTTCTTTCCAAAACAGTTTAGTTTTACCGAAATCGGTTCACTACTTCAAAAGTTGCGGACTTTTTACTACTTTTTTCACGCCACTGTGCAACGTGTACGTGTAACCGAAAAAAAGCAACTTCACGCACACAACTATTTAATTGATGGTTTTTTGTACGTCTCCTGGGCACTTTAGCAATTTATGGAATATACTATGCCATAAAAAATATATATAAAATTTTAGTTCCTTATTTAAAAAAAATAGCAGTTTATTTAATAAAACATTAAAAAACTACCTAATTTGTGATTTTAGCAAGCAATAAATCATTCTCCTGTGTTTATATACTTTTAGTTTTTTTCCCTATATCTCTGTGAAAAGTGGAGAAATTCGAACCAAAAAGGATCTTAACGATTTGTTCGTGAATTTATATAACATATGAAAGTATTTACGCAGAGTTTTTTATACAAAAACGTATTTCTCTCTATCGTCTATATATTTGTCTAGTTCTGTTGAGATATATTCAATGGATCACAAGGTGTAGGATCATTACCAAATACATAACAAAGCTTATAATAAACTGGCATGTGATGTTTCTATCCTTATATTATTAAATGATAGATATACGGTACAAATATAATGGGAAACGGATAATAACTATCGCTATCCAATTTTAAGTGAGAGCCGTTAAAAAAAGAAAACCATCCCATTAAAGGACCAAAGGAAAAGTTTGTCCCAGAGCCGTATTAATAGTCATTACAAATAACGTTTTACTGGAAATTGTGGTCGTTTAAAAAGTATTGGTAAACCCGTAGGAATCATTTGAATTCTTGGAATGTTAGCAACCCCGTATGTTACGCGCAGACTTAGCTCTTGTTTACATAAATCTTAGCACACGGGTACGCTTGCATAAAAGCACGACCTATCTCGTCGGAAGTGTGTGGATTCTTGTGGCTAGATGATATGCGTCCGCCGCCGTACACAATTAATTCGTACCCCCTACACAAATTTTATTTCTCGAGAACTTCAACATTTTGTGAGCCGCGTAGATGGCACATGCAGCCCTGACTATCCCTCCCAACCGTGCTGTAAGTGTCGACCTTCATTAATATAAAGTTACAGCCCCTACTCCGTCGTCCGTCTGGTTTCTAAGTCCACCCTCGCTCAACAATCCATTGTCCGTCTGTTCAGTTTGATCCCTCTACATACACACACATCGTTCACTTTTATTTAACAATGATTTTATTTCTATTTTGTTTTCTTCTTTTTTTTAGTTAGTTTTCATGATAAATTGCTAATAATACTCTGCTAATACACGTAGCAAGCTTGCTTTATTTAACGTCAATTCATGTAGTACTAAATTTAACATTTTTTCATCCATTAATTCATAATATTTCTTTTGGTAATTTGGAAAACATTAACTCATCTAATATTAAACTCACTTCTTTTTCAATTCATTTCTTTTATTGATTTATATTTCTTTCTTAACTTGGACAATATTAAGTTATCTAACATTCAGTTTAATTTTCTTTTATTAATTCATATTTTCTTCTTCATAATTTGCCTAAATCTCTTTAAATTATATTTATCTTTCTTGAATCATTTTGATAACATATTTTTATCATCTACAATTCAAACATTGCTATCGAATTTAAGATATACATAGATACCGTTTGCGGGGTTAAAACTTTTGGCACTTATGTTAGAACTAACTCACTGCGTATTTCTTTCCTCTTCGCTCTCTTACACTGTTGAATTTTAAATCTGGTCACTCATTCTCTTCTTAAATGATTTTGCCCAAACGGATGCGTCGCCGTTCACAGAGTTGGCAGAAAAAATGCAGCACTGATGCAATAGAAGCCGACGTCATCAAAACTTTGTTTCTACTTTATCATCCAGGCTTTAATAACTCAATGTGTTGATCAAATCTCCGTCTAGCAGAATTTTCGCTGCCACTGCTAGCGGCCAACAGCCTAGAAGCCGTGTGTCTGCCTGATGCTTTACGAGACTATTTCTCGTTTCTTAATACCACTTTGAGACTTACTCGGGACACTCCAGCTGACCAGCTAATCGTTTGTCATAAGGCACGCTAACCAGTGGTGTTATCGCAGGCCTATTGTTTGCCTCAACAAAGCAGCGCCTAGTTCGATTTTTTTAATAAAATACCCCGTCTCCGAATTCTTAGCCAAGTCGCAACAGAGCTACCACTAACTAAATGCGATAATTCTTATTAGATGTTTAGTTTGGTTTTCATGCCCTTTTACTTGAAATATTTGTTGCAGGGACCTTTTTCTTTATCAATTCTTACTTTTCTTCCCTTTTTTCCAACTCGTGGTTTCTATCTTTTTTCCGGAAAAACTCACATCCAAGTAACGAGCATTCAACTCGCTATTTTGAGCAAAATTTAAAAGTCAAAATGTCGTGGAAGTGTTCTGCAACCAGTTTCTTTAACCCCACAAGGTAAGCTAATTTTATAGTCGTCTTTACAATAAAGAATTTTAACGGATTTTAAAATTTAAGCAAATATTACTAACTCGACACGATATTCAAATTTGTTTGACATTACATGCATATACTTATGATTGTACAATATGTGTCTATAAATTATAAGACATACATATATGTATATGATTTGATTATTTGATAATACTTTCATTTACATTATTATTCATTTATACATATGTATACAATATTAATTCCATCTCACTATTACTACCTTTCTTTTATTTAATTTTTGTTTATTTTATTTATTATATACATACGTACACATGCATGTATATACTTTTTGAGTATTTTAAATTAATTATTATTAATAAGCTGTCATGTCCTACTAAAATTAGTATCGCAACAGGGCGAGTCAATCGAACGACCTTGAAAGTTGGTTGGCTCGAAAAGCGTAGTATTAGAAAATTGTTGTCTCTTACAAAATTGAACTTGAGGTCCGCGCTAAGCGTGGGGCAAGAGCCCATGAATGTCTCATGCTCTACATTGCTAATACATCTACCAATACCTGTATTTATATTAATTACCGAATAACACTAACCTCGTCTTATTTAAATTCTGATATTTTCTGCATGATATATCCCGACTGGCCTGCCACTACAATCCCCCAATTCATATAAAGAGTTTCCTACTACCCGCAGCACAACAGATTTAAGATATTTCGGTGCCAATTTGGCATTGTACTCTTTTGTAGCATCACTCAACTTATAGTTTCTCCTATATACACATTGTCCCGCTTTGAAGCTCACACTTCTAGTTCTTAAATCATAAATTCTTTTGCCTTTTTCATACGCCTGTCTCAAATTTTTTGAAATCTTTTGTCTCAGAAGTTGTAGTTTGGCGTCTTTTGCTAAAACCTCAGTGTGTGGTTCGTCAACGCTGGCAAGCTTTCTAAGCAATTCGTACATATCTGCATGCTGGACCAAAGATTGGCCGAATACCGCCCGATACGGCTCCATTCCTATGGCTTCATGTAAGGAACTTCTGAGTGCGAAAGCTGCTTTCGTGACATGGGTATCCCACGTTTTCTGTTCTTGTTCATTTATATACGCGCGGATAATTGCGAGCATAGATCGGTTAACACGTTCGGAAGAATTAGATTAAGGCGCATATGCAGGTGTCCTCATGTGCTTGACTTCATATTTATTTAGCAGACCATTGAATATGTCTGAGACGAATTGGCGTCCATTATCCAAAACAACTACTTCGGGAATGCCAAAAACAAGGAAAATTTCGTTTTACAGGTAACTAACTACTTCCTTTGCGGTGGCATTCCGCATGGGCTTCAAGAAAACAAATTTTGAATAATGATCTAGAACAACAAATACATAACTATTTCCCGTGTCGGGTACGGGGATATGGTCCACAAAAATCAATACAGAGCCTTTGAAAAATGTGTTCTGAAATTATTTTCTCCCCCATGGGCGGTCGAGAAATCGCATTGGTGGCTTTTGTACATTTACATACTTCGCAGGAGGAGATAAATGACCTTATGTCAGCGACTATACCAGGCCAATAATACTTCTCTCTCAAGCGGTAAAGCGTCTTGGCCACTCCCCCATGACCGGCCAAACTATCACAATGGTTTTCTTGTACTAACTGTATTCGAAGACCTCGTGGAACCCATATCTTCCATACGTTTTCGCTATGCTCAAATTTCCGAAATTTAGTTCTTTTGAAGACCACCCCATTTACACTCTTCAGATCTGGGAGCATGTTTATTAGTTTCTACGTGATTGATTAAATCCAAATACTCCGCTTCCTGAAATTCTGGGGAATGCAAATCCAGTTCAGTTCCCTTACTAATTCTCTCAATCTCTTCCCCATACACACGACTAAGCGCATCAAGGACAATATTCGCAGTACCTTTCCTATGAACAATGTCAAAAGTAAACGACTGTAACTTGAGACTCCACCGGGCGAGTCGACCCGCCAGGTCCTTCTGCCTCATGAGCCATTTGAGGCTCATGTGGTCCGTTATTATCGTGAAAGCGATGCCATCAATATATGGACGAAACTTTTGCACACTGGCCACGGCCGCAAGACATTCCAGCTCGGCGACAGTATAATTTTTTTGAGCGGAATTAAGCTTCTGTGACATGTACGCGATCGGTCGCTCATTGCCCTGGTCATCAAGCTGGAATAACACGCTACCAATTCCGGTCCTAGATGCGTCGCACTGCAGAAAGAAATGCTTTTTAAAATTTGGGTTTGAGAGCACCTTAGGTGACGTCAACTCCTGTTTCAATTTGTCAAAAGCCTGGAGAGCCTCCTGCGACATGGCAAAGCCTTTTCCTTTTTCCAAACAGTCTGTCATCGGTCATGGTAGCGAAATTCGGAAGAAATCTCCTGTACCATCCGCACATTCCCAAAAATCGTCGCAGCTGCTTGATGCTACTTGGAACCGGAAAGTCCAGCATGGACTGTACCTTCCCTGGGTCAGTACGGGGCTCTCCTTGACCTATAATGAATCCCAGATATGACACCTCTTTCTGACAAAATTTTGACTTAATCTGGATGGTATCACTCGGTCCATCAGGCGACATAGTCTCTGCCTGGCGTTACACAAGCCGAAAGGCATTACCTTAAACTGATATAACGGCCGGCCAGGGACTGTGAATGGCGTTTTCTCGCGAGATGCCTTCTGGAGAGGAATCTGCCAGAAGGCATCTTTCAAGTCAAGGCTGGTAATATAAAATGTATTTTGGGGGCGATTTAAGATTCCTTCCACATAAGGAGCCGGATAAGCATCCTTCTTCGTTTTTTCATTCAACTTCCTCAGGCCAATACATAAATGGACTTTTCCTGGCTTTTCTACAATGACTATAGGTGAGCTCGACGCGCTATTGCTCTCCTCAATTACGTCCAGTGAAATCATCCTATCTACCTCCTTATATGCCTTTTCCAACCATACGGGTGACACTGGATAATATTTTTGCTTCACCGGCAAAGTTTCGTCGAAAACTTCAATAACATGTTCCATAATGCGGGTTCTGCCTAAACCTAACTTCGAGTATGAAGGAAACAAATTATTCACCATTTCTAACTGTTTCTGTTGCATAGTGCTAAGATGAAATTCCTTTTCGCCTACAAAACTCATCTCTTTGATTCTAGGCTGGATACCAAATTTGTCCCAAAAATCTATGCCAAGGTAAAGTTGTTGCTGAAGATTAGGTACCAAGTAAAATGTAATAGGAATAGATTTGCCTCTCCAATCGACCATTGCAACTACTTTTCCTACTATAGCTTGTACAGTGCCATCTGCTGTTTTAATTTCCTCATCTAGCGGTTTAAAACTAAGAGCCAGGCTTTCCGCCAGCTCCAGAGCTCCGTTGCCAAAACAACTTACGCTTGCTCCGCTATTGAGCATGCCCGTCAACTCAAAACCTTCTATAGAAATTTTTATGTACGGTCGTTGATCATTTGAGTCTCGTATAATCGTGGCTGCTATTGACCTTATTTCAGCTTTCTTAAATTTTGCTTTTTTCCCTAATTTTTTTAATTTTCCTAAACTTTCTGGTGTATAAGTTTTTCTTTTCAAAATCTCCAGATACTCGTGCTCCCACCTCATCATACTGTTTTTGCCTATCTTGAAATGTACTCGTCGACTTTAAGTTTGCCTTTTCTTGCGTCGACCTATCTCTACAACTTTTAAGTATGACTATTGGGGTATGTTTTCCGGGATTGTATTGACAGGACAATTCAGCCCGATCTGAACATCGTTCTGTCTGTTTTCCGCCTCACATTTATCGCACCGCAAACATTTTAAGTTGCTTTGATTACATTTGAAGCATGTCAGTCCGTGAAAAGGGGAATGGCATTGACATGAAGATACATTTTTTTCTTCCCACCCCTGGGTGGCTGATTTTTCTCTAACTTACTCCTTTCTGTCGGAGGTCTGAATCTGCTAGGACGCTTTTCAAAAGCCTCTAAGTCTGGACACATATTGTCCTCCGTATCTTCAATAGTTTGTCAATCCAATTCGTTAACCCCTTTCTTGCTATTGGTTTTGCTAGTAAACATGGAGAGATGTTTCTCAGCACGTCTACATTCGTATCGTAACTGTGCTAAGTTTTCAATCGTGCAACCAAAAATTATATCCCTAATTCGATATCTCAAGTTCTTCCTAATTATATTAACGAGAGATTTTTCTTCTAATCTCACCCTCATAGTGAACAGTCATCAAAAGATTCGTTAAAGCCCTGCACGCGTTCGTTTATTGTGGCCCGTTTATCCTCACCACAATCCGCCTGCCGAAACTGATTTAAAAATGCTGAGCGGAAATTTCCAAAACTACAGGTATCTTCGTCCGCGTGTTCCTCCATGTACAACCAGTACCATTCCTAAGCCTGCTTTTCTAATAGCAAATGGAAATTAGCATATAGCTCCTCATCCGAAATAACATGCCTTTTCTGAAGGCTTTCCACTCTAAACAGAAACCTTTCAACCGGAATTGACTTCGGGCTGCCATCGTATTTAAGACCCCAGTCACGAACGCGTTTATCTTTCCGATTCTCCACACTCTCTCGAAAATACCTTGGCCCTTGCCCTGGTGTATAATTTGGCGTGGGATCAAATAATCTATGCCGACTGTTACTTGCATTGAATTCTTCAGCTTCGTGTTCATTTTCCTCACCCCTAATATTTTCGCCTCTTTCGAAGCCTGAAAGCCTATCTTCAATGCCTCTAACGTCCTTCCTTAGCTCATTTACTACACTTCTAACTGCATCCGTGGTGGCTCGATTAACATCCATTTGATGTTGTACGAACATATACTCAAAACGTTTTACTAGTGCATCCATATTTCCTATAGCCGGCAACGCAGTTGCTCCCTCTACGTCACCAGTATCATCCTCTAAAAGAGCCTCCCCTACATTCGCAGACGTTCCCTTAGGAAACGTCTTGCCGCTCCTTAGGCTTGCCAGGTTATTTTCCTCGTCAGACATTTTAACCAATATCGACAATCGCACAAAATATTCCGCTATTTCCGCCCTTTTTATTGTCACTATTATTATTTTGTTTATTTATTCCCCTTTTTTCTGATATGTCTTTATTTAACTTATCTATTTATTTTCCTATCCTTTATTTTCCGCTTCGATCTAATTCAATTCTCTTTACTTAAATATTGTGATATACATACACCTATATCACCCTTTCAACTTAAATCATTAAAACTTTCACTTCCTAGCGCTACTTTTGCCAATCAACTCTCAAACTTGCAACAAATTTATCAACAGACTAAATATATTTCTGTACATATGTATATAATTCACTATTTAATTCCAATATATTGATGTTTACTAATTAATTATACAAAACTGTTTTCTGTCCATATTGTGTGTGTATGCCGATTCTCAAACCATCTTTTCGTTCCGGTCCACTCATCTCGTCCGTCCGTCTTCATCTGTTTTTTTTTTCACACGAACTACCACAACCAAAGAAATCTTAAATTCGATCAAATTGGGCTGGCCATTCTTGCAACAAAACGTGTCCGTCTTTCTGTCTTCAAGCCTCTTTTACACGAACTGCCACAACCAAGGGTATGAAAGGATAACCCAAGTGCGATGGTCAACTACGTAAGAAAGGCATGACCTTACTGCCTATACCAAACCACACTGCCTAAAGTAATACTCCAACCCGGAAGCAAATACCTACCAGCCTAAATCAGCCTCACCTCGACACAATCAAAACCAGCTTTCTACGTTTACCGCCTATAATGAGATACCGAAGATACACCGACATAAGTAAACACCTGTCCGAACAAAATATTAAAATTCTCGTCGTAAAATTTGTCCACATAAGTAATGAAAATAATTAAGTTCTGAAATAAATTTAAGACCAGCTTGCCTGGGCTTGCAACATATGGAAATACTCCCGTTGCCAAACGTTGGACGCCAGTGTTCCGCGCGGACTTAGCTCTTATTTACATACATCTTAGCACACGGGTACGCTTGCATAAAAGCACGACCTAGCTCGTCGAAGGTTTGTGGATTCTTGTGGCTAGATGATATGCGTCCGCCGCCGTACACAATTAATTCGTACCCCCTATACAAATTTTATTTCTCGAAAACTTCAACATTTTGTGAGCCACGTAGATGGCACATGCAGCTCTAACTATCCCTCCCAACCGTGCTGTAAGTGTCGACCTTCATTAATATAAAGTTACAGCCCCTACTCCGTCGTTCGTCTGGTTTCTAAGTCCCCCCTCGCTCAACAATCCATTCTCGGTCTGTTCAGTTTGATCCCTCGACATACACACACATCGTTCACTTTTAGTTATCCATAACGATTTTTATTTAACACTCATTTTATTTCTATTTTGTTTTTTCTTCTTTTTTTTAGTTAGTTTTCTTGAAAAATTGCTAATAATACTCTGCTAATACCCGTAGCAAGCTTGCTTTATTTAACGTCAATTCATGTAGAACTAAATTTAACATTTTTCCATCCATTAATTCATAATATTTCTTTTGGTAATTTGCAAAACATTAACTTATCTAAGCAACGCACTTCATCAGCACCCTAGTCTATCTACTTGGCTATGGAAAAACAGGGGAAATAAATAGTGATACTTAAATATGTATTTACCAAAGTTAAATCAATAATTGTACACAACAATCATTTCTCACATTCCCTTTCATTAGAATTTAGGTTAAATAGCTGATGTTAATAACAATCTGTACCCAAGTAGATAGAATAGGGTGCTGATGAAGTGCGTTGCTGAACAGAAAAATATCGGTATTTCTCCCAGCTTAAAAGTCTAATTTTTCTTCTCTTTGTTAGAAACTCACATTAATTAATAAAAATATTTCATTCAATAAAAAAGAATTGAAATTACTGAACTTAAGCCTGACTAAAAATTATTTCTGATTAAAAATTCACTATAGTTCATATAAAATCTAAAAATTACTCATTTAATTCATCATGGGCACGTGACAAAAATATGTTCACTTGGCAATCACTGTTCACTTGGCAATCACAAATGTTGGAATACCAAATAAACGGTGAATGCAAAAACAAAGTAACATAATATCAACTACTATAATACTTACATGCATGTACCGACGGTACATCGAATAAGTAAATATAATTAATGTGATGATCGTAAAAAGATAAGCAAGAATAGTTAAACATACGTGGGTAGAGTAATATAACTTTGTGCTAACCTAAATAGAAAAATGAAAATATGGAAAAAAGGGGAAATAAATAGTGATACTTAAATATGTATTTACCAAAGTTAAATCAATAATTGTACACAAAAATCATTTCTCACATTCCGTTTCATTAGAATTTAGGTTAAATAGCTGATGTTAATAACAATCTCTACCCAAGTAGATAGACTAGGGTGCTGATGAAGTGCGTTGCTGCACAGAAAAATATCGGTATCCCAGCTTAAAAGTCTAATTTTTCTTCTCTTCATTAGAAACTCACATTAATTAATAAAAATATTTCATTCAATAAAAAAGAATTGAAATTACTGAACTAAAGCCTGACTTAAAATTATTTCTGATTATATTTATCTTTCTTCAATCATTTCGATAACATATTTTTATCATCTACAATTCAATCATTGCTATCGAATTTAAGACATAGATACCGTTTGCGGGGTTAAAACTTTTGCCACTTATGTTACAACTAACTCACTGCGTATTTTTTTTTCTCTTCGCTCTCTTACACTGTTGAATTTTAAATCTGGTCACTCATTATCTTCTTACATGATTTTGCCCAAACAGATGCGTCGCCGTTCACAGAGTTGGCAGAAAAAATGCAGCACTGATGCAATAGAAGCCACTGCTAGCGGCCAACAGCCTAGAAGCCGTGTGTCTGCCTGATGCTTTACGAGACTATTTCTCTTTTCTTAATACCACTTTGAGACTTACTCGGGACACTCAAGCTGACCAGCTATTCGTTTGTCATGAGGCACCCTAACCAGTGGTGTTATCGCAGGCCTATTGTTTGCCTCAACAAAGCAGCGCCTAGTTCGATTTTTTTAATAAAATACCCCGTCTCCAAATTCTTAGCCAAGTCGCAACAGAGCTACCACTAACTAAATGCGATAATTCTTATTGGATGTTTAGTTTGGTTTTCATGCCCTTTTACTTAAAATATTTGTTGCAGCGACCTTTTTCTTTATCAATTCTTATTTTTCTTCCCTTTTTTCCAACTCGTGGTTTCTATCTTTTTTCCGGAAGAACTCACATCCAAGTAACGAGCATTCAACTCGCTATTTTGAGCAAAATTAAAATGTCAAAATGTCGTGGAAGTGTTCTGCAACCAGTTTCCTTAACCCCACAAGGTAAGCTAATTTTATAGTCGTCTTTACAATAAAGAATTTTAACGGATTTTAAAATTTAAGCAAATATTACTAACTCGACGCGATATTCAAATTTGTTTGACATTACATGCATATACTTATGATTGTACAATATGTGTCTATAAATTATAAGACATACATATATGTATGTGATTTGATTATTTGATAATACTTTCATTTACATTATTATTCATTTATACATATGTATACAATATTAATTCCATCTCACTATTACTACCTTTCTTTTATTTAATTTTTGTTTATTTTATTTATTATATACATACGTACACATGCATGTATATACTTTTGAGTATTTTAAATTAATTATTATTAATAAGCTGTCATGTCCTACTAAAATTAGTATCGCAACAGGGCGAGTCAATCGAACGACCTTGAAAGTTGGTTGGCTCGAAAAGCGTAGTATTAGAAAATTGTTGTCTCTTACAAAATTGAACTTGAGGTCCGCGCTAAACGTGGGGCAAGAGCCCATGAATGTCTCATGCTCTACATTGCTAATACATCTACCAATACCTGTATTTATATTAATTACCGAATAACACTAACCTCGTCTTATTTAAATTCTGATATTTTCTGCATGATATATCCCGACTGGCCTGCCACTACAATCCCCCAATTCATATAAAGAGTTTCCTACTACCCGCAGCACAGCAGATTTAAGATATTTCGGTGCCAATTTGGCATTGTACTCTTTTGTAGCATCACTCAACTTATAGTTTCTCCTATATACACATTGTCCCGCTTTGAAGCTCACACTTCTAGTTCTTAAATCATAAATTCTTTTGCCTTTTTCATACGCCTGTCTCAAATTTTGTGAAATCTTTTGTCTCAGAAGTTGTAGTTTGGCGTCTTTTGCTAAAACCTCAGTGTGTGGTTCGTCAACGCTGGTAAGCTTTCTAAGCAATTCGTACTATCTGCATGCTGGACCAAAGATTGCCCGAATGGGGTATCCCACGTTTTCTGTTCTTGTTCATTTATATACGCGCGGATAATTGCGAGCATAGATCGGTTAACACGTTCGGAAGAATTAGATTAAGGCGCATATGCAGGTGTCCTCATGTGCTTGACTTTATATTTATTTACCTGACCATTGAATATGTCTGAGACGAATTGGCGTCCATTATCCAAAACAACTACTTCAGGAATGCCAAAAACAAGGAAAATTTCGTTTTACAGGTAACTAACTACTTCCTTTGCGGTGGCGTTCCGCATGGGCTTCAAGAAAACAAATTTTGAATAATGATCTAGAACAACAAATACATAACTATTTCCCGTGTCGGGTACGGGGATATGGTCCACAAAAATCAATACAGAGCCTTTGAAAAATGTGTTCTGAAATTATTTTCTCCCCCATGGGCGGTCGAGAAATCGCATTGGTGGCTTTTGTACATTTACATACTTCGCAGGAGGAGATAAATGACCTTATGTCAGCGACTATACCAGGCCAATAATACTTCTCTCTCAACCGGTAAAGCGTCTTGGCCACTCCCCCATGACCGGCCGAACTATCACAATGGTTTTCTTGTACTAACTGTATTCGAAGACCTCGTGGAACCCATATCTTCCATACGTTTTCGCTATGCTCAAATTTCCGAAATTTAGTTCTTTTGAAGACCACCCCATTTACACTCTTCAGATCTGGGAGCATGTTTATTAGTTTCTACGTGATTGATTAAATCCAAATACTCCGCTTCCTGAAATTCTGGGGAATGCAAATCCAGTTCAGTTCCCTTACTAATTCTCTCAATCTCTTCCCCATACACACGACTAAGCGCATCAGGGATAATATTCGCAGTACCTTTCCTATGAACAATGTCAAAAGTAAACGACTGTAACTTGAGATTCCACCGGGCGAGTCGACCCGCCAGGTCCTTCTGCCTCATGAGCCATTTGAGGCTCATGTGGTCCGTTATTATCGTGAAAGCGATGCCATCAATATATGGACGAAACTTTTGCACACTGGCCACGGCCGCAAGACATTCCAGCTCGGTGACGGTATAATTTTTTTGAGCGGAATTAAGCTTCTGTGACATGTACGCGATCGGTCGCTCATTGCCCTGGTCATCAAGCTGGAATAACACGCTACCAATTCCGGTCCTAGATGCGTCGCACTGCAGAAAGAAATGCTTTTTAAAATTTGGGTTTGAGAGCACCTTAGGTGACGTCAACTCCTGTTTCAATTTGTCAAAAGCCTGGAGAGCCTCCTGCGACATGGCAAAGCCTTTTCCTTTTTTCAAACAGTCTGTCATCGGTCATGGTAGCGAAATTTGGAAGAAATCTCCTGTACCATCCGCACATTCCCAGAAATCGTCGCAGCTGCTTGATGCTACTTGGAACCGGAAAGTCCAGCATGGACTGTACCTTCCCTGGGTCAGTACGGGGCTCTCCTTGACCTATAATGAATCCCAGATATGACACCTCTTTCTGACAAAATTTTGACTTAATCTGGATGGTATCACTCGGTCCATCAGGCGACATAGTCTCTGCCTGGCGTTACACAAGCCGAAAGGCATTACCTTAAACTGATATAACGGCCGGCCAGGGACTGTGAATGGCGTTTTCTCGCGAGATGCCTTCTGGAGAGGAATCTGCCAGAAGGCATCTTTCAAGTCAAGGCTGGTAATATAAAATGTATTTTGGGGGCGATTTAAGATTCCTTCCACATAAGGAGCCGGATAAGCATCCTTCTTCGTTTTTTCATTCAACTTCCTCAGGTCAATACATAAATGGACTTTTCCTGGCTTTTCTACAATGACTATAGGTGAGCTCGACGCGCTATTGCTCTCCTCAATTACGTCCAGTGAAATCATCCTATCTACCTCCTTATATGCCTTTTCCAACCATACGGGTGACACTGGATAATATTTTTGCTTCACCGGCAAAGTTTCGTCGAAAACTTCAATAACATGTTCCATAATGCGGGTTCTGCCTAAACCTAACTTCGAGTATGAAGGAAACAAATTATTCACCATTTCTAACTGTTTCTGTTGCATAGTGCTAAGATGAAATTCCTTTTCGCCTACAAAACTCATCTCTTTGATTCTAGGCTGGATACCAAATTTGTCCCAAAAATCTATGCCAAGGTAAAGTTGTTGCTGAAGATTAGGTACCAAGTAAAATGTAATAGGAATAGATTTGCCTCTCCAATCGACCATTGCAACTACTTTTCCTACTACAGCTTGTACAGTGCCATCTGCTGTTTTAATTTCCTCATCTAGCGGTTTAAAACTAAGAGCCAGGCTTTCCGCCAGCTCCAGAGCTCCGTTGCCAAAACAACTTACGCTTGCTCCGCTATTGAGCATGCCCGTCAACTCAAAACCTTCTATAGAAATTTTTATGTACGGTCGTTGATCATTTGAGTCTCGTATAATCGTGGCTGCTATTGACCTTATTTCAGCTTTCTTAAATTTTGCTTTTTTCCCTAATTTTTTTAATTTTCCTAAACTTTCTGGTGTATAAGTTTTTCTTTTCAAAATCTCCAGATACTCGTGCTCTCACCTCATCATACTGTTTTTGCCTATCTTGAAATGTACTCGTCGACTTTAAGTTTGCCTTTTCTTGCGTCGACCTATCTCTACAACTTTTAAGTATGACTATTGGGGTATGTTTTCCGGGATTGTATTGACAGGACAATTCAGCCCGATCTGAACATCGTTCTGTCTGTTTTCCGCCTCACATTTATCGCACCACAAACATTTTAAGTTGCTTTGATTACATTTGAAGCATGTCAGTCCGTGAAAAGGGGAATGGCATTGACATGAAGATACATTTTTTTCTTCCCACCCCTGGGTGGCTGATTTTTCTCTAACTTACTCCTTTCTGTCGGAGGTCTGAATCTGCTAGGACGCTTTTCAAAAGCCTCTAAGTCTGGACACATATTGTCCTCCGTATCTTCAATAGTTTGTCAATCCAATTCGTTAACCCCTTTCTTGCTATTGGTTTTGCTAGTAAACATGGAGAGATGTTTCTCAGCACGTCTACATTCGTATCGTAACTGTGCTAAGTTTTCAATCGTGCAACCAAAAATTATATCCCTAATTCGATATCTCAAGTTCTTCCTAATTATATTAACGAGAGATTTTTCTTCTAATCTCACCCTCATAGTGAACAGTCATCAAAAGATTCGTTAAAGCCCTGCACGCGTTCGTTTATTGTGGCCCGTTTATCCTCACCACAATCCGCCTGCCGAAACTGATTTAAAAATGCTGAGCGGAAATTTCCAAAACTACAGGTATCTTCGTCCGCGTGTTCCTCCATGTACAACCAGTACCATTCCTAAGCCTGCTTTTCTAATAGCAAATGGAAATTAGCATATAGCTCCTCATCCGAAATAACATGCCTTTTCTGAAGGCTTTCCACTCTAAACAGAAACCTTTCAACCGGAATTGACTTCGGGCTGCCATCGTATTTAAGACCCCAGTCACGAACGCGTTTATCTTTCCGATTCTCCACACTCTCTCGAAAATACCTTGGCCCTTGCCCTGGTGTATAATTTGGCGTGGGATCAAATAATCTATGCCGACTGTTACTTGCATTGAATTCTTCAGCTTCGTGTTCATTTTCCTCACCCCTAATATTTTCGCCTCTTTCGAAGCCTGAAAGCCTATCTTCAATGCCTCTAACGTCCTTCCTTAGCTCATTTACTACACTTCTAACTGCATCCGTGGTGGCTCGATTAACATCCATTTGATGTTGTACGAACATATACTCAAAACGTTTTACTAGTGCATCCATATTTCCTATAGCCGGCAACGCAGTTGCTCCCTCTACGTCACCAGTATCATCCTCTAAAAGAGCCTACCCTACATTCGCAGACGTTCCCTTAGGAAACTTCTTGCCGCTCCTTAGGCTTGCCAGGTTATTTTCCTCGTCAGACATTTTAACCAATATCGACAATCGCACAAAATATTCCGCTATTTCCGCCCTTTTTTATTGTCACTATTATTCCCCCCAGGGGAGTCTGTTATGGACTACGGGTGTGGCAACCCCGGGGCCCCAGCTAGGTTAATGAGCTTTTTCCGCTGGCGGACCTTTGGCTCATTAGCCGTAAAACTTATGTGTTACTATCCAATCTCTGAATATAAACAGAGTAACGGATGTGCACATATTTATAAAAGGAAAACAAATATTGTAAGCCCGTTATTGTCAGCTAGGTGCAGCGTCACCTAGAACTGCCCCTGAGTTCAAGACGATAGAGGTGAAGCCCTTGTGGTGGATCTTCGAGGTCTAACCAGAGGCTACTTCTGGTACCACGGGTGCCGGTTGCCCGACAGCTGGGCTGCTTAGAGATAAATGCATTGCGGTTGTCAAAAATTCTGTGCTAAATTGGCTTTTCGTCCTGGATACGACCCAGGACACTCTCACTTTTTAGTGTCGGGTCTTAGTAGGCGCAGAAGTTTTGGTGGCGAGCTTGCGTTCTTCTCGCGTGAGTGGTCCTCGCTGCTCTGAATTTTTGAGTGCATGTAGCGGTCGTCAGTTTCCTTTGCTAAAATGCCGAGTTCGTCCTACCCCAAAGGGATGGACCCCTAAGAGGTTAAAGGGATGATTTTGGTAAGTGTGGAGTAGGCACTGGTTATTTGGCGACACAGGCATGCGTTCTTTATGGATGAGTGGTTAGCTGTGCCGGCAATGGTTGAGGAATTTTCTTGGGGACCTCGCTTAGGTGTATACACAACACCTAAGCGTGGAAGCCGGAGAATTATCGTGGTGGCTGTGGTTTGCTACCAAACATCGCTGGGAGAATATTCTTGGCTTCCCAGTGTTAAATCAATGCTAGTGATTGGTGTGACGCGGTCAGCCAGACACTGTTCTAGGTGCTGTTGCCATTCAACAGAAGCTGCTATGGGCACGGACATAGCAGCAGAGTTTAGATAGCTCAAATTACCTCAGCAAGGTAATTGAATATAATACAGGGATAACTATATTCAAAGATTGCAACCTATGTGCCTTATGGAGTGGGCCATAGGTTCATTCTAAAGGGGTGCATGGGGGCGTTGGTCTGGCGTCTAACCCACACCCGGTGCTTTGGCACACGTGAGATTAGGCCGTAATGGCAGGTACTCACGTAAGGCGATTGCACATCTGTCACTATTATTATTTTGTTTATTTATTCCCCTTTTTTCTGATATGTCTTTATTTAACTTATCTATTTATTTTCCTTTCCTTTATTTTCCACTTCGATCCAATTCAATTCTCTTTACTTAAATATTGTGATATACATACACCTATATCACCCTTTCAACTTAAATCATTAAAGCTTTCACTTCCTAGCGCTACTTTTGCCAATCAACTCTCAAACTTGCAACAAATTTATCAACAGACTAAATATATTTCTGTACATATGTATATAATTCACTATTTAATTCCAATATATTGATGTTTACTAATTAATTATATAAAACTGTTTTCTGTCCATATTGTGTGTGTATGCCGATTCTCAAACCATCTTTTCGTTCCGGTCCACTCGTCTCGTCCGTCCGTCTTCATCTGTGTTTTTTTTTCACACGAACTACCACAACCAAAGAAATCTTAAATTCGATCAAATTGGGCTGGCCATTCTTGCAACAAAACGTGTCCGTTTTTCTGTCTTCAAGCCTCTTTTACACGAACTGCCACAACCAAGGGTATGAAAGGATAACCCAAG
Organism: Tachina grossa; assembly: GCA_949987645.1. NCBI lineage: Eukaryota > Metazoa > Arthropoda > Insecta > Diptera > Tachinidae > Tachina > Tachina grossa. Next base: position 81,012,358 of record OX465278.1, on the reverse strand, counting down.
TGCGATGGTCAACTACGTAAGAAAGGCATGACCTTACTGCCTATACCAAACCACACTGCCTAAAGTAATACTCCAACCCGGAAGCAAGGTGCTGCCGTCAAATACCTACCAGCCTAAATCAGCCTCACCTCGACACAATCAAAACCAGCTTTCTACGTTTACCGCCTATAATGAGATACCGAAGATACACCGACATAAGTAAACACCTGTCCGAACAAAATATTAAAATTCTCGTCGTAAAACTTGTCCACATAAGTAATGAAAATAATTAAGTTCTGAAATAAATTTAAGACCAGCTTGCCTGGGCTTGCAACATATGGAAATACTCCCGTTGCCAAACGTTGGACGCCAGTGTTCCGCGCGGACTTAGCTCTTATTTACATACATCTTAGCACACGGGTACGCTTGCATAAAAGCACGACCTAGCTCGTCGGAAGTTTGTGGATTCTTGTGGCTAGATGATATGCGTCCGCCGCCGTACACAATTAATTCGTACCCCCTATACAAATTTTATTTCTCGAAAACTTCAACATTTTGTGAGCCACGTAGATGGCACATGCAGCCCTGACTATCCCTCCCAACCGTGCTGTAAGTGTCGACCTTCATTAATATAAAGTTACAGCCCCTACTCCGTCGTTCGTCTGGTTTCTAAGTCCCCCCTCGCTCAACAATCCATTCTCGGTCTGTTCAGTTTGTTCCGACATACACACACATCGTTCACTTTTAGTTATCCATAACGATTTTTATTTAACACTCATTTTATTTCTATTTTGTTTTTTTCTTCTTTTTTTTAGTTAGTTTTCTTGAAAAATTGCTAATAATACTCTGCTAATACCCGTAGCAAGCTTGCTTTATTTAACGTCAATTCATGTAGTACTAAATTTAACATTTTTTCATCCATTAATTCATAATATTTCTTTTGGTAATTTGCAAAACATTAACTTATCTAAGCAACGCACCTCATCAGCACCCTAGTCTATCTACTTGGCTATGGAAAAACAGGGGAAATAAATAGTGATACTTAAATATGTATTTACCAAAGTTAAATCAATAATTGTACACAACAATCATTTCTCACATTCCCTTTCATTAGAATTTAGGTTAAATAGCTGATGTTAATAACAATCTGTACCCAAGTAGATAGACTAGGGTGCTGATGAAGTGCGTTGCTGAACAGAAAAATATCGGTATTTCTCCCAGCTTAAAAGTCTAATTTTTCTTCTCTTCGTTAGAAACTCACATTAATTAATAAAAATATTTCATTCAATAAAAAAGAATTGAAATTACTGAACTTAAGCCTGACTAAAAATTATTTCTGATTAAAAATTCACTATAGTTCATATAAAATCTAAAAATTACTCATTTAATTCATCATGGGCACGTGACAAAAATATGTTCACTTGGCAATCGCTGTTCACTTGGCAATCACAAATGTTGGAATACCAAATAAACGGTGAATGCAAAAACAAAGTAACATAATATCAACTACTATAATACTTACATGCATGTACCGACGGTACATCGAATAAGTAAATATAATTAATGTGATGATCGTAAAAAGATAAGCAAGAATAGTTAAACATACGTGGGTAGAGTAATATAACTTTGTGCTAACCTAAATAGAAAAATGAAAATACGGAAAAAAGGGGAAATAAATAGTGATACTTAAATATGTATTTACCAAAGTTAAATCAATAATTGTACACAACAATCATTTCTCACATTCCGTTTTATTAGAATTTAGGTTAAATAGCTGATGTTAATAACAATCTCTACCCAAGTAGATAGACTAGGGTGCTGATGAAGTGCGTTGCTGCACAGAAAAATATCGGTATCCCAGCTTAAAAGTCTAATTTTTCTTCTCTTCATTAGAAACTCACATTGATTAATAAAAATATTTCATTCAATAAAAAAGAATTGAAATTACTGAACTTAAGCCTGACTTAAAATTATTTCTGATTATATTTATCTTTCTTCAATCATTTCGATAACATATTTTTATCATCTACAATTCAATCATTGCTATCGAATTTAAGATATACATACATAGATACCGTTTGCGGGGTTAAAACTTTTGCCACTTATGTTACAACTAACTCACTGCGTATTTTTTTCCTCTTCGCTCTCTTACACTGTTGAATTTTAAATCTGGTCACTCATTATCTTCTTAAATGATTTTGCCCAAACAGATGCGACGCCGTTCACAGAGTTGGCAGAAAAAATGCAGCACTGATGCAATAGAAGCCGACGTCATCAAAACTTTATTTCTACTTTATCATCCAGGCTTGAATAACTCAATGTGTTGATCAATTCTCTGTCTAGCAGAATTTCCGCTGCCACTGCTAGCGGCCAACAGCCTAGAAGCCGTGTGTCTGCCTGATGCTTTACGAGACTATTTCTCTTTTCTTAACACCACTTTAAGACTTACTCGGGACACTGCAGCTGACCAGCTAATCGTTTGTCATGAGGCACGCTATCCAGTGGTGTTATCGCAGGCCTATTGTTTGCCTCAACAAAGCAGCGCCTAGTTCGATTTTTTTAATAAAATACCCCGTCTCCGAATTCTTAGCCAAGTCGCAACAGAACTACCACTAACTAAATGCGATAATTCTTATTGGATGTTTAGTTTGGTTTTCATGCCCTTTTACTTGAAATATTTGTTGCAGGGACTTTTTTCTGTATCAATTCTTATTTTTCTTCCCTTTTTTCCAACTCGTGGTTTATATCTTTTTTCCGGAAGAACTCACATCCAAGTAACGAGCATTCAACTCGCTATTTTGGGCAAAATTAAAATTTCAAAATGTCGTGGAAGTGTTCTGCAACCAGTTTCTTTAACCCCACAAGGTAACCCAATTTTATAGCCGTCATTACAATAAAGGATTTTAACGGATTTTAAAATTTAAACAAACATTACTAACTCGACGCGATATTCAAATTTGTTTGACATTACATGCATATACTTATGATTGTACAATATGTGTCTATAAATTATAAGACATACATATATGTATGTGATTTGATTATTTGATAATACTTTCATTTACATTTTTATTCATTTATACATATGTACACAATATTAATTCCATCTCACTATTACTACCTTTCTTTTATTTAATTTTTGTTTATTTTATTTATTATATACATACGTACACATGCATGTATATACTTTTTGAGTATTTTAAATTAATTATTATTAATAAGCTGTCATGTCCTACTAAAATTAGTATCGCAACACGTATATTACTGGATCTGTTACTACGTTATACACGCACTATTTGCAAATAAAAATATTCGCAAATAATTTAACTCACTGTTTATACGGAATAGCAAAAGTACACAAACTTGGTAGCACTTCTATAGAAAATTTACTTTTTTTGACAAAAATAATAGTGTAAATGTGCAAAATATCAAATAATTATTTGTTTTAATTGTCATTATTTGCTTCTGTTAATGTTTTTTATGCAATATTAATCCATTTATTGTTCTTTGTTATCAAACATTTGTAAGCGTGGCAACCTCAAGCATTTTATTTGCAAATAGTGCGTTAAACGTGAATAGTTTTCTGAATTAGTAAGTCGCAATAAAAACAATAATATGGCAACAATTTACAGTTTTATTTGCAAATAAGCCCTGCGTATAAACGTAGTATGTAAGATGATGCACACTGTGAACTTGAACTGAATTTGGCTTAATATTTCACCTAGATCAATCTCATTGGGGCTGGAGTTTTCATTTGTTCAAGGAAAAATCCCATCGACAATTTTAGGCTGTTGCTGTGGGAATTCATTATTCACATCCCTGCAAAGATGGACGATTTTAGGCAAGCTTTACTTATATCAGCTCGGGTTCCTTTTGTTACTACGGGGAGCGTTTGATGAAAATAGCCAGCATATACAAAAGTCACTCCACCCATGATTGCGCTAGAGTTTCTAATATCTTTCAACATTCGATGGCTTCGACATGAGATCTGTGACTCATTGTGCACTCGTCCCAAACTATCATCAAAGTGCATTCTAAAACTCTACCAAAGGGACCATTTTAGCGTATAGAACATACAGTTACTCTTCTGTAGATGCTGATAATAGGAGTTTGAAAGTGGACTATGCCGTTTTTCCATCGCTCAATAATGTTGCAGCAATTCCCACAGAACTTATTGATAGAGCAACTTTCTCTTATTGCCTTCCTTGTACAAGTAATAAATTTGCAGGAAATATTTTCCCGTACCTACTGGTGCGTCCAAGAAAAATAGTTTTCTTCTATTGTTAGTTACACTTTCAATTATAGTATTGACTGCCAAGAGCTACATTCTAAAACACTTTTGTTGAAAATTAGGTCGATGATAGTAGGCAACACTTTCCAGACTACTGTCGACCTAATATTACACAACTTTTGTTGATTTTTGAGCACAATATGTTTAATTTTGAATAAAATATGTTTAATCATGGGTGAGAGTAAATTTTATTATTATAAAATTGCAAACATTCACCAAACACCTCATAAGAATATGAGAACGGAAGTTATTAAAAAAAACATGGTTTTTATTAGATTGACTCCGTGAAGTACACTTCATTATTATTGGGGTATATGGTTTGGGAAACGGAAATTGATTAGCCCGGGAAAACGGGAAATTAAAAGTACACGTTATCTTATAAATATATACCCCCTTATTCAAAAACGTTTGTTAAAGTTAAAGCTTGTGTTAAAACCGGTTTTGCCATACAAAATATTTTTGTTAAACAAACTTTAAGTTTAACAATCGTTTTTGCATAAGGGGGATAGACTTTTATGGTACAAATAATTATAAAATGGCCTTAGTGACAGTCAAATTTATTTTCATTCATATGAAAACTTTGTTTTATAATGCTGTTTTAGTTTAATATCAAAATCTTAATTGTTTTTTCTTTATATTACAAAAGTTCTTTTGAATAATTTTATTCGCACGATGAAATTATTTAAGTTATCTTATAAAGTTGATACTGATATTTAAACACTAATACCCTGTTTATTGGTGTCGAAGGAAATTTTTCAGTGTAACAATTTCATTTAAAACAAAAACAAATTCTAAAAATTTTCATTAAATTTTTATTAGTATAGGCCTGTGCCAAACGGTAGCAAAGTACTAGTGTAAGTAAATTTTTGACACATCTGAGGTGAATAAAATTTCACTAGCCCTGGGGGCTAGTAGAAATTTTGACACAACAGGTAAATTTTTGACAAGCTGTAATAAAAAGCATGGTATAATAAAATTTAAATCCACAAGAATATTGTTTTTTTTAATGTCCTCTTAAAAATTTGTTGGTAGCCGGCGGATTGTAGTCAGGCGAAGCAAAACCGCCGCCGTAGCAATTTTTTCATCAGCTTCTTTCTATGCTCAAGCGAATTTGTCAAAATTTTACATTGTCAAAAAAGATGTCATTTGGCACAGCAGAAAAATGAAATTTTTTCACCACAAGCAAATATTTTTTTACCATAGTACTTTTCTATCATTTGACACACGCCCTATAAATTAAAAATGTGAGCTGTTCAAATTTATACGGAAACTTCATAAAATTGAAGTCATACCACTTCTCCTAGTTCGTCTTACTACGAGAAAAATTATTGTTCTGTTCGAAAACTACATGCCAGATGCATTTAATAAAGGCCGTTTCAGACTATAATACAAGTATTAATACTTTTGTGGAAAATGAAACTCTGACATGTTGAGTTAATTTTTGGTTGATATTTTTGAAAGATAAATTAAATAAGGGAGGCATTTTCGTCAAAAGTATTTTTACTTGTATTAGAGTCCGAAACGGACTTAATGAATATCTTTTAATCACTATTTGTATAAGTATCAATGCTTGCAATGATCAAATCGTTTCTTTAAGTAAATAATTCGATGTTAAACAAACGACGTGATTTTTCGGAGATTAGTGAACGAATTCGGTGCAGCTGAGTATAGTACTGTAACTTACTTGTATAGTACTTAACGATAAGAATCCTTTTGGAAATTTTTCAAGACTAATGAGAAACAAGCAAGGAAAATTCTTAATAAAATGACTTGGAAGCCTTATTATAAAATTGTTTACTAGTTGCGGTAATACTGTGTAATATTTATGTTTATTCTATTTGCTTGAATTCACTTTAAAAAATTTTACAAATTTATCTTAGAAGTGCTTTTGTATTAACTTTTATTTAAAAAGAATACTTACACTAATAGAACAATCGAAATTTCGCCAACTTTCATTTAATAAATGTTCTTAATATAGAAAATTCGCTTTTCCCGGGAATTCCCGGGAACGTGATTTTTTGATTCCCGTTTCCCCGGAAGTGCAAAAGGCTGGGCAATCCCAAACCCTATTGTAATATTATTATAGATTGACAGATTCTTTTAATTTTGCAGATAAACATTTTTTACAGTTTCACAATATTCACTTATCACTATTTACATAAAAAACAACTATAATTGATTTTCTTTAGATGAATTATTTTCCTTTCGCTAATCAGGCCTATGAGGATTTATGTTAATAAAAATCCAATTATTTTTATTTCATATTTTCCCGACGTTTCGTGAATTTTATGTTCACTTTTTCAAGGGATTGATCTATTTAAATAAAATTTTTTAAAAATCAAATACATACATTGTTGCAAACATTTATATATTAATCTACTTACAACAAAAATAATAATATTCTCATAACAAAGTACATATAAGAACCAGGGTTTCTAATTTCCCGAACTTTTCCAATTCCCGGGAATCGAGAAAAAAATATGATTTTCCCGGGAATTCCCGGGAATTTTGAAAACATGAATTTAATTAAATGGACTCAATAAAAAATATAACTTTATTAAAAAACATATAACATTTAACATTTAAGAAATTTTATTATTTGACATTTCGTCATATGCAGGGAAACCAGAAATATGCTATAAAAAAAGTATTTTATGCGCATTCAATATGCACTAAAAACTTGAAAATATGCACACAAAACTCAAAAAATATGCTCTTAAAAATAAAATAAATTGGTTTATGCAAATAAATATACATTTTTCATTTAAAAATTTTAAAACATTTGCATATAAAATAAGCCACAAATATAATAAACAAAAAAGGAAATAATACAATAATTCACAACGAATAACTGCTGTATTAAAAATAATAATTTAGGACGTATATATATATTTAGGATATATATATATATATATTTTGACTAAAGCAAATAATACAAATTTTGTTACTCTCGTAAACATTTAACGTCAATTTCAAAAGAGATCACAATATCAGAATTAAAACTTTGGAACTGTATTTTGGATAAGTAAGCCAAGATTTTTTTTTTAAATTTCATTGCCACATTTAAACTAAACACAACACAAATTCATTCGTTTACTTCAAGAACAACAATATTTAAAAAAAAACAAACAAATTCATATGCTGCAAGTTATAGCATGGATCAAAATTCCATCTACATATGCCAACCTAGCTACTATTTCCCATAAAGAGTTTTTAGCTTGAAAATATTTCGTAACTCTTGAAGTTGTTCTAGTCACCTCGGAAACTTCTATTACATCTCCTTCCGTGCTTATACGAGTATTATGCATCGTTACAAAATTGTATTTTTTAAGTAATAGAACAACGAACAGGAATGTAAAGAAAGCAAATTCCAAAAACGTAAATATTGAATTCCCGAAAATTCCCGTTGAAAATTTCCCAGGATCTGTAAAAAAAATAATTCCCGGGAATTCCCGGGATTTTTTCCCTCGTAGAAACTCTAATAAAAACTAAAAACGAATATTGTTATTGAACAAAATTTTTTTCCTTTCAATTTTTTTTGGCATTTATTTTTTATTGTATCTTCATATATGATTTAACAATAAGTATTCAAATCTTAAATCTAAAATATAATTAGTAGGCCCAACCAATGTCGGACATAAACTTAGTGATAGTTATTAATAATACATAAGTAGTGATAGGCAAAAAAGTATTATCAAGCATCTTCATCTGTAGTGTTTAGCATTAGAGCTCTTGTATCTCTCTTTTTTAAGCGGATGTGTTCAGTAAAGTTCAAAATATTACGAGCAAGCGGATTAGGATGTGACTCGAGTTTTGTTAGATATTTGCCTGCGTATTTTGCAATTTCTTCAGTCACTAGTGGCATATTTAAATCTCGATGTATATTTGAATTTTTGATGAACCATGGAGCCGATGTTATCAAACGTAATATTTTGTTTTGACTTCACTGGATTTTCTCAACATTTGAAGCTGAAGCAGTGCCCCATAGCTGAATTCCGTAGGACCATATTGGCTTTAAAAGCGACTTGTATATTAAAAGTTTGCAGTCTAGGCTGAGTGTTGAACTTCTGCCAATCAGCCAATGTACCAGAGTTAATTTTAGTTTCATTTGAGTTAACTTAGAGTCAATTAGATGTTTCCATGTAAGCCGTCGATCAAGGTGTATACCAAGATATTTCACATGTGAATGTTGAGGAACAACTTGGTTATTAATCCGAATGGGGGAACAAGTATCTCTTCGTAAGGTTAATGCTACTTGAAGACATTGTTGTTCATTTACCTTAATTCTCTATAAGTTTAACCATAGTTCCATCTGGCTAATGTGTTCCTGGAGTTTGCGGTAATCTTCATCAGGGTTTTCGTGCATACTAAGGAAGGCTGCATCGTCGGCAAATGTGGAAGTATGGATACTACTACTCACAGGCATATCACAAGTATAAATCAAATATAAAACTGCACCCAGTATACTCCCCTGTGGTACACCGGATGAGATAGTTTCAAGAATACTCATAAGGTGTCCTTCCACAACTGTACACATTTTCGGGCAAGAATGTTACTTTCCAAAAGATTTAGAATATTTATTGGTATGTCTTCAATTTCAAAATCAGGCCTTCATGCCACACTTTATCAAATGCCTGAAGAACATCAATAAACAGGGCAGAACAAATCTTTTTCTCAAATGTTTTTCTTATATATTGAACCAATCTATGCCTTTACTCAACGGTGCTATGATGGCTTCTAAAACCAAATTTATGGTCCGGGATGCACCCATTATCAGTTGAAATTGAAGACAATTTCGGCATGAGTAGCTTTTCAAAGAGCTTTGACATTGTTGACAGTAAACTTATTGGCCTATATGACTCAGACTTGGTAAGATCTTTACCTGGTTTTGGAATCATTTTAACCTTACCAAGCTTTCAGCCGTGTGGATAATACTCCAGTCATAAAATGGCATTACAAATGAATAACAGGATTATAATTGCAGTACGAGGCAACTAAATCAGCATCTGGTTACTAATTCCATCAATACCGGTTGATTTTTTGGGTTGAGTGTGGCAACTAATTTTTGTACATCACACATCTTAAATTTTAAGGGTCGAGGGGGTAGAGCAACTACACTCGGCAAATCAGCAACACCGGTACATGTGTTTGGGGTAAATACGGATTTTAAATGCTCAGAAAATATGTTACCTTTTTCAGTATCGCTTCTTGCCAAATCTGAGGTAGATGTGCGCAAAGGTGGCTTAAACTCAACGGGTGTTTTAAGCTTTTTAGCAGCGCTCCACAAAGAGTAATTAGATGCTTGTGTGACATCAGGACCTTCCAGATAATTTTTAAGAGCTGCAGTTTTTTCAGATGCAAGCAACTCTTGGAGTCGTTTAGTGCACTCCTTAGATCTGATTTTTTGTTGACGTGATCTGCGCTGTTGCGATTCCCTTCTAGCTCTTCTTTTTTCACGTCTGTAGAATAAAGTCTATTAAACCCAGTATGCGGATGGGAGGTAGTGGCATGCAGGGCTGTCAGATGTGGCGATTTCTCGCCAAACGTGGCGACTTTAAAGCTAGTTTAGCGTCCTAATTTTCGATTTGGCGACATGGCGATATTTTGGCATTTTATAAAAAAGTTGGCGATTTTGTTGGCTATTTTTGATGAGCCATGATTTAGCTTGAAAATCGTTAAATATTATTTTTATTATAGTATTTGTCTCGTTTAGATAATGTGCTAAGAACATTTAATACTGATATTAACAGCAACGGTTTTAGAAAACTTGGGCAAATTTCTGCAACTCGTTGGTTGTTTTATGGAGCGGGTATTAGACGAATTTTGGAGTAATGGGTAGAGCTTAAACATCATTTTTCATTTATTTCAACAGCCGAAAATGATGAGACTGCCCCAAACATATACAAAGAATTATGTGACGAAAAGACAAGACTTTTTAGATATTTATAAATCCAATAGTAAATAAAATAAACCATTTAAATCTTGAATTTCAGTCAGATAACATGCATGCAGGCAGTATGCATCAGAGGCTATATTCTACTCTTCTTTCATTTTCCTCAAAAGTTTTCAAGCCAACAATTTCGAATGAAACTCATAATAACGAAAAATTTATAACCAATGAATGTTATTATAGCTATTGATATACCAAACACTTTTCTCCACTAAATGCAATCGATTTTGGGTCAGCATTTAAAACTGAATTAAGCAATGTTGAAATGGCTGATGAACATTTTGAAATACTTGGAGAATATTGTTTTTCGTATTTTAAGTTGCTCGTGAAATAATTAATAAATAGAATACCTGAAAACATGAATATATTTAAAGTGTACGAACATTTTTCCATTATAAAATGTTGCAATCCATTATCACAAACAAAATTTGTTTTTGTTAAAGATGTTTTTATTATTTTTATGAATCCTAATATGCCGCTAGATGTTTATGAAACACAATGGACAAAATTACCGCTTGTGGATTGGAAAGATTATTTTAATGGTGATATTCCATCTAACTAAAATCAGTTTTGGCCAAAAGTTTATGATTATAAGGATACGGTAGTCACGTACCATTTTATAGAACTCCCTTTGGCTGTACTTTACATGCTGGTAATTCCAACAACTAATGCCTGCGTTGAAAGGGTATTTTCAATAATGAACTCAACTAAAACGCGCTTCCGAAATATCATGCAATATTAACTTCTTGACGCGTTATTACGAGTTATAAATTATACTAGACATACCAAACGGACGACACACTCGTCCGTATTCTAGAATCAAAATGTAAATAATTTAAGATTCAAAGAAAATGTATCTAAACTTCATAAAAAATTCATTAAAACACAGCCACACACAAACTTACATACATATGCAAGCATAATTAAATAATAGATGAAATTAAAAAAACATAAACAAAATCCCTTTAACCAAGTTAATTCAATTTATTCAAATATCTTTCTTTTAGTATTATGGCTTTCACACAACAACAAATAAGAGAAAAAAATTGTTAGATCAAGAGAAATACTACAAACCCACACACACACTCGTTTTGTTTCTTTTTTACTTGTAAGCTAATAAATGCGTGTGTAATATGTTTGCATGTAGTAGTAGCAACTTTAAATGCTTATAGCTCCCAAAATACTAAACCGATTTCAATAAAATATAGATTCTGAACATCTGTATAAAAAATCCTTTAAAACCATATAAAAAATCGGTGCAGTGGTACCAGCGTAAAAGGGATTACAAAAAACATGTTTGCCTATTAATTATATAGATGAATGTAAATAGCACATGTTGCACCTTTTTTATACCTTCGCAATATATGTTGAAAGAGTTCAATCCTCATACGATGTATTCAAAAGAAGAAGACAATATGGAATGTCTTGACGATGAAGTATATATCGTTTTAAATATGTAATATATATATATATATATATATATATATATATAATATATATATATATATATATATATATATATATAATGGCGATATTTTCCCCATTTTTGACGAAGTTTAGCGATTCGGAACAATTTAATTTTTTATAATTTATAAAATAAATTTTTAATAATTTATAAAATACATATTTCATTGTCAAAAAGTAAAGAAATGAGACATTGGCGATTTTTGACATTGGATTTGGCGAAAAAGGTGAAAATAAATCTGACAGCCCTGGTGGCATGTTCAGCAGCTTGTTTAATATTCTCGTTAAGATTGGCAATGTTAGATTCAATATCATCCGGATTTCTTAGCCTTATATTTTCCGTGCAATGACTACTACGATATTTTTTGAATCCCAGCCAATTAACACGAGTTATCATCTTGACATAAGTGGGCCACAAATTGTAACGATTGTGGGAGAGTGATCGGACGAGAAATCTAGAGAAGCTTCAACTTGAACTAAATCCCTAGAAATACTTTTTATGACGCCAAAATCTATAACATACGGAATTTTTCGTACGTCAGTAGGCCAGTAAGTAGGCTCGCCAATCGAAATAACATCCAAATCCATTTAAGAAATTCTGTTGAACAACGCCCGACCTCTGGGTGTAACAAGACGCGAAACCCAAAACGTATGCTTAGCGTTGTAGTCGCCAGCTGCTACGAAACAAGGTCCAAGAGGTTTGCAGAATTTCTCGTATTGATCCTCAGTGATTGAAAATCTGGGAGGGGAGTAAATTGAAGATATCACGAAATTTGTACCAAAAAGTTTCAATGCAGATATTTGTTGCTTGTAGATGTTCATCGCAAACGTTGTCAAGAATATAGTGCTTGAGTCTTGACTTCATTATAATCGCTGATCCACCGCATGCTCTTCCTATCGGGTCCTTTGAATCATATATACCGTAGCCATTCATTTTAAAGAGGCTTCTAGAAGTCAAATGACTCTCAGAGACCAACATTATAACAATATTTTTTCCATAAGGAAGTGCTCAATTTCATTTTTATGTTGGCGAATGCCGTTTGCGTTCCAGAAACATATTTTTAAGGTGTTCATGGCTTGTTAATTAATGCTTGAAGAAGTGTATTCTGCATTCGTAGCATTTCTTGCACCATGCTTGTCATATTTGTTGTAAAGTTATTGATAGTCTGCACAAGATTTTCAATAGTGTCTTCAAGGCTACTGAAATTAAAGCTTGTGTTAGCATTTATTGAATTACTTGGTGGGGACACTTCGCGTGGGAATAGAATTTGCCTTATCAGCATCGGCATTCGATACATGGGAATTAACTGGTTGGCTCATTTGCGCAAAAGTGGCGGAGGAAGCATTTGTTGTTTGAACTGGAGCTAATTTAGGTTTTTGCACCATAGCCTGCTTGACGAAGGAGTACACAGGACAAACTCTGTCCACAATGACTGCATTTTTTCCGATTGATCTTTTGGTTTAGAACAACTAGCAGGACCGTGCAATTCAGCGCAGATAACACACACTATAGGTAAATTGCAGTAAGCTTTTGTGTGGCCATATCCTTGGCAATTATGGCACTGCACGTGACCTGAACGCTTATGTGGCTCTTCAACTGTGATTTTTCTGTATAAAAGGTATTTTAGGCTATAAATAGGATGAGTCTCGTTTTTTTCAACTGTATATCATTCGGCTCCAGTTCAACACGAAGTAGGGGTTGGGGTACCTTTTCTCTGTTTATTATGTTACTTTACTTTAAATCCCTGGAGGACGAATGCATTTGCTGGTATGTGTAGAAACTTGTTTTATTTTTTTCAAATTCAGAAACCATTTTCCGGAAATCTTTTTCGTCATAAATTTGAATTTTCGTTTCATCGATGTTTCCACAATGTGAAATTTATTCTCGCCAATGCACAAAGGGGCCGATGACATGTTTTTGAGGCAAAAAGTCAATTTTTCAAGTCAAACATTTAAAAAAAATAGAAACGGAATTTTATGCTTAACACTTTTAAACACTCAAATATTAAAAATAAAAGTCAGGTGGCACCTTATGGCTTCATACCGCGCTGTCAATGTTGTCATTTTTTCCTTTGCTATATTTTTTGACATTCTGGCTCTTCAACTGTGATTTTTCGGTACAAGAGGTATTTCTAATTATAAATTGGATGCGTCTCATTTTTTTTTCAATTTTATATCATTAGGCTCAAGTTCAACACGAAATAGGGGTTGGGTAATCTTCTCTCTATTTATTATACTGGACACATTTTTTACCTAAACCCTGGAGGACGAGTGCATCTTTTATTTCTTCGGGAACAACATAAGAATCTATGCCCTTCAATACGATCTGCATGCCTTTAGCGCTCTTCAGCTGGTATGTGTAGAAGCTTTTTTTTTCAAATTCAGCAACCATTTTGCGGAAATCTTTTTCGTCATAAATTTGGATTTTAGTTTCATCGATGTTGCCACGTTTTATTGGGACAATGTGAAATTTATTCTCACCAATGACCGAAATTAATTTTTTAATAAGGGCATTTGAATTTTTTTTGTCTCAAATAGATTGGTGGCGGCTTGGATATTTTATTCGAGGATACATCGGGTTTGTCGTTGTCGTCTTGCAAAATTTTAAAGCGGTTTTGACTATTAGTTTAGGATGCGCTGTTATCCCAAGACATCTTTGGATCAGGTAAAATTGTTGAAGAATGCGGGCTTCGCCCACGCTTTACCATGGTTATATACCTGTCCATTCCGACTTGTACCTTGGGTTTTAAGCTACTGTTATCTGTAGTGATAACTTTGTTAAGTGATGAATACGAGCCTGAAGGGGATGATATTACTGACTTATATGAAGAAGTAAAAGGCAACTGTAATATTAATGAATCACTACTATTTGACATTGGACAAAGCGAAGTTGATCGCTGATGTAGTTATTATTATATTATTTTTTATTTATTATTTTATTTTTTATAAAAAACTACTTTTATATTTATTTAATAAGATATTGGATTATAATCAAAAATAAAAAATCAATTCATTAAAAAAACTAGATACATATATATATATATATATATATATGTTAAAAAAGTAAAATATATTCGGAACATATTTTGATTTATATTCAAACGGTCTTATTCATAAAAACTCCTTATTTCAGCTTTAATCTGTACATTACTTATGAAACAGATTTTGCTTTATTAAGCTCTAATAAAGATTTGTATTCATAACTGATTAATATCAGTGAATTAACTATTAAACGATTTTGCTTCTTTTTTAATTTTATGTTGGCAACATCATGCTACTTTCGCTCTCATTTTATGTTTAGAGATGCATACAACGACGAATCGATTATCTAGGTAGTCTGCTTGAGTCGAAAAAAAAGTAAATCATTGCGCATAATGTTGTTAAAAAATAACTTAAAAAGTAGGCGTTTCACTTTTTATTAATAAATAAACCAAAAAAAAAAAATGTATGTGTTACAAAAAATTGTATTTAAATACATTTATATTCGGCTGAGTACAGAGGTAGGCAAATATCCATTTTATTGCGGTCGATTATGCATCACTATTTTGTTTTAATTTTAAAATGTTATTGTACATACATACATGCATATGTAAGCATGCAGTACCATATAAACATACGTATGCTTGCACTTGAATATGCCCTTATGCTTATAATTCTATTTTTCTTTTTGCCAACGAATGTGATTTCTTTAATTTTCAACGATGTTTATATGTATGTATTTTTCTTTTTGTACAATTATACATACATGTACCGACATACATAAATTAATACACATTTGTCCAAGAACATTATACAGGAGACGTCCAAAGAATAAACAAGAAACATAAAAGTGAGAAACCACAGAAAATCTCACATAAGGGATAAGAAAATCAAGAAAATATTATTTATAATTGTTTATCAAACGCTTAAAGTAGCATGGAGGCTACATTAAAAATCTCTGAGTTGTGAAACGTTTATTAAGCGTCTAATAGGCTATTAAGCATTTATGAATAGTCTTTTTTCGATTTTTGCTTATTAAGCTGTTATGAAGCGTTTATGAATAAGACGGAAAGTGTTTTAAAGTATAAAGTACCTACAACTACTTCCCCTTCAAAAATTAATTTTTGATAAATTAAATGAAACTCTCTTGATATTCGGTTGAGGTTGATTAACAGACAGTTTTTGACATATAGAAGGACTTTCGGTTGAAGCAGGTTTCAACCGATCAATAGGAAATACTACTGTTCCATTATTTATTTCAATCTTAAAATATTTAGGGTTTCTTTCAATAACTCTATATGGCCCCTCACATGGCTGTCACAGTGTACGTTTATGAATGCCACGCACAAAAACATATTTACAGTCTTTCAGATCTTTAGGAACATAAATACCAGAATCGGAATCCTTGTGATGATTTAAATTAGATTTTACATTTTTTAAATGATTTTTTAATTTATACAAAGTATCGGAAGCATCAAAATTCTCTGTAATAGTGATAATTTCTTCAGGTAATCGTAGATTTTGCCCGTACACCATTTCAGCAGGTGTAGCATGTAAATCTTCCTTATAAATGGAAATAATCCCCAATAAAGCTAGCGGGAGCTCATCAAACTAGTCCGCTGATTTACCTCTAGCCATCAAAGATGCTTTGATTTGTCTATGAAATTTTTCAATCATACCGTTAGATTGAGGGTGATATGGAGAAGTCGTAATTCTGAAACAGCCTAACATATCCACTAATTCTTTAAATGTTTTTGAAGTAAACTGCCTACCCTGATCTGCAGTTATATTCAGTGACACTCCAAAGCGGGAAACATAGTTTCCTACAAATGTGTCAATTATATCAGATGTTGTAATGTCCTTCAGACGGTATACTTCAGGCCAACGTGTGTGACGGTCAATTATAGTCAAAATTTATCGACCACGTGAAACAGGTAAAGGTCCAACTATGTCCATATGTATGTGCTCAAATCTACCTCTAGGTATTTTTATTTTTTTCTACAGGCGATTTTTGATTTCTGACAATCCAAACATTCTCTCGACCACTTATTCAACTCCTTATTCATATTTGGCCAAAAATAACAGCGAGTTATTAATTAACGAGTTACTCTTATACCCAGATGTGAAATATTATGCAATTTCTCGAAAACTAATTTCCGCAAACTTAGTGGAACAAAAGGTCTTGGTAATCCATTTAGCCACTTGGTAGAATTTTATTATGAATACGGGCATTACTGATTACTGAAAATTCAATGCACCTCATCATATAACAAATCATTTAGGCAATTTATAAAAATTGTAGAAAAAAATTTTAGTAATCAGTAACTTTTTTTTTGTTTTTACTGAAACTTTAGTGGTACTGCAGTGCTCATCTATGGTAAATGCCTTTACTTTTACTGTTTAATTTTTAATTCCTGTTGTTCATCGTTTAGTTGTTGCTGTTCTTGTTGTTGCGTACACAGCATTGCAATTAAAATAAATTCAGTAAAGTGCGACTTTGACTCGCGCACATTCGGTTTTGATCATTTTTTTTTTTTTTTTTTTTGATTAAGCTTTCTTAATTTTTTCAGTTTAAGCGATTTCTTTCAGTTTTATCGCTTTTTTCTCGTTTTAGCGTTTTTTTTCCCTCTTTTTGGGTTTTTTTAATTTTTGTAGTTTTTTTTCATTTTGGCGATTTTTTAATTTTGGCGATTTTTTCTGTTTTTTTTCATTTTGGCGATTTTTTTCTGTTTTTGGAGTTTTTTTTATTTAGGCGATTTTTTCATTTTGACGATTTTTTCATATTGGCGATTTTTTTGTTTAAGGATTTTTTTAATTTTGGCGATTTTTGCGTTTTTTCGCGATTTATTTTAGTCCTAGAGATTTTTTTTAATTTGGTGCTTTTTTCATTTTGGCGATTTTTCCGGTTTTTCGCGATTTATTTTAGTCCTAGAAATTTTGTTTAGTTTGGTTTTTTTTTCGTTTTGGCGATTTTAGTTTGTTTTTGGCGATTTTTTTATATTTGGCGATTTTATATTTTTTTGATTTTTTAGTTTTTCCGTTTTTGAAAATTTTAAGAGTTTTACTCCTACGGTTTCCAAGATACAGCAAGTTGTCAAAATTACAAAGTCAAAATTGCATTAACTGATGGAACACCCATTGATTTAAATTTTTTAAATTTAGTGTTAATTGTTGTAGTCTGTATAAAAATACACTAACTTTTAAAATTTCAAGTGTATATATGTACATACAATTGTATGTATATTACATGGGATTTTAACATTTTTCGTTGCTCGGTTTGGGACACCCTTTAGTTTTTAATTCTTATGTATTTCTTGTTGTAGTGGCCAAATGTCTACATATTGTGTCCAAATTTCAAGTCCGTAGCTCTTACGGTTATTTTTGACCTTTGGTGTACGGATATATACAGAAAAATAACCTGCGGCGGCGCACCGTCGGCTTCGAGCCGGTCGACTTGTTTCTCTGCTTGGTATTGCTTTCAAACACTAATACACTCATACATAGCTCACACCGATTTGACAATGCAAAGCAAAATGAAAAAGCAAAGAAATCTCAGCAAAGAAGTCAAAGTCAAAAGATTTTTACCCCCTAGCGTATAGATGTTTACACATCAAAAATATGCAAGCTTTTGCATCTGAGTACATTAAAACTATTGCCCAATTCACAATCTTGTGCAAATGGTATTGCATCGTTGCATGTGCAAAATGGTAAAGGGTGTTTTTTATTGAGGTATAGAACTTTAAGTTGGCATCACTTTTTTAACTGGCGGCCATTTTGTCAGCTGTCAAGTGATTAATATTTAGTTTGGTTTGCCATTTCATCATGAACAGGTTGACAAAAGAACAACGCTTGCAAATCGTGCAAATTTATTTCGAAAATAATGGTTCAGTTCGCGAAGTTTACCGCAAGCTCCGTCCATTTTATGGTCGACATAATCGTTCATCACATAATTTCGCGGAATGGACCTGTCAATTGGCCACCAAGATCGTGTGATTTGACACCAATGGATTATTTTCTTTGGGGATATGTGAAGTCGCTCGTCTACGCCAGCAAACCAGAAACGTTAGGGGACTTGGAAGCCAACATTCGTGGCGTTATTGTTAACATACGGCCCCATATGCTCGAAAAGTGGTTGAAAATTGGACCTGTAGAATTGGCTTTATTCGAGCCAGCCGCGGCGGCCACATGCCCGAAATCATATTTAAACATTAATGGCATAAAATTATCCTTCCAATAAAGCCAAATTGATGGACATTACAACGATTTTTTTGTGTTTTATTTCAATTTGAAGTTCTATACCTCTAAAAAAACACCCTATATAATATATTGATACTCACCACTTAACAATTCTTAGAAGTTAGAAGTTAATGTTAAAGTTAGCCATTTTATGTCAGTTGGAGACCGCGAGTAAGGGAGATAATGTTAGAAAATCACTTGCTGTTGAGCATGAATAAGGAGATTTTTTTGTGCGAGATGAGCCAGCTAGAAGCAATATATTCAGCTTCGAAAAAGCCATAATTTTTTGCCTTACCAAAGTGCTTCACAAAAGCAATAATATATAAGTATGTATGTATAGTTTTGTATTTATGTTCTTTGCAGATAATGCGACTATTCCATACATGTATGTAAATACTCCAAAGAGGAGTAGGAGTATGCCAAAACTACTCCAAATATGTGAAAAAAGGAGGTTGATGTCCTAGGGTTGGACTAAATGATCCAAATTTGCATTGCATCGGCCTAACCCCAAAACTACTCCATATTGAATTGAATGCTTGTGTGAAAACGATATGATCCATGGCTGCATTACATGGACCATGATGTAACTAGTCTGTTTCATCTAGATTGGACCACGTAGTACAGTATTATATGCAGAGTTTTTGCATATACATACATAC
This sequence comes from Tachina grossa, assembly GCA_949987645.1. Taxonomy (NCBI): domain Eukaryota; kingdom Metazoa; phylum Arthropoda; class Insecta; order Diptera; family Tachinidae; genus Tachina; species Tachina grossa. Next base: position 80,992,800 of record OX465278.1, on the reverse strand, counting down.
ATATGTATGTATAATTTTTTTATCGCCAAATTGTCAATCATCTGTTGTATATATTTTACTGGATTTTACAATTTTTTCGTTCGCGTACTTTTAGAGGCAAACTTTTTTATTGAGAGTAATTTTTTTTAATTACTCAGTATTTACTCAGTTACTGGATTTTACTGGAAAAGAACTCAAACGCACCTACTTTGGATATTGCCAACAGATAGAAGAAGAAAAATCCACTAGCAAAAAATATTTTTGATCAGATCAAAAACATGAGCTAGGCATCGATTTTAATTTTACATTAACCCAAGGTTGCTCACTGTGGTGCTTTGTGGTTCTGCCTCCTGTAAAGATATATACGTATGTCTAACATAAATATGACACCTCCTCAAATGCTGAATAAAATGTCATACCAATCGGACACATAGCTTAGAAACTGCAGAATTATTTCCAATATATTTACAAAATCTCAACTGTTTATCGGGTACTTTAGGAAGGCTCCATCGGATCGAGCTAAAATATTAAGACCTCGTTTATAATAATAAACCAGTCTAACAAACATACATATGTGTATTAAAAAAACACTATTGAAAACTTTAAATCTCCCCATTATCCTGTGTATCTGAAACAATCAATATAAATAACTTACAATGCCTTACAATGGCTTTGATCTTTTCCTAACATAGTGTCCACACCTGATGATTTTATATCATACCAAGGCGATTTAGTATCAGGTGACCTTATCAGTACAACAATTTTACAACACAAAAAACATGTAGTTTACTATGCTAGAAAACCAATCTGTCAAAAAATTTCTGAGCAAATTTTGACATTTTGGTTCAAATTGCTCAATTTTGCATCAACAGCTGATAATCAGCCGGGCTAATAAGGTCACCTGATACTGAATTCGCCTTGTATCATACCTTGTAATATGACGACCAGTGTTGGTGTCTCTACGAAGAGCAAAAGCACATTAAGCTGTTGCAAAAAGGGTAAAAAGCGCATTAAAATACGAAAAAGACGGTAAAAAAGCACGAAAATATTTTTTTTTAAATAAAATAAAAATAAAGTAAGAAAATAAAAATAAAACATGTTGACTATTGAGTTCTTGTTTCAACTTTGTTATTTGTTGTTGAGCTTCTCATTTTTTTAAATGAAAGTTTATAACATAATAACTAGTTGTTCTAAGAAACTTTAGGTAAAGGTCCCCTGATGATCTGCTTTAGCAACAGTGAAATGGGCATAGGATCCAGATAAACCCCTCAATAATCAATTTTAATGTATTTTTAATAAAAAATCTTGATTAATTTAATAAAAATAAGTATGTAAAAACAAATAATAAAAAAAACAGGAGTCAAATAATATAGTAACATATAAACACATACATATGTACATTACACCGTCTCATTTTTTATTTTTTTTTGAAACCCCTTGATAAGCAATCTGAATCCACTCTCAAATATTGATGAACCGGAAATGCTTTCTCAAATCGTTTTTTTTTTGTTTTTTTAAGAAAAATGCGTTTTTGCAAAAAATTAAAAAATCTTGCTTTAGTAATCTACCTGCTGCTGCTGCTATTGATAACCTCATGCTTTCAATCGAAATCGGCCCTTAAAATTTAACCACTCTAGTACGTTGAATACAAATTTATCTACATGTTGCTGTAGACGTGAATATTTTGATTTACTTTTCCTTTAATAACCTTCCTTATATCTAATTAAAAAAGGCCCAGATTAAAAATGAGTGCTAGTGAGTCGTTCACCGTAAAATGTTTACTATACTTTGGCGTTGGAATGCTTTCCGCAATAATCAATTTCAATGTATTTTTAAAATAAAAAATATTTTACTAAATAAGTAAAATAATAATTTGGGATTTTTAGTGCATTAATAAATGTTAAACTTAAATTGGCAGCTTTTTATGGTTGGGTCTTCACTAAAATTAATTTGAATGAATCAAGGCTTCTTGTTTAACCATTTGGTTCTGCATCGAGCGTTATCGTAAGCCTTGCTTGGCCGATCAAACTTCTTTCTATATACATATAACAAATCCTTATTTCTATTCTGACATTTAGAAATTTATTTATTGCATTCACTTATCTTTTTTTCACATAATTTAAAAAAATTTCAATCGATGTTTTCAGATAAACCATACGTAGTAGTTATTATGTACAACATTTGGTCAACCTTGTCCGACCGAGTAGTCCCATTATTGAGGCTTTCCCATGTTAATTTACAGAGCGATTTATTTTTAATTGTTATCTCCAAGATATCTATAACTGAAATAATAAAATTGAACCCATCGCAACTTAAGTGTATAGGTATGTATTTTACAAACAATGGATACAAAAGCGATACAAATATTAGGTAAAAACATACCCATAATAGGGTACGTGCGCGCAGGCGCCTTTGCCCTTGTGGGTACAAACAAAAAAAAATCATAGGTTACTACATTTCCTAAAATAATGGTATAATTTTAACTAAGTGAAAGGGTAGAATGGCATTTACAAAGTTTTTTAGGTAATTTGACAAAAATTTTAGTTGATTTCTACGTTCGAAAAATCAACTAAAATTTTAGTTGAAACTCCTTAACGACTAGGTAAATTCATATTTATGTTTTCTGTGAAATTTCTAAATAGCAAAGTAAATTTATACATATATAATGCGGCAAATTACCATGGATTTTAGTTATATTAACTATTTATAGTTCGATAACTGTCATGGATTTAAAGAATTTTTGAATTTTTAAAAAAATTTATTATTTATTTAATAATTTATCTATCTACATACATATACATAAAATCGAAAAAAAAACACCACGAAAATAAAACATCTAAAGGTAATGCTAGGAACATTACTGGGACGAACGACGAATTTTGTCATAAAAAATAAAACACATTCATGCATATACAAATTAACACAACACTGCCGTCGAACGAAACTCGTCGTGCGTGACGAACTATCCGATATATTTATTTCTATTCTCTAAGCCGAAGAAAGAACAGCTTTCTCTCTCTTTGCACAAACACTAAGCAACTTTATCAATTATAAGAGCTCTTATTTATTCGTCGTTGTTGTGCTTCACACGACGAATTTACTCAGCGAATTATTATAGACGTATTCGTCACCGTCCACGAAGTCAGTCGTTCGTTTCAGTTGTATTCCTGGCATAAGACCACGTTTGCCGGCAATCGTAAAGCAGCTCTGAGTTGGTAGAGACCATTAAAACTTGGGATGGGGATCTTCCTAGGCGAAGGTATACATAGGTCGTCTGCTTCTATACCATTAGAAAGTAAAAACGGAAAGCAAGGAAGAGAGAGGACGTTTGCCGGGCAAAGCTAGATTATCTATAATAATTAAAAAGATTTATTTTACATAAATTTAAAAATTTTAAAAATTTAATATACGTACCTTCTTGCTCAAAAATTTAATTTTTGACAATAAAAAAGAAAACATTTCAACAAAAATTATTTCGAAAAATATATGTATGTATGTACCTTATTCTAATAGTTTATATTAACTTGGATTTTAGGTAATGTGTAATGTACAAATTAATAAAACCCAAGTTTTTATAGCCTTTACCAAGAACTGGTAAAAGGGTATATATAGGTTTGTCATTCCGTTTGTAATTTCTAGAATATTAATAAGCGAGTCATAAAGTATATATATTCTGGATCCTTATGCATAGGGAAGACGAATAAGCGATGTCCGTCTGTCTGTACGTGAAATCGGTTTTCCGAAGCTCCCAGAAAAGCTAGAGACTTCGTTCTTAGACTGGTTGGTCAGAAAGGGTCGAAATAAGATTGGTATTAAAAATCAGCAAAATCGAGCAGACGGTTTCAGAGCTGGGAGACTTAAACTTCATTTTGCCATACAAAATAACTACCGAAAACTGGTTTTTAATAATTTTTTATTAAATAAACTTATTTTATTCTGCTGTATAATTAGAATTGGTATTTCTAACTAAAAAAATTTAAAAAAAAATAAGAAAATTAAAAAGAGGTTTCCAGGGTTGGAAAACCTTAACTTTTTTTGTTATGCAAAAGTAACTTATTAAAACAAATTTTTCCTTTTTTTTTCTATAAACTAAACATATTGTTACGTAAAAATATTCCTACAGGGTTAAAGCAAAGAACTATCTGGAAGTATTTAACTAAAGCACTAAGCATACACACATATTTGCGTGCAAATACTATAGCAACAACAATAATTGTATACATAGCTACAGACACACACACATACAAATAAAAGTGCGAGCACCCTGTACTACCAGTAGCAAACCGCATTGCCAACATAAGAGTCGTTACTTTGAAATTCAAAAATAACGACCAATCGAATTATCTACAAACACCTAGAAGCAGCAACATGAATTTTCCCGATTGTGCTAGAGGACTGTTTGAACATCTGGCTACCAATAGTAGATGACAATACAGATGTCATCATGCATAGATGCCATTACTAAGTACAGACATGTTATTACGCCACCTATCGGGCGAACATTCGAGAACCAATTCATGTACTATAAAAAGTGGCAGCATGTGCGAGAATAGGGCAGTACTAATCAGAAAGTAGTCAAGTTGATATCGTTGAGTCAGTGCTAATCAGAAAGTATTCAAGTTAAGACCTCGTTGAAAGTGGATAATAACGATAAGAAGTAGTTAAGTAAAGACAAGTTGTAATTTGCTTCGTTAAGAATAAAAGGAAAAACAGTAGCAAATAAAAATTTTGTGTTATTTATTTTTATTTTTCAGCAATCAAAAGAACTCACACGTTTAATAAAATTTAAACGTAATATTTGGTGTCAGAAGTGGGATTGCAAAATTAAAATAAAAATAATAAATTAATTAGAAAATAATTAATTTGTAATACGAGGAAGAATGAATTTTTAAGAGCAACTGAAGAAAGAGTTGAACAATCTGGACTTGCCAACAACTGGTAATAAGATCAAACTACATAAAAGATTATTGGAAGAGTTCCAGCGGCGCAACATCGACATAGAAAGCTACGATTTCGATGAAAAAGAAGAAATTGAGGTATGTACTCGTGCAGCAGCAACCAGTACAGACATCGGTGCAATGTTTGCTGCTATGATGAGTAAAATGGAAACAATGCTTCAGGAAACTTCTAAGGCAAACAACGACAAACTTCTAGGCCAAATGGATGAGAGACTTCAGGAGTCTTCTAGAGCTATGAAGGCCACAAATGAGAAACTTCAAGAAATTTCTGAGGCCTTATATAGAAGAGTGGGTGGCATTGAAGTACAAGTCAGCAAGTTTGACGAGAAAATCTCAGAGCTTGAGAATAAAGTCCATAGCTTAGAAATTGATGGCGTGGCAGTACAAGTGAAAGATGTAGACGAGAAATTGCACGAGGTGGAAGCAAAAATCGTCAATCTCCAGTGCCAAGGCGGACCAGTGCGATTTGTTCCAGATGTTTCCAGCAGGATAAGGACGCCTTGTTTCGATGGCAGTGCACCACTGAACATCTTCCAATTTCAGTTCGAAACAGTGGTTAACAGAAATGGATGGGACAGTGAAGAAAAGGCCATAGAGCTAGTTTTGGCCTTAAAAGGTGCGGCAGCAGAAGTTCTCGAAACTGTGGCAGTAGGCTGCAGAAACAGTTTTGATGACATAATGGCGGCACTGCAACGCAAATATGGCGGTGAGCATAAGCGTGACATATACCGCATGGAATTGCGATGTAGAGGACAAAAGCCCAATGAGTCTCTACAAGATTTCGCAATGGAAATCGAGCGGTTGGTGCAGCTTACGTATCCAGGCGAAAACCATCCATTCCTGGATCATGTCAAAACGGAGGCGTTTGTTAATGGCATCCGCGACCCTGATATCAAACTTGCAGTGTATGCTACGCAAAAGGCAACCAGGAATGGTTTCATTTGCACTAGCTCAGGAGACTGCTAGACTGATTTTGAAGCCACAGGTGTGCAAGGTACGGAACGTGGAAGTACTTGCCGAAAATGATAATAGTCTAGTCTCTAGGAGGCCGTGAGACAAGCATTGGCGGAGAAAGAGCACAAAGTTAATAGTAAGTGCTACAACTGCGGCATTGCCAGCGCAACTGCAAGGCGCCAAGAAAGAGAGCCAGATCTGTTTCGCCATCAAGGAACAGTAAACGGGTATACCAATAAACAACACAAGAGTACCCGTTAAACTAAAACGAGCTAGCACTAAGGGGCAAGAGCTAGCTCCCACAAACGACGGCCCCACAATCTCCATATCAGTGATGCAGCAGAAAAATAGCAACTTTACTGCATGTGGATACATCAACGGTGAAAGGCACATCCTTACTATAGACACAGGAGCGTCACAGTCAATAATCAGGCCCGATGTAGTAAAGGCGAAATGTGAAACTATAAGTAATATACGACTACGTACAGCTACTGGGGAGCCTGCCACTGTCTATGGTAAAACTGAGGCGAAGGTGACTATTGCCAATATCAGTATGAAACACGTATTTATTGTTGCCGATATTGCGGACGAGGTTATTATTGGAACCGATTTTATGATAAACCACGGAATCAACTTGCATATGGGGCAACAAGTGATGATTTGGCGTAATGTTGAAATACCGCTTGATGTTGGATATGACAATCAGATGCACGTCAAGAAACTGCTTGCTATTGAAAATCAGACATTACCACCACGGTCTGAATCAGTAATATGGGCACAAATGGAGGGAGATTGTGAGGACAATCGGTTGTGGGTAGTAGAACCAGCAGAAATTAAGACCGAGCTATTAACAGCAAAAGCCCTCGTAAAAACTTGCAATGGAAGAAAGGTTCCCATACGGGTACTAAATTTATCAGGCCAAGAAAAAGTCATCAACAAGAATTCCGAAATGGGTGAATGTGCTGAAGCAGAGGCAATAATAAACTGCGATAAAAGCCAGAACCTGCCAATTTGTCTGCAAAGGAGCGTGAAGAATTTCAGGCACATGTGGAGCGATGGGTAGCAGGGCTATCACCTCCTGACAGAAATAAAGCGAAGCAACTGCTAAAAACGCACGCCTGCATTTTTGCCGGGCAGAATAAAAGCCAAGGGAGAACGGCAATAGTGAAACACGAAATAAATACTGGCGAAGCAAGGCCAATAAAATTGGCGCCCAGAAGTATACCACTGGCTAAGCGAACTGAGGTAAAAGAGCTAGTCAATGAAATGGAGTGGTGTGGTGTAATCGAACCATCTTCAAGTCCCTGGAGCTCACCGGTAGTGTTAGTAAAGCAAAAGGACGGCAGTACTCGATTTTGCGTCGATTATAGGAAACTAAACGACGTGACTAAAAAAGACAGTTACCCACTACCAAGAATTGACGATACCTTAGATACGCTTCCTGGAACGAAATGGTTCTCCACATTGGATCTACAAAGCGGCAATTGGGAGGTGGAGATTGCAGAGAATGACAAGGAGAAAACTGCTTTCAGCGCATGCGATGGTCTGCGGCAGTTTAATGTTATGCCATTTGGGCTCTGCAATGCTCCGGCTACTTTCGAGCGGCTCATGGAGCACGTGTTAAAAGGACTGCACTGGAAAACATGCTTGGTGTATCTTGATGACATAATTGTAATGGGGAAGACTTTTGATGAACACCTTAAAAATCTGACTGAAGTTTTTCAGCGCATATCATCGGCTGGACTCAAACTCAGCAACAAAAAGTGTGCACTATTCCAGAAAGAGGTGAAGTATATGGGCCATAAAATTACAGCAGATGGCATTTCAACAGATGAAGATAAGATACGAGCAGTAAAGGACTGGCCTCGTCCAAGAAATCTTCACGAATTGCGCAGCTTTTTGGGCCTTTGCACATACTACAGACGCTTTGTGCCAAATTTTGCCAGCGTAGTTGCAAGCTTGCATGAGCTAACAAAGAAGTCGCAACCATACGATTGGGGTGAATTGCAGGAGAATGCTTTCCAGACACTAAAAGATTTATTGTGCACATCCCCAGTCTTAGCATATCCAGTTGCTGGGGAAAAATTTGTGCTAGATAGCGATGTAAGTGGATATGGAATAGGAGGTGTGTTATCACAGGTGACTAATGGAACAGAAAAAGTAGTGGGCTATTACAGCCGAATACTTTCGAAACCTGAGAGGAACTACTGTGTGACATTACGGGAGCTTCTGGCAGTGTTGGAGTGCATTAAGTATTTTCATAAATACTTGTATGGCCAACACTTTACTTTAAGAACTGACCATTCTGCGCTTAGGTGGCTACCGCAGTTTAAAAATCCTGAAGGGCAGCTAGCACGCTGGATTGAACGTCTTCAGAGCTACGACTTCAGCATTGAGCACAGAAAGGGTGCAAAGCATAATAATGCTGATGCTCTGTCACGACGGCCCTGTAGCTTAGAGTGCAGACATTGTTCAAAAGTCGAGGCGAAGGAATATGTCATTGATGTCAGGCTTACAAAAATTGGTACGGAAGAAGAGTGGTCAGAGGCGCAAAGGGCAGATACAGCACTGGGAAAAATTATAGCGGCTAAGGAGGAGGATAGAAGACCCACCCGTAATGAGATATCAGCCGAAAGTCCACTGGTAAAATCGTATTGGGCCCAGTGGGACAGCCTGAATTTGATAAATGGTTGTTTGTATCGAGTCTGGGAAAGTGTAGACGGTAAGACGGTTTCCAATCTGATCGTGGTCCCAACATACTAGAGGAGCGAGGTGTTGAAGGAGTTCCATAATGGACCCAGCGGTGGTCACCTGGGCGTAACAAAAACGCTCGAAAAGTTAAAACAGCGTTTTTATTGGATTGGATGTCAACAAGCCGTAGCCGAATGGATAGCGAATTGCACACAGTATATGAAGGCTAAAGGTCCAGCAAAACGAAGTCGGAGTCTGCTGCAAAAATATAACGCGGGAGCACCCTTTGAGAGGATAGCAATGGATGTAGCAGGACCTTTTCCAGTCAGCAACGCTGGGAATCCTTATATTCTTGTAGTGATGGACTATTTCAGCAAATGGCCAGAAGTTTATGCCATACCCAACCAGGAAGCCAGAACGGTTGTGGACGCGTTTGTAAACAACTGGGTATGTCGCTATGGAGTTCCTATTGAACTGCACTCTGACCAAGGTAGAAATTTTGAGTCTGCCATATTTAAAGACATGTGCGAGCGATACGGGATAGAGAAAACCAGAACCACACCACTTCACCCTTAGTCTGATGGCATGGTAGAGAGCTTCAATCGTACATTAGAAGAATATTTGCGAACAGTGATGAGCACGCATCAAATGGACTGGGACGAGCACATTCCGGAGTTTCTATTAGCATACAGGTCAGCTGTGCATGACACAACACCGCGAACACCTGCAAAAATTATTTTTGGAGCTGAGTTAAAGTTGCCTGGAGACTTAGAGTTCGGCGTCAAGCCTACACTAACAACTGAAACTGATACTGGCTCTTTCCAAAGGCAAGAAAATTTAAATGAGCTACATGAATTTGTCCGTAGCCGAATTAAAATGGTCAGTAATAAGATGAAAGTTAGATACGACCGTGCTGCAAATTCTAAAGGCTTTAATGCAGGTCAATTGGTTCTACTTTTCAACCCACAGCGGAAAATAGGATTGTCTCCAAAACTATAGACTCACTGGGAGGGACCATATACGGTGGTAAAAAGGTTAAACGATGTCGTCTACAGAATACAAAAACACAATAGCCCAAGGTCAAAAATGAAAGTTGTACATTTAGAACAACTCGCAAACTATGGAAAGCCGGACAATGTGCCTATTCGGGACGAATAGGCTTAAGTGGGCGGCAGTGTTACGTAAAAATATGCCTACAGGGTTAAAGCAAAGAACTATCTGGAAGTATTTAACTAAAGCACTAAGCGTACACACATATTTACGTGCAAATACTATAGCAACAACAATAATTGTATACATAGCTACAGACACACACACATACAAATAAAAGTGCGAGCACCCTGTACTACCAGTAGCAAACCGCATTGCCAACATAAGAGTCGTTACTTTGAAATTCAAAAATAACGACCAATCGAATTATCTACAAACGCCTAGAAGCAGCAACATGAATTTTCCCGATTGTGCTAGAGGAATGCTTGAACATCTGGCTACCAATAGTAAATGACGATGCAGATGTCATCATGCATAGATGCCATTACTAAGGACAGACATGTTATTACGCCACCTATCGGGCGAACATTCGAGAACCGATTCATGTACTATAAAAAGTGGCAGCATGTGCGAGAATAGGGCAGTACTAATCAGAAAGTAGTCAAGTTGATATCGTTGAGTCAGTGCTAATCAGAAAGTATTCAAGTTAAGACCTCGTTGAAAGTGGATAATAACGATAAGAAGTAGTTAAGTAAAGACAAGTTGTAATTTGCTTCGTTAAGAATAAAAGGAAAAACAGTAGCAAATAAAAATTTTGTGTTATTTATTTTTATTTTTGAGCAATCAAAAGAATTCACACGTTTAATAAAATTTAAACGTAACAAAATGTAATGTTCTTAAAAGAAGGAGATTGATATAAGAAATCAGAAAGACAAAAAGAATGATTCCAGGGTTGGAAAACCTACGATTTTTGTGATATATACAATTAACTACCGTAAACTAATTTTTTAATTATTTTTATTAAATAAACTTATTTTATACTTGATAACGAATAAAATTGGTGTTTCGAATAAAAAAAAACAATTGAAAAAATTAAAAAGACGATTCCAGGGATGGAAAACTAACTTTTTTTGCACAAAAGTAAGTTACTACAACAAATTTTTCCTTTTTATTATAAGTTAAAGATATCTTAAAAGAAAGATATTGGTGTAAGAAATCAGAAAATCAAAAAGGATGAGTTCACGGTTGGGACACTTACACTTTTTTGATATATAAAAGTAACTAAGTCTAATTAATTTTTATCTTTTCCTTTATCAATTATATATATTTTACGTTTTGGAAAGAACAGTTTGGTATAGAAAACTATAAAAATAAAAACCACAGCTCCAGAGCTGGAAACTATGATTTTTTTCTGGACATGAAAGTTACTAAATAAAACATTTTTTTTTAATTTCCTTTTTTTCACTTAACACACTTTCTATATTTTTTTAAGAACTACTAGATTGGTATAAGTAATCAGAAAAATCTAAAATTATGATTCTAGGGTTTGAAAATTATTATATTTTTCTTTGTACATGAAAGTAACTATGTGCTTATGTATGTATCTCTATACTACATAAGCGCACTTTGGTAAAGGGTATATAAGATTCGGCACAGGCGAATATAGCACTCTTAGTTGTTTACTTTCATATTAAAAGTTACCTATGCAAGCTTAGTTAATATTACCTCTTATATTTTTTTGTGTGTATATATACTGTCTGTGTATATTAATTTTTATATCTTTGAGCCAAACAAAAGTAATTAGTTACAATAAAACATTTAATACATCTTCAAGAGGTCATAAAAAATATGGGTTTGTTTGAATATCAGGAAAAACACGTAAATTTTCACCTAAGGTGTTATATTTGTGTATACATTTTAAAACTTAGATAATAGCAACGGTATACATATTATATACCGTTGAATAGATAATTATGTCTTCTATTGTGATAACATAAAAAAAGTTTAGAAACATTTGAAGTAAAGAAAATTAGATCACTAACTTAGGCAAAAATAAAAAAATTTAGAAAATTTAATTTTGTAATCAAAATTGGATTTTGAATATTTCGAAAATTGTTGAAGGCATGAGAATAATTTTTTTTCTGTTTGCAAAGCTAAATGTATACTATTGAAATAAATCAAAATATTTTCCGATTTATAATTTAATAAAACTTATTTTTTATTGAGAAAAATTGTGTTAGAAAAATTTTAGCATTCTTAAAAATTTCCTCCACTGCCTACATTTATGTGTAGGATGTCAATAGTTTCTTACAAGTTACTAACAACAAGTTTATTTATAATAAAAAGTCAAAAAATTTACAAAAACGAGTGTGCAATTTTTTTGCCACATCCAAAAATTAGATGTTTTGCAAAAAAAAATGCTAACTTTCGACCAATGCTGGATGTAGGGTGCACTATCAAAAATTTCTAAAATCTAATTCAGTCTTTTTTGATGCCTCCTCTCTCAGAAATAATAAAAATTTTTAACAAATACTTAATGATTTTTTAAAATATTCGAAAAAAATTAAAAATACTTTTTTCACAAAATATACAAAATTTTCTCATAATTTTCAAAAATCCAAATTGCAAAATTATTCCTTGCTACAATTTTCGAGATATCAAAAAAATTCTTTTTTCATATAAATTGTAATATAGTTTTCTTTCAAAAACAATAAAAACCAACTGATTTTTCCAAGTAATAAAGAAGTTATGTACCAACGACTAAAAAAAGTCAAGGCCAAAAAATAAAAATAAAAAATTTCAAGTCAAATAACTTGGAAACTGTAAGAGATAAAATGGTGCTCGTAGCATGTTTTATTTTTGTTTGTTAACGTTGATTGTCCCGCTGAAAAAATTATTAAGATCGGTCGATATTACAGATGTTGCAAGCTCCGAAAGGATTTCGACAACCGCAGTTTCTCACTTTGAGGCTCTTTGGAGCTACCCTGTCTTACAACAGGGTGCCTCCAAATATACTTTCTGAAAAGTTCAAAAGTTCACTTCTTCTTTCCAAAACAGTTAGTTTCATCGAAATCGGTTCACTAGTTCAAAAGTTGTGGACTTTTTACCACTTTTTTTATTTCACGCCACTGTGCTGTGTAAAGGCATTAAGCAGCACACAAATTGTGTTAGTGTTTGGCACTAGTGATGATTATGATATGATTGCACTTTGCGGTTGAATAAAATTAAACAGCAAGCAACAATGAGAAAAATATGTGTTTATAAAAGAAAGTTAATTGAAATATATTTTTGAAAAAAAAATTGTTTATATATTACCGGTACATAGCGGTATAGACGTAAACGGTATTCTGGATACCGGTATTTTCTAACCGAAATGAGTTTCGGTATTGGTAATGATACTGGTATATAATTTTAGCGGTATTTGAATCGGTATCGGTGTTTTTACGCTACCGTTTGCCAACCTTGCCTTCATGTTCTCATACAAATCTATTTTCATATGATTTTTTAATGTATTTTAAGTACCCAGCAAGGAATTACACATTACCATCATAACTAATTGCCATATAATGACTTGCTTTTCTGAAATTCCTATATGAGGAGAATGATTTCTTTAGATTAAATGGGTTACGTGTACAAGTTGCCAAGTAAAAAAAGTAAGTAGTTCTCAAGAATCAATTATTTTAGTCTCATGCCTTGTTAAAATCGTTAAGTTGGTAATCCAGTAGGGAAGAGCTTTCACCAAAAATGCTTAATTCCAAACCCGATTATTCCCATGCGCTTTCACAAAAATTAGGATCACACTGTTTATCAGGAAAAATCACAATATACACAGAGATGTCACGAGACGGAAGACAACTGTGCTTTCGAATTGTTCCGCTCACTCAGTACCTGTGTCTTCAGTTATGCTTCTTTCGTAGCAGTGTTGCCATAAGATGTAAGAGGAAAAGTGCTAGATTGCAGAAATAAAAGTGCTAAAATGTTCTACAGCACACACAACAAAGTGCTAAAATCAGTTATCGTTTTTAGTTTCTCTTATTTCTTCTGTGAATAATAACATATTTAATTATTGTATGTATAGGCCGCTTGAAATATTTAATTTACAAATTTTGAATTCAGCTGCGACTGGAATATCAAGAAAGAAAAAAATCTTTAATCTTAAATTATTACAACTTAACCCTGCAATTACACATGTAACTGATTACTTGCAAGTAGTGTATACGTATTATAAACGAAAATTTCGAAGAAATACCCGAAATACCAGCAAGTTGCTTGAATGTTTACACAGCCAGTTGTAAGTTTACTTTTAAAACTTTTTCGAAGCGTACACGTCTTATGAAAATTAATTTGCTTTTGAATATAAAAAATATGTTTATTTCAAAAATAAATGTGTCCAGTATTGCCGTAATGCCAAAATCATAAATTACTGAAAAAAATATTTTCTTGAACAACGTTTTTGTCAAAATGCATGAAATTCATATGTAAAAACATAATCAATATGCGTCATTGCAGTTTTGTTCTTTTTTAATATTATTTTCTTATAAATACGCAAGAAATTAGCAATAAATATTATTTTTATTATACGAAGTACTAAAAATTTATACAAAACTCATTCTCGGTAACACTGTTCCTTCAATTGTCATATTACTTAACCCCCCGTTGTCACATGCCAGTAGTTACTTGCAAGTAGTGTATACGTATTACTGACGAAAATCAGGAGAAATATAAAAAACACAACAATATTTTGAGTGGCTACACAGCACAGTGCAAGTTAAAATGTCGTCAACAAGTAAAGTTCTAGATAACAGCTTTGCTTCAACTTTTAGTGCAGTGTTGCCAAGAAGTCAATATTGAACTTTAATTGCATTGTTAATATATTTCATTTAATAAAACATAAAATTTATGTTCAAACTTAGCTCTAAAATGAGTCTATGCCATTTCTCAATATCCTTTTTATATAAAAAAAAAATTAGCTATAATACTAACCAAATTAATGAAATAACTCTCTATTCGGCAACACTGTTTTTCGTTTTGTCAGTTTACTTGCGACAAGTGTGAAAATTTACTTGCTTCAAAATTTCATTGCAAGCTGACTCGCAAGTGGCAAAAGTGTGACTGTGTTAGTAAAAAAATGTGAGTGTATTGAGTTTTTTTCACTTGCACTTGCATGTGGCAACGGAGGGTAAGGTATAATTAGTAAAATCGTATCGTGATGTTGCGTGTCAGATGACAAAAACTGTACCATATACAATGCATTTTACTAGTTATAAAATATGTGGTGGTAGCACTGCTGACGTAGGAATCTGCAGAAAACAGATTTTTCTGTAGCGAATGTCAAAAACGCCGTATTTAATGCCAGACAAAACAAATGTGCTGTGTAAACTGTTACATTTTCTATAACTTGTACACAAATTTGAACGATACGGCAAGCTGTAAAGTAGAATGATACGATTTTACTAATTCTACCTTTAGTCCCCTTTTACAATTGAGAAACTGAACGGCAGACAGACGAAGTTTGTAGGCGAGGGGTTGAAGAAGTAGAGTGACGAGTACACGAACCTCTGTATCGGACATTTTTTATTTCTCTTTTCTACTTTTCGTAATTTATTTTCGTTGCTTCACATGCTTTTTCTCCTTTCAGAAGCTATGTGCATACTTGATGTGTATCAAGTCATATGTATGTGTATACATATGTGTAAGTGTATGTGAGTAGCAAACACGAAGAAGTAAACCATGATACAATAATACAGGTAGCTGCGAATCTACAACAAATGTACAACAAATAAAACAATAGTGATTTTTATTGCTGTTTTGTGATTGACAAGAGAGACAACCAAGAGAAAACAATATACATGTATTTGCGTTTTCTCTTGGCTTTGCAAAGCATGTTTGTATTAGTACAGTTTTAATAGGCACTGTGCGCGTGTGTTGGTAAAACATAAACACCATTTGGCAGATCAAATCACGAAACAAGCAAAACAGCTGGCTCTTCTCGGTTACCTGTATAATTGTATCATGAAGTAAACAAATTATAAATTTTCTGTCTGTCTGTTAATTTCCCAATTGTAAAAGGTTTAGATAAGTTCAAAAGAGAATGAGGAAAATGTCTGCCTTTCAATTTCCCAATTGTAAAAGCGGACTTACAGAAATTTACTTACAAAGAAATTGTGTTGTAAGCTGAGCAGTAAGTACAAAAAATATGATTGTATTAGTTAAAGATTGTGAATGTATTGAGTTTTTCGAACTTGCACTTACATGCCCTGCAAATAATATTGGAGTAAGTGGTCCAATCTGGATGAAAGAGACTAGTTACATCATGGTCCCGTGTAATGCAGTCATGGATCATGTCGTTTTCATACAATCATTCAATGTTGTACGATAAGTGTTCGTGTTTAAACGAATATGATCGTTCTTCTTAGGCACTCACAAATTGTATGCGGCTAGCCTACAACTTTCAATATGGAGTAGTTTTGGGGTTAGACCGATGTAATGCAAAGTTGGACCAAGTAGTCAACCCTAGGACATCGCAATGTTAAATCGACCACCTTTCTTTCATATATTTGGAGTAGTTTTGTGGTACTCCTATTCCTCTTTGAAGTAGTTTTTACATGCATGTATAGACTAGTCGCATTATTTGCAGGGTGTGTAAATGCTAAGTAAAGTTAGTTAAAAGTAGGATTTTATCTGACGTATAAAAACTTTATCATTTGCAAAATTTTACTTTAACCTAAAGTGAGCGATAAATTATAGGCAAGCTTATCATATAAAAAAATATATATTTATTTTCTACACATGTAAATAAATCAGGTGAACAGATTTAATAAACAGATATACCAATTGCACACCTTGTATAGTTTTCCTGAAACATAATCGCATAACCGACACCTAAGGTCTTTGTAATATTAATGAAATAAAAAAAGTGCAAAAAATGCCAAATAGTTTTAAGAAAGTGCTAAACTAGCACTTAGCATTATTTTCAGAATCTTTAATGCTAAACGAAGAAAAAAAAGTGCTAAATCTATCACTAAAAGTGCTAAAATGGTAAGCCTGTTTCGTAGTGACATTGATTTAAAGTTTTTTCATTCATTTTATACTTTGTGGCCTCATTCGCTGTGCGAGTTTTGTAGGTAAAAGGCTAAACTGAATATTTATGAATGAAAATGCTAAAATCAGGAATAATTTGCAAACAAATCTTAATCAATTTTTCAATACTAATAACCTTTCTCACAGTCGATTTTTTTCTTCAACACAACAAATTCTTTTATTTAATTCTGTAAATAAGTATGTTCTCTTGTTCATTTCACACAGTACACATTTCCTCTTGTTTGTTTTCATTATTTTGTTAACAACTTAATCACAAATATACTACAGTTGTCCCTTTCTCTCAGAACCTGTGTTGCAGATGATTTTAACTTTTTTCATCACTAATTTTCTTAAATTTTTTGGGCAAAATTTAAAAGATTCAAATAGCGTCCGATCGGAAAAAGGGCGGCCTTATGAAGGTAAGAAGAAAATTTCTTACCAGTCGTATAATAAACATATGTATATGCATGAATGCACATATGTATGTATATGTATATACATATGTATGTATACAAATAAATATGTATATGTATGTAAATTGCAAGATAGTTATATCTCAAAAAATGTGTTTTAGAGTTAACAATACAGAATTCGTTCTGTTGCCTATTTAGAAATAGAAATATTTTATGAAAACGGTTTGGCACTCACCTCTTTAGAGAAATTTCTTTTTATTAATTTTTTACTGAGTTGCATGTAAACTTAAATTTCAAACTCATTTTCTGCAAACTATATATTTTGAGTTAGTACAATGTTGCAATAAGGTATGTATATACATACTACATATGTATGTATGTATGTATGTATATAATATAGAAAAGCTACAGCTTACAGCATCTGACACTGGGCATGGTAAAAATGAACAGTTTTATTTTGTATTGATTTTTGTGGAGATTTATTTAACATTTTCTTAATTGTGTTTACTATATGTCATAATGATTAAAAAATTAACAAGTTTTTGATTTATTTAATACATTAATACGCGTGGTATATTGAAATTTAATTTTGACCCATATTATTATTTTTCATGTCTTGAAAAGACAATAAGCATTTGCCATAATAAAAATATTTAACACTTTCACTCCTAATTGCGACAAATGTCCAGTTCGTATATATTTCTAATTTTGCACAGATATATTTAGTTTATTTGACTTTCAAAATGCAACTTTTTATCCTTTTCCACAAACATTTGCATTTCTGCGAGTAGAAATTTTTTGTGTCAAAAAAAGTCATTCCTTTCTATGGATGGAGTTTTTACTACGAATGGACCACAACACAAACATGAGAAGAAAATTGGGGTTGATATGATGGTGGTTGAAATAATAAGATACGGGGGATATTTACACCATTTGCCATTAATAATGAAGACAGTGAAATTTAATAACTAGTATAACAGTGTATGAAAATTAATAAAACATTTCGTAAACGTTTCGACAAAAACTTTTCAAATTTTTTCAATCGTTTTGTACATGAGTGAAATTTAACCAAATATTTGTAT
Organism: Tachina grossa; assembly: GCA_949987645.1. Taxonomy (NCBI): domain Eukaryota; kingdom Metazoa; phylum Arthropoda; class Insecta; order Diptera; family Tachinidae; genus Tachina; species Tachina grossa. The sequence goes on along the minus strand of OX465278.1, from coordinate 80,974,653 downwards.
ATAACTTGTCGACCTTATTTTTTGTATAAATTAGTGTGCTTTTTTTGATATTGTATCTATTCAGGCTTTCAAGACCATTAAATTTCTTTCATTTTTATTGTATGCGACGTTTCGTTGGGATTTTCCAACATCTTCAGGGATAACTATTTTTATTGAAATATGTATACATATTTTATTCTTTATTCCAATTTACTTTTATATTTCTGAAATGTATTTTAATAAGACATAAAATGTACGACATAAAACACATAACGTAAAAAATATTCCCAAATATAAATAAACATATGTTTTTCAATAAAAGTTGCTTATACATATGTATGTATGTATACTGTTTTACGTTTTAAAATTTTTGTGTTCCTTTATCGGCCTGTACCACGATGTCACCAGAAACCGTTCGATCGACAATTTGTATTGCAAACAATATTAACATTAGAAAAATTTCGATCCAATTTCTAGTGACATCATGGGACAGGTCATATGTCTTTAATTTTGCTATAGTAACATAAATTATTAATAAAAATAAAAGTGTGTCATTTAAATTTTATAAAGTAAGCATTCTATTAATTATTACAATGAACTGTGTTGCAATGCAATTATATTATGATACAGTGTATTACAGTAAGTGAGGTACACTACAACTCTTACAGCCGTATTAATGAACAAAATCTTAATTTAGATTTCAAGAAGAAATTAATTAAACAACATGTTTAGCTTAATAAAACTGTGGTAAAAATGTTTATTCATAAAACGAAATTTACACTCTTTAATTCTTTTCTGCTTGCCTGGCAGGCAGCCTATTTTTAGTTGTTGTGTAAAACTTGGAGGGTAAAACAATAGGCACGAAATACAAATTCGAGGGTACTTTTGACATTTCTCTTTACTTCTTCGTACTTCTGGATATATTTTCTATTCTGTCATTCCAAATAGTCAATACTGGCATGGTGTGGTGAAAATTACATTCCTGGCTGGCCCCAGCGCGTGAACACAAACAAAACAGACTCACCATGCCCTGAAACACCATAATCTAGAAAAAAAGAAATGGAACAAACAATTGTAATGTACTTAAATCATCTCGAGATGATGACTCAATGCTCAGACTGTCCTTTTGAAAAAACTTAACAGATCATTTTGAATTTAATTCGGTGTTTATTGACATAAAGTAATATTAGCACTTTTGTGCTGTTAAACATAAAAGTTTAAATATACATACATAAGTAAGTAATCATAAGCAAGGAAACCAGAAATATGCTCTAAAAAAAGTGTTTTATGCGCATTCAATATGCACTAAAAACTTAAACATATGCGCTAAAACGTCAACAAATATGCTCCTAAAAATAAATTAAATTGGTTCATTTGTAAATGAAAATATATTTTTAATTAAAAACTTCAACATTTGCATATAAAATAAGTCAAAAAAAATATACAAAAAAGAAACAAAATTTACAAATAATAACTGTGTTTGAAGTGCAGGTGAAAACAAAACTATCATACAAATTATGACTTAAAAAAATAATACAAATTAATTTTATTGGATGCTCTCATAACAATTTAACTTCAATTTCAAAACATCACGATATCATAATTCAGGCTTTTTAACTGTATTTTGGACAAATAAGACAAAATTTTTATTTACAATTTTTATTGTAATAAATAATTAAATGTTGACGTAGAATTTCAAATAAAAATCGTTTCTAAGTTTCTGTCAATGTTTCTTGAACCTCAACTCGGGGCAGAGTCCGTCACAAGTAGCAAAACTGAATTTGTATTGAAACTAACGTCCGTAAAACTGCTTGTGTAAGAAATATGTGACAGCGCATAGAAAGAGGGACCTAAGGGTAAAAAAAAAATCAATTTTCATTTTTTTATGTGGACAACATCTGAGCATCGAATGAGACCGATCCCATGCCCCAAAAGTGTTCCCTCCCAGAGATATGCGCGTTTTATGATGTGATGGTACACCAAAGATACACGTATTTAAATCTTTAAAATGGCTCTCCTGAACAAAACCGGTTTTTACCCTTAGGTCCCTTTCTATTTTGCGCGTCACATATGTATACACTACATGGAATATTGGAACAGAGATTTAGATGGCGAAAAATAAAAAAACCCACATAGTGCCTTAAAAATTATTTTTTAAAACTTAAAATTTTATTTCGAAAATGAAATTTTAATAAGTTTCAAAAAAATTAAATTTATATACTTTTTACGGAAAAACGTATATTATGCTAAAAATATATGTGTAAGACTGATATATGCAAAAACATGCCTTAAAATGTAAAATATCGAGCTATAACCGCACAAAAAGCTTAAGTAGCAAAAACAAAATTTTACAGATGGTTTTTTTTTAATTATCTTCGCTCTTATATAAGTTAATTCACTGAATTTTAGTATTTAGGTGTTATTGTGCTAAATATAAGTAAGGCTGAGTTTACATCTGGCATTTCTTGTGTGTCATTTGTCCCAAAAAGCGTAACCAACTAATTACTAATGAAAAACTGTTTGATCCAGACATGTATTTATTGATTTAAACAGTTTGCAATCATGGTGGAGTCTATAAAATTGTCTATTAATTATGTATGAAAATATTTAACTTAATAAATACATGTCTGAATCTAAAAGTTTGTCATTACTAATTAGTGGTTACGCTTTTCTTACGCTTGTGTGGCACATTGCACACAGATGGAAACCCGGCCTAACGCATCGAATTTTAACGAAATATTAGCATAATAACGGTATTTTTTGTCCCGAAAAGCGCCGCATTTAAAATTTATAATGCCAAAAGTGTTTATATCCAAGATAGGTTATTTTTTAGGTGAAAAATGCAATGTGCATGATCGGTATGTACGCTATTAGTGCAATTTTAACACATATGTGATTTTTATGGCCGGTCTATCAGAAACTGCCGGTGGAGCGAATAAAATAAATACTTTCCGCAATTTGTATGGTCTAATAATGTTCATTCAAGTTTTTTTATATGTGCTATCAGAAAAGGCTTATCTAGTTAATTATTTTGAAAATAGATAATGTATATACATAATATTGTATGTATGCATATACATACTTCATACGAAGTCGATGGAGGGTATATTATATACGGCTAATCCGAATATTATATCATATGTACTTGCTTTATTTTCAAAAGGAAATTTTAGCTTAAGTAACATGTTGCTGTTACAAAAACTGTAAACAAAAAATAATTTGTGCTTAAGCTTAAATTGTTTTTGCTATAAAATTGAAACGGTATATTCTATGATTATAAAATTTTGACAGATAATGCCAATGATAACAAGTTAATGATTTTTATAAAAAAACGCATTTCGAAAATCATGTTGGTTAAGCTTCTTTGGCGGCAATGGCTCGATATGCAAAAATATGCACTAACAAATCGATACCAAAATTCATAAAAAGTTCTGAAACGGATAAATATATTGTCCCCGCATTAATACGTCACACAAGAAAAAACATACAATTACATATTTGCGGTTTCCCTAGTCATTTGGCATTCTTGAAGCATATCGAAACGAAAACAAGTAAAAAATTTGGTAGCACTATTACAGTGCTGCCAAATTTTACTTTATTTTTGTTTATACCCTTTTCACACTCACTCACATCTTTGAGGAATGCGTAAAATATGTTAAAAATTGAAAAAACCTGTTCACACTACAACATCTTTCATCTGTCATGTATTATAATACTATTTTTACGAGTGTGAGCAACTAAAAATGAAATAATAAAATGCAATTTAAAAATTCGGTAGAAATTGAATTAGTAGAAATTATGCCAGTGAACAATGATGATGAAGAAATATTACAAACCTTATCCGCAAAGATTTCGCGTAGACATTTGCAACTACTTTTATCTAATTTATTTCGATTTGGAAAAATATATAACAGATTTTATTATGTGCATACATATGTATGTATATAATAAAATCTTCGAGTAATTACGAATCTTTTTTAGGAAGGATATTCCAAAATGTAGCCTTGAATGTATGTACATATGTAAATGTATATCGAGCCATAATCGCTAAAAGAGCGTAAGCGACACATTTTTCGGACTTCGTTATTTTGACGAAAATCTGCTATTTACGATCGCAAATAATCGATTTTGGTCAAAAAATGATGTTCGAAAACTATGTCGCTTAAGCTATTTTAGCGGCTGTGGCACGATATGTACATATACATGCATACATACATACATACATGTGTATACATTTTTATAGTATGTATGCATGTATGTATATAGTTGTATACATTTTTCCTAGTGATGACACTAAAATAATCGAAAGATGTTGAACGGAACAAAATGAGATAGGAGCATCTTTTGAAGATGTTGAACATTCAGCCCTGTATAATTCTTATAGGAAGATGTTATCATCTTGCCAAATTGATGAAAGATGGGAGTAAGTGTGAAAAGGCTATTATAGTATGGCAAATTGTCGAAAAGTTGTTTCTTTTAATTGAAAAATTTTAAAAGACAAATAAAAAATGGCAAGCACTGAATTTTATTTTTCAAGTTCAAGTGAAGATGAAGAAATAATTAAAATGAATATAATTCCCGATTCTGTGTAAGAAAATATATTTTAATTCAAACATTTTCAAATATAAATATTAGTAATTATATACATTTACAGGTTTGTGGATACATTTAAGCTCAACAAAACTGCCTTCAAATATGTGTTGGAAGAAATCCGTCCAAAACTTAAATGCAATATGCATGTCAGGAATAACAACAACAATAAAATTGGCAACCGCTTTAAGATTATTTGCAGAAGGGTCATATCTAGGGTTGTTATCGCTTAATTTATAAAAAGAGGACAGCAGAGGGAAAAAAGCCGGACATTTGCTTAAAAAAGTAGGACTTAAAAATAAAACCAAATTGATATTTTCCAATAATATTCACCCCTATCGTAAACAGTTTTTACCTCGAAATATTTTCCCTTTTCCCGAAATTGCAATCGTGGTTAATTTTTCCGTAGAAATCGAATCTCTTTTTTGATTCCACTCATCGTGAATAGTATTTTTCTTGGGGATTTTTGCACTTTTTTCTTGGTTTTGTCCACTTAATGTAGGCAATTATAAAAGAAATTCAGCGAGAAATTTCTCCGGGGGAACAATTTCAAGCAATAGCAAGTAATAGTGAAAACAAAAAAATTCAAATTAGATGCTATATTAAATCATTTTTTCCACGGCACCTAAAGTATTTAAAAACATAAAAACATTTGTTCCTATATCTTACAATTTCAGATTTTCAATTAATTTCTATGATTTACGAGTCTTCTTGCCGTTTTTTACATTCACTATGAATTCGAGATAGCAAAATTCTCTTCATGGGGAATGAAAATTGCATGGGAACAAAAATTTTCACATATTATTCACAATACGGGTAATTCGTAACATTAAAATCTTAAATAAATATCGATGGTGTTCTGTAAAAAGGGTAAACCTCGCACAATTTTCCATAGAATATTGGATCTTTTTACCCAACACTATCGATATATTTAAATTAAATTTTACCTACATAAATATTTATACATTTGAGAATATTTACATTCATAAACGAACAGAAATAGCACTTCATATATCAAAGTGCAACCGATTACACATCAAACGATAGGGCTACAGGCATTAAATAAACTTTAATTTGACGATAATTGTTCTTTCGGCTTAAGGTAGATTTCAAAATAAAAACAATTAATTTTATTTATATAAAACTATTTAATTTTTATTTAAAGATATTTTAATAATCTCCGATATTTCGGTTAACTTCGTTAACCATTTTCAAGGAATCTATAAACAAATTATACATACATAGATTATATAAAATCATTTTCACAAAAAAAAACAAGTATTTACATACATACATACATAAAAAAATTGTTATTTAAAAATATCTAAAATTTTAACTTGTACAACCGTCCGTCCTTTATGCGAGTTATTGAGTAACTAATTATTATTTATTTGGTTTGTGTTTGTTTATTATGTGCCGATATAATTGCGCGCACTTGTCTGTGTCAGTCTTGTAGTTGAGACGTTTATTAGTTGGTACATTGATTATGTGTAGCATTTCCAATATAAATCTCTCCTTGTAGTTGTTCTCTTCTTGTAATACTCTAACACTATCAAAGTCAGGTTTGTGACCGCTTACTGCACAGTGGGCAGCGAGGGCAGTTTTTGATGTGTAAACATCTATACGCTGGGGGTAAAAATCTTTTCACTGAGATTTCTTTGCTGAGATTTCTTTGCTTTTTGCTTTTGCTTTGCATTGTCAAATCGGTGTAAGCTATGTATGAGTGTATTAGTGTTTGAAAGCAATATCAAGCAGAGAAACAAGTCGACCGGCTCGAAGCCGACGGTGCGCCGCCGCCGGTTATTATTCTGTATATTTCCGTACACCATAGGTGAAAATGAACTGTAAGAGCTACGGACTTGAAATTTGGACACAATATGTAGACATTTGGCGCCACTACAACAACAAATACATGAGAGTTAAAAACTAAAGGGTGTTCCAAAACGAGCAACGCAAAATGTTGAAATCCCATGTAATATACATACAATTGTATGTACATATATACACTTGAAATTTTAAAAGTTAGTGCATTTTTATACAGACTACAACAATTAACACTAAATTTAAAAAATTTAAATCAATGGGTGTTCCATCAGTTAATGCAATTTTGACTTTGTAATTTTGACAACTTGCTGTATCTTGGAAACCGTAATAGTAAAACTCTTGAAATTTTCAAAAACGGAAAAACTAAAAAATCAAAAAAATATAAAATCGCCAAATATAAAAAATCGTCAAAACGAAAAAAAGCACCAAATTAAAAAAAATCTCTAGGAATAAAATAAAAAGCGAAAAAACGCAAAAATCGCCAAAATTAAAAAAAATCCTTAAACAAAAAAATCGCCAATATGAAAAAATTGTCAAAATGAAAAAATCGCCAAAATGAAAAAAAACCCAAAAAACAGAAAAAAATCGCTAAAATGAAAAAATCGCCAAAATGAAAAAAAATTGCGAAAATTAAAAAAACACAAAAAGAGAAAAAAAAACGCCAAAACGAGAAAAAAGCGATAAAACTGAAAAAAAATCGTTTAAACTAAAAAAATTAAGAAAGCTAAATCAAAAAAAAAATTATCAAAACCGAATGTGCGCGAGTCAAAGTCGCACTTTACTGAATTTATTTTAATTGCAATGCTGTGTGCGCAACAACAAGAACAGCAACAACTTAACGATGAACAACAGGAATTAAAAATTAAACAGTAAAAGTAAATGCATTTACCATAGATGAGCACTGTAGTACCACTAAAGTTTCAGTAAAAACAAAAAAAAAATTTACTGAATACTAAAATTTTTTTCTACAATTTTTATAAATTGCCTAAATGATTTGTTATATGATGATTTCATTAGCAGTAAAAATTTACTGAATTTTTTTTAGTAATCAGTAAATTTACTGCTTACTGCAATTTTGAATGCAGTACATATACATATACATACTGCAGTGTGCCCATTTACTAACCAAATAAGTTTAATAAAACAAACAAAAACCAACAAATTCATATGTATTTACAATATTGAAAGTTTTGATACTTTTAATTAATTTAAAAAAAAGATACTAAAAGCATAAGTACTTCCAACTTAAAAAAAATTTCATTACTAGATGTTTACACATCTCCTCTGTGATCGGACTCACATTGCTTTTTTTTTTGTTCTAGGGGTTTATTCTTTTGTTGCAAATCTGATTTATGTGAGGAAATTCTTGTTTTTAGTTTTGTTTTAGTAGTACCAATATACTTTTTATTACAATTATTTCTACCATCTCCAATACAATTAATTTCATATATTACGTTAGCTTTTTCTTCTGTTTTTATTACATCTTTAGTTTTACTAAATAATTTATTAAGTGAATTGTTGGTTTTCATAGCTAATTTTTATTTGTTATTGTCATAAATGTCAGAATTCTTTATCCTTTCAGATAAACCCGGTATATAAGACATTGATTTATATATTTTGTCAGTCTTACCATTGTTGGCCACTCTGTTACGTTTTAATTCCACATGTTTCACAAGTTCAAATATCGTTCTACTTGGAAATGCATTTTTCCGTAGGATATTTACTATCTTATCTTTATTTACTTCATGGAATTTTTCATCACGTATATCCAGCACTCTTCTTATGAAATTTGTTACGGTGTTAATTATCATACGTCTAGGATGTTTAGAGTAAAAATTTATTAATCTGTTGGAAGAAATAGGTTTTTGGTACCAATCGACATGTAATATTTCTTTATCCCTCATTATTATGCAGTCTAAATATGGTAACTTGCCATCTTTCTCCAGTTCACTTGTGAATTTAATTTGTTTATTGAACATGTTTAATTTTGTTATAATAACATCTAACATATCTTTCTGTACTATGGCGAATGTATCATCTACGTACTTAGTTATAACTTTTGATTTAATTTATATTCCTTTGAAAGTGTCGTCTAAAAGTTCTTCCTTTACGATGTCTGCTACGAGTGGAGATATTGGTGATCCCATGGGCATTCCTTTTCTTTGTTCATAAAACTTTTCATGAAATTTAAAATATCTCGTTTCTTTTATACAGAAGATTAAAATCTCCTTGAACAGATCATGTGGTATGGTAGTATAGTTCTGTAAAATATTCCATTTCTTTTCTGTTATTCCAAGGGCTAAGTTAACCGGGATGCTTGGAAATATTATTCTCATATAAAAAATTTAAGTTACATTAAAAAAATGTGGCTACATAAATATGCAACCATGTACGTATAAAACTGAAGTCAAAAATTGTATGCCTGCACATTTAGGCAGGTAAGTGCATATAAGATAACAGCATTTTTGACTTAATATATATATAATATAATATATAATATAATATAAGTTAGCACAACTCAGAATTTCAATACGGATGTTGAAATACATAAAAGTCAACAACCATCTGTGTCAGCTATTTGTTTTACAATTGCAAAAGAATGATAAGAAACTTAAAACCAAAGAAAACACTAGACGCAAACTCGGCGTTTTTTGGGTACAATGTTGGTTGAAATGAATTATTGTTTTTGAAGCCATGGCAGATCGTATTTGGAAGTAAAAAAATTTTCATATAGTTTTATTTTAATTTCATTTATATTTTAATAAAAACCTTACAAAAAACTAAGACCCTGTTCTTTGTTAACTGGCACTCAACGAGTGTTAAAACTAAAGGAACCCATCGATTGAATATAAGGGAGTGCTAAATCTCATATAAAAACATAATAGCTAAACTACAACAAAATAAAAGAAGCAGCTATCTATCAACAGTTGAGGAAACCACATCAATTGGACTAAAATTAAAAGCAACTGCAACCAACAGAGGAATCAACTATCTATATTGAAGAAAACTCATCAATAAATTAAGTTATTTTTTTGGTTTCAATGTAAGTAGAGTGCTTATGAAATATTTAAGAGTGAAATAAATATTGAATTGCGATTGAAATTCTGTTTTTGAAAAAAAAGTGAAGCATACTCTCGTATGAATGAAGATATTGAGTCATTATTAAAGAAATTTAAAAGCTTAGAACTTATAGAAGACTTATAAATGGCAATTACTCCAGATCAGTTAAAAACTATTGTGGAGAGTGCAGTTAGCAGTGCTCTCGTAGTACAGGAGAGACAATTTGAAGAAAAATTAAAGGAATTAGGTAAAGGGATGACCGAGTTGTATGTAAATGTACCGGAAGTAGAAAAATATTAAGAGGCTACTATTGGAGATAACGTGTTGTGCAGGGATATAGCAAAATCTTTACCAGAGTTTGAAGGAAAGCATGAAACTTATGTTTCATGGAGAAAGGCAGCACACACCGCTTATAGAGTTTATGAAAAATAAAATGGGAGTTCCACCCATTTTCAGGCTTTGGGAATCATTAGAAATAAAATTAGGGGCACAGCCGATATGATTTTGGCTTCTTTTGACACCCCTCTAAATTTTAAGGCCATTATTAATAGACTCGATTTCACCTATGCGGACAAGAGACCTATTTATTTAATAGAACAAGAAATGTCTACCCTTCGACAGGTAAATCTAACTCTTTTAGAGCATTGCGATGAAGGGGAGCGGAAGCTCACACTTCTAACAAATAAAGCAATAATGAATTATGATGGTGATCTGGCTGCATCATTAAATGAAAAATATCGAATGGATGCATTACGATTGTTCATTTCAGGCGCAAAAAATCTTTAAGCGACATTCTTTTTTCGGCAAAGCCAAAGGATCTTCCATCAGCGCTGGCATTGGCCCAAGAGGTTGAATCAAACCATGTGCGCTATAATTTTGCTAGCAATTATGCTAAAAATATGGAGGAAAAAACACAACAGAAATTTTTTACGAAAAACGCTAGGTTTGTTAATAATAAGGAAAAAATCCTTATTATGACAGACGACAGTAGATGTGAACTGGGCATCCGGGGACAATTAAAATTGTTAAATTGTTGCTGAAATTGTTAAATTTGGGTAATTAAAATTTGAAAATTGTTAAATTCTTGGAAATTTGTGTTTTCGGCGGCGCTTTGATGTTTTTTGTTTACATTAGGAGTTTTTGTTTACATTAAGTGTATGTCTGTCTGTCCGTCTGTCGGTCTGTCTGCCTGACCGTGGATGTTTGTGTGTGGAATATTTTGTGTGAATGTATTAAGGCGGTTCATAGTTTGGCGGTTTTTATGTGTGTATATACAGACGAGGAAAATCATGAAAATGATTTTTTCTAATACCAATGGTGAAATAGTGATTATTAATTTTTCCTAATGTCTACGGCAAAACATGTTTATTAATTTTTCCTAATGCCGACGGCAAAACATGAATATAATTTTTTCAAATGCCGACGGGAAAATGATTTTTCCTAATGACGACGGGAAAACATGATTATTATTATTTTTTTCCTAATGCATACGGCATGCATGATAATTTTTCCTAATGCCTACGGCAATGCATGATAATTTTTCCTAATGCCTACGGCAATGCATGATAATTTTTCCTAATGCCGACGGCAAAACATGATTATTATTTTTTCAAATGCCGACGGCAAAACATGATTATTATTTTCTAATGCTCCCAGTGTTGCCAGACTGTAGAAATTTGTTATCGTAATACTATATCAGTAATATCAGAGAAAGAAGGTTTGATGACTACTAGGTCATATGGTTTCATATGAATCATGGGAATGTGCTTGTGTGATTTCCTCACGCTAATAAATTCTTATAAAATAAAATAATTAAATAAATGAATAAAATAAATACATAAATTATTTTATTTATTTATAAAACGTTCTCATGTATGTGAACACCCCTAATGCTTGTGTGTGGGGGGTCCAGCTTGTTTGTCGCTGGTAAGCTTATATTCTGTTTATTTGTTTAAGAAATATATTTGTATGTAGGTATGTATGTGTGTATGATGCATGCATGCATGTATGTATATATGTGTGTATGATGTTTGTATGTATGTATGTATGTATGTATGTGCGATCGAAAGAACTTGTGCGTGGAATATTTTGTGGCTGTGTAGAATACATTTATATTTTGCAACGTAATCATTTTCTTTGGCTGCGATTATTTTAAAGCAGCAAAGTTTCAACTAACTACAGTCATAAGCAGAGAAACAAAAAGTAAAAATTTGCAAGTTAGCAAAAATGCTAACTTTTCCTCCTCCTTCCCACTTCCTTCTCTTTCCTTTATGTAGTTTGTATTTGAAATAAGAAAACACTTGTAGATTTTTTATTTTTCTATACATTTATTGCTTAAAATTTTTTAAAATTTTATAATAATACATACATTAATATTTTAAAGAGTGAAAAAATTCATTTAAAGAAAGATATTTCTTTTGTTAGTAAAATAGCATTTTTTAATGCGCAAACACCAAGTGCGTTGGCTTTTTAAAAAATTGCAAACGCTTTCAAAAGAAACTGATCCAGCAGTCCAGCTGAGGTGATGATAGTTTTTCGTTAGCCACTTTGCTTCTCTTTGCTTTTTTATTGATAAGCATTTAAAATCAAAAGGTGGTTTTATAATGAAATTGTTATATTCATAATTGTTGAAAACAATCGCTACTTCTTTTGCGATGAAATCATTTGAATTACTTTTGAAACCTTGTACGTCTATAAAAATTGTGTTATTTTCCATATTACTCAATTTATAAGACTTTTCGAACTTGTCCTTTGATGGGTATATATTCTATTATGCGATCATGAATAAGAATGCAGTAAGCTGATGTCCTTGCTGCTATATTAGTTGCTGTTTCAAATGCTATTTTTATATCAATCGGTCCATTATTGAGTGATTCATTCTGATGACTGACATCTACTACAATAATAGGAGCTTTTGTCTTAAACTCTGATGCAGATAGAAGCGGTTGAGATTCCCTCATATAGTAACTTTGTTGGAATCTTAGATACATATCATATATAATTGCATATCGTTCATTTTTGAACTTTATGTTAAGATCATCATATGGATATGAGACTGAATTTAAATGTACTTTTAAATTAGTCAAATCACAATGAACAAACTTATTTTCTTGTTGAAAAGCAATCAATACAAAACGGGGGCGTTCTCTATTTGCAGCCAGTTTAACATTCCAAATATGGCTAGTACCTGTGTTTAATTGTGGATTAACATGACAATCCCAACTGCGAAATGCCATAGGTATAGAAGCACCATTGTTAATAATTTTTATCATATTCAATTTGCTAAAGTCGGATAATTGTACATGTGGGATTCTCCATGAGATGAGTGAAATTGTAAGTTTAGCTTTTTCAGTAGAAACACTCGAGCGTACAAGATCTTCATCATTCTTATTGCGCAAGAGTATCAATTCATGTTTTCCATTTAGTATAACTTTGTTGTAGTCTTCGGCGAATCCTAGAAGCATTTTTAGAGGTACATAAAAATTGAAAAATCCATTTTCAAGAGTGACATCGTCAATTTTGTTCCATCCAGCATTTTGCATCACATTGCTTTCTGTTGGTGACAGAGAAACCAAATTTTTTATAGTGCTTGTGGCTCCTAAATATCTTGTATGGTCAATTTCAATTCCATTGAGCTCATAGCGAATTTCATCAAATAGATATGCCACAAAGTTGTTTTTTTAATAAAAAGTTCTCCGAAGAAGAAGAAGAAGATTTGGCCTTATTATCATCGACAACAAATCCCTCTACATAAATGTAGCTCTCACTGGGTAGCACATACAAATCTTGATTTTGTATTGAAATTCTAATTTCATCATTATTGTTGTAAGATTGTAAGTATGGTACATATGTATGATAGTCCTTTTTGATTATATTCTCATCAGACAAGGGTTTATCTAAGACATCTATTATTGAACTCATTTTGTCTTCAATTTAAAATTCAAGGACTTTAGAAAATTTTTATTTGATGTTGTTAGAGCTTTTTGTTGAGCTGGTCGCTATAATGTTGTTGTTGTTGTTCTTGCTGCTATATTTTTCAATGTATTTGTGTTGTATATAAGCATTATTTAGTTGGCCTTAAATGTATTCGTATTGTAATTTCCTCTCCTCGGAAATTAATTAAATCACCGTGTTGATCCAGTACGCGCAGCGCTAGTGAACTTATCTCTCTGGTGTTTACAGGTAAATAGATAAGATTTCTTGGAACCTCATCTATTTTATAGCCTGGAGGCACATTAATCGGAAATTCATGAAGTGTATGCGATTTCGAGTTATTCATATATGTGTTTATAGCGATACTACTTTCAATTCGCAAGAGATTCACTTTAAATATATTAACTGGAAGATCTGAATAATAATATTTGTTTGGTGTTAGGATTTTGCTATTGAATCCTAAAAGTTTTCCAATTGTATTGTCTTTATTAAAATATACAGGATCCTTGGAACTATTAACTTTAACTTGCATTGTATTGTTATTGGCTTCAATAAAAATCTTATTTGCTGGGCAGAGTCGTTTGTATTCCTCTTCTATAAAATCAACTATATTATTTAATTCGTAAGATCCAATTGGTATTTCAATTATATGTTCCCCTATATGAAACATATTGTTGTAGGTGTCTACATTTGGAATACTGTTGTATGAATGAAAATCAGTTAGAGCACACTCATATGCACCATGTAATTCAATAGGAGGAAAGTAACTAGCAGATAGTTCTGATGAGTTAGAGCTCAGAGTAAGTGTTATTGACATTATAACAGTCTGATTACAATTAAATAATGTTTAGTACACAGTATGGTTTATAAGTATGATTTACATATTTTATTTAAAACTTTTTCTCATTTTAAAATTAACATTAGTTTCTTAATATTAATGCTATTGTTGTTGTTGCAATTGATGTTGTTGTCGTTTCTAATTTAGTTTTTTTCTTCCAACTATAATATTTCATCTTTACTTATCCAAGAATTGTGTTGATTAGAAAATCCCAGCCATTTAACATATACCTCCTTCCCTTTAATTTTAAGAACCTTTTCAACTAGATATGTATTTGGAAATCTAGTTTTTGAAAGTTCCTCAGTATAGAAGCCACCTTTAATAGGATTGCCAAGATAGTCTTCTAATATGTATGTTGCAGGATTTGTATTTTGAACTCTTGTAATTGTGAAAATTTCTGTAGTCCAATTTGGAGTATAACCTTTTTCAAATGTGTGCTTATATTTGCTTATGCGAACATGATCTCCCACATTAAATTTCGACATTTTATACATTTTCAAATGACTGTTTACTGTATTTAGCAGCTTTTCCTCATTTGTTGAGTTGACTTTAATAGGAGCCATTTTAATGGTACGATGAACTTTTCTATTGTATGCATTGAGTAAATCTTTGTATATATCAATCCACTTATATGAACCATTATAACTAAATTCTTTCCACATCATTCCTTTCAATGTTCTATTAAATCGTTCTACTATTGATGCTTTCATAATGCTATATGTTGAGTAGTGATTAATGTTGTATTTATGCATTAATTTTCCAAAGTGTTTATTTCTTTATTGGCTTTACTCCGTTGAATCAAAAAAACTTTCGTTTTTGCTTATTTGCAAATTCTTGTTTTCATATCGCTTAAACATGCACAGTCTTGTTTTCCCTGAGAGGTTCTGCACAAAACAAATTGAATTTCACAATATTATGAAATTCCATTAAATTTCATATTTTCATAAAGAGAAACAATTTAGATAATCGGATAAGTCCTTATATTTTTCACTACATACAAGTTTCTGTAATTTTCTATTCGAATAAATGATTCCTAAATATCCTTTAAAAAATAATACAAAACAAGGAATAATTTAATTTAATTTTATTTATTTTTATTATAATGATGGAAACATTTCATAGTATCTAATTATTAAATTTTCTAATATACTTTTGCGCAAAAAATATATTGTACATCTGCAAGTATCAGGTCCTTCCTCACACTCAGGATCATACCAAGGACAGCTTTTGAAGTGTCCTTCTGTATTGTCTTCATCTTCCATGATACCATATTCTTCGTTCTCATCTAGCATATTTTCGAAAAATTTGATCATCTCCCAATGATCAAAAAGCCTGAAGCTTTCGAAATCTGTTAAAAATTGGTTTAGAGTACGTCTAATTTGGCTCATTGTATTTGCCGATAAATTAATGAATGATGATTGTTTGAAGGTTTCTTTAAGACTAATTTGCTCTTTAAATTTTAAAAGTACTATCTTTTGATATTTAAAATATCTATACCATCATCTATATTCCATACTTCTTTTTTAGCACTCTATCTCTCTCTATCCCTTTTCTCTCTATAACTATCTCTTTCTGTCTATCACTATCCCCCACTTATTCACTATTTCACCATAAATATTTCCGATTAGCCTTCTAGAAGTCATCATCGCTACTTTTAAGATCATTTTCAGTTAAACATTTAAAGTGAGCAGAAGTAAATAAAAAATGGAGTCTACAACAAATCTAACATCAAAATTTAATTCACTAAAAAATAAAACCTTAATCCACATAAAGGAGCTTGAGACATCAACTAAATACACCATTCGAAAAGTGTCAAGAGTAACAACAAAATATGGGCCAACACTAAAAGTTGAAATGGAAAACCACATAATGTTCCTCCCAAAGCGATATAATGCTTTAACCGATGCTGAAATTAAAGAACTCTCGAGCGGATCATATTGCTTAAGTAGAGAAGGTGAACAAAGCTTAATTGTTGAAAGCGAGCTGAGTGAATTTCTAATTCAAAATTCCCAATTTCCAATTTGGCAATAATATATAATAATTTTGTATTTTAAATTATAAATAAAAATACATGAAACAGTTTTGTAAAATATAAATGTTTGTGCTTTTTTATTTAATATTTTCAGTTATTTCATAAAGAAATTTAAGACATAAATGACCACAGGTAAATGTATTGAAATTCTGATGTTGATTATAGTTGTATTTTATATTTGTACCAAGATATTTGACTACTTCCGAAGGAGGTTGTAAGTTTCCAAAGCTGTCGAAATATTCTTTTTCATTGTTGTTTTTATAATATGCTACCCAATGTGTACCAGGTCCTGTTGATACGTCTAAATTGATTATTCCACATTCTATTTTCTTTGTTCGTTTTGGTAGAGTATTCAACATGAAAACTCCTCTAAAATATGGAATATTTATATAGAAACGGTTTAGGTCCTCATCAGATAGTGGTCTGTTGGGTAGCATCTCTAATAGTTTTTTGATTCCTCTTTGAAAACTAAACCATAACCCTTTTTATATGGTTTTAAGTAAAGTCCCTTTCCAACTGCAATAGATTCCATCGCTTTATTATGTCTAGTTGCTTCATCAAGTTGATTTTTTGCATTCTTTGTTGCATTTACAGCTTTAGCTATAGCAGCACCTCCAGTTGTTAGACTACCAATTGCACGCAGAGCAGTTAAAATCGGTATTAGAGGCAAAAACCCACCAATTTTTGGGACACGTATTACACGTGGTACTATAATTTGAGATTTTCTTCCTTTTAATGATTTTTTGATAGTTTTTCGGGCAATTTTAATTGCTGAGTTAATATCTAATGGTTTTTCCTTCTTTAGTATTTTTGTTGCAGCTCTAATTGATGTTCTAAACAGTTTTTTTTATCATTTAGCTTCTTCTTTTTAACATTTCTCTTTTTCTCCACACCCATACCAAATTTTGTTTTGGCTTTCATTGCGTTAGTAACCATATAGGCAAATGATTTTTCAGCAATACTACTATCTTTTGATAAAACTCGATCCCAAGCTGAATTTTCAAGTATTTTATCAGCCTTGTGTCTAGTGCTTAAATCCTTATTTTTCGAATAAGCTATATCGTGATCTTTACAAGCAGAGTCCAATAAATTAATTCCTTTATCACCTCGATTTAAACGTTTTTGTAGTTTTGTTCCAGGTCCACAGTACTGATATCCAGGAAGATGAAGTTCAACAGGTAGAGAGTTTATTATTTTATATACTATACCTCCTCCAACGAAGGTGTTTTTATGACTAAACGTTTTCTGATATCGTATAACCATATTATCTGATTTTTTCTATAATAAGAGGTAACATTTATGAAATGTATTTAGTTACAAAAATGCAGTTAGTGAAACAACATAAAAATATTTTAGTTCGTAATATTGATGAATCATCGAACATCACTTCAAAAATAAAGCATAGCCCCCTCTTACCAAATTCTATTCGTGCTCTAATAGTGGGACCATCAAATTGTGGAAAGACTAATGTTATGATCGGCTTACTAGAAAGTCCTAATGGACTCAAGTTTGAAAACATCTATTTATACTCAAAATCTCTTTATCAACCCAAATATGAGTACTTGAAGAAACTAATTTCACCAATTAAAGGAATGGGATATTATACATTCACCGATAATGATTCAGTTATTCCACCTGACGAAGCTAAAACTAATTCAATTATGATATTTGATGATGTTGCATGTGGAAAGCAGAATAATATACGTACATATTTTTGTATGGGGCGACATAGGGATATTGATTCATTCTACTTGTGTCAAACTTATACTAGAATTCCCAAGCATTTAATAAGAGACAATGCAAATGTTATTATAATGTTTAAGCAAGATGATACAAATATGAAGCATGTTTATAGGGATCATGTTGGCAGCGATATGAGTTACGAAAAGTTCCAAGAAATTTGTAGAGAATGTTGGAAGGATAAATATGGCTTTTTAGTGATAAGCAAAGATAATGAATTAAATGATGGTCGATACAGAAAGCAATTTGACTATTTCATAACTATATAAACTACTTCTCATAAAAGATTGACTTTAGTTATTAATCTAACTTTAAACTTGATACATCTATTTGCTATAACCTCATCCGATACCTGATAAGCTGATCTCCAAACTATACCAGCTACCTGAAAACCAGGCCAGCTCCTGATAAGCTGATCTAAAAGCCAGACCAGGTCCTAATAAGCTGATCTGAAAACCAGACCAGGTCCTGAAAAGCTGATCTGAAAACCAGACCAGGTCCTGATAAGCTGATCTAAAAACCAGACCAGGTCCTGATAAGCTGATCTGAAAACCAGACCAGGTCCTGATAAGCTGATCTGAAAACCAGACCAGGTCCTGATAAGCTGATCTGACAACCAGACCAGGTTTTGAAAAGCTGATCTCATTGCTGATACCTGTTATTTGCCCTTAGCAAACATGGATGAGAAAATTTTAAAACAGTTGGTGTTGACAAGGAATGTGTTGAAGAAAAAGCTTCGTAGTATAAAATCTGGTGAAATAGATACACGTGAACAATTAAGAGATACATTCAAACCTATAAGAGAACCTCTTAAAGAATTCATAAATAGTTCTAAAAATTTTAAAAGAATTCGTATGAAAGAAGAAAGTAAAATCAAGACAGAAGTTGAAAATAATACAAGTTTAAAGCCTGAAAACCCATCAGTCAAGATAGAGACAAGTACACCAAAAAAACTAGTAGAAGGGACAATTTTTGATAATACCATCTTATTTAATGATGTTAATACTGAAAATGATGATGATGATGATGAAGATGATTTTTACTCACAGACTTCCAATACAGAATATACTTATACTGATTTATCAGTTTTGGAAGGGAGAAATGAGTTAGATACAAACTATGGCCCACATAAAGATTACAATAATGAATGGAAATTTGGTGATAGTAGCCTAAAACTGAATGAAGATAAAATACAAGTTGGTGGTCAGATATGAACTCTAACACCAGGACTATTTTCTCTAATGTTTCATAAAATACCAAAAAATTACGATAAATTTGAACTTGAAATCTATAAAAAGATTTTAATAACTACTAATGCATCTAGAAGAGACTTTAAACCTGCTGGTCAAATTAAGGGTACTAGAGGATATAAATATAAATATATTATTAAGAAATTTATTGATGAGAAAACCAGAAGAATTTACCTGAATCAACAGGGTCTAAGCCCAAAGGTAGCTATTTAGGTGAGGGAATGATGCAAGTTAACATCAATAATCCCAACTATATATACTGGGACGATCCAAATGAGTTAGTAGATAGACTTCGACTACTGCTCGCATCACAAGGTGCAGGTCATACTAATCACAATAACGAAATTGTATCAATTATTGAAGAACTACGTGAAGCGAATATAATACACTAACTTTAATAAACTAAATAGAGTATGTCTGTTGATAAATTTGGACACTATTTAAACGATACTAGCAGCACAATTTCTTTGAAAAATGCACCTAAACTGCTGGGGTTCTTTGTGGATACGAACAACAACATTGATGTCCAAAACAAAAGGATCAAAAATGTTGCAAAAGCTCTGGAGGAAAACGATGTTATCAATAAATTGTTTTTGCAAACTCAAATCGAAAAATTAGAAAAGAAATTATTAACATACTTTAAGGGGGATAATACTATAATACGAGAAGATATTCAAATGCAAATTGAGGAACTACAACGCGAAATAAAATTATATATAGAAGAAAATTATAAAATTGAAAAAGATATTCTACATATTAAAACATCCTTTGAAGAACAAATTGAGCAGCTTAATGAAAAAATTTATAGATTAGAAAATTATATGTTTGTATCAATAGCTGAAAGTGCGTCAAGCAGATCACAACACTCTGCAAAAAATCTTTAAAAAACAACTTAATGTCTTCAAAAAGAAATTTAGTAAATGAACTCCATAAGCAAGCACGAAAACAATTTGTGCGTCGCAGAGTTGTAATGAAAGGAATAGATGATCTTTGGCAAGCTGATTTAGTTGAAATGGGGAACTATTCTAAAGAAAATAGAAATTATCGATTTTTGTTGACTGTAATTGACACATTCTCAAAATTTGCATGGGCAGTACCGCTAAAAACAAAAACAGCACTCGAAACAACCAAGGCAATGGAAGATATTTTTGAATTGGGACGAGTACCAAAAAACTTACAAACAGATGATGGAAAAGAATTTTTCTACAAACACTTTGGAAAATTAATGCATAAATACAACATTAATCACTACTCAACATATAGCATTATGAAAGCATCAATAGTAGAACGATTTAATAGAACATTGAAAGAAATGATGTGGAAAGAATTTAGTTATAATGGTTCATATAAGTGGATTGATATATACAAAGATTTACTCAATGCATACAATAGAAAAGTTCATCGTACCATTAAAATGTCTCCTATTGAAGTCAACTCAACAAATGAGGAAAAGCTGCTAAATACAGTATACAGTCATTTGAAAATGTATAAAATGTCGAAATTTAATGTGGGAGATCATGTTCGCATAAGCAAATATAAGCACACATTTGAAAAAGGTTATACTCCAAATTGGACTACAGAAATTTTCACAATTACAAGAGTTCAAAATACAAATCCTGCAACATACATATTAGAAGACTATCTTGGCAATCCTATTAAAGGCGGCTTCTATACTGAGGAACTTTCAAAAACTAGATTTCCAAATACATATCTAGTTGAAAAGGTTCTTAAAATTAAAGGGAAGGAGGTATATGTTAAATGGCTGGGATTTTCTAATCAACACAATTCTTGGATAAGTAAAGATGAAATATTATAGTTGGAAGAAAAACTAAATTAGCACCAACAATAGCATTAATATTAAGAAACTAATGTTAATTTTAAAATGAGAAAAAGTTTTAAATAAAATATGTAAATCATACTTATAAACCATACTGTGTACTAAACATTATTTAATTGTAATCAGACTGTTATAATGTCAATAACACTTACTCTGAGCTCTAACTCATCAGAACTATCTGCTAGCTACTTTCCTCCAATTGAATTACATGGTGCATATGAGTGTGCTCTAACTGATTTTCATTCATACAACAGTATTCCAAATGTAGACACCTACAACAATATGTTTCATATAGGGGAACATATAATTGAAATACCAATTGGATCTTACGAATTAAATGATATAGTTGATTTTATAGAAGAGGAATACAAACGACTCTGCCCAGCAAATAAGATTTTTATTGAAGCCAATAACAATACAATGCAAGTTAAAGTTAATAGTTCCAAGGATCCTGTATATTTTAATAAAGACAATACAATTTTAAAACTTTTAGGATTCAATAGCAAAATCCTAACACCAAACAAATATTATTATTCAGATCTTCCAGTTAATATTTTTAAAGTGAATCTCTTGCGAATTGAAAGTAGTATCGCTATAAACACATATATGAATAACTCGAAATCGCATACACTTCATGAATTTCCGATTAATGTGCCTCCAGGCTATAAAATAGATGAGGTTCCAAGAAATCTTAACTATTTACCTGTAAACACCAGAGAGATAAGTTCACTAGCGCTGCGCGTACTGCATCAACACGGTGATTTAATTAATTTCCGAGGAGAGGAAATTACAATACGAATACATTTAAGGCCAACTAAATAATGCTTATATACAACACAAATACATTGAAAAATATAGCAGCAAGAACAACAACAACAACATTATAGCGACCAGCTCAACAAAAAGCTCTAACAACATCAAATAAAAATTTTCTAAAGTCCTTGAATTTTAAATTGAAGACAAAATGAGTTCAATAATAGATGTCTTAGATAAACCCTTGTCTGATGAGAATATAATCAAAAAGGACTATCATACATATGTACCATACTTACAATCTTACAACAATAATGATGAAATTAGAATTTCAATACAAAATCAAGATTTGTATGTGCTACCCAGTGAGAGCTACATTTATGTAGAGGGATTTGTTGTCGATGATAATAAGGCCAAATCTTCTTCTTCTTCTTCGGAGAACTTTTTATTAAAAAACAACTTTGTGGCATATCTATATGATGAAATTCGCTATGAGCTCAATGGAATTGAAATTGACCATACAAGATATTTAGGAGCCACAAGCACTATAAAAAATTTGGTTTCTCTGTCACCAACAGAAAGCAATGTGATGCAAAATGCTGGATGGAACAAAATTGACGATGTCACTCTTGAAAATGGATTTTTCAATTTTTATGTACCTCTAAAAATGCTTCTAGGATTCGCCGAAGACTACAACAAAGTTATACTAAATGGAAAACATGAATTGATACTCTTGCGCAATAAGAATGATGAAGATCTTGTACGCTCGAGTGTTTCTACTGAAAAAGCTAAACTTACAATTTCACTCATCTCATGGAGAATCCCACATGTACAATTATCCGACTTTAGCAAATTGAATATGATAAAAATTATTAACAATGGTGCTTCTATACCTATGGCATTTCGCAGTTGGGATTGTCATGTTAATCCACAATTAAACACAGGTACTAGCCATATTTGGAATGTTAAACTGGCTGCAAATAGAGAACGCCCCCGTTTTGTATTGATTGCTTTTCAACAAGAAAATAAGTTTGTTCATTGTGATTTGACTAATTTAAAAGTACATATAAATTCAGTCTCATATCCATATGATGATCTTAACATAAAGTTCAAAAATGAACGATATGCAATTCTATATGATATGTATCTAAGATTCCAACAAAGTTACTATATGAGGGAATCTCAACCGCTTCTATCTGCATCAGAGTTTAAGACAAAAGCTCCTATTATTGTAGTAGATGTCAGTCATCAGAATGAATCACTCAATAATGGACCGATTGATATAAAAATAGCATTTGAAACAGCAACTAATATAGCAGCAAAGACATCAGCTTACTGCAGTCTTATTCATGATCGCATAATAGAATATATACCCATCAAAGGACAAGTTCGAAAAGTCTTATAAATTGAGTAATATGGAAAATAACACAATTTTTATAGACGTACAAGGTTTCAAAAGTAATTCAAATGATTTCATCGCAAAAGAAGTAGCGATTGTTTTCAACAATTATGAATATAACAATTTCATTATAAAACCACCTTTTGATTTTAAATGCTTATCAATAAAAAGCAAAGAGAAGCAAAGTGGCTAACGAAAAACTATCATCACCTCAGCTGGACTGCTGGATCAGTTTCTTTTGAAAGCGTTTGCAATTTTTTAAAAGCCAACGCAAGATGTTCTAAAATTTATGAAAAAAGGTGAAGAGAAAAGACGATGGTTGGAAAAATCTTATGCCGAAAAATTTTTAACGTTGAGGATATAGGCTGTATCAACTTTAAACAAATGGAGATTAAGTATCCAGAATATTTTTATTGTAATTATCATAAACTTGGTGTTTGCGCATTAAAAAATGCTATTTTACTAACAAAACAAATATCTTGCTTTAAATGAATTTTTTCACTCTTTAAAATATTAATGTATGTATTGTTATAAAATTTTAAAAAAATTTAAGCAATAAATGTATAGAAAAATAAAAAATCTACAAGTGTTTTCTTATTTCAAATACAAACTACATAAAGGAAAGAGAAGGAAGTGGGAAGGAGGAGGAAAAGTTAGCATTTTTGCTAACTTGCAAATTTTTACTTTTTGTTTCTCTGCTTATGACTGTAGTTAGTTGAAACTTTGCTGCTTTAAAATAATCGCAGCCAAAGAAAATGATTACGTTGCAAAATATAAATGTATTCTACACAGCCACAAAATATTCTACGCACAAGTTCTTTCGATCGCACATACATACATACATACATACATACAAACATCATACACACATACATACATACATGCATGCATGCATCATACACACATACATACCTACATACAAATATATTTCTTAAACAAATAAACAGAATATAAGCTTACCAGCGACAAACAAGCTGGACCCCCCACACACAAGCATTAGGGGTGTTCACATACATGAGAACGTTTTATAAATAAATAAAATAATTTATGTAATTATTTTATTCATTTATTTAATTATTTTATTTTATAAGAATTTATTAGCGTGAGGAAATCACACAAGCACATTCCCATGATTCATATGAAACCATATGACCTAGTAGTCATCAAACCTTCTTTCTCTGATATTACTGATATAGTATTACGATAACAAATTTCTACAGTCTGGCAACACTGGGAGCATTAGAAAATAATAATCATGTTTTGCCGTCGGCATTTGAAAAAATAATAATCATGTTTTGCCGTCGGCATTAGGAAAAATTATCATGCATTGCCGTAGGCATTAGGAAAAATTATCATGCATTGCCGTAGGCATTAGGAAAAATTATCATGCATGCCGTATGCATTAGGAAAAAAATAATAATAATCATGTTTTCCCGTCGTCATTAGGAAAAATCATTTTCCCGTCGGCATTTGAAAAAATTATATTCATGTTTTGCCGTCGGCATTAGGAAAAATTAATAAACATGTTTTGCCGTAGACATTAGGAAAAATTAATAATCACTATTTCACCATTGGTATTAGAAAAAATCATTTTCATGATTTTCCTCGTCTGTATATACACACATAAAAACCGCCAAACTATGAACCGCCTTAATACATTCACACAAAATATTCCACACACAAACATCCACGGTCAGGCAGACAGACCGACAGACGGACAGACAGACATACACTTAATGTAAACAAAAACTCCTAATGTAAACAAAAAACATCAAAGCGCCGCCGAAAACACAAATTTCCAAGAATTTAACAATTTTCAAATTTTAATTACCCAAATTTAACAATTTCAGCAACAATTTAACAATTTTAATTGTCCCCGGATGCCCAGTTCCCTACTACTGACGACAGGATAGCTCAAAAGAACAAAAGCAGGAGGTGAAACCGATGGATATCGATTCATCATCAAAGTTCAAACAGCCCCAAAGATTTAATAATCAGTGGCGAGTCCAACCGAACATAACCGTGAGCCCGGCAATAAAAAGACCAAATAGTGGTACCACTAGGTTCACAGGCTTGAAGCAACAGCGGGTCACTCATATGTCGCATGAAAGAAATGATCATGTAGATCATAATTACCAGTATGAAGCTGATACGGAAGTGTCTAATATAGAAAATGAAATTTCGGAATATGACCAAATTAATTTTTTAGTCATGACTCCCTGCTCCCGTACAAAGAAAGGATGATAGCAGGGAGGAAAATTAAATTATTGATAGACACAGGCGCATCGAAAAACTATATAAAACCATTACCAGAATTAAAACGTAAGGAATGTTGATGAGACATTTATGGTGAGGTCACTTCATGGCTTCAATTCTATAAAACATTTTTTTTAATGCATGTTTTTTATTTATTGTATCTTCAAATATGAACTAACAATAAGTATTCAAATCTTAAATCTATAAAAAAATTATTAGGCCCGACCAGTGTCGGACATAAGCCTAGTGATAGTTATTAATAATACATAAGTAGTGATAAGCAACAAAAAGAAAAAAGTATTTTCAAGCAGCTTCATCATCTAGAGTGTTGAATATTAGATCCCGTGTATCTCATAGTTGAATTCCGTAACACCATATTGGCTTTAAAAGCGACTTGTATATTAAAAGTTTGCAGTCTAGGCTAAGTGTTGAATTTCTACCAATCAGCCAATGTACCTGAGTTAATTTAAGTTTCATTTGAGTTAACTTATAGTCAATGTGGTGTTTCCATGTAAGTCGTCGATCAAGGTGTATACCAAGATATTTCACATGTGAATGTTGAGGAACAACTTGATTGTTAATCCGAATGGGGGAGCAAGTATCTCTTCTTAGGGTGAACGTTATATGGACACACTTTTGTTCATTGACTTTAATTCTCCATAAGTTTAACCAAAGCCCATCTGGCTAATGCGTTCCTGGAGTTTGCGGGATGCCTCATCAGGGTTTTCGTGCATACTAAGGCAGGCTGTATCGTCGGCAAATGTGGAAGTATGGATACTACTGCTCACAGGCATATCACAAGTATAAATCAAATACAAAACTGGTCCCAGTATGCTCCCCTGTGGCACACCGGATGAAATAGTTTCAGGCCTACTCGTAAAGTCTCCTTCCACAACAGTGAACTTACGGCAAATAATGTAACTTTCCAAAAGATTTAAAATGTTTATTGGTAAGTAAGTCTTCAATTTTAAAATTAGGCCTTCATGCCACACTTTATCAAATGCCTGGGAAACGTCAATAAAGAGCGCAGAACAATACTTTTTTTCCTCAAAAGTTCTTCTTATAAATCGAACCAGTCTGTGAGTTTGTTCAATGGTGCTATGCTGACTTCTTAAACCAAATTGATGGTCTGGTATGCACCCACTATTAACTAGAATTGGGGACAATTTTGTTTTGAGCAGTTTTTCGAAAAGCTTTGACATAATTGATAGTAGACTTATTGGCCTATATGACTCAGCCTTGTTTAGATCTTTGACCGGCTTTGGAATCATTTTAACCTTGGCAAGCTTCCAGCTGTGTGGATAATACTCCAGTCATAAAATGGCATTAAATATGAATAATAGAATTCTCATTGCAATACGAGGCAAGTTCATCAGCATCTGGTTACTAATTCCATCAATACCCGGAGCTTTCTTCGGGTTGAGTTCGGCAATTAATTTTTGTAAATCACGCGTCTTAAACTTTATGTGTTGAGGGGTTAGAGCGACTACATTTGGCAAATCAGCAACACCAGTACATATGTTTGGCGTAAAAACGGATTTTAAGTGCTCAGCAAATATTTTACCTTTTTCAGTATCGCTTCTTGCCCAACTTCCGGTAGATGTGCGTAGAGGTGGCTTATACTCAATGGGTGTTTTAAGCTTTCTAGCAGCGCGCCACAAAGAGTAATTAGACGCTGGTGTGACATCAAGACCTTCCAGATAATTTTTAAGAGATGCAATTTTTTCAGATGCAAGCAACTCTTGGAGTCGTTTAGTGCACTCTTTAAATCTGATTTTATTTTGTGGTGATCTGTGCTGTTGCCATTCCCTTCTAGCTCTTCTTTTTTCACATACGAGACGTTCAATGTCTGTAGAATAAATTTTATTAAACCCAGTCTGGGGATGGGAGATAGTGGCATGTTCAGCAGCCTGTTTAATATTCTCGCTGAGATTTTTTTTTAATGCATGTTTTTTTTTATTTATTGTATCTTCAAATGTGAACTAACAATAAGTATTCAAATCTTAAATCTATAAAAAATTTATTAGGCCCGACCAATGTCGGACATAAGCTTAGTGATAGTTATTAATAATACATAAGTAGTGATAAGCAACAAAAAGAAAAAAGTGTTTTCAAGCAGCTTCATCATCTAGAGTGATGAATATTAGAGCCCGTGTATCTCTCTTTTTTAAGCGGATGTGCCCAGTAAAGTTCAAAATATTACGAGCAAGCGGATTAGGATGTGACTCGAGTTTTGTTAGATATTTGCCTGCGTATTTTACAATTTCTTCAGTCACTAGTGGCATATTCAAATCGCGATGTATATTTGAATTTTTGATGTACCATGGAGCCGATGTTATCATGCGTAAAATTTTATTTTGCCTTCGTTGAATTTTCTCTACATTTGAAGCTGAAGCAGTGCCCCATAGTTGAATTCCGTAACACCATATTGGCTTTAAAGGCGACTTGTATATTAAAAGTTTTCTGTTTCGGCTAAGTGTTGAATTTCTACCAATCAGCCAATGTACCTGAGTTAATTTAAGTTTCATTTGAGTTAACTTATAGTCAATGTGGTGTTTCCATGTAAGTCGTCGATCAAGGTGTATACCAAGATATTTCACATGTGAATGTTGAGGAACAACTTGATTGTTAATCCGAATGGGGGAGCAAGTATCTCTTCTTAGGGTGAACGGTATATGGACACACTTTTGTTCATTGACTTTAATTCTCCATAAGTTTAACCAAAGCTCCATCTGGCTAATGCGTTCCTGGAGTTTGCGGGATGCCTCATCAGGGTTTTCGTGCATACTAAGGCAGGCTGTATCGTCGGCAAATGTGGAAGTATGGATAGTACTGCTCACAGGCATATCACAAGTATAAATCAAATACAAAACTGGTCCCAGTATGCTCCCCTGTGGCACACCGAATGAAATAGTTTCAGGCCTACTCGTAAAGTCTCCTTCCACAACAGTGAACTTACGGCAAATAATGTAACTTTCCAAAAGATTTAAAATGTTTATTGGTAAGTCTTCAATTTTAAAATTAGGCCTTCATGCCACACTTTATCAAATGCCTGGGAAACGTCAATAAAGAGCGCAGAACAATACTTTTTTTCCTCAAAAGTTCTTCTTATAAATTGAACCAGTCTGTGAGTTTGTTCAATGGTGCTATGCTGACTTCTTAAACCAAATTGATGGTCTGGTATGCACCCACTATTAATTAGAATTGGGGACAATTTTGTTTTGAGCAGTTTTTCGAAAAGCTTTGACATAATTGATAGTAGACTTATTGGCCTATATGACTCAGCTTTGTTTAGATCTTTGCCCGGCTTTGGAATCATTTTAACCTTGGCAAGCTTCCAGCTGTGTGGATAATACTCCAGTCATAAAATGGCATTAAATATGAATAATAGAATTCTCATTGCAATACGAGGCAAGTTCATCAGCATTTGGTTACTAATTCCATCAATACCGGGAGCTTTCTTCGGGTTGAGTTCGGCAATTAATTTTTGTAAATCACGCGTCTTAAACTTTATGTGTTGAGGGGGTAGAGCGACTACATTTGGCAAATCAGCAACACCAGTATATATGTTTGGTGTAAAAACGGATTTTAAGTGCTCAGCAAATATTTTACCTTTTTCAGTATCGCTTCTTGCCCAACTTCCGGTAGATGTGCGTAGAGGTGGCTTATACTCAATGGGTGTTTTAAGCTTTCTAGCAGCGCGCCACAAAGAGTAATTAGACGCTGGTGTGACATCAAGACCTTCCAGATAATTTTTAAGAGATGCAATTTTTTCAGATGCAAGCAACTCTTGGAGTCATTTAGTGCACTCTTTAAATCTGATTTTATTTTGTGGTGATCTGTGCTGTTGCCATTCCCTTCTAGCTCTTCTTTTTTCACGTACGAGACGTTCAATGTCTGTAGAATAAATTTTATTAAACCCAGTCTGCGGATGGGAGATAATGGCATGTTCAGCAGCCTGTTTAATATTCTCGCTGAGATTGGCAATGTTAGATTCAATATCATCGGATGTTCTAAGCGTAATGTTTTCCGTACAATGACTACTGAGATATTTTTTGAACCCCAGCCAATAAACACGATTGATCATATTCACATATGGGTCAGGTAAGTTACTTCTTAATGGACTACAAATTGTAATGATCGTCGGAGAGTGATCGGAAGAGAGATCAAGAGAAGCTTGAACTTGAATTAAATCCCTAGAGATATTTTTTATGACGCCAAAATCTATAACATCCGGAATTTTTTGTATGTCAGTAGGCCAATAAGTGGGCTCCCCACTCGAAATGACATCCAAGCCCATTTTTGAAATAGTGTTGAACAATGCTCGACCTCTGGGGGTAATAAGACGCGAACCCCAGAACGTATGCTTAGCATTGTAGTCGCCAGCTGCTACAAAACAAGGTCCAAGAGATTTGTAAAAATCCTCATATTGATTCTCAGTGATTGAAAATCTGGGAGGGGAGTAAATTGATGATATAACAAAATTTTTACAAAAACTTTCAATGCCAATATTTGTTGCTTGTAGGTGTTCTTCATAAATGTTATCAAGAACATAGTGCTTGAGTCTTGACTTTATTAGAATTGCTGATCCACCGCAAGCCCTTCCTCTAGGGTTCCTTGTATCATATATAGTGTAGCCATACATTTTAAAAAGAATTCTCGAAGTCAAATGAGTCTCAGATACTAACATTATATCAATATTTTTTTCCGTGAGGAAGTGCTCAAGTTCATTTTTATGAAGGCGAATGCCGTTTGCGTTCCAGAAACATATTGTTAACGTATTCATGGCTTATTA
Source organism: Tachina grossa (assembly GCA_949987645.1). Classification (NCBI taxonomy): domain Eukaryota; kingdom Metazoa; phylum Arthropoda; class Insecta; order Diptera; family Tachinidae; genus Tachina; species Tachina grossa. The sequence goes on along the minus strand of OX465278.1, from coordinate 80,944,367 downwards.
ATTAATGCTTGAAGCAGAGTATTCTGCATTCGCAGCATTTCTTGCATCATGCTAGTCATATTTGTTGTAAAATTGTTTATAGTTTGCACCAGATTTTCAATAGTAGCTTCAAGGCGATTAAAATTAAAGCTTGTGTCAGTATTTTTTGAATTATTTGGCGGGGAAACATTTTGTGTGGGAATTGAATTTGTCTTAGCAGCATCTGCATACGATACACGGGAAGTAACTGGTTGGCTCATTTGCGCAAAAGTGGCAGAGTAAGCGTTTGCTGATTGAGCTGGAGCTAATTTAGGTTTTTGCACCATAGTCTTCTTTACGAAAGAGTACACAGGACAACATCTGTAGTTAGCGGTGTGATTACCTCCACAATTACTGCATTTTTTATCACTTTGATCTTTTGGCTTATTGCAACTAGCAGTGCCGTGTAATTCGCCGTACACAACACAAACAGAGGGTAAATTGCAGTATGTTTTTGTATGGCCATATTCTTGGCAAATTATGGCACTGTACAGGACCTGAACGCTTATGTGGCTCTTCAACTGTGATTTTTCGGTACAAGAGGCATTTCAAATTATAAATTGGATGCGTCTCATGTTTTTTCAATTTTATATCATTAGGCTCAAGTTCAACACGAAATAGGGGTTGGGGAATCTTCTCTCTGTTTATTATATTGGACACATTTTTTACCTTAAACCCCTGGAGGACGAGTGCATCTTTTATTTCTTCGGGAACAACATAAGAATCTATGCCCTTTAATACGATCTGCATGCCTTTAGCGCTCTTTAGCTGGTATGTGTAGAAGCTTGTTTTATGTTTTTCAAATTCAGCAACCATTTTGCGGAAATCTTTTTCGTCATAAATTTGGACTTTAGTTTCATCTATATTTCCACGTTTTATTGGAACAATGTGAAATTTATTCTCACCAATGACCGAAATTAATTTTTTAATAAGGGCATTTGAAATTTTTTGTCTCAAATAGATTGGTGGCGGCTTGAATATTTTATTCGAGGATACCTCGGGTTTGTCGTTGTCATCTTGCAAAATTTCGAAGCGGTTTTGGCGATTAGTTGAGGCTGCGCTGTTATCCCTAGACATTTTTGGAGCAGATGAAATTTTTGAAGAATTCGGGCTTCGCCCACGCTTTACCACGGTTATATATCTGTCCATTCCGACTTGTACCTTGAGTTTCGAGCCGCTGTTATCTGTAGTGATAACTTTGTTAATTGATGAACACGAGCCTGAAGGGGATGATATTACTGGCTTATATGAAGAAGTACTAGGCAAATGTAATGTTAATGCATCATTACTATTTGGCATTGGGCAAAGCGAAGTTGATCGCTGACGAAAAATTGGCTTTGACGTTAAAAAAAGACTTTCATCAGATTTATTATTTATATTTTTTTCATTAAGAGTTTCAGAACTCACAGTAAAATAAGCATTTCTGCCGTTAGAACTCACTTCAAATTTTTTTGTATTTGAGGCACTCATACAAAGAATTCCTCAAGGGATATTCGTTTGTGTTTTTTTACGTTTGCGGTCTTTTTTTGTTTTTGTTATTTATGATTGTTTATTTGTTTAGAGGTACACATATATATAGTATTCCTCAATATCAATTTGTTTAATTTTTTTTGTTTGCGGTTTTTTTGTTTTTGTTATTTTTACTATGTAAAAATATCAGCAAAGCATAAAGCTTATTTATTAAAGACAGTATGTACCTATTACGAATAATATGTACTACGAATATTTTTTGTTTGTTTAATTTTTTGTAAGTAAGAAAAATTCCGCTAATCGACTGTTCGCTATGTTCGCGGATATTGGCAATGTTAGATTCAATATCATCGGATGTTCTAAGCGTAATGTTTTCCGTACAATGACTACTGAGATATTTTTTGAACCCCAGCCAATTAACACGATTGATCATCTTCACATATGGGTCAGGTAAGTTACTTCTTAATGGACTAAAAATTGTAATGATCGTCGGAGAGTGATCGGAAGAGAGATCAAGAGAAGCTTGAACTTGAATTAAATCCCTAGAGATATTTTTTATGACGCCAAAATCTATAACATCCGGAATTTTTTGTATGTCAGTAGGCCAATAAGTGGGCTCCCCACTCGAAATGACATCCAAGCCCATTTTTGAAATAGTGTTGAACAATGCTCGACCTCTGGGGGTAATAAGACGTGAACCCCAGAACGTATGCTTAGCATTGTAGTCGCCAGCTGCTACAAAACAAGGTCCAAGAGATTTGTAAAAATCCTCATATTGATTCTCAGTGATTGAAAATCTGGGAGGGGAGTAAATTGATGATATAACAAAATTTTTACAAAAACTTTCAATGCCAATATTTGTTGCTTGTAGGTGTTCTTCATAAATGTTATCAAGAACATAGTGCTTGAGTCTTGACTTTATTAGAATTGCTGATCCACCGCAAGCCCTTCCTCTAGGGTTCCTTGTATCATATATAGTGTAGCCATACATTTTAAAAAGAATTCTCGAAGTCAAATTAGTCTCAGATACTAACATTATATCAATATTTTTTTCCGTGAGGAAGTGCTCAAGTTCATTTTTATGAAGGCGAATGCCATTTGTGTTCTAGAAACATATTGTTAACGTATTCATGGCTTATTAATTAATGCTTGAAGCAGAGTATTCTGTATTTGCAGCATTTCTTGCATCCTGCTAGTCATATTTGTTGTAAAATTGTTTATAGTTTGCACCAGATTTTCAATAGTAGCTTCAAGGAGATTAAAATTAAAGCTTGCGTCAGTATTTTTTGAATTATTTGGCGGGGAAACATTTTGTGTGGGAATTGAATTTGTCTTAGCAGCATCTGCATACGATACACGGGAAGTAACTGGTTGGCTCATTTGCGCAAAAGTGGCAGAGTAAGCGTTTGCTGATTGAGCTGGAGCTAATTTAGGTTTTTGCACCATAGTCTTCTTTACGAAAGAGTACACAGGACAACATCTGTAGTTAGCGGTGTGATTACCTCCACAATTACTGCATTTTTTATCACTTTGATCTTTTGGCTTATTGCAACTAGCAGTGCCGTGTAATTCGCTGCACACAACACAAACAGAGGGTAAATTGCAGTATGTTTTTGTATGGCCATATTCTTGGCAATTATGGCACTGCACGGGACCTGAACGCTTATGTGGCTCTTCAACTGTGATTTTTCTGTATAAAAGGTATTTTAGGCTATAAATAGGATGACTCTCGTTTTGTTCAACTGTATATCATTCGGCTCCAGTTCAACACGAAATAAGGTTTGGGGTACCTTTTCTCTGCTTATTATGTTAGATACATTTTTTACCATAAATCCCTGGAGGACGAGTGTATCTTTTATTTCTTCAGGAACAACATAGGAATCTATGCCCTTCAATACGATCTGCAGGCCTTTAGCACTCTTACGCTGGTATGTGTAGAAGCTTGTTTTATTTTTTTCAAATTTAGAAACCATTTTGCGGAAATCTTTTTCGTCATAAATTAGAATTTTCGTTTCATCGATGTTGCCACGTTTTATTGGGACAATGTGAAATTTATTCTCACCAATGACCGAAATTAATTTTTTAATAAGGGCATTTGAATTTTTCTCTCTCAAAAAGATTGGTGGCGGCTTGGATGTTTTATTCGAGGATACATCGGGTTTGTCGTTCTCATCTTGCAAAATTTTAAAGCGGTTTTGGCGATTATTAATTATTACAATGAACTGTGTTACAATGCAATTATATTATGATACAGTGTATTACGGTAAGTGAGGTACACTACAACTCTTACAGCCATATTAATGAACAAAATCTTAATTTAGGTTTCAAGAAGAAATTAATTAAACAACATTTTTAGCTTAATAAAACTGTGGTAAAAATGTTTATTCATAAAACGAAATTTACACTCTTTAATTCTTTTCTGCTTGCCTGGCAGGCAGCCTATTTCTAGTTGTTGGGTAAAACTTGGAGGGTAAAACAATAGGCACGAAATAAAAATTCGAGGGTACTTTTGACATTTCTCTTTACTTCGTCGTAATTCTAGATATATTTTCTATTCTGTCATTTCAAGTAGTCAATACTGGCATGGTGTGGTGAAAATTACATTCCTGGCTGGCCCCAGCGCATGAACACAAACAAAACAGACTCACCATGCCCTGAAACACCATAATCTAGAAAAAAAGAAATGGAACAAACAATTGTAAGGTACTTAAATCATCTCGAGATGATGACTCAATGCTCAGACTGTCCTTTTGAAAAAACTTAACAGATCATTTTGAATTTAATTCGGTGTTTATTGACATAAAGTAATATTAGCACTTTTGTGCTGTTAAACATAAAAGTTTAAATATACATACATAAGTAAGTAATCATAAGCAAGGAAACCAGAAATATGCTCTAAAAAAGTGTTTTATGCGCATTCAATATGCACTAAAAACTTAAACATATGCGCTAAAACGTCAACAAATATGCTCCTAAAAATAAATTAAATTGGTTCATTTGTAAATGAAAATATATTTTTAATTAAAAACTTCAACATGCATATAAAATAAGTCAAAAAAAAAAATATATAAAAAAACGAAACAAAATTTACAAATAATAACTGTGTTTGAAGTGCAGGTGAAAACAAAACTATCATACAAATTTTGACTTAAAAAAATAATACAAATTAATTTTTATTGGATGCTCTCATAACAATTTAACTTCAATTTCAAAACATCACGATATCATAATTCAGGCTTTTTAACTGTATTTTGGACAAATAAGACAAGATTTTTATTTACAATTTTTATTGTAATAAATAATTAAATGTTGACGTAGAATTTCAAATAAAAATCGTTTCTAAGTTTCTGTCAATGTTTCTTGAACCTCAACTCGGGGCAGAGTCCGTCACAAGTAGCAAAATTGAATTTGTATTGAAACTAACGTCCGTAAAACTGCTTGTATAAGAAATATGTGACAGCGCATAGAAAAAGGGACCTAAGGGTAAAAAAAAATCGTTTTTCACTTTTTTTTTATGTGGACAACATCTGAGCATCGAATGAGACCGATCCCATGCCCCAAAAGTGTTCCCTCCCAGAGATATGCGCGTTTTATGATGTGATGGTACACCAAAGATACACGTATTTAAATCTTTAAAATGGCTCTCCTGAACAAAACCGGTTTTTACCCTTAGGTCCCTTTCTATTTTGCGCGTCACATATGTATACACTACATGGAATATTGGAACAGAGATTTAGATGGCGAAAAATAAAAAAACCAAGATAGTGCCTTAAAAATTATTTTTTAAAACTTAAAATTTTATTTCGAAAATGAAATTTTAATAAGTTTCAAAAAAATTAAATTTATATACTTTTTACGGAAAAACGTATATTATGCTAAAAATATATGTGTGAGACTGATATATGCAAAAACATGCCTTAAAATGTAAAATATCGAGCTATAACCGCACAAAAAGCTTAAGTAACAAAAACAAAATTTTACAGATGGTTTTTTTTTAATTATCTTCGCTCTTATATAAGTTAATTCACTGAATTTTAGTATTTAGGTGTTATTGTGCTAAATATAAGTAAGGCTGAGTTTACATCTGGCATTTCTTGTGTGTCATTTGTCCCAAAAAGCGTAACCAACTAATTACTAATGAAAAACTGTTTGATTCAGACATGTATTTATTGATTTAAACAGTTTGCAATCATGGTGGAGTCTATAAAATTGTCTATTAATTATGTATGAAAATATTTAACTTAATAAATACATGTCTGAATCTAAAAGTTTGTCATTACTAATTAGTGGTTACGCTTTTCTTACGCTTGTGTGGCACATTGCACACAGATGGAAACCCGGCCTAACGCATCGAATTTTAACGAAATATTAGCATAATAACGGTATTTTTTGTCCCTTAAGTTTTTTTCTGTCTCCCTGATAACCTCCTGTGTATATTTTTATGTTGGTTAAGCTAAAAAAAATTTTTAAGAAAAATTAAATATCAATTTTTTTACCTAAACTTGTCTCCAAATTGCTAAATTATTGTCTTCTTGATCGACGCCGTGTAGTGAATCTTCTACAGACTTATTACTTTTCGAATTAAAAAGTTCGCTATTAAATTTGTTGTGTATAGTTTTACCGACGGAAATACATAACAAAGCTTATAATAAACTGGTATGTGATGTTTCATTCTTATATTATTATATGATACATATTTGGTCCAAACGTAATGAGGCTATATAGTATACAGATCTTACCTTATAAAATTATAAAAACGAATTATAATTATCGCTACCCATTTTTTAGCGCAAGCCGTTGAAAAAGTATTTCCAAAAAAATTTGTTTCATAACATAGTTTCATCTCATTAAAGGGCCATGTTAGGTAATTTTTATGGGAAAATTATGCAGAGGAAAGATGTTGTGGTATTTATTCTAAACAAAAATGGATACAAAAGTTTTCCCGAAAAGCGCCGCATTTAAAATTTATAATGCCAAAAGTGTTTATATCCAAGATAGGTTATTTTTTAGGTGAAAAATGCAATGTGCATGATCGGTATGTACGCTATTAGTGCAATTTTAACACATATGTGATTTTTATGGCCGGTCTATCAGAAACTGCCGGTGGAGCGAATAAAATAAATACTTTCCGCAATTTGTATGGTCTAATAATGTTCATTCAAGTTTTTTTATACGTGCTATCAGAAAAGGCTGATCTAGTTAATTATTTTGAAAATAGATAATGTATATACATAATATTGTATGTATGCATATACATACTTCATACGAAGTCGATGGAGGGTATATTATATACGGCTAATCCGAATATTATATCATATGAACTTGCTTTATTTTCAAAAGGAAATTTTAGCTTAAGTAACATGTTGCTGTTACAAAAACTGTAAACAAAAAATAATTTGTGCTTAAGCTTAAATTGTTTTTGCTATAAAATTGAAACGGTATATTCTATGGTTATAAAATTTTGACAGATAATGCCAATGATAACAAGTTAATGATTTTTATAAAAAAACGCATTTCGAAAATCATGTTGGTTAAGCTTCTTTGGCGGCAATGGTTCGATATGCAAAAATATGCACTAACAAATCGATACCAAAATTCATAAAAAGTTCTGAAACGGATAAATATATTGTCCCCGCATTAATACGTCACACAAGAAAAAACATACAATTACATATTTGCGGTTTCCCTGGTCATTTGGCATTCTTGAAGCATATCGAAACGAAAACAAAGAGTTATCGAAAACAAGTAAAAAATTTGGTAGCACTATTACAGTGCTGCCAAATTTTACTTTATATTTGCTTATACCCTTTTCACACTCACTCACATCTTTGAGGAATGCGTAAAATATGTTAAAAATTGAAAAAACCTGTTCACACTACAACATCTTTCATCTGTCATGTATTATAATACTATTTTTACGAGTGTGAGCAACTAAGAATGAAATAATAAAATGCAATTTAAAAATTCAGTAGAAATTGAATTAGTAGAAATTATGCCAGTGAACAATGATGATGAAGAAATATTACAAACCTTATCCGCAAAGATTTCGCGTAGACATTTGCAACTACTTTTATATAATTTATTTCGATTTGGAAAAATATATAACAGATTTTATTATATGCATACATATGTATGTATATAATAAAATCTTGGAGTAATTACGGATCTTTTTTAGGAAGGATATTCCAAAATGTAGCCTTGAATGTATGTACATATGTACATGCATATCGAGCCATAATCGCTAAAAGAGCTTAGGCGACACATTTTTCGGACTTCGTTATTTTGACGAAAATCTACTATTTACGATCGCAAATAATCGATTTTGGTCAAAAAATGATGTTCGAAAACTATGTCGCTTAAGCTATTTTAGCGGCTGTGGCACGATATGTACATATACATGCACACATACATACATACATCTGTATACATTTTTATAGTATGTATGCATGTATGTATATAGTTGTATACATTTTTCCTAGTGATGACACTAAAATAATCGAAAGATGTTGAACGGAACAAAATGAGATAGGAGCATCTTTTGAAGATGTTGAACATTCAGCCCTGTATAATTCTTATAGGAAGATGTTATCATCTTGCCAAATTGATGAAAGATGGGAGTAAGTGTGAAAAGGCTATTATAGTATGGCAAATTGTCGAAAAGTTGTTTCTTTTAATTGAAAAATTTTAAAAGACAAATAAAAAATGGCAAGCACTGAATTTTATTTTTCAAGTTCAAGTGAAGATGAAGAAATAATTAAAATGAATATAATTCCCGATTCTGTGTAAGAAAATATATTTTAATTCAAACATTTTCAAATATAAATATTAGTAATTATATACATTTACAGGTTTGTGGATACATTTAAGCTCAACAAAACTGCCTTCAAATATGTGTTGGAAGAAATCCGTCCAAAACTTAAATGCAATATGCATGTCAGGAATAACAACAACAATAAAATTGGCAACCGCTTTAAGATTATTTGCAGAAGGGTCATATCTAGGGTTGTTATCGCTTAATTTATAAAAAGAGGACAGCAGAGGGAAAAAAGCCGGACATTTGCTTAAAAAAGTAGGACTTAAAAATAAAACCAAATTGATATTTTCCAATAATATTCACCCCTATCGTAAACAGTTTTTACCTCGAAATATTTTCCCTTTTCCCGAAATTGCAATCGTGGTTAATTTTTCCGTAGAAATCGAATCTCTTTTTTGATTCCACTCATCGTGAATAGTATTTTTCTTGGGGATTTTTGCACTTTTTTCTTGGTTTTGTCCACTTAATGTAGGCAATTATAAAAGAAATTCAGCGAGAAATTTCTCCGGGGGAACAATTTCAAGCAATAGCAAGTAATAGTGAAAACAAAAAATTCAAATTAGATGCTATATTAAATCATTTTTTCCACGGCACCTAAAGTATTTAAAAACATAAAAACATTTGTTCCTATATCTTACAATTTCAGATTTTCAATTAATTTCTATGATTTACGAGTCTTCTTGCCGTTTTTTACATTCACTATGAATTCGAGATAGCAAAATTCTCTTCATGGGGAATGAAAATTGCATGGGAACAAAAATTTTCACATATTATTCACAATACGGGTAATTCGTAACATTAAAATCTTAAATAAATATCGATGGTGTTCTGTAAAAAGGGTAAACCTCGCACAATTTTCCATAGAATATTGGATCTTTTTACCCAACACTATCGATATATTTAAATTAAATTTTACCTACATAAATATTTATACATTTGAGAATATTTACATTCATAAACGAACAGAAATAGCACTTCATATATCAAAGTGCAACCGATTACACATCAAACGATAGGGCTACAGGCATTAAATAAACTTTAATTTGACGATAATTGTTCTTTCGGCTTAAGGTAGATTTCAAAATAAAAACAATTAATTTTATTTATATAAAACTATTTAATTTTTATTTAAAGATATTTTAATAATCTCCGATATTTCGGTTAACTTCGTTAACCATTTTCAAGGAATCTATAAACAAATTATACATACATAGATTATATAAAATCATTTTCACAAAAAAAAACAAGTATTTACATACATACATACATAAAAAAATTGTTATTTAAAAATATCTAAAATTTTAACTTGTACAACCGTCCGTCCTTTATGCGAGTTATTGAGTAACTAATTATTATTTATTTGGTTTGTGTTTGTTTATTATGTGCCGATATAATTGCGCGCACTTGTCTGTGTCAGTCTTGTAGTTGAGACGTTTATTAGTTGGTACATTGATTATGTGTAGCATTTCCAATATAAATCTCTCCTTGTAGTTGTTCTCTTCTTGTAATACTCTAACACTATCAAAGTCAGGTTTGTGACCGCTTACTGCACAGTGGGCAGCGAGGGCAGTTTTTGATGTGTAAACATCTATACGCTGGGGGTAAAAATCTTTTCACTGAGATTTCTTTGCTGAGATTTCTTTGCTTTTTGCTTTTGCTTTGCATTGTCAAATCGGTGTAAGCTATGTATGAGTGTATTAGTGTTTGAAAGCAATATCAAGCAGAGAAACAAGTCGACCGGCTCGAAGCCGACGGTGCGCCGCCGCCGGTTATTATTCTGTATATTTCCGTACACCATAGGTGAAAATGAACCGTAAGAGCTACGGACTTGAAATTTGGACACAATATGTAGACATTTGGCCACTACAACAACAAATACATGAGAGTTAAAAACTAAAGGGTGTTCCAAAACGAGCAACGCAAAATGTTAAAATCCCATGTAATATACATACAATTGTATGTACATATATACACTTGAAATTTTAAAAGTTAGTGCATTTTTATACAGACTACAACAATTAACACTAAATTTAAAAAATTTAAATCAATGGGTGTTCCATCAGTTAATGCAATTTTGACTTTGTAATTTTGACAACTTGCTGTATCTTGGAAACCGTAATAGTAAAACTCTTGAAATTTTCAAAAACGGAAAAACTAAAAAATCAAAAAAATATAAAATCGCCAAATATAAAAAAATCGTCAAAACGAAAAAAAGCACCAAATTAAAAAAAATCTCTAGGAATAAAATAAATCGCGAAAAAACGCAAAAATCGCCAAAATTAAAAAAAATCCTTAAACAAAAACATCGCCAATATGAAAAAATTGTCAAAATGAAAAAATCGCCAAAATGAAAAAAAAACCCAAAAAACAGAAAAAAATCGCTAAAATGAAAAAATCGCCAAAATGAAAAAAAATTGCGAAAATTAAAAAAACACAAAAAGAGAAAAAAACGCCAAAACGAGAAAAAAGCGATAAAACTGAAAAAAAATCGTTTAAACTAAAAAAATTAAGAAAGCTAAATCAAAAAAAAATTATCAAAACCGAATGTGCGCGAGTCAAAGTCGCACTTTACTGAATTTATTTTAATTGCAATGCTGTGTGCGCAACAACAAGAACAGCAACAACTTAACGATGAACAACAGGAATTAAAAATTAAACAGTAAAAGTAAATGCATTTACCATAGATGAGCACTGTAGTACCACTAAAGTTTCAGTAAAAACAAAAAAAAAATTTACTGAATACTAAAATTTTTTTCTACAATTTTTATAAATTGCCTAAATGATTTGTTATATGATGATTTCATTAGCAGTAAAAATTTACTGAATTTTTTTAGTAATCAGTAAATTTACTGCTTACTGCAATTTTGAATGCAGTACATATACATATACATACTGCAGTGTGCCCATTTACTAACCAAATAAGTTTAATAAAACAAACAAAAACCAACAAATTCATATGTATTTACAATATTGAAAGTTTTGATACTTTTAATTAATTTAAAAAAAAAATACTAAAAGCATAAGTACTTCCAACTTAAAAAAAATTTCATTACTAGATGTTTACACATCTCCTCTGTGATCGGACTCACATTGCTTTTTTTTGTTCTAGGGGTTTATTCTTTTGTTGCAAATCTGATTTATGTGAGGAAATTCTTGTTTTTAGTTTTGTTTTAGTAGTACCAATATACTTTTTATTACAATTATTTCTACCATCTCCAATACAATTAATTTCATATATTACGTTAGCTTTTTCTTCTGTTTTTATTACATCTTTAGTTTTACTAAATAATTTATTAAGTGAATTGTTGGTTTTCATAGCTAATTTTTATTTGTTATTGTCATAAATGTCAGAATTCTTTATCCTTTCAGATAAACCCGGTATATAAGACATTGATTTATATATTTTGTCAGTCTTACCATTGTTGGCCACTCTGTTACGTTTTAATTCCACATGTTTCACAAGTTCAAATATCGTTCTACTTGGAAATGCATTTTTCCGTAGGATATTTACTATCTTATCTTTATTTACTTCATGGAATTTTTCATCACGTATATCCAGCACTCTTCTTATGAAATTTGTTACGGTGTTAATTATCATACGTCTAGGATGTTTAGAGTAAAAATTTATTAATCTGTTGGAAGAAATAGGTTTTTGGTACCAATCGACATGTAATGTTTCTTTATCCCTCATTATTATGCAGTCTAAATATGGTAACTTGCCATCTTTCTCCAGTTCACTTGTGAATTTAATTTGTTTATTGAACATGTTTAATTTTGTTATAATAACATCTAACATATCTTTCTGTACTATGGCGAATATATCATCTACGTACTTAGTTATAACTTTTGATTTAATTTATATTCCTTTGAAAGTGTCGTCTAAAAGTTCTTCCTTTACGATGTCTGCTACGAGTGGAGATATTGGTGATCCCATGGGCATTCCTTTTCTTTGTTCATAAAACTTTTCATGAAATTTAAAATATCTCGTTTCTTTTATACAGAAGATTAAAATCTCCTTGAACAGATCATGTGGTATGGTAGTATAGTTCTGTAAAATATTCCATTTCTTTTCTGTTATTCCAAGGGCTAAGTTAACCGGGATGCTTGGAAATATTATTCTCATATAAAAAATTTAAGTTACATTAAAAAAATGTGGCTACATAAATATGCAACCATGTATGTATAAAACTGAAGTCAAAAATTGTATGCCTGCACATTTAGGCAGGTAAGTGCATATAAGATAACAGCATTTTTGACTTAATATATATATAATATAATATATAATATAATATAAGTTAGCACAACTCAGAATTTCAATACGGATGTTGAAATACATAAAAGTCAACAACCATCTGTGTCAGCTATTTGTTTTACAATTGCAAAAGAATGATAAGAAACTTAAAACCAAAGAAAACACTAGACGCAAACTCGGCGTTTTTTGGGTACAATGTTGGTTGAAATGAATTATTGTTTTTGAAGCCATGGCAGATCGTATTTGGAAGTAAAAGAATAAAGTTCATTTTCATATAGTTTTATTTTAATTTCATTTATATTTTAATAAAAACCTTACAAAAACCTAAGACCCTGTTCTTTGTTAACTGGCACTCAACGAGTGTTAAAACTAAAGGAACCCATCGATTGAATATAAGGGAGTGCTAAATCTCATATAAAAACATAATAGCTAAACTACAACAAAATAAAAGAAGCAGCTATCTATCAACAGTTGAGGAAACCACATCAATTGGACTAAAATTAAAAGCAACTGCAACCAACAGAGGAATCAACTATCTATATTGAAGAAAACTCATCAATAAATTAAGTTATTTTTTTGGTTTCAATGTAAGTAGAGTGCTTATGAAATATTTAAGAGTGAAATAAATATTGATTTGCGATTGAAATTCTGTTTTTGAAAAAAAAAAGTGAAGCATACTCTCGTATGAATGAAGATATTGAGTCATTATTAAAGAAATTTAAAACCTTAGAACTTATAGAAGACTTATAAATGGCAATTACTCCAGATCAGTTAAAAACTATTGTGGAGAGTGCAGTTAGCAGTGCTCTCGTAGTACAGGAGAGACAATTTGAAGAAAAATTAAAGGAATTAGGGAAAGGGGTGACCGAGTTGTATGTAAATGTACCGGAAGTAGAAAAATATTAAGAGGCTACTATTGGAGATAACGTGTTGTGCAGGGAAACTTTAGATATAGCAAAATCTTTACCAGAGTTTGAAGGAAAGCATGAAACTTATGTTTCATGGAGAAAGGCAGCACACACCGCTTATAGAGTTTATGAAAAATAAAATGGGAGCTCCACCCATTTTCAGGCTTTGGGAATCATTAGAAATAAAATTAGGGGTACAGCCGATATGATTTTGGCTTCTTTTGACACCCCTCTAAATTTTAAGGCCATTATTAATAGACTCGATTTCACCTATGCGGACAAGAGACCTATTTATTTAATAGAACAAGAAATGTCTACCCTTCGACAGGTAAATCTAACTCTTTTAGAGTATTGCGATGAAGTGGAGCGGAAGCTCACACTTCTAACAAATAAAACAATAATGAATTATGATGGTGATCTGGCTGCATCATTAAATGAAAAATATCGAATGGATGCATTACGATTGTTCATTTCAGGCGCAAAAAATCTTTAAGCGACATTCTTTTTCGGCAAAGCCAAAGGATCTTCCATCAGCGCTGGCATTGGCCCAAGAGGTTGAATCAAACCATGTGCGCTATAATTTTGCTAGCAATTATGCTAAAAATATGGAGGAAAAAACACAACAGAAATTTTTTACGAAAAACGCTAGGTTTGTTAATAATAAGGAAAAAATCCTTATTATGACAGACGACAGCATAGCTCAAAAGAACAAAAGCAGGAGGTGGAACCGTTGGATATCGATTCATCATCAAAGTTCAAACAGCCCCAAAAAATTAATAATCAGTGGCGAGTCCAACCGAACATAACCGTGAGCCCGGCAATAAAAAGACCAAATAGTGGTACCACCAGGTTCACAGGCTTGAAGCAACAGCGGGTCACTCATATGTCGCATGAAAGAAATGATCATGTAGATCATAATTACCAGTATGAAGCTGATACGGAAGTGTCTAATATAGAAAATGAAATTTCGGAATATGACCAAATTAATTTTTTAGTCATGACTCCCTGCTCCCCTACAAAGAAAGAATGATAGCAGGGAGGAAAATTAAATTATTGATAGACACAGGCGCATCGAAAAACTATATAAAACCATTACCAGAATTAAAACGTAAGGAATGTTGATGAGACATTTATGGTCACTTCATGGCTTCAATTCTATAAAACATTTTTTTTTAATGCATGTTTTTTATTTATTGTATCTTCAAATATGAACTAACAATAAGTATTCAAATCTTAAATCTATAAAAAAATTATTAGGCCCGACCAATGTCGGACATAAGCTTAGTGATAGTTATTAATAATACATAAGTAGTGATAAGCAACAAAAAGAAAAAAGTATTTTCAAGCAGCTTCATCATCTAGAGTGTTGAATATTAGAGCCCGTGTATCTCATAGTTGAATTCCGTAACACCATATTGGCTTTAAAAGCGACTTGTATATTAAAAGTTTGCAGTCTAGGCTAAGTGCTGAATTTCTACCAATCAGCCAATGTACCTGAGTTAATTTAAGTTTCATTTAAGTTAACTTATAGTCAATGTGGTGTTTCCATGTAAGTCGTCGATCAAGGTGTATACCAAGATATTTCACATGTGAATGTTGAGGAACAACTTGATTGTTAATCCGAATGGGGGAGCAAGTATCTCTTCTTAGGGTGAACGTTATATGGACACACTTTTGTTCATTGACTTTAATTCTCCATAAGTTTAACCAAAGCTCCATCTGGCTAATGCGTTCCTGGAGTTTGCGGGATGCCTCATCAGGGTTTTCGTGCATACTAAGGCAGGCTGTATCGTCGGCAAATGTGGAAGTATGGATAGTACTGCTCACAGGCATATCACAAGTATAAATCAAATACAAAACTGGTCCCAGTATGCTCCCCTGTGGCACACCGAATGAAATAGTTTCAGGCCTACTCGTAAAGTCTCCTTCCACAACAGTGAACTTACGGCAAATAATGTAACTTTCCAAAAGATTTAAAATGTTTATTGGTAAGTAAGTCTTCAATTTTAAAATTAGGCCTTCATGCCACACTTTATCAAATGCCTGGGAAACGTCAATAAAGAGCGCAGAACAATACTTTTTTTCCTCAAAAGTTCTTCTTATAAATTGAACCAGTCTGTGAGTTTGTTCAATGGTGCTATGCTGACTTCTTAAACCAAATTGATGGTCTGGTATGCACCCACTATTAATTAGAATTGGGGACAATTTTGTTTTGAGCAGTTTTTCGAAAAGCTTTGACATAATTGATAGTAGACTTATTGGCCTATATGACTCAGCCTTGTTTAGATCTTTGCCCGGCTTTGGAATCATTTTAACCTTGGCAAGCTTCCAGCTGTGTGGATAATACTCCAGTCATAAAATGGCATTAAATATGAATACTAGAATTCTCATTGCAATACGAGGCAAGTTCATCAGCATTTGGTTACTAATTCCATCAATACCCGGAGCTTTCTTCGGGTTGAGTTCGGCAATTAATTTTTGTAAATCACGCGTCTTAAACTTTATGTGTTGAGGGGGTAGAGCGACTACATTTGGCAAATCAGCAACACCAGTATATATGTTTGGTGTAAAAACGGATTTTAAGTGCTCAGCAAATATTTTACCTTTTTCAGTATCGCTTCTTGCCCAACTTCCGGTAGATGTGCGTAGAGGTGGCTTATACTCAATGGGTGTTTTAAGCTTTCTAGCAGCGCGCCACAAAGAGTAATTAGACGCTGGTGTGACATCAAGACCTTCCAGATAATTTTTAAGAGATGCAATTTTTTCAGATGCAAGCAACTCTTGGAGTCATTTAGTGCACTCTTTAAATCTGATTTTATTTTGTGGTGATCTGTGCTGTTGCCATTCCCTTCTAGCTCTTCTTTTTTCACGTACGAGACGTTCAATGTCTGTAGAATAAATTTTATTAAACCCAGTCTGCGGATGGGAGATAATGGCATGTTAAGCAGCCTGTTTAATATTCTCGCTGAGATTGCCAATGTTAGATTCAATATCATCGGATGTTCTAAGCGTAATGTTTTCCGTACAATGACTACTGAGATATTTTTTGAACCCCAGCCAATAAACACGATTGATCATCTTCACATATGGGTCAGGTAAGTTACTTCTTAATGGACTACAAATTGTAATGATCGTCGGAGAGTGATCGGAAGAGAGATCAAGAGAAGCTTGAACTTGAATTAAATCCCTAGAGATATTTTTTATGACGCCAAAATCTATAACATCCGGAATTTTTTGTATGTCAGTAGGCCAATAAGTGGGCTCCCCACTCGAAATGACATCCAAGCCCATTTTTGAAATAGTGTTGAACAATGCTCGACCTCTGGGGGTAATAAGACGCGAACCCCAGAACGTATGCTTAGCATTGTAGTCGCCAGCTGCTACAAAACAAGGTCCAAGAGATTTGTAAAAATCCTCATATTGATTCTCAGTGATTGAAAATCTGGGAGGGGAGTAAATTGATGATATAACAAAATTTTTACAAAAACTTTCAATGCCAATATTTGTTGCTTGTAGGTGTTCTTCATAAATGTTATCAAGAACATAGTGCTTGAGTCTTGACTTTATTAGAATTGCTGATCCACCGCAAGCCCTTCCTCTAGGGTTCCTTGTATCATATATAGTGTAGCCATATATTTTAAAAAGAATTCTCGAAGTCAAATTAGTCTCAGATACTAACATTATATCAATATTTTTTTCCGTGAGGAAGTGCTCAAGTTCATTTTTATGAAGGCGAATGCCATTTGCGTTCTAGAAAAATATTGTTAACGTATTCATGGCTTATTAATTAATGCTTGAAGCAGAGTATTCTGTATTTGCAGCATTTCTTGCATCCTGCTAGTCATATTTGTTGTAAAATTGTTTATAGTTTGCACCAGATTTTCAATAGTAGCTTCAAGGAGATTAAAATTAAAGCTTGCGTCAGTATTTTTTGAATTATTTGGCGGGGAAACATTTTGTGTGGGAATTGAATTTGTCTTAGCAGCATCTGCATACGATACACGGGAAGTAACTGGTTGGCTCATTTGCGCAAAAGTGGCAGAGTAAGCGTTTGCTGATTGAGCTGGAGCTAATTTAGGTTTTTGCACCATAGTCTTCTTTACGAAAGAGTACACAGGACAACATCTGTAGTTAGCGGTGTGATTACCTCCACAATTACTGCATTTTTTATCACTTTGATCTTTTGGCTTATTGCAACTAGCAGTGCCGTGTGATTCGCCGCACACAACACAAACAGAGGGTAAATTGCAGTATGTTTTTGTATGGCCATATTCTTGGCAATTATGGCACTGCACGGGACCTGAACGCTTATGTGGCTCTTCAACTGTGATTTTTCTGTATAAAAGGTATTTTAGGCTATAAATAGGATGACTCTCGTTTTGTTCAACTGTATATCATTCGGCTCCAGTTCAACACGAAATAAGGTTTGGGGTACCTTTTCTCTGCTTATTATGTTAGATACATTTTTTACCATAAATCCCTGGAGGACGAGTGTATCTTTTATTTCTTCAGAAACAACATAGGAATCTATGCCCTTCAATACGATCTGCAGGCCTTTAGCACTCTTAAGCTGGTATGTGTAGAAGCTTGTTTTATTTTTTTCAAATTTAGAAACCATTTTGCGGAAATCTTTTTCGTCATAAATTAGAATTTTCGTTTCATCGATGTTGCCACGTTTTATTGGGACAATGTGAAATTTATTCTCACCAATGACCGAAATTAATTTTTTAATAAGGGCATTTGAATTTTTCTCTCTCAAAAAGATTGGTGGCGGCTTGGATGTTTTATTCGAGGATACATCGGGTTTGTCGTTCTCATCTTGCAAAATTTTAAAGCGGTTTTGGCGATTATTAATTATTACAATGAACTGTGTTGCAATGCAATTATATTATGATACAGTGTATTACGGTAAGTGAGGTACACTACAACTCTTACAGCCATATTAATGAACAAAATCTTAATTTAGGTTTCAAGAAGAAATTAATTAAACAACATTTTTAGCTTAATAAAACTGTGGTAAAAATGTTTATTCATAAAACGAAATTTACACTCTTTAATTCTTTTCTGCTTGCCTGGCAGGCAGCCTATTTCTAGTTGTTGGGTAAAACTTGGAGGGTAAAACAATAGGCACGAAATAAAAATTCGAGGGTACTTTTGACATTTCTCTTTACTTCGTCGTAATTCTAGATATATTTTCTATTCTGTCATTTCAAGTAGTCAATACTGGCATGGTGTGGTGAAAATTACATTCCTGGCTGGCCCCAGCGCATGAACACAAACAAAACAGACTCACCATGCCCTGAAACACCATAATCTAGAAAAAAAGAAATGGAACAAACAATTGTAAGGTACTTAAATCATCTCGAGATGATGACTCAATGCTCAGACTGTCCTTTTGAAAAAACTTAACAGATCATTTTGAATTTAATTCGGTGTTTATTGACATAAAGTAATATTAGCACTTTTGTGCTGTTAAACATAAAAGTTTAAATATACATACATAAGTAAGTAATCATAAGCAAGGAAACCAGAAATATGCTCTAAAAAAGTGTTTTATGCGCATTCAATATGCACTAAAAACTTAAACATATGCGCTAAAACGTCAACAAATATGCTCCTAAAAATAAATTAAATTGGTTCATTTGTAAATGAAAATATATTTTTAATTAAAAACTTCAACATGCATATAAAATAAGTCAAAAAAAAAAATATATAAAAAAACGAAACAAAATTTACAAATAATAACTGTGTTTGAAGTGCAGGTGAAAACAAAACTATCATACAAATTTTGACTTAAAAAAATAATACAAATTAATTTTTATTGGATGCTCTCATAACAATTTAACTTCAATTTCAAAACATCACGATATCATAATTCAGGCTTTTTAACTGTATTTTGGACAAATAAGACAAGATTTTTATTTACAATTTTTATTGTAATAAATAATTAAATGTTGACGTAGAATTTCAAATAAAAATCGTTTCTAAGTTTCTGTCAATGTTTCTTGAACCTCAACTCGGGGCAGAGTCCGTCACAAGTAGCAAAATTGAATTTGTATTGAAACTAACGTCCGTAAAACTGCTTGTATAAGAAATATGTGACAGCGCATAGAAAAAGGGACCTAAGGGTAAAAAAAAATCATTTTTCACTTTTTTTTTATGTGGACAACATCTGAGCATCGAATGAGACCGATCCCATGCCCCAAAAGTGTTCCCTCCCAGAGATATGCGCGTTTTATGATGTGATGGTACACCAAAGATACACGTATTTAAATCTTTAAAATGGCTCTCCTGAACAAAACCGGTTTTTACCCTTAGGTCCCTTTCTATTTTGCGCGTCACATATGTATACACTACATGGAATATTGGAACAGAGATTTAGATGGCGAAAAATAAAAAAACCCAGATAGTGCCTTAAAAATTATTTTTTAAAACTTAAAATTTTATTTCGAAAATGAAATTTTAATAAGTTTCAAAAAAATTAAATTTATATACTTTTTGCGAAAAAACGTATATTATGCTAAAAATATATGTGTAAGACTGATATATGCAAAAACATGCCTTAAAATGTAAAATATCGAGCTATAACCGCACAAAAAGCTTAAGTAACAAAAACAAAATTTTACAGATGGTTTTTTTTTAATTATCTTCGCTCTTATATAAGTTAATTCACTGAATTTTAGTATTTAGGTGTTATTGTGCTAAATATAAGTAAGGCTGAGTTTACATCTGGCATTTCTTGTGTGTCATTTGCCCCAAAAAGCGTAACCAACTAATTACTAATGAAAAACTGTTTGATTCAGACATGTATTTATTGATTTAAACAGTTTGCCATCATGGTGGAGTCTATAAAATTGTCTATTAATTATGTATGAAAATATTTAACTTAATAAATACATGTCTGAATCTAAAAGTTTGTCATTACTAATTAGTGGTTACGCTTTTCTTACGCTTGTGTGGCACATTGCACACAGATGGAAACCCGGCCTAACGCATCGAATTTTAACGAAATATTAGCATAATAACGGTATTTTTTGTCCCTTAAGTTTTTTTTCTGTCTCCCTGATAACCTCCTGTGTATATTTTTATGTTGGTTAAGCTAAAAAAAATTTTTAAGAAAAATTAAATATCAATTTTTTTACCTAAACTTGTCTCCAAATTGCTAAATTATTGTCTTCTTGATCGACGCCGTGTAGTGAATCTTCTACAGACTTATTACTTTTCGAATTAAAAAGTTCGCTATTAAATTTGTTGTGTATAGTTTTACCGACGGAAATACATAACAAAGCTTATAATAAACTGGTATGTGATGTTTCATTCTTATATTATTATATGATACATATTTGGTCCAAACGTAATGAGGCTATATAGTATACAGATCTTACCTTATAAAATTATAAAAACGAATTATAATTATCGCTACCCATTTTTTAGCGCAAGCCGTTGAAAAAGTATTTCCAAAAAAATTTGTTTCATAACATAGTTTCATCTCATTAAAGGGCCATGTTAGGTAATTTTTATGGGAAAATTATGCAGAGGAAAGATGTTGTGGTATTTATTCTAAACAAAAATGGATACAAAAGTTTTCCCGAAAAGCGCCGCATTTAAAATTTATAATGCCAAAAGTGTTTATATCCAAGATAGGTTATTTTTTAGGTGAAAAATGCAATGTGCATGATCGGTATGTACGCTATTAGTGCAATTTTAACACATATGTGATTTTTATGGCCGGTCTATCAGAAACTGCCGGTGGAGCGAATAAAATAAATACTTTCCGCAATTTGTATGGTCTAATAATGTTCATTCAAGTTTTTTTATACGTGCTATCAGAAAAGGCTGATCTAGTTAATTATTTTGAAAATAGATAATGTATATACATAATATTGTATGTATGCATATACATACTTCATACGAAGTCGATGGAGGGTATATTATATACGGCTAATCCGAATATTATATCATATGAACTTGCTTTATTTTCAAAAGGAAATTTTAGCTTAAGTAACATGTTGCTGTTACAAAAACTGTAAACAAAAAATAATTTGTGCTTAAGCTTAAATTGTTTTTGCTATAAAATTGAAACGGTATATTCTATGGTTATAAAATTTTGACAGATAATGCCAATGATAACAAGTTAATGATTTTTATAAAAAAACGCATTTCGAAAATCATGTTGGTTAAGCTTCTTTGGCGGCAATGGCTCGATATGCAAAAATATGCACTAACAAATCGATACCAAAATTCATAAAAAGTTCTGAAACGGATAAATATATTGTCCCCGCATTAATACGTCACACAAGAAAAAACATACAATTACATATTTGCGGTTTCCCTGGTCATTTGGCATTCTTGAAGCATATCGAAACGAAAACAAGTAAAAAATTTGGTAGCACTATTACAGTGCTGCCAAATTTTACTTTATTTTTGCTTATACCCTTTTCACACTCACTCACATGTTTGAGGAATGCGTAAAATATGTTAAAAATTGAAAAAACCTGTTCACACTACAACATCTTTCATCTGTCATGTATTATAATACTATTTTTACGAGTGTGAGCAACTAAGAATGAAATAATAAAATGCAATTTAAAAATTCAGTAGAAATTGAATTAGTAGAAATTATGCCAGTGAACAATGATGATGAAGAAATATTACAAACCTTATCCGCAAAGATTTCGCGTAGACATTTGCAACTACTTTTATCTAATTTATTTCGATTTGGAAAAATATATAACAGATTTTATTATATGCATACATATGTATGTATATAATAAAATCTTGGAGTAATTACGGATCTTTTTTAGGAAGGATATTCCAAAATGTAGCCTTGAATGTATGTACATATGTACATGCATATCGAGCCATAATCGCTAAAAGAGCTTAGGCGACACATTTTTCGGACTTCGTTATTTTGACGAAAATCTACTATTTACGATCGCAAATAATCGATTTTGGTCAAAAAATGATGTTCGAAAACTATGTCGCTTAAGCTATTTTAGCGGCTGTGGCACGATATGTACATATACATGCACACATACATACATACATCTGTATACATTTTTATAGTATGTATGCATGTAAATATGTATATAGTTGTATACATTTTTCCTAGTGATGACACTAAAATAATCGAAAGATGTTGAACGGAACAAAATGAGATAGGAACATCTTTTGAAGATGTTGAACATTCAGCCCTGTATAATTCTTTAGGAAGATGTTATCATCTTGCCAAATTGATGAAAGATGGGAGTAAGTGTGAAAAGGCTATTATAGTATGGCAAATTATCGAAAAGTTGTTTCTTTTAATTGAAAAATTTTAAAAGACAAATAAAAAATGGCAAGCACTGAATTTTATTTTTCAAGTTCAAGTGAAGATGAAGAAATAATTAAAATGAATACAATTCCCGATTCTGTGTAAGAAAATATATTTTAATTCAAACATTTTCAAATATAAATATTAGTAATTATATACATTTACAGGTTTGTGGATACATTTAAGCTCAACAAAACTGCCTTCAAATATGTGTTGGAAGAAATCCGTCCAAAACTTAAATGCAATATGCATGTCAGGAATAACAACAACAATAAAATTTGCAACCGCTTTAAGATTCTTTGCAGAAGGGTCATATCTAGGGTTGTTATCGCTTAATTTATAAAAAGAGGACAGCAGAGGTAAAAAAGCCGGACATTTGCTTAAAAAAGTAGGACTTAAAAATAAAACCAAATTGATATTTTCCAATAATATTCACCCCTATCGTAAACAGTTTTTACCTCGAAATATTTTCCCTTTTCCCGAAATTGCAATCGTGGTTAAAAATAGAAATCGGACTCACATTGCTTTTTTTTGTTCTAGGGGTTTATTCTTTTGTTCCAAATTCGATTTATGTGAGGAAATTCTTGTTTTTAGTTTTGTTTTAGTAGTACCAATATACTTTTTATTACAATTATTTCTACCATCTCCAATACAATTAATTTCATATATTACGTTAGCTTTTTCATCTGTTTTTATTACATCTTTAGTTTTACTAAATAATTTATTAAGTTAATTGTTGGTTTACATAGCTAATTTTTATTTGTTATTGTCATAAATGTCAGAATTCTTTATCCTTTCAGATAAACCCGGTATATAAGACATTGATTTATATATTTTGTCAGTCTTACCATTGTTGGCCACTCTGTTACGTTTTAATTCCACATGTTTCACAAGTTTAAATATCGTTCTACTTGGAAATGCATTTTTCCGTAGGATATTTACTATCTTATCTTTATTTACTTCATGGAATTTTTCATCACGTATATCCAGCACTCTTCTTATGAAATTTGTTACGGTGTTAATTATCATACGTCTAGGATGTTTAGAGTAAAAATTTATTAATCTGTTGGAAGAAATAGGTTTTTGGTACCAATCGACATGTAATGTTTCTTTATCCCTCATTATTATGCAGTCTAAATATGGTAACTTGCCATCTTTCTCCAGTTCACTTGTGAATTTAATTTGCTTATTGAACATGTTTAATTTTGTTATAATAAAATCTAACATATCTTTCTGTACTATGGCGAATATATCATCTACGTACTTAGTTATAACTTTTGATTTAATTTATATTCCTTTGAAAGTGTCGTCTAAAAGTTCTTCCTTTACGATGTCTGCTACGAGTGGAGATAGTGGTGATCCCATGGGCTTTCCTTTCCTTTGTTCATAAAACTTGTCATGAAATTTAAAATATCTCGTTTCTTTTATACAGAAGATTAAAATCTCCTTGAACAGATCATGTGGTATGGTAGTATAGTTCTGTAAAATATTCCATTTCTTTTCTGTTATTCAAAGGGCTAAGTTAACCGGGATGCTTGGAAATATTATTCTCATATAAAAAATTTAAGTTACATTAAAAAAATGTGGCTACATAAATATGCAACCATGTATGTATAAAACTGAAGTCAAAAATTGTATGCCTGCACATTTAGGCAGGTAAGTGCATATAAGATAACAGCATTTTTGACTTAATATATATATAATATAATATATAATATAATATAAGTTAGCACAACTCAGAATTTCAATACGGATGTTGAAATACATAAAAGTCAACAACCATCTGTGTCAGCTATTTGTTTTACAATTGCAAAAGAATGATAAGAAACTTAAAACCAAAGAAAACACTAGACGCAAACTCGGCGTTTTTTGGGTACAATGTTGGTTGAAATGAGTTATTGTTTTTGAAGCCATGGCAGATCGTATTTGGAAGTAAAAAAATTTTCATATAGTTTTATTTTAATTTCATTTATATTTTAATAAAAACCTTACAAAAAACTAAGACCCTGTTCTTTGTTAACTGGCACTCAACGAGTGTTAAAACTAAAGGAACCCATCGATTGAATATAAGGGAGTGCTAAATCTCATATAAAAACATAATAGCTAAACTACAACAAAATAAAAGAAGCAGCTATCTATCAACAGTTGAGGAAACCACATCAATTGGACTAAAATTAAAAGCAACTGCAACCAACAGAGGAATCAACTATCTATATTGAAGAAAACTCATCAATAAATTAAGTTATTTTTTTGGTTTCAATGTAAGTAGAGTGCTTATGAAATATTTAAGAGTGAAATAAATATTGAATTGCGATTGAAATTCTGTTTTTGAAAAAAAAGTGAAGCATACTCTCGTATGAATGAAGATATTGAGTCATTATTAAAGAAATTTAAAACCTTAGAACTTATAGAAGACTTATAAATGGCAATTACTCCAGATCAGTTAAAAACTATTGTGGAGAGTGCAGTTAGCAGTGCTCTCGTAGTACAGGAGAGACAATTTGAAGAAAAATTAAAGGAATTAGGTAAAGGGGTGACCGAGTTGTATGTAAATGTACCGGAAGTAGAAAAATATTAAGAGGCTACTATTGGAGATAACGTGTTGTGCAGGGAAACTTTAGATATAGCAAAATCTTTACCAGAGTTTGAAGGAAAGCATGAAACTTATGTTTCATGGAGAAAGGCAGCACACACCGCTTATAGAGTTTATGAAAAATAAAATGGGAGCTCCACCCATTTTCAGGCTTTGGGAATCATTAGAAATAACATTAGGGGTACAGCCGATATGATTTTGGCTTCTTTTGACACCCCTCTAAATTTTAAGACCATTATTAATAGACTCGATTTCACCTATGTGGACAAGAGACCTATTTATTTAATAGAACAAGAAATGTCTACCCTTCGACAGGTAAATCTAACTCTTTTAGAGCATTGCGATGAAGTGGAGCGGAAGCTCACACTTCTAACAAATAAAACAATAATGAATTATGATGGTGATCTCACTGCATCATTAAATGAAAAATATCGAATGGATGCATTACGATTGTTCATTTCAGGCGCAAAAAATCTTTAAGCGACATTCTTTTTTCGGCAAAGCCAAAGGATCTTCCATCAGCGCTGGCATTGGCCCAAGAGGTTGAATCAAACCATGTGCGCTATAATTTTGCTAGCAATTATGCTAAAAATATGGAGGAAAAAACACAACAGAAATTTTTTACGAAAAACGCTAGGTTTGTTAATAATAAGGAAAAAATCCTTATTATGACAGACGACAGGATAGCTCAAAAGAACAAAAGCAGGAGGTGAAACCGATGGCTATCGATTCATCATCAAAGTTCAAACAGCCCCAAAAAATTAATAATCAGTGGCGAGTCCAACCGAACATAACCGTGAGCCCAGCAATAAAAAGACCAAATAGTGGTACCACCAGGTTCACAGGCTTGAAGCAACAGCGGGTCACTCATATGGCGCATGAAAGAAATGATCATGTTGATCATAATTACCAGTATGAAGCTGATACGGAAGTGTCTAATATAGAAAATGAAATTTCGGAATATGACCAAATTAATTTTTTAGTCATGACTCCCTGCTCCCCTCCATAGATAGATAGCAGGGAGGAAAATTAAATTATTGATAGACACAGGCGCATCGAAAAACTATATAAAACCATTACCAGAATTAAAACGTAAGGAATGTTGATGAGACATTTATGGTGAGGTCACTTCATGGCTTCAATTCTATAAAACATTTTTTTTAATGCATGTTTTTTATTTATTGTATCTTCAAATATGAACTAACAATAAGTATTCAAATCTTAAATCTATAAAAAAATTATTACGCCCGACCAATGTCGGACATAAACTTAGTGATAGTTATTAATAATACATAAGTAGTGATAAGCAACAAAAAGAAAAAAGTATTTTCAAGCAGCTTCGTCATCTAGAGTGTTGAATATTAGAGCCCGTGTATCTCATAGTTGAATTCCGTAACACCATATTGGCTTTAAAAGCGACTTGTATATTAAAAGTTTGCTGTCTCGGCTAAGTGTTGAATTTCTACCAATCAGCCAATGTACCTGAGTTAATTTAAGTTTCATTTGAGTTAACTTATAGTCAATGTGGTGTTTCCATGTAAGTCGTCGATCAAGGTGTATACCAAGATATTTCACATGTGAATGTTGAGGAACAACTTGATTGTTAATCCGAATGGGGGAGCAAGTATCTCTTCTTAGGGTGAACGGTATATGGACACACTTTTGTTCATTGACTTTAATTCTCCATAAGTTTAACCAAAGCTCCATCTGGCTAATGCGTTCCTGGAGTTTGCGGGATGCCTCATCAGTGTTTTCGTGCATACTAAGGCAGGCTGTATCGTCGGCAAATGTGGAAGTATGGATAGTACTGCTCACAGGCATATCACAAGTATAAATCAAATAC
Organism: Tachina grossa; assembly: GCA_949987645.1. NCBI lineage: Eukaryota > Metazoa > Arthropoda > Insecta > Diptera > Tachinidae > Tachina > Tachina grossa. The sequence continues at coordinate 80,917,156 of OX465278.1, read as the reverse complement.
AAAACTGGTCCCATTATGCTCCCCTGTGGCACACCGAATGAAATAGTTTCAGGCCTACTCGTAAAGTCTCCTTCCACAACAGTGAACTTACGGCAAATAATGTAACTTTCCAAAAGATTTAAAATGTTTATTGGTAAGTAAGTCTTCAATTTTAAAATTAGGCCTTCATGCCACACTTTATCAAATGCCTGGGAAACGTCAATAAAGAGCGCAGAACAATACTTTTTTTCCTCAAAAGTTCTTCTTATAAATTGAACCAGTCTGTGAGTTTGTTCAATGGTGCTATGCTGACTTCTTAAACCAAATTGATGGTCTGGTATGCACCCACTATTAATTAGAATTGGGGACAATTTTGTTTTGAGCAGTTTTTCGAAAAGCTTTGACATAGTTGATAGTAGACTTATTGGCCTATATGACTCAGCCTTGTTTAGATCTTTGCCCGGCTTTGGAATCATTTTAACCTTGGCAAGCTTCCAGCTGTGTGGATAATACTCCAGTCATAAAATGGCATTAAATATGAATAATAGAATTCTCATTGCAATACGAGGCAAGTTCATCAGCATTTGGTTACTAATTCCATCAATACCGGGAGCTTTCTTCGGGTTGAGTTCGGCAATTAATTTTTGTAAATCACGCGTCTTAAACTTTATGTGTTGAGGGGGTAGAGCGACTACATTTGGCAAATCAGCAACACCAGTATATATGTTTGGCGTAAAAACGGATTTTAAGTGCTCAGCAAATATTTTACCTTTTTCAGTATCGCTTCTTGCCCAACTTCCGGTAGATGTGCGTAGAGGTGGCTTATACTCAATGGGTATTTTAAGCTTTCTAGCAGCGCGCCCCAAAGAGTAATTAGACGCTGGTGTGACATCAAGACCTTCCAGATAATTTTTAAGAGATGCAATTTTTTCAGATGCAAGCAACTCTTGGAGTCGTTTAGTGCACTCTTTAAATCTGATTTTATTTTGTGGTGATCTGTGCTGTTGCCATCCCCTTCTAGCTCTTCTTTTTTCACATACGAGACGTTCAATGTCTGTAGAATAAATTTTATTAAACCCAGTCTGGGGATGGGAGATAGTGGCATGTTCAGCAGCCTGTTTAATATTCTCGCTGAGATTGGCAATGTTAGATTCAATATCATCGGATGTTTTAAGCGCAATGTTTTCCGTGCAATGACTACTGAGATATTTTTTGAACCCCAGCCAATTAACACGATTGATCATCTTCACATATGGGTCAGGTAAGTTACTTCTTAATGGACTACAAATTGTAATGATCGTCGGAGACTGATCGGACGAGAGATCAAGAGAAGCTTGAACTTGAATTAAATCCCTAGAGATATTTTTTATGACGCCAAAATCTATAACATCCGGAATTTTTTGTATGTCAGTTGGCCAATAAGTGGGCTCCCCACTCGAAATGACATCCAAGCCCATTTTTGAAATAAGGTTGAACAATGCTCGACCTCTGGGGATAATAAGACGCGAACCCCAGAACGTATGCGTATTGTAGTCGCCAGCTGCTACAAAACAAGGTTCAAGAGATTTGTAGAAATCCTCATATTGATTCTCAGTGATTGAAAATCTGGGAGGGGAGTAAATTGATGATATAACAAAATTTTTACAAAAACTTTCAATGCCAATATTTGTTGCTTGTAGGTGTTCTTCATAAATGTTATCAAAAACATAGTGCTTGAGTCTTGACTTTATTAGAATTGCTGATCCACCGCAAGCCCTTCCTCTAGGGTCCTTTGTATCATATATAGTGTAGCCATACATTTTAAAAAGACTTCTCGAAGTCAAATGAGTCTCAGACACTAACATTATATCAATATTTTTTTCCGTGAGGAAGTGCTCAAGTTCATTTTTATGAAGGCGAATGCCGTTTGCGTTCCAGAAACATATTGTTAACGTGTTCATGGCTTATTAATTAATGCTTGAAGCAGAGTATTCTGCATTTGCAGCATTTCTTGCATCATGCTAGTCATATTTGTTGTAAAATTGTTTATAGTTTGCACCAGATTTTCAATAGTAGCTTCAAAGAGATTAAAATTAAAGCTTGCGTCAGTATTTTTTGAATTATTTGGCGGGGAAACATTTTGTGTGGGAATTGAATTTGTCTTAGTAGCATCTGCATACGATACACGGGAAGTAACTGGTTGGCTCATTTGCGCAAAAGTGGCAGAGTAAGCGTTTGCTGATTGAGCTGGAGCTAATTTAGGTTTCTGCACCATAGTCTTCTTTACGAAAGAGTACACAGGACAACATCTGTAGTTAGCGGTGTGATTACCTCCACAATTACTGCATTTTTTATCACTTTGATCTTTTGGCTTATTGCAACTAGCAGTGCCGTGTAATTCGCCACACACAACACAAACAGAGGGTACATTGCAGTATGTTTTTGTATGGCCATATTCTTGGCAATTATGGCACTGCACGGGACCTGAACGCTTATGTGGCTCTTCAACTGTGATTTTTCTGTATAAAAGGTATTTTAGGCTATAAATAGGATGAGTCTCGTTTTGTTCAACTGTATATCATTCGGCTCCAGTTCAACACGAAATAAGGGTTGGGGTACCTTTTCTCTGCTTATTATGTTAGATACATTTTTTACCATAAATCCCTGGAGGACGAGTGTATCTTTTATTTCTTCAGGAACAACATAGGAATGCCCTTCAATACGATCTGCAGGCCTTTAGCACTCTTAAGCTGGTATGTGTAGAAGCTTGTTTTATTTTTTTCAAATTCAGAAACCATTTTGCGGAAATCTTTTTCGTCATAAATTAGAATTTTCGTTTCATCGATGTTGCCACGTTTTATTGGGACAATGTGAAATTTATTCTCACCAATGACCGAAATTAATTTTTTAATAAGGGCATTTGAATTTTTCTCTCTCAAAAAGATTGGTGGCGGCTTGGATGTTTTATTCGAGGATACATCGGGTTTGTCGTTCTCATCTTGCAAAATTTTAAAGCGGTTTTGGCGATTAGATGAGACTGCGCTGTTATCCCTAGACATTTGTGGAGCAGATGAAATTTTTGAAGAATTCGGGCTACGCCCACGCTTTACTATGGTTATATATCTGTCCATTCCGACTTGTACCTTGAGTTTCGAACCGCTGTTAACTGTAGTGATAACTTTGTTAAGTGATGGACACGAGCCTGAAGGGGGTGATATTACTGGCTTGTATGAAGAAGTACTAGGCAACTGTAATGTTAATGCATCATTACTATTTGGCATTGGACAAAGCGAAGTTGATCGCTGACGAAAAATTGGCTTTGCCGTTAAAAAAAGGTTTTCATCAGATTTATTATTTATATTTTTGATGTGTTAACATCTGTACGCGCGCCTCTAGGGCAGTAAACTATCAGTTTCAATACATACGCAAGTATTAGGTATGTAAGAGTAAATCATCGTTTGTTTGTTCGTTGCTTGGCAGTCGGTATTGAAAGTGATTATTGGCGATTTTCTCCGGAAATTCATATCCGATTTTATTAATTTTTAGATTAAAAATCTAGTGCGGGTTTCGACGAAGAGTTTAGGCTAAAAATTAAGGCCATCCAATATCGGGGAGCCGAGATTTAAGTGTTTTAATTTGGAGTAATATTAAAAAAGTGTTTTATGTTGATTTTCGGTTTTGTCTTATACATAGCAAAAAGAATAGTGACTATGTTATACGTACATATATAAAAATGAGATAGCAAGACAGCAACGTATGTAGCTTATGTACAAACATAACAATGTATGTATGCACATTTGTCTGTTGCTTTGCATTCTCTTTGTTTTTTGTGGGTTTAATGTAAAATAAATAAAAAGTATTAAGCAAGAAAATAATGAAATCATTAGCACTTCTGTTTAATTTTTTTCATTTTGAGTGCATCTACTAAATTTATATATATATATATATATATATATATATATATATATATATATTATATATTAACTGTGCTGAAAACATAACATTAATAAATTATACAAAGTAAAATTAAATTCAATAAACTATTCTTTTTCATTAAATACTTTATATTAACTCTACCTCCGGGTTTGTGGGTCTGTGTTCATAGAAATCGAACAGGTACCGTGTAACAAAAAGGTGTTAACACATCGCCCGTGAGTTCGAACACTCATTGTTTTTTTTTCATTGAGAGTTTCAGAACTCACAGTAAAATAAGCATTTCTGCCGTTAGAACTCACTTCACATTTTTGTATTTGAGGCATTCATGCAAAGAATTCCTCAAGGGTTATTCGTTTGTGTTTTTTTTTTTAGTTTGCGGTCTTTTTTTGTTTTTGTTATTTATGATTGTTTATTTGCTTGGAGGTACACATATATAGTATTCCTCAATATCACTTTGTTTAATTTTTTTTGTTTGCCGTTTTTTTTTTTGTTTTTGTTTTTTTTACTATGTAAAAATATTAGCAAAGCATAAAGCTTATTTATTAAAGACAGTATGTACCTATTACGAATAATATGTACTACGAATATTTTTTTGTTTGTTTAATTTTTTGTAAGTAAGAAAAATTCCGCTAATCTACTGTTCGCTATGAAGGTACCACGAGAACTATAAAACATAAATGCACTATTAATCTTTTCAATATAAATATTACCTTTTTCATTCTTCCAAACCTGACGTCGTTTGACGGAATTATAGGACTTGTTTTATTAAAAATCGCAAATTCTAAGCTCGATTTAAAAAATAAAAAGCTGGAATATAAGACTGGATCAGAACCCATTCAGTTTTTTTTTATATGTAAGAGTGTAAATTTTGCAAGTGTGGAAAAAATTTAGGTACCTCAAGAGGTATCCGAGAGATTTCGAAAAATGATATAAAAAAGAAAGAGTGTCTTCGCTGAACGTGATGAAGCGTTACCCTTTAACACAAATATTATTGCGACTATTCGCACTGAGGATGAGAATCCAGTATATTCAAAGTTATACCCATATCCAATGGGAGTAGCAGATTTCGTAAGCACAGAAGTTCGTAAGGAAGGAAGGATAGATATTTTACTACGCTGGACCTTAAATCGGGATTTAATCAAATATTATTGGCAGAAAATGACCGTGAAAAAACTGCCTTTTCAGTAGGAAAGGGGTAACATGAATTTTGTAGACTACCATTTGGGCTTAAAAATGCACCGAGCATTTTTCAGAGAGCCATTGATGATGTTCTTAGGGAACAAATAGGAAAGTCGTGCCATGTTTACGTTGACGACGTTATAATTTTTTCAAAAGATATGGAAACCCATGTCGAGCACATCGCTTGGGTCTTGGATAAGCTTTATGATGCCAATATGAGAGTTTCTCGCAAAAAATCGAACTTTTTCAGGGAAAGGGTTGAGTTTTTGGGATTCGTGGTATCGCGAGGTGGTATCACAACGAGCCCTAGTAAGATAGATGCAATAAAAAATTATAAACAACCCAGTAGAGTTTTTGATTTAAGATCCTTTTTGGGACTGGCAAGTTATTATATATAGATGCTTCATTAGGAACTTTGCATCGATTGCAAGGCCTTTGACCGATATACTGAAAGGTTAAAATGGCAAGGTTAGTGCCACTCAGTCTAAAAAAATAGTTGTGAATTTTGACGAAAGGCAACTTCAGGCTTTTAATAAACTTAAAGAAGTCTTAGCATCCGAGGATGTTATGTTACTTTACCCGGATTACGGAAAACCGTTTGACCTAACGACTGACGCTTCGGCCTATGGACTTGATGCGGTTTTATCTCAAAATGGCAAACCAATAACCATGATTTCAAGAACCCTGAAGGGTGGGGAATTAAATTTTGCCACCAATGAACGGGAGTTACTGGCAATTGTGTGGGCTTTGAAAAGCCTTAGAAATTATTTATATGGCGTTAGGAATCTGAATATCCTTACAGACCACCAACCGCTTACTTTTGCGGTTTCGGATCGTAACCCTAACTCGAAAATAAAAAGGTGGAAGGCATTCATCGATGAGCACAACGCTCAAGTTTATTATAAACCGGAAAAGGAAAATCACGTCTCCGACGCTTTATCGCGACAAAACCTTCTTGCTTTACAGGGTGTTCATACCCTACAAAATAATAACACTTTTGGTAAGAGTTCAAGCTATGCTACTGCAACAATACGTAGCGAAGTCTCTTTATCTTATACTATTGAATCAACTGATAAACCGATTAATTGTTTTAGAAATCAGATAGTGATTGAGAAGGGTACAGAGCTGCCAACAAGAACGTTTGTTTTGTTTGGAACAAAAACGAGACACATAATAAACTTTTCAGATAGAGCACTTTTGATGGCTAAAATTTGTGATTCTGTAAAGGAATATGCAGTGAATGCAATTCATTGCGAGCTACCAATTTTGGCTTTAATACAACATAGACTAATTGAGACATTTCCCTCAACAACATTTCGTTATGCAAAATATTTAGTTGTGGATATCACAAATAAAGACGAACAAAGAGAAATTGTCGTAACTGAACATAACAGAGCTCATAGAGCAGCTCAAGAAAATATCAAACAAATGTTGGAAGATATTTATTTCTTTCCAAAGATGACACAGTTGGCAAGTGAGGTGGTCATAAATTGTAAAGTTTGCAAAAAAGCGAAATACGATCGCCACCCGCAAAAACAAGTGATTGGTGCGACAGCAATTCCATCATATGTAGGGGAGATTTTACATATTGATATATTCTCAACAGATAAAAAATATTTTTTAACTTGTGCAGACAAACTCTCCAAGTTTGCAATAGTTCAACCTATAGACTCGAGAACTATAATTGATGTAGAATCACCGATTCTACAGCTGACGAATTTTTTCCCTCGTACTAAAGTAATATTTTGTGACAATGAACCGTCATTAAATTCTGAAACAATAAGGTCAATGCTGAGCAACAATTTTGGTGTGGAAATTGTCAATGCACCACCGCTTCATAGTACTTCGAATGGACAGGTCGAGAGATTACATATTACTATTTTAGAAATTGCTAGATGCCTTAAGCTAGAAAAATCCATTAGTAATACAGTACAGTTAACAGTACGAACCTTACATTGTATTCTGAAGTAGCTGATGATACAGAGAGACTAAAAGAACATTTTCCCCAATCACACACGAAAAAAATATTAGACTCGGATATAGGACATGTAAGAACATTAATAACAACAATAGATGTCCATCGTAGGCATACAAGAAGTATAAAATTTTTGGGCACGCCACTTAAGGTCGTTGCTGGGACACCTGACTACGATGACTTCGAAGATGTGAAATTTAATCAAAGGGAATTGATTCAGGCAGAAAATAGACAAATTCAATACAGGAACACAGGAGAAAATCAATAATTTAACAGATACAGTCAATATTATAATAAAAAATACCAAGGCTAAAATGGTGGACACAGAACGTTTGTACGAGACCTTGCTTGCTAGAAACAGAATTCTTGTCGCGGAGCTTGAAAGCTTGATGTTGTCAATAACTCTTTCAAAAATCGGTATAGTTAATCCACAGATTTTGGATTTTAATGATTTGCTTGGTATAAATAATAAGCACTCTACAAATGTAACTATACAGGATTTAATGGAAGTTGCTAGTATAAGAGTCCTATTAGATGATAAGTTTTTACATTTTTTAATTAAGTATCCAAGACCAGATATGGTTTGCAAGAAAGTAACATTGTACCCTGTTCAACACAACTACACAATTCTCAATTTTAATGGCGAAAACAGCGTGGCAGATTGTGAAAATCAAACGTTACCGATTGGAAACTGTAATGCAACCCCAACAACATCATTCTGCAGGAAGCTGGTACATTCAACATGTGCACAGCAACTCCGTTCGGGTGGTCATGGATATTGCACTTCTCGGCCTTCCCATCTTGAGTCGGTGACAATAGTTGATGAGGGTGTTGTAATTATAAATGATGACACCTTTGCTATAAAAACAAATGATGACGTAGAGACGACCATCACGGGCACATTTCTACTGACTTTCAGTGGAGAAGCAAAAATTATTGAAACCCTATACAGAAATCACAAAAGTATAGTAACAAAATTACCGAGATCACCGATAATTGACCTACTTAAAGTTACAAGTCATGAAAACATACTAAGTCTACCATACCTTCAGAGGTTGTGCTGAAAACTTGCGACATATAGAGGGCCTAAAAAACCAAGTGATTTCTGGTCCTTTGTTGTCTGCTGCTACTCTTCTTGTATTGCTAACTCTGGCATTCTGTTGCTTCAAGTTTCACTATAGGCTTAGAAAAAACCGTCAGCAACGTGCTCTGGAATCTGCGGTTGAGAGATTGAAGAAGTCCGGGGACGTCCTTCACAACTCAGAATTTCAATATGGATGTTGAAATGCATAAAAGTCAACAACCATCTGCGTCAGCTATTTGTTCTACAATTGCAAAAGAATGATAAGAAAATTAAAAACAAAGAAAACACTAGACGCAAACTCAGCGTTTTTTTGGGTACAATGTTGGTTGAAATGAATTATTGTTTTTGAAGCCATGACAGATCATATTTGGAAGTAAAAGAATAAAGTTCATTTTTATATAGTTTTATTTTAATTTCATTTATATTTTAATAAAAACTTTACAAAAAACTTTACTAAACTTGGACCAGTCTATGTGTTTGTCCAATCGTGCTGTGATGACTTCTAATGCCAAATTGATGGTCCGGGATGCACCCATTATCAGCTAAAATTTTGGACAATTTAGTCAGGAGAAGCTTTTCGAAAAGCTTTGAGATTGTAGATAGTAAGCTTATAGGCCTATATGACTCAGTCTTGGTAAGATCTTTGCCCGCCTTTGGAATCATTTTGATCTTGGCAAGTTTCCAGTTATGTGGAAAATACTACATTCTTAAAATAGCATTAAAATTAAATAGCAGGATTCTTATTGCAATATGAGGCAAGTTCATGAGCATTTTGTTACTAATGCCATCAATACCTGGAGCTTTCTTCGGGTTGAGTTCAGCAATTACTTTTTGTACTTCGCGCGTCTTAAACCTTAAGGGACGAGGGGGTAGAATTAGGAGTGAATACAGATTTTAAATGCTCAGAAAATAAGTTACCTTTCTCACTATCGCTTCTTGCCCAGCCTCTGGTCGCAGTACGCAGTAGTGATTTAAGATCAACGGGTCGTTTAAGATTTCTCGTAGCGCGCCATAAAGAGTAATTAGATGCGGACGTTACATCAAGACCTTCTAAATACTTTTCCAGTAGTGCAGTTTTTTCCGACGATAGCAGCTCTTTGAGTCGTTTAGTACATTATTTAAGTCTCTTCTAGCTCTCCTTTTTTCACATACAAGACGTTCAATTTCCGTAAAATAAATTTGGTTAAAGCCGGTCTGCGGATAGGAGGTAGTGGCGTGTTCAATATTTTTTGAATGGAAGCCAGTTGATTCCATTAATCATCTTCACATATGAGTTAGTTAAATCACTCCTTAGTGAGTTGAAAATTGTAACTATTGTTGGAGAGTGATCGGAGGACAGATCTAGAGAGGCCTCTACGTGAATTAAGTCCCTATGAATATTTTTCGTGACGGCAAAATCTATAACATCTGGAATTTTTCTTACGTCAGTAGGCCAGTAAGTAGGCTCCCCACTCGAAATGACATCTAAGCCCATTTTTGAAGTTGTATTGAACAAGGCAAGACGCGATCTCCAGTACGTATGTTTTGCATTGTAGTCACCAGCTGCCACGAAATAAGATCCAATCGAATTGTAGAACTTCTCATACAGATCTTCGGTAACTGACAATCTGGGAGGTGAGTAAATTTATGATATCACGAAATTCGCACAAAAATTTTCTACGAAAATATTCGTTGCTTGCAAATATTCTTCACTAAGGTTGTCAAGGACATAGTGCTTGAGTCTTGACTTAATCAGAATTGCAGATCCACCGCATGCTCTCCCTCTCGGGTCTTTTGTATCATATAAAGTGTAACCATTTATTTTAAATAAGCTTCTTGAGGTCAAATGAGTCTCAGAAACCAATATTATATCAATATTTTTTGCCATGAGGAAGTGCTCAACATAAAAATGAATGTTAGCGAATGCCGTTTGCGTTCCAAAAACATATTTTTAACGTGTTCATGGTTTATTAACTAATGTTTGAAGCAGTGTATTTTGCATTCGCAGCATTTCTTGCATCATACTTGTCATATTTGTAGTAAAGTTGTTTATAGTTAGCACCAGATTCTCAATAGTAGCTTCAAGGCGACTGAAGTTAAAGCTTGAGTTTGAATTCGTTGAATTATTTGGCGGTGGAACATTTTGCGTGGGAATTGAACTAGTCTTAGCAGCATCAGCATACGATACACGTGAAGTAACTGGTTGGCTCATTTGAGCAAAAGTGGCATAGTTCGCGTTTACTGGTTGAGCTGGAGTTAATTTGGCTTTTTGACCCATAGCCTGTATAACGAAAGAATATACAGGGCACCCTCTATAGTTGGCTGTGTGATTACCTCCACAATTACTACATTTTTTTCGGCTTGATCTTTTGGCTTAGTGCAGCTAGCAGTACCATGCAATTCACCGCAGATAACACACACTGTAGGTAACTTGCAGTAAGTTTTCGTATGGCCATATTCTTGCAATTATGGCAGTGTACGGGACCTGAACGCTTACGTGGCTCTTCAACTGTGATTTTTCGATGTAAGAGATACTGTACGCTATAAATTGGATGGGTTTCATTTTTTTCAATTGTATGTCATTCGTCTCTAGTTCAATCCGAAATAGGGGTTGGGGGACCTTTTCTCTATTAATTATGTTGGTAACATTTTTTTACCTTAAATCCTTGGTCGACAAGTGAATATTTTACTTCTTCGGGTTCAACATATGAATCTATGCCCTTTAATACTATCTGTAGGCCTTTAGCACTCTTAAGTTGGTATGTGTAAAAATTTGTTTTATTTTATTTTTTCGAATTCACTAACAATTTTTCGGAAATCTTTTTCATTATATATTTGGATTTTAGTTTCATCAATATTACCTCGTTTAATTGGAATGATGTGAAAAGTATTTTCACCAATGGTCGACAGCAGTTTTTTTTATAAGCGCGTTAGAATTTTTTTCTCTCAGATAAATAGGTGGTGGCTTAAAAGACATTTGCTATGATGTAGAGGGCTTGTCGTCGGTGTCTTGCAATAATGAAAAACGATTTTGACGATTGGTAGATGATGCGCTGTTATCCCTAGATATCTTTGGAGCAGATGAAATTTTTGAAGAATTTGGGCTTCGCCCACGCTTTACCACGGTTATATATCTGTCCATTCCCACTTGTACCTTGGGTTTTGAGCTACTGTTATCTGTAGTGATAACTTGGTTTAGTGATGAATACGAGCTCGATGCTGATGATATCGCAGACTGAAATGAAGAAGTACTAGGCAATGGTAATGTTAACGATTCACTAGTTGGCATTGGACAAAGCGAAGTTGATCGATGACGAAAAAGTGGCTTTTCCATTAGAAAAAGACTTCCATCAGGTTTATTATTCATATTGTTTTCATTAAGAGTTTCAGGACTCACAGTAAAATAAGCATTTCTGCCGTTAGAACTCACTTCAAAATTTTTTTTCTTTGAGGTACTCATACAGAGTATTCCTCAAGGGTACTTTGTTTGTGCTTACGTTTTTTTTTGTTTTTGCTATTTCTTGCTATGTAAAAAATATTAGTAAAGCCAATAAGCTTAGTTATCAAGGTGAATATGTATTACGAATATTTTCTGTATGATTTTTGATTTTGTTGTTTTTTACATTTGTTTCGTATGTATGTATGTAAAAAAAATCCGTTTTAACTTCTCTTCACTATGAAGGTTCCACGAGAACTCGTGCTATCGAATGATGTAAATATTTTGTAAATAAACCGAAAACTGGGATTTTTCAATGCAACATTTCGAAAGTTTTAAGATTTTGATATTGGATCATTATTAACATAGGTTTTTTGTAAATATCTTCGGAACTATATAACCGATTTAAGAGTTTGATATCTCGTTTTGAAAAACATGACAACAGCTTTCAAAAAAAAATAAATAAATAAATATGTATATGTATATGGCATTGGTGGTTCAATATGAAAATTGGATTTTGCCACGCCTCTCCGCCCGCAGGCCGACTTCACAGTGTCACCCGCCTAAATATTTTGAAGATTCCCCGAAAATTCATCAAAATCGGCCCAGCTGTTTTGGAGTCCATACGTTACAAACATGCACACATCCTTTTTTATATATATAGATTTTTTTAACAAAATTCTAATTAATTATTGTCGCTATTTTATTCCTACTTACTTTGTGCCAACCATAAACTTCACGGACTGGAGGTCCTAGGGGATTCAATTTCTCTGAATCCTTAGCATAAGCAGGTTCTTTTTTCATTTTAGAAACTAAAGTTTTAAACTGCTTTAACGAAGTTATCTTCATTTTTCTTTTCTTTTAATTAGAGTCGTTTCAATTTCGACACTTGAAATTGCGACGACAAAAAATAAATATTCCTTTCTCGTTTTATTTTCGTTTCAAATTAGAAAATCCCGTTTCGATTTCGATAAGTGTCGATAACGCCAACGGTGATGCCAAATTGTCGTTTTTGTGCCGTTTTTAAACGACAACGCCAACGGGAATATGACCGATTATTTAAAATCTATCTATAATACTTATACATATTTACTCTCAAATATGTTGTAGACTGCTGGCCAAATTGCATCGTGGTGCGCCGCCTTACTGCTTCGATTTGGATTAATATAGACAGTCCCTGGCAAAATTATTAGACGCTCAGTATTTTTTTTTTAGTAATTATATACATATATCTGTTTTTATGCAATAATGGTATATTTAAACTAAAATATTATTAATTATTAATTATTAATTTCTAATTAAAAGAATTGAGGACTACATATTTGTAGTTATTTTTACCACAGTTAGTAGTTATTTTTATCCAGATAAACTCTATTTAAATATTTCGTAATTTCGTTCGATGACGAGTGCCGCGATTTGCACCCTGTATCAGTCGCGATCGGAATCGAGTCAGGTACGGACGTATTTCTGTGGCTTTTTACAAACAATCACACTCCATAAAGAATCAATAATATTTAAGTTTAAATATATGTAGCATTATTGCATAAAAACACTTAAGAAACATAAAATTACTAAAAGAAATACAGTGCGTCTAAAAATTTGGCCAGGGACTGTAGATAAATTTGTTTTGTAGTTGCTTTCAAGTTTTTCTTTAGTTTGTAGGTTTGGTTTTAAATTTGGTCTATTCTTTTATCTGGTTGATATTTATGTTCTTGCAGATTTTTATTATTATTTGTTGAGATTTTATATAATTTGTTATAAATTTTACCTTTCCAGGTATAACAACTATTTTTTTGATGTTTGGCTAAAATCTTGCCATAAAAGTGGAACTTATAATAGGTGCAGATACAAGTACGCTAAAGCTAAAGGTCCATACCATCCGTTCAATGCGTAGTTGCGTTTTATGCATGTGCCAAAAAGTAGAATCAAAGTAATTGTATGTGGCAAGTTACAGAAAAAAACGCAAAGAACGTGTATACGCATTAGAGACCTGCGTAAACAGTCTTTAAATGTAAATACGTCCTGATTTTTAAATGAATTCACATGGGATGTATTGGTTAACGTGTATATCAGTATTAACAAGCGATGTCGCCAAGACAGCTTGTTTGTAACAAATACTCAAAAGAAGTACTGTTGATTACAGGGTTGTCAGATTTTTTCCGACCTATTTCGCCAAAAAAAGTCGGCAAAAATCAGTTTTATGTAAATTTTCTTAGTATATATTTGATAATAAATTTGTTTTTATATAACACTTTTTTGATATAAATTTTTATAAAATGATCGTATCAATATTTATCAGAAAATCGCCAAAACTAGAAACAAAATCGCCAAAAATTTTTTCTTGTAAATTTTTCTCAACCAAATACAAAACGCATTAATTAATAAAAGAAAAATCATCAAATTAAAACTGTTTTAACTTCTTGCAGACGAGTTTTGGTAGGATTTATTTTTGAAACCACTCCTTCAACAAACTAATTTTCTTGAATAAGAAAAATTTTTAAGTTCAATTTTGTTAAAAAATAGCCATAATAAACGCCAACAACTTTATTTATCGCCAGAAAAATCGCCATGTCGCCAATTACTCTTTGTGGCGCGCTGCTAGAAAGCTTAAAACACCCATTGAGTATGAGCCACCTCTACGCACATCTACCGGAAGTTGGGCAAGAAGCGATACTGAAAAAGGTAAAATATTTGCTGAGCACTTAAAATCCGTTTTTACGCCAAACATATGTACTCGTGTTGCTGATTTGCCGAATGTAGTTGCTCTACCCCCTCAACACATAAAGTTTAAGACGCGTGATTTACAAAAATTAATTGCCGAACTCAACCCGAAGAAAGCTCCGGGTATTGATGGAACTAGTAACCAGATGCTTATGAACTTGCCTCGTATTGCAATGAAAATCCTATTATTCATATTTAATGCCATTTTACGACTGGAGTATTATCCACACAGCTGGAAGCTTGCCAAGGTTAAAATGATTCCAAAGCCGGGCAAAGATCTAAACAAGGCTGAGTCATATTGGCCAATAAGTCTACTATCAACTATGTCAAAGCTTTTCGAAAAACTGCTCAAAACAAAATTGTCCCCAATTCTAATTAGTAGTGGGTGCATACCAGACCATCAATTTAGTTTTAGGAGTGAGCATAGCACCATTGAACAAACTCACAGATTGGTTCAATTTATAAGAAGAACTTTTGAGGAAAAAAAGTATTGTTCTGCGCTCTTTATTGACGTTTCAAAGGCATTTGATAAAGTGTGGCATGAAGGCCTAATTTTAAAATTGAAGACTTACTTACCAATAAACATTTTAAATCTTTTGGAAAGTTACATTATTTTCCGTAAGTTCACTGTTGTGGAAGGAGACTTTACGAGTAGGCCTGAAACTATTTCATCCGGTGTGCCACAGGGGAGCATACTGGGACCAGTTTTATATTTGATTTATACTTGTGATATGCCTGTGAGCAGTAGTATCCATACTTCCACATTTGCCGACGATACAGCCTGCCTTAGTATGCACGAAAACCCTGATGAGGCATCCCGCAAACTCCAGGAACACATTAGCCAGATAGAGCTTTGGTTAAACTTATGGAGAATTAAACTCAATGAACAAAAGTGTGTCCATATAACGTTCACCCTAAGAAGAGATACTTGCTCCCCCATTCGAATTAACAATCAAGTTGTTCCTCAACATTCACATGTGAAATATCTTGGTATACACCTTGATCGACGACTTACATGGAAACACCACATTGACTCTAAGTTAACTCAAATGAAACTTAAATTAACTCAGGTACATTGGCTGATTGGTAGAAATTCAACACTTAGCCTAGACTGCAAACTTTTAATATACAAGTCGCTTTTAAAGCCAATATGGTGTTACGGAATTCAACTATGGGGCACTGCTTCAGCTTCAAATGTAGAGAAAATTCAACGAAGGCAAAATAAAATTTTACGCATGATAACATCGGCTCCATGGTACATCAAAAATTCAAATATACATCGCGATTTGAATATGCCACTAGTGACTGAAGAAATTTTAAAATACGCAGGCAAATATCTAACAAAACTCGAGTCACATCCTAATCCGCTTGCTCGTAATATTTTGAACTTTACTGGACACATCCGCTTAAAAAAGAGAGATACACGGGCTCTAATATTCAACACTCTAGATGATGAAGCTGCTTGAAAATACTTTTTTCCTTTTGTTGCTTATCACTACTTATGTATTATTAATAACTATCAGTAAGCTTATGTCCGACATTGGTCGGGCCTAATAATTTTTTTATAGATTTAAGATTTGAATACTTATTGTTAGTTCATATTTGAAGATACAATAAATAAAAAACATGCATTAAAAAAAATGTCGCCAAATCAAAAATTTAGACGCCAAACAAGTTGAAAAATCGTCACGTTTGGCGAGAAATCGCCATATCTGACAGCCCTGGTTGATTAGTGTATGCTTGTTATTTTTCATATTGTACGTTTGAGTGGGTGTGTAATATGTAGATGGTAAGCTATTATGTGATTAAGCGCATACAACTAATGTTAACGCATGTGTGTGCCTTTGCATGTGCGTAGAAAAATAAAAGATCATACACACATACATGCATGACGTTTGTGCACGCGCTCATGCGTAGAAAGAAGCAAGTATCACAAATTCTTCCGTCACGAAGTGTTTTCTTCTTTACTCTTATACCTACAATACTCAAACAAATTTCTTGCAAACAGTGTTGTTAACGTTTGTTTTATAAGATTTCGCTGTAGTAAAGCATTAAAAATCCCTCATGTCTTGGAAGTTCTTATAAGATGTCTTGTGCAGGACACTAATACGCATAGGATAGATAAAGTAGGTTTACTTTCTACTTTTGTATCCGTCTCTTTTATAGCCACATGTTCGTGTGATGAATTTAAATTTTCTCTCTTTTGCATCAAAAGAACAAAAATACTTGCGCATAAGACGTATTGCATGTAACTTGAATTTAGAATTGGAGAGAATGTACAGAAACGCATACAACGCTTATGCAAAGAACGGATGGTATGGACTTTCAGCTTAACGGAAAAATGGTAAACTACAGTAAAATATGTACAACAGCTGATTGCCATTATTGGCGAAAAAAAATTATACATATGTATATGCATAAGAAAATATATAACTATATACATATGTATATATCAAATCACACTTTCAAAATTTAATCAAACCCGCATAAAAAAATATGTAGCATATATGAATGTATTTATTCTAAGAGATCCATTTATTTTTAATAAATAAGAAGCACAACAATACAAACATATGTGCATATGTATTCAAAATAATATTAAAAAAAAAATAAATTCAGGAGATGCTAAAGAAAAAAATTATAAATTTATCCCATAAACTCAGACTTGCTTCAAGAAAAACTGCTGTGTCTAAAACATGCATGCGAAAACACACTTGACAAGCGAAAATAAAACAATTTTTTATAAAAATGCAGTTGGGTAATGCTAATTTCATGAAAACAAAATCGGCTTTGAAAACCGCATAAAAAAGGTATATATATATGTATATATATATATATATATATATATATATATATATATATATATTTATATAAACTTTTGGGCCTGGCCCACGATGTTGACAAGAAACTTCCTATAGCTTACTTATATTGAAAAAAAGAAAATAAGAAAGTTTGTTTTTGTTTTCAGTATAAGTAAGCTTTAGTAACTTTCTTGTCGGTATCACGGGTCAGGCTTTTAAAGTTTACAAGCTTTTTATCCTCAAGGTGAAAGGTTATTACGATTTACAGAAATAGAGAAAAATCTTAAATCAATATTGGTCACTTACTTTTGTCAAGTAGAATTAAGGCTCAGTTAGCCGACTGTAATGTAATGTAACTGTAACGTAGAAAACAGCTGATTGATATTTTTATATGAAAAGTAGGTTACGCTACGTTACATCTCTATAACCATTTTCATTACTTTTCACATAACAAAATCGATCAGCTGTTTCTTACTGTTACAGTTACATTACATTACAGTCGGCTAACTAAGCCTTTAGTTTATGCCGCGCGTTCAAAGTGGACGATTGTCGGTACTCGTTCTCGGCAGTAAAATCAAATACAAACAAATAAACTCTATCCACACATACTTTAATACTTGTACGATAATAAATGAATGTTTTATAGTTATAACCACACAAGGAAGAGCAATGTCTATGCTCAACGTACAAAATTTCAAAACAAAAACACTCAAGATCAAACCGACATAACGGATAATAAAGGAAAATAAAGAGAGCAACGTTCTTTAAGCTCAACGTATAATAGTGAAAAAAAAAAACACTCGAAGTTTCGGGCAACAAACTATTAATAATAAGCAGAGCAACGTTGATGTTTACGAATAAAATAGGAAGAAGGAAAGGAAAAAAAGTATAGGCACGAAAAAAACACTCAAACTGAAGGTTACAGAAAAAAACGGCGACGTGCTTGAAAAGGTGGTTGAAATAAAAAAAGAGGGAAAAAACAACGTGAACGGTTTTTAAGAAAAAGAACTAGTCAGAAAGAAATAAGTAAGACGAGCACAACACATTTCGAAGTAAATTTTAAAAAAATATAAAACTTAGGAAAAAAGAAGGATAATAAAGATTTTAAGAAAAATGAAAATAAAATTAGAATCTTTAAAAATACCTCAAATTAATGGTCTACTTAAGAACTATAACCTCACAGGCAATGGCTCAAAATATACTAATGCTGTCACAAGCGTTGAATTCCGACGAGGTGGATGAAGATGATCTGGAAACTGAGCCATAAGAATTACCGATCAACGAGCTGAAGCATATGGTGGCAAATTTAACACGCATCGTCAATGGGGGCACAGGCGCTGAGGCAGGGACATCCCGTGGTGGTACACAAACGCCCAACGAGAACGACGATGGCGACAGCCTGCATACGAAATCCATAATTTTACAGCATAGCACGAAAGACATCATAGAAATGCTTCCAGAGTTCGACCCGGTTAAAGGCACAACGTCTCCGGATCAGTTTATCAACATGGTGCAACAAATATAGCGGGGTTACGGCTGGAGCGAAGAGGTGTTACTATTCAGCATCCAGCATAAGCTAAGGAGCATGCCAAAACCTGACTAGACTCGCAGGGAATTTTCAGCATGCTTGGGGAGTTCAAACATGCTTTTGGAAAAGACTTTCCAGACGTCACAAGCGTCGCTGAAATACATGAGCTTATTGGCCGGAAAAGATATTACAATCAGCCCAATTATGAATAGCGATTCCCCGGGAGTTTTTTCCCTTTTCCCATTCCTCCTATTATGAATTAAGATTTCCCCGGGAAAAAACTCCCTGGGAAAAAAGTAGGTATCCTAAATATGAGGGAGAGGGAGAATTTGTTAAGAGTTTTCTCCCCAAACATTTTGAAGGGAACTAATGCAAAAATCTAAAAATCATATTAATAAATGTTGAAAAACAATAGTATAAGCATTTATTTAGAACAAAAAGTTTAAATAAATACCGAATTATTACATTTTCCTTTTGTATTTTTGCATTTTAATCTAAACACTGCGCACATGCACTTCAAAAACATAAACTACTTCTGTATTCAGAACAAATACTAAAACAATCAATTTTGCAGTTCACATAATAGGTAAGATTTATGGAAGATTTATTTCCTTCTAATATTATCAAGACCGATAAGAAAAACTTTATAAAATAAATATACAAATTTCCTTTCTACGCACAGTCCACTGGACCTGACTCAGTTTTCAGCACAAAGTTATTCCGCATGTCTGAATGGATGGATACACTGTTTATTTAATTTTTATTTAACAAAAACAAATATTATATTAACACGAAATCTTATTGACAATGAAAACATCACATTTTAAATAAATTTATATTGCTGAACTATGCGTTAGTGCAGAAAAATATGTAAACATTAAACAGCTGATCCAGATTTTACTCTCTCCCGTATTTGCTTATTCCCCGGCTATTTAGAATAGGAGGATTATTCCCTGGGAACAAATGATAGGGAAGGGAAAAATCTCCCCGGGAATATTCATAACTGGGCTGAATAAATCCTTTGTGGATTGTTATTTTGCAATGTTGGCGGTTGGCAGACGTGGAGGCTTATGTGTTGGGTCTATTGTTTCGTATATAATTAACGGAATAAACCACAACGACGTCATGAGGACATTATCGGCAAGTAATTTCAAAATATGTTATGATTTATTTTGTTCGTTGCAGAAGATGTCAAAGGTTTCTGGTATTACGGGGCGGAAAGGGTACGAACAACAAAATATAAGCAGTCAAGCTGAAGAAAGAGCTAATGTGGTCATGCCTGAAATTATTAAGCAGGTTAGCAGGCTTCATCGACACAAACAGTGATTGCTCACTCATTCGTTTATCAGCGGTACCAAAAGGTATACAATGCGACGCATCTAAAAAAACGATTGCGCGGTTTTGAAGGTGCTATCGTCGAGTCCCTAGAGGTGATAAGGCTCGTAATAAATTTTGGAGAACGAAATGTTAACGTAGAACTGAATATCGTACCAATGAAATGATACTACACCCAGTACTCATAGGACGAGACGTTTTGTGCCACTTCGACATAAACCTAGGACAGGGCCTCTTCGTAATACAACGCAGCGCTGGTAGCAAACTGCCATCGGACGAGTGCAAAAACATTCTGTTAACTATGACAGATGGAAAAGTTGAGCTTAGTGTGAACAAGGCCATAGGAGAAATAAATTATCGTAAAGTGAACTCTGTTGAAGTATTATGAAAATAGTTTCGCTGGAGATGTTACCAATTTAGGCCGCAGTAAGTCAACAGCTATGAAAATCAACGTAACTACCGATGGTCCAATTGCTGGCGAACGCTATCCTGTGCCATTTTCACAGCGAAATACTTTAAGGGGTATCATAGATCACTTACTTCAACACGATATTATTCGACCCAGTAGCTCTTCACATGCAGTACCCTCATTACAGGGTACATACTGAACTCTGTAAAATAAAAGAAACAGTTCCCAATGCCAATAGTGGATGAGCAATTAGCAAAGTTGTCTGGCAACAAATTCTACACCACATTAGACATCAGTTCTCGTTGTACCTTCTTAGTAAATAGTCGATTAGCGGAATTTTTCTTACATACTTACTAAACAAACAAAACATTACACAAAAAAATATTCGTAGTACATATTATTCGTAATAGGTACATACTGACTTTAATAAATAAGCTTTATTGCTTTGCTAATATTTTTACATAGTAGAAATAACAAAAAAAAAACGCAAACCGAACAAATTTTGAAGTGAGCTCTAACGGCAGAAATGCTTATTTTACTGTGAGTTCTGAAACTCTTAATGAAATCAATAAAAATAAAAACTCTGATGATAGTAGTACTGTGAGTTCTGGAGCTCTTAATGAAAACAATAAAGATAAAACATCTGGTGATAGCATTTTTCTAACGGCAAATCCAATTTTCGTCAGCGTTCAACTTCGCTTTGCCCAATGCCAACTAGTGATTTGTTAACATTTGAGTTCCCTGGTACTTCTTCAATTAAGTCAGCGATAGCATGCGCTTCTGGCTCGTGTTAATTACTAAATCAAGTTATCACTTTAGATAACAGTAGTCAAGAATCTAAAGTTCAAGTCGGAATGGACAGATATATTAGTTGTGAAGCGTGGGCGAAGCCCAAATTCTTCAAAAATCTCATCGCTTCCCACGATATCCAGGGATAACGACGCTGCATCAATTAAGCGTAGTAATCGTTTTTCAGTATTGCAGGCTAATAATGACCAACCCGCTGTATATTCGACAAAAACCTCCAAACCACCACCAATATATTTGAGAGAAAAATATTCTAACTTCCTTATTAAAAAATTAGTTTCGGCAATTGGTGAGAACGCATTTTACGTGATGCCAATAAAACGTGGTAACATTGACGAAACTAAAATTCAAATATACGAAGAAAAAGATTTCCGCAAAATAGTAATAGAATTCGAAAAAATAAAGCAAGTTATTATACGTACCAGCTTAAGAGTGCTAAAGATATGCAAATCTTGTTGAAGGGTTCCCGAAGAAGTAAAATATGCACTCATCATACAAGGATTTAATGTAAAAAAAGTTACTAATATAATCAATAGGGAGATAATCTCCCAGCCTCTGTTTCGTGCTAAGCTGGAGCCGAATGATATAAAGTTAAAAAAACGAGACACATCCAATTTATAACCTAAAATACCTCTTATATCGAAAAATCACAGCTGAAGAGCCACATAAGCGATCAGGTCCCGTATATATACATATATATATATATATATATATATATATATATATATATATATATATATATATATATATATATATATATATATATATATTCCTTTATTTATAAAATTTACATTAATTTTGTAAATTATATAAAAAGTTCACGAAGAACATAGGGCGTCGACAAATTCCCTCCATCGTACTCGATCATCAGCTAAACTCTTTGTTTGATTCCAAGTCAGATTACGAGATTTGCATTAATTTTTCATCATTCTTATCCATGTGTTGCGGGGCCATCCAGGATTCCTGTGTCCCTGAGAGTTCCAGTCTAATGCCTGCCTGGAGATTTCTTCAGGTGGCCTTCTTAGTACGTGACCTATCCAAGTCCATTTTCGCCTGCAGATTTCAGAAACAATTGGCTCGCAGTTGGCCGTCATAAGCAGTTGTTCATTTGTTACCCAGTTTGGCCAAAATGTTCGCAAAATTTGTTTTAGGCACTTATTGAAGAATGATTGCAGTTTCCTACGTGAAGACTGTGTTGTACTCTAGGTGCTGCAACCATACAGTAATACGGGTTTGACACTACTGTTGAAGATTTTTAGTTTTGTAGTAGTGGTTATACTATTGGATCTCCATATTCTATACAGGGAATGGAAAGCGGACCTGGCTTTATTAATCATGTTAGTGATATCCGCATTGGAGCCTCCGTCTTTGCAAATTGTGCTGTCGAGATATGAAAAGGAGTCTACATCCTCGATCAGCTGTCCTTGTAGTGTTAAGGGCTCCGTATTGCTGGTGCCAATCCGCATCAGTTTAGTTTTCTTCACGTTTATTTTGAGGCCGACTTTATTGGCATTGATGGATAGGCATTCGATCTTTTGCACTATATCATCGAAGCGATGTGCAAAGAGACATATATCGTCCGCATAGTCAATGTCACTGAGGAACTCACTTAAGTTCCAGCGGATACCCTGCGGAGCTTCGGAATTTGTTTGCTGTAGCACACAGTCCAACAGCAGTATGAATAGTGTGGGGGACAGAAGACACCCTTGCTTTACTCCTGAGTTGAGCTCGAATGGATGACTTTCTTCGCCTTTGTTTTGCACTGCATTTGGCATCTCTGTATAGTTCTTGAATGAGGTGAATTATTTTCGTCGGGATTCCTTTAGTGCTCAGAGCATCCCATAGTACCGGTCTGGATACCATGTCGAAGGCACGTTCGAAATCAACAAATAGTAAATAAAGGCTGCTGTTGTATTCAATGGATTGCTCGATGATAATGCGCGTTGTGTTAATATGATCAACACACGATCTTCCCGGTCGGAATCCAGCTTGTTCTTTCCGTAGGACAGAAATATGTTCAGCCCTATACTTTAATAGATCTGAAGGTATTCCATCGGGCCCGGGCGCTTTTGAATTCTTCAAGTTTGACAGCGCGCGAAGTACTTCAGTAAAAGTAGGTGATGAGGTGAAAATTTCTCTTCTCGGGAGGCGTCTGTTTCGTGCCAGGAGAACTGTGAGCTTTGAACGTTGTCGGGTAGGGAGCACGGTGTAGAGAAGAATTCATGCCAGCATTGTAGTTATTCATTTGTGGAGCTGAGATCATTACCATTTATATCCTTGATGAAGTCAGTAGTCCGTGCCTGTTTACCACTCAGTTGTCTGATAGACTTGTAGACACCACGCATATTACCCACTGCTGATGCTTGTTCTGCGTTTGCAGCAATATTACTGTAGTAGGCTTCTCTTTCGGCGCGTGCCACATATTTGACTTTGGTAGCACTCTGGCGGTATTCGGTCTTTGTATTTTGCTTGATACTGTCCATTTTAGCCCGATTGATTTTATTTTTAAGACTTTTACGAACTGCTATTTCCTGCAACGTAGCATCGGTTATCCACGGTTTGTGGTTACGTTTCCGAGTGCCAAGAACTTGAGTTGCGCTTTGGTGACATGCGTTTTCTATAGCGGACCAAGAGTGTTCTACATGGGGCGGGTTAAGATGTTGTGCGACAGCGTGCTTCTATTGGTTTGCTATGTGTATGTTTTGCAGTTTATATGTGTTATATTTGGGCTGCTTCTTTTTAGAGTGAGTCGCAGCAGGATGGAGTTTAAAGCTGCCTGCAAGAAGATGGTGGTCGCTATCGACGTCAGCACCGCGTCGTGTCTTAACATCTAGGAGACATCCGAGAAATGACTTACTGATCATAATATGGTCTATTTGGCTATGTGTGCGACCATCTGGAGATCTGGATATTTTATATATCTAGCCGGTCCCAAGCCCGGATAAAGGAGGAGGGGAAAACAACCAAGCCCAATTGGCAACAGTGTAATGCAACAGTGTACTCAGCGTTTCAGGAAGTAGGAGTGTCTGTAACCCTCTGAAACGTCGGCTTCACTATGGTCCCTCGCTATCACCGAAGCAGGTTGAGCTTTAGGCTTATAACCCAATCTTGTAAAAAAAAACACCATTACTGAAACGTCTACAAATGAAAATTAAACAACAACTAACCCCCCTTTAAACAACGGATAATGATTGGAACCTGGAATGTGCGAACTCTCTCCGAACCGTCAAGACTCAACCAAGTCTGCAACGAGATGATAACCTACAACATAGGCCTAAGTAAGATGGCTGAAAAGTGGTATTACCGACATGACATCAGGTCATAAATTCCTGAATGCAGGCAACCCTAACCTGAAAATAAACGGTGTTGGTATCCTACTTTCTCCAAAAGCAAAAAGGGCTCTTATCCAACACACGGCTATATCTGAACGCCTAATTTCCGCACGTTTTCGGTCTAAATTTCGCAACTTCACAGTTCTGCAGTGCTCTTCCTCTCGACCCAGATGACGATGAAACAAAAAATAACTTCTATGAGTTATTAGAATCCGCAATGTGTTCAATCCCTAGGGGTGACATCAAAATTCTGATCGACGACTTCAACGCAAAAGTTGGTAACAACAGCAACCTTAAATCCGTTATGGGCTCGCATGACCTAGGTACAGTAAGAAATGATAACGGAGACAGACTGATCGACCTGTGTGCCAGACACCACATGTTCATCGGCGGTACAAAATTCATACACAAAAACATTCACAGATCAGGTCCCGTAAGTGCCATAATTACCAAGAATATGGTCACATAAAAACTTACTGCAAATTACCTACACTTTGTGTTATCTGCGGTGAATTCCACGGTACTGCTAGTTGTACTAAATCAAATGATCAAGCAGAAAAAAAGCAGTAATTGCTGAGGTAACCATACCGCTAACTACAGAGGATGTCCTGTGTACTCTTTCGTCAAGCCGGCTGTGGTGCAAAATCTAAATTAGTTCCAGTTCCAAATGAAGCAAACGATTCCTTCGCCACTTCTGCGCAAATGAGCCAACCAGTTACTTTCCATGTATCGTATGCAGATACTGCTAAGGCTAGTTCTATTCCCACACAAAATGTTTCACGTTAAATAATTCAACACATACAAATTCAAGCTTCAATTTTAATCGCCTTGATGCTACTATTGATAATCTGTTGCAAACTATAAATAATTTTACAACAAATATGACTAACATGATGCAAGAAATGCTACGAATGCAGAATACACTGCTTCAAGCACCAATTAACAAGCCATGAATACGTTAAAAATATGTTTCTGGAACGCAAACGGCATTCGCCAACATAAAAATGAACTTGAGCACTTCCTCACGGATAAAAATATTGATGTAATGCTAGTCTCTGAGACTCATTTGACTTCGAGAAGCATTTTTAAAATTTATGGCTACACCTTATACGATTCAAAGGACCCGAGAGGAAGACCACGCGGTGGATCAGCGATTCTAATAAAGTCAAGACTCAAGCACTATATTCTTGACAACATTTGTGAATAACACCTTCAAGCAACAAATATTGGCATTGAAAGTTTTGGTACAAACTTCGTGATATCAGCAATTTACTCCCCTCCCAGATTTTCAATCATTGAAGATCAATACGAAAATTTCTACAAAGCTCCTGGACCTCGTTTTGTAGCACCTCGCAACTGCAGTGCAAAACATACGTTCTGGGGTTCGCGTCTTATTACCCCCAGAGGTCTAGCATTGTTCAACACTATTTTAAAAATGGGCTTGGATGTCATTTCGAGTGGGGAGCCCACTTATTGGCCTACTGGCATACAAAAAATTCCGGATGTTATAGATTTTGGCGTCATAAAATATACCTCTAGGGATTTAATTCAGGTTCAAGCTTCTCTTGATCTCTCGTCCGATCACACGCCAACGATCATTACAATTTTTAGCCCATTAAGAAGTCACTTACCTGACCCATATGTGAAGATGATCAATCGTGTTAATTGACTGGGGTTCAAAAAATATCTCAGTAGTCATTGCACGAAAAATATTACGCTAAGAACATTCAATGATATTGAATCCAGCATTGCCAATCTTAACAAAAATATTAAACAGGCTGCTGAACATGCCACTACCTCCCATCCGCAGACAGGTTTTAATAGAATTTATTCTACAGACATTGACTACAGACATTGAAAGTCTCGTACGTGAAAAAAGAATAGCTAGAAGGGAATGGCCACAGCACAGATCAGCCCAAAATAAAATCAGATTTAAAGAGTGCACTAAACGACTCCAAGAGTTTATTGCATCTGAAAAAACTGCATCTCTTAAAAATTATCTGCAAAGTCTTGATGTCATACCAGCATTTAATTACTCCTTGTGGCACGCTGGTAGAAAGCTTAAAACACCCGTTGAGTATAAGCCACCTCTACGCACACCTACCGGAGGTTGGGCAAGAAGCAATACTGAAAAAGGTAACATATTTGCTGAGCACTTAAAATCCGTTTTTACGCCAAACATATGTACTTGTGTTGCTGATTTGCCGAGTATGGTCGCTCTACCCCCTCAACACATTAAGTTTAAGACGCGTGATTTACAAAAATTAATTGCCGAACTCGACCTGAAGAAAGCTCCGGGTATTGATAGAATTAGTAACCAGGTGCTGATGAAGTTGCCTCGTATTGCAGTGAGAATCCTGTTATTAATTTTTAATGCCATTTTACGACTGGAGTATTATCCACTAAGCTGGAAGCTTGCCAAGGTTAAAATGATTCCAAAGCCGGGCAAAGATCTAACCAAGGCTGAGTCATATAGGCCAAAAAGTCTACTATCAACAATGTCAAAGCTTTTCGAAAAACTGCTCAAAACAAAATTGTCCCCAATTCTAATTAGTAGTGGGTGCATACCAGACCATCAATTTGGTTTTAGAAGTCAGCATAGCACTGCTATCGTTAGTAAATAAATTCGCCATTCCTGTAACAAAGACAAACTTCTCACCTGTATCCTTAGTAGCAGACTTCGAACAATGGGTTCAGAAAATTAAGAATGAAAATGAAAAAGACAGACTAAGAACCAAAATGTCCAATAGAATATCAAATTTTAGACGAAATTCAAGAAACAACGAAAAAGAATAATGTATACTAGATATATATGAAAAAACAGAACAAATAATAAAAGAAAATAGAAATTGAATCATGATTACCACAACTGACAAAGGAAACAAGACAGTGGTTATGTATAAGAATGAATATAGAAATAAAATGGGGAAACTACTACATGAAAAATCAACTTACAAAGTTATCAGGAAAGATTCCACAGCACAACTACAAAAAACAAATAACAATATAATAACAGAACTTCTGAAAGAGAAACACATAACAAAGGTGGAGAAAATGAGAATGACATCAGATGCAGCTGCAGCACCGGAACTTTATGGTTTTGCCAAAAATCCATAAAGAAAATATGCTACTGAGACTAATTTCATCGTCTTTGAAAGTACCGTGTTACTACCTATCAAAATACATTGGGGACATATTAAAAAATATAATTTCTCAAAATTACAATATCAAGAACTCAATGCAACTAAAAGATAAAATCTGTGATATTATTTTAGATGAGAATGACATTATTGTATCTTTTGACGCGGTATCGCTATTAAAAATATACCTACACAAGTAGTAGTGAAATCCCACTCCTGTGGCAATTAAAATTGTTAAATTGTTGCTGAAATTGTTAAATTTGGGTAATTAAAATTTGAAAATTGTTAAATTCTTGGAAATTTGTGTTTTCGGCGGCGCTTTGATGTTTTTTGTTTACATTAGGAGTTTTTGTTTACATTAAGTGTATGTCTGTCTGTCCGTCTGTCGGTCTGTCTGCCTGACCGTGGATGTTTGTGTGTGGAATATTTTGTGTGAATGTATTAAGGCGGTTCATAGTTTGGCGGTTTTTATGTGTGTATATACAGACGAGGAAAATCATGAAAATGATTTTTTCTAATACCAATGGTGAAATAGTGATTATTAATTTTTCCTAATGTCTACGGCAAAACATGTTTATTAATTTTTCCTAATGCCGACGGCAAAACATGAATATAATTTTTTCAAATGCCGACGGGAAAATGATTTTTCCTAATGACGACGGGAAAACATGATTATTATTTTTTTTCCTAATGCCTACGGCATGCATGATAATTTTTCCTAATGCCTACGGCAATGCATGATAATTTTTTCAAATGCCGACGGCAATACATGATTATTTTTTTTCCTAATGCCGACGGCAATACATACTTATTTTTCCTAATGCCTACGGCAATACATAATTATTTTCAAATGCCGACGGCAATACATGATAATTTTTCCTAATGCCTACGTCAATGCATGATAATTGTTCCTAATGCCGAAGGCAAAACATGATAATTATTTTTTTCAAATGCCGACGGCAAAACATGATTATTATTTTTTTCCTAATGCCGACGGCAAAACGTGAAAGTTATTTTTTCTAATGCTAATGTAGGTGTTGCTAGACTGTCTGTAGGAGTTTAAGGCTGATCGTGATTTGAGGTGGGTGAGGATGTTATTGAGGTAAATTGGTTATGTGTATGTATGTATGTATGGCCAGGGGAATTTGTGTATGCATATCTGGGGGAGAATTTAAGGCTAGTCGTGATTTGTGAAAGGTGGGGTGTTGTTGAAATTTTCTTGGATATTTCTTATATGAATTCTGCTATGTGTGTGTATTTGCGCTGATATTTATATGTAGGTGGAAATAAATTGTTTTCAGTATCGACATTTGGTACTATAAAATAATATCATATGTCTGGACTTCCCTAATCCTAGTATGCTTTTATACTTACTATTGCTTTATATTTTCTCGTGCTTAAATTTGTCTCGCGTTGAAGTCGGTCTGTGTGAAATTTGTTTATATTACAGATTTTGTTTATTTAACTACATTCGTCTTCTTTGACTGAAAGAGTTTTCTACACACAGAGAAAACCCAACTTGAAATCAGTAAGAATCATGCTGAATTAATAAGAACCATTAGCGAAGGTTTAGTCATATTGAAATTTCTTATTTCAATATGGACAAAATATTAATTTACAGTATCCATTTAACTCATTAACTCATTAGTTTGTATATATCTCAATATACATTTTCTATTATATTAAAAATTATTGAATTAATGTGATGAATTCTTATTTTTAAGCTGCAGATTTTCCCTGAGTGTATGGATTGTTTATATTTGCATTGTGCTTTAACTAAACGACGCTTCATATATTTTCATGATGTAGATCTAATAAATACTTAAGCATTGATAAGAAATTTGATATGTATACATACATATCTACAAATTGATTTTATGTATGTATGTATGTATGTACATACAAATAAGTGTTTATTTCAATCTTTGAATACATTTTTTTTTGTCATTGATGTCTTTTGTTCTTCTTGTTGTTGGTGTTGTTGTTGTAAATATTCGTCTGTGTATAGATGCGATATATTCAGTTTTTTTTTCTGCGTTTACTTAAAAGTTTGTGAGGATTTTCTGTTTTTAAGTAAAACTGAATTCCTGAAGATACATACTCTATAGTAATAGCAACTTTAATAGAAATATTTCTTATACTTAATTTACAGTTTTTTAAAGTATAGGGTATAAAATTTTTTCTAGCTATAGCCTTCTACATTTAATTTGGAAAACTTGCTTTGCTTTTTAAAAATGTATAAACATTTTTAAATGAAACTGATCCGGCACTCCAGCTTAGGTACTGATAGCTTTTTTTTTTTTGCTGTTAGTTAACTTACTTATTTTTTATTTTTTATTGATAAACATTGGAAATCAAAAGGGAGTTTTATATTGTAATTATTATTTTCATAATTGTTGAAAACAATCGCTGCTTTTTGTTTGTTTTTTGCGATGAAATCATTTGAATTACTTTTGCAACTTTACGCGTTTATAAAAATTATGTTATTTTCTATATTTCTTAATTTATAAGACTTTTAGACTTTGTCCTTTAGGGGTTATATATTCTATTATACGATTATGAATAAGAATGCAGTAAGCTGATGTATTTGCTTACTGCTTCAAATTAAAATTTTATTAAATTGAATAAAAGGAGTTTTTTTCTTAAACTCTGATGCAGTTAGAAGCGCTGGAGATTCTTTTATATAACAGCTTTTTTGAAATTTTTGATACATAGTATAATATAGAATTGGATAACATTTATTTTTAATTTAAGAAGTACGGATATGAGAGTAAATTTAAATGTACTTTTAAATTAGTTAAATCATAATGAACAAACATATTTTCTTCTTTAATAGCGATCAACAGAAAACGAACTCGTTTTCATATAATTTAGGTATACCCTATCGACGGCTCCTCTAGGATACAAGATGACTTTGTATGACGAAATTTCTGTTGCTTTATACTGATAATATGTTTACATTAATAAGATACATATACATATGTTTATTTTATGAACGGTGAGCACCTATGGCTTTTATTTAATGTTCTATATGACTTTTTTTTCATTTTATTAAAGTTCAGCGTATTGTATATATATTTCTGAAATGTTTAAGTGTGTTTTGTGTGCCCATCGGGCAGAGTGTACGTATTAGTTGGTCAGTCAGTCTCTATTTTTATTTATTTTTTTTTTCTTCTAATGTGCCACTCCTTTTTCAGATGATGATTCATCGAACGATAGTTCAAAAATAAATCATAGTTCCCTTATATCAAATTATATTCGTGCAACAATAGTTGACCTGTCAAATTGCGAAAAAAAGCTATGATTGGCTTGCTAGAAAGTCCTAATGGACTTAAATTTGAGAACATTTATTTATACTCAAAATCTTTATATCACCCCAGATATAAATATCTGAAGAAATTAATTTCATCAATTAAAATAATAATATATTACAAAATTTACCGATAGTGAATCTGTTATTTCAGTCCAAAGTAATTCCAATATGATATTTAACGATGATGCGTATGGGAAGCATATTTTTGTATGGGGAGAGATAAGAATGTTGATTCATTCTACTTATGTAAAACTTACACCAGAATCACCAAACATTTAATAAGAGATCATCATAACGTATATTTAATGTTTAAGTTAGGTGAGAAAAATAAAAAGCATGTTGAAAGGATAAATATGGATTTTTGATTATAAGCAAAGATAGTGAATTAAACGATGATCGTTTTAGAAAATAATTTTACTAGATAAAACTTTACTTTTTCGTATTTCATCTGACTTTAAACTTCATGTATATAAATGTTATAAATGGCTACCTACTTGTACACTGATAACTAAATCTGACTCAGATATCTTGAAATGAAAATCTAAACAGCTCCTGATAGCCTGATCTGTTACCTGATAAGCTGATCTAAAAATCAGATCAGCTCCTGATAAGCTGATCTGAAAACCAGACCAGCTCCTGATAAGCTGATCTGATAACCAGACCAGCTCCTGATAAGCTGATCTGAAAACCAGACCAGCTCCTGATAAGCTGATCTGAAAACCAGACCAGGTCCTGATAAGCTGATCTGAAAACCAGACCAGGTCCTAAAAAGCTGATCTGAAAACCAGACCAGGTCCTGATAAGCTGATCTTAAAACCAGACCAGGTCCTGAAAAGCTGATCTGAAAACCAGACCAGCTCCTGAAAAGCTGATATGATTGCTGATACCTGTTATTTGCCCTGGATGAGAAAATTTTAAAACAGTTGGTGTTGACAAGAAATGTGTTGAAGAAAAAGCTTCGTAGTATAAAAACTGGTGAAATAGATACAAGTGAACAACTAAAAGATACATTTAAACCTATAGCAGAAGAATTCATAAATAGTTCTAAAAATATTAAAAGAATTCTTATGAAAGAAGAAAGTAAAATCAAGACAGAAGTTGAAAATATACAAGTTTAAAGCCTGAGAAGCCTTCACTCAAGATATAGACAAGTACCCCAAAAGAAACTAGTAGAAGGAACAATATTTGATAATACCATCATATTTAATGATGCTAATACTGAGAATGATGATGACGATGATTTTACTCATAGACTTCCAATTCTGAAGACATTTATACTGACTTATCAGTATTGGAAGGCATAAATGAATTAGATACAAACTATTGTTGATAGTTACATTAAACTGAATGAAGATAAAATACAAGACAAATTAATAATATAGCTTAAAGCATTAATATTCAAGAATATATTTAAATGCAAATTGAGGAACTACAACGTGAAATAAAATTAGAGAAAGAAGACAGTTATAAAATTGAAAAAGCAATTCTAAAAAGTAAATAATTAAAAACAAATTGAAGAGTTTACGGTTAAATATATAGATTAGAAAATTAACTACATGTTAGTATAAATAGCTGAAAGTGCAAGATGTAGATCACAACACTTTCGAAAAAATCTGTGAAACAATTCAATGTCTTTAAAAAGGAATTTAGTTAACGAAGTCCATATTAAATTTCAACAACTGTTTGTGCTTGTAGAGATGTAATGACAGGAATATATGATGTTTTATGGAGCTAAGTTAGGTGAAATGTAGAACTATTCTACAGAAAATAGAAATTGTTGATTTTTGAAGACTGTAATTGACACATTCTCAAAGTACAGCTGAAAATAAAAGCTGCACTCTAAAAACCAAGGCAATGGAAAATATTTTTGAAGTGGTACGGGTACCAAAAAACTTACAAACAGATGATTCTAAAGAATTTTTTAATAAATACTTGGGAAAACTCATACATAAATAGAAGATTAAACATTACTTAATATGAAAGCATCAATATTAGAATGATTTAATAGATCATTGAAAGGTATGATGTGAAAAGAATTAGCTTTAATGGTTCATATAAGTGGATTGGTATGTATAAAGATTTACTCAATGCATGCAATAGAAAAGTTCATCGTACCATTAAAATGTCTCCTATTAAAGTCAACTCAACAAATGAGGAAAAGCTACTTAATATAGTATAAAGTAATTTGAAGAGTGAATGTTGAATTTAATAAAAATAAAATTAAAACGAAAAATCTAGTTTGTGTTGTTTTTTGTAGGATTGATTAGGAATGATGGGTCTTAAGAAAGATAATTAACTAAATGTAGTGGAATTCTCTAAACTTGTTGGTCTGAATGAAATATTGCTAAAACTTCAGTGTTTAAAATGAACTATAACATAGTGCAATATTCAGCAGCACATCATATTATCACTTTTTATAAAGTTGTATGTATATTTTCCCATCAAAAGCGCTAGCACGCAAAATTTTACAATATGAAAATGGGATTATTATAGAAGATCTTCACTCTATTTATTTCTTTAGCTATCAGATCTTTAGAAAATATAGATAAACTACGGAAATTGGACTTTGATATCCAATCTTTAAGAATGTACATGTGTATGAATAAGTATCAAACAAACTTAGTGAATGAATATACGCTTCAACTAGAATCATGCTGAAGCATGCATAAATTTTAAAATGTACAGTAAACAGATCTGACTTTATATCTGTATCTGTATGAGTATTACATAAATTTATAGAAAAAAAATGAAAGCATGCCGAAGCATGTATAATTAAAAAAAAAATAAAAAAAAAAAAAAATTCTCACGTCATACAATTTTGTAAGCAAAGAAATTTTATGATTTTGTGGTCAATGAAATACATACATATGTATCTACTTTACAAAAATTCAAAAGAGCGAACTGGTAAATTCTAATAGTAAAGATTTTTAATTGTAACACTACTACATCTCGGACTCTTACGTCACTATCGATAGAAGCATGCTAAGGCATGCATACTAGCAAAATATATAAAGCTGTTAGAAGGTGATGAGACAGCAATTGTATCTGGATCAACCCAACTCATGAATGTATTGTATACGGAGATGATTGATGGTGATGATGACGTTTTTTAAGTGAATAATCATTACATATGAATGCGACAGTGATTGACCCCTCAAACCTCATGTAGAAATACTTGAGGGGAAAAATTCTCTCAAAACATAGATATTTCATTGTTTCTAACACTTTATGAATACACCAACGGTGAATTACTGGTAGAGGTAACTGAGTTATTTGAGATCGATTTGATACAATAGTTGTATATTAAACATGCATTTCTTTGTATCTAAACTAATTTCTACATACCTAATGTATATACCCACCAAAAAATTAGACAAAAATTCTCTATTCCAAGTAGTAAAATCTGAAAAAGGAGTGGCACATTAGAAGAAAAAAAAATAAATAAAAATAGAGACTGACTGACCAACTAATACGTACACTCTGCCCGATGGGCACACAAAACACACTTAAACATTTCAGAAATATATATACAATACGCTGAACTTTAATAAAATGAAAAAAAAGTCATATAGAACATTAAATAAAAGCCATAGGTGCTCACCGTTCATAAAATAAACATATGTATATGTATCTTATTAATGTAAACATATTATCAGTATAAAGCAACAGAAATTTCGTCATACAAAGTCATCTTGTATCCTAGAGGAGCCGTCGATAGGGTATACCTAAATTATATGAAAACGAGTTCGTTTTCTGTTGATCGCTATTAAAGAAGAAAATATGTTTGTTCATTATGATTTAACTAATTTAAAAGTACATTTAAATTTACTCTCATATCCGTACTTCTTAAATTAAAAATAAATGTTATCCAATTCTATATTATACTATGTATCAAAAATTTCAAAAAAGCTGTTATATAAAAGAATCTCCAGCGCTTCTAACTGCATCAGAGTTTAAGAAAAAAAACTCCTTTTATTCAATTTAATAAAATTTTAATTTGAAGCAGTAAGCAAATACATCAGCTTACTGCATTCTTATTCATAATCGTATAATAGAATATATAACCCCTAAAGGACAAAGTCTAAAAGTCTTATAAATTAAGAAATATAGAAAATAACATAATTTTTATAAACGCGTAAAGTTGCAAAAGTAATTCAAATGATTTCATCGCAAAAAACAAACAAAAAGCAGCGATTGTTTTCAACAATTATGAAAATAATAATTACAATATAAAACTCCCTTTTGATTTCCAATGTTTATCAATAAAAAATAAAAAATAAGTAAGTTAACTAACAGCAAAAAAAAAAAAGCTATCAGTACCTAAGCTGGAGTGCCGGATCAGTTTCATTTAAAAATGTTTATACATTTTTAAAAAGCAAAGCAAGTTTTCCAAAATAAATGTAGAAGGCTATAGCTAGAAAAAATTTTATACCCTATACTTTAAAAAACTGTAAATTAAGTATAAGAAATATTTCTATTAAAGTTGCTATTACTATAGAGTATGTATCTTCAGGAATTCAGTTTTACTTAAAAACAGAAAATCCTCACAAACTTTTAAGTAAACGCAGAAAAAAAAACTGAATATATCGCATCTATACACAGACGAATATTTACAACAACAACACCAACAACAAGAAGAACAAAAGACATCAATGACAAAAAAAATGTATTCAAAGATTGAAATAAACACTTATTTGTATGTACATACATACATACATACATAAAATCAATTTGTAGATATGTATGTATACATATCAAATTTCTTATCAATGCTTAAGTATTTATTAGATCTACATCATGAAAATATATGAATCGTCGTTTAGTTAAAGCACAATGCAAATATAAACAATCCATACACTCAGGGAAAATCTGCAGCTTAAAAATAAGAATTCATCACATTAATTCAATAATTTTTAATATAATAGAAAATGTATATTGAGATATATACAAACTAATGAGTTAATGAGTTAAATGGATACTGTAAATTAATATTTTGTCCATATTGAAATAAGAAATTTCAATATGACTATACCTTCGCTAATGGTTCTTATTAATTCAGCATGATTCTTACTGATTTCAAGTTGGGTTTTCTCTGTGTGTAGAAAACTCTTTCAGTCAAAGAAGACGAATGTAGTTAAATAAACAAAATCTGTAATATAAACAAATTTCACACAGACCGACTTCAACGCGAGACAAATTTAAGCACGAGAAAATATAAAGCAATAGTAAGTATAAAAGCATACTAGGATTAGGGAAGTCCAGACATATGATATTATTTTATAGTACCAAATGTCGATACTGAAAACAATTTATTTCCACCTACATATAAATATCAGCGCAAATACACACACATAGCAGAATTCATATAAGAAATATCCAAGAAAATTTCAACAACACCCCACCTTTCACAAATCACGACTAGCCTTAAATTCTCCCCCAGATATGCATACACAAATTCCCCTGGCCATACATACATACATACACATAACCAATTTACCTCAATAACATCCTCACCCACCTCAAATCACGATCAGCCTTAAACTCCTACAGACAGTCTAGCAACACCTACATTAGCATTAGAAAAAATAACTTTCACGTTTTGCCGTCGGCATTAGGAAAAAAATAATAATCATGTTTTGCCGTCGGCATTTGAAAAAAATAATTATCATGTTTTGCCTTCGGCATTAGGAACAATTATCATGCATTGACGTAGGCATTAGGAAAAATTATCATGTATTGCCGTCGGCATTTGAAAATAATTATGTATTGCCGTAGGCATTAGGAAAAATAAGTATGTATTGCCGTCGGCATTAGGAAAAAAAATAATCATGTATTGCCGTCGGCATTTGAAAAAATTATCATGCATTGCCGTAGGCATTAGGAAAAATTATCATGCATGCCGTAGGCATTAGGAAAAAAAATAATAATCATGTTTTCCCGTCGTCATTAGGAAAAATCATTTTCCCGTCGGCATTTGAAAAAATTATATTCATGTTTTGCCGTCGGCATTAGGAAAAATTAATAAACATGTTTTGCCGTAGACATTAGGAAAAATTAATAATCACTATTTCACCATTGGTATTAGAAAAAATCATTTTCATGATTTTCCTCGTCTGTATATACACACATAAAAACCGCCAAACTATGAACCGCCTTAATACATTCACACAAAATATTCCACACACAAACATCCACGGTCAGGCAGACAGACCGACAGACGGACAGACAGACATACACTTAATGTAAACAAAAACTCCTAATGTAAACAAAAAACATCAAAGCGCCGCCGAAAACACAAATTTCCAAGAATTTAACAATTTTCAAATTTTAATTACCCAAATTTAACAATTTCAGCAACAATTTAACAATTTTAATTGCCACAGGAGTGGGATTTCACTACTACTTACACACTTAGCCATTAAGAATATACTTGACAAATGGGGAACCCTTAAGGAACACACTACTATTAGTAAGAGACAATTTCTAAAAATACTCCAATTCTGCATAACGGATAACAACTATTTTACATACGACGGACAATATTACCATCAAATATGTGGTATGCCAATGGGAAATCCATTATCCCCGACGATAGCAGATATTGTTTTGGATACACTGTTGGACTACGTTATTGAATAATTGAATACTAAAAACGTAAACATAAAATTTATATCTAAATACGTTGACGATTTATTTGTGGTTATAAAGAAAAACGACTTGGAAATCATATTGAAAACATTAAATTCATATCACAAGAATCTGCAATTTACAGTTGAAGTTGAAGAAAATGATGAAATGCCTTATTTAGACATGAAAATAATAAAAGACAGTAATAGATTAATAACAAACTGATATGCCAAGAAAACTGCATCTGGAAGATTAATTAATTACCACTCTCCCCAGCCGATGAACACGAAAATAAACACGGCAATGAATCTCATTTCCAAAATTCTCAACATTAGTGACAAACGATTTAGAAATAGCAACATCAGCAAAATTAGAAATATAATGACAAAAAACAACTTCCCAACATACATGACGAACAACTTAATAAAGAAATGCTTAAGTAACAAAAGACAAACTGGTAACACTACTAATAAAGAAGTAGAAAAAATGTTTACAGTGTACCATGTGTTCCAAAGTTGACTGAAAACAAAACATTAAAGCATATGGTAAATGATGCAACAACAATAGTCACACACAGATCGAACAAAACACTGAGACATCTATTTACGCGGGAAAGCACAAAATTGGACAAACTAGAAACAGACAACGTTGTATACGAGATCACTTGTCAAGGGAATGAAGTGGAAAGGTGTAACAAAGTATATGTAGGAACAACAAAACGGAAATTCGGGACTAGAATATCAGAACATGAAGCAGATATAAATAAAGGAAAGGAGACAACAGCTCTAGCCCAACATGCGAAAGAAACGAAACATAAAATAGATTTTAAAGGAGTGAAAATATTAGACAGAGAAAAGAAAACGAACTAAAGGTATACACTAGAAAGCCTACGGATACAACAACGCATAAAGAAATCTATAAATACCAAAGAAGACAAAGACAACACCAAACTACAATATTCCATTGCAATAACCTGAAAAGTAAAGTTCTGTGATATTAGTTTTTAAGATCGACTGTGATATTTTCTTTTATTTATTATTATTTAAATTATACACTTAATTGTCCGTGATGTCCAGTTTTTTATAATTTATTTAGTAATGTAACTGAAGAATCGTGAGTACAACATAAAAACTAATATAACACACAAAAACTATAAATAACAAACATTTTGTAATTTGTTGATAGAACTTAATAATAAAAACTTCTCCTGAAGACGTCGGAAAAAAGCTGACGAAACGTTGAGGAAAAAGATGAAATAGATTTGTTTTATTTGCATCTTAATAATTAAGAAAACTGACCAAAAATAGCCTACGTAAAAAATAAAAATATTCACTAACGAAATTGGTTATAAAATATAAACAAAATAAAATGTTATTTGATATATTTAAAGTAATAAATTATTTTCCCATAAATGTTGAAGTGCGCCACATACAATAACAATAAACGGTATGTTTACTAAACACATGCAGAACACATGTATTGCACTGGAATTTCTACGATGACCAGCGGCTCACAACAAATTGTATGAACACATATGATACCTCCAATTGCCCGTAAAACAATGCCTACTACAAAGCATTGTTGTTATGAATATGTACATTTGCTAAAAGCTTTTTTTAATAGGTTTTCATTACAAAATAAGCTTTCAGAAAATTGTAGTACGATGAATGACAACAATTCACATATTCCATTTGCACTGGAAACTTATACCCATTTTAGACACGCAAAGTTTATTGTGCAAAGTCTTAAATAAGCTAGGAGAAAAACACTCAGCTGATTTAAGACTTTGCAAAGTAAACTTTGCGTGTCTAAACGGGGTATTAGTATATAAAGCTGAAATCTACATCAACTGACACCACTCACAAGGGTTGGCAAAATTGGTACAATTGTACTTTTTTGGTACTATTCAAACTCGGAAAATACAATAGTACACCAATGGTTTAGTACATTTAAGGAATATCCCCAGTTTTACTTCGCAGTTATTTTCAACACACTTCTGAGCAATGAAATTAATGTTTTTCACTTGAAAACAGTATTGTGAAAGTAAAGCGCAATGAGAAAAATAAAAAATGTGAACTCGTCTATTTCCACACTATTTCTCTTTTAAATATTTTCAAAAGCTGAGTAAACGAGATACTTGTAGGAAATTTATACACAGTATGAATAACGATATAAGGATTAAATCTGCATCATTAACTCGAAGCCATAAGCTTTAACATCCGAACTTACTAGCAAATTTATGAAAACGATTCTGTAGCCAGAACAAAGGCGATTATTTTAATAAAAATAAATAGAAATAATTTGAACTAAAACTTTTTTTAGTACAATTAAGGTAAAAAAGTACAATATTTTTAAGTTGTTGGTACAATTTTAAGATTCTTAATGTCATCCCTGTCACTAACAGTGCACCAAACACAAAAACGCTAGTGATGAAGGTTTGGCGGTCCTTGAAAACAGCTAGTTGTTCCGTTCTGCTAGTGGTAGTAATAATATTTACAATTAACTTTGGTTTTACTTGTTCCTTAAAAACTATCACATGTAATTTGGCTAACAGAGTTATACGAACTTTATGGCAATTTTTCAAGTTGGTAATTAAATTAATTATTTTTAAGTACTAAATAAATACGAAATTGTGCATAATTTAATAATAATTAAATGCCCAACCTTATTTAAGTTTTATGAGCGCACTATACTTATGTCGTATTGAAAACATCATGTGGTCGTATTTGGAAGAATTTCGTTTAATTTTCATAAATATATAACATATAAAGTTCATAGTTTCATATCATGGAATAAATAAATAGAAAAATGTATTCTGATGCTCCTTTGGTTTCATAAAATGTGTTTTTATGCAATTTTAATTTTCTACATGCTGATAACCTAACTTTTTTTATGTTAAACAGCTTTTCTTTGGAAATCTTTCGATAATATCTGGAAATTTTTTTGTAATGCCGTACTTTCAACGTAATTAAATAAGAATTTTAATTAACCACTGTAAAAATTAAATCATATTTAATTACAACTTAATTTTAAATAAAAATTAGCTAATTACGTGCTTAGTTTTTAAGTTATTAAGTCATAAATATTGAAATAAATAGACTCGAACAATAATAACACTGTGCTCGAAAACTTTTATTTTTAGCAAGCCGGGATGCGGTGGGTAAAATAGAAAACTGAAAAAATTGCGATTTTTAGGTACTTTTAACC
Organism: Tachina grossa; assembly: GCA_949987645.1. Taxonomy (NCBI): domain Eukaryota; kingdom Metazoa; phylum Arthropoda; class Insecta; order Diptera; family Tachinidae; genus Tachina; species Tachina grossa. The sequence goes on along the minus strand of OX465278.1, from coordinate 80,876,389 downwards.
AAGTTTTCAAACTTAATTATTTTTTAAACAAGAGCTAAATTTAAGAAACTTGTTTCACTTTATATACCTTTATATACTTTGACAGTTTGGATTTTTAAGTAGTATGTAGTTTAATGAAAGGATGGGATAACCATCCGCTGTTGAATTTGAAATTGAAAAGTTTTGCAAAATAGCATTTTAATAAACTAAAATCTGTAACAAATTTTGAAAAATATTTTCCAGTTAATAACTGAAATTAAGTACATATTAAAAAAAGGATTCAATTTAAGTTAATTTTAAGTATTGAAAAGACAAAAATAATAACGTTGATTGTTTACACGCTAATATTTATTTATTATTTCTTCAAAAATGAACTAACAAAAATTATTCAAATCTTAAATCTAGATATAATTATTAGGCTCTACCAGTGTCGGACTTCAACTTAGTGATAGTAATTAATATTACAAAAATGTCGTATTAAGCACAAAAATAAAAGTCTTCAAGAAATTTTTCTGGAGTGTTGGGTATTAGCGCCCTAGTGTGTATTCTCTTTAAGCGATGTGTCCTGTAAAATTTAAGATACTACGAGCAAGTGGATTAGGATGTGACTCGAGTTTTGTTAAATATGTTTGCCGCATATTTAGAAATTTCAGCAGCAACAATTGGCATATTTAGATCACAATGTTATTAACCTTCATTGAATTTTTTCTACATGGGAAGAAGCACCACGTAGGTTTAAAAAGCGATCTGTATTAACACCCTTATTCAAAAAAATATTTTACTTGAGCTTTAAAGTTCATAGTAGTTACCAAGCACTTTAAGGCTAACATTGCTTTGTTAAGAAATTGTATTCAAAAGACAACTTTAATTATTTTGTGATTTAATAATAAATTCTGGTAACACCACCGTGTTCAACAATCATTTCACATCTTATGATGTACAACATCGAATACAATTTCATTCGAGTATTCAAATAATTTTTTATTTTATTCAATACATTTTTATTATCTTGAAGTTAAGCAACCTAATTTAAAAAATATGAGCTTCTGACATGGTAGGAAGACAGATAAACATTTTTATGAAGTAAAAGAAAAAAAATATGATGAACATAGAAAAATTATCTCAATTTATTTTATTCGAACGAAATGAGTATTTGAATATCCAGCTTTTTCGATTCGCTTTGTTTGAGTGTACATCACTTAAACATTTTTATATAATTGTATTTATTTTAATATTTTTTATGGATTTTGCTATGTATTTCGAATCAGTTGGATAATTTAGTGATGTTTTCCATCACATGACAAAAATAAAAAATTTAAAAAGACCTAGCACTTCTAGCTTCATTTTCAGATGTACAATATGGTATGAATTTTTACTAATCAGTGCTGCCAGAAAAATTTTGTATTTTTGTCCCCAATTTAAAACGTCATGTCCCCAAAAAATCCCCATTTCAAAAGAAAATCTAATTTTTGGACCCAAAAATATTTTTTTAATATTGTTGTTTGATATCATTTTAAAATGATGCTGACACTGAATCCACTGCTCCAAAACTCTATTCACAGCTCTTCCTTAAATTAACATCTAGTGGTTGATATTTGTACAAGTTTGTAAAATTCATTTAAGTCCACACCTAAGTTAATTAAATCGAATATTTGTTTGTACGTAGGCGTCTGCAGCGGAGAGTTCCAGAAATAGTTTAACAACTCTTTAACAAAAAATTCGACACACCTTGGAAAACACATTTAACCAATTTGATGGAACTATTTTAATTTTTTAACAATGAAATTTTTTGAACTGCACATATTGCTTACTCCATCGGTTCCAATGGCAGTTAAGTTATTAAAGCTTAAACTTAAAACTCGCTAAAACTGCGGAGACGATTTTGCCTAGGGCCGTCCATATGTTACGTAACGCTGTTATCCCCGTTTTTTGTCCCCGCCTCTTCCCCAGTAACAGATCGTAACAAAACTAAAGGTAGAATTAGTAAAATCGTATCATTCTACTTTACAGCTTGCCGTATCGTTCAACTTTGTGCACAAGTTATAGAAAATGTAACAGTTTGCACAGCACATTTTTTTTGTCTGGCATTAAATGCGGCGTTTTTGACATTCGCTACAGAAAAATCTGTTTTCTGCAGATTCCTACGTCAGCAGTGCTACCACCACATATTTTATAACTAGTAACATGCATTGTATATGGTACGGTTTTTGTCAGCTGACACGCAACATCACGATACGATTTTACTAATTCTACCTTAACAAATAGTCTGCTATAGTTTTCCGTATTGCTGACAGCAGTATTTGAAAAACTAAGATGAGAATTGGCATTATATTCACGATCGCTTTCACTGGTGTCTATAAGTGAAGTCATCGTGTATTTCAGAGAGCGTGAGATGACTCCGTTTGTCCATTTTCAAATAAATCTAAACTGTGCGTGAAACTAAAAAACAATTTACATCTTGGATCAATAAAGGTTGCCGTGGTGAAAAATACTTAATTTTTTTTTAATTTTAAGCAGTGCACTTAGCGGGAGGGCTTCAAACATACACATTGTTGGGGTGTTTTGAGAGATCAAATGACTCAAAATTATGTCCATTTCAAAAGATATGTAATTTTTCTTTTCTTCGTTTTTGCCCCTTCTTGCATTTTCAATAGATAAGATTTGCCCATTTAAAAATTAATTATTAAAATATAATTAAATATTCTTTAAAAATACCTTAAAACTAGAGGGGCACACAACCTAGTTCCTAGGCGCATTTCACTGTCGTTTTCTAAATATTTTTTTTTAAGTTCGGTTGTATAAAAAATTTAAATAATATGCTTATGAAAATATGTACGTATATGTATGCAAGTTTCCATTAACACAAACTTATGCTACGGCAACATGAACCACTTGGTTCGCTCTATGAACCACGATTGCGAACCATTCCGTTCAGTCGACACATGCGTGCTTCGTTTTGACAAATCTTTTTGTTGCAGTGATGCCAACCTGCCCATAGTTTCTAACTTAATATTTAAGTACATACAGTGGAATCTCCCTTAACACTTCCTATAGGCGGACACCCCTTTAGCAAAGAAATTGCTTTCTCTTTAGCGGACAGTCCCCTTGTGCGGAGACACTTCAATGGTCCCTTCGGTGTCGGCTCAAGAGATATTCCACTGTAATTAGCTAATTTTTACTTAAAATTAAATTATTTTTAGATCCGATTTAATTTTTTCAGTGGATAATTAAAGTTCTTATTAAATTACGTTGAAATTACGGCAGTACTAGAATATTTCCAAATATTATTGAACACTTTGTCCCTGTCCACACTTGAAATTTTTGTTGCAGTATTTATTATGATTTTATTTCTTCAGTTGTATGAAAACCAAAAAATATTAGAAAAAGTAAATATAAGTGTTAATTTTTCAGGGAAATTTGTGGTGTAATAGAATTTTTTAACGCATAATTGCAAAATTAGAATATCATAATGTAGACACTTATGCAACTTCAAAGCAAAATTTTAAGAAATTGCAGCAACAAACCAAACGAATGTCATAATGCATTTCTCTATTTATTTATTCCATGATATCAAGCTATGTATTGTCCTATATATTTATGAAATTTAAACGAAATTTTTTTTAATACGACCACATGATGTTTTCAACACGACCACATGATGTTAATGTGTATGTTTTCAATAAACACACACACACATTAAAACATATGGTACGCTCATAAAACTTAATATATGTGTAATATATTACACATGGTTGTGTATTTAATTATTATTTAAATATGCACTCAAAAACACAATTTTGCCACACGTTAAATTTTTGACTTTCAATTACATTCAATTTCCAACACACTCCCACTTTTTTCACTAACACAATCAAACTTTTTAAACTGAAAACTAAATTGATTTCAAATTCCCCTATCCATTTATTTGGCAATTTAATTTTCAATTTGAACGGCTGGTCACAGAACACATTGATTGAAGCTACAAATTTGAGTTGTTTAAAAAATGAAATTCATTATCAATTTCAAGGAATTTTGACACACAATATCTGTAATGAAATTGAAAGCGATTTATTTTTAGAATTTAAAAGTAATTACAATTTGGTTACTAACTAAAAAAATGAGCATTAGCACTTTTCAGGCTATATTTAACCCGATTTAACATTTTTTATAATTATCTTTCAGAACTTTTTTTTACTTTTTGTCCAATATGTATCTTTGTGAATTTTTTTCCTTTAATGTAATAATATCGACTTTTTACCCATTTAATTTTGCTAGTTTGCTTTGTCAATATTAAAAAGAGGAAGACTACATGATTTTCTAATAAATTAATGTACTAAAATGTTTTCGATGTTTTGATTTACAACAGAAACATATTAATACTAGCCGCTTTTAGCGATTATTCTAAAAATTTTACTTTATTCAGCACGAAACGTATATTTTTTTAATTTAGACCTTTTTTCAAAAATTTTTTACGCTTTTTGAGTATCAAAAGTTGGTATCACTGTTTCATTTATGTACATACATGCACACATACATACGTGAACAGTTGGCAGGAGCTTTATATTTCGTGTTATTTGCTTTTTTACAGTAAATAAACAAATTAAGGAAAAATAATGAATAAAATCTGTTCTAATTTTTTTAATTCATACACGCATCCATTTTTTTTGGTTTGTTTTTTGTTTACTCATGTGTATGTGTGTACTCATTTTGTTTTGATAGCTAGTTCAGATAAATTAGCGATAATGTGTTATCAAAACTAGCGATGATAGCAAATTATTCATGGTTCGCAACTAGGTTCAAAATGAACCAAGTTTGTTCGCTCTCAAACATCTTGATTCAATCAAGATTCGACCGCGAACCTCGAATGAGAGAGCGAACCGCGATAATTGCTGTCCGTGTGAACATGGTATTAAACCTGTGGTCGGCAAACTAATAGGCTTTTTACATTGGCACTCATTTCAGTGAAACGCATGGAAGATATAAAAAATGTGAAACATGGGTTTACATTGACAACATCTAACATCTACCATCATCTCACTTATCAAAAAAACAACACGTTCTGCATAGGTTTTGTTAAGGAAATTATAAAAAATATATTTTGATGAAAATTAATAATTGGAGTAGTTGTTGATTTGCAATTAAAGTGCAGTAAATGAAAATTATAAAAGATTTGCAAGAATAAGAAGATTTTTTAAAAGGAACATATGTATATATACTATGTATATACGTATGTCGTTTTTTCTTAGTTTTGACCAGCGTTGCCACTAGTGAAAAAAGAAATTACAAAGCCGCAAGTCTAAAATAATGCAAAACCGAATGAAATAATGCAAAAAAAATCTAAGAAAAAATTTTTATTTTCTTATTAGTTTTTTTAGTACATTGAAATTTAATACGAGCTAATTTTTTAATATTTAAAACAAAAAAAAAATTGACTAATTCGTAAATATTTACTTCAACGAAAAATAATTTACCACTTTCCTCTTAACATTTTGTCTAAATTTAATAAAATATTCTTTGAACAAGGCGTTTGAGAAGAGGGTTATCAACCTTTTCTTTTCTTAATTTAAACTCATTTAGCTAGAAGTACTGAGCTATACTTATACATTCTTTGGTTCTTTAAGCATATGTACATATTTACACTAAACTATTTTTTCCAATTTCTTTTTATAATTTTAAGCTAAAAATTTGCACCACAATTTTAAAATTAACGCTACTGTATTAGCTGATAACCAGGGAAGGAAAATGATTTCTTGGATTTTGTACCAACTATGAAAATAAAATGTACTTTTTAGACCATGACGGTACCAATTTTTAATATTTATTAATAAAAACAGAAACGTAAAAAAATGAGTATAAAAATTCAGAAGTTTACAATAAAAAACAGAAACTTAACACAAAGGTGTATAAAAATTCAGTATACATACAATAAAAAATAACAAAAAAAATATTAAATATTACATTCATAACGGTACATTCGTAGATTCGACTATTATATTAGAGATTAAAATAAAACACACACAAAAAAATTAAAGAGAACATAGGCAAAATTAATGTTACTATATAGTGAAACATTGACAATTTCAAATTGTACCAAATAACTCGCGGTAGTACCACGGTACCAACAAGATCAAAAATGTACCATAAAAAGTACAATTGTACCATGATTTCCATCCGTGCTGATAACTCATTCTTGGGGTATCAGTTTTAATAAGATCAGTTTACTTAGTCCCAAATCACACTATGCAAGTCTTATTGCTAAGGTGATTATTTTATTAGGAGAGAGAGACGAGGGGAATAGAAACACTTCTTTTTCCCCGTCTCTCTCTCCTAATAAACTAATCAGCTTAGCAATAAGACTTGCATAGTGTAAATAGGGACTTAAAAAAACTCTTTCAACAGAAGCGTTTAAGAATGGTAATATCACAACTTTTAAATTTGGAAAGAAAATATCGCCAACACAGTTTTTGCTTTGAGAAATTTTAGACCAGTAAATTTCAAAAAGTGCATATTCACTCCACTCATTGTCTAATTTTTGATAATCTACCTTAACAAATAGAAATCGATTTTTATTTCAATTATTGTGCAAATTCTGATTATATAGGGTGTTTTTTTAAGAGGTATAGAACTTCGAATTGAAATAAAACACAAGAAAATCGTTTTAATGTCCATCAATTTGGCTTTATTGGAAGGATAATTTTATGCCATTAATGTTTAAATATGATTTCGGGCATGTGGCCGCCGCGGCTGGCTCGAATAAAGCCAATTCTACAGGTCCAATTTTCAACCACTTTTTCGAGCATATGGGGCCGTATGTTGGCAATAACGCCACGAATGTTGGCTTCCAAGTCCCCTAACGTTTCTGGTTTGTTGGCGTAGACGAGCGACTTCACATATCCCCAAAGAAAATAATCCAATGGTGTCAAATCACACGATCTTGGTGGCCAATTGACAGGTCCATTCCGCGAAATTATGCGCTCATCGAATGTTTCCTTCAATAAATCGATTGTGACGTGCGCTATGTGGCATGTAGCGCCGTCTTGTTGGAACCACAACTCATCCACATTCATGCCATCCAATTCGGGAACAAAATAGTCGGTTAGTCGGCTCCAATTGCTGTGCACGGTGGCGAATCGATTCATTCGGGTCCTCTTCAACACTTTGCGCTACAGCGGCAATTGTTTCTTCCGTGCGCACTGTTCGACGTCTCTGCGGATGCGTATTATCACATAGAGTAAACGTAGTGCGAAAACGATCTATGGTTAACCGAATTAATTGCTCTGATGGACGATTATGTCGACCATAAAATGGACGGAGCTTGCGGTAAACTTCGCGAACTGAAATAAATAAATTTGTACGATTTGCAAGCGTTGTTCTTTTGTCAACCTGTTCGTGATGAAATGGCAAACCAAACTAAATATTAATCACTTGACAGCTGACAAAATGGCCGCCAGTTAAAAAAGTGATGCCAACTTAAAGTTCTATACCTCAATAAAAAACACCCTTTACTACATCAATAAAAATTATGAAGGTCATCATGAAAGTTGATTTTTCATTTAATTTGTTTTGTGCCTCGGAAAAGTATTTTAAGCAGCTAAATTAATATAATTTCCACTTTTGCTAACAAGTTGCTCGTTTTCATTGGTAAACTAAAAATTAAAAAATAAGGGTTTTGTAATTAGAAAAAAAAATCGGCACAACTTTGATTACTTCAGCTTTTAATTTGTATAAAAGCAGTGATTAGCTCCAAGAGAATATGAAGGAAACTGCAAATAATATTTTGTAGATGTTTTATCTAAAGCAGAAAGAATTGTTTCAGTTATTTTTGAATGATCTTTAAAAACTTGCAATCTTCAATAAGGCATGAAATAAATTATATGTAATATAAATTTATCCCATAAACTCAGACTTGCTTCAAGAAAAACTGCTGTGTCTAAAACATGACTTATAAATGCGAAAACACACTTTAATACATGAAAAGCGTACCAAATACAATTCAAGCAAAAATAAAACAATTTTTTATAAAAATGCAGTTGGGTAATGCTAATTTCATGACAACAAAATCGGCTTTGAAAACCGCATAAAAAAGGTATATATATATATATATATATATATATATATATATATATATACTATATATATATATATATATATATATATATATATATATATGTCAACATCGTGGGCCAGGCCCGTAAGTTTATATTAATATATATATATAGTATATATATATATATATATATATATATATATATATATATATATATATGTTGACAAGAAACTTCCTATAGCTTACTTATATTGAAAAAAAGAAAACAAAATAAGAAAGTTTGTTTTGTTTTCAGTATAAGTAAGATTAAGTAACTTTCTTGTCGATATCACGGGTCAGGCTTTTAAAGTTTATAAGCTTTTTACCGTCAAGGTGAAAAGTTATTAGGATTTACAGAAATAGAGAAAAATCTTTGTTGCCGCATATTCCAGTCATAACAATATTGGTCACTTACTTTTGTCAAGTAGAGTTAGTTTATGCTGCGCGTTCAAAGTGGACGGTTGTCGGTATTCGTTCTCGGCAGTAAAATCAAATACAAACAAATAAACTCTATCCACACATACTTTAATACTTGTACGATAATAAATGAATGTTTTATAGTTATAACCACACAAGGAAGAGCAACGTCTATGCTCAACGTATAAAATTTAAAAACGAAAACACTCAAGATCAAAACGACACAACGGATAATAAAGGAAAATAAAGAGAGCAAAGTTCTTTAAGCTCAACGTATAATAGTGAAAAAAACACTCGAAGTTTCGGCCAACAAAGCATTAATAATAAGCAGAGCAATGTTGATGTTTACGAATAAAATAGGAAGAAGGAAAGGAAAAAAGTATAGGCACGAAAAAAACACTCAAAATGAAGGTTACAGAAAAAAACGGCGACGTGCTTGAAAAGGTGGTTGAAATAAAAAGAGAGGGAAAAAACAACGTGAACGGTTTTTAAGAAAAAGAACTAGTCAGAAAGAAATAAGTAAGACGCGCACAACGCATTTTGAAATAAGTTTAAAAAAATATAAAACTTAGGAAAAAAGGAGGATAATAAAGATTTTAAGAGAAATGAAAATAAAATTAGAATCTTTAAAAATACGTCAAATTAATAGTCTACTTAAGAACTAATTCTAATGCTGTGACAAGCGTTGAATTCCGATGAGGTGGACGAAGATGAGCTGGAAACTGAGCCATAGGAATTACAGATCAACAAGCTGAAGCATATGCTGGCAAATTTGACACGCATCGTCAATGAGGGCACAGGCGCTGAGGCAGGGACATCCCGTGGTGGTACATAAACGCCCAACGAGAGCGAGGATAGCGGCAGCCTGCAAACGAACACCATAATTTTACAGCATATCACGAAAGACATCATAGGAATGCTTCCAGAGTTCGATCCGGTTAAAGGCACAACGTCTCCGAATCAGTTTTTCAACAGGGTGCAACAAATATAGCGGGGTTACGGCTGGAGCGATGAGGTGTTACTATTCAGCATCCAGCATAAGCTAAGGAGCATGCCAAAACCTGACTAGACTCGCAGGGAATTTTCAGCACGCTTGGGGAGTTCAAACATGCTTTTGGAAAAGACTTTCCAGACGTCACAAGCGTCGCTGACATACATCATGAGCTTATTGGCCGGAAAAGAAATTACAATGAATCCTTTGTGGATTATTATTTTGCAATGTTGGCGGTTGGCAGACGTGGAGACTTAGGTGATGGGACTATTGTTTCGTATATAATTAACGGAATAAACGACAACGACGTCTTCAGGACATAATCGGCAAGTAATTTCAAAACGTGTAATGATTTATTTTGTTCGTTGCAGAAGATGTCAAAGGTTTCTGGTATTACGGGGCGGAAAGGGTACGAACAACAAAATATAAGCAGTCAAGCTGAAGAAAGAGCTAATGTGGTCATGCCTGAAATTATTAAGCAGGTTAGCAGGCTTCATCGACACAAACAGTGATTGCTCACTCATTCGTTTATCAGCGGTACCAAAAGGTATACAACGCGACGCATCTAATAAACGATTGCGCGGTTTTGAAGGTGCTATCGTCGAGTCCCTAGAGGTGATAAGGCTCGTAATAAATTATGAAGAACGAAATGTTAACGTAGAACTGAATATCGTACCAATGAAATGATACTACACCCAGTACTCATAGGACGAGACGTTTTGTGCCACTTCGACATAAACCTAGGACAGGGCCTCTTCGTAATACAACGCAGCGCTGGTAGCAAACTGCCATCGGACGAGTGCAAAAACATTCTGTTAACTATGACAGATGGAAAAGTTGAGCTTAGTGTGAACAAGGCCATAGGAGAAATAAATTATCGTAAAGTGAACTCTGTTGAAGTATTATGAAAATAGTTTCGCTGGAGATGTTACCAATTTAGGCCGCAGTAAGTCAACAGCTATGAAAATCAACGTAACTACCGATGGTCCAATTGCTGGCGAACGTTATCCTGTGCCATTTTCACAGCGAAATACTTTAAGGGGTATCATAGATCACTTACTTCAACACGATATTATTCGACCCAGTAGCTCTTCACATGCAGTACCCTCATTACAGGGTACATACTGAACTCTGTAAAATAAAAGAAATAGTTCCCAATGCCAATAGTGGATGAGCAATTAGCAAAGTTGTCTGGCAACAAATTCTACACCACATTAGACATCAGTTCTCGTTGTACCTTCTTAGTAAATAGTCGATTAGCGGAATTTTTCTTACATACTTACTAAACAAACAAAACATTATACAAAAAAATATTCGTAGTACATATTATTCGTAATAGGTACATACTGACTTTAATAAATAAGCTTTATTGCTTTGCTAATATTTTTACATAGTAGAAATAACAAAACAAAAAACCCGCAAACCGAAAAAATTTTGAAGTGAGTTCTAACGGCAGAAATGCTTATTTTACTGTGAGTTCTGAAACTCATAATGAAATCAATAAAAATAAAAAATCTGATGATAGTAGTACTGTGAGCTCTGGAGCTCTTAATGAAAACAATAAAAATAAAACATCTGGTGATAGCATTTTTCTAACGGCAAATCCAATTTTCGTCAGCGTTCAACTTCGCTTTGCCCAATGCCAACTAGTGATTTGTTAACATTTGAGTTGCCTGGTACTTCTTCAATTAAGTCAGCGATAGCATCCGCTTCTGGCTCGTGTTAATTACTTAATCAAGTTATCACCTTAGATAACAGTAGTCAAAAATCTAAAGTTCAAGTCGGAATGGACAGATATATTGGTTGTAAAGCGTGGGCGAAGCCCAAATTCTTCAAAAATCTCATCGCTTCCCAAGATATCCAGGGATAACGACGCTGCATCAATTAATCGTAGTAATCGTTTTTCAGTATTGCAGGCTTATAATGACCAACCCGCTGTATATTCGACAAAAACCTCCAAACCACCACCAATATATTTGAGAGAAAAATATTCTAACTTCCTTATTAAAAAATTAGTTTCGGCAATTGGTGAGAACGCATTTTACGTGATGCCAATAAAACGTGGTAACATTGACGAAACTAAAATTCAAATATACGAAGAAAAAGATTTCCGCAAAATAGTAATAGAATTCGAAAAAATAAAGCAAGTTATTATACGTACCAGCTTAAGAGTGCTAAAGATATGCAAATCGTGTTGAAGGGTTCCCGAGGAAGTAAAATATGCACTCATCATACAAGGATTTAATGTAAAAAATGTTACTAATATAATCAATAGGGAGAAAATCCCCAGCCTCTATTTCGTGCTAAGCTGGAGCCGAATGATATAAACTTAAGAAAAACAAGTAAGAATGCTATATTAGGTTGCGCCGAATCTTATATACCCTTTACCAAAGTGAGTTTATGTAGTACAGAGATACATACATATGCACATACATAAAGTATAAACACAAAGAAAAACAATAATTTGACCTAGTTACTTTTATGTACAAAAAAAATTAAGTTTCGAACCCTAGAATCATCATATTAGAAATTTCTGATTCCTTTTATCAATTTGTAGTTCTTAAAAATATATAGAAGGTGTGTTAAGTAAAAAAAGAAAAAAGGAAATTAAAAAAAATGTTTTATTTAGTTACTTTAATATCCAGAAATAAAGTTCAAAGTTTCCAGCTCTGGAGCTGTGGTTTTTATTTTTATAATTTTCTACGCCAAACTTTTCTTTCCAAAACGTAAAATATATATAATTTATAAGTGAAAAGATAAAAATTAATTAGACTTAGCTACTTTTATATATCACAAAAAGTGTAAGTTTTACACCCCAGAAATCATCATTTTTGATTTTCCTGATTTCTTACACCAATCTCTTTCTTCTAAGAATTTAGGATATGTTTAATTTATAGAAAAAAGGAAAAATTTGTTTTAGTAAGTTAATTTGTACAAAAAAAGTTAAAGTTTTCCAGCCCTGGAATCGTCTTTTTAATTTTTTTAATTGTTTTTTTTTTATTTTATTTTAAATACCAATTTTATTGGTACTCAGCACAAAATAAGTTTATTTAATACAAAAAAATAAAAATTAGTTTTCGGTAGTTAATTTTATATATCACAAAAATTGTAAGTTTTCCAACCCTGGAACCGTTCTTTTTGATTTTTCAGATTTTGTGCACCAATATGTTCCTTTTAAGAATATAATATATGTTTAATATCAGAGATGCCAACTTGGTGCTTTTCGCACTATTTTTAGTGCTTTTTGAAGACTCAAAACGCCAAATTTTGAGCGTTAGTGCCAAACTGAGAAATAGCACTAAGTAGTGCTTTTAAGAAATTTGTTTATTTCTTAAAATTACTTTAATAAAAACTTGTTGTATTTATTTTATCAGTGTAAAACATACCTTTTTCTTCTGATATATTTCACTAGAGATACTGAAGTTATTGCCGAAATAGAGAATAGCTAAAAAAATATTAAACATTAAGCTCGTTTTTCACGTAAGTGCTTTTTACGCTTTTTAGATCTCAAAATTACGCTTTTTGTGCTTTTTATAAATTTTGATGCGCTTTTAGAGCCAAAAAAGTTGGCATCACTGTTTAATATATAGAGAAAAAGAAAAAAATTGTTCAAGTAAGTTACCTTTGTATATAATAGTATGTTTACACGATACGTGCTTCGCTCTCTATTCATGCTTCACACCCCATTCATGACCGAATCAACTTGCTTCGCCATACAAAATTATGAGAGCGAATCAAGTAGATTCAATATGAATCTACTTGCGAAGCACGTAAAATTTGTATCTTCTCTTACTTTTATCGCAGTTTATCGGCAGTTTAGCTGAACCAGCTATCAAAACAAAATATGTACATGTGTATGTATGGGTTTGAACAAATAAAAACAAACCAAAAACACATAGATGTGAGTTTAATATAAAAAAATTAAATTAAGTTATGAATAGTAAAAAAAGGAAATATAAGAAGAAAATATAGGGATGCCTTCAAAAACAAAATTTTGAATGAGTCGAATGTATGTAAGTATGTATGCTTATGTGTATGTATGTATATACGTGCATATAATATGTATGTACCCAGCTGGAAAGGTAGGCATTAATTACATAGAGTACTATTTTCCAAAGCAAAGCAATGCATCCCTTAGAAACGATAGGGTAATTTGATCAAACACAATTAAAATAATTCATTACTTTCCTAGGACATGTTCTGTGTTAACAGTAATCAATTCAGAAATGAAAAATTATGCATGATGTGCATTACCTTATAATTTACTATTCATTACCTTTTTCCACTGGGTATGCATATGCGTGCGTATGATATATATGAATGTGTGAATATAAATAAAAAGATGCCACACGAACAGTGATGCCAACTTTTTCAGAGCAAAAAGCACTCTGCCTTCAAAAAAAAGCACTAAATGCAATAAAGCCATATTTCGATTTTGTTCAGTTGTAAGTAGAATATGAGTAGGAAAATAATTTAAGTTCAAGACAAAAGCAAATTAAACAATTAAGTAATGGGATATTTGATATAAAAATTTTGGAAAAATAAAGTGAACTCGTAAGCTTATATAATCCATAAAACTAAACTTCAGAAACAAAGTAATTTTATTTACAGGATAAAGATTTCAATTAAAATTTTATTTGTTCTCTTTTATATAAGTGCCTAAATTAAATCATTCCGTATAGACGAAATATCAAAACACTTGATTAAAATTTATGTGGAAATGTACGATTTTGGTCGATATCGAGCCCATCAATTTGTTACTGTAACTCCAGTAATTATAACTAGAATCGAAATAAAATGAATTCTGCGTGTAACTAGCATACAAATCGAAAAAAATTTTAGGTACATATTTATGTATATGTACATGCGTATAAATATGTAGGTGTGAGTCAATGAATTAACAAAAACCATTTACTATGTATGGATGTACATTAAAGTGTTCTCAAAAAAAACTCCTTTGTTTTTTTCAGAACCAGGTTTCAAACTTTAGTTTAGGTAAAAAATAGGCCTGTTAAAATATCACCTCATAATATTAATGGTGAGATGGTGCGCATCGCACTTTTCAATTTCCCATACGATTTACATGGTATAAATTGATTTTATTCATTCTGATTGTTATAAGTCCCAATTTACACTATGCAAGTCTTATTGCTAAGCTGATTAGTTTTTTAGGGGAGAGAGACGGGGGGAAAACAAACGTTGCTGTTCCCCTCGTCTCTCTCTCCCTGAAACGAATCAGCTTAGTAATAAGACTTGCATAGTGTGATTTGGGAGTAAGTAAAGAACGGAATGTCCTACAGTAAACTTCTTGGTACTCTTTTGTAGACAATTAAACGCTCTATAAAAAAAGTTACATACAATTTTTTGATAAGTTAGCTGGATCAAAAGTTATTTACAGTCCAAAATAAAATTTACCCTAAATATATACAATTTTTCAAGAAAACAACAGAAATATTATGTTATTCCAGAAAATTTTACCAAGTTACATACAAAATACAAACAGGCCTTTTAAAAAGTGCCAAAGAAGTGTTTTGCGTTATAATAGAGAAATATAAAACAATTTTATAAGTTTTTCAATTTATTTTAGCCATAGCTGTAATAAGTGAATGGAATGGATATTAAAAATATTTTTATTTCAGATTTACTGCCTCTTCCACTACTTCGAAAGAAGGTCTTCATTCGCATTCTAAGCGAAAGAAAACTTATTTCCATTTCTCTATCTTACTTCTGTACGAACATTCGCTCGAACGACAAGTCGCAAGAAAACGTAAGTGTTTTCATACAGATTTTCATACCACTAACTCGAATGAGTCGTCAACAAAGCGAACACTATGTCAAAATCACTCACTTGCTATTTTGCTTTCGTGTAGTAAAATTTATTCGCAAAGAATTCACTAAAGTTTGTAAAATTATTAATTTATCACATTATATTTTTTTTATTCCTATTTCTTCAATTTATTTTTTATTTGTAGAGAAGTCATAAAATATTCATCAAAATATTATTGAACACTTTTGTTTTGATTATTGTTTTATGTCATTTAGTTCTCGTGGTACCTTCATAGCGAACAGTCGATTAGCGGAATTTTTCTTACTTACAAAAAATTAAACAAACAAAAAATATTCGTAGTACATATTATTCGTTATAGGTACATACTGTCTTTAACAAATAAGCTTTATGCTTTGCTGATATTTTTACATAGTAAAAATAACAAAAACAAAAAAAAACCGCAAACAAAAAAAAATTAAACAAATTGATATTGAGGAATACTATATATTTATATGTGTACCTCTAAACAAATAAACAATCAAAAATAACAAAAACAAAAAAAGACCGCAAACATAAAAAAACACAAACAAATATCCCTTGAGGAATTCTTTGTATGAGTGCCTCAAATACAAAAAAATTGAAGTGAGTTCTAACGGCAGAAATGCTTATTTTACTGTGAGTTCTGAAACTCTTAATGAAAAAAATATAAATAATAAATCTGATGAAAGTCTTTTTTTTAACGTCAAAGCCAATTTTTCGTCAGCGATCAACTTCGCTTTGTCCAATGCCAAATAGTAATGATGCATTAACATTACAGTTGCCTAGTACTTCTTCATATAAGCCAGTAATATCATCCCCTTCAGGCTCGTGTTCATCACTTAACAAAGTTATCACTACAGATAACAGCGGCTCGAAACTCAAGGTACAAGTCGGAATGGACAGATATATAACCGTGGTAAAGCGTGGGCGAAGCCCGAATTCTTCAAAAATTTCATCTGCTCCAAAAATGTCTAGGGATAACAGCGCAGCCTCAACTAATCGCCAAAACCGCTTCGAAATTTTGCAAGATGACAACGACAAACCCGAGGTATCCTCGAATAAAATATCCAAGCCGCCACCAATCTATTTGAGACAAAAAAATTCAAATGCCCTTATTAAAAAATTAATTTCGGTCATTGGTGAGAATAAATTTCACATTGTTCCAATAAAACGTGGAAACATAGATGAAACTAAAGTCCAAATTTATGACGAAAAAGATTTCCGCAAAATGGTTGCTGAATTTGAAAAAAATAAAACAAGCTTCTACACATACCAGCTTAAGAGCGCTAAAGGCATGCAGATCGTATTGAAGGGCATAGATTCTTATGTTGTTCCCGAAGAAATAAAAGATGCACTCGTCCTCCAGGGGTTTAAGGTAAAAAATGTGTCCAATATAATAAACAGAGAGAAGATTCCCCAACCCCTATTTCGTGTTGAACTTGAGCCTAATGATATAAAATTGAAAAAAAATGAGACGCATCCAATTTATAATTTAAAATACCTCTTGTACCGAAAAATCACAGTTGAAGAGCCACATAAGCGTTCAGGTCCTGTACAGTGCCATAATTGCCAAGAATATGGCCATACACAAACATAGTGCAATTTACCCTCTGTTTGTGTTGTGTGCGGCGAATTACACGGCACTGCTAGTTGCAATAAGCCAAAAGATCAAAGTGATAAAAAATGCAGTAATTGTGGAGGTAATCACACCGCTAACTACAGAGGTTGTCCTGTGTACTCTTTCGTAAAGAAAACTATGGTGCAAAAACCTAAATTAGCTCCAGCTCAATCAGCAAACGCTTACTCTGCCACTTTTGCGTAAATGAGCCAACCAGTTACTTCCCGTGTATCGTATGCAGATGCTGCTAAGACAAATTCAATTCCCACACAAAATGTTTCCCCGCCAAATAATTCAAAAAATACTGACACAAGCTTTAATTTTAATCGCCTTGAAGCTACTATTGAAAATCTGGTGCAAACTATAAACAATTTTACAACAAATATGACTAGCATGATGCAAGAAATGCTGCGAATGCAGAATACTCTGCTTCAAGCATTAATTAATAAGCCATGAATACGTTAACAATATGTTTCTGGAACGCAAACGGCATTCGCCAACATAAAAATGAACTTGAGCACTTCCTCACGGAGAAAAATATTGATGTAATGTTAGTATCTGAGACTCATTTGACTTCGAGAAGTCTTTTTAAAATTTATGGCTACACTATATATGATACAAAGGACGCTAGAGGAAGGGCTTGCGGTGGATCAGCAATTCTAATAAAGTCAAGACTCAAGCACTATGTTCTTGATAACATTTGTGAAGAACACCTACAAGCAACAAATATTGGCATTGAAAGTTTTTGTACAAATTTTGTTATATCATCAATTTACTCCCCTCCCAGATTTTCAATCACTGAGAATCAATATGAGGATTTCTACAAATCTCTTGGACCTTGTTTTGTAGCAGCTGGCGACTACAATGCTAAGCATGCGTTCTGGGGTTCGCGTCTTATTACCTCCATTGTTCAACACTATTTCAAAAATGGGCTTGGATGTCATTTCGAGTGGGGAGCCCACTTATTGGCCTACTGACATACAAAAAATTCCGGATGTTATAGATTTTGGCGTCATAAAAAATATCTCTAGGGATTTAATTCAAGTTCAAGCTTCTCTTGATCTTTCGTCCGATCACTCTCCGACGATCATTACAATTTGTAGTCCATTAAGAAGTAACTTACCTGACCCATATGTGAAGATGATCAATCGTGTTAATTGGCTGGAGTTCAAAAAATATCTCAGTAGTCATTGTACGGAAAACATTACGCTTAGAACATCCGATGATATTGAATCTATCATTGCCAATCTCAGCGAGAATATTAAACAGGCTGCTGAACATGCCATTATCTCCCATCCGCAGACTGGGTTTAATAAAATTTATTCTACAGACATTGAACGTCTCGTACGTGAAAAAAGAAGAGCTAGAAGGGAATGGCAACAGCACAGATCACCACAAAATAAAATCAGATTTAAAGAGTGCACTAAACGACTCCAAGAGTTGCTTGCGTCTGAAAAAACTGCATCTCTTAAAAATTATCTGGAAGGTCTTGATGTCACACCAGCGTCTAATTACTCTTTGTGGCGCGCTGCTAGAAAGCTTAAAACACCCATTGAGTATAAGCCACCTCTACGCACATCTACCGGCAGTTGGGCAAGAAGCGATACTGAAAAAGGTAAAATATTTGCTGAGCACTTAAAATCCGTTTTTACGCCAAACATATATACTGGTGTTGCTGATTTGCCGAATGTAGTCGCTCTACCCCCTCAACACATGAAGTTTAAGACGCGTGATTTACAAAAATTAATTGCCGAACTCAACCCGAAGAATGCTCCGGGTATTGATGGAATTAGTAACCAGATGCTTATGAACTTGCCTCGTATTGCAATGAGAATCCTATTATTCATATTTAATGCCATTTTACGACTGGAGTATTATCCACATAGCTGGAAGCTTGCCAAGGTTAAAATGATTCCAAAGCCGGGCTAAGATCTAACCAAGGCTGAGTCATATAGGCCAATAAGTCTACTATCAACTATGTCAAAGCTTTTCGAAAAACTGCTCAAAACAAAATTGTCCCCAATTCTAATTAATAGTGGGTGCATACCAGACCATCAATTTGGTTTTAGAAGTCAGCATAGCACCATTGAACAAACTCACAGACTGGTTCAATTTATAAGAAGAACTTTTGAGGAAAAAAAGTATTGTTCTGCGCTCTTTATTGACGTTTCCCAGGCATTTGATAAAGTGTGGCATGAAGGCCTAATTTTAAAATTGAAGACTTACTTACTAATAAACATTTTAAATATTTTGGAAAGTTACATTATTTCCCGTAAGTTCACTGTTGTGGAAGGAGACTTTACGAGTAGGCCTGAAACTATTTCATCCGGTGTGCCACAGGGGAGCATACTGGGACCAGTTTTATACTTGATTTATACTTGTGATATGCCTGTGAGCAGTAGTATCCATACTTCCACATTTGCCGACGATACAGCCTGCCTTAGTATGCACGAAAACCCTGATGAGGCATCCCGCAAACTCCAGGAACACATTAGCCAGATGGAACTTTGGTTAAACTTATGGAGAATTAAAGTCAATGAACAAAAGTGTGTCCATATAACGTTCACCCTAAGAAGAGATACTTGCTCCCCCATTCGGATTAACAATCAAGTTGTTCCTCAACATTCACATGTGAAATATCTTGGTTTACACCTTGATCGACGACTTACATGGAAACATCACATTGACTCTAAGTTAACTCAAATGAAACTTAAATTAACTCAGGTACATTGGCTGATTGGTAGAAATTCGACACTTAGCCTAGACTGCAAACTTTTAATATACAAGTCGCTTTTAAAGCCAATATGGTGTTACGGAATTCAACTATGGGGCACTGCTTCAGCTTAAAATGTAGAGAAAATTCAACGAAGGCAAAATAAAATTTTACTCATGATAACATCGGCTCCATGGTACATCAAAAATTCAAATATACATCGCGATTTGAATATGCCACTAGTGACTGAAGAAATTGTAAAATACGCAGGCAAATATCTAACAAAACTCGAGTCACATCCTAATCCGCTTGCTCGTAATATTTTGAACTTTACTGGGCACATCCGCTTAAAAAAGAGAGATACACGGGCTCTAATATTCAACACTCTAGATGATGAAGCTGCTTGAAAACACTTTTTTCTTTTTGTTGCTTATCACTACTTATGTATTATTAATAACTATCACTAAGCTTATGTCCGACATTGGTCGGGCCTAATAATTTTTTTATAGATTTAAGATTTGAATACTTATTGTTAGTTCATATTTGAAGATACAATAAATAAAAAAACATGCATTAAAAAAAAATTGTTTTATGTTCATTATAAAAAGTACTCGCACATTTTAAACAAAACGAATGTAGTTGTAAGGCAAAACAGCAATAACTTGCTGTTGCTGTGCGACTATTTTGTTGAATTCTTTTTCGTTGTTCAATATAGTTGTATTTATTTTCATGCAAATGTTAGTAACTTTTAAAAAATCGCTAGAAATACTTGAAATATACAAATTGGCACTACTTTAATTTATAAATACGTAAAATAAAAAAATAACATACGTAATTAAAAGCGAAAGAAAGATGACGACATAGTGGAATGAAAATGTATTAGAATTCGAGCGACTAGGTTTCTTTCGCAGAGTTTTTCTTTCGACATAGTGGAAGTGGCAGTTAGTTTAATTTTAATTTTTTTTATAGTGCTCAATTTTCTACAAAAGCGTACCAAGAAGTTTATTGTAGCACATTCCGTTCTTTACTTATGACAATCAGACAGAAAAGTGGCAAATGTTTATTTGTTGTTTTGTGTAAAGCCAACATACTATCACAAATTTATATTTAGTGGATTTGTTAAACGCACTAAAAGCACTAAAGTCAAACGTGAAAAAGCACCAATTTCAGGTATTTAAAAAAAAGCACCTAGTTGAAAAATTCCGGACTGTTATGAATTAATCTAGTGCGAAAAACACTAAATTGGCACGCTGCACACGAAGCACGAAGGCGTCGTATAAACGGCAAGATTCAAGAGCAAGATTCAGAGAGCGAAGCATGTGATTCAACTCGTCGTCTAAGCATAGTATAAACGGCAAGACTCAAAAACAAGATTCAGAGAGCGAAGCATGTGATTCAACTCGTCGTCTAAACATAGTATAAAACATTCATTTTGTTGTACCTTCATAGCGAACAGTCGATTAGCGGAATTTTGCTTACATACTTACCAAACAAACAAAAAATTATACAAAAAAATATTCGTAGTACATATTATTCGTAATAGGTATATACTGACTTTAATAAATAAGCTTTATGCTTTGCTAATATTTTTACATAGTAGAAATAACAAAAACAAAAAAAAAAACCGCAAACCACAAAAAACTTAAACAAAGTGATATTGAGGAATACTATATGTACATGTGTACCTCTAAACAAATAAACAATAAACGTCTGCAACGAGTAACATTTTTGTTCATACGTGAAACTTGCTGTCGAGTATAGTACATATTTGTTCTCCCTCTCAGAGCACAAGCAAAGAAGTGAAGAGATTGTTTGTTTGGCAAATACCAACAAGCAGTAGCCGAAGATTAAATAAGTACCGAAAAAAATGAACATAGAAAAATGTAGGCTACCTAAAAGAAGTACCTCAAAAATTATGTTCACTTCATGTGGTACTTCAAGTATTTTAGTGCAGAAAGGTTGAAATGGAAATAGTAATGCCGGTGATGGCATTTACATTCGTATGTGTATAGGCATTCAATTATCAAAAATATGCAATGAGTTTTAAAAATAATGGCTTTTTATTTTATAAAATAAAATCAATTTAATTTTTATATTAACTGCCCCATTCATAAAAATAATTTCTGTTTTATAAGAGGTTAATAATCTAAATTTTCAATGGAAATTTTTATTTACAATCCTTTTACAAAACGGACATATTTTTTATGAGTTAGGCCGTAAATATCTTACGTTCGCAATTAACACAGAACATTTAAATTTGAAATAACAACCAAATTTTAATTTTGGTTGCATTTAAAATTTTAATTTTGTTTTTGTTTTAAATGAAATTGTACAAAACTAAATTTTCTTTCGTTATTGTGAAACAGTTAATGCTTACCGCAATTCTGCATACAACATACATATCGATGGCTTAATATAAAAAGGTTGCATCTCAATGTTTTTCGAAACCACGTTTTTAATGTTTTCTGGGAGACAACGTATAATTGCATTCTCCTTGAAGATTTTAGTACGTTATAGTTTAAAATCAAGGGCTTATGGCCACCTTAAAAATTATCTCTGCATGTAAATGCTTTCATTTTTCTTCAGTTTTGCATCTCCTATAAAATATCGAAAATTAGAGTTCCGCCTTTCTTATATTATTAAGCCATCGATATGTATAATATTATACAAGTTTGTATATTATTTACGAAATAAATTACATACATCGTACTAATTACCAAAAAGTGAAATGTAAATTAAAAATAAAACACTTCAGCAGGTCGTGAATACTGCTCGTATTCACGCATATCGACAAGAATTAATTTTAATTAAAAAAACAGATATATTTTTCTATATATATTTTCTAGATATATTTATTCATATACATAAGTATTTAACAAAAGATGATGTGATAATCCTGCTTATCTTGCTTGCCATATTTAATAGAATAAGGAACATCACATGTTTTGTTTAATCTAAAACCAAAATGTCGTACTCGAAGTCGAAATACGCCAAACAGGACCAAAATGTTAAAGTCGAAATACGCAAACCAGTATAAACATATGTATATATTTACTACGTAATCCTTATTTCTGCACCTTTTACAGTTGTAATTTAGAAAGCATTAATAGTAATTTAGATTCGTCAATTTGAAATTTAAAAAGTGTCAATTGTAATTTTGATTTATCAATTGTAATTCAGAAAATAATACAGTTAAAGGAAATAATCGGCAATCCCAGGAAATACATATATAGTATATGTATATGTAATACAAATCTTTTATCAAATTTAAGGATGTAGTTTGAATGGAAATTATACAACTCTTGAATCTTCAATAGGAAAGTGGTCTTTATTTATGTAAGTATATATTAATTCATGTTGTTCTTATAAGGAGCATAAAGCCGTAAATTAATACATACATATGTATGTATGTTATCTACATATGTATGTATATTTCTTTGGTCCAGATATTTAGTTGATTACATTTGAATAAATCAAAAAAATATTTTTATATATGCATATAAACTCTTCTTTATATCAATTTTAATAAATAACAAACTTTTTTAAATAATTAGAATTGTAAACTTACCTCATTTATATCCATTTTTGGTTTGCATCAATCTCCGGTTAAATAGCGATTGAATGCATGTAACAATATTTTTTTTGCCAAACTTCACCTAGTACTGCAAGTACCTAGTGAAGTTTGGCTGTCGCATGGTACTTGCCATGTTCGCTTTATGAATGTTCAAGTCAGAGCGAAAAATGAACAAGTACTTAACTAACACACACACAGTCGAGAAGCAACCAGGGCTGTCGATATGGCGATTTCTCGCCAAACGTGGCGATTTTTCAACTTGTTTGGCGTCCAAATTTTTGGTTTGGCGACATGGCGATTTTTCTGGCGATAAAAAAATTTGTTTGCGATTTTTCTGGCGATAAATAAATTAGTTGGCGATTATTATGGCTATTTTTTAAACAAAATTGAACATAAAAATTATTCTAATTCAGGAAAATTAGTTTGTTGAAGGAGTAGTTTCAAATATAAATCCTACCAAAACTCGTCTGCAAGGAGTTAAAACAATTTGATTTTGATGATTTTTCTTATATTAATTAAAGTCATTTAATTTGAATGAGAAAAATTTACAAGAAATAGTTTTTGTCGATTTTATTTCTAATTTTGGCGATTTTTTGATAAATTTTGATACGATTATTTTATAAAAATTAATATAAAAAAGTGTTATATGAAATAAAATAAATTATTAAATATTTACTAAGAAAAACTACATAAAACTGATTTTTGGCGACTTTTGGCGATTTTTAAAATCAATTTGGCGAAATAGGTCGGAAAAAATCTGACAACCCTGGTAGCAACCAATAATTATTCTCTCATTTTGTTGTTCTCAAAAACATGTACATAGTTTTTTAGTATTGGTCGAGTAAAGGCCCAACTATAATATGAATAAACTAGCTTAAGCAACTGTGCGGTTACATATAAAACGTATGTGGCAAACTATAATGTACTTAACAAACTTTTCGTCAAGTTTCGTCAAATGTCATTTGCTTAAGTAAAGTGAAAAACTGAACGCACATTCCGTAAGGAAACAACTGTTTGTGCATTTTTTGAACACAAACAAGCAGCAGCAGAAAATATTCATTGATTTTAAATATTTTTTTATTGTTTCTTATTTTAAACTCGGAAAATAAAGCAAAACTTTTATTTTCATTGTTCGTTTTACAATACACATATACACACATACACATGTATTTACTTATGTATATTCAATGTTGTACTTTTTAGTAGCCAAACAAATAAAACAAGTAATAAGGTGATGGATATATTTATATATGAATTTTTAATAGATTAGGACATTCTTTCAAGTTAGTTTGATTGAATTGCATTCATTTATGAGTTATGAGAAGAAAGAAAATTAATACAAAATTATTGACAATACCTAGACGTGCAGCTGTGGCTAAAGAATACTTAAGTGCATGTAAGTACATTGTGGCCACCTAAAAGTCACATCTGAATTGTTTAAGCATTTGACAGACTTATCGTTCAACTCTGACATTAGCTTAAGCCAGCTTATTCATATTATAGTTGGGCCTTAAGTGTTCATGCTTAGCTAGATTATATGTACTTCTTAAGTATAAATCCATTTGTGCTGGGGTTTAATAAACAATCATAAATGACAAAAACAAAAAAAGACCGCAAACAAAAAAAAACACAAACAAATATCCCTTGAGGAATTCTTTGTATGAGTGCCTCAAGTGAGTTCTAACGGCAGAAATGCTTATTTTACTGTGAGTTCTGAAACTCTTAATGAAAAAAATATAAATAATAAGTCTGATGAAAGTCTTTTTTTAACGTCAAAGCCAATTTTTCGTCAGCGATCAACTTCGCTTTGTCCAATGCCAAATAGTAATGATGCATTAACATTACAGTTGCCTCGTACTTCTTCATATAAGCCAGTAATATCATCCCCTTCAGGCTCGTGTTCATCACTTAACAAAGTTATCACTACAGATAACAGCGGCTCGAAACTCAAGGTACAAGTCGGAATGGACAAATATATAACCGTAGTAAAGCGTGGGCGAAGCCTGAATTCTTCAAAAATTTCATCTGCTCCAAAAATGTTTAGGGATAACAGCGCAGCCTCAACTAATCACCAAAACCGCTTTAAAATTTTGCAAGATTACAACGACAAACCCGAGGTATCCTCGAATAAAATATCCAAGCCGCCACCAATCTATTTGAGACAAAAAATTCAAATGCCCTTATTAAAAAATTAATTTGGGTCATTGGTGAGAATAAATTTCACATTGTTCCAATAAAACGTGGCAACATCGATGAAACTAAAGTCCAAATTTATGACGAAAAAGATTTCCGCAAAATGGTTGCTGAATTTGAAAAAAATAAAACAAGCTTCTACACATACCAGCTTAAGAGCGCTAAAGGCATGCAGATCGTATTGAAGGGCATAGATTCTTATGTTGTTCCCGAAGAAATAAAAGATGCACTCGTCCTCCAGGGGTTTAAGGTAAAAAATGTGTCCAATATAATAAACAGAGAGAAGATTCCCCAACCCCTATTTCGTGTTGAACTTGAGCCTAATGATATAAAATTTAAAAAAAATGAGACGCATCCAATTTATAATTTAAAATACCTCTTGTACCGAAAAATCACAGTTGAAGAGCCACATAAGCGTTCAGGTCCTGTACAGTGCCATAATTGCCAAGAATATGGCCATACACAAACATACTGCAATTTACCCTCTGTTTGTGTTGTGTGCGGCGAATTACACGGCACTGCTAGTTGCAATAAGCCAAAAGATCAAAGTGATAAAAAATGCAGTAATTGTGGAGGTAATCACACCGCTAACTACAGAGGTTGTCCTGTGTACTCTTTCGTAAAGAAATCTATGGTGCAAAAACCTAAATTAGCTCCAGCTCAATCAGCAAACGCTTACTCTGCCACTTTTGCGCAAATGAGCTAACCAGTTACTTCCCGTGTATCGTATGCAGATGCTGCTAAGACAAATTCAATTCCCACACAAAATGTTTCCCCGCCAAATAATTCAAAAAATACTGACGCAAGCTTTAATTTCCTTGAAGCTACTATTGATAATCTGGTGCAAACTATAAACAACTTTACAACAAATATGACAAGCATGATGCAGGAAATGCTTCGAAAGCAGAATACACTGCTTCAAGCATTAGTTAACAAACCATGAACATTTTAAAAATAAGTTTCTGGAACGCAAGCGGTATTCGCCAACATAAAAATGAACTTGAGCACTTCCTCATGGAAAAAAGCAATGTGAGTCCGATCATAGAGGAGATGTGTAAACATCGAGTAAAAAAATTTTTTTAAAGTTGGAAGTACTTATGCTTTTAAAATTTTTTTTAAATTAATTAATTTAAAGTATCAAAACTTACAATATTGTAAACACACACATTTGTTGGTTTTTGTTTGTTTTATTAAACTTATTTGGTTATTAAATGGGCACACTGCAGTATATGTATATGTACTGCATTCAAAATTGCAGTAAGCAGTAAATTTACTGATTACTGGTAATGAAATTTAATTTGCATTACCAATAAAATCATAGGGACGTAATCATAATAAAATTGTAGCAACTGGCAAAGTTTTTTTCATTCAAATTTTTAAATTTTTGTGTGAAAAACATTTAGCCACTTGGTAGAATTTCATTATGAATACGGGCATTACTGATTACTAAAAATGCAATGCACGTCATCATATAGTAAATCATTTATGCAATTTATAAAAATTGTAGGAAAAAATTTTAGTAATCAGTAAAAATTTACTTGTTAAAATTTTTTTATTATTTTTACTGAAACTTTTTCTTGTTGTTGTGTACGCATTGCAATTTAAATAAATTCAGTAAAGTGAGACTTTGACTCGCGCACATTCGGTTTTGAGCATTTTTTTGATTGATTTAGCTTTCTTCCTTTTTTAAGTTTTTTCAGTTTAAACGATTTTTTCAGTTTTATCGCTTTTTTCTCATTTTGGCGTTTTTTCTCCTTTTGTGGTATTTTAATTTTCGCAATTCTTTTAATTTTTGCGATTTTTTTTCATTTTGGCGATTTTTTCTGTTTTTGTGGTTTTTTGTTTTAGCGATTTTTTTCATTTTGGCGATTTTTTCATTTTGGTGATTTTTTTGTTTAAGGGTTTTTTTAGTTTTGGGGATTTTTCTGGTTTTCGCGATTTATTTTAGTCCTAGAATTTTTTTTCGTTTTGGTGCTTATTTTCGTTTTATCGATTTTTTTGTATTTGGCGATTTTTTTTAGATTTGGCGATTTTATATTTTTTTGATTTTTTAGTTTTACCGTTTTTGAAAATTTCAAGAATTTTGCTTTTACGGTTTCCAAGATACAGCAAGTTGTCAAAATTACAAAGTCAAAATTGCATTAACTGATGGAAAACCTATTGATTTAAATTTTTTAAATTTAGTGTTAATTGTTGTAGTCTGTATAAAAATACACTAACTTTTAAAATTTCAAGTGTATATATGTACATACAATTGTATGTACATTACATGGGATTTTAAAATTTTTCGTTGCTCGTTTTGGAACACCCTTTAATTTTTAACTCTCATGTATTTGTTGTTTTAGTGGCCAAATGTCTACAAACTGTGTCCAAATTTCAGGTCCGTAGCTCTTACGGTTCTCGAGAAAATACCCTGTGACAGACGGACAGCGTAGCGAAAACAATAGAGTTCATTTTCGCCTTTGGTGTACGGAACCCTAATAAAGCAATTACCAAGTTAAATAAAACAAACAAAAACCAGCAAATTCCTATGTATTTACAATATTTTAAATAAGTTTTTATTGCTTCTTTCAAACACTAATGCACTCATACATATGTAGCTCACACCGATTTGACAACGCGGTGTGAATCTCAGCAAAATTTGTGATTGGATTGTGAAAAAGAATTTTACCCCCTAGCGTATAGATGTTTACACATCAAAAAATTGATACAATGTTGGTCTCTGAGACTCATTTGACATGGAGAAGCCTTTTTAAAATTTGTGGCTATACTATATATGATACAAAGGACCCTAGAGGAAGAGCTTACGGTGCATCAGCTATTGTAATAAAGTCAAGACTCAAGCACTATATTCTTCACAACATAGGTGAAGAACATCTTCAAGCAACAAATATTGGCATTGTATATTTTTGTAAAAATTTCGTGATATCATCAATTTACTCCCCTCCCAAATTTTCAATCACTGAGGATAAATACGAGAATTTCTACAAATCACTTGGACCTTGTTTTGTAGCAGCTGACGACTACAATGCAAAACATACGTTCTGGAGTTCGCGTCTTATTACACCCAGAGGTCGAGCGTTGTTCAACACAATTGCAAAAATGGACTTGGAGGTCATTTCAAGTGGGAAGCCCACTTATTGGCATACAAAAAATTCCGGATGTAATAGATTTTGGCGTCATGAAAAATATCTCTAGGAATTTAGTTCAAGTTGAAGCTTCTCTAAATCTCTCGTCCGATCACTCTCCCACTATCGTGACAATCTGTAATCCACTAAGAAGTGACTTACCTCATCCAGATGATAAATCGTGTTAATTGGCTGGGGTTCAAAAAATACCTTAGTAGTCATTGTACGGAAAATAGTAAGCTAAGAACACCAGATGATATTGAATCTAATATTGCCAATCTCAACGAGAATATTAAACAGGCTGCTGAACATACCACTACCTCCCATCCGCAGACTGGGTTTAATAAAATTTATTCAAAAGACTTTGAACGTCTCGTACGAGAAAAAAGAAGAGCTAGAAGGAAGTGACAACAGCACAGATCACAACAAAATAAAATTAGATTTAAAGAGTGCACGAAACGACTCCAAGAGTTGCTTGCATCTGAGAAAACTGCATCTCTTAGAAATTATCTTGAAAGTCCCGATGTCATACCAGCATCTAATTGCTCCTTGTGGCGCGCTACTAAAAAGCTTAAAAGACCCGTTGAGTTTAAACCACCTCTGCGCACTTCTGAAAAACGTAAAATATTTGCTGAGCATTTAAAATCCGTAATTACCCCAAATACATGTACTGGCGTTGCTGATTTGCCGAGTGTAGTTGCTCTACCCCCACGACCCTTTAAGTTTAAGATGCGTGATGTACATAAACTAATTGCTGAGCTCAACCCGAAGAAAGCTTCAGGTATTGATGGAATTAGTAACAAGATGCTGAATTTGAAAAAAATAAAACAAGCTTCTACACATACCAGCTTAAGAGCGCTAAAGGCATGCAGATCGTATTGAAGGGCATAGATTCTTATGTTGTTCCCGAAGAAATAAAAGATGCACTCGTCCTCCAGGGGTTTAAGGTAAAAAATGTGTCCAATATAATAAACAGAGAGAAGATTCCCCAACCCTTATTTCGTGTTGAACTGGAGCCGAATGATATACAGTTGAACAAAACGAGACTCATCCTATTTATAGCCTAAAATACCTTTTATACAGAAAACTCACAGTTGAAGAGCCACATAAGCGTTCAGGTCCCGTGCAGTGCCATAATTGCCAAGAATATGGCCATACAAAAACATACTGCAATTTACCCTCTGTTTGTGTTGTGTGCGGCGAATTACACGGCACTGCTAGTTGCAATAAGCCAAAAGATCAAAGTGATAAAAAATGCAGTAATTGTGGAGGTAATCACACCGCTAACTACAGATGTTGTCCTGTGTACTCTTTCGTAAAGAAGACTATGGTGCAAAAACCTAAATTAGCTCCAGCTCAATCAGCAAACGCTTACTCTGCCACTGAGAATCAATATGAGGATTTCTACAAATCTCTTGGAGCTTGTTTTGTAGCAGCTGGCGACTACAATGCTAAGCATACGTTCTGGGGTTCGCGTCTTATTACCCCCAGAGGTCGAGCATTGTTCAACACTATTTCAAAAATGGGCTTGGATGTCATTTCGAGTGGGGAGCCCACTTATTGGCTTACTGACATACAAAAAATTCCGGATGTTATAGATTTTGGCGTCATAAAAAATATCTCTAGGGATTTAATTCAAGTTCAAGCTTCTCTTGATCTTTCATCCGATCACTCTCCGACGATCATTACAATTTTTAGTCCCTTAAGAAGTAACTTACCTGACCCATATATGAAAATAATCAATCGTGTTAATTGGCTGGGGTTCAAAAAATATCTCAGTAGTCATTGTACGGAAAACACTACGCTTAGAACATCCGATGATATTGAATCTAACAATGCCAATCTCAGCGAGAATATTAAACAGGCTGCTGAACATGCCACTATCTCCCATCCCCAGACTGGGTTTAATAAAATTTATTCTACAGACATTGAACGTCTCGTATGTGAAAAAAGAAGAGCTAGAAGGGAATGGCAACAGCACAGATCACCACAAAATAAAATCAGATTTAAAGAGTGCACTAAACGACTCCAAGAGTTGCTTGCATCTGAAAAAATTGCATCTCTTAAAAATTATCTGGAAGGTCTTGATGTCACACCAGCATCTAATTACTCTTTGTGGCGCGCTGCTAGAAAGCTTAAAACACCCATTGAGTATAAGCCACCTCTACGCACATCTACCGGAAGTTGGGCAAGAAGCGATACTGAAAAAGGTAAAATATTTGCTGAGCACTTAAAATCCGTTTTTACGCCAAACATATGTACTGGTGTTGCTGATTTGCCAAATGTAGTCGCTCTAACCCCTCAACACATAAAGTTTAAGACGCGTGATTTACAAAAATTAATTGCCGAACTCAACCCGAAGAAAGCTCCGGGTATTGATGGAATTAGTAACCAGATGCTGATGAACTTGCCTCGTATTGCAATGAGAATTCTATTATTCATATTTAATGCCATTTTATGACTGGAGTATTATCCACACAGCTGGAAGCTTGCCAAGGTTAAAATGATTCCAAAGCCGGGCAAAGATCTAAACAAGGCTGAGTCATATAGGCCAATAAGTCTACTATCAATTATGTCAAAGCTTTTCGAAAAACTGCTCAAAACAAAATTGTCTCCAATTCTAATTAGTAGTGGGTGCATACCAGACCATCAATTTGGTTTAAGAAGTCAGCATAGCACCATTGAACAAACTCACAGACTGGTTCGATTTATAAGAAGAACTTTTGAGGAAAAAAAGTATTGTTCTGCGCTCTTTATTGACGTTTCCCAGGCATTTGATAAAGTGTGGCATGAAGGCCTAATTTTAAAATTGAAGACTTACTTACCAATAAACATTTTAAATCTTTTGGAAAGTTACATTATTTGCCGTAAGTTCACTGTTGTGGAAGGAGACTTTACGAGTAGGCCTGAAACTATTTCATCCGGTGTGCCACAGGAGAGCATACTGGGACCAGTTTTATACTTGATTTGTACTTGCGATATGCCTGTGAGCAGTAGTATCCATACTTCCACATTTGCCGACGATACAGCCTGCCTTAGTATGCACGAAAACCCTGATGAGGCATCCCGCAAACTCCAGGAACACATTAGCCAGATGGAGCTTTGGTTAAACTTATGGAGAATTAAAGTCAATGAACAAAAGTGTGTCCATATAACGTTCACCCTAAGAAGAGATACTTGCTCCCCCATTCGGATTAACAATCAAGTTGTTCCTCAACATTCACATGTGAAATATCTTGGTTTACACCTTGATCGACGACTTACATGGAAACATCACATTGACTCTAAGTTAACTCAAATGAAACTTAAATTAACTCAGGTACATTGGCTGATTGGTAGAAATTCAACACTTAGCCTAGACTGCAAACTTTTAATATACAAGTCGCTTTTAAAGCCAATATGGTGTTATGGAATTCAACTATGGGGCACTGCTTCAGCTTCAAATGTAGAGAAAATTCAACGAAGGCAAAATAAAATTTTACGCATGATAACATCGGCTCCATGGTACATCAAAAATGCAAATATACATCGTGATTTGAATATGCCACTAGTGACTGAAGAAATTGTAAAATACGCAGGCAAATATCTAACAAAACTCGAGTCACATCCTAATCCGCTTGCTCGTAATATTTTGAACTTTACTGGGCACATCCGCTTAAAAAAGAGAGATACACGGGCTCTAATATTCAACACTCTAGATGATGAAGCTGCTTGAAAACACTTTTTTCTTTTTGTTGCTTATCACTACTTATGTATTATTAATAACTATCACTAAGCTTATGTCCGACATTGGTCGGGCCTAATAATGTTTTTATAGATTTAAGATTTGAATACTTATTGTTAGTTCAAAAATTTCAAAAAAAAAAAAGATGCTGATGAATCTGCCTCTCACTGCAACTAGAATCATACTATTTATTTTTAATGCCATATTACGACTAGAGTATTATCCACACAGCTGGAAGCTTGCCAAGGTGAAAATGATTCCAAAGCCGAGCAAAGATCTTACCAAATCGGAGTTATACAGGCCATTTACTATCAACACTATCACAGCTTTTCGAAAAGCTGCTCATGACAAAATTGTCCCCATTTCTAACTGATAATGGGTGCATACCGGACCATCAATTTGGTTTTAGAAGTCAGCATAGTACCATTGGACAAAGGCATAGATTGGTTCAAGTTCCCAGCAAAAATTTTAAAAAAGGTAATCGAGTTTGGAATTAAGCATTTTTGGTGGAAGCTGTTCCTTACTGGATTACCAACTTAATGATTTTAACAAGGCGTGAGACTAAAATAATCGATTCTTGAGAAGTAATTACCTTTTTAATTTCGAAACTTGTTTACGTAATCTATTTAATCTAAAAAAAATATTCTCTTCATTTAGCAACTTGTACATAATTTTTTTACATTTTATGTAATGAGATTTGTAAATGTGTAATGAAATTTGGCAATCAGAAAAGTAAGTCATTATATGGCAAGTAGTTCTGATGGTAATGTGTAATTTTTTGCTGTGTTATAAGAAGAACATTTGAAGAAAAGAAGTATTGTTCTACTCTCTTTATTATTTGATTTAGTATTGAAACGACAAATCAAGAAGAAGGGGTTTTTAACGGAAATTAGTATCTTTACCTCATGCATGTTTTTTGACATTTCGTTAGGCATTAATTTTTTTTTAATAGTGATGTAAGATATGCTGCAAAGATGTATATTTCAGCTTCTATTTATATCGACAAAACTGGGAATTGTGGGGAAAATAGATATGCAGTTTTTGAATAATTTTAATGGCATTTAGGAATTTAATTAAATTAATAATTTTGGCATTAATATCGCCGCCCTCCTTGCAGCATATTAAATATCTTAAACTCAGATACTTTTTCCGTAACTTAAGTTAACAAAGAAATCATAGGTATTACATACATGTACGTTAAAATATATGTAAATATAATTTTTTTTTTAATTAAAAATTCACTTCAATATTTGTATGCTTAGGCTACGTAATTCAAATAAAAGATATCCGATATCGAGAAAAAAATGTATTAGAATTATTGTATTATTATTACTATATAAAAAAACATAAAGGTATATATCTGTATACATATATATTTTTTGGACGTTTATATTTAAAGTATGAATTCAGGTAAAACGTACGCTTTTAATCTGCATATTTTAATAAAATATTTATGAAGTATCGCACGGTAAATAATCCAACCAAACATTGTGCTTTGGGCTGTTGGGAGCCCCACGTATAATTTTTGGATACACATCCGCTCCTAATATCATATCGACTTGCGATGTTTTAAAAAATTCTGGGTCCGCTAAAAATAAGTGACGGAAATGTTTCTTAAATTTTTCAGGAAGTGACTGCGTGGGAGTGTTTATGGTAATTCTATTGTCGACCCGGAAAATTCCCTCTATTTTGGAATCTGTGTCGAATCTGCTCTTTATAACGATTGGACATATTGTTTCTTCTTGCATCGTCAATGTAGTTGGGTTTAACTTTTCTACCAATCTTTTAGAAATCCGACTTAAAAGTGAACCGGAATCGAGCAAGTAACGCGCATAGGATGTGTATGTATCGATCTTCACTACTGCTGTAGGTAAG
Source organism: Tachina grossa (assembly GCA_949987645.1). Lineage (NCBI taxonomy): Eukaryota > Metazoa > Arthropoda > Insecta > Diptera > Tachinidae > Tachina > Tachina grossa. The sequence continues at coordinate 80,842,285 of OX465278.1, read as the reverse complement.
AGTATAGTACGATTTTGACGCAGTAGGGAAGACAGCGTTGTTATGGCCGTTGTCGACATTGGGGAAGCTTTTGTGCCAGATTGTTTCGAAGTTGATGGTTGAGGAGTAGGAGAGCGTGAAGGAGTATTCGAAGGTACTAGGATTTGGCGAAATTTTCGGTCGATGTGCAGTAGAGTATGGTGATGTTTTTTACAGTGATGACATCCATACCTAGAAAAGCATCTACCTCGAGAGTGATCGTGTGCTAGGCAATTTTTGCAGTACTTGTGTATTCTTACTGCTCGGATACAATCTGAAATACTCATACCAAGAAATTTTCTACAAGTCCTTAAAGGATGGAAGCGTTCACATATTCGGTATGCATAAGAGAGGAATTTTCTGGGATTTTTCCAGCGACGCAATCGCCCTTGTGAAATGGAATGGGAAGATTTCGGCATATTCGTCTGAAAGGCAAATGAGATAAATAAACGAAAAATGAATGATGTAAGGTATAATAAAAAAAGGAAAAATTTAAACATCTGACAAGCTTATTATTTTTGTGAAAGGCCTAGTAATAGTTCACTTTTCCGTATGTATATCTGCAACCCGGACATAACCATCCGCTCCCGGATATACTTTCACCACCCTGCCAAGAGTTCGGGGGAAGTTTTTCATCCTTTTATTCCTGATGAATAAGCTTCAATCTCTTCCAGCGGTTTACAATTGACATAGGTTTCTCTCCAATGTATGGATCAATAGGAACTAATATCGGAGAGCCAATAAGGAAATGGCAGGCGTTAGAGCTGAAAGGTCTGAAGGATCTTGTGAGATTGGAGATAACGGCCGAGAATTCAGTCAGGCTTCCACTCGTGCAAGTAAAGTTGAAAATTCTTCAAAAGTGAATTTTAAACTACCAGATACTTTGCGAAAGTGACTTTTAAAACTTTTCTCACCTGCCTCCCACAAGCCTCCCATATGAGGAGCCACTGGAGGAATAAAATGACAGATAAGATTCTGATAGGCATATTTCGAAGTAAGTAATTGGCTGGAGGCTTGAAGAAATTCTCTGGGAAGAACTTTGGAAGCACCCACAAAGGTAGTTCCATTATCAGAATGCAGATGGAGAGGGCATCCGCGTCTAGATACAAAACGACTAAAAGTGGCTAGGAAAACGGAAGTCGACAAATCAGAAGTTGGTTCAAGGTGAACAGCTTTGGTGGAAAAACACACAAAAATGCACACATAGCCTTTTGTTAAACGATAAGACCTGCCAGCATATGTTTTTAGATCGAAAGGCCCGGCAAAGTCAAGACCTGTATGAGTGAAAGGTCTGGAAATCTCAGCTCTTTCTGGTGGCAATGCAGCCATAACTTGTTTTTGACATCTTTTTTATATATAGTGCAAAACTTACACTTTCGTATATTGGCCGTAATTGTGATCTTATGAGTCTCAGAACGAGCTGGTTTCCACCATGAAGACTGATTTTATGGACAAAATTTACTAGTAGACGAGAATATGCACAACCATACGAAAGAATAATAGGACATTTCTCGTTGTACAAAAGACCTGGCGAATTTTCGAGCCTTCCGCATGAACGTATGACTCCCTGAGTGTCCAGAAATGGATTAAGAGACAAAATGGTGCTGGACTAAGATACAGTGGTTTTAGTCTCTAATGCTCTATATTCAGCAGGAAAACTTGCTTTTTGGCATGCAGATATCAGTTGGGTCTGAACAAGCAAGATCTCAGAGTTACTTATATTAATATTATTATAATGAAACCTTGATCTAAATTTCAGATGAGTATGGAAAAAGAATCTATATATGTATGCAACAACTCGCATAGCTCGAGGAAACGAAGAAAATCTATCCAAAATGTCATCATGAGCTTGGAAGTAGGAAAAATTAACCTTAATGGTTTTTCTTTCAATTTCAATTTCGAGTGGAGTTTGGGTATAATCCTGTGGCCACTCAGATTCCAGTTTTTTCAACCATTCTGGTCCATACCACCACAAATGATTTTCCTTGAGATCTTGTGGATATGCTCCACGTCATGATTCCAACAGGTTGGATTTGTTATGTGAATAATTTTTGATATTCTGTTAGCCACGAATGTCAACCACGTGCACGGTGGTTTGGCCAGCCACGAAAGAACGATTTTTGAATCAGTCCAGCAGAATAAGGCATACTCTCTAACGTCAAATTTGGGTATGAGACTGTTTATCATTTCAGCCAGTAAAACCGCACCGCAAAGCTCTAATCGAGGAATGGACAAAGTTTTTATACGAGCCACTTTTGTTTTCGAGGCAACTAAGTGACAGCTTACCATCTCTGTAGTGTCAATTCGAATGTATGATGCCGCTGCGTATGCTTTTTCGGAAGCATCGCAAAATCTGTGAAACTGCACCTTAGCATTAGGGACATATCCAGTCCATCGGGGAATCCGAATATGTTGGATATAAGTATAATTAATATGAAAAGTTTTCCAATTCCGTAGAGTTTCTGAAGCGAGGACTTCATCCCATTTTGTGCCATCTAACCGAATTCGTTGCATAATGATTTTTGCTAATATAACACAAGGTGATAGCCATCCTGCTGGATCAAACATCTTGGCAATTTCCGATAACACTTCCCTTTTTGTACAAGTGGTGTGAAAAAATGGCTTGAACTTAAAATAAAAGAAATCTGAAAGAGCGTTCCAACACACCTAAAGTTTTAGCAGTGCTGCTATCGTCGAATTCTAGAAAATCTTCATAGAGTCGATGCTCTGGCAAAATTTCAGATAGAATTTGACGTCCATTTTGTAAAAAAAAGCCGGCTGACTGAAGAGCCAAAATAAGCTCATCTCTGAACTGTATGTATTCTGCAATCGAATGACCTCCAGCCAAAACATCATCTACATACATCGAATTACGAAGAATATTACTGGCGTTTGGATAAGTGGATTAAATGTCATCAGCTAATTGGAGAATGGTATGAATTGCTAAGTATGGCGCACAGTTGGCGCCAAAAGTTACTGTTTTCAGTTCATAATCACGTAGAACCTCATCTGGACTACTTCGAAAAAGTATTCTTTGGAATTTTGTATGTTCTGGATTAACAAGGATTTCCCTATACATCTTCTGGATGTCGGCATTAAAAACATATTGGAAAAATCTCCATTTAATAATAAGCAGCGTTAAATCATTTTGTAAAATTGGACCAACGTGTAGGATATCATTTAAGCTGATGCCGTTGGAAGTTGGAGAGGATGCATTAAACACGACACGTACCCTTGTTGCCGTACTATCTGGTTTAAAGACAGCATGATGTAGTAAATAGTACGTTCCGGATACTGATTCGGGTGTAAGAATGGCACACATGTGGTTTAACTCTACATATCCTGAAGTATTTTATCATATTCTATTTTTAAGTCTAGATTTTTAAACAACCTTGCCTCATTCCGCAAGAACTGAGCTATTGCAATTTTTCGAGATTGACCTATGTTTCTTCCCTCTGAATGTTCTTCCTTAAATGGCAGCGAAACTACATACTGACCATTCTCATTTCTTTTCGTAGTTTTCCTGAAAAGATTTTCACAAAATTTTTCAGATTGGGATGCTATATTTTTTCTAGGGAGATCCACCACCTCCCAAAATCGAGAAATCTGCCGATCTAGCGAAATCCTGCAGAAATATGAAACACAAGTGGAGTTTTGAGTAGAAATTTTCGAAAGTGGGCCAGTAAGAATCCATCCAAATATGGTTTCTTGAGCCACTAAAGAGTTACACACACCATGCTTTATACCTGGGAGCATAACTGTAGGGAATAAGTCACCCCCAATTAACAAATCTATTTTGGAACTTGTATAAAAATAAGGATCAGCCAGTGGTATATTTGGAAGTTCCGAAAAGTTATTGATGGAAAGTTATTTGATAGATGAGGGACAGCCAGCGCTGTTACTGACAGTTGAGTATCGGTATCGAAAATTGGAGTAATACAAAAGATACATTCTGTGTGAACTTTTGCAGAGACAGAGTTTTTAAGTCCAGATATTTGGGCATTTATGCGCCTTGATGGCAGTTTCATCAAATTGAAAAGCCTTTCAGATATGAAAGATCTTTCCGATCCTGAATCAATTAGAGCTCTTATACGAAACTTGTCATCTAAATGACAAATATTCAGGGCAGCCGTGCCCAATAAAACCCCACCCGCTTTCGCAGCAAAACAAGATTCCACAGAAGTTAAATCTGAATTTGGTGTGGACTGTATAATTGTAGATCTTAACTCTGCATTAAATAGCAGTACGTTGGGATTCAACTTTGACACGTTACCACTACTTGATGGTGATTCTGAATCATCTCCCGTATCCCTGTGAAGCAAAGTGTTATGCCTCTTGTCACAGCGGAAACAATTGCTCTTACTTTTGCAATGTTTAACTGAATGAGTTTTTGCGAAACAACTAATACGAAGACCTTGCTTTTTAATTTCATCAAAACGTTGTGTGCAATTCATTTCCTGAAATTTAGGACATTTTCTTATTACATGAAACTGTTTTGGGCATAATGGGCATTGAGGGTTTGATACATTATTTTGGAAACTATGAATTTTCTTGGACGAAATGTTTGCCTGTTTAGGCCTAGTATCTACCGATTTTGAGTTCCGAATTTCGAAAACAGATTCGAGTGATCTATACCGATTTGTTAAAAACTGATCCAAATCTTACCATTTAGGAAGCGATAATTTATCCTTTACGACTTGTTCCCACAAAGTCAAAGTGGTTTCTGGTAGACAATTGGAGCAAAGAAATGCGAAAATTGGGTCCCAACTACTAATATCAATTTTGTGTAACTGTAAGACGGAAATACATGAATTTATTTCTCTCTGTAAGTGTTGAATGGCCTTCCCAGACTCTGAAGTAATGGCCTGAAGACTAAAAAGAATTTTTAATTGGCTGTTAACTAGTATTCGATGATTTTCAAACCTATTACGTAAATTAGACCAAGCTACATCGAACCCATCATTAGTCAAAGGGCTCTTTTTTACAATCTCTCTAGCTTCACCAGATGTCTTTTGATTAAGATGAAAAAGCTTCTCTACAAGGCTTAGAGTTAAATTTTTAATATACATCGCTGTAAAGAGATCTCGAAAGGTAGGCCAGGACTTATAAGTCCCATCAAAGACATCGATCTCACAAGGGGGAAGATGATACCGGTGATTTGATTCAGGGGCTTGGCTTGAAGTCGATGCAGGACTCACAACAGGAGGATTGACGTTTTTAATGCCAGACATTGACCGAATAGCGTCAGACTGTTCTGTCAATTTGGTTAAGCAGTTACAGTATGTATTATAGGTATAAAAGTAATAATAATAGTAAATATATATATATATATATATATATATATATATATATATATATATATATATATATATATATAATATATATATAATAATAAATATAGTATAATAATAGTATTATAGTAGAGGGAATATTTACACATGCATGTATGAAAGTGTGTGAATATATATAATCATATATGCCCATATACTCTAATGTTTCGGATCCGAACCATATATGGGATATCATATATGCTCCATACATATTTTTTTAGCTGGGAAGCCATTCTAAAAAAGCAAATTAAAGATAGAATTAAAGAGTATGTTCAAGTGGTCACAGTAAAATAAAAAGAGTTCGTGTGGGGCTGCTTGAAACTCCCTACATCCTGGGGAAGCCATATTTTTGGGATAAAGTTCACCAGATTGTACTGTGCGATTACGATAGAACATTGTGCAGACATTTGGTTTTCCACCAAATTTTCGAGTATATTATAACGCTAGATATTACATATCTAGTTTAAAGTAACAATTAAATAGAATAATACTTTTACTGAATTAGAGCCTAATGGGTTATGGCTTCAGATACTAGGTAACTAGTTGAAAGCAAAAGTATGTATGTATATGAAAATAGTACTAGCATATTAAAGGAACCATCTGCTTGTCTGATAGGATTAGGGGCTATGGAGTATACCTACGGTGACAACAACAACAAATAAATAAAGAACATTTAGAAATGCAATAAAAATTAAATTAAGGCACATTAACCCATTTTTCGCCGCACCAAGTCCCTGACTGCACTAAGCCAGTAGACTGATGTATGTTAGCCAAGCCAAATGTTAAATTTGGATTGTGTGGGCATAATCGTGAAAATATGCTTTTATTTGGGTTATATTCCGTTTTGTATGGTTTGACATTTTCTGCAAGAAACATATATACACTATGATCATTTTACGATGTATTGAAAAGTCTGATGGTAATTTATACCAGTCAAGGCCTATTTAGTAGGTCAATGCAATCGTCCTGATGATATTCTGTGTTTTCGTGTTTAAACTGTCAAAAGCTGCTTGCACCATACACTTTAGTTCATGTTTGTATGTGTTTCTGACAACTGAAACACAAAGTTATTTTTTGTGTTGCTGTGTTTTTGTAGAGTTGCATAGACCTAATAAATAGGCCTTGATACCAGTGATCCACAAAGTAAAATATGTTTGTATTGGTGAGGAAAATTATAGTAAAATAAAGTTACACTTGAAGAAAAATTTTTTAATATAAAATACATGATGTGGTTATTCATTGCTTGAATATTTTTTGTAAATAATCAATTTAATAAAACTTAAGAATTGATAAAAAAAATCTAATAATCCATTCAACAATGGGTAGTATGAATAAAAAAAAGTATTTGCTTTTTACTTAAAAATTTGTTTTGAAACCCAAAATATGTATGTGTTTTTTGTTTTTTTAAACAAATTTTTAAGTAAAAAGCAAATACTTTTTTATTCATACTACCCAATGTAGTGTATAAATTCCAAATTGAATTTATTGACAGCTCTGTGAAAACGATTAAAATTTCTGTTTAACATTTGTTAACGCACTAATAATCTCAAATTATTATTTTACTTATTTAGTAAAATATTTTTTTTATTAAAAATATTTTCTTCTATTCTCTTATTCTAAGATCTATTCTATTGGTTTTGTTATATGATTCGGTCTCTTTTTCCTTACTGCTTCTATAAACTTTCTAACATTTTCTTGTTAATTTTTAATTCTAACGCGTAATTGTCTAAGTTATAAGTCCTATTGTCATTATTCATTATTTCTTCACCTGGTATTCTAGGTATTTTGCCAAATGTTCACCCCTATTCTGCTTTTCGATTACGTTCCCGCATTCAGTTACGCTCGGATCGAAAAGAGGTATTCTGCAAAAAAACTGATTCGAAAGAAAAAGAAGAAGAGAAGAGTATATTTAAACCTGCTGCTTTGCTTTGAAACGGGTGAAATAGGAACAGAAAAATTAAGCGATTTTGCAAAGTTTTTAGCAAAAAGTTAAATTTGGTGCAAAAAAAACATTGATTTACCATTAAAACAATTAATAATTAAATATTGTAAAAATTTGCATTACATAAACTTTTGTAAATTTAAATACAGAGAGTTAAAAAAAACGAGATAAGCAAGAGGTATTTGTGGCCAAACTTTTCGAGTGTGAAGAATCCTGTCGCGCCGGAGGTGATATTTAAATTTTTTACACATAATTGCAACACAAAAATAAAGTCAATTTGCTTAAATTTAATTAAATCCGTAGACAATATCGTTCGTTGTCATTAAATAGGTATGTCAACTTTTTATACTGTTTTACCTGTACTAAATTGAATAAAAATCGCATTTCAATACAGAAAAACAAAACAAAGTGTATAGTTCATTAATTAAACCTTCTTTTGCATTTAATGCTTGCATTATTTTTTTAATTAATCACTTTTTAAAGCTAAACAATCAAAAATTGAAAACGCTCCGCCACTAAAATAACAACTTACAAAAACGTAGTTACGATCGAAATGCAGAATACATAGAATCGAAAGAAAAATCGAAGAACGGAACGCAGAATACCAAAGTTGCCAAACGGGGAAACTTTCGATTCGAATCGAAACGCAGAATAGGGGTGATTAACTCAAATGGTGTGTAATTTGTGTCTACGTGAGGTGTTATATTGTATGCAAAAGAATAATAAGGTATCCAGTCGTGCTAGTAGTCATCATTCATGAATGACAAGAAGTATTCATTTAGAACTCTATGATTTCTTTCTACAGTACCAAGTGTTTCATGATGGTACGATATGGATATTTTATGTTCTTTTTTTAGAAAAATAATTTTATTAATTCATTTACAAGCTCTGCACCTCTGTCAGCTTTTAGTAAATATGCCATATTTCAATATTAAATTTTTTTCAAACATTTTGCGATTGATTTATACATATATCTATAGTTTCCAGAAGCTTGTAAAGGGCCAACTGTATCTATGGCTATAGTGAAAAAACTATTTTTTTGGTACATTTTGTACATATTTTTCCATATGTATTTTTGCTTCAACTTGATTAAAGTTTTTCTAACTCCGCAATCTTCTTCGCATAGTGTGTGAATCTTTGAGGATTACTATATATTCGGAGGTGTCATCGAATCCAATTCGGTTTTGCTGATTGTCGGTTTTTTAACCCAACATTGGATTCATTTCGTGTCATGAAAACAAGTCGGTTTTGTTATTTTTGAATGCAAATATGTCCGATGTTCGAATCAGATTTTGTATGTTTACGGCTTCTCATGCAAGTTTTTGTTTGAAAATTTTGTGAATTATGGTATTTGCGCTAACATATTCTTAAAAATTTTACTTTTAATAAAAATCAAATTATGTATAGAAAATACATCTGTAAGAGAAAAAGTAAAATTCCTAGAAAATTTGCAAAAGTTTGCAGAAATTTTAAATGGTAAACTCCCAAGTAAAAATGAATAAAGTCAAAAACTTTGGAAAAATTACATCTTTTGCAAAAATAACGGAAATTTACAAAAAATTGCAAAATTTTTAAAAAGCCATAATTTGATTAAAAAGGCTTCAGCTCTAAGGAATGCTAAAAAATCTGTACAAAACGCAAAAATGAAAAAAATTCGCAAAAACAAAAATCCAACAACATTGGATTTCATGGCACCAAAGTATTTTTTTGTCGGTTTCTAATCCAATTCCAATTCTAATTCTATGACACCCCTGATTATTTTTACTTCATTTTCTTTGCACTTGTAAAACTTTTCTTTAAACTTTTCTATACCCAGCTAAAAAAAATTTCTATGGAGCATATATGATATCCCATATATGGTTTGGATCCGAAAAATTATGGTATATGGGCATATATGAATATATATATTCATACATATTCATACATGTAGTTATATGTATATATTCCCTCTACAGTATGCAAAGTTCATATTCATACACTCTTGATTCATAAAAGTGTCCTGCTGTGCAATAAATTAAATTACTAAAACTACTTTTATTTAGATTTTGAACAGGAAGGTTGTATTTAATGAAACATTTGTTTGGACAAATAATGAAAATCGAATTAAAAGTCATTTCATTCATCATATTAAGTCAAAAGTTGAATCAATTATTTAAAAAGCACAAAAATCATATTCGTACATAAATGTAATTTAAAAAAAAACATTAAAAACTAATGCAATTAATTATAAAAGAAAAAATAATCGGTCTAACAATAGTTTTCAATATAATTTGAACTTTGTTTCTTATCTAGAGAATTTTGTTGTTTTCTATAAAATTAATGACTGGATTATCCTTTTGATTATTTGATATATTAAATGGGGCCACAATGTATAAAATCGTACAAGAATGGTTTTTTTTTGTAACAAAATTTTTTTTAAAGGTTGAGGCTGTACGCATATAAACTTTGCATACCGTATGTATTTTCTAATGGATTTCCAATTCACCAGTGATAAAATACCAAGCTTTTTTGATTGCAAAAACGATCTTATGTGAGATATCATGTATACATTCTTATATGGCCCCATATATTAAATCTTATATCTATATATGGATCCATATATGAAGAGCTTCATAATTAAATTTCCATATATGAGCTCATATGTTATAATACATTTCATATATTAGTCCATATATTAGTTCATATATAATAGTTTTGCCATGTATAATCCCATACATTTCCATGCATGAATTCATACATACATATTCATATATACTTATATACATTCATATATTAAAAATATATGGACAATATATATAATTTTTTTAGCAGGGTACTTATTTTCTTAAATATTTCGTCACTTTTTTCTAGTGCGAATCTTATACCAAGTTCACACGGACAGTAATTATCGAGGTTCGCTCTCTCATTCACTGTTCGCGGTCGAATCTTGATTGAATCATCATGGTTTGCCATACAAATTTTTGAGATAGAATCATCTTTTTTCTATCATCGCTAGTTTTGATAACAAATTATCGCTAATATATCTAACTAGTAGACTTGGGTCGAACTCGTTCACTAGTTCATTTTTGCCACAAACCACTGATCAAACCCATTTAAATTACATGGGTTTGATCATTGGTTTGTGGCAAAAATGAACTAGTGAACGAGTTCGACCCAAGTCTACTAACTAGCTATCAAAACAAAATAAGTGTACACACATACACATGAGTAAGCAAAAAACAAACCAAAAAAATGGATGCGTGTATTAAATTTAAAAAAAGAACACGTTTTATTCATTATTTTTGCTTAATTTGTTTATCTACTGTACAAAAGCAAATAACACAGAAAATAAAACTCCTGCAAACTATTCACGTATGTAAAGGGTGTTTTTATTGAGGTATAGAACTTTAAGTTGGCATCACTTTTTTAACTGGCGGCCATTTTGTCAGCTGTCAAAAGTTTAATATTTAGTTTGGTTTGCCATTTTATCATGAACAGGTTGACAAAAGAACAACGCTTGCAAATCGTGCAAATTTATTTCGAAAATAATGGTTCAGTTCGCGAAGTTTACCGCAAGCTCCGTCCATTTTATGGTCGACATAATCGTCCATCAGAGCAATTAATTCGGTTAACCATGGATCGTTTTCGCACTACGTTTACTCTATGTGATAATACGCATCCGCAGAGACGTCGAACAGTGCGCACCGAAGAAACAATTGCCGCTGTAGAGCAAAGTGTTGAAGAGGACCCGAATGAATCGATTCGCCACCGTGCACAGCAATTGGAGCCGACTAACCGACTATTTTGTTCCCGAATTGGATGGCATGAATGTGGATGAGTTGTGGTTCCAACAAGACGGCGCTACATGCCACACAGCGCACGTCACAATCGATTTATTGAAGGAAACATTCGATGAGCGCATAATTTCGCGGAATGGACCTGTCAATTGGCCACCAAGATCGTGTGATTTGACACCATTGGATTATTTTCTTTGGGGATATGTGAAGTCGCTCGTCTACGCCAACAAACCAGAAACGTAAGGGGACTTGGAAGCCAACATTCGTGGCGTTATTGCCAACATACGGCCCCATATGCTCGAAAAAGTGGTTGAAAATTGGACCTGTAGAATTGGCTTTATTCGAGCCAGCCGCGGCGGCCACATGCCCAAAATTATATTTAAACATTAATGGCATAAAATTATCCTTCCAATAAAGCCAAATTGATGGACATTTAAACGATTTTTTTGTGTTTTATTTCAATTCGAAGTTCTATACTTCTTAAAAAAACACCCTATATGTATATGTGCATGTATGTATATATGTAAATAAAAACAGTGATGCCAACTTTTCATACTAAAAAAGCGTAAAAATTTTTGAAAAAAGGGCTAACTTGAAAAAATATACGTTTAGCGCTAAATAAAGTAAAATGTTTCGAATAATCGTGAAAAGGGGCTAGTATTAAAATGATTCTGTTGTAAATCAAAACATCGAAGACATTTTTGTGCAGTAATTTATTAGAAGATCATGAGATCAACACATACATATATAGATTGAAATATTACATTTCATATAACATTTCAATAAGGTACATACTAGAGCCGCTCACGTAAAAAAAACATCGATGTTTTTTTTTATTCGATTCATTATTAATTCACATCGATTTTATTCAATGTATCGATTTAAAAAAACATCGATGTTGACGATGCATTGTATTGATTAATTGGAACCAAGAAAATTTATTAAATAAATAAAAGTCGATTTTAAAATTTCATAAGGATTAAGAAAAGCATGTGTTCAAACCACGGTATGTGCTTCTTTTTTCAAAGGCCAGTTCTACAGCTTTGCAAATCGAACCAAATGTCAGTTGTCAAAGTAATATTTTCCATTGTGTGTAATGATGTTTTCAATCTTCCTGACAAAGCGTCATATTTTTTATCAACCCAACGAGTCACAGTAGCTCTACTTGGAACTTTAAAATGCAGTGATATAACTTTCACTAGGTGTCTAAAACAGTAATATTAAGCCAAATATATTATTGATTTTAACAACAAATATGGTAAAAGAACTTACATTGCTGATTATTACCATACAATACCAAGAAAATTTTGACAATTCTGTCACAATAAAAATATATATTTGGATGCTGTAAAATAACGCTGTTGCTTCGATGACGCTTTTTAAATTGCAAAAAGTACCTTTTGGTATTGTGTTGTTACATCAAGCAATTTTAAAACAATTTTAAAATTTAAAAAAATTTTTAAAAGTCATTCTTGGAGTGTTTTTTTATAACTACCTTAAATGAGTTGCAAGCATCACTACAAAGTCGTCATTTCGATACATCGAATAAAAACATCGATGTATTGATTGACATCTTATGATACGATACATCGGCATTTATTCGATGTATCACAACCAAAACATCGATGTTTACGATGCAGTTCAGTTCTCGTTGAACCTTCATAGTGAAGAGACATTAAAGCGGATTTTTTTACATACATACATACGAAACAAATATAAAAAACAACAAAATCAAAAATCATACAAAAAATATTGGTAATACATATTCACCTTGATAAATAAGCTTATTGGCTTTACTAATATTTTTTACATAGCAAGAAATAGCAAAAACAAAAAAAAACCGTAAACACAAACAAAGTTCCCTTGAGGAATAATACTCTGTATGAGTACCTCAAAGGAAAAAAATTTTGAAGTGAGTTCTAACGGCAGAAATGCTTATTTTACTGTGAGTTCTGAAACTCTTAATGAAAAAAATATAAATAATAAATCTGATGAAAGTCTTTTTTTAACGGCAAAGCCAAGTTTTCGTCAGCGATCAACTTCGCTTTGTCCAATGCCAACTAGTGAATCGTTAACATTACCATTGCCTAGTACTTCTTCATTTAAGTCTGCGATATCATCCGCATCGGGCTCGCCTTCATCACTAAACCAAGTTATCACTACAGATAACAGTAGCTCAAAACCCAAGGTACAAGTGGGAATGGACAGATATATAACAGTGGTAAAGCGTGGGCGAAGCCCAAATTCTTCAAAAATTTCATCTGCTTCAAAGATGTCTAGGGATAACAGCGCATCATCTACCAATCGTCAAAATCGTTTTTCATTATTGCAAGACACCGACGACAAGCCCTCTACATCATCGCAAAAGTCTTTTAAGCCACCACCTATTTATCTGAGAGAAAAAAATTCTAACGCACTTATAAAAAAAACTACTGTCGACCATTGGTGAAAATACTTTTGACATCATTCCAATTAAACGAGGTAATATTGATGAAACTAAAATCCAAATATATAATGAAAAAGATTTCCGAAAAATTGTTAGTGAATTCGAAAAAAATAAAACAAATTTTTACACATACCAACTTAAGAGTGCTAAAGGCCTACAGATAGTATTAAAGGGCATAGATTCATATGTTGAACCCGAAGAAGTAAAATGTGCACTTGTCGACCAAGGATTCAAGGTAAAAAATGTTACCAACATATTTAATAGAGAAAAGGTCCCCCAACCCCTATTTCGGGTTGAACTGGAGCCGAATGACATACAATTGAAAACAAATAAGGCCCATCCAGTTTATAACGTAAAGTATCTCTTACATCGAAAAATCACAGTTGAAGAGCCACGTAAGCGTTCAGGTCCCGTACAGTGCCATAATTGCCAAGAATATGGCCATACGAAAACTTACTGCAAGTTACCTACAGTGTGTGTTGTCTGCGGTGAATTGCATGGTACTGCTAGCTGCACTAAGCCAAAAGATCAAGCAGAAAAAAATGTAGTAATTGTGGAGGTAATCACACAGCTAACTATAGAGGGTGCCCTGTATTTTCTTTCGTTAAACAGGCTATGGGTCAAAAACCCAAGTTAACTCCAGCTCTACAAGTAAACGCGAACTCCGACACTTTTGCTCAAATCAGCCAACCAGTTACTTCACGTATATCGTATGCTGATGCTGCTAAGACTAGTTCAATTCTCACGCAAAATGTTCCACCACCAAATAATTCAACGAATTCAAACTCAAGCTTTAACTTTAGTCGCCTTGAAGCTAGTATTGAGAATCTGGTGCTAACTATAAACAACTTTACTACAAATATGACAAGTATGATGTAAGAAATGCTGCGAATGCAGAATACACTGCTTCAAGCATTAGTTAATAAACCATGAACACGTTAAAAATATGTTTCTGGAACGCAAATGGCATTCGCCAACATAAAAATGAACTTGAGCACTTCCTCATGGAAAAAAATATTGATATAATGTTGGTTTCTGAGACTCATTTGACCTCAAGAAGCTTATTTAAAATAAATGGTTACACTTTATATGATACAAAGGACCCGAGAGACAGAGCAGCAATTCTGATTAAGTCAAGACTCAAGCACTATGTCCTTGACAACGTTAGTGAAGAATATTTGCAAGCAACGAATATTTTCGTAGAAAATTTTTGTGCGAATTTCGTGATATCATCAATTTACTCACCTCCCAGATTTTCAGTTACCGAAGATCAGTATGAGAAGTTCTACAAATCGCTTGGATCTTGTTTCGTGGCAGCTGGTGACTACAATGCAAAACATACGTATTGGGGATCGCGTCTTGTTACACCTAGAGGTCGAGCCTTGTTCAATACAATTTCGAAAATGGGCTTAGATGTCATTTCGAGTGGGGAGCCTACTTACTGGCCTACTGACGTAAGAAAAATTCCAGATGTTATAGATTTTGCCGTCACTAAAAATATTCATAGGGACTTAATTCATGTAGAGGCCTCTCTAGATCTGTCCTCTGATCACTCTCCAACAATAGTTACAATTTTCAACCCACTAAGGAGTGATTTAACTAACTCATATGTGAAGATGATTAATGGAATCAACTGGCTGGCATTCAAAAAATATCTTAGTAGTCACTGCGTAGAAAACATTCAGCTTAGATCATGCGATGATATTGAATTTAACATTGCCAATCTTAACGAAAATATTAAACAGGCTGCTGAATACGCCACTACCTCCTATCCGCAGACCGGCATTAACAGAATTTATTCTACGGAAATTGAACGTCTTGTATGTGACAAAAGGAGAGCTAGAAGAGAATGGCAACAACACAGATCACCCCTAAATAAAATCAGACTTAAAGAATGTACTAAACGACTCAAAGAGCTGCTATCGTCGGAAAAAACTGCACTACTGGAAAAGTATTTAGAAGGTCTTGATGTAACGTCCGCATCTAATTACTCTTTATGGCGCGCTACTAGAAATCTTAAACGACCCGTTGATCTTAAATCACCATTGCGTACTGCGACCGGAGGCTGGGCAAGAAGTGATAGTGAGAAAGGTAACTTATTTTCTGAGCATTTAAAATCTGTATTCACTCCCAATTCATGTACGGGTGCTGCTGATTTACCGTGTGTAGTTTCTCTACCCCCTTAAGGTTTAAGATGCGTGAAGTACAAAAAGTAATTGCTGAACTCAACCCGAAGAAAGCTCCAGGTATTGATGGCATTAGTAACAAAATGCTCATGAACTTGCCTCATATTGCAATAAGAATCCTGCTATTTACTTTTAATGCTATTTTAAGAATGCAGTATTTTCCACATAACTGGAAACTGGCCAAGATCAAAATGATTCCAAAGGCGGGCAAAGATCTTACCAAGACTGAGTCATATAGGCCTATAAGCTTACTATCTACAATCTCAAAGCTTTTCGAAAATCTGCTCATGACTAAATTGTCCAAAATTTTAACTGATAATGGGTGTATCCCGGACCATCAATTTGGCTTTAGAAGTCAGCACAGCACGATTGAACAAACGCATAGACTGGTCCAAGTTGTAAGAAGAACATTTGAAGAAAAGAAGTATTGTTCCGCTCTCTTTATTGATGTTTCTCAGGCGTTTGATAAAGTATAGCACGAAGGCCTAGTTTTAAAATTGAAGACATATCTGCCAATAAACATTCAAAAGCTTTTGGAAAGTTATATTATTGATAGGAAGTTCACTGTTGTGGAAGGAGAGTGCACGAGTGTGCCCGAAACTATATCTTCTGGTGTGCCCCAGGGTAGTATTCTGGGTCCTGTCTTGTATTTAATGTATACTTGTGATATGCCTGTGAGCAATAATATCCATATTTCTACTTTTGCCGATGATACAGCCTGTATGAGTGTGCACGAAAACCCTTATGAGGCATCCCGCAATCTCCAGGAACATATCACTCAGCTGGAAATATGGTTGAACTTATGGAGAATTAAAGTCAATGAACAAAAGTGTGTCCATATAACGTTCACCCTAAGAAGAGATACTTGCTCCCCCATTCGAATCAACAATCAAAATATTCCTCAACATTCACAAGTGAAATACCTTGGTATATACCTTGATCGAAGACTTACATGGAAACATCATATTGACTCTAAGTTAACTCAGATGAAACTTAAGTTAACTCAAATATATTGGTTGATTGGCAGAAACTCAACACTCAGCCTAGACTGCAAACTTTTATTATACAAGTCGCTTTTGAAGCCAATATGGCGCTACGGAATTCAGTTATGGGGCACTGCTTCAGCTTCCAATGTCGAGAGAATCCAACGAAGGCAAAACAAAATTTTACGGTTAATAACATCGGCTCCATGGTACATCCAAAATTCTATTATACATCGTGATTTAAATATGCCACTAGTGACTGAAGAAATTGAAAAATACGCAGGCAAATATTTAACAAAACTCGAATCACATCCTAATCCGCTTGCTCGTAATATTTTGAACTTTACTGGACACGTCCGCTTAAAAAAGAGGGACACACGGGCTCTTATACCTAACACTCCAGATGGGACTACTTGAAAATACTTTCCCCCCCCCCCCTTTTTTTTTTGATTATCACTACTAATGTATTATTTATAACTATCACTAAGTTTATGTCCTACACTGGTCGGGCCTAATAATTTTTTTTATAGATTTAAGATTTGAATACTTATTGTTAGTTCATATATGAAGATACAATAAATAAATACATGCATTAAAAAAAAAAAAACGATGCATTGATTAACATCGAGCAGCTCTATTACATACATATATAAGAAAAGTATATATACATACATATGTATGTATCTACGTTTACATAACTACATACATATAAAATTGGCCGTTTTAAAATAAAATTTCGATTTCACGCTCTTCCTAAAACATACATTATCTGTTTTTATCAAGGCACAAAAAATTTGGAAGAAATAAAAGATTATTCTATAGTCTTCTTTTTTTAAATTAATAAAGCAAACTAGCAAAATTAAATTAGTAAAAAGTCTATATTATTAGATTAGAGGAAGAAAAAGTGCACTAAGACTATAACTTATATACATATTGGACAAAAAGTAAAAAAAGTTCTAAAAGATAATTATAAAAAATGCTTATTTGCGCGTTTTTTGGGACCAAACATTTTTTTCACGTTTTGAGTGTCTGAAATCGGGTTAAATCTATCCAGAAAATGCTAATGTCCATTTTTTGAGTTGGTAACCAAATTGTAATTACTTTTAATTCTATTTAAATACGAAATTGTGTTTTTGAGTGCATATTTAAATAATAATTAAATTCCCAACCTTGTGTAATATAATATTACTTAAGTTTTATGAGCGTGCCATTTGCTTTTATGCGTGTGTGTATTTATTGAAAACATACACATTAACATCATGTGGTCGTGTTGAAAACATCATGTGCTCGTATTAAAAAGAATTTCGTTCAAATTTCATAAATATATAGGACAATACATAGTTTCATATCATGGAATAAATATATATATAGAAAAATTCATTATGACGTTCGTTTGGTTTCATAAAATTTATTTTATGCAATTATAATTTTCTACATGTTTTGTTTATGTTCTTTGGAAAGTCCTCGCCCAGCCTTGCAATTTTAGTTGCTGCAATTTCTTAAAATTTTGCTTTGAAATTGTATAAGTGTCCACATTTTCAAATTTTAATTTTGCAATTATGAATTAAAAAATTCCATTACACCACAAATTTCCCTGAAAAATTAACATTAAAATTAGGTTTTCTAATATTTTTTGTTTTTCATACAACTGAAGAAATAAAATTATAAAAAACGTCAAATACAACTAGCAACTTGAAATTAACAATTACGAATTTTAAAAAAAGAATTGCAGAGAACATGAAACTGTGTACCGCTCCCCAATCTTCTCACCCCTCTCATCAATAAACTCAAGAATTGCTGCAACAAAAATTGCAAGTCTGGACAGAGACAAGCCGTTCAATAATATTTGGAAATTTTCTAGTGATGCCGTACTTTCAACGTAATTTAATAAGAACTTTAATTAACCACTGAAAAAATTAATTCGTATTAGAAACTATTGCTAGGTTGGCATCACTGAATCAAAAAGATTTGTCAAAATGAACCATGAATGTGTCGTTTGAACGGCATGGTTGGCAATCGTGGTTCAGAGAGCGAACCAAGTTGTTCATGTTACCGTCTGAACATAGCATTACATAATTTGTTCTACCTAAAACAGAAGGTAGTTTCTCCAATATACGAGTATTATCTAGATAATCAGGGCTATCATGAATAAAATTCCGCGTAAAATTTCTCCCTTTTCCAATTAGAATTTTTTGTTTTCCCTATTACTTGCTATTAGTTGGAATTGTTCCTAGGGAAGAAATTCACGCGGAATTTTATTCATGATAGCCCTGAATATCGATTATCGCTACATTTGATGCGCATTTCATTTAGAACAGAATCGTTTTCAACTTTCATTTATTTCTTTCTTTATTTTATTCTTTGCTTTTCTTGCAAGTTTTATATCACTCATGGATGTACAATCCCAAACTTTAAGTTGATCAGGCTCATTAGGACTTGTATTACCACACTAAAAATATTATGTAGGTAAATTCAAATGAAAAATCATTTGGAACAAGCAAAATATCAATTAAGAACCCTTTCGCTTACATTTCATTTGAATTAAGAGAGTTTTTCATTTATTTTTTAATGTTAATTTTATAACTAGCACATTACGTAAAAATAAACAAAAAATCTCTCATTTCATTTTAAAAAAATTTAAACTTTTAACAATTGAAGATAACTGAAGATCTAGGCGCACAGCCGTGCGCCAGGCCAAGTTCCGACTAATGTACGCAGTGTGTATGTTTGCAGGAAGCCATTCGAGCTGCTTTTACCCCCTCATAACTTTGTTCAACGCTATCGTAAAATTATGACATTTAAATCATAATTAGAATGAATTCATGTAAAAGTTTAAAGTAAAAAGCATAATTCATATGCGAAGTTTGAAAGTTTTACAATAAAAGGTTCCGGAGATATGGACGTGCAAAAAGTGCATGGAATACATAAATATAAATAAACGAAACATACTATTAGTAATCCAAATTCCTCAATTAACCCAGGAACTTTATAATTCCTTATATATCCAACCAATTCCAAATAACAATAATTTAGAATTAAGTGAAGATAAAAATAGATATATTTCAAGAGATAACAAAATATATTTTGCAACTAATTTTAAGAAAAATCTTACTGTTTTGAAAGATAACTGCATTGAGAACATGTTGAATAATAAGAAAATGTTTTGTGATTACCGAAACAATCCAATCACATCCATGTTTAAGGTGGACTCCGATTTGTTATTTGCTATAAATATGAACAATGTAACGGTTAATCAAACTTGTGATGATAAACCCATTGTACTTACGGGTCATTTCTTAATAAAAAGTGAAGAATGTAGAATTGAGATTCTTGGAAAATGGTATGATAAAAAAACATACACTGAAAGTATAATAATAACTAACTTCCCTAAGGAAATACAAATAAATCTTGAGGAAAAATAAACAATAAAAAATTTAAGTTATCAACACATTAGAAATATAAGATATATAGATGAATTAAAACACAATCAAAAAACAGCAAATGTAACCATTTATATTGTAATCATAATTGTAACAATTTTAATCATTATCTGCCTGATCATTAAATTCAGGTCCGAAAAAACACTGGACAGAGGGGTTATATCGTTTCCAAATTGTCCTTTAGATATTTGGAACCAAAGATATTGTCGTGACTAATATGAACAGATGTTCAGTTGTAATTTGAGTAATTGTTTCAGTTTTTAAGCAATCGTTCTTTGACTCCCGTAATTTGAGTCTCGAATGATTGTTTGGACTTATAAATGTTTATTCGTTTACTTCTTGTAATTTGAATCTCGAATGAAAGTTTATGTTTGTGAATTGTTATTCACAACATTCTTCTCATTTGATTTTCTTGTAATTTAAATCCTCTGTCGATTGGTCATTGTTTTGAACTCTTTTCATTTATTAAGAGAAATATTATACGAATCAGGAATGATCGTTTATCGCAGTAACTGCGAGCAAATGTTATTCCAGATAGAATAAAATCAAGCTGTAACTGTAGATAATAAGCTTTTTAATTAGTAAACTTAAAACTAAAAGGTTCTATTCATTTTTATTGTGTTATATTAAACTCATCTATGGATATACATACATACTAGTGTCCTGCACAGGACTATTTATAAGACCTTTCAAGACATGAGAGTTTTTTTCCAATGCTTTACTACAGCGAAATATTCTAAAAGAATCGCTAAACAACACTGTTGGCAAGACAAACCACCGAAAAAAATTACTTGCCAACAGTGTTGCTTAGCGATTCTTTTAGAACATTTCGCTGTAGTAAAGCATTTGAAAAAATCTCTCGTCTTGAAAGGTCTTATAAATAGTTTTGTGCAGGACACTAATACGTACATAACTAAACACATACCTATGTACATACACACGCACGTATTCATTACATGATTCAGCATACTTATGTAGGTTTTTTACCTTAATTTCATATAAAAACTTATAAAACATTGTTTGGCACTAGTTTTTAAATATTTTTTTATACATTTTTCCATTCTTTTAGCTTTTAGGTAAATGTAATTTTTCTTTGTAATTGTTTATTTTTCAAACAGCTGATTGATATTTCGTGCAAGAAGAAGATGAAGATTACTCTCACAAGCCTCTCTCATTTACCCAATTTTCGGGTACGGGAACGCTTTTCGTGGAAATTGTGATCCCGCGGGATCCCCCAATGTAGAGTGAAGAAGCACACCTAATACTATGTTTAGACGACGAGTTGAAAAACATGCTTCGCTCTCTGAATCATGCTTATGAACAGGGAAACCGCAAGTATGCAATTGCATATTTTTTCTTGTATGACGTATTAATGCGAGTATAAGATATTCATCCGTTTCAGAACTTTTTATGAATTTTGGCATAGATTTGTTAGTACATATTTATGAATATTTTACATTTTAAATCATGTTTTCGCATATCTCAGTCTTAAACGCATATGTTTATCATATTTTCTAACTTTCAGAGCATAATTTACGCTTTTAGGGCATATTTTGATAATTTATGGAATTTTTGTAATATGTTTACAAGTTTATCTGTTGGTAAATATTTTTATTTTTAGTTTTCGCCATTTAAATCTCATTTCCAATCTTCCATGTAGTATATGGACGGTAGTTTAAATAAAAAAAAATATGTGCGGCACTCCGGGACTGCCGCGGTAAGGCTATTGCTTAGCATTTTTGATCAACTTATGCAAATTTATTTTTTTAAATAAAAAACCTAGGAACATAGGCGTAGCTAGGCCTTCCTGGGGGGGCAATGCCCCCCCCCCCCAGACTTGATTTTGCCCCCCCAGGATTTATTACAAATTCTTCTTAAAACATATTCTTTTGCCTGTAATATTAAAAAATTCTATTTTTTATTTATTTTAAAATTACTCATGAAAATTACCAGTAATTTTTTTACAAACTTTTCGAATAATCGCTAAATATGCATACTTTTATTAGATAACAAATACCCAAAAAACTATAAGTTTACAGCACTTCAAAACATCACAAATAGTAAACTCCATGTGAATTTATAATGCTGTGTGTATGTAGCTTTCAACAAATTCTTAATAAAATTGTATTAGTGTACGTAGTTAGTAGCAAGACAAGTTGTTTTAAGGTGTTCTTAAGATTTTCTACTGTCAAATTGTTTGTAACAATAGCCACCAATTTTTATTTAGAGTAAAATTAAAAAAATAGCGAAAAATTATGATCTGCAAATACCTTGTATATTTTCATATACTATATATACTCGTACACACACATGTATGTATGTATGTATGCATATTTATGGTTCAATCCAGGGCTGCCAGATAAAATGATGGAAAAATCGCCGAAATCCCGATAAAATATAAAATAATCGTCATTTCATGTCCGAAAAATCGTCAGAAAATCGAACAAATCAAAATTTCCTCTTTAAACATGTATACATATGTTTTATTTTTATTAGAAAACAAAACAAAACAATTCATGTTCATATACAACTTTGTTAGACTAGTGGAAAACTTGTGAAAAATATTCCTAGGTCCAAATTTTGGTATCAGTACTTTTGATGACCGAAATTTTTGATAGGATATCAACTTACACAGGTCAATATATCGTTGGTCTCAAATGGAAAGGCCCTAACGCAAATAATTGTAACTTTACAGGAGAAGGTAAAGCATAATAGAAAGTGTAATATTCAAAATGTAATTTTTTTGTACAACTGCTTGTAAAAGCGCTATTTTTTACACTATTGCAATAAATTTTTGTGATGAGGTGTATTAGTGTGAAATTAATTGAAATCACTGAAAAACTCAACTATCGATATGTATGCATGTATATATATGCACATAAAATTTTTTTCAATTGAACACGTATGCATACATACTTGCATACATATGTTTGTACTTATTTATGTATGTATGTTCATTCATCGCAACAATGTAGTATTGATTCAGAACTTCAATATTGGAAGGGTAACTAAATAATAAATGGCAATTTTCTATTTTTATTTATGCACCAACAGATAAATTTTTTTTAAATTAAATAATAAATTATTAAAAAATGAAATCATGAATGATGAATGAAATCATTTCTTGCTTGTATCTTTTCAAAATATTGTATTCAAATATAGTATATACATAAATAATTTTTCCATATGAGCATATAAACTTGTTGGAAACGAATATTAATTTTATTATTATTTAGTTTATTATTATTAGATTAATATTATTATTATTTAGTTTTTTTCTAATACATACTTTACTTTTTGTCTATATATTGTTTTTGTTTTGAATGTTTTGTTTGTTTAGTTTTAATTATAACTTAATTTTTGTTTTGAAACTGGACTGTTAATTTATGTTTTAACTTAAATAAAAAAAATGTTAAATAAAAAAAATCTGTATAAAATTTTTTAAACGCACTAATAATCCCAAACCAATATTTTACTTATTAATATTTTACTTATTAAGTAAAATATATTTTTTTAATTTCCAATTTCAATGTATTTTTAATAAAAAATATATATTTAACTTAATAAGTAAAATATTAATTTGGGATTATTAGTGCGTTTAAAAAATTTTAAGCTTAAATTTTAACAATTCCCATAAAAAACACTAATTAAAAAAATTGTGTTTGCCCCCCCCCCCCCCAGAAAAAATGTCTAGCTACGCCAATGCCTACGATTTATCTGTTTGTTTGTGTTTATCATTTTTTGTCAACCACAATTGCTCTTAAGTACGCCACATTGTGTTTTCCTACATGTAAAAATCTGTTCTAGCAATACTGTATGTTAATGAAATCAATAGCATACTTTAGGGGTTAACATACACTGGGCGATTCAAATAAAAATGGTCTTCGGTTTTTCTCGTTACGGAATTTCTTTATTAGGTCGACACCTTCAAAGCCTGCGATAAAAGCTATGCAATAGCTTAAAAATTTGGGTTTGCCAGTTGTAACGGACTCTGCGTCGATCACATCAGTTAGACCCTGAAGGAACGTTGTCAATGTTTAAAAATTTACTTAGATGTGACAGGCAAAGATTTTTATTTGAAAATCTAGGTCAATATTTTGTTGTTTATTGCAATGAAATTATAAAAATCTTGGATTATTTATCCAAGATTTTTATTAAAAAAGTACGGAAAAAAACTTTCTGCTACGTTCAATAGTTTAGAAGATATGTGGAGTGCAAAAAAGGTAACAAAATTCAGTTTTTACAGTTCACATATTAAAAAAGTACCAAGCACGTGTCGGCTTATTTTTTAGCCGTATTCGTATGGTTTTGGAATTTTTAGTCAATCTAATGTAGTTTCTTAGATATAAAGATACTGATTTTACCCTTTTTTGCCCCCTTGGCACGCTTTAGGCCTTCGAGAAATCATACATTTTACTATTTAAAGTTCTACTGAGTGGTAGGAAGTCATAGTAAATTATTTTTACATGTGCGTCATATTTACACAATTATTAACAAAAAAGTACTGAAAACGGGTACAATTTTACCGCTTATAAGTGCAAATTTTCAGAAATCTTTAAAAAAAGAACGCTCTTATAAGCTTTCTTCTACCTTCAATAATTTAGAAGATATGTAGAGTGCAAAAAAGTTACAAAAATTCTGTTTTTACCCCATTTTAACCCTTAAAAGTGCATATATATTGAAAAAGTTCCAAACATGTGTCGGCTTATTTTTTATCAGTATTTGTATACTTTTGAAATTTGGAGTCTATCTATATAAAGATACAGATTTTAACACTTTTGCATTGGAATTTCCAAAAATTCCTTCTTAGTGGATCTAGACATTATAATAGGAACCTACACACCAAGTTTCAGCTCTCTAGCAATAGTCGTTTGGGCTGTGCGTTGATACATCAGTCAGTAACGTTACTCTTTTATATATATATATATATATATATATTTATATAGATATATTGGGAAACATTTTAATTTAGTTCAATGGTATACATTTACAGCCTGGCCCACGATATCGACAACGTTCGACTTGTCGCACACTTACATTTGAAACAACAACAAAATATTAAAATTTGTTTTTGTTTTGAATGTAAGTGTGCGACAAGTCGAACGTTGTCGATATCGTGGGCCTGGACCTTAGTTTTGCAAACCGAAAAAAAATTATTCTCATACCTTCGATACTTTTCGAAATATTCAAAATCCAATTTTGATTACAAAATTTAATTTTCTAGATTTTTTATTTTTACCTAAACTATTTTTCTCATTTTCTTTACTTCAAATGTTTCTTAATTTTTTTCTATATTATCACAATAATAGACATAATTATCTATTCAACGGTATATAATATGATATCCTTGCCATTATATTAGTCTTAAAATGTATACACAAATATAACACCTCAGGTGAAAATTTACGTGTTTTTTCTGCTATTCAAACAACCCCACATTTGTTATGACCTCTTGAAGGTGTATTAAATATTTTTTGTAATTACTTACTTTAATTTGGCACAAACATATAAAAATTAATATACACAGACAGTGTATATATATATATATACCCTATACCCACAAGGGCAAAGGTCACCTGCGCGCACACCCCTATTATGAAAATTTGCACCGAAATTTACTTGTAATGGGTGTTTTTTTAGAGGTATAGAACTTCGAATTGAAATAAAACAAAAGAAAATCCTTTTAATGTCCATCAATTTGGCTTTATTGGAAGGATAATTTTATGCCATTATGCCAAAATATGATTTCGAGCATGTGGCCGCTGCGGCTGGCTCGAATAAAGCCAATTCTACAGGTCCAATTTTCAACCACTTTTTCGAGCATATGGGGCCGTATGTTGGCAATAACGCCACGAATGTTGGCTTCCAAGTCCCATAACGTTTCTGGTTTGTTGGCGTAGACGAGCGACTTCACATATCCCCAAAGAAAATAATCCAATGGTATCAAATCACACGATCTTGGTGGCCAATTGACAGGTCCATTCCACGAAACTATGCGCTCATCGAATGTTTCCTTCAATAAATCGATTGTGACGTGATCACTTATACAGGGTGGGCCAAAAGAAACCAAGGGGTGTAAAAGTTTAATAACTTTTTTGTTTATTAACTTTTTTTTATTTTTTCTTTCAGATTATATAATATACAAAATGTAAATTTTTTTACACTAAGTATGAAAAATTATGTCTCTTAAATGACCACCGTTTTCAGCTTCGCACTGATGGGCTCTTTTTAGAGCATTTTCCATAACATCTTTCAAAACTTGTGGCTGTATCGTTCGAATTTCTGCAACAATGTTTGCCTTGAGATCAAGGATTGTCTCTGGATTGTTCACATACACTCGCTCCTTCAAAAAACCCCAAAGAAAATAGTCGGGTGCTGTCAAATCTGGCGATCGCGCTGGCCAAATAATTTCCGAATTTCGAGAAATTATTCGCTCTCCAAAAATTTGACTTAAAAGTGCCATTGTGTCTCGGGCAGTATGGGCAGTGGCTCCGTCCTTCTGAAACCACATACCAGGTCGGTTTTCAAGAGCAGGACGTAAAAAATTTTCTATCATAAACCGCTCTCCATTTACGGTTACAGCACTTCCATCTTCATTCTCGAAGAAGTAGGGCCCAATGACATTTTCAGATGTGATCCCACACCATACTGTACACCTGATGGGATACAATTGGCGTTGATGAATGGCTCTTGGATTTTGAGAACCCCAGAACCTACAGTTCTGCTTGTTAACAAAGCCATTCAAATGAAAATGAGCTTCATCACTCATAATCAAATTTTCAATAAAGTTGATTTCATTTCTGGCCAACTCTTGAAATTTAACTGCAAAATTTAGAAGCTGAAAACGGTGGTCATTTAAGAGACATCATTTTTCATACTTAGTGTAAAAAAATTTCCATTTTGTATATTATATAATCTGAAAGAAAAAATAAAAAAAAGTTAATAAACAAAAAAGTTATTAAACTTTTACACCCCTTGGTTTCTTTTGGCCCACCCTGTACAAATTATTTCAAGTGTTATATTTTTATACGAAAGTATATATATATTAAAACGTTTAACTTATTACAATTTTGTAATTGAAAATAAGAAAACACGAAGAACAACAATTGTCAAAATTGTTGTTTACTAGCTTATAGAATGCACGTGTTTTGTAGGCGCTATGAAATAAGGCCCAAGGAAATAAAACCCAAAAAACCTATATGAGAAAAATCACCCAATTGAAAAAGACCAATGAAACCAAACTCAAAATGAAATAAAGTCCAACAAATAATTAAATAAGGCCCATGAGAACATTTATGAAAAAAACACCCATTATAAATGAAATAAAATAATAAATAATTAGGCTTACAAACTTTAACCCAATAAAATCATAAATATAGAAACAAATGAAGTTCGAAAAATAATAATGAAACTTAACTAAAATTAATACCCAAGGGCTTGTTGCAGAAATTAAAATATAACAAGCCAAAAAGTTTGTCTTAAGTAGAACAAAAATAAGTAAATTAACTAACAATGGAAAGACTCCTGTAAATTTCGAGAAAATGAACTTGAGCTTTCACTACAAAAAAAGCTTTCAGCAAATTGTAATACGATGAATCAAAACAATTCTCACATTGGACCAAAACACAAAGAACGCTGATGATGAAGGAATAGGGGCATTCTAAAACAGCTAGTTGTTCCGTTCTAGTAACTCTTTGTCAGAATGCTAACAATTAGCTTTGCTATTATTTGTTCATTAATAATTACATGTAATTTGGCTTACAAAGCGGGTAAATGAAATAAAGCCCAATTAAAAAAGGCCAATGAAACCAAAATCAAAACGAAATAAAGCCCAACAAAAACTAAAATGAAGCCCAAATAATCTCAAGATGAAATAAAGCCCAAAATAAATAAAATAAAATTAAAAATTCTTTAACTGGTCATTACTTAATTTTCTTATTTGGGTGCTATTTCATTGGGGCTTATTTCATAGCTCCGTTTTTTTATGCATGTAAAGAATTAATATGTCAAAGCTAAAGGCTGGGTCAGCCGAACGTTGCTGTTGCTGTACCGTAGCGTACCGTACTGTTAGCACGTTGGTGCACTTATAGAACATTTAAAAACGTACGTACGCTTTACTTTGTTTTGTTGTTTTAATATGCAAAAGGAACAGCTGTTCATAAAATAGTGATGAGAAATAAAAAAGTTGAAATGGTGACTGCAGCGAAGAAAACGTACCTAAAATATCTAAATGCTACTAAAACTATATCGTAGCGAATTTCGAGAAATTATTCGCTCTCCAAAAATTTGACTTAAAAGTGCCATTGTGTCTCGGGCAGTATGGGCAGTGGCTCCGTCCTTCTGAAACCACATACCAGGTCGGTTTTCAAGAGCAGGACGTAAAAAATTTTCTATCATAAACCGCTCTCCATTTACGGTTACAGCACTTCCATCTTCATTCTCGAAGAAGTAGGGCCCAATGACATTTTCAGATGTGATCCCACACCATACTGTACACCTGATGGGATACAATTGGCGTTGATGAATGGCTCTTGGATTTTGAGAACCCCAGAACCTACAGTTCTGCTTGTTAACAAAGCCATTCAAATGAAAATGAGCTTCATCACTCATAATCAAATTTTCAATAAAGTTGATTTCATTTCTGGCCAACTCTTGAAATTTAACTGCAAAATTTAGAAGCTGAAAACGGTGGTCATTTAAGAGACATCATTTTTCATACTTAGTGTAAAAAAATTTCCATTTTGTATATTATATAATCTGAAAGAAAAAATAAAAAAAAGTTAATAAACAAAAAAGTTATTAAACTTTTACACCCCTTGGTTTCTTTTGGCCCACCCTGTACAAATTATTTCAAGTGTTATATTTTTATACGAAAGTATATATATATTAAAACGTTTAACTTATTACAATTTTGTAATTGAAAATAAGAAAACACGAAGAACAACAATTGTCAAAATTGTTGTTTACTAGCTTATAGAATGCACGTGTTTTGTAGGCGCTATGAAATAAGGCCCAAGGAAATAAAACCCAAAAAACCTATATGAAAAAAATCACCCAATTGAAAAAGACCAATGAAACCAAACTCAAAATGAAATAAAGTCCAACAAATAATTAAATAAGGCCCATGAGAACATTTATGAAAAAAACACCCATTATAAATGAAATAAAATAATAAATAATTAGGCTTACAAACTTTAACCCAATAAAATCATAAATATAGAAACAAATGAAGTTCGAAAAATAATAATGAAACTTAACTAAAATTAATACCCAAGGGCTTGTTGCAGAAATTAAAATATAACAAGCCAAAAAGTTTGTCTTAAGTAGAACAAAAATAAGTAAATTAACTAACAATGGAAAGACTGCTGTAAATTTCGAGAAAATGAACTTGAGCTTTCACTACAAAAAAAGCTTTCAGCAAATTGTAATACGATGAATCAAAACAATTCTCACATTGGACCAAAACACAAAGAACGCTGATGATGAAGGAATAGGGGCATTCTAAAACAGCTAGTTGTTCCGTTCTAGTAACTCTTTGTCAGAATGCTAACAATTAGCTTTGCTATTATTTGTTCATTAATAATTACATGTAATTTGGCTTACAAAGCGGGTAAATGAAATAAAGCCCAATTAAAAAAGGCCAATGAAACCAAAATCAAAACGAAATAAAGCCCAACAAAAACTAAAATGAAGCCCAAATAATCTCAAGATGAAATAAAGCCCAAAATAAATAAAATAAAATTAAAAATTCTTTAACTGGTCATTACTTAATTTTCTTATTTGGGTGCTATTTCATTGGGGCTTATTTCATAGCTCCGTTTTTTTATGCATGTAAAGAATTAATATGTCAAAGCTAAAGGCTGGGTCAGCCGAACGTTGCTGTTGCTGTACCGTAGCGTACCGTACTGTTAGCACGTTGGTGCACTTATAGAACATTTAAAAACGTACGTACGCTTTACTTTGTTTTGTTGTTTTAATATGCAAAAGGAACAGCTGTTCATAAAATAGTGATGAGAAATAAAAAAGTTGAAATGGTGACTGCAGCGAAGAAAACGTACCTAAAATATCTAAATGCTACTAAAACTATATCGTAGCATGTACATAAAAATACATATGTGTATGTATGTATGTATGTTATACATTTACAGCCTTATTTATAAAACTTAAAAAGGTTTTGTAAAGGTTTTTTAAGAAAAATTTTATATGAAAATTTGTTTTAAAAAAACCTTTACAAGGACCTTTTAAGTTTTATAAATTAGGCTGTTATAATAAATAAATATGTTCATACATACATACATATCGATAGACACAAGTAGAAAGGCCCTAACTCGCATTTTCATGAAATTGCACTTTTCAGTGATTCCAATACATATCACACAAATATAACACTTACAAGCAGTTTAACAAAGAAGTTGTACTGTTCATTATTATGCTTTTATCTTCTCCTGTAAAATTACAATTATTTGAGTTACGGCATTTCTACTTGTGACCAACGATAAGTATGCAACATGAAATAATTTTTACATGTGTGCGTACACAAAAAGGGCTTTTATACCACCCTCTAGTCAACTTAGAACCATATGTCTCTATGTCAATACTCTTTCTCCAGCGACAATTGCACTAGTTAAAACGTTAGAGACAACAGTTCTAGTGTATTTCTGGTGATATTGTCAATGAACGCGTCAATAGTTTGTTTTTCTTTTTTATTATGTTGTGCTATAATATTAAATAAATATATGTAGACGAGGGTCACTAAAATCTACGATTGAATCTTCGGTTCAAATATATCCATATAGTCGTAAAAGAACTACCTTCTCAATAGAGCTTAAGTCTACTGATAGGTTTTGAATGACAACCCTATGTTATTTGTCAATAGGCATTTGCATTGGCTGGGGTACACCTAGTCCGTAGCACTATTGACAATGTCTCTAGAAAATCACTATAAGTTTACTATTGAGAACGAGAGGGATATATCGATATTGTAGACTAGAGCCCCTTAAATTTACTAGTGAGTCTTTGGTGCCAATGTCTCCATGTAGTCCCGAAAGAGGTACTAAGTCAGTAGTGCTATAGTCTAGTGGTGGATTTTCAATGACAAGCTAATGTTAAATATCAATAGATGATACCATTGGCTGGGGTACACCTGGTCAGTAGTGCTACTGACAACGTCACTAGTAAATCACCACAATTTCACTATTCGCACTTTTTGCAGGGCATTTAAATGGTACATATACATATACATTCATATGTATATATTTGTGTACATAAGTATGTATATACATAATCATTTATTTATGTATTATTTTAAGTTGTTTTTTCACACAGATATTATTATTAACAAAACTACAAAAAAACAGAGCCAAAATACACCTTTTTCATTTAACTTACAATGGTACCATCACTGGCTTACAAGCGTCACTTAACAACGTTAGGAAATTCTATTTTACACAGGTTGAGATGTGCCGTCAACGTTACAGCAAATTTCGGTAAGCATTTGCATTGGTTTCAATCAACAAAATCGATCAGTTGTTTCGTTAGCTTACGTGGACGTTCGGCTAATTCTACCTTAACTTGAAGCTTAACTAAATTTTTGCAAAGTATTTAATCATACATGTGTAGTTACGTCTCTTTGCAGTAAGTAATAGATGCATTCGTAGTTACGCCCGTTGGAATATCTTTAATAAAGTCGTCATTTGTGATAGCAGAGGTCTAAATATTTGCATGAACATGTAGTTTGAGAAAATTAACCATAATCAATCAAAAACTAGATTTAGAATTTTTGTGTAGTTACGTCCGTTTGCATTTAAGGTGACGATATGTAAGTAACACTCACCACCACCTTTTACCATGAACAGAAATCCTATATAACGAGATTGAGTGATCGAGCTCATCAATGGTTTTGTTATAGTTTTGGAATAAGTGGGGTATTGCTACGTCAGTCTTCTCATGCTTGCTTGAGCATCGTTCCTAGTGGTGTAACTGTATCATAGTTGCTTCCCATTGTGCAAATACCGCTATCTTTCCATTTTAATTATAAAAGCGCATTTCTCCTTTCTTTTCTTTCTTTTTCATATCTTCCGTGCTAGTCAAACGGCATTTTTTGTTCTGTTTTCTCTGACAGTTCCAGTAGCACGGTATCCCAAGTTTCTAAGATCAAGTAGAAGATTGTAGCTAGTAAAAAAAATTGCAAAAAAAATTCGATGATTTCCTGCAGTACAATTTAGCTTAGCGGGATAGTGACCATAATACTTTACTCGTCTATAGAAATATTTTCATGAAAAACTAACCACAGCAAAAAAAAAATTCATGAGTAAATCTGCCAATTGTCTAACTTGAACATTCTGTCGTTAGTTGACGTTACAGTGTTGTTGTCTACAAGATGAATGTTTCTCTTTGTTTCGCGAAATCTGTCTGGAGGGAGCTTTGGTCACTAACTCTACTCCAATGTCTTCATCCAAGGACCAATATATCCGCTCTCGAGGTAACTTATTACAGCCGGATAATATTAAAACTCCTAAAAACTTTTTCAAATCGGAAATATCAAATTGAAACTTGTGCCTATTGTTCTGTTTTGCATATATAATGTAATTGGAGGTTATCAGGTCAAAGACAATTTGATCAAATATTTGTACTGGTCTAAGATCCTTCATTTCTTCACGATTCAATCTCTCGCAAACTTCAGAATTCTGCTGAGAGGTTGAACCCTGCGACGGAAAGCATTTGCGCTAGTATAACATTACGTTCAATTGTTATGAGCATGGCACCGCCTCCCTGGTTTAACAATCGATGCTTTCGAATTTTTCTTGTTCGTAACTACTTGTGTATCAAATTGGAGCACTTTAGCTAAAGCTTAAGTGCTTCATCAATGACTGTGTTAGTGGTCAGCGTGTCAGTGAGTATGTCTTAAAAAATAGACTTTTCGCATCTCCATTTTTGAAGAAACTTTCAAACTTTGCATATGACCACGAAATCTTCTCAAGTTTTAAGTTTTTTCATTTTGCAATTGGTGGGAACAAATTATGTACCCAGCTAAAAAAATTATATATGGTCCATATATTTATAATATATGAATGTATATAACTATATATGAATATGTATGAATTCATGTATGGAAATGTGTGGGATTATACATGGCAAAACTATTATATATGAACTAATATATGGACTAATATATGAAATGTATTATAAAATATGAGCTTATATATTGAAATTAATTTTGAATCTATTCATATGTGGATCCATATATAGAAATAACATGTAATATATGGAGCCATATAAGAATGTATGCATACATGATATCTCACATAAGATCGTTTTTGCATTAAAAAAAGCAGGGATTTTATCACTGGTGAATTGGAAATCCATTAGAAAATACATACGGTATGCAAAGTGCAAGACTTTTGTTTCAAAAAAAATCATTCTTGTTTGATTTTTTACATTGTGGCCCCATTTAATATATCAAATAATCAAAAGGATAATCCAGTCATTAATTATATAGAAAATAACAAAATTCTCTAGATAAGAAACAAAGTTCATATTACTGCAAAAAATTATATTGAAAACTATTGTTAGACGGATTATTTTTTCTTTTATAATTAATTCCATTAGTTTTTAATCTGATTTCTTAAATTAAATTTTATGTACGAATATGAGTTTTGTGTTTTTCAAATAATTGATTCACCTTTTGACTTAAAAAGATGAATGAAATGACTTTTAGTTCGTTTTTCATTATTTGTCCAAACAAATGTTTCACTAAATACAATCCTCTAGTTCAAACTCTAAAAGAAGTAATTTTAATAATTTTATTTATTGCACAACAGTGGGCTTTTGTGAATCAAGAGAGTATGAATATGAACTTTGCATACTGTAGAGGGAATATTTAGACAATCATATATGCCCATATACCCTCATTTTTCGGATCCGAGCCATATATGTGATATCATATATGCTCCATACATATTTTTTTTAGCTGAATGAATGTTTTTAAGCCGTTTGCAAACGTGTCCAACTGTTTTATAAAATATATTTATTTTATGTAATAGCCCATTCAGGCTGACACGAAATTAAGTAATTTCAAGCTCAAATTACGAACGAAATGAAAGGTGTTTATGCAGGCTCTGAATGACATTCGAGTTGATTTCGCAAACGTCTTATTCACTGCAGCAGACAAAATATATGGGAAATTACTTAATTTTAACTTGATTTCGACCGAAATCACGAAATTGCTTAATTTGGCGTCAGCCTGAATGGGCTTTAAGATAAAATTTTCGTTTTCAAATGTTTTACAAAACTCAAAATTAAATATAAACAAAAAATTTCTGTTTGAAACGTTTTTTTTCTATCTTACCCTACGTCTGCACTAGCCATCGACGTGGACATGACGCCGGCAAAGCAACTGTAAAAAATTCATCAACTTCCTTGTTGTGGTGAACACGTGCGATGTCCATGTTCAGGCATATCAAATTGTTTTGCGGTAGTGCAATAGAGATGGAATATTTACCAATTATGTTCTGTCTCTTTTCTTTCTATTGCAAATGGTTGCGGACGTCAAATCTCATGGCGAAAATTTTTGCACAGACATATGCTCGGGCATTGTTGTCAGAGCCTGAACGAAAGTTGGATATGAGCGGTCTCCATTAGCCATTTGCGATATCCGACATGATGCCCATACCAATTTCATGGCTAGTGGAGACCGCTAGTTACAAATTTAGGCCATACCTAAAAAAACTTATTTTTTACTTATACATGTTGTCATTGTACTCAAACGAGTACAGCCGACTTTATAATTTTCTATTTTTATACATGAAATGCCGAAGTATATTTATTTGACATAATATCTTTATGTATTTAATTTTAAAATTTTATTTGTTTTTACTGTTAAGCAATTGTCTATATCAGTCATCAGTAAAATTCAACTAGGGTTGCAAGTCGGGCTTGTTTTGGCTGGATTGTCCTGCTTTTTTAGTACCTGTCCAGTTTCAAGCTAAAATGAAATTTGTTCAGCTAAAACAATTTTTCCACAAAATGTTCTTAATATTTATTGCCCTAAATTTCTAACGATAAACTATACATCGACTATTGCTGTCTACGCGCAGTTTATAACCAATTACCAAGATTAGTAAAATTACAAAATATGGTCCTACTTTTTAATGAAAATTGAAAGCAATGAATTAGAAAATTTTCGAAAAGTTGTATGTTTCGTCCCTTCAATGCCAGTTAGTAATGCATTTTGTGAAAGAATTTTTAGTATCTTAAGACTTTCGATCTTACTAGAGTGGAAATATTAATAAGAACTATCTTATAGGAATCTTGCAAAGATTTTCAAAGATTTCTTTAAATGCCTAAAGGTTTGGGATTAGCAAAATCCGTAAGCGCAAATATAAAATATATGTGGCAGAAAAAAAAATTGGGCTGTTGAGTTCAACAGTTGTGAAACTGTTGGCAATAGTTTTCCCCAATAGTTACGTCTTAGAAACGTTTTGATGGATATAATTTAATTTTATATGTTTATTTCGTTACTTTATTGCCATTGTAATGTAAAATTTAACAAATATTTGCTCCTGCCATCTAACAAAGCATATAAACGGTATAACTCTACTCGATCAGCTGTTGAGGCTGAGCACAACATGTTGACTATACGTAGCGAAAAAATTTTATGATGGAAAATTACTCAACTGTTGAGTGAAGCGGAACTACTCAACTATGCGTTGCTAAGACACACACTCAACGGTTGCACAACAGCTACGTCTTATGAATGTACACATTTTTATTAATTTTTCTTAGCATTTTTTACACCAAGGTACAAAAAAATCAAATGGTTTTTTGTTTGTTTTGTTTGTGTCTTTTTAGTATGATTTTTTTCGTTATTTAATTTTAATACGATCAAAATAATATCAGCATGAAACGTTAAAATTCCAAAAGGCTTATCTTTAAAACTAAATCGAACATTACTAAAAATTAATAGTTTTCTAGACAATTTATCTATTTTATACTATCATCTATTCGATAACAGATTATATAATTAATGAATATGCTACGATGGTTGAACTGGAAAATCAAATTATTTTATTATATTTTTAAGATACCGGTTTGTCAAATTTTTTATATCTCGTTTTTTTAAATAAATAATTATGCATGTTTAGTACTAATCTAGTTGATCACCCGTTTTTCAGTCCTTTAAATTTTTGATCTTTTTTTGCTTTTTTTTATTACTTTAAACAAAGATATTGTTACGAAAATGGCCGTCGACAAGGTTAAGCAGCACTACACAAAAATATTCCAACAGGGTTAATGTAAGTGTTACGCGAAAATATTCCTACAGGTCAAAGCAAAGAATAGTCTAGAACATAGTCCACCATCCCATTGCCCTGAGGGCTCTGCTAGCATTCTGCTTTGCATACGTACACAACACAACTACTAACAAAAATCTAAATCAAGAGCATAAAACACACAAAAAGAGCAGATTTCTGTCGCATTTTTTATGAAAAAAATACACCGAGAATATACAAATACCACCAAAATTATTTAATTTCTTTTTTCTATACTATTTATGTAAATAAATTATCTAATTTAAATCTTTTTATAACAGCACTTTTTATTGCTATACAAAATACACAAAATATGTGGAATATAGAGTTAAAAAATAAGTTTTTATTTGGCTTAAATATTTTTGTAGATGCTGAGTGTCGAGTATGTATCCAGAAATTGAAAAAAACTAGTACATACAGTCTTAGGCGCCACTACATATAAACGTTAATTCATATAAAATTAACCCATTAAAATATTTTTCATATACCCAATTAAACATTTACAAGAGCGATTTTTTTTCAGTATAACAGCACTAAACATGTATTAGTTCTGTTCTGCTTTTAAGAATTTTCTCTTCTTGGTGACCATTGGTCTAGAATATTAGCAAACAACTAAAGGTACCAACAGACGACATGTTTTTCACATTGTATTTGCCAAAATTTACATATGTAAACGGAAACATGTCGTGTGTTACCTTTAAAACATTGCTTGTGTAAAAAACATGACAAAAGACATAAGACATTATTTGAAATAGAGCGTGCTCTATTTTCTTATGTTAAACACACAGCTCCAAATGTCTATGTCATGCGAACAAATTCGTCGGCGGTTGATTATGTGCACTATCATTAGCCGTCTAAATGAAGTATTTTGCAAGACAAATAAATTATATATTTTTTTTAATTTAACGTCGTTTTATTAAAATGAGTCCAAAAATGTATAGATTTTTAGATACGACCTCAAAATCTTGTTTAAAAAATAAAAAAAATAAAAAGCACATTTGCGTCGCCAGTATTCAGCGACGGAACCAAAAATATTTCGACGGCTGAAAGCCATTTATAAAACAAACTGCGTTGATATTTATGTACTGAAAAAGAAGAAGTGATACTACATGTACGTTTGTGACCAAAAATTATAAACCTTATGTAAATTAACCAATATTGACAAGCATAAAGAAAAACATACGAATCGAAAACTTAAAAAAAACATGTAAAAAACATGTCGTCTGTTGGTACCTTAAATAAACATTCCCAGCATTAAACGTAAACAAGCAAAAGCAACAACAAAAAGCGTCTGCTTATTAAGAAGATTGACATATTTACACACATACATACATGCTAATTCAAACGAAAAGCAAAAGATAAACAACCACCGTGTATTGCTTAGTTAATGATGTACACACGTATGCATATACACATGTATGTACATAGTTACCACATGAACTTAATTAGGCACTTTGTAAACAGCATATAAGATGATAATGATCGTCTAGACATTGCTTGAAACTTCTAGTGGTATTTGTGTGGAATATAAAAAGAGGTGACGCAGCCAATGAGTTAGTTAGTTGCAGTTGTGAGTTAGTTGCGAACAAGTCAGTTGTGAACAAGTCAGTCAGTTGCGTGTGAACAAGTCAGCTGATAATTAAGTTGTGAATTAATAATAGTCTGCGATACAATGGTGAGTTGATAGTTAAGAGCAGTCTGTGCTTTACCCGTGAGTTGGAGTAAAGGAGAAACTATAGGACAGTCTATAGTGACAGCAAAGTCTGTCGTGGAATTGATATTATTGTGGAGTCTATGATGTCGACTGGAGTAAAGGGAACAGTGCAGCGAATAGACGTGAGTAAGGGTGTAAGTTAAGCCAGTGAGTTGTT
This sequence comes from Tachina grossa, assembly GCA_949987645.1. Lineage (NCBI taxonomy): Eukaryota > Metazoa > Arthropoda > Insecta > Diptera > Tachinidae > Tachina > Tachina grossa. Next base: position 80,803,986 of record OX465278.1, on the reverse strand, counting down.
ATTGGTGTATCAACGGTGAGTGTCGGCAGAGTGAGTGCCATGTCTGACGAGCAGCAGACAAAGAGGTATTGGTGTATCAACTGTGAGTGACGGCAGAGTGAGTCTCGTGAGTGACGAGCAGCAGACAAAGAGTTGTCACGTGAATACTTGCGCAGCCAGCTAAGACACGTGCGTAAACTACAGCGAGGAAGGCGTAGTGGTAACCAGTTGTGAATATTTGTGTGTAATTCAGTAGTTTAAGTTGTATTAGTGTATTTAAGCTCTTGATTAATTTAGTTTAAGTGAATTTGTAAATAAAACTTGTATCATTCTTAACCCTAATTACTACACTCGGATCTTGTATTCATTTGCAAATCTTCGGGTCCACGGAAAAGCGTTTTTATATAAATGCTGAAGGTCAAAATTAAAAGGACTAAAACGGGTTTCTCTAACAACACAAATCTGGTTATACAATATTTTCTAGATTGACGAAAACAAATGCTAGACAAATTATCTACAAAATACTTTTTATTTTTCCGTAATGTTCGATTTCGTTTTAAAGGTAAATCCTTTTCAATCCATTTCAACGTTAGATTCCCATATTATTTCGTGTTACTATTATTTTGATCCTAGCTGTACATATATACATATGGATAAATGAACTGAAAACAATTTAAGTTTAGTTATATTTGGCTATGTAAATAGTGTATTAGAGTGTTATATAAAAAATTTAAAAAACAATGTAAACATATATTTGTTTACAAAATTGTTTGTATAACAAAAAAGTAACTAACTATTCTTTCATGAAAATTTTATTTCAAAATGTCCAGTTTTTTTAATAATCCAGCTTTTTTAATTCAAATGTCCAGCTTTTTGTTAATCGCAATCTGGCAAGCCTAAATTCAACCCAAAAATTTTTTGAAGTTAGCTAACAAACCTTGTATGTTTGTAGTAAGACTCTCAGTAATATATTGAGAATCACAATATCAAACATAAGTTTGAAAACCTCAAACAAAAATCTTTACAAAAATAAATACACAATCGAATAAAGACGCTTGTTTAGTAAAGATTTTTGTGCTGCCACTTACTGTCTTTCCGATCGCTGATGGCCATTCTGAAGCTCGTTGGACACTACAAGCTGTTCGATTTCGTTTACACATTTGACATTTGTATAGCGATCTTGGGCGTGTGTTGTGCATTTTAATCGAGCTTGACTCACTTTATTGGCAAGAGGTTCATTATTAAAAATCTTTTTTCTACGATATAAACACATTCTCACGAAACGACAAGCCTCCTTGATATTTCTGTATGTGATAGGCTTACAGAAAGAAGAGTTGTACTCAAAATTTTTGATCTAAATTAACTCTTCTACGCCCCATTATTAAATAAAAAAATTTCGACCGCAATATAACGAAGTTATCATAACACGTGGTTAGCAAACAATAATTATTTCTAAAAATATTTTAATACTGTAGAAAAAGTTCACGTTAGATGAGAAATCAAGCTGTTAAAAGATTTTTGTACGAATTTCGTTATATCTTCAATTTACTCCCCTCCCAGATTCACAATCACTGAGGATCAATACGAGGATTTCTATAAATCGCTTGGACCTTGCTTCGTAGCAGCTGGCGACTACAATGCAAACATCCTAGGGATCGCGTCTTATTACTCCTAGAGGTCGAACGTTGTTCAACACAATCTCTAAAATGGGCTTGGATGTCATATCGAGTGGGGAGCCCACTTATTGGCCAACTGACATGCAAAAAATTCCGGATATTATAGATTTTGGCGTCATTAAAAATATTTCTAGGGATTTAATTAAGCTTTAAGCTTCTCTAGATCTCTCCTCCGATCACTCCCCCACTATCGTTACAATCTGTAACCCACTAAGAAGTGACTTACCTCACTGATATGTAAAGCTGATGGCTGACTTCATAAACGCAGCTTGCAATGCAACACTGAAATGCTAGTGTTCATAAATACAGCAGAGTTATTTTTGGCAATGCCGCGAGTTCATTATTGCAAGGCAATGCTTTTCAATGCGCAACATCTGTCAAATTTGTGCATTGTTTTCATTTATGATTCTTTTTCCTTGGTATATTTGTTTATCATTATAAGCCAATTCGAAAGCGCTTTTGAAAAGATTAGCGCATGTTTGCTGAAAATCCATTAAAAACTTAATTTTACAAAATTTATACTTAATGAAACAACTAAACAACTTTTGCGCGTTCACAAATGAACTAAAATGTATTTCATTGATTGTCAAAATAGTGTTGCCATAAAGTATTGCTTTGCCATGTTAATTAATTTCTTTGCAGTGTTGGATTGCAAGCTGCATTTATGAAGTCAGCCGATCAGTCGTGTTAATTGGCTGGGATTCAAAATATATCATTTCATTGCACGGAAAATATTACGCTAAGAACACCCAATGATATTGAATCTAGCATTGCCAATCTTAACGAAAATATTAAACAGGCTGATGAACATGCCACTTCATCCCATCCGCAGACTGGGTTTAATAAAATTTATTCTAGGGATATTGAACGTCTCGTGTGTGAAAAAATAAGAGCTAGAAGAGAATGGCAACATCACAGATCACCCCAAAATAAAATCAAATTTAAAGAACTCCAAGAGTTGCTTGCATCTGAAAACACTGCATCTCTTGAAAATTATCTGTAAGATCTCGATGTCACACCAGCATCTAATTACTCTTTGTGGCGCGCTGCTAGAAAGCTTAAAACACCCGTTGAGTTTAAGCAAAGAATATAAATCATATAGAATGCGCATCTCATACAAGCTAAAATTTTCTATGACGGGTATTACCAGTACTACTCGTCCAGCGTACGCACTCTCATTTCTTTCTGCAATGTATGCTACGCTCGCATTGCTGAGAGCAGCGTTGCCGTTGTGACACTAAAGTATCACTTTTGACTCGTTTTCGTGCCAATGACACTTTTTATTACCCTTTTATCAATTATCTCTTTGTATCATTTTAACAGAATGTGTGCCGTAGGGCAATCATATATATAGTTTAGCATATCAGGCGTTAGAAAAAGAGCTTCTCATCCAGTTGGCGATATTCGGCTCGATGATGTCGATCATTTTATTGTTTTGGTCGATAGAAAAGCCAATAAATGGTGAAAATATTGCAAAAAATCTGACACCCAAATCCTTGATTCCAAATGCAAGTTATTTCTCGGAGTATCACAATTAAAAAAATATATATTTTCACTTATTATCATCTTTAATCTTAATAAAACTTTTTATAAATGTTTATAAGTTAGGAAGTAAGTTTTTATAAAATGTTTATAAGTTAAAATAGGTTCAAATGAAGTAAATTTGAAAGCCAAAATTGGGACCTTAAGGTATACATGTATGTATATAAATGATCAGCATCAAAAGAAGTAAAGTAAAATATAGATGGAAAAACTGTTAATTAATTTTCTTTTTATTATAATTTTTCATTTATAAATGAAAACAGGAAAAATAATTCAAATAATTAATTATTTAACTGCACTCAAAAAATATTTCATAGTTAAAATAAACGAAAAATTTGGTTCATTTTACGAAAATATTCGTTGTTTTTACGGTGCGAAATACTTCTTAAATAGTAGAAATGATTTTGTCTGCAAATAACAAAATTTAGTATTTTAAAAAATTTTTTTTTCTTAAATTTACGAAAAACAATGTTTATATTACAAAAGAAATTCGTGAATCATGAAAATACATTTTGTGTAATATACGAATATTTGTGTAAAATTTGAATCAGTAAAAAAATAAAATCTGCGAAAAATTTTATTTTCTAACATTTGGGAAATAATTTTGTAGTATAATCTGTAATTTTTGCAATTGGAGGTTGTAATAATTATGAAAAGAAAAAATAATTTAAGGGGAATTGTTACAGCATCTGTATTCCTCATACATCACATACACATACTCCTACATACATACATATATGCAAACATACATACATATTTTGCACTGAAACTCAGCAATCAAACTGGGAACACAACTGGAACGAACAACGATTTTTTTGTGCGAACTTTCGTCGTAAAAAATAAAACGCATTTGTTCATATGAAAATTAACACAACACCACCGTCAAACGAAATCCATCGTGCAAATGGAAATCTGCGATATATTTATTTCTACGAGTATCTCTTACGCCTATGAACGACAAAAACAATTTTATCTCTCTCTTCGCACAAACAACAACGAATTTCATATCGAATGAAATTCCAATCGAAATTAAATGCATATTTCGTTCGGTATCGAGTGCCGTAATTTACCCAATTACTTAAGATTTATAAAAAAAAATTAGGGACTGTAAAAACATAAAGACATATATTGGACATGGTTCATCTCACTTATTTACTTAAAAACCAGCATAACTCAAAAAATTTGAAGAAAACCCATTTAAGGTTTTGTAGAAAATTTTAAAATTCGATTCTGAAGAGGATAATAATATTATAGTTATATTATTCTTTCAAGGCATTATGCATAGTTCAAAAATACTATGTAAATTATTTTTTATAAAGATGAAGGAATAAGGTGTAATTCACTAACTTTACAACTGCTGAATTTGGAAACTTATCATCCTTAAAACAAGCTTTATTTCAGCAACAACAACTTTCCTCCGAAAATCGCTATTTTTTGTGGTAAAACTCGGATATTTTTACATAGTTTTTTGTAATTGGCCGCATGTTTTGCTGTCGAAAAAGTAGCAAAATGCGACTTAAGTCGCACAACGGCAACGCTGGTCATAAGAGCAAAGAATATAATGCTCTCAGTGTGTGTTTGCTTGCGCTTTATACTTTCCCCTCGCATCTAAAGCGTAAGCAAAAAATGTTTATTTTTTCTAGCTCAGATGAGCATTCTATACAATTTATATTCTTTGGTTTAATCCACCTCTGCGCACATCTACCGGAGGTTGGTTAAGAAGCGATACGGAAAAATTTAAAATATTTCTGAGCACTTAAAATCCGTATTTACTGGTGTTCCTGATTTGCCGAGTGTAGTTGCTCTACCCCCTCGACCCTTGAAATTTAAGATGCGTGATGTATAAAAACTAATTGCTGAACTCAAGCCAAAGAAAGCTTCAGGTATTGATGGAATTAGTAACAAGATATTGATGAACTTGCCGCATATTGCAATAAGAATCCTGCTGTTTATTTTTAATGCCATATTGCGACTGGAATAGTATCCACAACATGATTCCAAAACCAGGCAAAGATCTTACCAAAGCTGAGTCATATAGGCCCATAAGTTTGCTGTCAAAAACTCTTCGAAAACCTGCTTATGATAAAATTGTCCCCTCATCTAACAGATAATATGTGCATACCGGACCATCAATTTAGTTATAGAAGTCAGCATAGCACCATTGTTCTGCCCTGTTTATTGATGTTTCTCAGGCATTTGATAAAGTTTGGCATGATGGCCTAGTTTTAAAATTAAAGACATATCTACCAAATAACATTCTAAAACTTTTGGAAAGTTATATTTTAAGCCGGAAGTTCTCTGTTACGGAAGGAGAATTTATGAGTACACCCGGAACTATCTCATGCGGTGTACCACAAGGGAGTATACTGGGACCAGTTTTGTATTTGATTTATACTGCCTGTGAGCAGTAATATCCATACTTCTACATTTGCAGATGATACAGCCTGCCCTAGTATGCACGAAAACCCTCATGAGGCATCCCGATATCTTCAGGAACATATAACACAGCTTGAGCTATGGTTAAAATTATAGAGAATAAAAGTAAATGAACAGAAGTGCGTACATATAACATTTACCATTGCCCCCCATAAGAATCAACAGTCAAGTTGTTCCTCAACATTCACATGTGAAATACCTTGGTATACACCTTGATCGTCGACTTACATGGAAACACCATATTCACTCAAAGCTAACACAAATGAAACTTAAAATAACTCAGATACATTGGCTGATTGGTAGAAATTCAGCACTCAGTCTAGATTGTAAACAAGTCGATTTTGAAACCAATATGGTTTTACGGAATTTAGCTATGGGGCACTGCTTCAGCTTCCAATGTCAAGAGAATCCAACCAAGGCAATACAAAATTTTACGGCTAATAACATCGGCTCCATGGTACTTAAAAATTCAAATTTACATCGTGATTTAAATATGCCGCTAGTGAAAGAAGAAATTGCAAAATACGCAGGCAAATATTTAACTAAACTAGAGTCACATCCTAGTCCGCTTGCTCGTAATATTTTGAACTTTACTGGACACATCCGCCTACAAAAGAGCGACACAAGGGATCTTATACTCAACACTCCAGATGGGACTACTTGAAAATACTTTTTTTTCCTTTTTGATTATCACTACTTATGTATTATTTATAACTATCACTAAATTTATGTTCGAAACTGGTCGGGCCTAATAATTATATTTTAGATATGAATACTTTTTGTTAGTTCATATATGAAGATACAATAAATAAATACATGTATTAAAAAAAAGATAGAGTGCGTTATAATTGTGACACATATATTAAGGACACATTTTATGTAAAAAGTTCTCATTTTATTTTAAGAACATTTATTCTCACAAATTAATAAAATTTATTAAATAGCAAAAGAAAATTTTGTTTTGTCTTAATTTTTTTTTTTAATTGAAAAAAATTTAAGTGCGCTATATTTTTGAGCCGTACTTTGTTAAGAAAAACTACATCGCATAACTTTGGCGATTTTGAAATTCTATTTGGTCAGAAAAAATTTGACAACCCTGCTAAGAATTGCTTATTTATCTTTCCCGTCGTAGGTCAAAGAACGATTGAAGTCCGTTATAAGTTTAATTGCTCTCTCTGCTGCATCGTTCACAACATCCGTATATTGACAGACTCAAGGCTTCGTTAGTCTTTACTTTCTGTTGCTGTTTTGTGCCGTTCCTTTCTGTATAAAATATTTTGCAATTACTTTGTCTGTGAAAAAAATCAGCTGGCAACCTATAGAATTGATTACACTTGTACACAAAATATCACAACATACATACACACTTTTGGCTGTCACTTAACGTTGAATTCTATTTTCTACAGATTTGTCCGCAACAGAACAGAACGAAAATGTAAAAACTAACCACACATACAGATTTTCAACTCAACAGAAACAAAACAGCTGATTCAAAACAGAACAGCACGTACAAACTAATTCTGCCTTCAAGAATGATAAACTACAAGATTACGCCAATCAGAGAGTTTACCGTTAGACGTGACGTCACACGTCTATTGTAAGATTTGCCATAAAGACTGGGAAAAATCAAATGAAAAACTTAAAGCATAAGTATGGGAAACTAAGAAATTTAAACAAAGAAATCGCAACAAAAAAATTCTATTCTATTATTTTATTTTCTCTACAAAAATATGCTTCTTATTTGTTATTGAGAGTTTCTTTCAATTTTTGAAACTAAACTTGTTTTATTTATTATGAATTTTATTAGTTATTTAATATTTTCTGTGTTAATACATAGCACCAAATCAAAACATACCAAAACTAAGGACTCTATGATATATATTTAAATAGCTATTTTCTAATATAATTCACACTGAATTTGTTATTTGTTTATTTAGTAATATTTTTTTAATAATATTTTTGTTTAAAATATTAGAAATTAAAATTTTAAAGTTTAAAACATCAAAAATGGTACATAAATTTACCAAGTAAACAAATAACAAATTCAGCGTGAACGGTACTAATATTTTGTTGGCATAACACCTCTTCTAGCAATTAAATTATACAAATTACAAAAGGAATGACATATTTATATGTATATATACATTTAAAAAAATATGTGTGTATGTACATAAGTCTTTATTAAGAAGTGGTTGCACTTTTGTGAGAATATTCTCTATATACGCTACTATAAAAACGCTTAAAAAATATTAATTTTTAACGTATTGCTGATGTTATGAATGGTAAAGTTTAGTGCAGCATTGGGTGCGGCTTGAAAAACTCTTTCAGATGATATTTTTTGTTATATGTTGTCTTGGGAGAAAATATGCAAAAAACTACAAAAATAAACATTTTAAGACTTTGTATATCGGTTAAAAATCAATGACCTAATTACGGATAATATTAAAAAAATGGTAAATACCTACAACCAGTGTTACCATATGTGAAGATTTATCTTATTTTTGAAGTTTTTAGACATGTTAAAACGACAAAAAAGATTTCTTTTATCTTAATATAAGATTTTTAAACATTTTACTTTTAGTACTTTTAATATATTATTGAGGGATTTTTTGACCAAACTACTTAAAAATTTTTTGATTTGCTTCATAATGATCTTACACATATTCTATACATTAAATATTTTGTGTTATTTTGCCTTATTTTTAATAGTTCACAAGAAACAAAATAAATTTTAACTCATTTTCATTCAATAAAATAACAAGAAAGATTTTTGGTCATAAAAAAAGTTTTTTTTGCTCGACTTGAAGATTTTTGAACAAATAAATATGACAACACTGCCTACAACAAAAACAATATTGTATTCTTGTTGGTAAGTAACTGCAAAAGTAAAAAAGTGGGATTATTATATGTCCACTTTTCTTCACCGAAGTTAGCAAAACCAGTACTTATATAGCGGTTGGCAATCCTGCAGCCAAAATAGCTTTAAAGAGTTTTATAAAAAAAATAAACCAAATTATCAGCCAATAGAAATGCAGTGTGCGTGACGTCACACGTCTACTATTTTTTTTCACTGGCGTAATCTTGTACTTTATCATTCTTGGACAGACTCGCACTCTAAGAAAGTATGTGTACAAATCTATGCATATAGAATAGCTTCGCTTTTAGCTGTAACTATGATTTCATAAAAAATAAGAGTTAGTTTTTATGTTTTTATTTCATTTATTTTGTATTTACTTTTAATATTATTAGTGACCTTAAGATTTTGGATTTACTGTACGACTAACAGCTGATACGCCTTCCTCAAATTTAGTACGAAATAATACATTGGCATTATTGAACATGCCATCTTTAAATGAAACTATAATAAATTGCGACGACGTGAAATGCGTTTTGAGCATATTACCAATATTCTGCGTATGAGACATATCTAAAGCTGCATCAACTTCATCCGGAATATAAATAGGAGCGGGTGAAAACTTTAACATGGCTAAAACTAATGAAAGCGCTACAAGAGAACGCTGGCCACCGGACAACTCTCCTAACGATTCTTTCCATACACCGTTAAAACCTACTTTGATTTCAAGTCCAATTAATTGGTTATTGATATTGACAGGATTTAGACATGCTTGAGCTCCTTGTAGCAAGGAGCTGAATATGCTGCAGAAGTTATCATTCACAACTTTCCAAGCTTTTTCCACCTTTTCACGTTTTTTTCATCCATTTTGCATATTATATGCTCTATCTTTTCCTTATCTTTTTTTACAATTTTCTTTCTTCTCATCGTTTCATGGTATTGTTCTTTTCTTCACGTTCTAATAAAACCATAGCCTTGAGATTTATATTGCGCTCCATTTTATCGTTTTGTTGTATCATGATTTGTAGCTTTTCTGCAGCTTCAATAGGATTTTCCTTGGTGTAATCATAACGTGTATTTTTAATACCGAAAAATTCTCTTTCTTCTTTAATCCACGGATATTTTTTTCTAAGCTTTCTGGTTTTTTTAAAGAATCTTTGCTGTCAGAGAGTACTTTGCTTACTTCATTTTCTTTTTTTTATTTCCAAAGTTAGGTTTTCATGATTGGTTTTCAGTTTTTCACATTTGGCAAAGAACATTTGCAATTCTTTATTTTGTGAAGATATTTTTTCTTTCTGCTCCTTGATTTTTCTCTTTAAATTAGTTATATTTTCTGCAGTAGTTTGATTACCTGCGCACATTTCACTGAAATCATTTTTTTTGTTTTCAGTTTGTTCCTTAATCTTCTTTACAGTTTCTTTAGAAATCTCAATATCATGAATCAAGGTTTTGATTTCTAATTGCAAAGTTTCATACTGTTGTTCATATTTTTTGCAGTTATTGCTCGATTTGTCAGCTCTAATTTTTACTTCTTGCATGGCCTCCGTTGCTGCTTTTAACTCTTGTTCTCGAAAACCTTTAGTATCAGCTAACTTACATTCAATTTCTTTAATTTTTGCTAGACATAACTCTTGATATTCCCTAGCCTTTAGCAATTCCTCATCTAAGGATTTAACGCGTTCTTTAAGTATCCTTATTTCCTCTTGCTGCTGATGGAAAATTATTTGTTCCAAACGTTGTTTACATGCATTCAACTCATGTTGACGCAACTCTAGCATTTCCTTGTGCTTGTTAAATGTTCTTGCTTTAGTTTCTAAGGTTCTTAACTGATTATCAGTAACAACTAAAGTATTTAGGTATACTTCTATATCCTTTTCTATGCGCTTTATTTCTGCTAGTTCTTGTAAAATATTTCCTCCTTTTGGTTTTGAACCACCAGATAGTGTCCCATCTGGGTCAACAACATCACCATCTATAGTGACCGTACGGCAGTGTATATTGCGATGATAGGTAACCTGAAAGTATATCAATACAACAGATGTTATTGGTTATATCCTTTGATATCACTAGTTAACAAAATAATATTGTTTTTTAATTAATTAAGTCTATTGATGAGATGCTTAACCAGAAACAAAATGTATCTAATTGACCTACAAGAAAAATATTTTTTTTTAATTCATATACATATGTACATTAGAGCGACTCACTGAAAAAAGTTTTTGTTACTTCTCTCAAATCAAAGATCGGTCTTTTAAATGAGGACTCTAAGAACATTTGAGGGGTCTAGCAATGACTTGGACCGTGCCAAAAAAAATATTTTTTAAAGTTTTTGCATATTTTCGTATATTGTCACAAGACAACATATTAAAAAGCGTACATCATCTGAACAATTTTTTTATTTGAGGCATTGTGAACTTATTTCTGTTAATCGTTTTCGCAAAAATTCAGGAAAGAACTCACAACAGATATAAATTAACAATAACTCAAATCAAATATATCTAAGTAGTATAAATAATAGAATTTATTTTAATATACTTAAGTAGAACAAGATATGAATTTTGCAATCTGTTTGAAAAAATATTTCAGATGATGTACTTTTTTAACGTGTTGTATTGGGTCAAAATATGAACATATGCAAAAACATGGTTAAATAAAAATAATAAAATAACTTTCCAAAAAAATTATGTTTCATTTTACCCTTTTGAAATACCCAGCTAAAAAAAAATTATATATAGTCCATATATTCTTAATATACGAATGTATATAACTATATATGAGTATGTATGAATTCACGTATGGAAATGTGTATATGGGATTGTCAATGGCAAAACTATTATCAAAGAATATAAATCATATAGAATGCGCATCTCATTCAAGCTAAAATTTTCTATGACGGGTATTTTCAGTACTAGCCGTCCAGCGTACACACTCTCATTTCTTTCTGCAGTGTATGCTACGCTCGCATTGCTGAGAGAGCGTTGCCGTTGTGACATTAAAGTATCACTTTTGACCCCTTTTCGTGCCAATAAAACTTTTTATGACTTTTTTTCAATTTATCCCTTTGTATCATTTTAACAGAATGTATGCCGTAGGGCATACATACTGAACATCCTGTATTTCTTAATAAGTTCCTCACTTGGAATCTAATCTTTGACAAGTGTCTACTTTAAGTCTATTTGATAATTGTTTAGTAACGCTAACTTATGTTTATACTCTATGTTTTTTTGTAAGTTATATTTTATTAAAATGAAGAAATAAGGAGTAATTCACTGACTTTACAACTGCAGAATTTGGAAACTTATCATACTTAAAACAAGCTTAACAGCAACAGCAACTTTCTTCCGAAAATCGGTATTTTTTGTGGTAAAACTCGGATATTTTTACATAGTTTTTTGCAATTGGCCGCATGTTTTGCTGTTGACAAAGTAGCAAAATGCGACTTAAGTCGCACAACGGCAACGCTGGTGATAAGAGCAAAGAATATAATGCTTTCAGTGTGTGTTGGCTTGCGCTTTACAGCCATCCCTAAATAAAAGCGGCAAGCGTTTTTTAGCTGTCAAAAGTCCTTATGTCCATACATTTTGTATGGATCATACCGAAATAACGCGGCGGCAACGCGACGGCAACGCTTTGCTATTGGAAAATCTGATTTTAACATCGCGTTTCACAATGAAGTTAGTTGCAAAAGAAAGCAATTGCCTTTTGTTTGCTATCATCAGCGTTACCATATGTGAAGATTTATCTTATTTCCGAAGTTTTTCGGGTGTTAAAAAGACTAAAAGATTTCCTTGTTAAAAATAAGATTTTTATGAATATAATATTTGGAACTCTTTGTATATTATTTAGTGTATATTATTTAGTGTTAACGTGAACTTTAACTGACTGTTCTTCATATAAAACTTGCCGTTAAAGTCCCTGTTAGCTTTAAATTGTACATTGTGAAAAGGGTCGTCATTCTGTCTGTGAAAATTAAAATTTATAAGTGTTGAAAAAGATAAATAAAAACAATAGTGCATAAAAGAAATTCACAAAATTTAATTTAATATATACATATTTCTTTTCAAAGTTGTAGATATTTGTAAAAAGCAAGATGCGTTGGCCGTAAAAATGTGTGAAGAGGGCTAGATATCTCCTAGGTTATTCTGTTTTTGCTTATTTATATCTATAATTTTAAATATATTATTTATTTGTGTATTTTTAATGGACTTTTTAAAATAAAAAAACAAAAATTATATTTATATATACATATATACAGGGTGGGCCAAAAGAAACCAAGGGGTGTAAAAGTTTAATAACTTTTTTGTTTATTAACTTTTTTTTATTTTTTCTTTCAGATTATATAATATATAAAATGGAAATTTTTTTACACTTAGTATGAAAGATGATGTCTCTTAAATGACCACCGTTTTCAGCTTCTAAATTTTGCAGTTAAATTTCAAGAGTTGGCCAGAAATGAAATCAACTTTATTCAAAATTTGATTATGAGTGATGAAACTCATTTTCATTTGAATGGCTTTGTTAACAAGCAGAACTGTAGGTTCTGGGGTTCTCAAAATCCAAGAGCCATTCATCAACGCCAATTGCATCCCATCAGGTGTACAGTATGGTGTGGGATCACATCTGAAAATGTCATTGGGCCCTACTTCTTCGAGAATGAAGATGGAAGTGCTGTAACCGTAAATGGAGAGCGGTTTATGATAGAAAATTTTTTACGTCCTGCTCTTGAAAACCGACCTGGTATGTGGTTTCAGCAGGACGGAGCCACTGTCCATACTGCCCGAGACACAATGGCACTTTTAAGTCAAATTTTTGGAGAGCGAATAATTTCTCGAAATTCGGAAATTATTTGGCCAGCGCGATCACCAGATTTGTTAGCACCCGACTATTTTCTTTTGGGTTTTTTGAAGGAGCGAGTGTATGTGAACAATCCAGAGACAATTCTTGAACTCAAGGCAAACATTGTTGCAGAAATTCGAACGCTACAGCCACAAGTTTTGAAATATGTTATGGAAAATGCTCTAAAAAGAGCCCATCAGTGCCAAGCTGAAAACGGTGGTCATTTAAGAGACATCATTTTTCATACTTAGTGTAAAAAAATTTCCATTTTGTATATTATATAATCTGGAAGAAAAAATAAAAAAAGTTAATAAACAAAAGTGTTATTAAACTTTTACACCCCTTGGTTTCTTTTGGCCCACCCTGTACTAGCTGAACCCGGCAAACGTTGTCGTACCCTCAATAATTTATTTTTTAACTCTATCACATTTTTCATTTTGCCCTTAATAATGTAATAGAAACTTTGTTCTACGCAATGATGAGTATATCCTGCATGACTTCCGATCAAATGACCGGTCAAAACACTGATACTATTCTTGTAGGGTTAGTTCATTTGAAGCAAAATAAATTTTTCCTGAATTTGAATTCAGTAAAATCAATGCATATTATGTCAAATCACTAAAATAATGAGGCAAGTCACTAAAAAAAGATTTTTAATGAGAAAAAGAGATTTTTTGTTCGACTTGAAGGATTTTGAGAAAAAATATGGCAACGCTGACCTTCATCCTTAACACAATCAAGTTTTCCAAATCTTCTAATAGCAAATTTTTTCAAAGTTATTTATAATTTTATTTTAATTTATACAACAAAATTTATGTAACCAAATATTAATAACAAAATCACAAACAATAATGTCTTCCGTCCGGCTGTTAAAGTAATCAGGGTTGTTTTATTTATTTGTTTCATAACCCTGTTATTATCGTTTTGACATAACGTTGCCGCTTTTGTTTAGGTATGGCATTTCAGCGTTAAAGCTCGGCGAAAAAAAACGTTCCGCTTTCCGTCCTTGTTTAGGGATGGCTGCTATACTTTCCCCCCGCATCTACTAGGCTTTTCACACATGCCAACATTTTCGTGGAATGTGTGGAAGATGTTGAAAATGTGAAACATATGTTCACATTACAACATCTAACATCAACCATCATATTTAGCTATCAAAATGAATAAGGCCACGTTTTGTGTAAAAAAATAAAAAAAATTAAAAAAAAATGGATAATGAAGAGGAATTAATAATATGACTAGTTGTTAATTTGCAAGAGCAATCTCTACTATTAATGCAGTGTGTAGAATCCATAAAAAGCTTACTGGAGGAAGAAGATGATGAAGACATAGTTTTGGACAATCTCATCCAGCAACATAGCTTCCATTTCTTCCGTCCAACAAATTCGGAGTGGTTTTCTTTTTTACTGCAAAAAAAATAGATACATATGTATGTAAGAATGTACATACAACAAAATGTTTGTATATACAAGGAATAATTATGTACAAATATTAAAAAAAAATACTTACATGTTTCGCTCATTTTTAATAACTTTGTAAATATTTTTTTATATCATTAAATGTCAAAAATTCCAGTGATGCCACTAAAATTTTTTGTCAATTATCAGTGATGGCACTAAAATAATCAAAAGATGTTGAGTGGAACAAAATGAGTTAGGAACATTTTACAAAGATGTTGAAAGATGTTGCTTTTTAGCCCTGTACATTTATTGGAAATGGGAAATTTTCAATATCATCGCAAACTGATGGTAGATGTTAGATGTTGATAAGTGTGAAAACGTTATAAAGCGTAAGCAAAAAATGTTTAATTTTTTAGCTCAGATGCGCATTCTATACAATTTATATTCTTTGCTATTATATATGAACTAATATATGGACTAATACATGAAATAAATGAGCTCATATATGGAAATTTAATTATGCAGCTCCTTATATGTGAATCCATATATAGAAATAAGATTTAATATATGAAGCCATATAAGAATGTATGCATACATGATATCTCACATAAGATAGTCAAAAAAGCTTGCTATTTTATCACTGGTGATTTGGAAATCCATTAGAAAATACATACGGTATGCAAAGTTAAAAAAAACGTTTAAAAAAGAAAAACTTTTGTTACGAAAAAAACCATTCTCGTATGATTTTATACATTGTAGCCCCATTTAATATGTCAAATAATCAAGAGGATAATCCAGTCATTAATTTTATAGAAAATAACAGAATTCTCTAGATAAGAAACAAAGTTCATATTAATGCACAAAATTATATTGAATACTAGAGTTAGAAAGATTCTTTTTGATGTGTAAACATCTACTTATACGCTAGAGGGCACAAATCTTTTGGCGCATAGTCATAGTCAAAATAAAGTATACTTTATGAGTTTAAAACCAGTATTTTGTATGGCAATACTGGTTTTAAACTCTTAAAGTGTACTTTGTTTATGACTATGACTACGCGCCTTTACTTTAATTTCTTTGCTGAGATTTCTTTGCTGAGATTTCTTTGCTTTTACTTTGCATTGTCAAATCGGTATGAGCTATGTATGAGTGTATAAGTGTTTGAAAGAAGCAATACCAAGCAGAGAAACAAGTCGACCGGCTCGAAGCCGACGGTGCGCCGCCGCCAAAACGAAAAAAAGCACCAAATTAAAAAAAATCTCTAGGACTAAAATAAATCGCGAAAAACCGTAAAAATCGCCAAAATGAAAAAAATTCTTTAACAAAAAAATCGCCAATATGACAAAATCGCCAAAATGAAAAAATCGCCTATATAAAAAACCCCCAAAAACAGAAAAAATCGCCAAAATAAAAAACCCCAAAAAAAAACAGAAAAAAATCGCCAAAACTAAAAAATCGCCAAAATGAAAAAAAATGCGAAAATGAAAAAAACCCAAAAAGAGAAAAAAACGCCAAAACGAGAAAAAGGCGATATAACTGGAAAAAATCGTTTAAACTGAAAAAACTTAAAAAATTAAGAAAGCTGAATCAAAAAAAAAATGAATTTATTTTAATTGCAATGCATACACAACAACAAGAACAGCAACAACTAAACGATGAACAACAGGAATTAAAAATTAAAAAGTTAAGGCATTTACCATAGATGAGCACTGCAGTACCACTAAAGTTTCAGTAAAAACAAAAAAATTTTTACTGATTACTAAAATTTTTTTCTACAATTTTTATAAATTGCCTAAATGATTTTTTATATGATGAGGTGCATTGAATTTTCAGTAATCAGTAATGCCCGTATTCATAATGAAATTCTACCAAGTGGCTAAATGTTTTTCATGCAAAAGTTTCAAAATTTGAATGAATAAACTTTGCCACTTGCTACGGCCCTACGATTTTACTGGTAATGCAAATTAAATTTCATTAGCAGTAAAAATTTACTGAATTTTTTTATTAATCAGTAAATTTACTGCTTACTGCAATTTTGAATGCAGTACATATACATATACTGCAGTGTGCCCATTTACTAACCAAATAAGTTTAATAAAACAAACAAAATTCAACAAATTCATATGTATTTACAATATTGAAAGTTTTGATACTTTTAATTAATTAATTTAAAAAAAGATACTAAAAGCATAAGTACTTCCAACTTAAAAAAAAATTTCATTACTAGATGTTTACACATCTCCTCTGTGATCGGACTAGCATTGCTTTTTTTCTTTTATAATTAATTGCATTAGTTTTTAATCTGATTTCTTAAATTGAATTTTATGTACGAATATGAGTTTTATGTTTTTTAAATAATTTACTTCTGACTTAAAATGATGAATGATATGACTTTTATTTCGTTTTTCATTATTTGCCCAAACGAATGTTTCATTAAATACAGCCTCCCTGTTCAAAATCTAAAAAAAAGTAATTTTATTAATTTAATTTATTGCACTGCAAGGCGCTTTTGTGAATCAAGACTGTATGAATATGAACTTTGCATACTGTAGAGGGAATATTTACACATACATAAATGTATGAAAATGTATGAATATATATAATCATATATGCCTATATACCAGTAACCCGCAAGCCATAGCACAATTGTGCGGATGAAAATCACACACATGCTTAAGGCTCAGTTAGCCGACTGTAATGTAAAGTAACTTTAACGTAGAAAACAGCTGATCGATATTTTTATATGAAAAGTAGGTTACGTTAGATTACATCTCTATAACCATTTTCATTACTTTTCACATAACAAAATCGATCAGCTGTTTCTTACTGTTGCAGTTACATTACATTACAGTCGGCTAACTGAGCCCTTATGCTCTTTAATTTAGTCGTCACTGAGCAAGCGACAAATTAAGTTGTGCACGCTTGTTTTAATTTTTTCCTGGTTTTTTGTTTAGTTTTTTTGAGCACACGGAACGAAATTAAAGTTCAAATTTAATAAATTTCTACATACAAAAAATTGATAATATAATTATGGAAGCTGGGAAATATTTCGTTATTAAAAATGCTTTTGGCAATATGCAATGCATTTTATTTTATGAAACATAAAAAAATAGGGAAAATAGATTAAAAAGGCATTTTAATAGTATCCACAGATCTGTGAAAAAATTTAATTTGGAATTTATACATTAAATTGAATGGTTATTAAATTTTTACTTTTTATTTAAGTTTTTATTAAATTGCTTATTTACAAACAAAAAATGTCAAACAATTAATAACCACATCATGTATTTTATATAACAAAAGTTTTCTTCAAGTGCAAGTTTATTTTACTCTAATTTTTCTCACCAATACAAACATATTTTATTTTGCGGGACACTGCTATATACCCTAATTTTTCGGATCCAAACCATATATGGAATATCATATATGCGCCATACATATTTTTTTAGCTGGGTACATACATTCTATGAGCGTCAAAATAAAGTAAACATCTATTTCATGTGCACAAAAGGTTTTGTCACAGTACAGTAATTAATAAAAATTAAAAACTTTAATTGTAGTTTAAGGCCCAATAATCGACTTCTCAATTAAGTGTCATTTAACTAATAGCCACTTAATTTTAAGTTTCCAGCTAAAAAAATTATATATGGTCCATATATTTTTGATATATGAATGTATATAACTATATATGAATATGTATGAATTTATGTATGGAAATGTATGGGATTATACATTGCCAAATTCATATATGAACTAATATATGGACTAATATATGAAATTTATTATAATACATGAGCTCATATATGGAAATTTCATTATGAAGCTCTTCATATGTGGATCCATATATGTGTAGAAGTAATTTAATATATGGAGCCATATCAGAATGTATGCATACATGATATCTCACATAAGATCGTTTTTGCAATCAAAAAAGCTTGGTGTTTTATCACTTGTGAATTGGAAATCCATTAGAAAATACATACGTTATGCAAAGTTTACATGCGTACCCTCAACGTTTAAAAGAGAAAAACTTTTATTACAAAAAAACCATTCTTGTATGATTTTATACTTTGTGGCCCAATTTAATGCATCAAATAATCAAAAGGATAATACAGTCATTAATTTTATAGAAAATAACAGAATTCTCTGGATAAGAAACAAAGTTCATATTACTGGAAAAAATTATATTGAAAACTATTGTTGTTAGCATTAGTTTTTAATCTGATTTCTTAAATGAAATTTTATGTACGAATATAATTTTTGTATTTTTTAAGTAATTGATTCACCTTTTGACTTAAAATGATGAATGAAATGACTTTTAGTTCGATTTTCATTATTTGTCCAAACAAATTTTTTTATTAAATACAACCTCCCTGTTCAAAATATAAAAAAGTAATTTTAGTAATTTAATTTATTGCACAGCAGTGCGCTCTTGTAATCAAGAGAGAATGAATATGAATATACATACATGTATGAAAATGTATGAATATATATAATCATATATGCCCATATACCCTCTTTTTTCGGATCCGAACCATATATGGGATATCATATATGCTCCATACATATTTTTTTAGCTGGGTTGCACTTAATTGCACTTTCATTTTTTCAGTCGTAAAATTAAATGATCACTTAAATACTATAAAAGTGTGGTAGCACTATGAAATGTTGATATTTCTAAAAGAAAACAGATGTTTAATGTAAATAAGAAAGTTAGGTTATCAACATGTAGAAAATTAAAATTGCATAAAAACACATTTTATGAAACCAAAAGAGCATCAAAACGCATTTTTCTATTTATTTATTCCATAACTAGTATATAAGCATAGGCGTAGCTAGGCCTTTCTGGAGTGGGCAATGCCCCCCCAGACTTGATTTTGCCCACCCCAGGATTTATTACAAATTCTTTTTAAAACATATTATTTTGCATGTAATATTAAAAAATTCTATTTTTTTATTATTTTAAAATTACTCATGAAAATCACAGTATGCATACTGTTATTAGATAACAAATACCCAAAAAACTATAAGTTTACAGCACTTCAAAACATCACAAATAGTAAACTCCATGCGAATTTATAATGCATGTGTGTAGATATGTATGTGTGAATGTAGCTTTCAAAATTCTTAATAAAATTGTATTAGAGTACGTAGTTAGTAGCAAGACAAGTTGTTTTAAGGTGTTCTTAAGATTTTCTACCGTCAAATTGTTTGTAACAATAGCCACCAATTTTTTTTTAGAGTAAAATTAAAAAAATAGCGAAAAATTATGATCTGCGAATACCTTGTATATTTTCATATACTATATATACTCGTACACACACATGTATGTATGTATGTATGCATATTTATGGTTCAATCCAGGGCTGCCAGATAAAATGATGGAAAAATCGCCGAAATCCCGATAAAATATAAAATAATCGTCATTTCATGTCCGAAAAATCGTCAGAAAATCGAACAAATCAAAATTTCCTCTTTAAAAATGTATACATATGTTTTATTTTTATTAGAAAACAAAACAAAACAATTCATGTTCATATACAACTTTGTTAGACTAGTGGAAAAATTGTGAAAAATATTCCTAGGTCCAAATTTTGGCATCAGTACTTTTGATGACCGAAATTTTTGATAGGATATCAACTTACACAGGTCAATATATCGTTGGTCTCAAATGGAAAGGCCCTAACGCAAATAATTGTAACTTTACAGGAGAAGGTAAAGCATAATAGAAAGTGTAATATTGAAAATGTAATTTTTTTGTACAACTGCTTGTAAAAGCGCTATTTTTTACACTATTGCAATAAATTTTTGCGATGAGGTGTATTAGTGTGAAATTAATTGAAATCACTGAAAAACTCAACTATCGATATGTATGCATGTATATATATGCACATAAAATTTTTTTCAATTGAACACGTATGCATACATACTTGCATACATATGTTTGTACTTATTTATGTATGTATGTTCATTCATCGCAACAATATAGTATTGATTCAGAACTTCAATATTGGAAGGGTAACTAAATAATAAATGGCAATTTTCTATTTTTATTTATGCACCAACAGATAATTTTTTTTTAAATTAAATAATAAATTATTAAGAAATGAAATCATGAATGATGAATGAAATCATTTCTTGCTTGTATCTTTTCAAAATATTGTATTCAAATATAGTATATACATAAATAATTTTTCCATATGAGCATATAAACTTGTTGGAAACGAATATTAATTTTATTATTATTTAGTTTATTATTATTAGATTATTATTATTATTATTTAGTTTTTTTCTAATACATACTTTACTTTTTGTCTATATATTGTTTTTATTTTGAATGTTTTGTTTTTTTAGTTTTAATTATAACTTAATTTTTGTTATTGAAAAAAAACGTTAAATAAAAAAAATCTGTATAAAATTTTTTATACGCACTAATAATCCCAAACCAATATTTTACTTATTAATATTTTACTTATTAAGTAAAATATATTTTTTTTAATTTCCAATTTCAATGTATTTTTAATAAAAAATACATATTTAACTTAATAAGTAAAATATTAATTTGGGATTAGTAGTGCGTTTAAAAAATTTTAAGCTTAAATTTTAACAATTCCTATAAAAAACACTATTTAAAAAAAATTGTGTTTGCCCCCCCTCCCCCCAGAAAAAAATGTCTAGCTTCGCCAATGTATATAAGCCTGTCCCTGACAGGTCTCAATATATATTTTTAATATAAAAGCAAGTTAAAGTTAAATGCTCGTATTAAAAACAAATTTCGGAAGTTTATTGCAGCTTTATTAAACAAATTTATATATAGGACTTCGTTGTATATATATATATGGCAGGCATAATCAGGACTAAAAAATTTTGTATTTAAATAAATGCTTTTTATCATGCACTCCATTCCCAGCCAAATTACAAAAAATCCAGCTACGTCTTCGTTGGGTTGTTTTTTGCGGTTAGTACTATAAATATGCCAATTTTCAGCTTTCTACACCGACTGATGGCTAGAGAAAGAAAGAGAAAGTTCTGGAATGGCAAGCAAATGACGAATGAGGAAGGTGTAAAAACTGTATAATCTCAAAAATGGTTTTTACCACACCCGGCAGCCCCCAGACCGAATATCAAAAATTCGGCTATGTTAGGTTCTTTTTCGTGAGTAGTACTATAAGTGTGCCAATTTTGAGCTTTCTAGCCCGACTGGTGGCTTCAGAAAGTTCTGGAAACCTAAAATAAAATACTGTAAAAAATTGAAAAATGTCAAAAATGGTTTTTGTCACATGACCCAGCCCTCAGACCGGTATCGAAAACCCAACTACGCTACGTTCTTTCTTCTAGTTAGTTCTATAAATACGCCAATTTTTAGTTTTCTACGGTGACTCAAAAAGTTATGGAAAGACAAACACATTAGGCAGGTGATAAAATTGGCAACTCTCAAACATGGTTTTTTCACGCACCGCAACTCCCAGACCAAAAAATCCGGCTTCGTTAGGTTCTTTGTCGCGGTAAGTACTATAAGTATGCCAATTTTCAGCTTTCTAGGCCAACTGGTGGCTTCAGAAAGTTCTGGAAAGACAAAAAAAATTTACGGAAATTATATATGTAGATATGATACTATGCATTGTATATGTTATATATTTATGAAAATTAAACGAAATTCTTTTTAATACGACCACATGATGTTTATGTACATGTTTTCAATAAACGCACACAAGCACAATAACATATGGTATGCTCGTAAGACTTAAGTGTGATTTAAATAGACAAGGTTGGGCATTTAAATGTCTCTCAACTATAATGAAAAAATGAATTCGGTACTTAAGAGGCTCTTAAAGATAAATGACACATAATTGAGAAGTCAATTATTGCCTAAGAGGCTTATATAATAAAAGTTTAATTCTGTATAAACAGTAAATGAAAAGAAAATAATAACAAAAGTAATTCACTTTATCGTAAAATACTGATGATTTTTACGCGTCAAAAAAAAAAAAAATACGGAACCCATTACATTAGATAATTAGGTCCAGAAGCTAAATTACTGTCAAGTTTTAATATTTGGTTTGTTTTTCATTTGCCTTCAGCAATACATTCAAACTTCTAGACATTGAGTCGATAAGGTTTTTCGTTATATTTGGAACTATTTTGTTCTTTTCTTCAATGAGAACCTTTTTCAAGTCATTCTTGTTGGAAATGATCCTCTGCTGATATTCCTGTGAAGGTGCTTCTAGAAATGTTTCATTGGATTAAGGTCTGGAGACCGTGGTGGACGATCTAAAAACAACTATTCCTTAACAATTATCGTCGTATGTTTCGGGTCGTTGTCATTACGTTTTAAGAAAATCGGTCTAGCCGGTTAGAAGATATAACATATTTTCTGAAAAAAGTCGGGGGTTTCTAAAATTTTTAATTTTTGTTATTAAGTATTTTTTATATTATATTGAATTAATGTAACGCGTTCTTATTTTTAAGTTGCAGCTTTTCCCTGAGTGTACGATCATGGGAATTTATTGAGTTGCTCTGTCCATAATAAGTTTATTTATATTTGGCACGGGCTTTGGCTGAACGGCTTTTCAAACGTCTGTGGCGAGGGAACAAAGCCGATCGGCTGTGAGTCGGCTAAATGCCGCCGCCGGCAATTTTCAAAGACCCTCAGCCGCCGCCGACCCATGCATCTAAATTTCGGCTTCAGATTAGCCGTTCTATTAACAGATTTTTTTTTTCAAATTATGTGTCAGCTTCCGTCAGTAATGACTAATTGTGCTTTGAAAAATAGTGGTTTTTACCATAAATAATTTCATATCACTGAAAAATAAAGCTACCAGATATTATTGAAAAATGAAGGAGGGCTGCCAAATATGGCGATATCGAGCCAACTTGGCGATTTTAAAATTTGGTGTCTGAATTTTCTAATAACCAGATGTGTACATCAAACGTTGCTTAAAAATATTTTGCACTATTTTTCCTATGTAAAACTACATATTTTGTTAAAAACCGGTTCTGTGCAGGAAACATACTAAAATATTATTATTATTTTTATTTTCTATACACCAATCATTTGAGCCTTGTTTTAAATAAACGTTAAATGAATTATATATTTTGGAAAACTTTAATGATTCGGATGAAATTTACTTTTTATTTTTTCAATTTAGTCACCAAATCACATCATAAAAACTTTGCAGGAGACTGCTAAACATTTGGAAAATGGCTAAAGCGGCCCATCCATTATACAATATTGATGCATATGTTATAAATCATGAATCAAGACGACAAGATTGCGCGCTCAGCCGCACAAAAAAATTTCTACTGCTCATGTACGTCAATATAAAATACACACGTGAGTTTGTTGTAAAAAGTGTGTGAAAGAGAGAGCACATTCCACAAACAAATGTATGTATTTTGTTTACAACAAAATTCTACATCTACGTCACAGGCAGAAAATAAAAGAAGGGACCTCAACAATGCGCAATCTTGTTTACTTGATTCATGGTTATAAATAGCACAACATTTTCAACTAAAATATTGTCCAATTTTCCTAACAGTGAAAAAGTAAACAACACTGAACAATGTTGCCACGACATTACACAGTAGGATTAACAGTTTGACTTAGCCCAAATATTTAATATAACTCTAATGCTTTTTTATATCTAATATTTTGGTAATAAAATGACGTAATATAATATAACCGTTACTTATTAAAACGGACTTCGTTTTCTTTACTTTCCAGATAGTTTTAATCAGTACTAATGTCCCTTGAAACATAGGTCTTACTGGATTTCAGCTATAGATATAGAAAAAAATTTTGACTCCAACAATATAAAAAAAACCTATTTTGAAAAAATGTGGTTTGGTATAGCTTATCTCCCACGTACAGATTTATGAAAAAATTTTTGTTAACGATTTTTACATTGAATTTCACGAAAAACGTCAAGATAATTATTTCAGGGCCTGTCCCACGATGTCACCACGATGTCGCACACTTACATTGAACATGAAGTGTTGTCGTAGACTATTCTATGGTGGTGGTTTGCTTATACAAATTAAGTGCGTTCGAGAACTCAAAAATTTGTAAACATTTTTACTATTTTTTAATGGATTGCGCTCGAGTACACAAAATCCAGTAAATGAGAGGGCGAATTGAGAGAGAAAAATTACAGTTCATTTACTGAGTAAATGCAAGTTTTTACTGGACAAGTTTTTGCCAGTAAAATCCAGTAAAACGAAACCATATGTTTTTAAATATAAACAAACGAAAGCAAAGGGAAACAGAAATTTTTAATTTTTGATGAAATTTTTAAAATAACGAAAAACAAATGTATTAAGTTATGTATAAGCATTATAAAATTTGTTTAAGTGTGATGATAGAAAAATATTCGAGTATGTTATGTACTCCACGTGAAACTAGAACGTGTGGAATTTCCATAAGTAGATTAGTAATGGGGACGGACGACATGTTTTGGGAATTCAAAACCGGGAAAAAACAAAAACGATGGCAACCCTGTTACAAATGGGGGGATTTTGGGGATTTTCATGCTGGTATGGTGTGTGTGTGTGTGAGTTTGATTCTTTGGCCATGTGTATGTATGTATACTTGTGTGCACAGCTTTTGTTGTTATTGTAGAGAAACGTTGTGCTTACAGTGCATGGATGTATGTACGTGTGGGATGTGTATGTGTGTGTGTGTGAGTCTAATTCTTTGATTGTGTGTGCATGTATATGTGGGTGTTTGTATGTATGTATGGGTGTGTGCGTGTGTGTGTGATTGTTATTTGATAGACTTATGGTTGCTGTTTTGAGTTATAGTTGGTATGCTTATGTAGGGTTATTGTATGTATGCATTTATGTTTGTGATCTCTGGGGGGGGAAATAATCTAATAGCTGCAGAGAGTGGCAGTGGAAGTCGTTAGGGAATGTATTTGGTAATGTATGTATGTGTTGTTGGATTAATGTGTGTGATCTTATCTATTTTTGCTTTGAAGAATGTCATTGCTTGTGTGAGTTACATCAACACTTTTTCATACATATTTACAAATGCATGTATATATGTTTTTAAGGCTATTGACGTTGCTATTATGGAGATAGAAAATATTGTGTCGGCATAGGTTTCATATATGTTCAAGTGAATTTCAGATGTTAAATGTTTTGAATCCGATCAGGTTGATAAGAAGAGCTTTTCAATAGGGGTAATGATATCTTTATTTCGGTATATTTTACTTTAATGTAACAATTATAAGAAATAGCTTTTGGAGAAATACAGCAAAAACTTATAGAAGCACCTACTTTCACGTGTCCCGATTTTTCTAGTACCTTTATATTGCAAACTGATGCTAGCGATTTTGTTCTGGGTGTTGCTGTGTATATGAATTTCATCATATATCGTAATACCAACAGAGAATTGTGGAAATGTGTGTGTGTGTGTGTGTGTGTGTGTGTGTATGAATTTCATCATATGTCGTAATAAATTAGGCTTGATGACTACTACGCGATTCTCATATAAAGTATATAAGTAGAAGAAATAATGTAGATTGTCATCAGTCTGCTCTGATATCTCAACAAGTCACAACCTATTTTCCCATCCAAAATCTCTAAAGTGTTTGAAATCCAAAAACTATAAAAGTGTTAGAACTAATTACTCTTTGTTAAAAAAGATAATAGTGCATAAAAAATAATTAAATAAATTGTTTATAACTGAAATAAATTGTTTATAAATAAAATAATTAAATTAATTAATAAACAAATAAATAATTAAATAATATGAATACTACAAGTTGTACTATCTGCAATAAAGTCTTTATGACTCAAACAAAACTAAACCAGCACATTGAAACGCACTCCTATGCTAGCCAATCGAAGGCTATGCTTGGAACTAGTAAGCTAAATCTTCAAAACAAATATTGTGAGGATTGTGATGAGATGATCCCATCAAATGGTTATAGGGCTCATGTCAGAACCACAAAACACAAAAACAGTTGTCAGCAAGAACGGATTGGAGATTTTCTCACTAAGAGAGCAAGCAACTTCAATGGGAGGATCGAGACATACATCCTCCTCAACAAAAATGTAGGTGTCTTGTTTCCGGAGGAGTTTCTGAAATCTGCCAAGAGCTCCATAGTACAACAACTAAATGAAAGTAGTAAGATACATACTACATTTAAATTTAATATGGAGCTCACGTGTGATTATATGAAGAAAGTGAATGATGAGATGAATGTTTCCCAACTTGTACATATTTCGAAAATGATGTTGGTGACTTTGTCTGATGACATAGAGGACATGTACAAGAAACAAGCCGAGGAGCTAAGAACCAAAATGGAAGAATTTCAAGAGAGGGATAGCGGATGGACCTTGATTTCAATAAATTTTCTTGAAGTTAATATAAACAAGGCATCCATAATAAGAGGATCAAGCTTTATCCCTCTCCCGAAAAATATTGCAGTGAAATGTGCATGCATAAATGTCGACAACAATGATATTTATTGCTTTAAATGGTGTCTCATTGCGGCTTTGTACACAAATAGTACTTTAGATCGAAGACAACGGAAAAACTGTAGAAATTTCAATATTGCAAACATTTCTGATGAGAATATTAATATAGGGGAAGTTGTATTAAATTTTAAAGACCTAGAGTTTCCACTCCCATTGAAGCAGATACAAAAATTTTAAAGTCAATATTATGTGAGCATCAATGTATTTGGTCACAATGGAACATCGCTTATAGGACCACACTACATAACAAAAGGAGAAAAACATGTTCATATTAATCTCTTATTGCTCCAGTCCAATGAAAACTTCCACTATGTACTCATCAATGATATATCAAAGTAAGTTTCATTTGTGCATTTAAGCGAAATATGTTTTCATATCTATTTAAACAGTTACTTATTATTGTTATATTAATTTACATACTATTTTATTTTCTATATTTTCTTCAGACTTCTTCGCTCCAACATGACGTAACACAGAAGTAAGATTCTGATATGCAGCACCTGCCTATATTATACACATGATGATTATGTGTATAGTCATCACAAAAACGTTTGCGGCAAAAAAGTCATCAGAATGCCAGAAGATGGATCTATTATCAAGTTTACGAAGCACTACAAACAGTTAAATGTACCATTTGTAATATACGCAGACTTTGAGTCCATTTTAGAAAAAGTCAATGATCCTGTAAGTAAAAGCACTACAAATATACAGAAACACCATGCGTGTGCATTCGGGTATTTTATTAATTGTAGTTTTAAGAGAGAAAATAATTTATATAGGAATTATTTTGGTGAAGATTCGGCAAATGTATTTATTAAAAAAATAGTTGAAGATTGTACAGATATTTATCTAAATTATTTAATTAAAGTTAAGAAAATGTTCATAACCCCAATTGAAATAGCTCAATATAATAATGCAAAAAATTGTTATATATGTAAGAAAATATTAAATAACGATAAAGTTAGAGATCATTGTCATCTTACGGGCAATTATCGTGGGGCAGCTCATAGCGAATGTAATTTGAATTATAAAACACCTCAGTTTATACCGGTTATCCTGCATAATCTTTCTGCATATGATATACACCTATTTTTCAAAGAACTTTCTACTATAAAATACTCCACAATAAAAGTGATTCCCCTGAATACAGAGCGTTATATTTCTCTTTCAATTTTCATCAGATTAGATGAAAAATATGGATTCGAAATAAGATTTATAGACTCGTTTAGATTTATGGCTTCGAGCTTAGATACGTTAGCGAAAAATCTTGATAGCAGTGATTTCAATACTATTCGATCATGTTTCGTTGATGAAGATCATTTCAACCTGATTAGAAGAAAGGGTGTATTTCCGTACTCTTACATAGATTCCATGACTAAGTTTAAGGAAACTAAGCTCCCTAGTAGAGACGAGTTCTTCAATATTCTAACGAATGAAGAATGTGATGTATTCGAGTATGAACATGCTCAAAAAATATGGAGGGTGTTTAACTGTAAAACCCTCCTTGACTATACTGAGCTCTACTTAAAGACAGATGTTCTACTTCTAGCCGATGTGTTTGAAAATTTTAGGAAAATTTGTAGAGATTTATACGATTTGGACCCCTGCCACTATTATACAGCACCAGGCTTATCCTGGGATGCAATGTTGAAAACCACAGAAGTTTCACTGGAACAGTTCACTGATTCCGAAATGTATATGTTTATGCAAAACGGAATTAGAGGTGGACTAGTTCAATGCTCGCAAAGATATTCCAAAGCAAATAACAAATATTTGGAAGATTTTGATCCATCAAAGCCATCAGAATTTCTTGTATATTTAGACGCTAACAATTTGTATGGTTGGGCGATGTCGGAATATCTTCCTTGCGGTGAATTTGAGTGGGTATGTGATACTGATTTTGATGCTAAAAAAATTTCTGATACTGCAGAGTATGGGTACATTTTGGAAGTGGATATAGATTATCCGGATTCAGTTCATGGTCTTCATAATGATTTGCCATTTTGTCCCCAAAATAAGACCGTGGGAGGATCCAAAATCAAAAAATTAGTTGCAGACTTACACTCAAAAACAAATTACACCATACACTGTAGAGTTTTAAAACAAGCCATTTCAAATGGCCTCATTTTAAAACAAATCCATAGAATACTCAGATTTAAGCAATCCCCATGGCTTAAAAAATATATTGACTTAAACACATTTCATAGGACAAATGCTAAAAATAATTTTGAAAAAGATTTCTTCAAACTTTTAAACAATGCTGTTTACGGGAAGACAATGGAAAACATTGAAAAACGTAGGGACATTAGAATTACTTCATCTTGGGAAACAACAAACAGGAATCATTTAGGACTCCGAGCATTAATTGCGAAACCTAATTTTAAGCAGTTGACAAAATTTTCTGATGATATGTATGCGGTAGAGTTAGAAGAAATGGAACCACTATATGATAAACCCATATATGTTAGTTTTACAGTACTGGAGTTATCCAAGTGGAGAATGTATGACTTCCATTATGGCTTCATAAAGCCTAAATTTGGAGACAACATTTCTCTCAACTATATGGATACTGATTCATTTATTTATTCAATTAATACTGATGATTTTTATGATGACATCAGTAATGACATTAGTTTGAATTTTGATACGTCAGAATATCCTATAGATAATCAATTTCGTTTGCCGCTACTAAATAAGAAGGTTTTAGGAATGATGAAAGATGAAAACCATGGGGATATAATGACAGAGTTTGTTGGTTTAAGAGCAAAAATGTATTCTCTGTCGACTCTTCGCTCGGAAGCTGTTAAAAAATCAAAAGGGATCAAAAAGTCTGTAATTAAAAAGTTGTCCATTAATGATTACAAAAGTTGCTTATTCGAATCCAAAATCATCTCGGATGAAATGTTTTTGTTTAGATCTAAAACACATCAACTATATACCCAAAAACTGCATAAAATAGCACTTAGCTTTTCTGATGATAAAAGAAATATAATGAAAGATAAAATAAAAACGCGTGCTTGGGGACATTACATAGACCGAAATAATGATGCAATGGATGTAGAATAGAATGATTCCTACTAAATTGCATGTAAGATGTCAATGAAAATTTAATTTTGTACTAATTATATTTATTTATTAATATATTTCTCTAATTATTTATTAATTTATTTATTATTCACTTATTTGTTTATTAATTAATTTATGTATTTATTATTTATTTGTTTATTAATTTATTAATTAGTTTATTCCTTTATTTCTTTATTAATTTACTTATTTATTAATTTATTTATTGTTTATATATTTGTTTATAAATTTATCAATTAATTTTAGTATTTTATTCACACGAAAGTATGTAAAAATTTAATGCTTTAAAGCTTTTATCTTTTTACCTATACCTAAGTTACCTTTAAATAAAAATTAAATATTAGATTAATGATCTTTTTTCTTTTTATATCTGTATATTTTTATTTATAAATATAGTTAAATTTGTATTGGTACTAAGATTTTTAAGAAAAAATGTTAAATAAAATATGGAAAAAATAATAATATATATAAATGGTTTTTATTTCAACTTAAATTTACTTAATAGAAATTTTAACTACAAATGTCCACATTTTTATATTTTGTTTCTTTATGGGTTTTACTTAAAATATTTTTTCTTCTTTCATGCGAATTCTTGTTTTTTCTTTTCATATCGCTTAAACATGCACAGTTTTGTTATCTTTGAAAGGTTCTGCACAAAACAAATCAAATTTCACAATATTATGAAATTCCATTATATTTCATTAGGTATTTTCTTATCGACACCAACTGCTTTAACACCATCTCATTTACGTTTGCTAACAGCAAATAGTACAATAGGTGTCAGCTATTAGATCAGCGTATCAGCTATTAGATCAGCTTATCAGCTATTAGATCAGCTTATTAACACCTGGTCTGTTTTTCAGATCAGCTTTTCAGGACCTGGTCTGGTTTTCAGATCAGCTTTTCAGGACCTGGTCTGGTTTTCAGATCAGCTTTTCAGGACCTGGTCTGGTTTTCAGATCAGCTTATCAGGACCTGGTCTGGTTTTCAGATCAGCTTTTCAAGACCTGGTCTGGTTTTCAGATCAGCTTTTCAGGACCTGGTCTGGTTTTCAGATCAGCTTTTCAGGACCTGGTCTGGTTTTCAGATCAGCTTTTCAGGACCTGGTCTGGTTTTCAGATCAGCTTATCAGGACCTGGTCTGGTTTTCAGATCAGCTTATCAGGAGCTGGTCTGGTTTTCAGATCAGCTTATCAGGAGCTGGTCTGGTTTTCAGATCAGCTTATCAGGAGCTGGTCTGGTTTTCAGATCAGCTTATCAGGAGCTGGTCTGGTTTTCAGGTCAGATGAAATAACTAAAGTCGATCTTTTATTAGCAGTATTTTTTTTTCTATAACGAAAATCGTTTAATTCAATATATTTGCTTATAATCAAAAATCCATATTTATCCTTCCAACACTCTACAAATTTTTTAAAACTTGTCAAAATTCATATTACTGCCAACATGAACCTTGTAAACATGCTTCATATTTTTCTCATCTTACTCAAACATTATAATTACATTTGCATTGTCTCTTATTAAATGCTTATAGCCATATTCATAAAAATTTTAAACAGCATTTCAAATGTTGTTTGAGCAAAATTCGCTAAAATT
Source organism: Tachina grossa (assembly GCA_949987645.1). NCBI lineage: Eukaryota > Metazoa > Arthropoda > Insecta > Diptera > Tachinidae > Tachina > Tachina grossa. The sequence continues at coordinate 80,772,104 of OX465278.1, read as the reverse complement.
GTATTCATAATAGAATATTAGCTTAAAAACGTTTTTTAGCTTGCGTAAATCAACAAATCTTATAAATTAAGTGCACCCATACTTAAAATAATTTTTAGCTGACGTCGTTCTAGTTTTGCTTCTTGTTTATTTATATTTTTAATTTAGTCTGTATGTATGTATGTATGCATGTATTAAGAATTATGCTTATGTTTGGCACAAGTAGAATGAGTCATCATTCTTCTGTCGCCCCATACAAAAATATACACGTACACGTACATATGTATGTATATTATTCTGCTTTCCACATGCAACATCAGCAAATATCATAATTGAAATGTATTAAGCTTCATTACCAGAAAAAAATAAATGTATAATAACCCATTCTTTTAATTATGAAATTATGTAATTTCTTTAACTATTCATATTTGTAGTAGTATATAGATAATTTTAGTATAAATATATGTTTTTAAACGTGATATAGTAGTAGGGAACTGGGCATCTGGCTTAGATTAAAATTTTAAAGTTTCATTACCCATAACTCCGACAAAGGACACCCAGAAATTATTACACAACCCAAATCTCTGACAGACTCAAATTTCCACGGTCAGGCAGACAGACAGACATAGACTTAATGTAAACAAAAACTTCTTATGTTACAAAAATAAGAGTGACTTATTGAACCACCCTCGAAAAATATTTAAAGGACTTATCGAACCACCCTCGTAGGTATCAAATTTCAAGAATTTTAAAATTTTCAAATTTTAATTACCCAAATTTAGCAATTTCATCCACAATTTAACAATTTCAATTGTCACAGAACCGCCAGTTCCCTACTACTATATCACGTGTAAAAACATATATTTATACTAAAATAACTATATCATCTAATTTTGTCGATAATAACAGGTAACATTTATAAAATCTATTTAGTTCGTAATATTGTTCCTTCTACTATTTTTTTTGTTTACTTGCCTCTATCTTGACTGATGGTTTCTCAGTCTTTAAACTTGTATATTCTCAACTTCTGTCTTGATGTTACTTTCTTCTTTCATGTAAATTCTTGTTGTTTCTTTTCATATCGCTTAAACATGCACAGTCTTGTTATCTTTGAAAGGTTCTGCACAAACAAATCGAATTTCACAATATTATGAAATTCCATTATATTTCATTAGGTATTTTCTTATCGACACCAACTGCTTTAACACCATCTCATTTACGTTTGCTAACAGCAAATAGTACAATAGGTGTCAGCTATTAGATCAGCTTATCAGCTATTAGATCAGCTCATTAGCACCTGGTCTGTTTTTCAGATCAGCTTTTCAGGAGCTGGTCTGGTTTTCAGATCAGCTTTTCAGGACCTGGTCTGGTTTTCATATCAGCTTATCAGGACCTGGTCTGGTTTTCAGATCAGCTTTTCAGGACCTGGTCTGGTTTTCAGATCAGCTTATCAGGACCTGGTCTGGTTTTCAGATCAGCTTATCAGGACCTGGTCTGGTTTTCAGATCAGCTTTTCAGGACCTGGTCTGGTTTTCAGATCAGCTTATCAGGACCTGGTCTGGTTTTCAGATCAGGCTATCAGGACCTGGTCTGGTTTTCAGATCAGCTTATCAGGAACTGGTCTGATTTTCAGGTCAGCTTATTAGGAGCTGGTCTGATTTTCAGGTCAGCTTATTAGGAGCTGGTCTGGTTTTCAGGTCAGATGAAATAACTAAAGTATATCTTTTATTAGCAGTATTTTTTTTCTATAACGAAAATCGTTTAATTCAATATATTTGCTTATAATCAAAAATCCATATTTATCCTTCCAACACTCTACAAATTTTTTAAAACTTGTCAAAATTCATATTACTGCCAACATAAACCTTGTAAACATGCTTCATATTTTTCTCATCTTACTTAAACATTATAATTACATTTGCATTGTCTCTTATTAAATGCTTATAGCCATATTCATAAAAATTTTAAACAGCATTTCAAATGTTGTTTGAGCAAAATTCGCTAAAATTGTATTCATAATAGAATATTAGCTTAAAAACGTTTTTTAACTTGCGTAAATCAACAAATCTTATAAATTAAATGCACCCATACTTAAAATAATTTTGAGCTGACGTCGTTCTAGTTTTGCTTCTTGTTTATTTATATTTTTAACTTTGTCTGTATGTATGTATGTAAGCATGTATTAAGAATTATGCTTATGTTTGACACAAGTAGAACGAGTCATCATTCTTCTGTCGCCCCATACAAAAATATACACGTACACGTACATATGTATGTATATTATTCTGCTTTCCACATGCAACATCAGAAAATATCATAATTGAAATATATTAAGCTTCATTACCAGAAAAAAAATAAATGTATAATAACCCATTCTCTTAATTATGAAATTATGTAATTTCTTTAACTTTTCATATTTGTAGTAGTATATAGATAATTTTAGTATAAATATATGTTTTTAAACCTCAGATAGTAGTAGGGAACTGTTCGTTCTGCCGCAATTAAAATTGTTAAATTGTTGGTGAAATTGTTAAATTTGGGTAATTAAAATTTGAAAATTGTTAAGTTCTTGGAAATTTGTGAAATTTGACACCTACGAGGGTGGTTCAATAAGTCCTTTAAATATTTTTCGAGGTTGGTTCAATAAGTCACTCTTATTTTTGTAACATAAGAAGTTTTCGTTTACATTAAGTCTATGTCTGTCTGTCTGCCTGATTTGGGTTGTGTAATAATTTCTGGGTGTCCTTTGTCGGGGTTATGGGTAATTAAACTTAAAAATTTTAATCTACGCCGGATGCCCAGTTCCCTACTACTATATCACGTTTAAAAACATATATTTATACTAAAATTATCTATATACTACTACAAATATGAATAGTTAAAGAAATTACATAATTTCATAATTAAAAGAATGGGTTATTATACATTTATTTTTTTCTGGTAATGAAGCTTAATACATTTCAATTATGATATTTGCTGATGTTGCATGTGGAAAGCAGAATAATATACATACATATGTACGTGTACGTGTATATTTTTGTATGGGGCGACAGAAGAATGATGACTCATTCTACTTGTGCCAAACATAAGCATAATTCTTAATACAGGCATACATACATACATACAGACAAAGTTAAAAATATAAATAAACAAGAAGCAAAACTAGAACGACGTCAGCTCAAAATTATTTTAAGTATGGGTGCATTTAATTTATAAGATTTGTTGATTTACGCAAGCTAAAAAACGTTTTTAAGCTAATATTCTATTATGAATACAATTTTAGCGAATTTTGCTCAAACAACATTTGAAATGCTGTTTAAAATTTTTATGAATATGGCTATAAGCATTTAATAAGAGACAATGCAAATGTAATTATAATGTTTGAGTAAGATGAGAAAAATATGAAGCATGTTTACAAGGTTCATGTTGGCAGTAATATGAATTTTGACAAGTTTTAAAAAATTTGTAGAGTGTTGGAAGGATAAATATGGATTTTTGATTATAAGCAAATATATTGAATTAAACGATTTTCGTTATAGAAAAAAAAAATACTGCTAATAAAATATCGACTTTAGTTATTTCATCTGACCTGAAAACCAGACCAGCTCCTGATAAGCTGATCTGAAAACCAGACCAGCTCCTGATAAGCTGATCTGAAAACCAGACCAGCTCCTAATAAGCTGATCTGAAAACCAGACCAGGTCCTGATAAGCTCATCTGAAAACCAGACCAGGTCCTGAAAAGCTGATCTGAAAACCAGACCAGGTCCTGAAAAGCTGATCTGAAAACCAGACCAGGTCCTGAAAAGCTGATCTGAAAACCAGACCAGGTCCTGAAAAGCTGATCTGAAAACCAGACCAGGTCCTGATAAGCTGATCGGAAAACCAGACCAGGTCCTGAAAAGCTGATCTAAAAACCAGACCAGGTCCTGAAAAGCTGATCTGAAAACCAGACCAGGTCCTGATAAGATCTGAAAACCAGACCAGGTCCTGAAAAGCTGATCTGAAAAACAGACCAGGTGTGAATAAGCTGATCTAATAGCTGATAAGCTGATCTAATAGCTGATACGCTGATCTAATAGCTGACACCTATTGTACTATTTGCTGTTAGCAAACGTAAATGAGATGGTGTTAAAGCAGTTGGTGTCGATAAGAAAATACCTAATGAAATATAATGGAATTTCATAATATTGTGAAATTCGATTTGTTTTGTGCAGAACCTTTCAAAGATAACAAAACTGTGCATGTTTAAGCGATATGAAAAGAAAAAACAAGAATTCGCATGAAAGAAGAAAAAATATTTTAAGTAAAACCCATAAAGAAACAAAATATAAAAATGTGGACATTTATAGTTAAAATTTCTATTAAGTAAATTTAAGTTGAAATAAAAACCATTTATATATATTATTATTTTTTCCATATTTTATTTAACATTTTTTCTTAAAAATCTTAGTACCAATACAAATTTAACTATATTTATAAATAAAAATATACAGATATAAAAAGAAAAAAGATCATTAATCTAATATTTAATTTTTATTTAAAGGTAACTTAGGTATAGGTAAAAAGATAAAAGCTTTAAAGCATTAAATTTTTACATACTTTCGTGTGAATAAAATACTAAAATTAATTGATAAATTTATAAACAAATATATAAACAATAAATAAATTAATAAATAAGTAAATTAATAAAGAAATAAAGGAATAAACTAATTAATAAATTAATAAACAAATAAATAATAAATACATAAATTAATTAATAAACAAATAAGTGAATAATAAATAAATTAATAAATAATTAGAGAAATACATTAATAAATAAATATAATTAGTACAAAATTAAATTTTCATTGACATCTTACATGCAATTTAGTAGGAATCATTCTATTCTACATCCATTGCATCATTATTTCGGTCTATGTAATGTCCCCAAGCACGCGTTTTTATTTTATCTTTCATTATATTTCTTTTATCATCAGAAAAGCTAAGTGCTATTTTATGCGGTTTTTGGGTATATAGTTGATGTGTTTTAGATCTAAACAAAAACATTTCATCCGAGATGATTTTGGATTCGAATAAGCAACTTTTGTAATCATTAATGGACAACTTTTTAATTACAGACTTTTTGATCCCTTTTGATTTTTTAACAGCTTCCGAGCGAAGAGTCGACAGAGAATACATTTTTGCTTTTAAACCAACAAACTCTGTCATTATATCCCCATGGTTTTCATCTTTCATCATTCCTAAAACCTTCTTATTTAGTAGCGGCAAACGAAATTGATTATCTATAGGATATTCTGACGTATCAAAATTCAAACTAATGTCATTACTGATGTCATCATAAAAATCATCAGTTTTAATTGAATAAATAAATGAATCAGTATCCATATAGTTGAGAGAAATGTTGTCTCCAAATTTAGGCTTCATGAAGCCATAATGGAAGTCATACATTCTCCACTTGGATAACTCCAGTACTGTAAAACCAACATATATGGGTTTATCATATAGTGGTTCCATTTCTTCTAACTCTACCGCATACATATCATCAGAAAATTTTGTCAACTGCTTAAAATTAGGTTTCGCAATTAATGCTCGGAGTCCTAAATGATTCCTGTTTGTTGTTTCCCAAGATGAAGTAATTCTAATGTCCCTACGTTTTTCAATGTTTTCCATTGTCTTCCCGTAAACAGCATTGTTTAAAAGTTTGAAGAAATCTTTTTCAAAATTATTTTTAGCATTTGTCCTATGAAATGTGTTTAAGTCAATATATTTTTTAAGCCATGGGGATTGCTTAAATCTGAGTATTCTATGGATTTGTTTTAAAATGAGGCCATTTGAAATGGCTTGTTTTAAAACTCTACAGTGTATGGTGTAATTTGTTTTTGAGTGTAAGTCTGCAACTAATTTTTTGATTTTGGATCCTCCCACGGTCTTATTTTGGGGACAAAATGGCAAATCATTATGAAGACCATGAACTGAATCCGGATAATCTATATCCACTTCCAAAATGTACCCATACTCTGCAGTATCAGAAATTTTTTTAGCATCAAAATCAGTATCACATACCCACTCAAATTCACCGCAAGGAAGATATTCCGACATCGCCCAACCATACAAATTGTTATCGTCTAAATATACAAGAAATTCTGATGGCTTTGATGGATCAAAATCTTCCAAATTATTGTTATTTGCCTTGGAATATCTTTGCGAGCATTGAACTAGTCCACCTCTAATTCCGTTTTGCATAAACATATACATTTCGGAATCAGTGAACTGTTCCAGTGAAACTTCTGTGGTTTTCAACATTGCATCCCAGGATAAGCCTGGTGCTGTATAATAGTGGCAGGGGTCCAAATCGTATATATCTCTACAAATTTTCCTAAAATTTTCAAACACATCGGCTAGAAGTAGAACATCTGTCTTTAAGTAGAGCTCAGTATAGTCAAGGAGGGTTTTACAGTTAAACACCCTCCATATTTTTTGAGCATGTTCATACTCGAATACATCACATTCTTCATTCGTTAGAATATTGAAGAACTCGTCTCTACTAGGGAGCTTAGTTTCCTTAAACTTAGTCATGGAATCCATGTAAGAGTACGGAAATACACCCTTTCTTCTAATCAGGTTGAAATGATATTCATCAACGAAACATGATCGAATAGTATTGAAATCACTGCTATCAAGATTTTTCGCTAACGTATCTAAGCTCGAAGCCATAAATCTAAACGAGTCTATAAATCTTATTTCGAATCCATATTTTTCATCTAATCTGATGAAAATTGAAAGAGAAATATAACGCTCTGTATTCTGGGGAATCACTTTTATTGTTGAGTATTTTATAGTAGAAAGTTCTTTGAAAAATAGGTGTATATCATATGCAGATAGATTATGCAGGATAACCGGTATAAACTGAGGTGTTTTATAATTCAAATTACATTCGCTATGAGCTGCCCCACGATAATTGCCCGTAAGATGACAATGATCTCTAACTTTATCGTTATTTAATATTTTCTTACATATATAACAATTTTTTGCATTATTATATTGAGCTATTTCAATTGGGGTTATGAACATTTTCTTAACTTTAATTAAATAATTTAGATAAATATCTGTACAATCTTCAACTATTTTTTTAATAAATACATTTGCCGAATCTTCACCAAAATAATTCCTATATAAATTATTTTCTCTCTTAAAACTACAATTAATAAAATACCCGAATGCACACGCATGGTGTTTCTGTATATTTGTAGTGCTTTTACTTACAGGATCATTGACTTTTTCTAAAATGGACTCAAAGTCTGCGTATATTACAAATGGTACATTTAACTGTTTGTAGTGCTTCGTAAACTTGATAATAGATCCATCTTCTGGCATTCTGATGACTTTTTTGCCGCAAACGTTTTTGTGATGATTATACACATAATCATCATGTGTATAATATAGGCAGGTGTTGCATATCAGAATCTTACTTCTGTGTGACGTCATGTTGGAACGAAGAAGTCTGAAGAAAATATAGAAAATAAAATAGTATGTAAATTAATATAACAATAATAAGTAACTGTTTAAATAGATATGAAAACATATTTCGCTTAAATGCACAAATGAAACTTACTTTGATATATCATTGATGAGTACATAGTGGAAGTTTTCATTGGACTGGAGCAATAAGAGATTAATATGAACATGTTTTTCTCCTTTTGTTATGTAGTGTGGTCCTATAAGCGATGTTCCATTGTGACCAAATACATTGATGCTCACATAATTTTGACTTTAAAATTTTTGTATCTGCTTCAATGGGAGTGGAAACTCTAGGTCTTTAAAATTTAATACAACTTCCCCTATATTAATATTCTCATCAGAAATGTTTGCAATATTGAAATTTCTACAGTTTTTCCGTTGTCTTCGATCTAAAGTACTATTTGTGTACAAAGCCGCAATGAGACACAATTTAAAGCAATAAATATCATTGTTGTCGACATTTATGCATGCACATTTCACTGCAATATTTTTCGGGAGAGGGATAAACCTTGATCCTCTTATTATGGACGCCTTGTTTATATTAACTACAAGGGAATTTATTGAAATCAAGGTCTATCCGCTATCCCTCTCTTGAAATTCTTCCATTTTGGTTCTTGAAGTTCTCGTTGAACCTTCATAGTGAAGAGACATTAAAGCGGATTTTTTTTTTTACATACATACAAACGAAACAAATATAAAAAACAACAAAATCAAAAATCACACAAAAAATATTCGTAATACATATTCACCTTGATATTGGCTTTACTAATATTTTTACATAGCAAGAAATAGCAAAAACAAAAAAAAACCGTAAACACAAACAAAGTTCCCTTGAGGAATAATACTCTGTATGAGTACCTCAAAGGAAAAAAATTTTGAAGTGAGTTCTAACGGCAGAAATGCTTATTTTACTGTGAGTTCTGAAACTCTTAATGAAAAAAATATAAATAATAAATCTGATGAAAATCTTTTTTTAACGGCAAAGCCAATTTTTCGTCAGCGATCAACTTCGCTTTGTCCAATGCCAACTAGTGAATCGTTAACATTACCATTGCCTAGTACTTCTTCATTTAAGTCTGCGATATCATCCGCATCGGGCTCGCCTTCATCACTAAACCAAGTTATCACTACAGATAACAGTAGCTCAAAACCCAAGGTACAAGTGGGAATGGACAGATATATAACAGTGGTAAAGCGTGGGCGAAGCCCAAATTCTTCAAAAATTTCATCTGCTCCAAAGATGTCTAGGGATAACAGCGCATCATCTACCAATCGTCAAAATCGTTTTTCATTATTGCAAGACACCGACGACAAGCCCTCTACATCATCGCAAAAGTCTTTTAAGCCACCACCTATTTATCTGAGAGAAAAAAATTCTAACGCACTTATAAAAAAACTACTGTCGACCATTGGTGAAAATACTTTTCACATCATTCCAATTAAACGAGGTAATATTGATGAAACTAAAATCCAAATATATAATGAAAAAGATTTCCGAAAAATTGTTAGTGAATTCGAAAAAAATAAAACAAATTTTTACACATACCAACTTAAGAGTGCTAAAGGCCTACAGATAGTATTAAAGGGCATAGATTCATATATTGAACCCGAAGAAGTAAAATGTGCACTTGTCGACCAAGGATTCAAGGTAAAAAATGTTACCAACATATTTAATAGAGAAAAGGTCCCCCAACCCCTATTTCGGGTTGAACTGGAGCCGAATGACATACAATTGAAAAAAAATGAGGCCCATCCAGTTTATAACGTAAAGTATCTCTTACATCGAAAAATCACAGTTGAAGAGCCACGTAAGCGTTCAGGTCCCGTACAGTGCCATAATTGCCAAGAATATGGCCATACGAAAACTTACTGCAAGTTACCTACAGTGTGTGTTATCTGCGGTGAATGGCATGGTACTGCTAGCTGCACTAAGCCAAAAGATCAAGCAGAAAAAAATGTAGTAATTGTGGAGGTAATCAGACAGCTAACTATAGAGGGTGCCCTGTATATTCTTTCGTTAAACAGGCTATGGGTCAAAAACCCAAGTTAACTCCAGCTCTTCAAGTAAACGCGAACTCCGACACTTTTACTCAAATCAGCCAACCAGTTACTTCACGTGTATCGTATGCTGATGCTGCTAAGACTAGTTCAATTCCCACGCAAAATGTTCCACCGCCAAATAATTCAACGAATTCAAACTCAAGCTTTAACTTTAGTCGCCTTGAAGCTACTATTGAGAATCTGGTGCTAACTATAAACAACTTTACTACAAATATGACAAGTATGATGCAAGAAATGCTGCGAATGCAGAATACACTGCTTCAAGCATTAGTTAATAAACCATGAGCACGTTAAAAATATGTATCTAGAACGCAAACGGCATTCGCCAACATAAAAATGAACTTGAGCACTTCCTCATAGAAAAAAATATTGATATAATGTTGGTTTCTGAGACTCATTTGACCTCAAGAAGCTTATTTAAAATAAATGGTTACACTTTATATGATACAAAGGACCCGAGAGAGAGCATGTGGTGGATCAGCAATTCTGATTAAGTCAAGACTCAAGCACTATGTCCTTGACAACGTTAGTGAAGAATATTTGCAAGCAACGAATATTTACGTAGAAAATTTTTGTGCGAATTTCGTGATATCATCAATTTACTCACCTCCCAGATTTTCAGTTACCGAAGATCAGTATGAGAAGTTCTACAAATCGCTTGGATATTGTTTCGTGGCAGCTGGTGACTACAATGCAAAACATACCTACTGGGGATCGCGTCTTGTTACACCTAGAGGTCGAGCCTTGTTCAATACAATTTCAAAAATGGGCTTAGATGTCATTTCGAGTGGGGAGCCTACTTACTGGCCTACTGACGTAAGAAAAATTCCAGATGTTATAGATTTTGCCGTCACGAAAAATATTCATAGGGACTTAATTCATGTAGAGGCCTCTCTAGATCTGTCCTCCGATCACTCTCCAACAATAGTTACAATTTTCAACCCACTAAGGAGTGATTTAACTAACTCATATATGAAGATGATTAATGGAATCAACTGGCTGGCATTCAAAAAATATCTTAGTAGTCACTGCGTAGAAAACATTCAGCTTAGATCATGCGATGATATTGAATTTAACATTGCCAATCTTAACGAAAATATTAAACAGGCTGCTGAACACGCCACTACCTCCTATCCGCAGACCGGCTTTAACAGAATTTATTCTACGGAAATTGAACGTCTTGTATCTAAAAAAAGGAGAGCTAGAAGAGAATGGCAACAACACAGATCACCCCTAAATAAAACCAGACTTAAAGAATGTACTAAACGACTCAAAGAGCTGCTATCGTCGGAAAAAATTGCACTACTGGAAAAGTATTTAGAAGCTCTTGATGTAACGTCCGCATCTAATTACTCTTTATGGCGCGCTACTAGAAATCTTAAATGACCCGTTGATCTTAAATCACCATTGCGTACTGCGACCGGAGGCTGGGCAAGAAGTGATAGTGAGAAAGGTAACTTATTTTCTGAGCATTTAAAATCTGTATTCACTCCCAATTCATGTACGGGTGCTGCTGATTTACCGAGTGTAGTTTCTCTACCCCCTCGTCCCTTAAGGTTTAAGATGCGTGAAGTACAAAAAGTAATTGCTGAACTCAACCCGAAGAAAGCTCCAGGTATTGATGGCATTAGTAACAAAATGCTCATGAACTTGCCTCATATTGCAATAAGAATCCTGCTATTTACTTTTAATGCTATTTTAAGAATGCAGTATTTTCCACATAACTGGAAACTGGCCAAGATCAAAATGATTCCAAAGGCGGGCAAAGATCTTACCAAGACTGAGTCATATAGGCCTATAAGCTTACTATCTACAATCTCAAAGCTTTTTGAAAAGCTGCTCATGACTAAATTGTCAAAAATTTTAACTGATAATGGGTGCATCCCGGACCATCAATTTGGCTTTAGAAGTCAGCACAGCACGATTGAACAAACGCATAGACTGGTCCAAGTTGTAAGAAGAACATTTGAAGAAAAGAAGTATTGTTCCGCTCTCTTTATTGATGTTTCTCAGGCGTTTGATAAAGTATGGCACGAAGGCCTAGTTTTAAAATTGAAGACATATCTGCCAATAAACATTCAAAAGCTTTTGGAAAGTTATATTATTGATAGGAAGTTCACTGTTGTGGAAGGAGAGTGCACGAGTGTGCCCGAAACTATATCTTCTGGTGTGCCCCAGGGTAGTATTCTGGGTCCTGTCTTGTATTTAATGTATACTTGTGATATGCCTGTGAGCAATAATATCCATATTTCTACTTTTGCCGATGATACAGCCTGTATGAGTGTGCACGAAAACCCTTATGAGGCATCCCGCAATCTCCAGGAACATATCACTCAGCTGGAAATATGGTTGAACTTATGGAGAATTAAAGTCAATGAACAAAAGTGTGTCCATATAACGTTCACCCTAAGAAGAGATACTTGCTCCCCAATTCGAATCAACAATCAAAATATTCCTCAACATTCCCAAGTGAAATACCTTGGTATACACTTTGATCGAAGACTTACATGGAAACATCATATTGACTCTAAATTAACTCAGATGAAACTTAAGTTAACTCAAATATATTGGTTGATTGGCAGAAACTCAACACTCAGCCTAGACTGCAAACTTTTATTATACAAGTCGCTTTTGAAGCCAATATGGCGCTACGGAATTCAGTTATGGGGCACTGCTTCAGCTTCCAATGTCGAGAGAATCCAACGAAGGCAAAACAAAATTTTACGGTTAATAACATCGGCTCCATGGTACATCCAAAATTCTATTATACATCGTGATTTAAATATGCCACTAGTGACTGAAGAAATTGCAAAATACGCAGGCAAATATTTAACAAAACTCGAATCACATCCTAATCCACTTGCTCGTAATATTTTGAACTTTACTGGACACATCCGCTTAAAAAAGAGGGACACACAGGCTCTTATACCTAACACTCCAGATGGGACTACTTGAAAATACTTTCCCCCCCCCCCTTTTTTTTATTATCACTACTAATGTATTATTTATAACTACCACTAAGTTTATGTCCGACACTGGTCGGGCCTAATAATTTTTTTTATAGATTTAAGATTTGAATACTTATTGTTAGTTCATGTATGAAGATCCAATAAATAAATACATGCATTACAAAAAAAAAAAAATTTGGTTCTTAGCTCCTCGGCTTGTTTCTTGTACATGTTCTCTATGTCATCAGACAAAGTCACCAACATCATTTTCGAAATATGTACAAGTTGGGAAACATTCATCTCATCATTCACCATCTTCATATAATCACACGTGAGCTCCATATTAAATTTAAATGTAGTATGTATCTTACTACTTTCATTTAGTTGTTGTACTATGGAGCTCTTGGCAGATTTCAGAAACTCCTCCGGAAACAAGACACCCACATTTTTGTTGAGGAGGATGTATGTCTCGATCCTCCCATTGAAGTTGCTTGCTCTCTTAGTGAGAAAATCTCCAATCCGTTCTTGCTGACAACTGTTTTTGTGTTTTGTGGTTCTGACATGAGCCCTATAACCATTTGATGGGATAATCTCATCACAATCCTCACAATATTTGTTTTGAAGATTTAGCTTACTAGTTCCAAGCATAGCCTTCGATTGGCTAGCATAGGAGTGCGTTTCAATATGCTGGTTTAGTTTTGTTTGAGTCATAAAGACTTTATTGCAGATAATACAACTTGTAGTATTCATATTATTTAATTATTTATTTGTTTATTAATTAATTTAATTATTTTATTTATAAACAATTTATTTCAGTTATAAACAATTTATTTAATTATTTTTTATGCACTATTATCTTTTTTAACAAAGAGTAATTAGTTCTAACACTTTTATAGTTTTTGGATTTCAAACACTTTAGAGATTTTGGATGGGAAAATAGGTTGTGACTTGTTGAGATATCAGAGCAGACTGATGACAATCTACATTATTTCTTCTACTTATATACTTTATATGAGAATCGCGTAGTAGTCATCAAGCCTAATTTATTACGACATATGATGAAATTCATACACACACACACACACACACATACACGCACACACATTTCCACAATTCTCTGTTGGTATTACGATATATGATGAAATTCATATACACAGCAACACCCAGAACAAAATCGCTAGCATCAGTTTGCAATATAAAGGTACTAGAAAAATCGGGACACGTGAAAGTAGCTGCTTCTATAAGTTTTTGCTGTATTTCTCCAAAAGCTATTTCTTATAATTGTTACATTAAAGTAAAATATACCGAAATAAAGATATCATTACCCCTATTGAAAAGCTCTTCTTATCAACCTGATCGGATTCAAAACATTTAACATCTGAAATTCACTTGAACATATATGAAACCTATGCCGACACAATATTTTCTATCTCCATAATAGCAACGTCAATAGCCTTAAAAACATATATACATGCATTTGTAAATATGTATGAAAAAGTGTTGATGTAACTCACACAAGCAATGACATTCTTCAAAGCAAAAATAGATAAGATCACACACATTAATCCAACAACATATACACACATTACCAAATACATTCCCTAACGACTTCCATTCGCAACAGGGTTGCCACTCTCTGCAGCTATTAGATTATTTCCCCCCCTTCAGAGATCACAAACATAAATGCATACATACAATAACCCTACATAAGCATACCAACTATAACTCAAAACAGCAACCATAAGTCTATCAAATAACAATCACACACACACGCACACACCCGTACATACATACAAACACCCACATATACATGCACACACAACCAAAGAATTAGACTCACACACACACACATACACATCCCACACGTACATACATCCATGCACTGTAAGCACAACGTTTCTCTACAATAACAACAAAAGCTGTGCACACAAGTATACATACATACACATAGCCAAAGAATCAAACTCACACACACACACCATATCAGCATGAAAATCCCCAAAATCCCCCCATTTGTAACAGGGTTGCCATCGTTTTTGTATTTTCCCGGTTTTGAATTCCCAAAACATGTCGTCCGTCCCCATTACTAACCTACTTCCATAGAATTGTTGGAAACATGTATGTATGCACTAGAGCGTTGCACAAGCCCTAAAATAAGGCTTACAAGCACTCTCATTAATTTCAAAATGTGTGTGTATATTGCTCCGTTATTTGAAAACAAAACTTTCAAAAGAGATGTATTTTGCTTTATGATAAGAATACTGCAGTACAGAACAAAACTGCAATAGAACAATGATGAAGTAAAACCAAGCCTTTCAAAATTCACACAGAACATTCAAAACATGTTTGAATGTTTTGATAGCAAAGATAATTTTCCATATAAAAGAAACATTGTGCTTCGTTAGGATTATGAAAGCTGAAAAGAGGTTTTATTTACTATGAAATAATATCATACATACTTACATATGTACATTTATATATATATAATAATTTGTTAATTTTTATTTTCAATTTATGTATACATATATACTAGACATCTGTATGAAACTAAATAATGATGTTTATGAAACTTTCGCTATAATTTTTTATTCGTTTCATTTCTATTTCATACAGATGAATAACTATGAAACAAGAGCAATGAATACTCAATAGTTAAGAACGCAGTAAAATGATGTTGGTTTGTTTACTTATATTTACAAGAGCATACCAACATTTACAAATGTTAAACAGAACATATGTTGAGTAAATCTCGATTAAGTTCATGCAAAAACAATATGCTTTTAAAGATCAGTGTTGCCAGTTGAAGGAAAAGGGAAAATATAAGAATAATCGCCGAAAAGGAAGTTAAAAAATTACACATAATTTTCTTTCTTTTCAGTGAAATATTATTGTTGTTTAAAATTTCGTATTTTTACATACATAGGGTGATGATAATCAAATTTTTTGAGTTTTATTACAAATATTAATTTCAAAAATAATTGTTAGTTATATTTGTGCTTGAAAGAATATAAATAGTTATTTTCGCTTAGAAACGAGTACTTTTGTTGTGTTTGGTTTAATTTTTGTCAATTTCAATTTTTTTATATCATATGAGATTTAAAAAAACAAGCACGTGACACCTACACAAGTAATAATCAAATTTGCTTAAGAATATATTCATTTCTCATAAACCAATTTCTTTTTTTCATTTTTCATCTAAAAGTGTGTGTTTCTTTCCATAGCATTTCATTTCAGGGTTGTGTGCAGTTCATTACAAGAATGTATAACATATTAAAATAGTTTAAAGATTTATATTATTTAAAAATGCAAATGACAAATCAAAATATTTATTACTAATATGTATGGTATATACATAGTTACTCAGTTATGTATGTATGTGTAAAAGTTAACACCTTAAAAGTTAAACCTATTACACATGTACAAAAAATTCCATATTTTCACTATATTGGCAACATTTCTATTGCGAATTAATAACAAAAGATGAGATGGGAGAAAGCAGCATGAACAAAAGTCGTTTCAATGAACAATATCTTTGTGTTAACAGTATGAAACGAAACGTTTTCACTCACAGTATGATAAAAGCAACAGTTTGTTGAGTATTCACATATTTCTTCGAAGTTGGGCTTTAGTAACCAAACATTTCAGGGGCCTAATTCTCGCATTCGATTGCGAGCGAGGTATTACTCGAATGTTCGAGTTTTTAACTTTTGGGATTTTCGCATTCGGTTTCGAATAACACATATCGAAATTTCTAATGACAGCATTCGATAACGTGCATATATTCGAATGCAACCGTTCGTGGTTTTACTCGCAAGCAAAAAGGTATTCGAAATCATGTTTAACATAGAAAAGGCGAAGAAAAGAAATATTTGACTCACATATTTATTTATAAATGAATGAATGCATAAATGTACGTATAACAATACAATTTAAAAAATTTCTAGTTGACTTCAAATATAACAAAACACACTGACTATGCAAATAATAAAATAAAATAAAATAAAATAAAAAATCAACCAACTCCGGGAGCATCTAAATAACAAATTAACTGCTTCTGGTCAACCAATAAAAGAATCGAAAATGTAGCTAGCGCTCTATTCTCTAACTTTACACTAATTTATTATTATTAAGTTATTAATTAAATCAAAATGAAAATAACATTTATGCATATTCGTTTCTTTTTCCTGCATATACGTGTGTATGAACGTACATACATATGTTTTTGCACACATACATATACACAAACATTTGCTTTTGCTTACAATTTATTCAGTGTTGTGAAATGAATTTATATATAAATATATTTGCCTTTTTCCAACACTGAAACAAAAACTCGATTTGCTTGGTAACGAGTGACATCATCCGAAAATTTCTAGCTATCGAAATTAATTTCTATTCGAATGCAATTCCGATCACGAGTACAGGAATTAGGCCCCTGGTTAAAATTAGAGATGTGCAAATGTCGTGATTTTATCGTGTCACGCGTAATTCACACGTGACTCACGCATGAATCACGCGTGACTCACGCATGATCGTGATCAAATTTATAATTGATCACGCCTGAGTGCGTGAGCGTGACTTAATACTAAATTACTCGTGCGTGACCTATTTTTATTAATCACGCACGAATTATCACGCCCTCACGAGATATCATTCCTGAATAGGTGAGTATCAATATACTATAACATTTTGCACATGCTACGATGCAAGACCATTTGCACAAGATTGTGTGTTGAGCTATTGTTACAATTTTTTTAGGCGTAGTAAACTGGCTCATATGGAATTCAAATATACCAATGTAGAAAAATAAAATTATTTTAAAATACTTTTTTATGGTACACAACTATATTTTCCCTAAATTTTGAAACTACGTAGTTTTGAAATTTTGAAAAACTACGCGTACATCCGCATTTATGAAAAGGCACTCTTAAATTTAAGTTAAAAATTTATAAAACTATCTACATAATAAAATCTTATAAATGAAACTTTCAAAATCTACCGGCACAACTTTATAACTGCTTAAACACAAAAAATATTTTTAAAATTTACTATTTTAGGATATTGTTGAATGTAGGTCCGAAATACAAAATAATTGGATCTGAGCGCATTCTTAATGCATTGTCTTTAAGCCCATATGGCACTTAATTTTTCTTTCATTTATCAAGTTTTAGAGAAAAGTGCAAACATATTGTAATAGGAAAATTCAGCAGGTGCAAAGGGTTCAGCTATATTAAGAAAAATGAAATAATGTCAACAATTTGACTAAAGTTATCGATAACAAATGAAGATCTGTCAAAAAAAATTTAAAATTTTTCAACTTAAAATTGACATTTCAAGCTTGAAACATAAAAGTGTTGGTTAAGCCCTTATGACACTTCATTTTTTCTTCATTGATTTAATATTGAATTGATAGAAAGAAACAATAAATGTTAGAAAGAACAAACTATTGGCCATTTTCCCACCTGCGAAAGAAAACGTTCGACTTACAATTTATATTGAAAACAACAATAAAATATGAAAATTTGTTTTTGTTTTCAATATAAATTGTAAGTCGAACGTTTTCTTTCCCAGGTGGGAAATAGGCCATATATAAAACGTTAACGAAATGTTTAAATGTTGTCAAATTTTCATAATTAGAAACCGCTAGTATTAAGACAAAACAAACAAAAAATCGCTATTTTTGACCACAAACCGCTAACTTAAAATCCAACAATGAAGGTCAAGACAAAAAAAATTTCTTTGGCTTAAGTAAAATATCTTATGAGAAATACGGAAACACATCTTGGGAAATTATTTCTTAAGAATTACAAGTTTATGTCAAAATGCTTTATCCGGTAAAAATCGGATAATTTTTAAAACAGTTAGAAGCCTCAGAAGTTTTATTGAGTCCCAGGTAGTCAACTTTGGCCCACTGTAACTCATGTCCTGCTCAAGCCAAAAGGATTATGTTATAAAGCCTAAGTCCTCCTCTACGGATGTTAGGAGTTTCATATAAATCCAATCAGTAGTTAAGAAGTTCCAGATTTATTGCCATTTACTTTCTAGAAGTCCTCAATGTGCAATGTAAACTTTACATATACACGTGCATACATATGCACATACAAACATATGTATGTGTAAAAACCTATTTTATGCTATGGCATTTCCGAACGATTTAATTTCACGTGAAATTCAGAACATAGCCGATTGTTTTTAAACGTGAATAAAGGTAATAGATTATTATATTGAAATTTATGTTTATACATATCGTCGGGCGGACAGTTTCTGGTTTGCATCATGGAACATTGAAAAAATTTACTTTGTGTACTTCTTTTAAATTCTTTACCAGTTTTTCGTTTTCTTGAATATATCATCCTAATAACTTCTCACGTGCAGGATAAAAAGCTAAGAAACTTTAACGGCCTAACACGCGATGTCGACAAGAAAGTTTCTATCGCTTATTTATATTTAAAACAAAATCAAAATAAGAAAGTTTATTTTTGTTTTCAATATAAGTAAGCTATAGAAAGTTTCTTGTCGACATCGTGGACCAGCCAAATAAGTTTAAATAAAAACATATGTCCATATCTATTAATTTTATTATTAAACAAAATATTCTATCGTGTATTTCATAAGTATAATTTTGTTAGCTCCAAAATCTGTAATCAGCTGTTGTATATATTTTACTGGATTTTACAATTTTTCCGTTCGTGTACTTTTAGATGCAAACTTTTTTATTGAGAGTAATTTCTTGAAATTACTCAGTTACTGGATTTTACTGGAAAAGTACTCAAACGCACCTATTGTTGACATTAGCCGACTCTCAGCCGATTTGTACTCGCCGCCGACGATTTTATTTTTTAGCCGCCGCCGAGATTTCTTCGGCGCAAGTCGACTTTTAACCGCCGCCGGTGATATTTTTGGTCAGCCGCCGCCGCGGACAAATTAGTACCGGCGTCGTTCCCTGTCTGTGGCTTGCTCGATGCTTTATGATGTAGATATTATAGGTATGCACAAATATAACTGTTCGCACCAGTTTTGCGTGTGTTGGTTCTGGTATGTACATATACTATATGGTATTCAGCGTTTCTGTTACTAGTTATGTTTTAGACTCGGTTGTTTTTCTTGAATCACGTCTGAGTTTATGAAAGAGAGAGGAAAGAAGAAAGTACAGGGGTTCTGATTTGCTTGCACCGAAAAGTTATGACTAGTAAAGCTATGTACAGACGGTTGTGAGATCTTACAATATTGCCAGTAAAATGTGCTCAAAATTTCTTACAACCGTGTGAACTGACAATTTTTGTCAGACGTCGTTGCCAGAAAAAGCATTGTCAGTCCATTGCAAGACTAGCAGCTGACAACAAATTGTCAGACATCTTACAATCGAGTGAACACATTGTAAAATTATTGACAGATATTTGTCAGACATTTTAATATTGTCAGATGTGCAAAGTTTATGCATCTGACAATGGCGTCATTGTAAGAGAATTCTTTCTATGGGCAACACTGCAAACGTTTGATTTAAAAGAAAAAAAATTATAATAAAATATATGAGACAAAATCATTGCAATTGCTTCTTAATGGTCCATAATAATTTATACTTTCACTTTTTACAATTAATACAAACACAAACGATAAATATTTAACAATTTCTAATAAATGCTTTAAGTCTGGCAACGCATAACAACAGATCTAACAATTTGTGCATATGACAACCGTGTGAACTGACAATTTTTCTACTGACGATTTTGTCAGATGAATTTATTGTCATACAACCGTCTGGCAATAAATTGTAAGATTTTCTGACAACCGTGTGAACTGACAAGGAATATTGTGCTGGCAATTTCCGATTGCCAGTACATTGTCAGCACATTGCCAGATCTGACAATATTGTAAGATCTGACAATCGTCTGTACATAGCTTAACAGAAACGCTGAATAACATATGTACCTGTACATACCAGAACCAGAATACGTTAAACTGGTGCAAACAGTTATATCCTTGCAGACCTATAGTAGATATTAAAGACCTGCGTAAACAGTCTTTGAATATATAGACGTCATGATATTTAAATTTATTCTCGTTATAGCATTGCACAGATGCATCTGTTTGCACCAATTTTGCGTGTTTTTTGGTTCTTGTATGAAAAAATATGTTATTTAGCGTTTCTTTTACTAGTTGTAAATGTTGACCAAATGACCAAATGAGAAAAACACGTTTGTATGTACATATTTGTTTTTCTATAACAAATAAGAAACATAAAACTGGTTTTAACATAAGTACCACATGGTGTGTTGAAAAGAAAATCCATGGTTGATGAATGAATGAATGAAAGTAAAATTTCACATACACATGTAAGTAAATGATACATGCATATGAAACACATGCATTCGTGATACAATTATAACAGGTACATGCACAAGCCCAGCCTGTTAATGTATACAATAAAAATAGTTGTCAAACTTTGTTTACAAGCTGCGAAAATGTTAGTGTATGTGTGTGAATAAAATGATTACAGTGTTGCCAATGAATTTACACATCGCTGTGTCTCCAATTATATATCGAAGAAAATTACACTATACATCTTTTGTGTAGGTTAAAATTAAAACAAAAATAAATAAAAATAGAACCCAAAGTAGAATTACACACAGATTATACAAGAATTTAATTACATGGCCTACACATGTGAGTAGAAATTACACACTGTCTAACTACACAAAGATTGGCAACACTGAATAACTATAATCATTCATGAATGCCGCGTCTGCAATTGTACTTTAGTTACCCTGTAATTGTTATTTTTAAAAACAAAAGGCATCTGTTTCTGACAATTATTCGTTTGTTTATACCAACAAAATGAATGTGTTTTTTGGTGTTGTAATATTGTTGTAGTCGTGCATGTACCTAGTATAATTATACAATGCATGCATTTGTAATTACTCTCAGAGCAAAATTGTCTCTTTCTCTCTCTATACTTTGGCTGCGCCATAAAATAACATAACGAACGTCCGCACATACATCTGCACATCATGTATTTGTTTCAATAGTGGTTTTTTCATATATTTGTATTACAATATGTATTTTTGTTCAAAAACAGATCAAACAGTTGCTCAGCAGCAATACAATAAGCAATTGTTATTTGTTTTAATTGTATTTTAATTTGGAAAAGCACGCACACACAATAACTCTTATACTAGTTATGTCGCTCACACTACAATTATATGGTACATACCATGGTATATTTGTTTTGGCTATACAAACGAGTATACAAATGCAACCCTGTAATTTACGTCGCATGTATTATACTAAACCAATAATAAATGCTGTCGTACTATAAGCGAAGCACGATGGATGGATTGGTGTACGTGTATATCAGTGTTAACAAGCTAAGACAGCTTGTTTGTAACAAACACTCAAAAGAAGTACTGTTGGTTAGTGTATGCTTGTTATTTTTCATATTGTACGTTTGAGTGTGTGTGTAATATGTAGATGGTAAGCTACCCTCTAGTCAGCCTAGAACCATAAGTCTCTATGTCAACACTCTTTCTGCAGCGACAATTGCACTAGTTAAAATGTCGACAATTTTCATTTTATGTGCGAGTAAATATACGTTAGAGACAACAGTTCTAGTGTATTTCTGGTGATATTGTCAATGGACGCGTCGATAGATTGTTTTTCTTTTTTATTATGCTATGCAATAATATTAAATAAATATATCGTCAGCTAAAACGCAAACGGCCCTATCTAAAATTTTTGAAATTTTACAGGAGGAGCAAAATACTGTTTTAAACCGAAAGTATAGTTTCAATCAGCATGGTTTTTACCAGAATTATTAAAAAAGATGTGATAAATTGATTTCTGGCAAAATAAAATCAAATTTTGTGATATTTGAATGGCTATGTTAGTTAGGTCCTTTTGTACCTTAATTTTCTGAAACCAAAGAGCCTATCTACACTTTAATGCAAAATAGTTTTATCATTGACATGACGCTTTTTATTTATACGCTTCTTATTTTCCTTTATTTCTTACAAAATCACCTTTGAGATGAATTTCTTAATTTTTTTTTCAATAAAATGCCTTAAGCTGAAGCTAATTTCATTTTCCTTTAACAAACAATTTCTTCAACTGTAAAATCTATCAGTTTTGTTGTTGCCATTTTTCAATTTTGCTCAAACAAACAAAATAAACGCTTTTGTAGATAGGGCCGTTTGTTTTGTGATGCAATGCATCAGAATCTACCACAAAAGCGATTTTGGATTTTTTGTTAGTTAGGGCCGTTTCCGTTTTAGCTGAAGATATATAGACGAGGGTTACTAAAATCTACTAGTAAAACTTTGGTTCAAATATCTCCATATGGTCGCATAAGAACTACCTTCTCAATAGTGCTAAAGTCTACTGGTAGATTTTCAATGACAACCCTATGTTATATGTCAATAGGCGATTACATTGGCTAGGGTGCACCTAGTCAGTAGAACTATTGACAATGTCACTAGAAAATCACTATAAATTTACTATTGACACGAGCGAAGAAATATCGATATTGTAGATTAGACCCCCTAAAATGTACTAGTAAATCTTTGGTGTCAATGTCTCCATGTGGTCCCAAAAGAACTAATTAGTCAGTAGTCCTACAGTCTAGTGGTGGATTTTCAATGACAAGCTAATGTTAAATGTCAATAGATGATTACATTGGCTGGAGTACACCTGTACCTGTGTTCAGTAACTTTTTGCGAACCGAAAATCGCAGTATTTATCGACATACTTATTCGCGTGCGATAGGGATAATGTGATTCTGTAATTTATTTTTTGCGACAGTCTCCAGTTTTATCTTATTCACCATTTAATTCAATATTATGTGATAGCTCTATATGGAATATGTGAAAATAAGCGAAAGGCACAAATGATAATAAAGAAAAACTCAACAACTTTGATTTTGTGACTTAATATGTAATAGTGTCCTGCATAAGACAACTTATAAGAACTTTCAAGACATGAGGGATTTTTCAAGTGCTTTACTACAGCGAAATCTTATAAAACAAACGTTAACAGCACTGTTTGCAAGAAATTTATTTGAGTATTGTAGGTATAAGAGTAAAGAAGAAAACACTTCGTGACGGAAGAATTTGTGATACTTGCTTCTTTCTACACATGAGCGCGTGTACAAACGTCATGCATGTATGTGTGTATGATTTTTTATTTTTCTGCGCACATGCAAAGGCACACACATGCGTTAACATTAGTTGTATGCGCTTAATCACATAATAGCTTACCATCTACATATTACACACACACTCAAACGTACAATATGAAAAATAACAAGCATACACTAATCAACAGTACTTCTATTGAGTGTTTGTTACAAACAAGCTGTCTTGGCGTTTTCGCTTGTTAACACTGATATACACGTACACCAATACATACATCGTGCTTCACTTACAGTACGACAGCATTTATTATTGGTTTAGTATAATACATGCGACGTGAATACATTTAAAAATCATGACGTTTTTACATTTCAAGACTGTTTACGCAGGTCTCTAATATGTACATAAGTGTGATTGTTAAGATCTAATAAATACTTGAACTTTGTAAGAAATTTGATAATATGTGTACATTCATATCTACAAATTGATTTTATGTATGTATGTATGTATGTATGTATGTATGTACATACAAATAAGTGTTTAGCTCCCTATTTGAATCAGAGCTCGCAAAATATGCTCAACCAAATTTCTCTGTGCGGTCTTCTCACTCAAAAGACCTAAAAAAATGAGACGGAATCACTCAGTGTCTGAACAGCAACCCTCTTTTTCGTTTCAATCGTGTTCTCGCTCTCGGGCTACAAATTGAGCATAACACACGAATCGGTATCTTAGTGACAGCGTGACCGTTTGACTGACTAAAGTGGCAAATTGACACTTTTTCGACTGCCTTGCCACTTTTTCGACTGCCTTGCCACTTTTTCGACTGCCTTGCCACTTTTTGTCTTCCTTTTTTTAGAGTGAATTATATAAAAATACATTAAAAATAAAAAGTTTAGTGTAGTTTTCTCGTTTTGTTTTTAATTTTGCCCCTTTTTTTGATAAATCCCCTTTTGGTGCCACTTTTTGAAAAATGTCATCGGTCACCCTGCTTAGTGACCGTATGACAGGGAAGGAAAATGATTTCTTGGATTTTGTACTAACTATGAAAATAAAATGTACTTTTTAGACCATGACGGTACCAATTTTTAATATTTATTAATAAAAAACAGAAACGTAAAAAAGTGAATATGAAAATTCAGAAGTTTACAATAAAAAACAGAAACTTAACACAAATGTGCATAAAAATTCAGTATACAATAAAAAATAACAAAAAATATTAAATAGTACATTCATAAAGGTATATTCGTAGATTAAAATAAAACACACACAAAAAAATTAAAGAGAACATAGAAAAAATTAATGTTACCATATCGATCCATAACCGCGAAAATAGCTTAAGCAACACATTTTTTGGACCTCGTTTTTTTGACGAAAATCGACTATTTACAATCGGAAATCATCGATTTTGGTCAAAAATTGACGTTCGAAAATTATGTCGCTTAAGCTATTTTGGCGGTTATGGCACGATATAGTGAAACATTAGGCAGTATTATGAATTGCATTCGATTTTCGATCTTCGCTGGGTATCGAAAATCGAATGCTGGATTGATATTATGAGCATCGAAAATTTCGTTGAGCAACGAATTTTCTTTCGAACAAAATTTAGCTTGCGATGAAGTATTTTAATATTTTTTTTTTTTGCATGTATTTATTTATTGTATCTTCATATGTGAACTAACAATAAGTATTCAAATCTTAAATCTATAAAAGAAAAAATTATTAGGCCCGACCAGTGTCGGACATAAGCTTAGTGGTAGTTATAAATAATACATTAGTAGTGATAATCAAAAAAAAGGGGGGGGAAGTATTTTCAAGGATTCCCATCTGGAGTGTTAGGTATAAGAGCCCGTGTGTCCCTCTTTTTTAAGCGGATGTGTCCAGTAGAGTTCAAAATATTACGAACAAGCGGATTAGGATGTGATTCGAGTTTTGTTAAATATTTGCCTGCGTATTTTGCAATTTCTTCAGTCACTAGTGGCATATTTAAATCACGATGTATAATAGAATTTTGGATGTACCATGGAGCCGATGTTATTAACCGTAAAATTTTGTTTTGCCTTCGTTGGATTCTCTCGACATTGGAAGCTGAAGCAGTGCCCCATAACTGAATTCCGTAGCACCATATTGGCTTCAAAAGCGACTTGTACAGTAAAAGTTTGCAGTCTAAGCTGAGTGTTGAGTTTCTGCCAATCAACCAATATATTTGAGTTAACTTAAGTTTCATCTGAGTTAACTTAGAGTCAATATGATGTTTCCATGTAAGTCTTCGATCAAGGTGTATACCAAGGTATTTCACTTGGGAATGTTGAGGAATATTATGATTGTTGATTCGAATGGAGGAGCAAGTATCTCTTCTTAGGGTGAACGTTATATGGACACACTTTTGTTCATTGACTTTAATTCTCCATAAGTTCAACCATATTTCCAGCTGAGTGATATGTCCCTGGAGATTGCGGGATGCCTCATAAGGGTTTTCGTGCACACTCATACAGGCTGTATCATCGGCAAAAGTAGAAATATGGATATTATTGCTCACAGGCATATCACAAGTATATATTAAATACAAGACAGGACCCAGAATACTACCCTGGGGCACACCAGAAGATATAGATTTTAATTTGAAAATTTTAATCTGAAAATTTTAAAAAAAAATTAAAGTTTTAAACAACTTTTTTTTAAGTACACAAACACAAATTTTAAGCAATTTTTTGTCGATTTTATTCACAATAACGACCTTTTTTGTCGAATGATCGTCATAATACCAAATGAAAATTCGTTCGACCAGTACTTTCGTCTACTGTCGAAGATCGAAAGTTGCTCATAATAGGGGCCATTGACATTTTGAAATTGTACCAAGTAACTCGCGGTGGTACCACGGTACCAACAAGGTCAAAAATGTACCATAAAAAGTACAATTGTACCATGATTTCCATCCGTGCCGCATGATACGAACAAAATCGTTATTTGCTCAGCTACTGAGGGACAGTAACAGGCATGGCAAAGTTGGTACAATTGTACCATTTTTGGTACTATTTAAACTCGGAAAGTACAATAGTACACTAATGACTAATTAAGTACATTTAAGGAATCTCCCCAGTTTCACTTTTGAACCATGCAATTCATATTATTCTCACTTGAAAACAGTCCTGTGAAAGCAAAACGCAGCGAGAAAATAAAAAAATTGGATCTTGTCCTCTTCCAATTTTTTTTTCTAAATTCGGTTGCTACAGCAAATGATATTAACTTATATATTTTAAACTTCAACTTAAACAGGTGTAACCATATGATTTAACATCCTAACTTACAAAAAAAAAATTTGTGAAACGATTCGATAGACAGAACAAAGTCGATTATCTCAATAAACCCATATTAAAAATATCTTTTAGTACAATTAAGGTCAAAAAAGTACAATTTTTTAAAGTTGTTGGTACAATTTTTAAATTCTCAATGCCTTCCCTGGTCAGTAACATATCATTTACACATGCCACTATAGTTTCATGCCATTTCGAAAAACTCAATACACTCACGATTTTTCACTAACACACTCAAATTTTTCGCAATGGCAGCCCCAGTGGCAGCAAAATTTGCATGCGAGTGAAAATTGGCAGTTGCATGCCATTGAATGTCAAAACGAAGAAAAGTGTTATCCTGTTAAACATTTGATGCAGATTTATTGGATTACTGTGAAAATTAAATTAATATTTTAGCTTGTTAAATGTTAGCTTGTTATGTGTGTATGATTTATTACTTGATTTGTGTGTGAAAAACTGAAGTTTGTTAATTATAATGAACTAATATTATTAAAATAATAATAATAATAATAAGTGTTAATATTTTCCTCAAGAATGTGACTTTGTGACGTACTAGGTAACTATATTCTATAAAAAAAAGGAAAAGTAAAAATGGAAGCGAGACTGAGCCAGCTCGCTTCGACGACATTTTTAAAATGAAGTGGCAATGGCATGTGTAAACAGCAAAGCAAATGGCAAGAGATTCGACTTTTTCGAACAATTTTTCGTTGATAATAGAGGTAGTTTAGACGAGAACAATTGTTAAGCCGCAATATTTGTTCTTTTCCAAATTACAAGCGACTAATTCATCTGGCACAAAATGTATACGTATACACAGCTTTGTATGTGTTAGTGTTTTTCGTATTCATTTAACACAAGGCACATCAATCAGGTACCCGCGATTCTACAGCAAATATTACAACAGCAACAACCACATGTACTTTGTTGGTATAAATTACCTTCTTATTTTTCAAAACAGGGTAGCATCGTCAGATTGCATGTTTCTTATAGGAAATGTAAAACACCATACAAAACTGAATATTCGAAAGGTGTTTATGGATACCCAAACAAAAGCATGCTTTTAGGCTTATACCTACACAATCCATCCATCCATGTACATACATATATTAAAGTCGCTCTTTTTATATATTACCAATGTTACCAGATTTCAATAAAAATAATTATCCCTGAAGATGTTGGAAAATCCCAACGAAACGTCGGATACATTAAAAATGAAATAAAAATACGTCTTTTATTACATTTTAAAGAAATTGAATGACCTTGAAAGCCTGAATAGATACAATATCTATAAAACCACACAAATTCATATTAAAAATAAGGTCGAGTAATTAAATACAAATACATATATATTCAATTATCGGAGGGCCCGCCGAATTAACAAATTATTTAAAATTGAAAGAAAAATGAATTTTTTCGAACACATTAAATTGTAATATAATGTGGGTATTTGCACAATGCTCAAGAATTATTGCAGAGACATAAAAAGATTAACCAAGCAAAGAGAAAGATTGAAATATTTATTAGCTTGTCGAAAAAATGGATAAATACCAACTCACCTAATGAACACGACAAAAAACAGAGCGCATTTGTTTAGCATGACGAAAATATCGCAAGAATACATTAAGACTGAACAAAAATTTCACAAAAAAGTTCTTAACTTACAAATAAAAGAAACCAATATTAATATAGGAGTTACACAAAAGAAAATTGACAATATAAAACATGATTTAAAATTAGTGCTAGATATTGACGAATATAGAAACTTCATATATAAGCAATCTCTAAGATATAAAAATTTTATATCAATAGATAAACTGACACACTCAGATAAGTGTTTACAGATGAAAGCAAATGGCTTCTGTCCCTTGGATCAAAGTTTTCTTTGCCTGTAAATAAAGATAATTTCTCCGTAATTAATTTAATAGCGGACTTAGAATAATGGGTACAATCATTAGCAGATGAAAAAGGAAAAGATATTATTAGATCGAAAATAACCAACAGAATTTTAACATATAAAAGGACATCAAGAAACAATCAGAAAGAAAAGCTTATACTAAATATATACGAAGATACAAAGAGATTACTACGAAGACATAAAGATAATATAGTTATTACAACATCAGACAAAGGTAATAAAACTGTTGTTTTATATAAAGAAGATTACAAAAGAGGCATGGAAAAACTTTTACAAAATAAAACTACATATAAAGCAGTGCGCATAGATCCAACACAAACTCTACAACGGAAGAATAATAAATTGGTAATGGATCTATATAAAAAAGAATATATCACCCAATATGAGGAATATAGACTGGTTTCTGATCATGCCACTGCTCCAAGATTGTATGGTTTACTAAAAATACATAAACCTTATATGCCTTTAAGACCAATATCATCGTCTGTAGAAGTGCCATGTTACAATCTCTCCAAATACATAGGTAAAATTCTGAAAAACATAATTTCATCGGAATATAATATAAATAACTCCTTAGAACTAAAAGCAAAGTTAGAAAATATAGTTTTGGACGAAGACGAAATTCTCATAACTTTGGACGTGGTATCGTTATTTACTAACATACCTATACACCTAGCTATAAGTAATATTATGGAAAAATGGAATTTTTTGAAAAACCACACGAAAATACCTAAAACGCAGTTTTTGAAAATTCTACAGTTTTACCTAAACGAAAATAATTATTTTATGTACGAAAACGTCATATACAACCAAACGTATGGTATGCCGATGGGAAACCCTCTTTCACCAACGATCGCAGATATTGTATTAGACACTCTCTTGGAAAAAACAACAAAAGAATTAAACGAGGAAAACATAACGATTAAATTATTAACAAAGTATGTTGACGACTTATTTGAAATTATTAAAAGAAAAGATGAAGAGAGGATTTTGCAACTATTTAACAATTATCACAACAAAATTAAATTCACAATTGAAAAGGAAGCAAGTAGTTCTTTACCTTATCTTGACATGAAACTTATTAGGCAAAGAGACAAAATTATAACAGATTGGTATATGAAACCGATAGCATCCGGCAGAATCATAAATTACAACTCAATACAACCACTAAATCAGAAGATAAATACAATTTATAATTTCATTAATAACGCTTTACACCTAAGCCACGACAAATACAAATTTAAAAATATTAAAATAATCAAAGATATAATGAAAAATAATAATTATCCAATAAATTTGATAAATAATCTAATATACAAATCAATAAACCATAAAACTGAAAACAATGAAAAAACATCTGGCAACACGAAATATTTAAGCTTATCATATATACCAAAATTAACCGAAACCACCCACATAAAACAAATTATCAAAGAAGAAGGAATTATAGTTGCACATAAATCAAACAGAACAACAAAGACACTCTTCACAAATCTCAAATCAAAAATAAACAAAAAGGATCAAAGCAACGTAGTATACGAAATTAAATGTAATGGGGGGACAAATGAAAGCTGTAAACAAGTGTACATCGGGACAACAAAAAGAAATTTGGCAGTAAGAATTACTGAACACGACACAGATATCAAAAAGAGCCGACATTCTACTGCATTATCTCAACACTGCATTGACAACTTACATACACCTGACCTAGAAAACTTCAAAATACTTCACAGAGAAAGAAGGCACAATAAAGGCACAATAAACGTTATACGTTGGATAGCTTAAGTATACAACAAAAAATGGACATAGCAATGAATAGTAAAATAGATAAAGACAACACCAATGCCAGCTATAGCATTGTATTAATTTAGACTTTAGTGTAATTCCAACTGTGATATTAGAAGTTAAGAAAAGGCTGTGATATTTTATTTTTATTTTATTTATATTTGCAATTATTTTTTACGTTATGTGTTTTATTTTGTACATATTATGTCTCCTCATGTATTTTGTTCAATAATGTTTATAAAATTAAATAATAAAAACAACAAATCTCCATGACGTACATAGAATGTATGTAAATGTTTACCTATTCACACTCGCAACACACATACATGCTCAAAAGACCGTTTGCAGAGATTTTACGAAATAAAGGGTCTTGAGTGAACACATGAGCCGACCGATCAAACAAAAGCGGTCGTTGCACACACGGCAAAAGTACCGATTTAGGTGGACAAAAATTGGTAATACCGATGTTCTTCAATACTTGTGATAATATGTGTCAACGTTCTTAAGTGTTTGGGTGTAATGTAAGTGGCAGTAATATATAAGGAATAACATTACACACTTTTTTACGACGGTACCCAAAACTTGATGTATGCATATCGGTAGCGTACGCACCTCAGTTAGGCATACATCTTCGTCCTGTACTAATTTCAGTTTGCATTAATATATCTTTTTAATTCTTTTTATATATCAATGATGGACTTCTTGTAAGTGAATTTTAAAATTTTTAATTCGGGTACATAGTATAGTTTTAGAGCTCAAGTTATTTAAAGAAACTATATTAAATTATAATTTATTGAAAACGGTGATTCCATAGACTACAACAAAAAAGTACCTCACAGTACCTACATTTAAATTTTATAATTACGTTGTTCAAGTGTTTTAGAAAATTCATAAAAATATTTAGCTATCACTTTTAATCACTTTAGAAATTATTGTAGTTTTTGTCTACGTGTTCAAAAAAAATCACTTTAAAGCAATAATTTCTAAATTGCGATGGTGACTAAGTTTGAATAATAGAACTACTTGGAGTTGAGTTCATCAATGCTGTAACTAATGATTTGTATGTTTATTTATTGCTGTGTAATAATGTAATTAATAATCTAAAATAAACTAAATTTTTGCTAGCATTTTTTATTATTTTTTTATTAAAGTCGTTATTTATGCTTAAGTTGTCATAAAGTATCATATTATGTTAAATCCCTACTTAAAAAACCATCTTCATAATTAAATATTTTTGTCCACCTAAATGGTTACTTTTGCCATGTGTGCTCTGTAATCTGCATAGTCGAAAGTATCCCTAGTTAAAATTAGAGATGTGCAAATGTCGTGATTTTATCGTGTCACGCGTGAATCACGCGTGACTCACGCATGATCATGATCAAATTTATAATTGATCACGCCTGAGTGCGTGAGCGTGACTTAATAATAAATTACTCGTGCGTGATCGTGCGTGACCTATTTTTATTAATCACGCACGAATTATCACGCCCTCATTCCTGAATAGGTGAGTATCAATATACTATAACATTTTGCATATGCTACGATGCAAGACCATTTGCACAAGATTGTGTATTGAGCTATTGTTACAATTTTTTTAGGCGTAGTAAACTGGCTCATATGGAATTCAAATATACCAATGTAGAAAATTAAATTATTTTAAAATACTTTTTTATGGTACACAACTATATTTTCCCTAAATTTTGAAACTACGCAGTTTTGAAATTTTGAAAAACTACGCGTACATCCGCATTTATGAAAAGGCAGTCTTAAATTTAAGTTAAAAATTTATAAAACTATCTACATAATAAAATCTTATAGTTGAAACTTTCAAAATCTACCGGCACAACTTTATAACTGCTTAAACACAAAAAATATTCTTAAAATTTACTATTTTAGGATATTGTTTAATGTAGGTCCGAAATACAAAATAATTGGCTCTGAGCACATTCTTAATGCATTGTCTTTAAGCCCATATGGCACTTAATTTTTCTTTCATTTATCAAGTTTTAGAGAAAAGTGCAAACATATTGTAATAGGAAAATTCAGCAGGTGCAAAGGGTTCAGCTATATTAAGAAAAATGAAATAATGTCAACAATTTGACTAAAGTTATCGATGACAAATGAAGATCTGTCAAAAAAAAATTTAAAATTTTTCAACTTAAAATTGACATTTCAAGCTTGAAACATGAAAGTGTTGGTTAAGCCCTTATGACACTTCATTTTTTCTTCATTGATTTGATATTGAATTGATAGAAAGAAATAATAAATGTTAGAAAGAACAAACTATATAAAACGTTAACGAAATGTTTAAATGTTGTCAAATTTTCGTAATTAGAAACCGCTAGTATTAAGACAAAACAAACTAAAAATCGCTATTTTTGACCACAAACCGCTAACTTAAAATCCAACAATGAAGGTCAAGACAAAAAAAATTTCTTTGGCTTAAGTAAAATATCTTATGAGAGATACGGAAACACATCTTGGGAAATTATTTCTTAAGAATTACAAGTTTATGTCAAAATGCTTTATCCGGTAAAAATCGGATAATTTTTAAAAAACTTACAATCCTCAGAAGTTTTATTGAGTCCCAGGTAGTCAACTTTGGCCCCCTGTAACTCATGTCCTGCTCAAGCCAAAAGGATTGTGTTATAAAGCCTAAGTCCTCCTCTACGGATGTTAGGAGTTTCATATAAATCCAATCAGTAGTTTAGAAGTTCCAGATTTATTGCCATTTACTTTCTAAAAGTCCTCAATGTGCAATGTAAACTTTACACACGTGCATACATATGTACATACATACATATGTATGCGTAAAAACCTATTTTTCGACCCAAAAAAAGATACAAATTGGATTACATACTTTTTCGTGAGCGTGCGTGATCGTGATAAGTTGTAAACCACTCGTGCGTGATTAAGAATATTTTGTTCGTGAGCGTGCGTGATCGTGAGAACTTTCAATATCATTCGTGCGTGAAAGTGCGTGAGTAAAATATTTATCAGCGTGTCGTGAGTCCAAAAACGCTCACGTGTAAATCTCTAGTTAAAATCATAATGAATTTTTGGGATTTTTCCGGAAGTTATAGCGCTATAACTTGCGACTTATCTCTTTTAGATTTTTAATCTCATTTGGAACAATTTAGTATATTTCAACTTAAATATATTAATTATAATATGTAGAACGATAGTTGCTTAAAAACTAACGATTAACAGATAATTTCCCGATTTAACTGTAAAAGAAACAAATTTCTGAAAATCGACGTAAAAGTTCAAACGTGCTCTCCTGCAAAACAGTAAACTATGACTGTCGCCAAATGGCTATTTAAATTACATTTGGTCAATTATTTTATTATTTATTTGTTCAAAACTCTTCTTTCAATTACTTTGTTATGTTTGTTTTAATAGTCGCTCGATTTGTTCATATAGAGATCTGTGAGTTGCCCAAATGTTTTAATTTGTCTTATACACACGTACATTTTTTTAGGCTTATGTGAAAATATTTGTTCTTATTTACTTTAACTTAACGAACAAGCACTGCAGCTTGTTTCGTTAAGATTATACCGTTGGTTTTAATATGTTATACAAATCAAAACCTAGCGGACCATATGAAATATTTTAATAAGTAAAATCAGTTTGTGAGAAGAAAGCACTGCAGTAAGTGTTTGAATTTAATTTAATAAAATAAACGCACTTTATACACATTATTTTGTTTGCCTGGTGTTTTTGGTGTTGTTAAATTCGCCCCTCACAAAGCTGAAGTCGCAGCCAGAGACAAATTTTATTTCGCAGTACATTAAGAGCGAAGGTTTTTTATTTTCTGGTTCCTTGTCTGCCGGAACAAAAGTTAAAAGTTGAAAATCTTTACAATTCGTGGTTCCTTGCCCGCCGGAACAATTATTAAAAAGAAAAGAATATAAATATTTTGCGTACTAACTTGTGATTCATAATGCAACGTTCTCCCACAAGAAAAGCTCCCCTTTACAGTCTGCTGCTGGACATGATAATAATAATCTTACGTCGACCGGATCAAAAGTCATGCCGCAACAAATCGCCCAGACATCAAGTCGGTGAAGGGACTCTAAATATGCCTCCGTTAGTACCTGGTCCTGGTGTGATAATTCATCCCCACGAAACCGTATCGCGAGAAAATATACGAATAATTGCCGCCTATAGAGTCAAAAATATTTCCAACCAAAATGTTGGCAATAATTTGAGCGCCGTTGGCCCAGGAAAGCATAAGTTTGGAGTGTCTTCAAAGCCAAATTAACGCGCTTCAGAGCCAGTTGCTAAATGCCCAGGAAACATTATCCATCGTTTTGAATAATACTTCAACGCAGCCATGCCACAGTCATCCAATATGGCGCCTGTAACGGGTATTAACGATGCTAGCGTCAACAATTCTGCCGCAGTCAACGACAACTGTGTTCAACGTCATTCGCCATTTTCTTCTGAAAGTTACAACAATGTTCCAAATATTTATTCAAGTCGGCAGCATATTTTGCCGCCTAATGTGATGTCTCAAAATGGTGGCTCTGCAATAGTACATAGGAAAATTTATGATTTACCTGAATTTAATGGCGCACCTGAGGATTGGCCTATGTTTTCAACGGCTTAAGCATTCGACTACAGTTTACAATTATAATAATTTTGAAAATTGCTTAAGGCTCCAAAAGGCTTTAATGTGAGTATGGTAATTGAACAATTATGTTTTCAGTACGGTAGCCCGGAGGTGCTCATTCGTTGCCAGCTACAACAAGTAAAACAGATTCCTGCTATAAGTAAAAGTGAAATTGGAAAACTGGTGCCATTTGCCGTGAAGGTACAGAATCTTGCTGCATTTTTACAAAATGCAAATGGACAGCAACATTTAGCGAATCCGACTTTAATAGAGGAACTAGTAGGAAAAATTCCGATGAGCAAACGAATGGAGTGGGCCCAATAGGCATCATCTACAAGGTCGTATTCCACCGTTTTGGATTTCAGTAAGTGGATCAAAGGTGTTGCTGATTAGGTAAGAATAGCTCTAAGTGCTGGTTATGAAGTTATGTTTCTCGTGCCTTAGTACTGGGCACTCAAGTAGATTTTGTCGTGTTCGTAAGCCGTGCTCAGTAGATGGTTGCCTAAGAAAACATAACAGACTACTACATGATGTTAAAGTTAATAATGTCGGAAATAATTCTGAGTGTTCTGACTTGACTACCTCGCCTGGCTCGGCAAATCAATGTGAGTCCGTTTTGAGTTGTGTTTCTAAATCTGTAGATGAAGGTGTGTTATTGTTTCGAGTGTTGCCAATTATACTCTACGGTCCTAGTAAAAAGGTTGAAACCTATGCGCTATTGGATGAAGGCTCTTCGGTTACTATGCTGGACAGCTCTTTGGTGAAGCAGTTGGGTCTTCAAGGACAGCAAAGTAAATTAAATTTACATTGGTACGCCGGAAAGCCAACACAAGAAATGACAACGGTTGTCAATATGCATGTAAGTGGAGTACAAAGTCGGAGAAAATATGCATTGAAAAACGTTTATGGTGTCACAAATTAAAATTTGCCGGCTCAAAGCTTTAATATGGATTCAAGCGCCTATTCCTATTTACCAATTAAAATGTATCACAATGCTGTGCCTCAAGTTTTAATTGGATTAGATCATTGCCATCTGGGGCTTCCCGATGAAATTGTGCCCCTAGAAGAAAACGGTTCTTATGCCGCTAACACACCATTAGGATGGGTTGTATTTGGGAAGATGAAGGGTAAGCCGATCAATTCCCATATGTGCTTGTTTTCAGTGCAGCCAGATCGAAACCTACACGATTTGATGGCCAATTATTTTGAAATAGCCTTGCCAGCTATTGAGTCTAAAGACGATTCACGAGCTAGCCGAATTATGAGAGAATCTACAAATAAAATTGAAGGGAGATTTCAAGCTCGGCTTTTGTGGCGCACAGATAATATTATTCTGCCCGAAAGTTACTCAATGGCGTTAAATAGATTAATAGGTATAGAACGAATAATAAAAAGAAACCCTGAATTTGGTACTGCCTATAAATCCATCATGCAGGATTATTTATCTAAAGGATATGTACGTAAATTGTCTCTTGCTGAATCTGCCGACAGTTGCCCTAGAACTTGGTATCTTCCACACTTTGCAGTAGTTAATCCAAATAAAGATGGTAAAATTCGTTTAGTTTTTGATGCTGACGCATCCGTGGAAGGTGTTTCGTTAAATTCTAATCTACTAAAAGGTCCTCAAGAATACAAACCGTTGCCCTCAGTATTGTTTAATTTTCGAGTTGGCGCCGTAGCAGTTTGTGGTGATATAAAAGAAATGTTTCATCAGATTCTAGTTGCTCCGGAGGACAGATGTTCCCAACGATTTTTTTGGCGCGATGACAATCAGAAACCACCTGACACGTATGAAATGCTGGTAATGACTTTTGGTGCTGCGTGCTCACCTTGTGTAGCTCATTACGTTAAAAATACAAATGCTTTAAGCTATCGTGAAAAATATCCTCGAGCCGTAAAGTCGATTATAGACCATCACTACGTGGATGATTTTGTGGATAGCTTCCCAACACCAGAGAGAGCTATTGAAGTTGCCTTACAAGTCCGATATATTTATAAAACTGCTGGGTTTGAATTGCGTAATTTTTCATCTAATTCACCAGAGGTCATAACAGCCCTTAAACGTACAGCGGAAGTCCCGGTAAGTTTTCCCAGCGATTTTAAGGACGTACACACGGAAAAGGTACTCGGTATGTATTGGCAACCAAAAGATGATACTTTCAGATTCAATTTGAAGTTCCACAAGGTAAATGAAGAGGTCATAGACGGTTTAAGGTGTTCCACAAAACGAGAATTATTAAGTGTAGTTATGTCCGTTTTTGACCCACTTGGCTTCTTGAGCAACTTCATGATAACAGCAAAACTACTGATGCGCGAGGTGTGGAGACATGATATACGATGGGACGACGTACTACCGACCGAATTAAATAATACGTGGAGCAATTGGCGTAGAGATATACAAAACGTCGTAAAACTCAAAGTGCCTCGATATTATTTCAGAAGAGGAATTTTATGCAACCTCGAACTACACGTATTTGTTGATGCGAGTAAAGACGCATTTGGCGCCGTGTCATACTGGAGGTCAAAAAACTCTGATGGGCAAACTGAAGTGTCCTTTGTGACAGCGAAATCTAGATGTGCCCCTCTGAAATCAATGAGTATTCCACGGCTTGAATTACAGGCGGCAGTTTTAGGCACCGGTTGATAGAAACAATTTTAAAAGAACACCCGTTCAAAATAACACGAATAGTGTGCTGGAGTGATTCTAGAACGGTTATTAGCTGGATTCACTCTGAAAGTAGAAGATACAAACCATTTGTTGCCCATAGAATTGCAGAGATTCTACAAACTACAGCCCCAGAGAACTAGAGATGGCTACCAACTAATCTCAACGTTGCCGATGAAACTACCAGAATGCAAAGTAAAGTTTTATTTTCTGAGAATTCTCGCTGGTTAAGTGGTCCAGAGTTTCTTCGCTGCAGTGAGAACGAGTGGCCAAAAATTAATTCAATTTAATAATTTCAATAATTTGCTCAAAACTCTTCTTTCAATTACTTTGTTTTGTATTGTGTTAATAGTCGCTCGATTTGTTCATATAGAGATCTGTGAGTTGCCCAAATGTTTTGATTTGTCTTATACACACGTACATTATTTTATGCTTATATGACAATATTTGTTCTTATTTACTTTAACTTACTGCAGTGCTTGTTTCGTTAAGATTATACCGTTGGTTTTAATATGTTAGGTATACAAATCAAAACCTAGCGGACCATATGAAATATTTTAATAAGTAAAATTAGTTTGTGAGAAGAAAGCACTGCGGTAAGTGTTTGAATTTAATTTAATAATTTTTTATATTAACTTAGAATATTTTTGTTAGAAATAAATGCCTGGTGTTTTTGGTGTTGTTAAATTCGCCCCTCACAAAGCTGAAGTCGCAGCCAGCGACAATGACTTAAACACTTTTTTCCTTTTTGTCACTGATATATATATTCAGGTATGTGATGGAAAACGATCGTTTTCAAAATGATTTCAAACTAATCGTTTTGAAAAGGTGTGATGAATTCGGATCGATTTCATGTATAATTTTTAAGCCTATCTTAAGCTACTGACTTTTGAAAAGCACATTAAAAGATTAAGTATAAATAATATAATAGGGCTGTGAAAAGAAATTTATCAAAAATTATTGAAAAAACTATTAAAAACAAAATTTAAAATTATTTTCAAAACGACTATAGCAAACACATCACACCTTTTATCGTTTTCAAATCGCTTTAGTGTCTAAATCGTTTTTCATCACATACCTGATTATGTACTCGTATACACAATATAATATTATCTACTAAAATATTTATTCCAAGCAAATTTTTTATTTTAACTTTTTATAACAGGGAGTTTGTAAGCATTTTTAATATAGAAGATGACAGTCAAAAACATTTATGCAAAAGCGGGATTCAGAAAATCCCGGGCTTTAAAATTAAAAAATCCCGGGCTCCGGGATTTGCATAGTCCCGAAAATCCTTTTTAGCATCTCTAATGAAGACATACATATGTATATGCCATCGCACACAAAGAACACAAAATAGAAATGCTGATTGACGATTTTATTTGTACGTCTCCGAAAAATCATCAATTAAACGACACTAACACATTCTTACAGATTAATGGCTTTTTTTACGTCTCGTGGACACTTTAAGACCACAATTTGAAGCCGAAAAAAAGTCAACCAATGTAGCAATGGTAAAGTAAGAAATTTTTTTTTTACATGTATTTATTTGTTGTATCTTCATATATGAACTAACAATAAGTATTCAAATCTTAAATCTATAAAAAAAATTATTAGGCCCGACCAGTGTCGGACATAAACTTAGTGGTAGTTATAAATAATACATTAGTAGTGATAATCAAAGAAGGGAAAAAAAGTATTTTCAAGTAGTCCCATCTGAAGTGTTAGGTATAAGAGCCCGTGTATCCCTCATTTTTAGGCGGATGTGTCCAGTAAGGTTCAAAATATTACGAACAAGCGGATTAGGATGTCATTTGAGTTTTGTTAAATATTTGCCTGCGAATTTTGCGATTTCTTCAGTCACTAGTGGCATATTTAAATCACGATGTATAATAGAATTTTGGATGGACCATGGAGCCGATGTTATTAACCGTAAAATTTTGTTTTGCCTTCGTTGGATTATCTCGACATTAGCACCTGAAGCAGTGCCCTATAACTGAATTCCGTAGCACCATATTGGCTTCAAAATCGACTTGTATAGTAAAAGTTTGCAGTCTAGGCTGAGTGTTGAGTTTCTGCCAGTCAACCAATATATTTGAATTAACTTAAGTTTCATCTGAGTTAACTTAGAGTCAATATGATGTTTCCATGTAAGTCTTCGATCAAGGTGTATACCAAGGTATTTCACTTGGGAATGTTGAGGAATATTTAGATTGTTGATTCGAATTGGGGAGCAAGTATCTCTTCTTAGGGTGAACGTTATATGGACACACTTTTGTTCATTGACTTTAATTCTCCATAAGTTCAACCATATTTCCAGCTGAGTGATATGTTCCTGGAGATTGCGGGATGCCTCATAAGGGTTTTCGATAAGGGTTTTCGTGCACACTCATACAGGCTGTATCATCGGCAAAAGTAGAAATATGGATATTATTGCTCACAGGCATATCACAAGTATATATTAAATACAAGACAGGACCCAGAATACTACCCTGGGGCACACCAGAAGATATAGATTCGGGCACACTCGTGAACTCTCCTTCCATAACAGTGAACTTCCTATCAATAATATAACTTTCCAAAAGCTTTTGAATGTTAATTGGCAGATATGTCTTCAATTTTAAAACTAGGCCTTCGTGCCATACTTTATCAAACGCCTGAGAAACATCAATAAAGAGAGCGGAACAATACTTCTTTTCTTCAAATGTTCTTCTTACAACTTGGACCAGTCTATGCGTTTGTTCAATGGTGCTATGCTGACTTCTGAAGCCAAATTGATGGTCCAGGATACACCCATGATCAGTTAAAATTTTGGAAAATTTAGTCATGAGCAGCTTTTCGAAAAGCTTTGAGATTGTAGTTAGCAAGCTTATAGGCAAGCTTATTGGTAAGATCTTTGCCCGCCTTAGGAATCATTTTGATCTTGGCCAGTTTCCAGTTATGTGGAAAATACTGCATTCTTAAAATAGCATTAAAATAAATAGCAGGATTCTTATTGCAATATGAGCCAAGTTCATGAGCATTTTGTTACTAATGCCATCAATACCTGGAGCTTTCTTCGGGTTGAGTTCAGCAATTACTTTTTGTACTTCACGCATCTTAAACCTTAAGGGACGAGGGGGTAGAATTAGGAGTGAATACAGATTTTAAATGCTCAGATAATAAGTTACCTTTCTCACTATCGCTTCTTGCCCAGCCTCCGGTCGCAGTACGCAGTGGTGATTTAAGATCAACGGGTCTTTTAAGATTTCTAGTAGCGCGCCATAAAGAGTAAATAGATGCGCACGTTACATCAAGAGCTTCTAAATACTTTTCCAGTAGTGCAGTTTTTCCGACGATAGCAGCTCTTTGAGTCGTTTAGTACATTCTTTAAGTCTGATTTTATTTAGGGGTGATCTGTGTTGTTGCCATTCTCTTCTAGCTCTCCTTTTTCACATACAAGACGTTCAATTTCCGTAGAATAAATTCTGTTAAAGCCGGTCTGCGGATATGAGGTAGTGGCGTGTTCAGCAGCCTGTTTAATATTTTCGTTAAGATAGGCAATGTTAAGTTCAATATCATCGCATGATCTAAGCTGAATGCTTTCTTCGCAATGACTACTAAGATATTTTTTGAATGCCAGCCAGTTGATTCGATTAATCATCTTCACATATGAGTTAGTTAAATCACTCCTTAGTGGGTTGAAGATTGTAACTATTGTTGGATAGTGATC
This sequence comes from Tachina grossa, assembly GCA_949987645.1. Lineage (NCBI taxonomy): Eukaryota > Metazoa > Arthropoda > Insecta > Diptera > Tachinidae > Tachina > Tachina grossa. Next base: position 80,730,470 of record OX465278.1, on the reverse strand, counting down.
AGAGGACAGATCTAGAGAGGCCTCTACGTGAATTAAGTCCTATGAATATTTTTCGTGACGGCAAAGTCTATAATATCTGGAATTTTTCTTACGTAAGTAGGCCAGTAAGTAGGCTCCCCACTCGAAATGACATCTAAGCCCATTTTTGAAATTGTATTGAACAAGGCTCGACCTCTAGCTGTAACAAGACGCGATCGCCAGTACGTATGTTTTGCATTGTAGTCACCACCTGCCACGAAAAAAGATCCAAACGATTTGTAGAACTTCTCATACTGATCTTCGGTAACTGAAAATCTGGGAGGTGAGTAAATTGATGATATTTTTATGTTGGCGAATGCCGTTTGCGTTCCAGAAACATATTTTTAACGTGTTTATGACTTGTTAATTAATGCATGAAGCAGTGTATTCTGCATTCGAAGCATTTCCTGCATCATGCTAGTCATATTTGTTGTAAAGTTGTTTATAGTTAGCACCAGATTCTCAATAGTAGCTTCAGGCGACTAAAGTTAAAGCTTGACTTCAAATTCGTTGAATTATTTGGCGGGGGAACGTTTTGTGTGGGAATTGAACTAGTCTTAGGAGCATCAGCATACGATACACGTGAAGTAACTGGTTGGCTCATTTGAGCAAAAGTGGCGGAGTTCGCGTTTACTCGATGAGCTGGAGCTAATTTGGGGTTTTGACCCATAGCCTGTTTAACGAAAGAATATACAGGGCACCCTCTATAGTTAGTCGTGTGATTACCTCCACAATTACTAAATTTTTTTTCTGCTTGATCTTTTGGCTTAGTGCAGGTAGCAGTACCATGCAATTCACCGCAGATAACACACACTGTAGGTAACTTGCAGTAAGTTTTCGTATGGCCATATTCTTGGCAATTATGGCACTGTACGGGACCTGAACGCTTACGTGGCTCTTCAACTGTGATTTTCAAAGTAAGAGATACTTTACGCTATAAATTGGATGGGTTTCATTTTTATCAATTGTATGTCATTCGGCTCCAGTTCAACCCAAAATAGGAGTTGGGGGACCGTTTCTCTATTAATTATGTTGGTAACATTTTTTATCTTAAATCCTTGCTCGACAAGTGCACATTTTACTTCTTCGGGTTCAACATATGAATCTATGCCCTTTAATACTATCTGTAGGCCTTTAGCACTCTTAAGTTGGTATGTGTAAAAATTTGTTTTATTTTTTTCGAATTCACTAACAATTTTTCGGAAATCTTTTTCATTATATATTTGGATTTTAGTTTCATCAATATTACCTCGTTTAATTGGAATGATGTGAAAAGTATTTTCACCAATGGTCGACAGTAGTTTTTTTTATAAGCGCGTTAGAATTTTTTTCTCTCAGATAAATAGGTGGTGGCTTAAAAGACATTTGCGATGATATAGAGGGCTTGTCGTCGGTGTCTTGCAATAATGAAAAACGATTTTGAAAATTGTTAGATGATGAAATTTTTGAAGAATTTGGGCTTCGCCCACGCTTTACCATGGTTATATATCTGTCCATTTCCACTTGTACCTTGGGTTTTGAGCTACTGTTATCTGTAGTGATAAGTTGGTTAAGTGATCAACACGAGCCCGATGCGGATGGTATCGCAGACTGAAATGAAGAAGTATTAGGCAATGGTAATGTTAACGATTCACTAGTTGGCATTGGACAAAGCAAAGTTGATCGATGACGAAAAAGTGGCTTTTCCGTTAGAAAAAGACTTTCATCAGGTTTATTATTTATATTGTTTTCATTAAGAGTTTCAGAACTCACAGTAAAATAAGCATTTCTGCCGTTAGAATTCACTTCAAAATACTTTGGATTTGAGGTACTCATACAGAGTATTCCTCAAGGGTACTTTGCTTGTGTTTACGTTTTTTTTTTTGTTTTTGTTATTTCTTGCTATGTAAAAAATATTAGTAAAGCCAATAAGCTTTTTTATCAAGGGAATATGTATTACGAATATTTTCTGTATGATTTTTGATTTTGTTGTTTTTTTATATTTGTTTCGTATGTATGTTTGTAAAAAAATCCGCTTTAACGTCTCTTCAATATGAAGGTTCAACGATAACTGAAAGTGAGAAAATAAAAAATAATAATAAAAAAATAAAAAAAACTTTGTTATTTGTTGCGTGTTAGCTTTTGTTGTTCTTTTAGTATTACTAGGGGTTACCTTAGGCTGATTTTTTGATCAGTTTATTTTTTAAATCAGTAATAAAACAATGTTATTTAAAATGTGGATGTATGTATATAACATCTGCCCGACGTTTCGTTGGCTTTTTTCCAACTTCTTCAGGAGCTTTATTATTTTTAATTCTCAAAAAATAAATAAATGTAATTAATACAATGAAAATGTATATGTATACATGGGTGTGTGTAAACTTACGTTTAACTATTTTTAATATTTATAATAGTTTTAATTAATAAAAATCTGGACATCACGGCACAATTAATTATGTAAAATTAAAATAAATAGAAAACTGGACATCACAACATAAGTTTGTAGTCAAAAATTAAAATAAAATAAATAAATAAATAAATATTTGCGGTACAACACAAATTATCACAGTTCAGGTTTCACTCGTTTATTATTTTGTTATTTGTTGTTGAGCCTCTCATTTGATTAAATGAAAGTTTATAACATAATAAATCTAGTTGTTCTAAGAAACTTTGGGTAAAGGTTCCCTGATGATCTGCATTAGCAACAGTGAAATGCGCGTAGGATCCAGCTAAGCCCCTCAATAATCAATTTCAAAAAATATTTTACTTAATAAGTAAAATATTAATTTGGGATTATTAGTGCGTTTAAGAAATTTTAAACTTAAATTGTAACAATTCCCATAAAAAAACAACTAATTAAAAAAAATATACTTGTACACAAACATACAATACTTGCACACATATGTATGTATGTGCATGTGGTAGAAAACCTTTTTTGGGTTTCTTAGAATTTTTGGAATACCTACTCAAAACATTTTGCATGACTTGCCATTTTTTGGTCTTTTTTTCATCATGAATAAAAACCTTTAAGCAGTTGTTCCTTTTGTTTTTCTTTAACAAAAATTATTTTGTCAAGTTTGTTTATCATTTTAAGTTTATTTTTGGGTGCCACTTGTTGCAAGTTAAATTAAAACAGAGTTTCATTTTTTAAAGCACAATTCACACATTTGAACGATTTTTTATTCCAATTTTACTATGAATGTGTGATAAGGATGTGACTCAAGTTTTGTTAGATATTTGCCTCCGTATTTTGCAATTTCTTTAATCACTTGTTGCATTTTTAAATCACGATAGCCCAATTCACAATCTTGTGCAAATGGTCTTGCATCGTTGCATTTGCAAAATGGTATAGTATATCGATACTCACCACTAAGAATGTTTAAGTGGTGAGTAGAATATACTACACAATTTTGCACATGCAACACCATTTGCACAAGATTGTGAATTGGGCTGATGTAAATTTTAGTTTTTTATGTACCATGGATACGATGTTATTAACCTTAAAATTTTGTTTTGCCTTCGTTGAATTTTTTTACATTTGAAGCGGAAACAGTGCCCCCAGTGCCCCATATAGGTTTCAAAAGCGACTTGTATATTAAAAGTTTACAATCTAGACTGAGGGTTGAATTTCTACCAATCAGCCAATGTATCTGTTAGTTTGAGATCCATTTGGGCTAGCTTATAGTCAGTGTTGTCTTTCCATGTAAGCCTTCGATCAAGATGTATACCAATGTATTTCACATCTGAATGTTGAGGAATAATTTGATTATTGATTCTAATGGAGAAACAAGTATATTTTCATAGGGTAAATGTTACCTGAGCACACTTCTGTTCCTTTACATTTATTCTCCATAAGTTTAACAATAGTTCCAGCTGGGTAATATGTTCCTGAAAATACCGGGATGCTTCGTGAGGGGTGTTGTGCATGCTAAGGCAGGGTGTATCATCGGCAAATGTAGAAGTGTGGATATTACTGCTCACAGGCATATCACAAGTATACAAATCAAATACCAAACTGGTAGCAGTATACTACCCTGATGAGATTGATTCGCGCATACCCATGAAGTCTCCTTCCACGACAGTAAACTCTAGGGCAAGGATGCAACTCTCAAAAAGCTTTGAAATGTTTATTGATAGGTATGTCTTCAATTTTAAAACTAGGCCTTCATGCCACATTTTATCAAATGCCTCAGAAACGTCAATAAACAGCGCAGAACAATACTTCTTTTCTTCAAAGATTCTTCTTAACAATTGAACCAATCTATGCGTTTGTTCAATGGTGCTATGCTAACTTCTAAAACCAATTTGATGGTCCGGGATGCTAATTAGAATTGGGGACAATTTTGTCATGAGCAGTTTTTCGAAAAGTTATGACATTGTAGACTTATTGACCTATATGAATCAGTCTTGGTAAGATCTTTTCCCTTCTTTGGGACCATTTTGACATTTTGGATAGTACTATAGTCGTTATATGACATAAAAAGTAGATAGCAGGATTCTAATTGCAATGCGAGGCAAATTCATCAGCATCTTCTTACTAATGCCATTCATGCCTGAAGTTTTCTTAGGGTTGAGCTCAGCAATTAGTTTCTGTATATTACGCATCTTAAACTTTGAGGGTATGCAACACCAATACATTTGTTTGGGCGTAAATACGGACTTTAAATGCTCAGCAAATATGTTATCTTTTTCAGTATCACTTCTTACCCAACCTCTTGTAGATGTGCACAGAGGTGATCTAAACTCAACTGATGTTTTAAGCTTTCTGGCAGCGCGTCACAAGAAATAATTAGATGCTGGTGTGACATCGAGACCTTCCGTAAGAGATGCAGTTTTTTCAGATGCAAGCGACTCTTGGAGTCGTTCTGATCTGATTTTATGTTGGGGTAATCTGTGCTGTTGCTATTCCCTTCTGGCTCTTCTTTTTTCAAAAACGAGACGTTCAATATCCGTAGAATAAATGCGATTAAATCCAGTTTGCGGATGAGAGGTAGTACCATATTTACCAACCTGTTTAATAATTTTCTTAAAAGCCTGATACTCTGTTCACAATTTCGTGCGAAATGCTGTCAAACTACATATAAAAGTATTTGGTATGAAATATTTGCGAAATAAATTCGCAAAAGTAGTACTCTGTTCATGTTGTGAAAAGCACATAAAATCATGTCTTTCCATGCAAAATTAGTCTGGCATCATTTTAGTATAGCTGCGAAACAACATGAGCAGTGCTTTTTTCGCACGGAATTTTAACAATGTGACATACTTTCAAGCAATAAAAGCAAAAAATTTATTTAAAAAACCGCGAGTTGGGCTACATTTACTACATGTCAAATTTTCAATGATCAATGGTGCTGAACATTTTTCACAACTTTGAACAGAGTACCAGGCTAAACACTCAATAACATTGGGTGTTCTTAGTTAAATGTTTTCCTTACAATGACTACTGAGATATTATTTGAACCCCAGCCAATTAACACGACTGATCATCTTCACATATGGGTGTGGTAAGTCACTTCTTAGTGGGCTACATATTGTAACGATCGTGCGAGAGTGATGAGATAACAGATCTAGACAAGCTTCAACATTAATTAAACCCCTAGAGATATATTTCATGACGCAAAAATCTGTAACATACGGAATTTTTTGTATGTCCGTAGCCTAATAAGTGGGGTATTTAAAAAAAATAAGTGGATATAATTCTGCAGTTTCTGAACGGGCCGTCTGATTGCCATTAAAATTCATATAGCATTTAAAGAGCTGTAACCGAGCTTAAGTCTGAAATTTGGATTATATATCCTTAAAGGGGACGGAGCCACAAAGCCCCAAAGTGGGCAAGCTCGGGTTAATGAAAAATTCAAACCGATGCCAAGCTGCTGTTTTTGATCTGGTAAAAAAGATTTTTTTTGCAAGTGGATTTCTCTGTTCAAGAGCTAAAAAAAAATCCCCTACATTTATGTAGTTTCGCTTACAGTTTACGAAATATTCGAGAAAAAAAATTTAAATTTAGGGATTTTTACCCACCTTTGTCCACTGTTCTGCTAATGGAGAAGTCAAATCTTGTTCGATTTTAAAATAGAAACTTGGTGTGAGCTAAGAATAAAATTTTTAACATATAAAAAAATTTGATATCAAAAGCACTACTAAGTCAAAAGTTATACGCAAATTAAATTAAATATTTGAAAAAATAATTAATTATTAATTAATTAATTAAATAATTATTATTTACAAATTTTGCAAGGATACCAACACCATATTTTTATTTAATCAGAAGGTATACTATAATAAACATTACTAGAAAATTTCTTTCAAAATTGACCTATTTTGGTTATAAATATCAAATGAAAGGCATTTTTTCCCAAATTCCAAGGCTGGAATCAAAAAATTTGTGATTTAACCTTAAGACATTATATGTTTTTAAATATTTCCCAAATTATTATCTGCGTCCAGCGAAAAATAAGAAAAATACAACAGAAATACCAAAAAATCCCATTTTTGGGATTTTATGAAATCTTTTTGAGAATTGCCAGGAACTCAAAAGAAAATTCTATGTGGTTTTACTTTTTGTGTATTTATTGCATAATTTTCCACCTGAGTGAGAATTTTCAGCCGAAAATATTGATAAATGCGAATTTTATAGCACTCCTTTGTGTAAGAAATTTGTCTTCTCAGAAAACTCTTTATCTGCCTGGCTCACGATGTCGACAAAAAATTTCCTTTCGCTTATTTATATAAACTAGATATTCCAAACTGACGACACACTCGTCCGTATTCTAGAATCAAAATGTAAATAATTTAAGATTCAAAGAAAATGTATGTGTCTAAACGTCATAAAAAATTCATTAAAACACAGCCACACACAAACTTACATACATATGCAAGCATAATTAAATAATACATGAAATTAAAAAAACATAAGCAAAATCCCTTCAACCAAGCTAATTCACTTTATTCAATTCTCTTCCTTTAAGTATTATGGCTTTCATACAACACAAAAAAAAAGAAAAAAATCTTAGATCAAGAGAAATACTACAAACACACACACACACTCATGTTTTGTTTCTTTTTTACTTGTAAGCTAATAAATGCCAGTGTAATATGTGTGCATGTAGTAGTAGCAACTTTAAACGCTTATAGCTCCCAACATACTTAACCGATTTCAATAAAATATAGATTCTGCACATCTGTACAGAAAATTCTTTAAAACCATATAAATCTTTTTAAAATCGGTGCAGTGGTACCAGCGTAAAAGGGATTACAAAAAACTTGTTCGCCTATTAATTATATAGATAAGCGAAAGAAAATTTCTTGTTGACATCGTGAGCCATGCAGTATATGTTGTAAGCAAATGCAGGTAATTAGAAAAAAAAAATTAATAAAAATATATTTTTATAAGAAAATTAGTACTTATTTATTTATTGTTGCTGATAGCTGTATTAATTGAATATATTGGTGTAATATTCATGTATGTAATTATACAGCTATGTCAATTTTTGAAAAATACCTAAGAAAATAATCGTAATTATACTTGTATACTAGGCTGTCCAAAAAAATCTTTTGGGGCTCAAGCATAATTTGGAACCTTATAGGGTCAAGTAGCTTTGAGATTTTTCGGAAGAGCTTTACAGGTCGCACAAGTCGAATTTTGGCAAAAAAAACGAGTTTGCCGCCCGTTTTTTGTATTTTCTTGATAACTTTAACAATAACCACGATTTTCTTCACTTTTGAGGATACAAGTAAAAAAAGTAATATCTAAGCTTTATTTTTGTGTGCAAAAATTATGGGTTTTTATTGAATTGGTTCTTTTAGGTAGCCTGCATTAGAATTTTTCGTAATTTTTCCATAAATTTTGTAAATAACGCTTCATAACTTTTAAATTTTTTATAAAAATAAAAAAACTAATGATTACTTCAAAAGATTAATTAGTTTTGAATATTTTAAAAGAAAAAAAATTTTTTTTTGCGCTTACCGTTCCTGAGTTATACTCGTTTTCAGCTTTGTAACTAGTTTAAAGGCCATGTCAGATAAAACTTAGCTTCGCGTTACGTTGAAGATTCGCTTTCACATATAAAATGAAATGTACATGCTTATATGAAACATGTCACATAAATACTTTTAACGCAAAGCGAAGCGAAATGTTAGGCAACTTTCAACTTTTTGTGTGCTTTGACAATAGGTTGGTATACTTTTCTTAGTTTGTTTGACAAAACTCGCTTGTAAATATAAAATGTTTATTAAAATGTCGGTAAATTAATATAAAAAACGATTTAGTGGCAGCAGAGTAATCGAATTGTGCTGTGTTTTATGCATAAAACAGAACAGTGAAACAAACAGTGAGTGTTATCAAAGTTTTCATTGAGTCATACACATTTTGCGTCATGCTTTTTTCCCAAAGTTAGAAACGTCACGCAAAGCGTTGAATTTGAATCTAACACCGCCTTAATTTTATACCCAACAAAAAAAATCAAAATAAAAAATAGGAGATACTTAAACATTTGCATGCATGGACAAGTCGACTGATGATCGAGGGATGACTCAGGAATCAGTTAATGCGCTGTCGTTTTTAAAAACCACTATAATAATACTGTCAAATAAAAATTAAAGTGAAATCTCTTAACTTAACAAATTTAAAAATACGAAAAAAAAAACTATTAAAAAATTGTGAAAAGTGCTAAACGTTGCAAATTTTGTTAGTGGTAGCTGCCGTGGAGAAATTTTTTCAACTTTTTGTGAATAATTTTCATTTATATTTCATTTTCATTACTATTTTAAATAAATTCTATTTTTGACATTTTGGATAAACTAAAAACCATGTTGAGCTTCTCATTTGCTTAAAATAAAATTTATAACATAATAACTCTAGTTGTTCTAAGAAATTTTGGGTAAAGGTTCCCTGATGGTCTGCATTAGCAACAGTGAAATGATCATAGGATCCAGCTAAACCTCTAAATAGTCAATTTCAATGTATTTTTAATAAAATAGAATGTTTTACTTAATGAGTAAAATATTACTTTGGGATTAATAGTGCGTTTAAAAAATTTTAAACTTAAATTGTAACCATTCCCATAAAAAAACACTAAATATAAAATACCGTTATGCCCGCTTTTATGTTACATACTTGCGTCATTTGGACAGTATAAACAGTTTTTGTACACTCCTTAACATCTAGGATTTTTGAATTGTAAGTGTTTATGATTTAGTGTGTGATCCCTACAAGAAAACTAATAGTCAATTGACTAGTAGCGATAACCGACACTTCAGTCACAGTCCCCAGTTAGTTTATTAACTAAAGCACATATATCTGAACTACTTACTCAGTTTTTTGCCCATCACTGATTATATAAGCATTGGTGAACTATGACTAGTCAATGTTTAATAGAAACTGGTCAACTATTACTAGTCAATGTTTACATAGAAACTCGTAAAATGTTACTATTAAATAATAAACATAATTTTTATAATAATTTTTAATGAACATTAATAATAATTAATTATAATTATAATGAACATTAATACCCGTTGAATTTCCTCACAAAAATTCATGAAACAAAGAATACAAGGTAGCGCATTGCGCAGGTCCGTTAACTTTGTAGACAGATCAGCTGGTTTTGCTGACGTCAAAGTAGTCGAAAAACATGTGTATATCGTGCAAAATTTGTTTTGTGTTGTGTGCTATTTAAATTAAAAAAATAAAGATTTTAAAGTTTAAGTTGTGAAAAGATATTTTACTAATAATGCCCGTAATTTCAACTGATAGATATCTCTGAGTGTTTATACCTTTTAGTTATCTTTACCTAGCCGATAAAATGAATCTGGTAATTTGATCGTTTTTTTAACCTACGTGTATCTACCGACTGCATTAGTTAAAAAAATTGGTAGCACTGGTGTTTGACGGTTATTTTACAACAAACAATTGGCATATTTTTTATGCTTTCAAGCAAGTCTTATTTTTTTCAATAATTGAAGCACAAATTGGAGTTTTCTTTAGAAATGTCCGGAAAAGATAATAAAAGAAGCGCTAATTTCTCGGAGGGAGAAAAAACTACACTGATACAATTAGTGTATCAATATAAAAGTGTTTTAGAAAACAAAAAAACCGACGCAGCTACCAACCATAAAAAAAATTAAGTGTGGGCTAAATTAGTCGAAAAGTTTAATGCTGCAAGTGGAAGATCTCCGAAAGATATTTCGAATTTGAGATCGAAGTATGATGACTTGAAAAAAAATCTTCGAAAGAAAATGGGAAACAACCAAAGGGAAATGTTCAAGACAGGCGGAGGACCGGCCCCAAAATTAAATTTGTCATCTGATGAGGAGCTGCTTTTATCATTAATAGGACCGTCTACATTTGGTTTAAAAGATCGTGGCGGAGGAGATAAGGAATTTGCTTCAAGTGTAAGAACATATTTATGAAAAATTTAAGTTGCACTGAATTTTAAATTATTGAAATTAGAGTGAAAATTCAGCAGAAACGTTGTGTAAAAACTGGAAAGAAGAAATGGATGAATCTATTGAGTTTTTGGAGTCGGAAGTGGAAATTTTATTAGAGGAAAATCAAAATGATGAACTAAAATTCCGCCCAAGCGATGCTGTTAATATTTTGAAACGTCCCATACAAAAGGTTCTAGCTTCGGATAAAGGCCAGAGTGGTGATGAATATAATAACACTAAAAAATTCTTTCCTACCCTTGAGAGTTATGAAAAGCATAAAAAATTCTTTCCTTCCCTTGAGAGTTATGAAAAGCCAAAAACCAGAAAACATAATGAAGAAAAACTCGATGATTTAATAGAGGAATATGAAGATCTTAAAAATGAGCGAAAACTTTTACTGGAAAAACAAACAAAGTATTACATGGATAAAAATCAGAGAGAACAGCTTCTTTTTGAAATGGAAATTGAAATAAAAAAAATGCAAAAAGAAGAAATGGAACTTAAATTAAAAATATTGAAAACTAAACATTGAAGACTGAAAGAAAACATTTTTTTAATAATAATAATTATTAATGTTAATTAGCTACATATGTGTACCTTTTTTTAATATTACGTATGATCTCTTTATTTTTAAAGAATACTTTTTTTACAAAAATGTTTTTGGTTTTGGCCTTTTGGAATCGCGGCCACGTTATTTTTAAATAAATAAAAATAATTAGTCATACTTATTTCATAAGAGTTTTGTTGTTCTATACTTTCAAGTGGAGGAATCTCGTCAGAGTTATTACGTCATATGTTATGCAATATCGCAGTTGAAATAATAATATCTTGAGCCGTTGACAAGTTAACTCTTAAGCCCATTGGAAGAATTGCAAACCGACGCTTCCAAGTCAAAAAACACCTTTCAACAGTATTCCGAGTACGAATCTGAGATTCGTTATATATTTTTTCTGCATTTGTTTTAGGGTTGTCCAATGGTATCATTAGATACTTTGATGAACTGTATCCAGCGTATCCCCCATCCCCAAGCATGAGTTGGTCCTTTCTAGATCCGGACTCGAAGATGTACTTTAGTCTGCTATTGTTAAATATTGTACTGTCGTGTGTTGACCCAGGCCATCGAGTCACAACATCTATAAAGAGCAAATCTGCGTCACACACAGCTTGGACATTCAAAGAAAAATATCCTTTTCTATTGCGAAAGATTTCTGCATATTCTCCTCCTATATGTAATGATAAGAAAGCTTTACGTGTGAATGACTGAAATTCAAAATTAAATTACCTGGTGACATAATTTTAACATGGGTGCAGTCCAAAGCACCAACGCATCTTGGAAATTTTGCAATTTTATAGAATTGCGATTGTGTATTCAAAATTTCTTCCTCTGTTGATGGATGTTTTATATATAAATCATACAATGAATTTATAGCTGCAGAAACTTTTCGAATAATTTTACTTGCGGTAGTTTGGTGAATGCCTCCAAAATCTGCTACAATTATTTGAAAACTTCCAGAAGCGTAAAATCTGAGGGCAATTAACAATTGAAGGCTTGGTGAAAGATTTGTTTTCCTAGAGAAGAAAGAAATAAATTGTAATAATCATTTAAAATTAAGGTTATGCTTCCTAAAACTTACTTTTCTACTTTATGTGATAGTTTTGATCCAATTTTTTCTAATATCATTGTTGCACTTTTCTTGGAAAGGCGAAATCTTCGTATAAATTCCAAGTCATTCCAAATTTTAAAGTGGTCGATTCTTTCTCTAAATTTGTGTGTTGTTCTTTGGGCATTTCCTCTAATTATATTCCTTAAGGTTCTTAGTTCTTGAAGTTCCGAATTCATATTTTGTTAATTTAATTTTATTTTATTTTTTAAGAAACTAACTATTTGTCAAAAAAAAAATGTTACCTGACGATTAACCAACTGAAATGGTCGGGGTAAAATAAACCACCGTTTATTTGGTCGGTAAGGCTACCGACGAGTTAAAGTTACCAAATTTTAAATACGCGGTTGATAACTTGCCAGTGATAGATATCTATTTGTTGAAATTACGGGCATAAAAATAAAGTGCGCTGTTATGAATTGCAAAAAAAGCAACAAAGGAAAAGCTTCTGACTGTAGTTTTTTTCGATTTCCGTCAGAACGCACACTTCGAAAGAAATGGATTAGCTTCTGTGGCCGTAGGAAATTTAATCCAAATACTTCTCATATTTGCATGCTCCATTTTAAAGCGGAAGATATTGCGAATAACTTGCAATATGAAATGGGTAAATAATTAATTAATTACGGATAAAAAATGTGTATTTTAAAATGGCAATATTATATGTATGTATGAAGGCTTCGTAACAAAAAGAATGTTGAAGGATGGCGTAGTTCCAAGTATAACCATTGCGAACATCGAAAACAATGATTTGCATGACGAGCGCGCTCGAAGATGTGAACGAAGGAAGAATAGAAAAATTATTGATTTTCTTCTGAAGTAGTTGCTCTGATTTAATGCCTTCTCAGGAAACCAATGTTTTGCAGTCAGTTGAAAATATTGATGCATTTATTGAAAATACTGATATTGAAATGCAAAATGTTGAGGAACTCAATGCAGGACCTCAGAGCGAAGAAATTCTCTCTTCGGATGCGAGCAATCTTCACAATCTAAATCTGAAAATGTAAGCATTTTTATACTTCCTTTATTATACATACATAAAAAACATTTTTTGTTCACAGAGAAACATTAGAAAATGAAATCCTCGTTCTAAGAAAAGAAAAAAAATGCATGATACAGAGTTAAGAAACATAAGGGATAAAATGGAAAAAATGTGTAAAATTCACATATATGAGAAAGAGCAAATGGAAAAGTCTTTGGCTAAAGCTAAGTTCGAACTTACATGTGTCGAAGAAAAGCTTCAAGTTTTTCATACAAAAGGTCAAATAAAGAAACTTAAAAATGGTATTAAGCGTCAAACGTGGTCAGAAGATGATGTACCTCACTTCATTACCCTATACGCTGTTAGCCCTAAGATGTACAGACTTTTGTATAGAAATAAATTTCCGCTTCCAGCTGTCAGCACGCTTCAAGCAGGGAGCCCAAAATTACAATTAACTAGAGGGCTCATAAAACCTGTCTTTAAAATATTGCAAGCATCACACCATATGGACGAAATTTAACTTTGTATTCTCAGCTTTGACGATATGAAAATTAAGTCTTCGTACCGCTATGATAAAGAAACAGACACGACATTAGCACCCGCAAGCTACGTTCAGGTTTGCATGTTAAGAGGTATGATTTTGTATGATTGCTGAATGTAAAATGTAATTAAAAATTCGTTTTAGGACTTATGAGCAAATGGAAGCAGCCAATATATTACAATTTTGATTGTTCGATGACAAGAGAAATTATGTACAATATGTTACAGGAGGTTCACAAATGTGGCTACATTGTTGTTGCGATGGTCCCGGATTTAGGAGGCACAAACAGATCTCTCATAAAAGAGCTGGGTATTACTGAAGAAAAACTATGGTAAGATACAAAATATCATGCATGTTCATATTAATTTTTTTAAGGTTTTTATTCAACAAAAAAATTTTTTCATTTGCGGACGTTCCACACTTAATAAAACTTTTGAGAAATCATTTTCTTGATGAAGGCTTTATCATTGATGGAAATAATGTACAAAAGATATAGTTTTAAAATTGATAGAAGAAACGTCTGGCGATTTGAGTATAACGCACAAAATTTCAACTGCTAATCTACCGTCACCGGAGCAAAGCGACAGAAAGTGAAACTTGCCACTAAGCACTGTGAGAACACAGTAGGACAAGCTATCACACGAGCAGCAAGTCTTGATCATTTAGACGGAAAACATTGGGTTGAGTGTCAGGAACTTTTTAAAATAGTAAATGCTAAGATAAAAATTTATATGTATATATATTACTATTAAACTTAACGCCTCATATTATTGCAGACTAATTATTGGTTCGATGTTATGAATGTGAGAGTTCCTATGCAGTATGCAACAGCTAGATGTCATGATTACGGCCTAGCCCTAGAAGAGTAGGACTCAATTCTCGATGAAATGTCCACACTAATGAGGGAAATGGGGTCAGTAGGAAAAAAAATGTATTGCCGTTTCAAAAAGGTAAGATTTTTTTAATAATATGAACAGGTCAATCCGCTAATATCTTAAAACGCACGTATTTGTAGGAATTTTACAGTCCAATAACGCCGTAAAAGGTATATTTAGTGCCTTAAAGTCGCGATATAATATAAAATATATATTAACATATCGTCTTAATCAAGATGTATTAGAAAACTTTTTTGGAGTTCTTCGCGCTAAGGGTGGTCTGCATGACCATCCTGATCAGCAAGTGTTCAAATACCGTTTAAGATCGTATTTACCTGGACAATGATGGCGTCTTATCAAATGCAGCAAACGTCGAGGTTGACGATACCCCTAACCTAGAAACAACAGGCAAATCTCTTACTGGTAATTATATATATACAAAATTCTATTATTTACATACATAATCCTGTGTGCATGTATTTATACAATCTTTGTAGGCATTATATTTACGAACATTAACAGAAATAGAAGACTTACATTACGATGGTTTGGAAAACTTCGCTGGCTACATATATATGCCACAAATTGAAAGACGCTGTTAAAGATATTGCTGTGCCAATGAACACAGAATCAACTTCATACACATGGGTGAACCATCTTAACGAAGGCGGGTTATCTCAGCCATCACAAGCAATGGTGTCGTACATGAAAGCCTTGGACGAAATTTTCACAACTATAAATAAAGACAATTTGCTTACAACAAAAGATTTTTTGAAAATTCACCTCCAACAGTCAGAACACATCCAATGTAGTGAAAAAGTTAAAAAAAGATTCTTCCGAGCCAGAATGTATTTAAAAATAAAAAGTTTAAATCAAGAAATGATTGAAAAGTCAAAGCAAGGAAAGAGAAAGTGGCACAAAACTTTAAATTAAAATACCCTGCACTAAATAAAATAGTCAGTTCATAAAAAACACTAACTATAAATTAAATATTTTACAGATGACTACAAATTGATTTAAATCTCATGCAGATACAAACCAAACATATTGCAGTTGAAAATAAAATAAAAACCAGAAGCAGCATGTCATGAAGTCAAATGTCACAGTCAAGCATTAAACACATTCACCACAGCAAGCTACCGACTACCAAATGTCAAGGATAGAATACACATGTTTATAGATATGAGAATAATTCTTTTGAAGACAGCAAGGCAACATGGCGGCAGGTTGTTGTCTATGCTGACTTTGCCGTTGTAGTCCAATCAAACTAATTTCTATTTTGTTGGCTACAATGAGAAAATTCAGTATTGCCAGTATAATACAAAATGTTGAATGAATGATTTTGTACAATTATTTCATATTATTTAACAGAAATAATATACAAAAATTGATATTAGGAATAAATTGATTCATTTTTGTACTTTTACGTGATATATGTACATTTTAAAAGAGTAATTAATTTTTATAAATGAAAAACATATAAAAGTGGCAATACTGAATTATGTATTTGTAGTTGAATATCAATTGCAGATGGTGCTGCTGCCGTCTCCAAAACAATTAAGTAGCCGGCTACGAGGCGGCAAATGCTGCTAGCGGCATTTGAAGTCGTGTGTTCCTGTAGCCTGCTGTGGTGAATGTGTTTAATGCTTCAATCAAAGCAAATAAGGTCTTTAAGGTAAACAATGGTAAATTTTCATACTGAAAAAAACCAATTAAATATTGAAAGTAAAATCTATATAAGAAAATGTATAGTAAAAGGCATTTAATGCGAAAATTAAAAGCTGAAAAAGAAAAATACATATGTGCATAAATTAAGAAAAGATAATTGTAGAAAAAGTGCTTCTGCAATAATGGAAGTGGTAGAAGTTGAAATTTGTTTGAAGATGATATGGACATTAATTATTTTAGTTGTAATGAAAAAAAGCAATCGTTACGTGATCAATTAGGAAACTGGTATCATAGAAATAAGCCATCGCGTAAATGTTTTGATGAACTATTGGCAATTTTAAAATGAGAAGGCATAGATGTGCCATTAAGTGCTAATTCATTTTGCAAGAAAAGAGATTGTTTAATCGTGTCACAAATATCCCCTGGATTGTATACTCATTTTGGAATTTTCAAACAATTAGAAAGGGTTTCGCATTTGCTTAAAGATTGTGATGAAATTATTAAACATTAACATCGATGGCCTTCCATTGTTCAAAAGTTCAAAATTCCAATTGTGGCCAATTTTGATAAAGGTCGTCAATATTACAAGCTTGTCTGTCTTTCCAGTAGGAGTTTTTTTAGGCCGAAGCAAACCTAACAATATTGACGAATTCCTCCATGAGTTTGTTCTGGAGCTAGACATTTTGATGCGAAATGGACTAAAATTTGGAAAACAAATTATTGCATTGAAAATTAGGGCAATAATTTGTGATACGCACGCAAGAGCTTTCGCGTGTTGTATCGTAAGCTACACCTGCCGCCATGGATGCACAAAATGTAATCAAACTGCAGAAAAGTTGACAGCGATTTTGCATGCATAAAATATTTAGGACACCATAAAAAAAAATTTATGGAGAAAAAAGTCCATTTGAAAAACTTAATTTAGGAATGGTAAGTCAGGTGCCACTCGATCCGATGCATCTCGTCGACCTGGGAGTGATGAAAAAATTTCTTATTCGGATTATTACAAGTAAATGTATTTTTAAAATAACTGAAAGTGTTAAAAATGAAATTTCTGATCATTTGAAGTCTTAAAAAAAATATTTATTATAGGAATTTTCTCGCACTCCCAGAGGATTAGATGAAATATTTCATTGGAAGGCATCTGAGTTCAGGCAGTTTTTACTGAATACGGGAATTGTTGTTCTAAAAGATTGTGTGCATGAAGATTTGTACTACGAATTTTTGCTACTTCACTGTGCTTGCAGATTTCTATCATGCCCTAGAACATACGAAAGAAACTCACAAAACGCCCAAATTCTGCTTGAACTTTTTGTTTAAAATTTTCGGGCAGAATAGAGTGAGTTACAATATACATGGTCTGTTGCATCTAAGTGAATGTGTTCAAAAATTTGGTCCACTAATAAACTTCTCAGGATATCCGTTTGAAAACTATCTCCAAACTATAAAGAAATATGTCAAAAAACCTTCAAAAATTTTGCAACAAATATCTAATATTGCATTGAAAATTGTAAATATGATTATTAAAGAAAAGGAAGTAATGTTCTATCGAAAACGTAATGAAATAGTTAGTCTCACAACGAAACAATACTTCTTTTCCAAAAAGGTTCCTAATAATTTATGTGCCATTCACCCTTTTATTCCTATTTTAATAACAGGTTTTATTGAAACTGGGGTAGGGTTTATTGTTGGAAAAAGATTTAAAGCAATCGAAAGCTATTTTAATGAGCCATGAGCTGCCTAGACGATGAAGAAATATTCGAAGAAAATAAAATTGAATGCAAGCTAGTAGGTTTACCTAGAGGGGAAAAATAGTTTTGCTTCCATTATGCATGGGTGCTACTAAAAATAAAGGAAAGAAAAACTTTTTATATGCCCATAATATTTAACTACATAAATAAATATAAAATAAATAAAATATTTATGTACATACTAGCAAATCATGAAGCGAATTTATTTGACCACTATTGGTAAGTATCTTGTATAAACATAAAAATATGCCTGAATACTTATATAGTATTTTCACAGATAATCGAAAAGAAAATGATGATAAGGAGCCTTGCCAATGTTCCCTTCAAGTTTTGAAGCAATTTGATATGAAATTTTCAGAAATGACATGTAAGATGAAAATAATTATTGTATGTAAATGTATCATCCCAGCAAAAAATTACACATAACCATTAGAACTACTTGTCATATAATGACTTACTTTTCTGATTGCCAAATTTCATTACTCGCTTACAAATCACATTACCTAAAATTTAAAAAAATGTCATACAAGTTGCTAATGAAGAGAATGATTATTTTAGATTTAATAGATTACGTGAATATGTTGTCAAATAAAAAAAGTAAGTACTTCTCAAGAATAGATTATTTTAGTCTCACGCCTTATTAAAATCATTAAGTTGGTAATCCAGTAGGGCAGAACTTCCACCAAAAATGCTTAATTCAACACTCGATTACCTTTTTTAAAATTTTTTACTGGGATGCTTTTCATATAAACATTTAATATGTACATATGTATATCAAGGCAAAATTAAGGAGCTCAAGGAGATAATTCAAACGCAAAATGAAACTATAATGGAAGCTTTGTCTGCCCAAAAAGTAGTGACCGAAAGCCTTGTTCGCCAGGAAAAGACCAATGTCACAATTAAGAATGTGTTTCCAATAAACACCCTCGAGGAGTTAAAAGCACTCAATGACGTCATAATAGATGAAAATAAGCAAATTTATGTGAGTTCTTATTTTTCTCTACTTTTATCATTTTTAAAAATTTCGTGCTTTTTTACAGACTAATGCAATGAGATTATCTCTAAAAGGGAAATAGCCAAGAACGTTAACGACAATTCTATCGTTGCAATTAATTCTCGATATCAATATTGATGGCACTCAAGGCAAAAAGCGCTTGAAGGATTACGAAAAAGTTTTTGAATCATTGATGGATGCTGTTCGGCCTCTGTGATGACCCAGATAAAGAAATACGCCACGCCTTAGCTGTTATTAAGAAACGACATTTTCATAACGTTTGTGTTGAAAAAAAACTAAATAGTTTCAATACTTTAAATAATATTTTCCATTAGTAAAAACTTTTTTTCCAGTACAACTTTTTTATTTTGAGTCATGAAATGTATTTTCATTTAAGCCACCAAGTTGTAAAAAGGTGGCTTATTTTAATATTTTTTTAATATAATAATAATTTCTATGTATAAATATATATACACGTATAAATGTATGTATACTTACATATAAATAGATTAAAATTAAACTGATTAAAAATTAACATAAAAAAATGGATTTAAATTAATTTAAAATAAACCGACATAATATTAATTAGCTACAAATCGGTTGAAAAATAAATAGTTAGTAGTCAATTTAAAAGTCATGCAGAGATGGCCAATTGACTATCGCCTATGACATGCCTATGTTAAAATAGTGTCTTCGACAAGGAAAAAAGTCACTTAATTAACTAGATGTGGTTATTAAGAAACCAGTTTGAAGTTACTTATAAATGGGTATTTTATATAAGTACACAATGCATAATGTATACATACATACATACATACATTTTGTACGTTTGAAAAATGTTTTATATACACATATACATATATTTGATTAAATATATTTTATTAAAGAAATTCACTTCCAATAACATTTGTGTTTGATTTAAACTTTAGGAACTAAGCAAACTTTGCGCTGAAAGTTTAAGGCTTAAACACACATGCGTAGCACAATTTCATACTATTTATATATGTATATGGAAAATATTTTGAAAATTGTATTTTGTATAAAAAAATAAAAATTAACACCAAATAAATAAAAAACAACATTGAAATCAAAATTTAAACAATATTTTCCTATTCTAAATACAAATGTTTGTGTGATGGTGTTTGTGCTAATCGACTACTGTGACGTACATATGTACATGCGCAGAAGCGAAAATTTTTTACAACTTGAATGCGCTATCTTGTATTCTTTGTTTTATGATAAAAATTTTGATAACATTTGTGATTACGTTTGCCAACACTGTTGCCAGAAACTTTTAGTAAAAATCTGTAAAAATTGGCTAAAAAAATCTGAAAAAATAATTTAAAAAACCGGCAAAAAAACCTGCAGCTATAAAAACACCTTAATTTTAAATTGTTTTACATTTTATTTTCGAATTGACACATAAAGAAAACAACATATATCACACCTTTTATGGTTTTCAAATTGGTTTTTTGTTTAAATCGTTTTTCATCACATACCTGCCCAGGCAGAAATTGTGACTTTGCCCAAAAAATATGTACCATCACAACACTGTAAATACAAAATTACGACTCTTCCAAAATTTTTGTAGCAACACAGTACTCTAAACACAAAAATATGACTTAGCGTTTACAAATACCGCGTTCTTAGTAATGCTATACCACAACAACACTCTATATACAAAAATTCGACGTTAATTTCCCAATACCCAGTTTACAATAATTCTATACCGCTACAACACCGTAAATTCAAAACTTTGACTTTAGTTCCCCAAGTACCCCGTTTACAATAATTCTTTACCGCTGCAACACCGTAAATACAAAAATGTTACTTAAGTTGGGAAATTTACATTGTGACGACCTTATAAATATGTATTTAGAGTATTGTGACAACATTGAAAACAAGAGTCGGAGGACCGTCATTCGGCGTTATCATTTTAATGTTATGAGTACATTAAAATCTTGGTAACCGAATGTTGTACTGATGTTAGTTGTACCCGGAGACAATCGTAGCAACGTCATGCTGATTATCTAGAAATTATATGACACCCTTAAGATTAAAAATTTATATCATATATAACATATTTCTGTGTTAGGTATTGTACCAAACAAGAACTTGGTAAAAATTTATATCTCACAACTTTTAATGGGCGAAATTTTGGATAGGAACTTGGCCGTTTTTCACATTTATGTTTTTGTGAGGATCTGATTACTTTTTGAAAAGATTTCTATAATAACACTTTTTAAACTTAAAATTTCTAGTGTATTTTGTTTCTATTCATGATCACTGTCCCAGTTGAAAATGGCAGAGTTACATAAAATAATGGGTAATAGTGTGATGGGTGTTGAATTGTTGACCTTAAAAATGCACTATTGTGTCATTACAACGTGTCGGCAGTGTGTATGTAATTTGGTAAGGGTCGACTGGAAGAAACATGTAAAATACAGCGTAAATTTCACTGGGCATGACCCCGCCTATTTTCTCAATATATTTACATATTAAAGTCTGCTTAGCCGAAGTACATAAATCAAAAGGATATGCCCAATGTGTATGCAAAGTTTCAATAGGGTGGCGGTGCTTTTAATTTTTCGATTTTCCGATTGAGTATATCAATTACTATTTGTGTACAAAATGTCAGCTCTCTATAGTATAATATTACGTAAAATTTTCATGAGCCTGGCCCGCTGACGTTTATATCTGCTAGTGCTTATGGTTCATGCAAAGTTTGGTATTAAAAAATTAATAAGAAATACCTGAGTATTAAATAAAAACTGCTAAGCCGAAGTACCTGAACGAAAAAGCTAAGATTTATGGGTGAAGTCACGGCTACTTTTCAAACTAGGATATAAATAAATAAATAAATTTTTTTTGGGGATAAGTGCAATGTGTATGAAAAGTTTTAATAAAATGTATGTTAATTTTGAACTTGAAGTGCTTGTTTCCGCCCTCTGATAGCAACTTCTGGGTTTTCAGATTTTTCTTAGTGATCTCTTATCTAGATTTATTTGTGTATCAAATTTAAGCTCGCTAGTGCGAATTGGAGTTTTAACGTCGTGGCCCCGCATACCGGGTAAAACTTTTTGGTTTTAAGATTTTCCCATTGGCTTACGCAGCTACACATACTAGTATATAAAATGTCAGCTCTCTAGCGCGAATTATATCTTTAGATTTTATCAGCATTACCTGATTAAACACAAGGCTAACATTTTATGGGAGTGTTCACGCCCAGTTTTTAAGGTGATGCAAGATTTCACTAAATTGGCTTGAATTAAAAGCTGTATATTAAGTATTTAGTTCAAAATAATATTAGCGTGGCCCCGCCCATTCTGAAAATTTTTTTTGGGTTTTAACATGTTTCTAGTTTGTTTCTCACTAAGACCTACTTGTATATCAAATTTTAGCTCCTTAGCACAACTTTTAATTTTTATGGGCGTAGCCCCGCCCCTCTTACTACAATTTTCGTGTTTTTAGATTTTTCTAGTTTGTTTCTCACCTATACCTACTTGTATATCAAATTTCAGCTCCTTAGCGCAACTTTTAACTTTCAATTTTTATGGGCGTAGACCCGCCCACTTTTCCAAAGTCGAAATTTTTTTGGATCAATGCTTATTATTTGTGTCTAGTTTCGTTACAAACGGATAATAATAGCTAGATAAATAGTATATCTAAATATGCTGAGCCGCAGGGCATTAAAATGAGGTTTAAATTGTATGGGCGTAACAACGCCCACTTTTTTAATGAAAAATTTACAGCCTTGCATTACCGCAGTATATATGCCGAATTTCAATAAAATAGCTTCCATGAAGCGCCTTAGATTAGTATTTTTAATTCTGACCTTTATGGACGTAGCCCCGCCCTCCTGGATAAAATTTCCTGATTTCCAGATTTTTTGTTTTATTTCTCCCCTAGACCTAGCTCTGTATCGAATTTCAGCTCAATAGCAAAAAATTTTAATTTTTATGGGCGTAGCCCCGCCCCCCCCCCTGGTAAAATTTTCAGATTTTTCTAGTTCATTGCTCACCTAGGTCTACTTGTATACCAAATTTCAGATCTCTAGCTATAGCGCAAGTGCTTCATAATATTGATGAGTGAGTCAGTGAGTCTTAAAATATGCACTTTTTGCACCTCCATATCTCCGAAACCTTTCATTGTAAAACTTTCAAACTTTGCATATGAGGTAACATGGATTTATTCTAATTATGATTTATGATGAGGGGAGGTAAAAACAGCTCGAATGGCTTCCTGTAAATATACACACTGCATGCATTGGCCAGAACTTGGCCTGGCGCACTACTGTGCGCCTAGACAAGATGTTATATATGGAGCCATATAAAAATGTATGCATACATAATATCTCACATAAGATCGCATTTGCAATCAAAAATGCTTGAATTTTATTAATTCGATCTTTTTCCAACTTTTTTATCACTGGTGAATTGGAAGTCTGTTAGAAAATACATACGCTTATGCAAAGTTTATATGCGTAGAGCCTCAAGGTTTAAAATATAAAAACTCGTGTATCAAAAAAAATCTTTTTTGTGGATTTTATACATATTGTTACGTTTAAATTTTATTAAACGTTTGAGTTCTTTTGATTGCTCAAAAATAAAAATAAATAACAATTTTTATTTGCTACTGTTTTTCCTTTTATTCTTAACGAAGCAAATTACAACTTGTCTTTACTTAACTACTTCTTATCGTTATTATCCACTTTCAACGAAGTCTTAACTTGACTACTTTCTGATTAGTACTGCCCTATTCTCGCACATGCTGCCACTTTTTATAGTACATGAATCGGTTCTCGAATGTTCGCCTAATAGGTGGCGTAATAACATGTCTGTACTTAGTAATGGCATCTATGCATGATGACATCTGTATTGTCATTTACTATTGGTAGCCAGATGTTCAAACAGTCCTCTAGCACAATCGGGAAAATTCATGTTGCTGCTTCTAGGCGTTTGTAGATAATTCGATTGGCCGTTATTTTTGAATTTCAAAGTAACGACTTTTATGTTGGCAATGCGGTGTGCTACTGGTAGTACAGGGTGGTTACCATAAGTGCTCGCATTTGTATTTGTATGTGCGTATGTCTGTAGCTATGTACTTAATTATTGTTGTTGCTATAGTGTTTGCACGTAAATATGTGTGTACGTTTAGTGCTTTAGTTAAATACTTCCAGATAGTTCTTTGCTTTAACCCTGTAGGAATATTTTTACGTAACACTGCCGCCCACTTAAGCCTATTCGTCCCGAATAGGCACATTATCCGGCTCTCTCTTTCTTCGTTTTCTATACGCCTTGTAGTTACGCTGGAGACGACTACCTCTTCCATATTTGTAGGCTTTAGTTCTGGCTCTGTCTCGTTTCTCAAACTGGAACTTGTGTTACCATACGCTGGAGGTGACTAATTCGTTGACATTTGTGGCTCCTAGTACTGAATCTGCTTCCTGTTTCCACTACAGCTTGCCTTGTCTTCCGCTGAAGATGACAAGTTCTTCCACATTTGCAGCCCATGGCACCGAATCTGCCTGGTATTTCCACTACAGCTTGCCTTGCCGTACGCTGTAGATGACAACTCCTTCCACATTTATGGCCTTTGGCTCTGACTCTACTTTGTCCCATGACTAGAGCTTGCCTTACCATTCTACATTTATGGCCCTTGGCTCTGACTCTACTTTGTCCCTCGACTAGAGTTTGCCTTACCACACGCTTGAGGTTCTTTATATAAGTGGTCTTCTTTTTCCTGACTGCTTTTATGCTACGCGCTTTGTATACGGTAGCATTTTCTTTACCCTGAGCAAGCGATACCATTTCACCCATAGCTTGTTTCTCTGTTTCACAGACCACATGTACATCTTCTACGTCACTAGCTTCATTTTCTTTGCTGAAAACTTCTGGCTCACGGCCAACTTGTTGACACTGCCCACTGCTAATTTCATCTTCTGCCTTCAGTCTTTGGTCAACGTTTTCTTCTTTGCCAGAAATGTCATCCAAGCCAGTATTCTTTTCGTCAGATTTACTGACTTGCATTTCTACATCACATGCCCGTCTTTTTATGGCCTCAGAAATTTCTTGAAGTTTCTCATTTGTGGCCTTAACTTCAGCTAAAACTTTCTGGTTGTTGGCTTTAGAAGTTTCTCGAAAATCAGCTTTCATAGCTCTAGAAGACTCCTGAATTTCAGACTTTATTGCTCTAGAAGACTCCTGAAGTCTCTCATCCATTTGGCCTAGAAGTTTATCGTTGTTTGCCTTCATTTCATTGTTTGCTCTAGAAGTTTCTTGAAGCATTGTTTCCATTTTCTCATTGTTTGCCTCCATTTTACTCATCATAACAGCAAACATTGCACCGATGTCTGTACTGGTTGCTGCTGCACGAGTACATACCTCAATTTCTTCTTTTTCATCGAACTCATAGCTTTCTATGTCGATGTTGCGCCGCTGGAACTCTTCCAACAATCTTTTCTGTAGTTCGACCTTGTTTCCAGTTGTTGGCAAGTCCAGACTGTTCAACTCTTTCTTGAATTGCTCCACCTTAAGCTCTCGAAATTTCATTCTTCCTCGTATTACAAATTCATTATTCTCTAATTAATTTATTATTTTTATTTTAGTTTTGCAATCCCACTTCTGACACCAAATGTTACGTTTAAATTTTATTAAACGTGTGAGTTCTTTTGATTGCTCAAAAATAAAAATAAATAACACACAATTTTTATTTGCTACTGTTTTTCCTTTTATTCTTAACGAAGCAAATTACAACTTGTCTTTACTTAACTACTTCTTATCGTTATTATCCACTTTCAACGAGGTCTTAACTTGACTACTTTCTGATTAGTACTGCCCTATTCTCGCACATGCTGCCACTTTTTATAGTACATGAACCGGTTCTCGAATGTTCGCCCGATAGGTGGCGTAATAACATGTCTGTACTTAGTAATGGCATCTATGCATGATGACATCTGTATTGTCATTTACTATTGGTAGCCAGATGTTCAAACAGTCCTTTAGCACAATCAGAAAAATTCATGTTGCTGCTTCTAGGCGTTTGTAGATAATTCGATTGGCCGTTATTTTTGAATTTCAAAGTAACGACTCTTATGTTGGCAATGAGGTGTGCTACTGGTAGTACAGGGTGGTTACCATAAGTGCTCGCATTTTTATTTGTATATGCGTATGTCTGTAGCTATGTACACAATTATTGTTGTTGCTGTAGTGTTTGCACGTAAATATGTGTGTACGTTTAGTGCTTTAAGCTATGTACAGACGGTTGTCAGATCTTACAATATTGCCAGTAAAATGTGCTCAAAATTTCTTGCAACCGTGTGAACTGACAATTTTTGTCAGACGTCGTTGCCAGAAAAAGCATTGTCAGTCCATTGCAAGACTAGCAGCTGACAAAAAATTGTCAGACATCTTACAATCATGTGAACACATTGTAAAATTATTGCCAGATATTTGTCATACATTTTAATATTGTCAGATGTGAGAAGTTTATGCATCTGACAATGACGTCATTGTAAGAGAATTCTTTCTATGGGCAACACTGCACACGCTTGATTTTAAAGAAAAAATTGATAATAAAATATATGCAGAAAAAATCATTGCAATTGCTTCTTTATGGTCCATAATAATTTATACTTTAAATTTTAACATTTAACACAAACACAAACGATAAATATTTAACAATTTCTAACAAATGATTTTAAGTCTGGCATCGCATAACAACAGATCTAACAATTTGTGCATATGACAACCGTGTGAACTGACCATTTTTCTACTGACGATTTTGTCAGATGATTTTATTGTCATACAACCGTCTGGCAATAAATTGTAAGATTTTCTGACAACCGTGTGAACTGACAAGGAATATTGTGCTGGCAATTTTCGATTGCCAGTACATTGTCAGCACATTGCCAGATCTGACAATATTGTAAGATCTGACAATCGTCTGTACATAGCTTTAGTTAAATACTTCCAGATAGTTCTTTGCTTTAACCCTGTAGAAATATTTTTACGTAACAATATTGTGGGGCTATTTAATAAATCAAATAATCAAAAAGATAACGCAGCAATTAAACAAAATTCATATAACTGCCAAAAATAATATTACAAACTAGTGTTAGTATAAAAAGGGTTTATTTTTTCTTCTATAATTGCATTAGTTTTTAATCTGATTTTTTAAATTATATGGTGTGTACGATTGTGTGTTTTATGTTTTTTTAATAATCGATTCACATTTTCTCTTAAAATGTCGAATGAAATGTCTTTTAGTTCGTTTTGAATTATTTTGTTCGAACAAATGTTTCATTAAACACAACCTTTCTCCACAAAATCTTACAAAAAAATAATTTTAATAATTTCATTTATTGCACAGCAGTGCGCTTTTTGAATCAATATGAACTTTGCATTCTATGTAGGGAATACACATTCATGTATGAAAATGTATGAATATATATTATCATATATGTCCATATACCCTCATTTTTCGGATCCGAACCACATATGGGATATCATATATGCTCCATACATATTTTTTTAGCTGGGTAGTTATTTTCGCTTGGAAACGATCACTTTTGTTGTGTTTTGTTTAATTTTTGTCAATTTCAATTTTTTTTATATCATATGAAAAAAACAAGCACGTGACCAAAACCGTTAGACACCTACACAACTAATAATCAAATTTGCTTAAGAATATATTCATTTCTCATAAACCAATTCCTTTTTTTTTATTTTTCATCTAAAAGTATGTTTCTTTCCATAGCATTTCATTTCAGGGTTGTGTGCAGTTCATTACAAGAATGTATAATATATTAAAATAGTTTAAAGATTTATATTATTTAAAAATGCAAATGACAAATCAAAATATGTATTACTAATATGTATGGTATATACATATGTACTCAGTTATGTATGCATGTGTAAAAGTTAAAATTTTAATTTAAAAATGAAACCTATTAAACATGTGCGACCCATACAAAAAATTCCATGATTTCACTATATTGGCAACATTGCTATTGCGAATTAATAACAAAAGATGAGATGAGAGAAAGCAGCATGAACAAAAGTCGTTTCAATGAACAATATCTTTGTGTTAACAGTATGAAACGAAACGTTTTCACTCACAGTATGATAAAAGCAACAGTTTGTTGGGTATTAACATATTTATTCGAAGTTGGGCTTTAGTAAAC
This sequence comes from Tachina grossa, assembly GCA_949987645.1. Lineage (NCBI taxonomy): Eukaryota > Metazoa > Arthropoda > Insecta > Diptera > Tachinidae > Tachina > Tachina grossa. The sequence goes on along the minus strand of OX465278.1, from coordinate 80,702,392 downwards.
AAACATTTCAGTAGTTTCATGGATGGAATTGTTCATGCAACTCTATATTATTTATTATTATCTTCCCCCTTCATCTTTAATGTTTTGCCTGTGACGAAATATCTAAGGCAACAACATAAAGCAAACGCAACAACAAAAATAAAAACCTTTTCTGCGAACACTTTGCTTGTTTTGCTCACTTACTGACCCTCAGTAGCTGGGCAACGAACGATTCTGTTCGTATCATGCTGTCAGTAAGATACCGATTCGTGTGTTACGCTCAACCCGTAACCCGGGAGCGAGAGCACGATTTAAACGAAAAAGAGGGTTGCTGTTCAGACACTGAGTGATTCCGTCTCATTTTTGTTGGTCTTTTGAGTGAGAAGACCACACAGAGAAATTTGGTTGAGCATATTTTGCGAGCTCTGTTTTTAACAAAGAAATCAGTGTTCACTAAAATGGCTATAACTCATGAACCAATACACATACAGAGACAGTTTATATATAAACACCTTGGTATTGACGTCACCATATAAACTTAGCAGAAACAAAATCGGTTCACTCGGTTATTTGTAGATATATACATAGATGGTAAATTAGTCATAAAAGATATCGCAAACGAAAAACCTAGCAGCTGTAACTTCAAATTAAATAAACAATTCATCAACATTTAATTTCGACTGCAAATATTAGCAAGTTTGTAAGAGCATAAAGAAGGAACTTCATTTTAAAATTAGAATTAAATTCCTTAGATCGAATAGCAAATAAGTAAAACTATGCTGCTAAGGTTAAAGTAGGAACTGCATATAACGCAAGATAAAATATAATAAAAATAAAGTACTCGTAAATGCAATTGAAGAGCTAATAATAATATAAATGTTAGATACACGAAAATTCATAATTACTATAAGCTAGAAGCCTCTCGGATTGATTCAGCCAATCCTATCGATTCGTCCACTTCCGTACGTTCATCTAAACAGCTGGCACACTGCATTGTATCCCATACCGCCCTTTTACCATCTAGTTTTATAATCTTTGCTTTCTGTATATCCATATTAAGAATATAATATTTTTTATTTATTATTTAGTGTTTTTTATGGGAATTGTTGCAATTTGAGTTTAAAATTTTTTAAACGCACTAATAATCCCAAATTAATATTTTACTTATTAAGAAAAATATTTTTTGGAAGAGATATATATATTCTCGGCCATGTCACAGAGTTCAATTCCGTTTCCGAACGTTCGGAAACCGAATTCAATTCATCCCATTTTTGTAGCAGATGGTATCTAAAAAAAGAAAACTTAAATACGGAAATTTTTCAGGTGCGTCCAGACTGTTGGATGCGCTAGGGAACCTTTACCCAAAGCTTCTCAGAACAACTAGAGTTATTATATTATAAACTTTCATTTAAACAAATGAGAAGCTCAATAACAAATAACAAAGTTGAAACAAGAACTCAATAATCGACATGTTTTTTATTTTCTTACTTTACCATTGCTACATTGGCTGACTTTTTACAGCTTCAAATTGTAGTCGTAAGAGTATGTAAAAGAAAATAAATGTAAATAACAACAGCTATTTAAGTATAGAGTGTTGCCACACAAGTATTTTTTTGACCGGCTGCAGTCAAGTTAATATTTAGTGTTTTTTTATGGGAATTGTTACAATTTAAGTTTAAAATTTTTTAAACGCACTAATAATCCCAAATTAATATTTTACTTTCCAAGCACAAATTGTGACTTTGCCCAAAAAATATGTACCATCACAACACTGTAAATACAAAACTACGACTCTTCCAAAATTTTTGTACCAACACAGTACTCTAAACACAAAAATATGACTTAACGTTTACAACTACCGCGTTCTTAGTAATGCTATATCACAATAACACTCTATATACAAAAATTCGACGTTAGTTTCCCAATACCCAGTTTACAATAATTCTATACCGCTACAACACCGTAAATACAAAAATTTGACTTTAGTTCCCCAAGTACCCCGTTTACAATAATTATTTACCGCTGCAACACCGTAAATACAAAAATTTTACTTAAGTTGGGAAATTTACATTGTGACGGCCTTATAAGTATGTATTTAGAGTATTGTCACAGAGGATATACAGAGATGACACGAGACGGAAGATAATTAGTGTTTTCGGAGGTCTCGCTCACTCAGTCACTGCGTATTCTTTAAGCTTCTTTCGTGGTGGCATTTTTTCTTTCTGCTTTGTGTTTTTCATTCGCTTGTGATTTTGGTAAGTACAACGTGAAAGCTTATTAGTTTTAAAGAAATATGCTTTAGATTTTATTTATTTGCAGATTTTTGTAAGAAAAACATAATCTTGGTTGAAATTAAAGGTGAGTAGTTTCTGCAATTGATAATTTATGTCTGTATATTGTCATAAAGCTAGTTTTTTCTCTATATTTTCAGAAGCACATTTTTGGCAAAACAGAAAAATACCTATGTGAGTAAAAAAAACTATAATTTTATCTAATATACACGTATATTAATTTAAATCTTTTTGTTTTTTAGGAGCAACAAATGCATGAAAGGCTGCCCGCCTGGCAGATCTTCCGGATCCCTTGGAACAGTTATTTAATTGTGGGAAAATAATCAGTTAAGGCAGGATTCTTGCCGGAGGCAACATATGGATCCATTAAAGAAAAAAATGTCGAGGATAATGATTTGTTGAGACGCGTAACTCGCCCATTTGTATCGAATCTGATCACGATGACGTTAATTCGACAGGCAGAAATCCTTCTGCCTTATCCGCTTTACTGTCTAATAAGTCAAGGGTATGCGCGGCAACATGAGCTGCCGTTTCAAAACTTAACCCAATTTTTCTCAGAAACACCAAGAGAGTCACTAATTATGGACGTCGCTTTTGTGAACTCACTTGTACGACGCAGCCTGGGAACTTGACAAATTGGCACAAGTGGAAATGCAACGCAAAATCTAACAAAAACATTTGGAAGCCCAACACCAGAGGCAGCAACAAATCAAATCGCTTGAAAGTGCACTTATACAGGCTTTCACCAACAAAATTGGAGATGCACCTACTACATCGGCAAAAACAACAAAAAAAATTGTAAGTATATTACAACTAGACTTACATACTTATAAATTTTTAAAGTAAAATAATATCTAATTTTAACTTTGACTTTATTTCAGCGGGCACAGCAACTGTAACCAGCATCAAACAGTACACGGCCAACAATGATGCAGAAGACCTGTTGCAGGCTACTTTGATCGAAAATCTTGAACTTAAAACACTAAAATTTAATTGTGTATTTATTTTTATAAGTTTTTATTTGTGTTTAATGCAATATTTAACTATTTTTTGTGCATTTATATAACTGCAATTGTACACCCTTTACTAGTTTTAAATTTTTTAAACATACATTTTGACAGTAATAAATTGTATTAAGTAATAATATAAATTGAATTCAACACACTTTCTTTACATGCTTATAATTAAAATTTCAAGACAAAATAGAAAAATAAAATGCATAAATTTATTTGCAAAATGAAATATGTTGTTTCTAATTAGTTACATAAAGAAAAATCCAAACGTCTGTACACAAATAACCACCCTTATCGGGAATAAAAGGCGAACATTTTGTTCACCTGAAATATTTCCCATGAACAAGTGGTGGACAAAATGTAAAATAGTATACCGACACAACGCAAACATTGGCGATCACAAAGGGAACACATTCCAAGCGAACTTTCATTCCCGATAAGGGTGAATAATAGCTCCATCTTTCCATAAATCAATTTCATTATTTTTCCGAAATTGAAAAGTTAGATCAAGTAATGCATAACCACAATGGACATAGCATAACATCCGGATGTTTAGAACACCATGTTTCAAACGCACTGAATGATGAAAAGAAACCAAATCATTATTTTCTTTAAATAAATAAAATACTGGTTCATTACCTTCGCAATAGATATCGTATTATCATCATCAATTGCATGTCTGGCAGCCAGCAACCCCAAATCCAAATAAGACACATGACGTACGCCGGAGCAAATATTAGTCCTTCAATGATTGAACATATCTATTTGCTCCTCATTTTCACTTTTATTTCTTTTAAATTTCATGTTTTTTATATATTGGCCACATTTTGCTTTTAAGAAGGGACTTAATTGTGCCATTTTAATTTTTTATATACACACACACACCATGTACTATTCAAACACAAATCTAATACGTATGTACACATTTTAATGCAAATAATCTTTTCCACATTATATTTTTCCAATTAGAAACAAATAATACTTTTAATTTAAATTACTTTAATTTAATATTGTAAAATTAAATTTCTTTATTATATTTTCTGTTTGTCTTGTTTGCAATTTTCATAACAAACACACACTATTTGTCCCTTTCTCGCAGTTCCTGTACCACAAATGATTTTAGCTTTTTCCTTACGTCAGTTGTTACAACTCTGGTCTACTTTGTGGTATTGTGACAACATTGAAAACAAGAGTCGGACGACGGTCATTCGGCGTTATCATTTTAATGTTATGAGTACATTAAAATCTTGGTAAACGAATGTTGTACTGATGTTAGTTGTAACCGGAGACAATCGTAGCAACGTCATGCTGATTGTCTTTTTCTGCCTGAGTGGTTTTGTGTCTAAATCGGTTTTCACCACATACCTGAATATATACATATATTCTTACAACTCAAAAAATCCCAGATATTCAGAATTGGCAACAAAAAAAATGACGGAAGCATGTACATAGTAGAGAAACACGCATAATGGTACAGTATGTTGCCCAAGGAGACTGTGTTGCAAAAGAAATTTTTGCGTTCGTTAGAGATTTGTTCAGCCAATTGATTTATGAAAAAAGAAAACCATTTCGATAATTTTGAGTTGTGACTGCGCATGATTTAGCATGGGATATGTATATGAGTATATTTCTTTCCACAGATTTGTAAAGGTACGGTTACGGTCACACGTATCAAACATTTGCCCAAACATTTGCGTAACCAATAAATGCCAATGAAAAATCTTTCAATTCAGACAAAAGTTTGTCAAGTTAAAGTGTAGCCAATAATGTTGGATTCTATGACATTGTCTATTAATTGTGCTCGAAACTGTTTAATTTGATAAACAAGTGTCTGGATCAAAACTTTTTTCATTATTGTTTGTTGGTTACGCTTTTTTTTGGCAAATGTTTGACAAGTGTCGCCGTACCTTAAGTTTCGTTTTAGCATATTTTATGTCGGTAGTATCGTTACGCCAAAGTCAAACGTCAACATCTACTTCTTTATTAGTGTTTCTTATGTGCATGATTCTGACACGGAGTAAAGAAGAACAAGAAATATGTAATGTTACACAAATCATTGCAATGAAATATCAGCAAAATGCAGAGAAATCTGGCAACAGTGTTTGCAAAATATGCGACGTATGCGGTTAAATATGTACCTTTAGAGAAGTAATTATACGAACATATCGAGCATTTGCTGCAAGAGTCATAACTCGAAAAAGCTATTTTTTATTACACAACGAAATTAATTATCATATCTTGCATACTCTCCTTTTGTGAGGATAATGATGTTATTTTATTATTAGGCTAGGTTAGTTTGAAAGAGGGGCAATCAATATTAGTCCAATCCGTTTTGGATTAAGGCAGAATTACCCGACTGTAGATGTAGAACTGTAAATGTAAATGTGTCAGCTGATCGAATCTGTTGCATGAAAAGCTATGCAAACGCTTACCTGACTGAAATGGCACGCAAATATAACGTCTGAACCTGCAGAAAATAGAATTTCATGACGACGTTAGGTGACATTTGTAGACAGTGATGGGATGTATGTGTATTGAATGAGAGTGTGGCACAATAGCCCTGATTTGGTACTTTTGTTTCTTATAATAATTTAAGCTTTTGAGTGGTTAACTTGTATACTTACATGGCATATTTAATAAATTTAGTTTTCTAAAAAAGTTTTTTTTTATAAAATCTAAATAGAGTTTGCCAATCGTAGTGTTTATTTTTTGTTAATATACATACATACACATATATATATATGTACATATGTATGAATATGTTAAATATACGTACATAAGTATGTGCGTACAAACATACATTCAAGCGTACAAAAAACTATTTTTATTTAAAAATAATACCAATAACAATAAAAATAGGTACGTATAATCATAACAATTATGAAAATATAAATATTTTTTATAATTATAATACGTTGTAGTGTAAATATGTATATGCGGGTATGAAGCTTAAATTGTAATTTCACTAAATGTCAAAGTCATTACAATGTTTGTAAGTATAAAATAATGATTTTATACCATTTAAATAATTTTAGTACTTTTTCCATGCAATCAAAAATAATGTGAAGATGTTGAACTCTCATCAATCTTTCGAACAGCTGTTTTCCATTTTATATGATTTTTTTATACTGATAAACACAGCAGCAAACAAAAAGTCCTGTATATGTACATATGTATTTTTGTTAAAAAATATACATTTTTAAATAAAACTAAATTATTATGAGTACGTACGAACATTAATAAGAAAGGATAAAACGAGAAAGTAAAGATTTGATTGAGGTGCTACTCCATACATACACATTCTTGGAAATTAAAGAGCTAAATACTTCGTCTTTCCGATGAAGTTGCTCAAAATCTGTTCTGGTAATGTACAATGACAAATATTACGGTTGAGCATTACAGCTGCTATTAAAATTACTATAATTGAGTTCATTTAAATAAAATATTAATAATAATTTTCAAAATCTCTAGGCGCATTTTTGTTCTAAAAGGTGTTATTTCAAAAACTCAATTAGTTTTTTTCCAACAGGCTAAATCTTGCCATCAAAAGAAAGTAACTTAAAATAGTTTCAGCGAAATTATTAAAAAAATCTTTTAAAAAATCTATTTTATATATCTATTTTATATATTATTTACTTATAAGTTCTAATGCATACATACATACTCGTATGCATGTCCGCATACATATGTATGTACATTTCAATGAAAATGAATTTCATGAATTTAAATATTATACATGGTATATGAACTTTCGCGTTTGACTTCAAATAACTCTCAATTTAAAATCAAAAATGCGTGTTTGCTAGGTACAATGCAATTAGTATGTACATATGTATGTGTGCACAAAGAAGTTTTTTTTTATCGAAAACACGACACGTTTTTAAGCATTCTATAAGCGCTCAAACGTTTACATTTACATTACATTTACATTTACCTTACATCTGCGATTTCTACAGTCGGGTAACGGAGCCTTTACACTTATGGTTTTATAGCATATTGTGCGCTCTTATAAAGGGATATTGGGGAAAGTGCTCAATAACCTACCATTTACTAGAGTTGTGCAGAAGGTGCTTATTTGCTTAGCCTTCATGATGTACAGTATTGAATTGTTCTCTCTTTTTGGCGCTCTTGATTTTATGAGAACACTAAAAATGGTATTCAATTTTATCAAAAGCATGCAGCAGCATTTGTTAATCTGCCAAGCGAGGGCATCAGTTATTGTTGTGTCGAAGCATATTTCACTAGTGCACACCGAATGACAATTGTAAAATGAGCATACAAGTGTAAAAATATGTGTATGTGTAAAAGACAAGACAAACAACGTAGATTATTTGAGCTTGTTAAGGTAGAATTAGTAAAATCGTATCGTGATGTTCCGTGTCAGCTGACAAAAACTGTACCATATACAATGCATGTTACTAGTTATAAAATATGTGGTGGTAGCACTGCTGACGTAGGAATCTGCAGAAAACAGATTTTTCTGTAGCGAATGTCAAAATCGCCGCATTTTATGCCAGATAAAAAAAATGTGCTGTGCAAACTGTTACATTTTCTATAACTTGTGCACAAAGTTGAACGATACGGCAAGCTGTAAGTAGAATGATATGATTTTACTAATTCGACCTTTAAGGCTCAGTTAGCCGACTGTAATGTAAAGTAACTGTAAAGTAGGAAACAGCTGATCGATATTTTTATATGAAAAGTAGATTACTTTACATTACATCTCTATAACCATTTTCATTACTTTCCACATAACAATATCGATCAGCTGTTTTTTACTTTCGCAGTTACTTTACATTACAGTCGGCTAACTGAGCAGAGCCCTGCGCCGATCGGCTGAGAGCCGGCCGATTTTTTTTCGGCTAATTAGCGGCTGGAAACTAGCCGCCGATTGATATTTTTTAATATTTATTTATATTTTTTCGGCTGAAAAGCTGTTTTCTGTTTATCTTGGATATAATTATAGATTTTAATTTATTCAATTTGTAAATTTTTCACTAAGTATATATCGTTGACTTAATATAGAAAAACCCTAGCTCATATTATTGAATGAAATTGAAAGAAAATTTTTAAAACATAAGGTCTGTTCATTTAGCTTCCCAGCAGAAACTAGCAACGAGAGAGTAAAGCAGAAACTTACAATATTACTCTTACAAATATGAAAAAGTAAATGAACGCTTTAGTCCCTGTCCAGACTTGCAATTTTCGTTGTAGCAATTCTTGAGTTTATAAGTGAGATAGGTGAGAAGATTGAGGAGGGGTACACAATTTCATGTGGTCGGCAATTCTCTTTTGTTTTGAAATTCGCACTTTTTATTTTAAATATATTTGAAGTTTTATTTTATTTTCTTTCTTCATTTGTATGAAAAATACAAAATATAACAAATAGTACACAGAATTGTTAATTTTTTAGGAAAATTTGTGGTGTAATAGCATTTTTTAATACTTAATTGCAAAACTAGAATTTATTAATGTAAACACTTATGCAATTTCAAAGCAGATTTTTAAAAAATTGCAAGTCTGGAAGAGGACTTACTTGTAAAAACTTGCAACAAAATGTTCTTCATATCAGAACCATGAATGGAAATCATGATACAATTGTACTTTTTCGGATGTATTTTGTGTGATAATATTTTAAATTGCAATTTTTTTTTAGAAATTGACATTTTATATGAAAATCTTTACACTTTTTCTTGTATTCTTACTGTTTTTGCGCATTTTTCATAATTTTTTAATTTTATTTATTTACAAATACAAAAATGCCACTCCATCTCTGAACATGTATTAGAAGCAAACAAACTTATTTGCATTAATATTAAATTAATAAAAGAAAAAGAATAAATTAAGGAAACATGCATTCTTTTTACATACGCATACATGTTTTTTTTAACAAAGAAATGCACATTTTTCAGTTTTCCTTTTTCAGATATTTTTGAAATGATTAATTTGACAACAAAACATACAACAGGTGGTTAGATAAATATTTTACTAGTAGAAATTTGTATTTGGAATTTTTTGTATCTCCATGTAAACTTTTTAAGTTAATGAACACTTTCCAGTAACAATTGTTACAAATTCGTAAAAATTTTTAGTAAATTACCAAACCTATATTTAGTTCACTCATTTTAGTATTTGAAGCTATGAAATTTTCACTTCTTTCCTATTTATTATCTTATTCCTATTATATTGTTTCCTATTATATTTGAATTTCTCTACCTTCATATAATTGTATCATGGTTATACCCAGGGCTGCCAGAAGATTTTTATGAAAAATCTGCAATTTTTCGAAAAATTATCGGCATTTTCAGCACATTATTTTCGGAAATCGGCAAGAAAATGGGAATAAATAAAACTGAAGATCTTTAAGTTTTTCGTTAATTTTTATTAATGAGAAAAAGAGCAATTATCTGTAATTTCATGTATTTGATAACATAATAATACATAGGCGGTATTCTGTGTTTGATGCAAATTGTTTTGCGTCATAGTAAATTCAAAATATCGTAGTTTTTCTTTAAAATCCAACAACAAAATACACACACAATCCAAAGAAATGCTTCGATATTTTGCATTTGCACTTGCGCAACAACTTTTTGCATCAAACATCGAATAACGCCATAACTATTAGAAGCATAAACTATATATTTTTATAAATATAAACACAAAACGTTTGTATATGTAGATTTTAATATCATTTAACCGGATTTTACAAGCTAAAGTACATATTTCATATACAGGTATGAATACATTTCAGAATTTAAATTTCTTTCTAAACCATATTTAAAATGAGTGCCGAAACAATCGGATTTATTAAGTGTCAAATAATTTTTAGAATACAGAATTCCTTCTAAGGAACAAAGAAATTTAGTTTTATTTAAATTGGTGGCACTGAAAATGCGTTCGACATTTGCGGATGTAAGATGTTTCACAAATTCCGTTAAAACTGAAAAAAGTTTTGTTGAATCTAATCTCGTCGCTTTATTTCAGAAATGTTTTATCAAAGATTATATACACTAGTTTATGTTAGTTTCAAAATTTAACCATTTCCGTATTTGGGTGAACATTTCTACATAAAAACTTACACAATTATTAGTTACATTGTTAATTTCAGATTTGCTTGGCTTAGATTTTAATCTTAAATCTGTGACATAAAACGCCAAATATATTTTATCAAATTCCAAAAAGTTAATTTTGTCTATGAAATCTATCAAACTTATTTCACTATTTATAATAATATCTTTTTTTTTTATAAAGTTATAGAATATTGTTTTAAACACTCTTTCGATCTATTCATATAAATCATGTATTTTATGTGTTTGAACACGGAGTTACCGTGTTTTCAGTTGTATTGATTTAAATCGGCATTTTTTGACCTAAAATCGGCAAATCGGCATTTGTTGGTTTTTTAATGGAAAAATCGGCACTTTTGGCAGCCCTGGTTATACCTGAAGTTGTTTCAGCCGGCTGACAGCCGATTTTCAGCCGCCGCCGATGATTTTTTATGAGCCAGCCGCCGCCGACAAAATCGCTCGGCGGATGTCTCTGCAACTGAGCCTTTAGTTCGCATACGATACTGTTCTAAACAGTGTGACCAAATCCTAAAAATGTTTGCAGCAAAATTGACTTTCTAAACAAGGTAAAACATGCTACAAAATAATTATAGTGCTAAAACCTAATGCTGCAATTTAATACATACTTCTTTTTAATCACATTTTTTATTTTGTGTTTATTTTTGCTATTTATTCTTTTATTGCATTACAAATTTGTATTTCCTTTGAATGAAACAACATTTTTTTAAAGTCTTGAAACCCTGCCATGAGGTTAGCATACATAAGTGTCAAAATTGAATGCTTAACGAGTTTTGCTATACAATTTCACATTGAGATCCACGCTAGGATGTAATTGTTAGCTAAACATACATTATGGGCAAATTGTTTATGTAAAATTGTATGATGGAACTCGTTAAAACCTAGTTAAATTGCATCACTTGTGCTAACTTTCAGTTTTTCATTGTGCATAATGCATTATGCGCTAATAGTTAAAAATCATTAAAAGCAAAACAAAAATATTAATTCGCTTTCGGTTTTTCGAAAACAAGCCTTTTTGAACATGTATTTCGTTGATAAGCAACATTTAAAAATTAGTTTTTATAAAATAACACTAGTTTACACCGAAAATTTACATTTGATGAGTGGTGATTCTCTTTATGTACTTTCTTTCGCTGAATTCGAAAATCAAGGTTAAATTTTGTTTTATGAAACGGTCTTTGGGATATTGTAATTTTTCATGAACAGAAAATAAACGTTTTTTTTAACGATTTGTACTTTTGTGTCGGCAGAGAGAGAATCACTATAAAATATGATTTTTTTTGATAATGTGTCCTATTTCATCAATATATTTTGAACCGCTTTACCAATTAAAGATCCGATTATACAAATTTATGCATCATCTCAATACCTTGCCTTGAAGAAGGCATTTCTCGAGCTAGAAATGTTCAAGAACGACCCAATCGGACATTTCTAGCTCGAGATATGATTGGTCAAGTGAAAAAGTCGAAAAATTACAATATCTCAAAAACGGTTCCATAAAAAAATTTAACCTTGATTTTCGAATTCAGAGGAAGAAAATACATAAGGAAATCTACATCTTATCAAATTTACATGAAAAAAATTTAATTTTGTAAACTAGTGAAATCTAAAGCCTTTTTCTATTTAATATTTACCTAAAAAGTGATTGGGGTTACTTCGAAAGTATGAATACTTTTTGGATGCGGTATTAATGTATGTCTTGTACACATGCAAAGTTGCAAAATATTGTGACCATGAGCACCAACTTTGAAACCGATTAGTTGGTTGCAGCAACCTGTCGACAACGTTTTGAAAGGGTATGTGTGCATTATGTGCACTTCGTTCAAAGAAAAAGAAATTGACGTTTTGGAAGCCGGCCATATTTCCGTATAAAGCCTGATACTCTGTTCACAATTTCGTGCGAAATGCTGTCAAACTACATATAAAAGTATTTGGTATGAAATATTTGCGAAATAAATTCGAAAAAGTAGTACTATGCTCTTGTTGTGAAAAACACGTAAAATCATGTCTTTCCATGCAAAATTAGTCTGGCATCATTTTAGTTTAGCTGCGAAACAACATGAGCAGTGCTTTTTTCACACGGAATTTTAACAATGTTGCATACTTTCAAGCAATAAAAGCGAGAAATTTAAAAAAAAAAACCGCGAGTTGGGCTACGTTTAGTAACTGTAACATTTTTCACGCGAAATAATCAATGTTGTTGAAAATTTTTCACAACCTTGAACAGAGTACCGGGCTTTACCAAAAACATATAGAAAACTTGAGGCAATTTTTTGTCACTCACATTAAAATGATTCAAGGTTACAATAAAGTAAATTGTTTTCATTTGTTATTTTTAATAACGTTCATATTTATTCATTTTCGAAACACAAGCTGTTCTTATGTTCTCACAAATATCTCAAAGCTATTGAATGTATTGAAGCTAATGTGGTTGTTATTTTAAAAATATCGTTAAATCAAATAGCAACTGTTCGTGTATATTTCTACACACATTTTTTATTTTTTTTAATGCATGTTTTTTTTATTTATTGTATCTTCAAATATGAACTAACAATAAGTATTAAAATCTTAAATCTATAAAAAAAAAAATTATTAGGCCCGACCAATGTCGGACATAAGCTTAGTGATAGTTATTAATAATACATAAGTAGTGATAAGCAACAAAAAGAAAAAAGTGTTTTCAAGCAGCTTCATCATCTAGAGTGTTGAATATTAGAGCCCGTGTATCTCTCTGTTTTAAGCGGATGTGTCCAGTAAAGTTCAAAATATTACGAGCAAGCGGATTAGGATGTGACTCGAATTTTGTTAGATATTTGCCTGCGTATTTTACAATTTCTTCAGTCACTAGTGGCATATTCAAATCGCGATGTATATTTGAATTTTTGATGTACCATGGAGCCGATGTTATCATGCGTAAAATTTTATTTTGCCTTCGTTGAATTTTCTCTACATTTTAAGCTGAAGCAGTGCCCCATAGTTGAATTCCGTAACACCATATTGGCTTTAAAAGCGACTTGTATATTAAAAGTTTGCAGTCTAGGCTAAGTGTTGAATTTCTACCAATCAGCCAATGTACCTGAGTTAATTTAAGTTTCATTTGAGTTAACTTAGAGTCAATGTGGTGTTTCCATGTACGTCGTCGATCAAGGTGTATACCAAGATATTTCACATGTGAATGTTGAGGAACAACTTGATTGTTAATCCGAATGGGGGAGCAAGTATCTCTTCTTAGGGTGAACGTTATATGGACACACTTTTGATCATTGACTTTAATTCTCCATAAGTTTAACCAAAGCTCCATCTGGCTAATGTGTTCCTGGAGTTTGCGGGATGCCTCATCAGGGTTTTCGTGTATACTAAGGCATGCTGTTTCGTCGGCAAATGTGAAAGTATGGATACTACTACTCACAGGCATATCACAAGTATAAATCAAATATAAAACTGGTCCCAATATGCTCCCCTGTGGCACACCGGATGAAATAGTTTCAGGCCTGCTCGTAAAGTCTCCTTCCACAACAGTGAACTTACGGGAAATAATGTAACTTTCCAAAAGATTTAAAATGTTTATTAGTAAGTCTTCAATTTTAAAATTAAGCCTTCATGCCACACTTTATCAAATGCCTGGGAAACGTCAATAAAGAGCGCAGAACAATACTTTTTTTTCCTCAAAAGTTCTTCTTATAAATTGAACCAGTCTGTGAGTTTGTTCAATGGTGCTATGCTGACTTCTAAAACCAAATTGATGGTCTGGTATGCACCCACTACTAATTAGAATTGGGGACAATTTTGTTTTGAGAAGTTTTTCGAAAAGCTTTGACATAGTTGGTAGTAGACTTATTGGCCTATATGACTCAGCCTTGGTTAGATCTTTGCCCGGCTTTGGAATCATTTTAACCTTGGCAAGCTTCCAGCTGTGTGGATAATACTCCAGTCGTAAAATGGCATTAAATATGAATAATAGGATTCTCATTGCAATACGAGGCAAGTTCATAAGCATCTGGTTACTAATTCCATCAGTTGAGTTCGGCAATTAATTTTTGTAAATCACGCGTCTTAAACTTTATGTGTTGAGGGGGTAGAGCGACTACATTCGGCAAATCAGCAACACCAGTACATATGTTTGGCGTAAAAACGGATTTTAAGTGCTCAGACATATTAAATTAAAATTATATTCTTTGTATATTGTTACAATATTAATATGAATAAATTCTGTGAAGTGCGACTTTGAACCCGCCCACGAAGGGTTCCGTACAGACCCTAGATATGTAATTCAGTACGAACTTTAGCCTATATAATAAATAGTTTTGTTTTTTTTTAGTTTTTGGGTTTTTTGGTTTTAAGCGTTTTTAGTTTTGGCGCTTTTTTAGCGCTAAGAGATAATAAAATATATTTTGCAACTAATTTTAAGAAAAATCTTACTGTTTTGAAAGATAACAGTAAGATTAATAACAGTAAGAGTAATATAACATCGTGCTAACCTAAATAGAAAAATGAAAATATGGAAAAGCAGGGGAAATAAATAGTGATACTTACATATGTATTTACCAAAGGTAAATCAATAATTGTACACAACAATCATTTCTGACATTCCGTTTCAATAGAATTTACGTTAAATAGCTGATGTTAATAACAATCTCTACCCAAGTAGACAGACTAGGGTGCTGATGAAGTGCGTTGCTGCACAGAAAAATATCGGTATTTCCCCCAGCTTAAAAGTCCAATTTAATTTTTCTTCTCTTCTTTAGAAACTCATATTAATTAATAAAAAAATATTTCATTCAATAAAAAGAATTGAAATTACTGAACTTAAGCCTGACTAAAAATTATTTCTGATTAAAAATTCACTATAGTTCAATTAAAATCTAAAAATGACTCATTTAATTCATCATGGGCACGTGACAAAAATATGGTTACTTGGCAATCACTGTTCACTTGGCAATCACTAATGTTCGAAAACCAAATAAACGGGAGAATGCAACAACAAAGTAACATAATATCCACTACTATAATACTTATATGTATGTACCGACGGTACATCGAATAAGTAAAAATAATTAATGTGGTGATCGTAAAAGATAAGCAAGAATAGTTAAACATACGTGAGTAGAGTAATATAACTTCGTGCTAACCAAAATAGAAAAATGAAAATATTGAAAAACAGGGGAAATAAATAGTGATACTTACATACATATGTATTTACCAAAGGTAAATCAATAATTGTACACAACAATCATTTCTCACATTCCGTTTCATTAGAATTTACGTTAAATAGCTGATGTTAATAACAATCTCTACCCAAGTAGATAGACTAGGGTGCTGATGAAGTGCGTTGCTGCACAGAAAAATATCGGTATTTCCCCCAGCTTAAAAGTCCAATTTAATTTTTCTTCTCTTCTTTAGAAACTCATATTAATTAATAAAAAAATATTTCATTCAATAAAAAGAATTGAAATTACTGAACTTAAGCCTGACTAAAAATTATTTCTGATTAAAAATTCACTATAGTTCAATTAAAATCTAAAAATGACTCATTTAATTCATCATGGGCACGTGACAAAAATATGTTTACTTGGCAATCACTGTTCACTTGGCAATCACTAATGTTCGAAAACCAAATAAACGGGAGAATGCAACAACAAAGTAACATAATATCCACTACTATAATACTTATATGTATGTACCGACGGTACATCGAATAAGTAAAAATAATTAATGTGATGATCGTAAAAGATAAGCAAGAATAGTTAAACATACGTGAGTAGAGTAATATAACTTCGTGCTAACCAAAATAGAAAAATGAAAATATTGAAAAACAGGGGAAATAAATAGTGATACTTACATACATATGTATTTACCAAAGGTAAATCAATAATTGTACACAACAATCATTTCTCACATTCCGTTTCATTAGAATTTACGTTAAATAGCTGATGTTAATAACAATCTCTACCCAAGTAGATAGACTAGGGTGCTCATGAAGTGCGTTGCTGCACAGAAAAATATCGGTATTTCCCCCAGCTTAAAAGTCTAATTTAATTTTTCTTCTCTTCTTTAGAAACTCATATTAATTAATAAAAAAATATTTCATTCAATAAAAAGAATTGAAATTACTGAACTTAAGCCTGACTAAAAATTATTTCTGATTAAAAATTCACTATAGTTCAATTAAAATCTAAAAATGACTCATTTGATACTTATATATCTTTTAAATATTTATTTCCTTTTTATCTATATTTTAGCTTTTATGTTAGTTACGTCCGTGTCCATTTCACTTACTTTTTTCTGAAACAAGAAGACGTAATCGTGTAATTTTCTTGAAATCAACATTTTCTAAATAACTTTTAGGAATATTTTCGCAATTGAAATTAATTGTATTTCACTTAAATTATGATCACCTATACAAATTATTTCAAGTGTTATATTTTTATACGAAAGTATATATTAAAACGTTTAACTTATTACAATTTTGTAATTGAAAATAAGAAAACACGAAGAACAACAATTGTCAAAATTGTTGTTTACTAGCTTATAGAATGCACGTGTTTTGTAGGCGCTACGAAATAAGGCCCAAGGAAATAAAACCCAAAAAACTATATGAGAAAAATCACCCAATTGAAAAAGACCAATGAAACCAAACTCAAAATGAAATAAAGTCCAACAAATAATTAAATAAGGCCCATGAGAACATTTATGAAAAAAACACCCATTATAAATGAAATAAAATAATAAATAATTAGGCTTACAAACTTTAACCCAATAAAATCATAAATATAGAAACAAATGAAGTTCGTAAAATAATAATGAAAAATAATAAAATTAATAGCCAAGGGCTTGTTGCAGAAATTAAAATATACTAAATAGTAACAAGCCAAAAAGTTTGTCTTAAGTAGGACAAAAATAAGTAAATTAACTAACAATGGCAAGACTGTTGTAAAATTCGAGAAAATGAAATTGAGCTTTCACTACAAAAAAAAGCTTTCAGCAAATTGTAATACGATGAATCAAAACAATTCACATATACCATTTGCAATAAATGCTGACTATATAAAGTAGTAATATACATCAACCGACAACACAGTGGACCAAAACACAAAGAACGCTGATGATGAAGGAATAGGGGCATTCTAAAACAGCTAGTTGTTCCGTTCTAGTAACTGTTTGTCAGAATATTAACAATTAGCTTTGGTGTTATTTGTTCATTAATAATTACATGTAATTTGGCTTACAAAGCGGATAAATGAAATAAAGCCCAATTAAAAAAGGCCAATGAAACCAAAATCAAAACGAAATAAAGCCCAACAAAAACTAAAATAAAGCCCAAATAATCTCAAGATGAAATAAAGCCTAAAATAAATAAAATAAAATTAAAAATTCTTTAACTGTGCCTTACTTCATTTTCTTATTTGGGGGGTATTTCATTGGGCCTTATTTTCATAGCTCCGTTTTTTATGCATGTAAAGAATTAATATGTCAAAGCTAAAGGCTGGGTCAGCCGAACGTTGCTGTTGCTGTACCGTAGCGTACCGTACTGTTAGCACGTTGGTGCATTTATAGAACATTTAAAAACGTGCGTACGCTTTACTTTGTTTTGTTGTTTTAATATGCAAAAGGAACAGCTGTTCACAAAACAGTGATGAGAAATAAAAAAGTTCAAATGGTGACTGCAGCGAAGAAAACGTACCTAAAATATCTAAATGCTACTAAAACTATATCGTAGCATGTACATAAAAATACATATGTGTATGTATGTATGTTATACATTTACAGCCTTATTTATAAAACTTAAAAAGGTTTTGTAAAGGCTTTTTAAGAAAAATTTTATATGAAAATTTGTTTTAAAAAACCTTTATAAGGACCTTTTAAGTTTTATAAATTAGGCTATTATAATAAATAAATATGTTCATACATAGATACATATCGATAGAAACAAGTAGAAAGGCCCTAACTCGCATTTTCATGAAGTTGAACTTTTCAGTGATTCCAATACATATCACACAAATATACCTCGTCACAAAAATTTATTGCAATAGCGTAAATATAACACTTACAAGCAGTTTAACAAAGAAGTTGTACTGTTAATTATTATGTTTTTATCTTCTCCTGTAAAATTACAATTATTTGAGTTACGGCATTTCTACTTGTGACCAACGATAAGTATGCAACATGAAATAATTTTTACATGTGTGCGTACACAAAAAGGGGTTTTATACCACCCTCTAGTCAACTTAGAACCATATGTCTCTATGTCAATACTCTTTCTCCAGCGACAATTGCACTAGTTAAAACGTTAGAGACAACAGTTCTAGTGTATTTCTGGTGATATTGTCAATGAACGCGTCAATAGTTTGTTTTTCTTTTTTATTATGTTGTGCTATAATATTAAATAAATATATGTAGACGAGGGTCACTAAAATCTACGAGTGAATCTTCGGTTCAAATATCTCCATATAGTCGTAAAAGAACTACCTTCTCAATAGTGCTTAAGTCTGCTGATAGATTTTGAATGACAACCCTATGTTATTTGTCAATAGGCATTTGCATTGGCTGGGGTACACCTAGTCCGTAGCACTATTGACAATGTCTCTAGAAAATCACTATAAGTTTACTATTGAGAACGAGAGGGATATATCGATATTGTAGACTAGAGCCCCTTAAATTTACTAGTGAGTCTTTGGTGCCAATGTCTCCATGTAGTCCCGAAAGAGGTACTAAGTCAGTAGTGCTATAGTCTAGTGGTGGATTTTCAATGACAAGCTAATGTTAAATGTCAATAGATGATACCATTGGCTGGGGTACACCTGGTCAGTAGTGCTACTGACAACGTCACTAGTAAATCACCACAATTTCACTATTCGCACTTTCTGCAGGTACATATACATATACATTCATATGTATATATTTGTGTACATAAGTATGTATATACATAATCATTTATTTATGTATTATTTTAAGTTGTTTTTTCACACAGATATTATTATTAACAAAACTACAAAAAAACAGAGCCAAAATACACCTTTTTCATTTAACTTACAATGGGACCATCACTGGCTTACAAGCGTCACTTAACAACGTTAGGAAATTCTATTTTACACAGGTTGAGACGTGCCGTCAACGTTACAGCAAATTTCGGTAAGCATTTGCATTGGTTTCAATCAACAAAATCGATCAGTTGTTTCGTTAGCTTACGTGGACGTTCGGCTAATTCTACCTTAACTTGAAGCTTAACTAAATTTTTGCAAAGTATTGTATGTATGAATACATGTGTAGTTACGTCTCTTTGCAGTAAGTAATAGATGCATTCGTAGTTACGCCCGTTGGAATATCTTTAATAAAGTCGTCATTTGTGATAGCAGAGGTCTAAATATTTGCATGAACATGTAGTTTGAGAAAATTAACCATAATCAATCAAAAACTAGATTTAGAATTTTTGTGTAGTTACGTCCGTTTGCATTTAAGGTGACGATATGTAAGTAACACTCACCACCACTTTTTACCATGAACAGAAATCCTATATAACGAGATTGAGTGATCGAGCTCATCAATGGTTTTGTTATAGTTGTAGAATAAGTGGGGTATTGCTACGTCAGTCTTCTCATGCTTGCTTGAGCATCGTTCCTAGTGGTGTAACTGTATCATAGTTGCTTCCCATTGTGCAAATACCGCTATCTTTCCATTTTACAAATAAAAGCTCATTTCTCCTTTCTTTTCTTTCTTCCGTGCTAGTCAAACGGCATTTTTTGTTCTGTTTTCTCTGACAGTTCCAGTAGCACGGTATCCCAAGTTTCTAAGATCAAGTAGAAGATTGTAGCTAGTAAAAAAATTGCAAAAAAAATGCAAAAAAAATTCGATGATTTCCTGCAGTACAATTTAGCTTAGCGGGATAGTGACCATAATACTTTACTCGTCTATAGAAATATTTTCATGAAAAACTAACCACAGCAAAAAAAAATTCATGAGTAAATCTGCCAATTGTCTAACTTGAACATTCTGTCGTTAGTTAACGTTGCAGTGTTGTTGTCTACAAGATGAATGTTTCTCTTTGTTTCGCGAAATCTGTCTGGATGGAGCTTTGGTCACCAACTCTACTCCAATGTCTTCATCCAAGGACCAATATATCCGCTCTCGAGGTAACTTATTACAGCCGGATAATATTAAAACTCCTAAAAACTTTTTCAAATCGGAGATATCGAATTGAAACTTGTGCCTATTGTTCTGTTTTGCATAGATAATGTAATTGGAGGTTATCAGGTCAAATACAATTTGATCAAATATTTGTACTGGTCTAAGATCCTTCATTTCTTCACGGTTCAATCTCTCGCAAACTTCAGAATTCTGCTGAGAGGTTGAACTCTGCGACGGAAAGCATTTGCGCTAGTATAACATTACGTTCAATTGTTATGAGCATGGCACCGCCTCCCTGGTTTAACAATCGATGCTTTCGAATTTTTCTTGTTCGTAACTACTTGTGTATCAAATTGGAGCACTCTAGCTAAAGCTTAAGTGCTTCATCAATGACTGTGTCAGTGAGTATGTCTTAAAAAATGCACTCATCGCATCTCCATTTTTGAAGAAACTTCCAAACTTCGCATATGACCACGAAATCTTCTCAAGTTTTAAGTTTTTTCATTTTGCAATTGATGGGAACATATTATGTAGTTAAAATTTTTAAACGAATGTAATTTAATGAATGTTTTTAAGCCGTTTGCAAACGTTTCCTACTGTTTTATAAAATACATTTATTTTATTTAATAGCCCATTCAGGCTGACACGAAATTAAGTAATTTCAAGCTCAAATTATGAACGAAATGAAAGGTGTTTATGCAGGCTCCGAATGACATTCGAGTTGATTTCGCAAACATCTTATTCACTGCGGCAGACAAAATATATAGCAAATTACTTAATTTTAAATTGATTTCGACCGAAATCACGAAATTGCTTAATTTGGCATCAGCCTGAATGGGCTTTAAGATAGAATTTTCGTTTTATTTTATTTTATTTTCTCTACAAAAATATGCTTCTTATTTGTTATTGAGAGTTTCTTTCAATTTTTGAAACTAAACTTGTTTTATTAATTATGAATTTTATTAGTTATTTAATATTTTGTGTGTTAATACATAGCACCAAATCAAAACATACCAAAACTAAGGACTCTATGATATATTTTTAAATAGCTATTTTCTAATACAATTCACACTGAATTTGTTATTTGTTTATTTAGTAATTTTTTTGTTTAAAATATTAGAAAGTAAAATTTTAAATTTTAAAACATCAAAAATGGTACATAATTTTACCAAGTAAACAAATAACAAATTCAGTGTGAACGGTACTAATATTTTGTTGGCATAACACCTCTTCTAGCAATTAAATTATACAAATTACAAAAGGAATGACATATTTATATGTATATATACATTTATAAAAATATGTGTGTATGTACATAAGTCTTTATTAAGAAGTGGTTGCACTTTTGTGAGAATATTCTCTATATACGCTACCATAAAAACGCTTAAAAAATGTTAATTTTTAACGTATTGCTGATGTTATGAATGGTAAAGTTTAGTGCACCATTGGGTGCGGCTTGAAAAACTCTTCCAGATGATATTTTTTGTTATATGTTGTCTTGGGAGAAAATATGCAAAAAACTACAAAAATAAACATTTTAAGACTTTGTTGTATATCGGTTAAAAATCAATTACGGATAATATTAAAAAAATGGTAAATACCTACAACCAGTGTTACCATATGTGAAGATTTATTTTATTTTTGAAGTTTTTAGACATGTTAAAACGACAAAAAAGATTTTTTTATCTTAATATAAGATTTTTAAACATTTTACTTTTAGTACTTTTAATATACTATTGAGGGATTTGTTGACCAAACTACTTAAAAATTTTTTGATTTGCTTCATAATGATCTTACACATATTCTATACATTAAATATTTTGTGTTATTTTGCCTTATTTTTAATAGTTCACAAGAAACAAAATAAATTTTAACTCATTTTCATTCAATAAAATAACAAGAAAGATTTTTGGTCATAAAAAAAGTTTTCTTTTGCTCGACTTGAAGATTTTTGAACAAATAAATATGGCAACACTGCCTACAACAAAAACAATATTGTATTCTTGTTGGTAAGTAACTGCAAAAGTAAAAAAGTGGGATTATTATATGTCCACTTTTCTTCACCAAAGTACTTATATAGCGGTTGGCAATCATGCAGCCAAAATAGCTTTAAAGAGTTTTATAAAAAAAATAAACCAAATTATCAGCTAATAGAAATGCAGTGTGCGTGACGTCACACGTCTACAATTTTTTTTTCACTGGCGTAATCTTGTACTTTATCATTCTTGGACAGACTCGCACTCTAAAAAAGTATGTGTACGAATCTATGCATATAGAATAGCTTCGCTTTTAGCTGTAACTATGATTTAATAAAAAATAAGAGTTAGTTTTTATTTTTTTATTTGATTTATTTTGTATTTACTTTTAATATTATTAGTGACCTGAAGCTTTTGGATTTACTGTACGACTAACAGCTGATACACCTTCCTCAAATTTAGTGCGAAATAATACATTGGCATTATTGAACATGCCATCTTTAAGTGAAACTATAATAAATTGCGACGACGTGAAATGCGTTTTAAGCATATTACCAATATTCTGCGTATGAGACATATCTAAAGCTGCATCAACTTCATCCAGAATATAAATAGGAGCGGGTGAAAACTTTAACATGGCTAAAACTAATGAAAGCGCTACAAGAGAACGCTGGCCACCGGACAACTCTCCTAACGATTCCTTCCATACACCGTTAAAACCTACTTTGATTTCAAGTCCAATTAATTGGTTATTGATATTGACAGGATTTAGACATGCTTGAGCTCCTTGTAGCAAGGAGCTGAATATGCTGCAGAAGTTATCATTCACAACTTTCCAAGCTTTTTCCACCTTTTCACGTTTTTTTTCATCCATTTTGCATATTATATGCTCTATCTTTTCCTTATCTTTTTCTACGATTTTCTTTCTTCTCATCGTTTCATGGTATTGTTCTTCTTCACGTTCTAATAAAACCATAGCCTTGAGATTTATATTGCGCTCCATTTTATCTTTTTGTTGTATCATGATTTGTAGCTTTTCTCCAGCTTCAATAGGATTTTCCTTGGTGTAATCATAACGTGTATTTTTAATACCGAAAAATTCTCTTTCTTCTTTAATCCACGGGTATTTTTTTTCTAAGCTTTCTGTTTTTTTTAAAGAATCTTTGCTGTCAGAGAGTACTTTGCTTACTTCATTTTCTTTTTTTTTTATTTCCAAAGTTAGGTTTTCATTATTGGTTTTCAGTTTTTCACATTTGGCAAAAAACATTTGCAATTCTTTATTTTGTGAAGATATTTTTTCTTTCTGCTCCTTGATTTTTCTCTTTAAATTAGCTATATTTTCTGCAGTAGTTTGATTACCTGCGCACATTTGACTGAAATCATTTTTTTTGTTTTCAATTTGTTCCTTAATCTTCTTTACAGTTTCTTTAGAAATCTCAATATCATCAACCAAGGTTTTGATTTCTAATTGCAAAGTTTCATACTGTTGTTCATATTTTTTCCAGTTATTGCTCGATTTTTCAGCTCTAATTTTTGCTTCTTGCATGGCCTCCGTTGCTGCTTTTAACTCTTGTTCTCGAAAACCTTTAGTATCAGCTAACTTACACTCAATTTCTTTAATTTTTGCTAGACATAACTCTTGATATTCCCTAGCCTTTAGCAATTCCTCATCTAAGGATTTAACGCGTTCTTTAAGTATCCTTATTTCCTCTTGCTGCTGATGGAAAATTGTTTGTTCCAAACGTTGTTTACATGCATTCAACTCATGTTGACGCAACTCTAGCATTTCCTTGAGATTGTTAAATGTTCTTGCTTTACTTTCTAAGGTTCTTAACTGATTATCAGTAACAAGTAAAGTATTTTGGTATACTTCTATATCCTTTTCTATGCGCTTTATTTCTGCTAGTTCTTGTAAAATATTCCCTCCTTTTGGTTTTGAACCACCAGATAGTGTCCCATCTGGGTCAACAACATCACCATCTATAGTGACCGTACGGCAGTGTATATTGCGATGATAGGTAACCTGAAAGTATATCAATACAACAGATGTTATTGGTTATTTCCTTTGATATCACTAGTTAACAAAATAATATTGTTTTTTAATTAATTAAGTCTATTGATGAGATGCTTAACCAGAAACGAAATGTATCTAATTGACCTACAAGAAAAATATTTTTTTTAAATTCATATACATATGTACATTAGAGCGACTCACCGGAAAAATTTTTTGTTACTTCTCTCAAATCAAAGATCGGTCTTTTAAATGAGGACTCTAAAAACATTTGAGGGGTCTAGCAATGACTTGGACCGTGCCAAAAAAAAATTTTATATATATATATATATATATTTATTTTTGCATATTTTCGCATATTGTCACAAGACAACATATTAAAAAGCGTACATCATCTGAAAAATTTTTTTATTTGAGGCATTGTGAACTTATTTCTGTTAATCGTTTTCGCAAAAATTCAGTAAAGAACTCACAACAGATATAAATTAACAATAACTCAAATCAAATATATCTAAGTAGTATAAATAATAGAATTTATTTTAATATACTTAAGTAGAACAAGATATGAATTTTGCAATCTGTTTGAAAAAATATTTCAGATGATGTACTTTTTTAACGTGTTGTATTGGGTCAAAATATGGACATATGCAAAAACTATAACTATATATGAGTATGTATGAATTCACGTATGGAAATGTGTATATGGGATTGTCAATGGCAAAACTATTATCAAAGAATATAAATCATATAGAATGCGCATCTCATACAAGCTAAAATTTTCTATGACGGGTATTTTCAGTACTAGCCGTCCAGCGTACACACTCTCATTTCTTTCTGCAGTGTATGCTACGCTCGCATTGCTGAGAGCAGCGTTGCCGTTGTGAAATTAAAGTATCACTTTTGACCCCTTTTCGTGCCAATGAAACTTTTTATGACTTTTTTTTCAATTTATCCCTTTGTATCATTTTAACAGAATGTATGCCGTAGGGCATACATACTGAACATCCTGTATTTCTTAATAAGTTCCTCACTTGGAATCTAATCTTTCACAAGTCTCTACTTTAAGTCTATTTGATAATTGTTTAGTAACTCTAATTTATGTTTATACTCTATGTTTTTTTGTAAATTATATTTTATTAAAATTCGCCAACATAAAAATGAACTTGAGCACTTCCTCACGGAAAAAAATATTGATGTAATGTTAGTATCTGAGACTCATTTGACTTCGAGAAGTCTTTTTAAAATTTATGGCTACACTATATATGATACAAAGGACCCTAGAGGAAGGGCTTGCGGTGGATCAGCAATTCTAATAAAGTCAAGACTCAAGCACTATGTTCTTGATAACATTTGTGAAGAACACCTACAAGCAACACATATTGGCATTGAAAGTTTTTGTACAAATTTTGTTATATATATCATCAATTTACTCCCCTCCCAGATTTTCAATCACTGAGAATCAATATGAGGATTTCTACAAATCTCTTGGACCTTGTTTTGTAGCAGCTGGCGACTACAATGCTAAGCATACGTTCTGGGGTTCGCGTCTTATTACCCCCAGAGGTCGAGCATTGTTCAACACTATTTCAAAAATGGGCTTGGATGTCATTTCGAGTGGGGAGCCACTTATTGGCCTACTGACATACAAAAAATTCCGGATGTTATAGATTTTGGCGTCATAAAAAATATTTCTAGGGATTTAATTCAAGTTCAAGCTTCTCTTGATCTTTCGTCCGATCACTCTCCGACGATCATTACAATTTGTAGTTCCTTAAGAAGTAACTTACCTGACCCATATGTGAAGATGATCAATCGTGTTAATTGGCTGGGGTTCAAAAAATATCTCAGTAGTCATTGTACGGAAAACATTACGCTTAGATCATCCGATGATATTGAATCTAACATTGCCAATATCAGCGAGAATATTAAACAGGCTGCTGAACATGCCATTATCTCCCATCCGCAGACTGGGTTTAATAAAATTTATTCTACAGACATTGAACGTCTCGTACGTGAAAAAAGAAGAGCTAGAAGGGAATGGCAACAGCACAGATCACCACAAAATAAAATCAGATTTAAAGAGTGCACTAAACGACTCCAAGAGTTGCTTGCGTCTGAAAAAACTGCATCTCTTAAAAATTATCTGGAAGGTCTTGATGTCACACCAGCGTCTAATTACTCTTTGTGGCGCGCTGCTAGAAAGCTTAAAACACCCATTGAGTATAAGCCACCTCTACGCACATCTACCGGAAGTTGGGCAAGAAGCGATACTGAAAAAGGTAAAATATTTGCTGAGCACTTAAAATCCGTTTTTACGCCAAACATATATACTGGTGTTGCTGATTTGCCGAATGTAGTCGCTCTACCCCCTCAACACATAAAGTTTAAGACGCGTGATTTACAAAAATTAATTGCCGAACTCAACCCGAAGAAAGCTCCGGGTATTGATGGAATTAGTAACCAGATGCTTATGAACTTGCCTCGTATTGCAATGAGAATCCTATTATTCATATTTAATGCCATTTTACGACTGGAGTATTATCCACACAGCTGGAAGCTTGCCAAGGTTAAAATGACTCCAAAGCCGGGCAAAGATCTAACCAAGGCTGAGTCATATAGGCCAATAAGTCTACTATCAACTATGTCAAAGCTTTTCGAAAAACTGCTCAAAACAAAATTGTCCCCAATTCTAATTAGTAGTGGGTGCATACCAGACCATCAATTTGGTTTTAGAAGTCAGCATAGCACCATTGAACAAACTCACAGACTGGTTCAATTTATAAGACGAACTTTTGAGGAAAAAAAGTATTGTTCTGCGCTCTTTATTGACGTTTCCCAGGCATTTGATAAAGTGTGGCATGAAGGCCTAATTTTAAAATTGAAGACTTACTTACCAATAAACATTTTAAATATTTTGGAAAGTTACATTATTTCTCGTAAGTTCACTGTTGTGGAAGGAGACTTTACGAGTAGGCCTGAAACTATTTCATCCGGTGTGCCACAAGGGAGCATACTGGGACCAGTTTTATACTTGATTTATACTTGTGATATGCCTGTGAGCAGTAGTATCCATACTTCCACATTTGCCGACGATACAGCCTGCCTTAGTATGCACGAAAACCCTGATGAGGCAGGAACACATTAGCCAGATGGAGCTTTGGTTAAACTTATGGAAAATTAAAGTCAATGAACAAAAGTGTGTCCAGATAACGTTCACCCTAAGAAGAGATACTTGCTCCCCCATTCGGATTAACAATCAAGTTGTTCCTCAACATTCACATGTGAAATATCTTGGTTTACACCTTGATAGACGACTTACATGGAAACATCACATTGACTCTAAGTTAACTCAAATGAAACTTAAATTAACTCAGGTACATTGGCTGATTGGTAGAAATTCAACACTTAGCCTAGACTGCAAACTTTTAATATACAAGTCGCTTTTAAAGCCAATATGGTGTTACGGAATTCAACTATGGGGCACTGCTTCAGCTTAAAATGTAGAGAAAATTCAACGAAGGCAAAATAAAATTTTACGCATGATAACATCGGCTCCATGGTACATCAAAAATTCAAATATACATCGCGATTTGAATATGCCACTAGTGACTGAAGAAATTGTAAAATACGCAGGCAAATATCTAACAAAACTCGAGTCACATCCTAATCCGCTTGCTCGTAATATTTTGAACTTTACTGGGCACATCCGCTTAAAAAAGAGAGATACACGGGCTCTAATATTCAACACTCTAGATGATGAAGCTGCTTGAAAACACTTTTTTCTTTTTGTTGCTTATCACTACTTATGTATTATTAATAACTATCACTAAGCTTATGTCCGACATTGGTCGGGCCTAATAATTTTTTTATAGATTTAAGATTTGAATACTTATTGTTAGTTCATATTTGAAGATACAATAAATAAAAAAACATGCATTAAAAAATAAAAAAATATTTTATTAAAATGAAAAAATAAGGAGTAATTCACTGACTTTACAACTGCAGAATTTGGAAACTTATCATACTTAAAACAAGCTTAAAAGCAACAGCAACTTTCTTCCGAAAATCGGTATTTTTTGTGGTAAAACTCGGATATTTTTACATAGTTTTTTGCAATTGGCCGCATGTTTTGCTGTTGACAAAGTAGCAAAATGCGACTTAAGTCGCAAAACAGCAACGCTGCTGATAAGAGCAAAGAATATAATGCTCTCAGTGTGTGTTTGCTTTCCCCCCGCATCTAAAGCGTAAGCAAAAAATGTTTAATTTTTTAGCTCAGATGCGCATTCTATACACATTATATTCTTTGCTATTATATATGAACTAATATATGGACTAATACATGAAATAAATGAGCTCATATATGGAAATTTAATTATGAAGCTCCTTATATGTGAATCCATATATAGAAATAAGATTTAATATATGGAGCCATATAAGAATGTATGCATACATGATATCTCACATAAGATAATCAAAAAAGCTTGGTATTTTATCACTGGTGATTTGGAAATCCATTAGAAAATACATACGGTATGCAAAGTAAAAAAAAACGTTTAAAAAAGAAAAACTTTTGTTACAAAAAAAAACCATTCTTATATGATTTTATACATTGTGGCCTCATTTAATATATCAAACATTCAAGAGGATAATCCAGTCATTAATTTTATAGAAAATAACAGAATTCTCTAGATAAGAAACAAAGTTCATATTAATGCACAAAATTATATTGAAAACTAGTGTTAGAAATATTGTTTTTTCTTTTACAATTAATTGCATTAGTTTTTAATCTGATTTCTTAAATTAAATTTTATGTACGAATATGAGTTTTGTGTTTTTTAAATAATTTACTTCTGACTTAAAATGATATGACTTTTATTTCGTTTTTCATTATTTGCCCAAACAAATGTTTCATTAAATACAGCCTCCCAGTTCAAAATCTAAAAAAAAGGAATTTTATTAATTTAATTTATTAGCAAGGCGCTTTTGTGAATCAAGAGTGTATGAATATGAACTTTGCATACTGTAGAGGGAATATTTACACATACATACATGTATGAAAGTGTATGAATATATAATCATATATGCCTATATACCCTAATTTATCGGATCGAAACCATATATGGAATATCATATATGCGCCATACATATTTTTTTAGCTGGGTACATATGTACATTCTATGAGCATCAAAATAAAGTAAACATCTATTTCATGTACACAAAAGGTTTTGTCACAGTACAGTAATTAATAAAAATTAAAAGCTTTAATTGTAGTTTAATGCCCAATAATCGACTTCTCAATTAAGTGTCATTTAGCTAATAGCCACTTAATTTTAAGTTGCACTTAATTGCACTTTCATTTTTTCAGTAAAATTAAATGATCACATAAATACTATGAAAGTGTGGTAGCACTATGAAATGTTGATATTTCTAAAAGAAAACAGATGCTTAATGTAAATAAGAAAGTTAGGTTATCAACATGTAGAAAATTAAAATTGCATAAAAACACAAAGAGCATCAGAACGTATTTTTCTATTTATTTATTCCATGATATGAGACTATGCATTGTATATGTTATATATTTATGAAAATTAAACGAAATTCTTTTTAATACGACCACATGATGTTTATGTACATGTTTTCAATAAACGGACACAAGCACAATAACATATGGTATGCTCGTAAGACTTAAGTGTGATTTAAGTATACAAGGTTGGGCATTTAAATGGCTCTCAACTTTATAATGAAAAAATTAATTCGGTACTTAAGAGGCTCTTAAAGATAAATGACACATAATTGAGAAGTCAATTATTGGGCCTAAGAGGCTTATATAATAAGAGTTTAATTCTATATAAACAGTAAATGAAAAGAAAATAATAACAAAAATAATTCACTTTATCGTAAAATACTGATGATTTTTTAATTAGATCCAGAAGCTAAATTACTGTCAAGTTTTAATATTTGGTTTGTTTTTCAGCAATACCTTCAAACTTTTAGACATTGAGTCCATAAGGTTTTTCGTTCTATTTGGAACTATTTTGTTCCATTCTTCAATGAGAACCTTTTTCAAGTCATTCTTGTTGGAAATGATCCTCTGCTGATATTTCTGTGAAGGTGCTTCTGGAAATGTTTCATTGGATTAAGGTCTGGAGACCGTGGTGGACGATCTAAAAACAACTATTCCTTAACAATTATCGTCGTATCTTTCGGGTCGTTGTCATTCTGTTTTAAGAAAATCGGTCCAGCCGGTTAGAAGATATAACATATTTTCTGAAAAAAGTCGGGGGTTTTTAAAATTTTTAATTTTTGTTATTGTTGTGTTTTAATTAATCTTTCTGGAGTATATTAAAAGGATTTATTAAAAACTGTTTAAGCTAATAACTAGTATGATTATTTTACAAATTTACAATTTTAAACCTGGAGGGTCCCATGGGAATCGCAGGTATGACTCTAACTTTTAACTGCTAAAATACAAGACAAAAGCTCTTTAATTAAAACTGCACTATTTATACAAAACTTAATCTTAATTTAATATACTTCAAAATTAATATTATGCTTAACAGCTATTATTATTATGCTAACTTGCTAAACTATTTAATGTTATTAAGCTGTTGACCCAATTACGAAATATCGCTATTGTACAATTTGTCAACGCAAAGAATTTATCAAGCAACCAAGTAAATGAACTGGTTGCTGCTGCGCTAACAAATTAGTGCGATGTACGGGTACGAGGGTTGTTCAATTCTGATTCACAACATCCCTCCCCCTCGGCGGAAGAAAATATCTAGTTATAGATATTTTCCAAGAATACTAATTGGATCAAATGCTTTTACATATGTTAATAATCTTAAACGTAATTGATCTTATGCTATCAACAATACTTTTTGTGCGTTTTGTTTCAAAAACAATTTTTTTTGTCTTTTGTTATACATAAATATAATACAATTTATATATAATTTTTCATTTAATATTAATTTAAAGCTAAATATTTTACCATATCAATATATTAATTTTTCTTAAAGATGCATAATTATGTATTTTGCCCTTGCAATTTCATTAGTTACCAACTTTTGTTTTCGGAATATTTACTGTTTATCATTATTACTATTATTATTATTTTTTCAAAATAAAATTATTGAATATAAATGGTCATCAAATTTAAAGTATGTCAACATAAAGTTGTTGAACTTAAAAATAATAAAAAACAAAAATATGACAACAGGTGTGCATATATGTATATGTATACGTATATACGGCATGTAGGTCGAATAAATAGGTCATCAGCACTTTTATACTTCAGGTTGTTGACGTGCGCATTCACCAACTCATACCGTACATTGCGTAACTGACCTAGCTTAATTTTCCTCATGCTCGTATTGCAATTAAAAAAAAAGTCATTTTATTTTTTTTTTGTATCATTTTGCGTTTGTCAAAAATTTTGTTTAATTGCAATTACTTATTGTAGCAAGGGTTTATTCAACTAACTTTTTTCTCCGTTTAGAAAATTTTTTTCTTTATTTAAAGAACATTTAGTAAGCATATTTGTAATTTTTGTTTGTTGTAGTACGCGGAAATAAATTCGTTGTTATTGTTAAACAACTTAAAAAAATAAAATAATTAAAGTTCAATGCTTTCCCTTATAAACTAAATAGCCTGGATTGTAAATGAATGATCAATTATATTAAATGCCGTTCCTTGTAGGGTTTTACTAAATTCTTATGGTAGACCTTTTCACACTTTTTTACTCTCAATTTTATGTTTACACGTGTTGGTATGTCTATAACTTCATATGGTCCTAACCATAAGGGTGAAAACTTATTTTTTCTAGTTTGATTTTTTAACCAAACTCTTTGACCTATTTTATACTCTCTGTCCCTTGAACCCTTATCATAATACTGTTTGGCTCTTAATTTTGCCTTCACTTGATTCTCTCTAACGATTTCATGAGAACGTTGGATTTGATATTTCAAAATTTTGCAATAATCATCCGCGTTGTATAGTGGTGTCGGGGATATTTTCGAAGATATGGGTATTTCAAATTCAAACCCGAATAACACTCTCGTCGGTGTTTGTTCTGTTGTTGAATGCTTGCTATTATTATACACATTCATGGCGTGATGAGTCCATTCGTCCCAGTTGGTACCATCCAGGTTAACGAAATTTCTCAGAAATTCGGCCAATGGTCGATGTGCTCGTTCTAAAGCACCATTCGCTTGTGGATGATAAGGAGTGGTTAGTAGTTTCTTTATTCTTAGCATCTTACACGTTTCCTTGAATAGTCTGGATGTGAAGTTTGAACCATTATCCGTTACCAACACCTTGGGAATAAAGTATCTTGAAATTATTTCCTTAAAAGACTTTAGCTACAGTTAGTGCCTCTGCGTCGGGCACGGCTGCACATGCGAAGAATTTTGAAAAATCGTCTTGAAAGGTGACGATGTATTTATTTCCCCTAGCTGATTCTGGCAATGGGCCTACCAGGTCCATGAAAACCTTTTCAAAAGGCTTACTTGAAGTGCTTGTTATAACCAATGGCATTTTTTCAACTTTCGAACATTTATTTTTCTGGCATAGGCTACACGTTGTTACATAATTTTTTATTTGTCGATACATACCGGCCCATTTATACTGATTCCTGATGCGGGAATAAGTTTTGAATGTCCCTTGGTGTCCACCCAAAGGTGTATCGTGGAATGCTTTCATTACTTTGCTTATATCTTCTGTATTTGTTAAATAAACAGCCATATCTTCCTCTCCCATATCCTCGTTTACCTCTGTTTGATGCATAATTTCTTCATTCTCCTCATTCTGATTGTTTTGTAATTCTCGAGCTTTTGATCTGGTTATTGCCCCTACATTTATTTTCTCTATTGGAAGGCGACTGACGGCATCAGCGTTTTGATTCGTTTTTCCTGATTTATACCGTATCTCGAAATCATATTCTAAAAGTTTTAGTCTAAGGCGCCCCAATCTGCCTTCTTGATCTTTCAGATTAGCTACACCCTTGAGGGGTTTGTGGTCTGTAAAAATGGTGAAGTGTCTCCCGAGTAAATAAGGCCTAAAAGTTTTTGTTGCCCATACGGTGGCAAGCAACTATTTCTCTATTGTAGAGTATCGTTTTTCTGCGGCACTTAGTACTCTGCTTGCAAAATATACTGGTAAATCGCTACCAGGCTCTCCCTGAGAAAGGATAGCTTCTAGGGCTTCATTGCTAGCATCCGTCGTCAGAACAAAAGGTTTCGCAAAGTCAGGGTATTGTAATAGAGGTGGATTCGCAACTGCTTCTTTTAATTGGTCCATAGCTTGCTGACACTCATGCGTCCATTCAAATTTTACGTTCTTCCTTAGTAGTTTGTTTAGGGGTAAGGCCATTTCAGACGAGTTCGGTATAAACTTCCTGTAGTAGTTGATCAATTCCAGAAATGCTTGCAGATGTTTGATACTTCTAGGAGGTGGAATATCTTTTACTGCTTTAGTTTTATGGGGATCCGGTAAGACTCCCTTTTCCGAACATTGGTGGCCCAGATAAACTACCTCCCTTTGAACGAAATGACATTTTTCGGGGTGTAACTTAAGGTTGTACCTTCTAAATATATCTAATACTCTCTTGAGCCTTAATTGGTGATCCGCTAGGTTCCTGTCGTAGATTACTATATCGTCCAGATAGACGAAACAGTCGATTCCTTGTAGCCCCGTTAATATCGAGTTCATGATTCTTTGAAAAGTGACTGGTGCCCCTGTTAATCCGAACGGCATACGATTAAACTCGAAATGTCCCAAATTGGTGCTGAAAGCTGTTTTTTGTCTGTCCCGTGGGTCCATTAAAACTTGGTGGTACCCACTCGCTAGATCGAGGGTAGAAAAATATCGGCTGTATCCCAGTTGGTCTAGGATTTCGTCAATTCTTGGTATGGGGAAGACTTGCTTTATTGTAGCCTCGTTAAATTTTCTGAAATCTACTACTAAACGCCATTTTTTCTCTCCGTCTTTTCCTGCCTTTTTTGGTACTAGGAGTATTGGTGAATTCCAAGGGGAAGTACTAGGAGAGATAATTCCATCTTTGACCATCTGGCCTACTTGTCTATTCACTTCATTTCGGTGGACTTCAGGTAGTCTATATTGTTTAGTATTTATTGGGGGTTGACTAGAATCAGTTGGGATTATATGTTTAAGTACATTTGTGTGAGTTAAACTGTCTCCTGGTAATTGAAACACGTCGTCGTATGATTTCAAAATGCTCTCGATCGATAATCGCTCTTCTGGGTTCAAATCTGCGGAAAGCTGTACTGTTTCCAATAGTAATTTGGTTCTTTCTTTGTTGTCCGCAGTACTTATTGTATTAATGGCTGCGGTTGATTCTATCTGGTAGTCCTCAGGGTTTTCATAACTTAACATTGTTTTCTTATTTATGTTCACTGTATAGTTGTTGGTGTTTAGAATGGGAACAAATGCTATTCCCCCTTTGATCGATGTTAGGGTTTCGCCCACCAAAACCCCTGGTAAAATTTCTAGTTTATTTACTATTATTTCTCTCGTAGCCTTGGTTACTACTACTGATACAACTCGTTGGGAACGTCCTTTTATAGAAAAATTTTCGGATATATATAACGGAGGGATTTCTGAAACAAGTGGCAAGGAAAGTATTTCTTTCTGGTTCTCAAAAAATTTTATGTTTTTGTTTATTGTGTCGGTAACCGACCTATTCCACATCATATCTCGGCCCAGCAAACCGTCTGCTGGCAAAATTGTGCCCTTTGGTACTATGTGCATTTTAAAACTTAGTTTGTCCACGTATTTGTGGTTCACAGTTATAGTTCCTTTGGTACTCATGTTTCCTCCAAAGGCTCCTGACAAGGTTTTCTTCTCATTTTCATTAACTTTTATGCACGATGTCAAAGCTTCTTCCTTTACTAGTGTAGTATCAGCGCCTGAGTCTACCGTTTATCTCACAACTTTCGTTGCTACTAACATCACTCTCCAGTCTAAGTCTATTTTTGTGCTCTGATTGGTTTATGTGATGTTCTGCGACATTTCCGTCCTTAATTATTCAATTATCATTAAATGTCATCATTGCCATATTATTCGGGGATTTTCTTACTGAATCTGTGCATCTTGCACCAGATATTAATTCGGTGTTATCCTTGTCTTCCTGTTTCTGATTATCCTGCTCCTCTGTCAAGTATATATTGTTAATATCTAAATTTATGATATTAAAAGCTTTATCTTCTTCATAGTTAATTCTTACGGGCTGTTGTGTTTTATTTTCATTTTCCTCATTAGTAATTTCTCCACATTTTTCGGCATTCCGGTCCATTAATCTTGGCCGGGCCAATTCTCGTTTCCCGAATTATTGCTGTTGTAATTATATCTGCCTCTGCTTACATCATTGTTGCCCCTATTGTTGCCATTTCTACTATTGTTATTTTTACTCTGCCTGTTTCTTGGGCAATTAGTAGAAATGTGACCCTGTTGATTGCATTTAAAACAGCGTCACTCCTCGTTATTATTATATCTAGTTCCACTTTTATTTTGAGTTTTCGAGCTTGCAAGATTTTGCCTATTTGTTCCATAGTCGGGAGGTTTCATGTCCATTCTAAAATTGTATTCGTTATAGCCCTGTCGTCTGCATTTATTATAGCACGTATTGCTGCCTTGGTTATAACATTCGTTCAGCATAGGACTGCAGTATATTGAGTTGTTAAATGAGTTTTCTCGTGTATTACTGTTTGGTATTGGATGGTTCCAAGCGTTTTGATGCATTGATAATTGTCTGACTTCTTTTATCAACTGCTGAACCGTCTCATATAAAGGTTCCTCGGTATGCATTGTCATGATATTTGAAGGTTTCATATTAGACCCGAAGAGATTTTGAGCCTCCTTGGTGATTTTCAGCAGGGCAGATAGCTTTTCGTTTTCGTGTCCGATGAATTTTGACATCACTCTAGGATCTCGTAAGCTTCTTATGTAACTCCTTACTGCGGATTGGTTGCAGTGATCTATCATCGATTTTTGATGGGATGCTTCTGGCCATTGTGCTTCAATTAGTTCTGTTGCATCTGTTAGTAGTCCTTCTAGTCTCTCTCCAAATTCATATGCTGTTTCCGTTGAACTTTGCTTACTACTAAAAATTAGTTCTTGTTTTTCTGTTAGAGTTTTGCCTTTTATAAATTTTTCTCTAATAGCCTGGCATAAGGCTTCTACTGTTGCGAACTCTTTATTGTGTAAATATGAGTAAGCATTTCCAAATAATCTCGTTTTGATGCATTTGATTATTTCGACGAAATTACCTGGTTCCCCTAGTTTATCCTTTGCTATCATACATCCTTCAATAAACTTTTTTGCTTCCCTTGGCAGTTCTGGCCCCTCAGTTCCATAAAAAATTGGTACCACATGGGATATGGTTTTCAAGAGTTCACTAAAAGTTGTCATGTTGTTACTATTTGTTGTGGTGTTAATTGTAATCACTTTTCTCGTCTCTCATTGTAAGTTTCGTATCTTTGACTTCAGCGTTTCGATTTGTTGAGTTTTTTCCTCTATCACTTTTCTATTTTCGATAACTTACTGTAACTGATCAGGAGTCAAGTTAGGGTTAACGCGCTGCGCGATGTCTTTAAATGTCTGTGTCTTCTGTTCGCTTTCTTGAATCTGTTGTTCAGCTTCTTCAATGGTTTTTCTTAAGCTTTCGTTCTGCTGCTTCAAGATCCTGTTAACGTGTAAGTATTCTTCTATTGCCTTAGATATAGCTGGACTTTGTTGATGTTCATGTAGCACTTGTAGTTCTTCTAATAAAATATCTATCTTTTCAAATTCAGTTATGTTTCCCTGGCTCCTCACTTTATGCTGTACTAACTCTATATACTCTTTGGTATTGTTAAGGTACTTTATGAGATTCCACACTCGCTCAGAAATTTCCCTGGTCTCCTCTTGTGTCTTTCGTAATTCTTTTTTCAAATCCTCCATATAGCTCAAGCACAATTTCTTAAATCTATTTATATTTCACAAACAAACTTTCCTTCTATTTAAATACTGCTAATCATTTTGAATTTTTCACTATGCGTTTATCTATGCCTTGTGTTTGTCTAGATTAATTTACTAATTCAACACTTATATAAATATTTTTACCATTTGCGTTGGTCCCATTTGTCTCGAGCAAATGTTGGATCGTCGTTGAGTTTACCACCAAATTCTGTGCAACTTAAGGCAGCTAAAATAGCTCATTAAAACCTTGCGTTGTGTAGTAAATGTTGGTATACAGAACAACGTATCATTTTAACAATTTAATTCAGTATATTAAAATTAAATTGAGCTAAAATAGCTTTCCAATATCAATATACTTCTTTTCAACTGCCAAAAGGTATCAAACTGTGCTTTTTCTAATACCGGCTGCGCCAAAAATGTTGTGTTTTAATTAAACACAGGTTCTTTCTGGAGTATATTAAAAGGATTTATTAAAAACTGTTTAAGCTAATAACTAGTATGATTATTTTATAAATTTACAATTTTAAACCTGGAGGGTCCCGTGGGAATCGCAGGTATGACTCTAACTTTTAACTGCTAAAATACAAGACAAAAGCTCTTTAATTAAAACTGCACTATTTATACAAAACTTAATCTTAATTTAATATACTTCAACATTAATATTATGCTTAACAGCTATTATTATTATGCTAACTTGCTAAACTATTTAATGTTATTAAGCTTTTGACACAATTACGAAATATCGCTATTGTACAATTTGTCAACGCAAAGAATTTATCAAGCAACCAAGTAAATGAACTGGTTGCTGCTGCGTTAACAAATTAGTGCGATGTACGGGTACGAGGGTTGTTCAATTCTGATTCACAACATTATTAAGTATTTTTTCTATTATAATGAATTAATGTAACGCGTAATTATTTTTAAGTTACAGCTTTTCCCTGAGTGTACGATCATGGGAATTTATTGAGTTGCTCTGTCCATAATAAGTTTATTTATATTTGGCATGGGCTTTGGCTGAACGGCTTTTCAAACGTCTGTGGCGAGGGAACAAAGCCGATCGGCTTTGAGTCGGCTAACAGCCGCCGCCGGCAATTTTCAAAGACCCTCAGCCGCCGCCGACCCATGCGGCTCAATTTCGGCTTCAGCTTAGCCGTTCTGTTCAGAATTTTTTTTTTTCAAATTATGTGTGAGCTTCCGTCAGTAATGACTAATTGTGCTTTGAAAAATAGTGGTTTTTACCATAAACAATTTCATATAACTGAAAAATAAAGCTACCAGATATTATTGAAAAATGAAGGAGGGCTACCAAATATGGCGATATCGAGCCAACTTGGCGATTTTAAAATTTGGTGTCTGAATTTTCTTATATGTAACTAGATGTGTACATCAAACGTTGCTTAAAAATAGTTTGCACTATTTTTCCTATGTAAAACTACATATTTTGTTAAAAACCGGTTCTGTGCAGGAAACATACTAAAATATTATTATTATTATTATTATTATTATAGATTTTTTACATTCTCAGCATTTGCTGGAATTCACGTACCGGGTCTATGACCAAAGGTTACGCTCTGTGGGGATATAATCCATGTTTTATATCCGTCTTTCTAAGGTTTCTCTCATTATTGTTGTTGCCTTGATTAGTATAGCCTTTTGCATATTGGTTATTATTTTTTTGTTTAGGTTTAGCTTTTCTATTGCATTGGTAGTTTCTTTCGGCACTGTTCCCAAAGAGCTTATTACTACTGCTATTGTTTCGACATTGATTAGGTGCTGTGTGTGTTTGATGTATTGGGCTAATTGAAGGTATTTAGATTTTTTTTTGGCTATGGTTTCTTTTATGTTGCTGTCGTGTGGTACTGCGAAATCGATTATCTGTGCTATTTTTTGTTGTTTATCTATTATTATCATGTCTGGTCTATTGGGTATATTATTATCTGGTGGGTTATGGGTTAGGATTGATCTGTCCCAGTAGATTATATGGCGGTTGTTTTGAATTATGGGCTTGGGTTGGTAGTTGTAATAATATGATATTGTTTCTTTAATTTGTAGTTGTTTTATTATTTCTATGTAAACTATTTTGCCGATTAGGTCGTGTCTCTGTTTATAGTGATTCGAGAGTAGTGTTGGGCAGCTGTTGAGCAAGTGAGGAATAGTTTCGGGTGTTCCACCACACCTCCGACAACTATCATCCGCTATCGCGCGATCTTGGATTATGTATTTTATGTAGTTTTTTGTATGTACGACTCCATCCTGAATAGCTACTATGAATCCTTCAGTTTCAGCAAACATTTTGCTGTGTATTAGCCAGTTGTTGGTTCTTGCTATGTCCACATATGTTTGAGAGATCATGTTAGGGTACTTTCCATGTAGCGGTTTTGATTTCCAATTTCGGATGAGGTTTTCTTCTGGGGTGGGTTGGAGATTGTTGCTATTTTTTAGATTGAGTGGTGTGATGTTGTCATCGGCTTGCATTACTTCTCTGTATAGCGAAAAGTTTGTTGCTTTTGTTCTAAAATATTCAATTAGTTTTTGAAGCTGACGTTCGTGGAGTAATTTTACCCTTATTATTCCTCTTCCTCCGAGCTTTCTTGGTATGTTGACCCTTTCAATTGAAGCTTTTGGGTGGTGGTATTTGTTTCTTGTTAGTGTTGTTCTGATTTTCATGTCTATGTTATTTAAATCTGTATCTGACCAAGTGATAATACCAAATGTGTATGTTAGTATTGGGATGGCGAATGTGTTGATAGCTTTCGCCATGTTTAGACCGTTTAGTTTGCTTTTGCATATTGTATTGACTCTGTGCATGAATTCCCTGTTGATATCTTCTTTATGTTTTTTATGGTCGATGGTGATGTGTTGTTTGATGCCTAGATATTTGTAGTGTTCATTTTCTTGCAGTGGGGTTATTTCTTCACAATCAGAGGTAATAAAATTTGCTGAAGTTGTGTATTTTCCTTTGGTGATATTTTGCGTTTTACATTTGTCGATTCCGAATTTCATTTTTATATCTAGTGAAAACATTTCAACTATTTTCAGGAGATCATCTCTGTTCTGTTTCGTACTTGCGTACAGTTTCAAGTCATCCATATAGAAACAATGTGATATACTATCGGCATCTGGTCGTAGCTTGTAACCGTATTGGCTATGTTGAAGAAGCAGGGAAAGGGGGTTTAGTGCTAAGCAGAATAATAAGGGGCTTAGGGAATCACCCTGGTATATACCTCGTAGTACTCTAATCGGATTAGATGTTATATTATTGCCTTTGTTCTGTACGTGTAACGTAGTCTCCCAATGTTCCATTAGAGTTGCGATACATTTTATTAATTTAGGGTCTATCTTATATATTCCCAGGACTTCTAGCAGCCAAGAGTGAGGGACAGAGTCGTAGGCTTTTTGATAGTCTATGAAGGCTGCATACATATTTCTTTTATTTCTTATTGCCTGCTTAGTTATTATACTGTCGATAATTAATTGGTCTTTACAACCCTTTGTCCCTTGTCGGCATCCCTTTTGTTGTTCTGCGAGTATTTTGTTATTCTCGCAGTAGTTGCTGATTGTTATTGCGATACACGAGGTTAATATTTTATACCCTGTGTTCAGACATGTTATTGGTCTGAACTGGGAGGCGGATGTCGGATTACGCACTTTTGGTTTTAGGTAGGTTACGCCACTACACATCCCATATGAGATATTATTCGGATTAGCTAACATTTCATTGAATACTCTGATTAAGTGGCTATGAACTGTTGTGAGATACTTGTAATAATAGTTATGTATCTTGTCATTTCCTGGTTGTTTCCAATTATGGAGTTTACGTATCGCTTTATTAAAAATCTCTTGGGTGATGACTGTTGTGGCCATTGGTATGTTCGCGGGCATTTTTTCAAAAACAGAGTCCATCCATGTTGGTGTCGGATTGTGTTTTTCTCTTTTGCACCATATTGCTTTCCAGAAGTTTTCGATTTCTTTTATATCGGGACTATTGCTTGAATTTGTTGCAGTTTCGGAGGGTTTTGCTAACATGCTGTAGAAACGTTTTTCTTCGGTTTGGAAGATTTTGTTATGAACTGATCTGTTGTGACTTTTTGTATATATTCGCATTCTTTCTGTGTATTTCGCTAGCTTCTGTTTTACTGTATCCCTTAGCTGTTCTATTGTGTGATTCAGTGGGTCAAATTGTGTGTGTACTATGTGCCTATGTTTGATTTTTCGGAGTTTGTCTTTGGTTTTCCTACCGGTTTTGTTTGTGTTGTATCCAGTGAGGAAGCCTAGATCTTTCCTGATTTCGTCTATTTTTTGTTGAAGGCGTCTTTGCCACCCTGGCCGCACGTCTCGCGTTTTTTGCGTTGATTTGCTACTTATTTGTTGCTGTTCACGCTGGTTATTCCCACTTCGACCTGTGTTCTGTTTTGGGGGTTTTATGGAATGGGTTATTGTATATGCACAACAGTATATTAGTCCTAGTATGTGGTTGTAATTACTATTTGGAGTTATTTCTGCTGGCAGTAGTTCTTCATTGATGATGGCTGTTATTTTATGTAGTTTCCTGTTTGGTTTGTGCTTTGGAATGAAAGGTTTATATTTCTCATCCATTTCCAGGAAGTTGATTTTTGCTTGATTGAAAGTTGTCCTTAGCGTTTCTATTGTTTGCTCATTCTGTTCGTTTGCTGTATCTAAAGAATGGTGTATGGCTTGGTTTTCTTCTTGGTAGCTATTTTCTGTTTGTGGTTGAAGTGGCTGGTTATTGCTATGTTCTATTTGGATTGATGTTCTTTGCGTTGCTTGCATTTCCTGGGGCTCTTGAAGTATTTGTGGCGGTTGCTGAGTGATGTGCTGATTTTCGGTATTTATTACACTTAACCGTATTTGCTCCCGTAATATTGAGGGTATCAGATTATTTCTAAATATGGTGGCTCTTCTATCGGCAAGATTTTGTTGGGTTATCTGATTTAAATGAGGATTTTGTTCTATAAAATAATCGTGCATTTGCTGCCTGTAACCTGTCATATTTCCATTGCGTGTTGCCTTAAAGTAGGCTTTTAATACGGACACGTTCATTTCATGGGTCCATTTGATTCTACGCCGTGGCAGCCCTGCCTGGGTGAGCTCAGGTATTCCCTGAGTAGCACTTTCGGTAGGTGGAGGTCTTGTTGTTGTTTGACTCCTTTGTGTTACCGACTGTATTTCGGGGTTTCCCCGATCGGGTCGTCGATTGTCTCCCGATTATTATTATTATTATTATTATTATTATTATTATTATTATTATTATTATTATTATTTTTATTTTCTATTTACCAATCATTTGAGCTTTGTTTTAAATAAACGTTAAAATGGCTAAAGCGGCCCATCCATTATACAATATTGATGCATATGTTATAAATCATGAATCAAGAAGACAAGATTGCGCACTCAGCCGCACAAAAAAAAATTCTACTGCTCATGTACGTCAATATAGAATACACACGTGTTTTTGTTGTAAAAAGTGTGTGTTATATGTCAATAGGCGATTAC
The DNA here is from genome assembly GCA_949987645.1 of Tachina grossa. NCBI lineage: Eukaryota > Metazoa > Arthropoda > Insecta > Diptera > Tachinidae > Tachina > Tachina grossa. The sequence goes on along the minus strand of OX465278.1, from coordinate 80,659,426 downwards.
ATTGGCTAGGGTGCACCTAGTCAGTAGCACTATTGACAATGTCATTAGAAAATCACTATAAATTTACAATTGACAACGAGCGAAGAAATATCGATATTGTAGATTAGACCCCCTAAAATGTACTAGTAAATCTTTGGTGTCAATGTCTCCATGTGGTCCCAAAAGAACCACTTAGTCAGTAGGCCTACAGTCTAGTGGTGGATTTTCAATGACAAGCTAATGTTAAATGTCAATAGATGATTACATTGGCTGGGGTACACCTGTACCTGGATTTTGCGAACCGAAAATCGTAATATTTATCGACATATTTATTCGCTTGCGATAAGGATAATGTGATTCTGTAATTTCTTTTTTACGACAGTCTCCAGCTTTATCTTATTCACCATTTAATTCAATATTATGTGATAGCTCTGTATGGAATATGTGAAAATAAGCGAAAAGCACAAATAATAATAAAGAAAAACTCAACAACTTTGATTTTATGACTTAATATGTAATAGTGTCCTTCATAAGACATCTTATAAGAACTTTCAAGACATGAGGGATTTTTCAAGTGCTTTACTACAGCGAAATCTTATAAAACAAACGTTAACAGCACTGTTTGCAAGAAATTTGTTTGAGTATTGTAGGTATAAGAGTAAAGAAGAAAACACTTCGTGACGGAAGAATTTGTGATACTTGCTTCTTTCTACACATGAGCGCGTGTACAAACGTCATGCATGTATGTGTGTATGATTTTTTATTTTTCTGCGCACATGCAAAGGCACACACATGCGTTAACATTAGTTGTATGCGCTTAATCACATAATAGCTTACCATCTACATATTACACACACACTCAAACGTACAATATGAAAAATAACAAGCATACACTAATCAACAGTACTTCTTTCGAGTGTTTGTTACAAACAAGCTGTCTTGGCGTTTTCGCTTGTTAACACTGATATACACGTACACCAATACATACATCGTGCTTCGCTTACAGCATTTATTATTGGTTTAGTATAATACATGTATGAATGCACATACAAATAAGTGTTTAGCTCCCTATTTGAATCAGAGCTCGCAAAATATGCTCAACCAAATTTCTCTGTGCGGTCTTCTCACTCAAAAGACCTAAAAAAATGACACGCAATCACTCAGTGTCTGAACAGCCACCCCTTTTTTCGTTTCAATCGTGTTCTCGCTCTCGGGTTACAAACTGAGCATAACATACGAATCGGTCTCTTACTGACCGTATGACAGGGAAGGAAAATGATTTATTGGATTTTGTACTAACTATGAAAATAAAATGTACTTTTTAGACCATGACGGTACCAATTTTTAATATTTATTAATAAAAAACAGAAACGTAAAAAAATGAATATGAAAATTCAGAAGTTTACAATAAAAAACAGAAACTTAACACAAATGTGCATAAAAATTCAGTATACAATAAAAAATAACAAAAAATATTAAATAGTACATTCATAAAGGTACATTCGTAGATTAAAATAAAACACACACAAAAAAATTAAAGAGAACATAGAAAAAATTAATGTTACCATATCGAGCCATAACCGCGAAAATAGCTTAAGCGACACATTTTTTAACCTCGTTTTTTTGACGAAAATCGACTATTTACAATCGGAAATCGTCGATTTTGGTCAAAAATTGACGTTCGAAAATTATGTCGCTTAAGCTATTTTGGCGGTTATGGCACGATATAGTGAAACATTAGGCAGTATTATGAATTGCATTCGATTTTCGATCTTCGCTGGGTATCGAAAATCGAATGCTGGATTCATATTATGAGCATCGAAAATTTCGTTGAGCAACGAATTTTCTTTCGAACAAAATTTAGCTTTCGATGAAGTATTTTAATATGAAAATTTAAAAAAAAATTTAAAGTTTTATGGCATGTTTCTACATTACAAGTAACTCAAAAATTTTGTTCATATGACTACAAAATTTGGCTTTGGGGTTTCATAAAACAACTGTCAACTTTTTCTGAGTAAAATACGTAATACTTTTTTATTTTGTTGTTTCTACATAACAATTTCAATTGTATCTAATGCCAAATATAGGCAATCAAAAATTAGTACTTGTGTGGAAATTAAAATAGGTTTTTATTTATTAAAGAAGAAATCGAATGTCCACACAATCGTCTAATTGAACCATTATGGAACCTGTAAGCATAAATCCAAACATTCTTACATTATATCCCATATTTGTATGTATTTTCATCACAATTTTATTTTAAATTTTGTTCACATAAATTTGTTCAAGGAAAGTAATAATAGGTTTGCTCGATTACCTGAAACTTTTTACTGAGCTTCGCTGTATTATACTGAATTTCGTTCGTTTGTAATTTGAGACTGAGACAAGCTCTCACTGAATAAATGGTTGCCGAAAATAGCGGTTGCACTTTTCTTTTTTGTGAATTTTATTTCTAAGTAAATTCTTCAATCATTTTCTTGTATGATGTGTAGCATATTTAAAAAAAAGAATATACATCGGTTTTATGTAAGTATATGAAACATATTTTTTATATGTGTAATACATTTTTCCACATTTAAAATATATTGAAAGATATTAACCTCCTAATCACGATAAGGAATATTATTTTGGTTCATATATAAACTCCGGTGCTTTGAACTACATTTCAATGTAAAGTTTTTTATTCATTATTATCTTGGATCTAGCTGTATTCAAAGCAAGAAGATTGGGAGTATTTCCATTAAATGCGGCAAATTAGTAACCATCTGATGATATATGTACATATGTACATATCGTATATGATGGATGAAATCCATTCATGAAGCATGAACGCTTTTTTACTTTTTTTCAGCAAAATCTTAATGCTTTTATAATTGTGAAAAAATTATAACATACCGTAAATGAAAAAAGTATGTCACTATCGATGTTATTAATTAAGAATTTCTGATGCAGCTTTTTTAAAATATCTAAACATTCTTTAATGCTTAATAGCAAAAATACTCAGGATTTATTCAGTTACTCGATTTTGTTTGAAAAATAAACGATCTAATGATCTAATATTGCATTGTAATTTAAAAGCAGCTGTTTTTTATTTTGCTCGATTTTCTCCTAGGGCTGCCATTAAGTAATGCTTCTAGTATGGAAAAAAATTAACTCAAATACCAAATTGTATACAATGGCAATAATGAAATTAAATATACAAAAAGTGATACCAAATACATCGTAAGCTAGACAAGTGTACTATAAAAACTCATTTTGTTACGTACTCGCCTGTGTACCGCTTGCTTGTCTGAGAGCTTACTTGTTATGTAGAAACAAACAGGCCATTAAACAACTTTTTTTTAAGTACACAAACACAAATTTTAAGCAATTTTTTGTCGATTTTATTCACAATAACGACCTTTTTTGTCGAATGATCGTCATAATACCAAATGAAAATTCGTTCGATCAGTACTTTCGTCTACAGTCGAAGATCGAAAGTTGCTCATAATAGGGGCCATTGACATTTTGAAATTGTACCAAGTAACTCGCGGTGGTACCACGGTACCAACAAGGTCAAAAATGTACCATAAAAAGTACAATTGTACCATGATTTCCATCCGTGCCGCATGATACGAACAAAATCGTTATTTGCTCAGCTATTGAGGGACAGTAACAGGCATGGCAAAGTTGGTACAATTGTACCATTTTTGGTACTATTTAAACTCGGAAAGTACAATAGTACACTAATGACTAATTAAGTACATTTAAGGAATCTCCCCAGTTTCACTTTTGAACCATGCAATTCATATTATTCTCACTTGAAAACAGTCCTGTGAAAGCAAAACGCAGCGAGAAAATAAAAAAATTTGATCTTGTCCTCTTCCAATTTTTTTTTCTAAATTCGGTTGCTACAGCAAATGCTATTAACTTATATATTTTAAACTTCAACTTAAACAGGTGTAACCATATGATTTAACATCCTAACTTACAAAAAAATTTGTGAAACGATTCGATAGACAGAACAAAGTCGATTATCTCAATAAACCCATATTAAAAATATCTTTTAGTAAAATTAAGGTCAAAAAAGTACAATTTTTTAAAGTTGTTGGTACAATTTTTAAATTATCAATGCCTTCCCTGGTCAGTAACATATCATTTACACATGCCACTATAGTGGCATGCCATTTCGAAAAACTCAATACACACAATTTTTCACTAACACACTCAAATTTTTCGCAATGGCAGCCCCAGTGGCAGCAAAATTTGCATGCAATGAAAATTTGGCAGTTGCATGCTATTGAGGTAGTTTAGACGAGAACAGTTTTTAAGCCGCACAATTTTTGTTCTTTTCCAAATTACACGAGATTAATTCATCTGGCACAAAATGAATACGTATACACAGCTTTGTGTGTGTTAGTGTTTTTCGTATTCATTTAACACTTGCTGTTTTTTAATTTGTGTGTGTATTGGTGTAAATCAGCGCATTGAATGTCAAAACGAAGAAAAGTGTTACCCTGTTAAACATTTCGTTTATAATAGAGGTACTTTAGACGAGAACAATTGTTAAGCCGCACAATATTTGTTCTTTTGCAAATTACACGAGACTAATTCATCTGGCACCAAATGTATACGTATACACAGCTTTGTATGTGTTAGTGTTTTTCGTATTCATTTAACACTTGCTGTTTTTTAATTTGTGTGTGTATTGGTTTTATGCTGCTAATGCGGGGTTGTAGCTGGTTGAAAAGTTATGCCAACCGCAAAACCACTCTCTTTGCCTCTCTCAGCTACAAACTGGCATGTTATGCCAGCACAATTATGCCCGTGTAAATCAGCGCATACGTACACAACACTGGCATGCCACTAGTGGCATGTGTAATTGCAGTGTAAGTGAGCAAAACAAGCAAAGTGTTAGCAGAAAAGGTCTTTATTTTTGTTGTTGCGTATGCTTTATCTTGTTGCCTTAGATATGTCGTCAGAGGCAAATCATTAAAGAGGAACGGAGAAGATAATGATCTGCCATATAACATTTTGCATATGCTACGATGCAAGACCATTTGCACAAGATTGTGTATTGAGCTATTGTTACAATTTTTTTAGGCGTAGTAAACTGGCTCATATGGAATTCAAATATACCAATGTAGAAAAATAAAATTATTTTAAAATACTTTTTTATGGTACACAACTATATTTTCCCTAAATTTTGAAACTACGTAGTTTTGAAATTTTTAAAAACTACGCGTACATCCGCATTTATGAAAAGGCACTCTTAAATTTAAGTTAAAAATGTATAAAACTATCTACATAATAAAATCTGATAGTTGAAACTTTCAAAATCTACCGGCACAACTTTTTATAACTGCTTAAACACAAAAAATATTTTTAAAATTTACTATTTTAGGATATTGTTGAATGTAGGTCCGAAATACAAAATAAATGGCTCTGAGCACATTGTTAATGCATTGTCTTTAAACCCATATGACACTTAATTTTTCTTTCATTTATCAAGTTTTAGAGAAAAGTGCAAACATATTGTAATAGGAAAATTCAGCAGGTGCAAAAGGTTCAGCTATATTAAGAAAAATGAAATAATGTCAACAATTTGACTAAAGTTATCGATAACAAATGAAGATCTGTCAAAAAAAATTTAAAATTTTTCAACTTAAAATTGACATTTCAAGCTTGAAACATAAAAGTGTTGGTTAAGCCCTTATGACACGTCATTTTTTCTTCATTGATTTGATATTGAATTGATAGAAAGAAACAATAAATTTAGAAAGAACAAACTATATAAAACGTTAACGAAATGTTTAAATGTTGTCAAATTTTCGTAATTAGAAACCGCTAGTATTAAGACAAAACAAACTAAAAATCGCTATTTTTGACCACAAACCGCTAACTTAAAATCCAACAATGAACTAAAAAGTAATAAGCAAAATACTAAAAGAGGTCAAGACAAAAAAAATTTCTTTGGCTTAAGTAAAATATCTTATGAGAGATACGGAAACACATCTTGGGAAATTATTTCTTAAGAATTAATAGTTTATTTCAAAATGCTTTAACCGGTAAAAATCGGACAATTTTTAAAAAAGTTTCAAGCCTCAGAAGTTTTATTGAGTCCCAGGTAGTCAACTTTGGCCCACTGTAGCTCATGTCACGGCTCAAGCCAAAAGGATTGTGTTATAAAGCCTAAGTCCTCCTCTACGGATGTTAGGAGTTTCATATAAATCCAATCAGTAGTTTAGAAGTTCCAGATTTATTGCCATTTTCTTTCTAAAAGTCCTCAATGTGCAATGTAAAATTTACATATACACGTGCATACATATGTACATACATACATATGTATGTGTAAAAACCTATTTTTCGACCCAAAAAAAGATACAAATTGGATTACATACTTTTTCGTGAGCGAGCGTGATCGTGATAAGTTGTAAACCACTCGTGCGTGATTAAGAATATTTTGTTCGTGAGCGTGCGTGATCGTGAGAACTTTCAATATCATTCGTGCGTGAAAGTGCGTGAGTAAAATATTTATCTGCGTGAGCGTGCGTGTCGTGAGTCAAAACAAAATACTACCCTGTGGCACACCAGAAGATATAGATTCGGGCACACTCGTAAACTCTCCTTCCATAACAGTGAACTTCCTACCAATAATATAAATTTCCAAAAGGTTTTGAATGTTTATTGGCAGATACGTCTTCAATTTTAAAATAGACCTTCGTGCCATACTTTATCAAACGCCTGAGAAACATCAACAAAGCGAGCAGAACAATGCTTCTTTTCTTCAAATGTTCTTCTTACAACTTGGACCAGTCTATGCGTTTGTTCAATGGTGCTATGCTGACTTCTGAAGCCAAATTGATGGTCCGGGATGCACCCATTATCAGTTAAAATTTTGGACAATTTAGTCATGAGCAGCTTTTCGAAAAGCTTTGAGATTGTAGTTAGTAAGCTTATAGGCCTATATGACTCAGTCTTGGTAAGATCTTTGCCCGCCTTTGGAATCATTTTGATCTTGGCAAGTTTCCAGTTATTTGGAAAATACTGCACTCTTAAAATAGCATTAAAATAAATAGCAGGATTCTTATTGCAATATGAGACAAGTTCATGAGCATTTTGTTACTAATACCATCAATACCTGGAGCTTTCTTCGGGTTGAGTTCAGCAATTACTTTTTGTACTTCACGCATCTTAAACCTTTAGTGACGAGGGGGTAGAGAAACTACACTGGGTAAATCAGCAGCACCCGTACATGAATGGGGACTGAATACAGATTTTAAATGCTCAGAAAATAAGTTACCTTTCTCACTATCGCTTCTTGCCCAGCATCCGGTCGCAGTACTCAGTGGTGATTTAAGATCAACGGGTCTTTTAAGATTTCTAGTAGCGCGCTATAAAGAGTAAATAGACACGGACGTAACATCAAGACCCTCTAAATACTTTTCTAGTAGTGCAGTTTTTTCCGACGATAGCAGCTCTTTGAATCGTTTAGTACATTCTTTAAGTCTGATTTTATTTAGGGGTGATCTGTGTTGTTGCTATTCTCTTCTAGCTCTCCTTTTTCCCATACAATACGTTCAATTTCCGTAGAATAAATTCTGTTAAAGCCGGTCTGCGGATATGAGGTAGTGGCGTGTTCAGCAGCCTGTTTAATAGTTTCGTTAAGATTGGCAATGTTAAGTTCAATATCATCGCATGATCTAAGCTGAATGTTTTCTACGCAGTGACTACTAAGATATTTTTTGAATGCCAGCCAGTTGATTCCATTACTCATCTTCACATATAAGTTAGTTGAATCACTCCTTAGTGGGTTGAAAATTGTAACTATTGTTGGAGAGTGATCGGAGGACAGATCTAGAGAGGCCTCTACGTGAATTAAGTCCCTATGAATATTTTTCGTGACGGCAAAATCTAACATCTGGAATTTTTCTTACGTCAGTAGGCCAGTAAGTAGGCTCCCCACTCGAAATGACATCTAACCCCATTTTTGAAATTGTATTGAACAAGGCTCGACCTCTAGGTGTAACAAGACGCGATCCCCAGTACGTATGTTTTGCATTGTAGTCACCAGCTGCCACGAAACAAGATCCAAGCGATTTGTAGAACTTCTCATACTGAATTTCGGTAACTAAAAATCTGGGAGGTGAGTAAATTGATGATATCACGAAATTCGCACAAAAAGTTTCTACGAAAATATTCGTTGCTTGCAAATATTCTTCACTAAGGTTGTCAAGGACATAGTGCTTGAGTCTTGACTTAATCAGAATTGCAGATCCACCGCATGCTCTCCCTCTCGGGTCCTTTGTATCATATAAAGTGTAACCATTTATTTTAAATAAGCTTCTTGAGGTCAAATGAGTCTCAGAAACCAACATTATATCAATATTTTTTTCCATGAGGAAGCGCTCAAGTTCATTTTTATGTTGGCGAATGCCGTTTGCGTTCCAGAAACATATGGTTAACGTGTTCATGGCTTGTTAATTAATGCATTCGAAGCATTTCCTGCATCATGCTAGTCATATTTGTTGTAAAGTTGTTTATAGTTAGCACCAGATTCTCAATAGTAGCTTCAAGGTGACCAAAGTTAAAGCTTGAGTTTGAATTCGTTGAATTATTTAGCGGTGGAACATTTTGTGTGGGAATTGAACTAGTCTTGGCAACATCAGCATACGATACACGTGAAGTAACTGGTTGGCTCATTTGAGCAAAAGTGGCGGAGTTCGCGTTTACTGGATGAGCTGGAGTTAATTTGGGTTTTTGACCCATAGCCTGCTTAACGAAAGAATATATAGGGCACCCTCTATAGTTAGCGGTGTGATTACCTCCATAATTACTAAATTTTTTTCTGCTTGATCTTTTGGCTTAGTGCAGCTAGCAGTACCATGCAATTCACCGCAGATAACACACACTGTAGGTAACTTGCAGTAAGTTTTCGTATGGCCATATTCTTGGCAATTATGGCACTGTACGGGACCTGAACGCTTACGTGGCTCTTCAACTGTGATTTTTCGATGTAAGAGATACTTTACGCTATAAATTGGAACGGGTTTCATTTTTTTCAATTGTATGTCATTCGTCTCCAGTTCAATCCGAAATACGGGTTGGGGGACCTTTTCTCTATTAATTATGTTGGTAACATTTTTTTACCTTAAATCCTTGGTCGACAAGTGAACATTTTACTTCTTCGGGCTCAACATATGAATCTATGCCCTTTAATACTATCTGTAGGCCTTTAGCACTCTTAAGTTGGTATGTGTAAAAATTTGTTTTATTTTTTTCGAATTCACTAACAATTTTTCGGAAATCTTTTTCATTATATATTTGGATTTTAGTTTCATCAATATTACCTCGTTTAATTGGAATGATGTGAAAAGTATTTTCACCAATGGTCGACAGTAGTTTTTTTTATAAGCGCGTTAGAATTTTTTTCTCTCAGATAAATAGGTGGTGGCTTAAAAGCCATTTGCGATGATATAGAGGGCTTGTCGTCGGTGTCTTGCAATAATGAAAAACGATTTTGAAAATTGCTAGATGATGCGCTGTTATCCCTAGACATCTTTGGAGCAGATGAAATTTTTGAAGAATTTGGGCTTCGCCCACGCTTTACCATGGTTATATATCTGTCCATTTCCACTTGTACCTTGGGTTTTGAGCTACTGTTATCTGTAGTGATAAGGTGGTTAAGTGATGAACACGAGCCCGATGCGGATGGTATCGCAGACTGAAATGAAGAAGTATTAGGCAATGGTAATGTTAACGATTCACTACTTGGCATTGGACAAAGCAAAGTTGATCGATGACGAAAAAGTGGCTTTTCCGTTAGAAAAAGACTTTCATCAGGTTTATTATTTATATTGTTTTCATTAAGAGTTTCAGAACTCACAGTAAAATAAGCATTTCTGCCGTTAGAATTCACTTCAAAATATTTTGGATTTGAGGTACTCATACAGAGTATTCCTCAAGGGTACTTTGTTTGTGTTTACGTTTTTTTTTTGTTTTTGTTATTTCTTGCTATTTAAAAAATATTAGTAAAGCCAATAAGCTTTTTTATCAAGGTGAATATGTATTACGAATATTTGCTGTATGATTTTTGATTTTGTTGTTTTTTTATATTTGTTTCGTATGTATGTTTGTAAAAAAATCCGCTTTAACGTCTCTTCAATATGAAGGTTCAACGATAACTGAAAGTGAGAAAATAAAAAAAATAATAAAAAAAATAAAAAAACTTTGTTATTTGTTGCGTGTTAGCTTTTGTTGTTCTTTTAGTATTACTAGGGGTTACCTTAGGCTGATTTTTTGATCAGTTTATTTTTTAAATAAGTAATAAAACAATGTTATTTAAAATGTGGATGTATGTATATAACATCTGCCCGACGTTTCGTTGGCTTTTTTCCAACTTCTTCAGGAGCTTTATTATTTTTAATTCTCAAAAAATAAATAAATGTAATTAATACAATGAAAATGTATATGTATACATGGGTGTGTGTAAACTTACGTTTAACTATTTTTAATATTTATAATAGTTTTAATTAATAAAAATCTGGACATCACGGCACAATTAATTACGTAAAATTAAAATAAATAGAAAACTGGACATCACAACATAAGTTTGTAGTCAAAAATTAAAATAAAATAAATAAATAAATAAATATTTGCGGTACAACACAAATTATCACAGTTCAGGTTTCACTCGTTTATTATTTTGTTATTTGTTGTTCAGCCTCTCATTTGATTAAATGAAAGTTTATAACATAATAAATCTAGTTGTTCTAAGAAACTTTGGGTAAAGGTTCCCTGATGATCTGCATTAGCAACAGTGAAATGCGCGTAGGATCCAGCTAAGCCCCTCAATAATCAATTTCAAAAAATATTTTACTTAATAAGTAAAATATTAATTTGGGATTATTAGTGCGTTTAAGAAATTTTAAACTTAAATTGTAACAATTCCCATAAAAAAACAACTAATTAAAAAAAATATACTTGTACACAAACATACAATACTTGCACACATATGTATGTGCATGTGGTAGAAAACCTTTTTTGGGTTTCTTAGAATTTTTGGAATACCTACACAAAACATTTTGCATGACTTGCCATTTTTTGGTCTTTTTTTCATCATGAATAAAAACCTTTAAGCAGTTGTTCCTTTTGTTTTTCTTTAACAAAAATTATTTTGTCAAGTTTGTTTATCATTTTAAGTTTATTTTTGGGTGCCACTTGTTGCAGGTTAAATTAAAACAGAGTTTCATTTTTTAAAGCACAATTCACACATTTGAACGATTTTTTATTCCAATTTTACTATGAATGTGTGATAAGGATGTGACTCAAGTTTTGTTAGATATTTGCCTCCGTATTTTGCAATTTCTTTAATCACTTGTTGCATTTTTAAATCACGATAGCCCAATTCACAATCTTGTGCAAATGGTCTTGCATCGTTGCATTTGCAAAATGGTATAGTATATCGATACTCACCACTAAGAATGTTTAAGTGGTGAGTAGAATATACTACACAATTTTGCACATGCAACACCATTTGCACAAGATTGTGAATTGGGCTGATGTAAATTTTAGTTTTTTATGTACCATGGATACGATGTTATTAACCTTAAAATTTTGTTTTGCCTTCGTTGAATTTTTTTACATTTGAAGCGGAAACAGTGCCCCCAGTGCACCATATAGGTTTCAAAAGCGACTTGTATATTAAAAGTTTACAATCTAGACTGAGGGTTGAATTTCTACCAATCAGCCAATGTATCTGTTAGTTTGAGATCCATTTGGGCTAGCTTATAGTCAGTGTTGTCTTTCTATGTAAGCCTTCGATCAAGATGTATACCAATGTATTTCACATCTGAATGTTGAGGAATAATTTGATTATTGATTCTAATGGGGAAACAAGTATATTTTCATAGGGTAAATGTTACCTGAGCACACTTCTGTTCCTTTACATTTATTCTCCATAAGTTTAACAATAGTTCCAGCTGGGTAATATGTTCCTGAAAATACCGGGATGCTTCGTGAGGGGTGTTGTGCATGCTAAGGCAGGGTGTATCATCGGCAAATGTAGAAGTGTGGATATTACTGCTCACAGGCATATCACAAGTATACAAATCAAATACCAAACTGGTAGCAGTATACTACCCTGTTGCACACCAGATGAGATTGATTCGCGCATACCCATGAAGTCTCCTTCCACGACAGTAAACTCTAGGGCAAGGATGCAACTCTCAAAAAGCTTTGAAATGTTTATTGATAGGTATGTCTTCAATTTTAAAACTAGGCCTTCATGCCACATTTTATCAAATGCCTCAGAAACGTCAATAAACAGCGCAGAACAATACTTCTTTTTTTCAAAGATTCTTCTTAACAATTGAACCAATCTATGCGTTTGTTCAATGGTGCTATGCTAACTTCTAAAACCAATTTGATGGTCCGGGATGCTAATTAGAATTGGGGACAATTTTGTCATGAGCAGTTTTTCGAAAAGTTATGACATTGTAGACTTATTGACCTATATGAATCAGTCTTGGTAAGATCTTTTCCCTTCTTTGGGACCATTTTGACATTTTGGATAGTACTATAGTCGTTATATGACATAAAAAGTAGATAGCAGGATTCTAATTGCAATGCGAGGCAAATTCATCAGCATCTTCTTACTAATGCCATTCATGCCTGAAGTTTTCTTAGGGTTGAGCTCAGCAATTAGTTTCTGTATATTACGCATCTTAAACTTTGAGGGTATGCAACACCAATACATTTGTTTGGGCGTAAATACGGACTTTAAATGCTCAGCAAATATGTTATCTTTTTCAGTATCACTTCTTACCCAACCTCTTGTAGATGTGCACAGAGGTGATCTAAACTCAACTGATGTTTTAAGCTTTCTGGCAGCGCGTCACAAGAAATAATTAGATGCTGGTGTGACATCGAGACCTTCCGTAAGAGATGCAGTTTTTTCAGATGCAAGCGACTCTTGGAGTCGTTCTGATCTGATTTTATGTTGGGGTAATCTGTGCTGTTGCTATTCCCTTCTGGCTCTTCTTTTTTCAAAAACGAGACGTTCAATATCCGTAGAATAAATGCGATTAAATCCAGTTTGCGGATGAGAGGTAGTACCATATTTACCAACCTGTTTAATAATTTTCTTAAAAGCCTGATACTCTGTTCACAATTTCGTGCGAAATGCTGTCAAACTACATATAAAAGTATTTGGTATGAAATATTTGCGAAATAAATTCGCAAAAGTAGTACTCTGTTCATGTTGTGAAAAGCACATAAAATCATGTCTTTCCATGCAAAATTAGTCTGGCATCATTTTAGTATAGCTGCGAAACAACATGAGCAGTGCTTTTTTCGCACGGAATTTTAACAATGTGACATACTTTCAAGCAATAAAAGCAAAAAATTTATTTAAAAAACCGCGAGTTGGGCTACATTTACTACATGTCAAATTTTCAATGATCAATGGTGCTGAACATTTTTCACAACTTTGAACAGAGTACCAGGCTAAACACTCAATAACATTGGGTGTTCTTAGTTAAATGTTTTCCTTACAATGACTACTGAGATATTATTTGAACCCCAGCCAATTAACACGACTGATCATCTTCACATATGGGTGTGGTAAGTCACTTCTTAGTGGGCTACATATTGTAACGATCGTGCGAGAGTGATGAGATAACAGATCTAGACAAGCTTCAACATTAATTAAACCCCTAGAGATATATTTCATGACGCAAAAATCTGTAACATACGGAATTTTTTGTATGTCCGTAGCCTAATAAGTGGGGTATTTAAAAAAAATAAGTGGATATAATTCTGCAGTTTCTAAACGGGCCGTCTGATTGCCATTAAAATTCATATAGCATTTAAAGAGCTGTAACCGAGCTTAAGTCTGAAATTTGGATTATATATCCTTAAAGGGGACGGAGCCACAAAGCCCCAAAGTGGGCAAGCTCGGGTTAATGAAAAATTCAAACCGATGCCAAGCTGCTGTTTTTGATCTGGTAAAAAAGATTTTTTTTGCAAGTGGATTTCTCTGTTCAAGAGCTAAAAAAAATCCCCTACATTTATGTAGTTTCGCTTACAGTTTACGAAATATTCGAGAAAAAAAATTTAAATTTAGGGATTTTTACCCACCTTTGTCCACTGTTCTGCTAATGGAGAAGTCAAATCTTGTTCGATTTTAAAATAGAAACTTGGTATGAGCTAAGAACAAAATTTTTAACATATAAAAAAATTTGATATCAAAAGCACTACTAAGTCAAAAGTTATACGCAAATTAAATTAAATATTTGAAAAAATAATTAATTATTAATTAATTAATTAAATAATTATTATTTACAAATTTTGCAAGGATACCAACACCATATTTTTATTTAATCAGAAGGTATACTATAATAAACATTACTAGAAAATTTCTTTCAAAATTGACCTATTTTGGTTATAAATATCAAATGAAAGGCATTTTTTCCCAAATTCCAAGGCTGGAATCAAAAAATTTGTGATTTAACCTTAAGACATTATATGTTTTTAAATATTTCCCAAATTATTATCTGCGTCCAGCGAAAAATAAGAAAAATACAACAGAAATACCAAAAAATCCCATTTTTGGGATTTTATGAAATCTTTTTGAGAATTGCCAGGAACTCAAAAGAAAATTCTATGTGGTTTTACTTTTTGTGTATTTATTGCATAATTTTCCACCTGAGTGAGAATTTTCAGCCGAAAATATTGATAAATGCGAATTTTATAGCACTCCTTTGTGTAAGAAATTTGTCTTCTCAGAAAACTCTTTATCTGCCTGGCTCACGATGTCGACAAAAAATTTCCTTTCGCTTATTTATATAAACTAGATATTCCAAACTGACGACACACTCGTCCGTATTCTAGAATCAAAATGTAAATAATTTAAGATTCAAAGAAAATGTATGTGTCTAAACGTCATAAAAAATTCATTAAAACACAGCCACACACAAACTTACATACATATGCAAGCATAATTAAATAATACATGAAATTAAAAAAACATAAGCAAAATCCCTTCAACCAAGCTAATTCACTTTATTCAATTCTCTTCCTTTAAGTATTATGGCTTTCATACAACACAAAAAAAAAGAAAAAAATCTTAGATCAAGAGAAATACTACAAACACACACACACACTCATGTTTTGTTTCTTTTTTACTTGTAAGCTAATAAATGCCAGTGTAATATGTGTGCATGTAGTAGTAGCAACTTTAAACGCTTATAGCTCCCAACATACTTAACCGATTTCAATAAAATATAGATTCTGCACATCTGTACAGAAAATTCTTTAAAACCATATAAATCTTTTTAAAATCGGTGCAGTGGTACCAGCGTAAAAGGGATTACAAAAAACTTGTTCGCCTATTAATTATATAGATAAGCGAAAGAAAATTTCTTGTTGACATCGTGAGCCATGCAGTATATGTTGTAAGCAAATGCAGGTAATTAGAAAAAAAAAATTAATAAAAATATATTTTTATAAGAAAATTAGTACTTATTTATTTATTGTTGCTGATAGCTGTATTAATTGAATATATTGGTGTAATATTCATGTATGTAATTATACAGCTATGTCAATTTTTGAAAAATACCTAAGAAAATAATCGTAATTATACTTGTATACTAGGCTGTCCAAAAAAATCTTTTGGGGCTCAAGCATAATTTGGAACCTTATAGGGTCAAGTAGCTTTGAGATTTTTCGGAAGAGCTTTACAGGTCGCACAAGTCGAATTTTGGCAAAAAAAACGAGTTTGCCGCCCGTTTTTTGTATTTTCTTGATAACTTTAACAATAACCACGATTTTCTTCACTTTTGAGGATACAAGTAAAAAAAGTAATATCTAAGCTTTATTTTTGTGTGCAAAAATTATGGGTTTTTATTGAATTGGTTCTTTTAGGTAGCCTGCATTAGAATTTTTCGTAATTTTTCCATAAATTTTGTAAATAACGCTTCATAACTTTTAAATTTTTTATAAAAATAAAAAAACTAATGATTACTTCAAAAGATTAATTAGTTTTGAATATTTTAAAAGAAAAAAAATTTTTTTTTGCGCTTACCGTTCCTGAGTTATACTCGTTTTCAGCTTTGTAACTAGTTTAAAGGCCATGTCAGATAAAACTTAGCTTCGCGTTACGTTGAAGATTCGCTTTCACATATAAAATGAAATGTACATGCTTATATGAAACATGTCACATAAATACTTTTAACGCAAAGCGAAGCGAAATGTTAGGCAACTTTCAACTTTTTGTGTGCTTTGACAATAGGTTGGTATACTTTTCTTAGTTTGTTTGACAAAACTCGCTTGTAAATATAAAATGTTTATTAAAATGTCGGTAAATTAATATAAAAAACGATTTAGTGGCAGCAGAGTAATCGAATTGTGCTGTGTTTTATGCATAAAACAGAACAGTGAAACAAACAGTGAGTGTTATCAAAGTTTTCATTGAGTCATACACATTTTGCGTCATGCTTTTTTCCCAAAGTTAGAAACGTCACGCAAAGCGTTGAATTTGAATCTAACACCGCCTTAATTTTATACCCAACAAAAAAAATCAAAATAAAAAATAGGAGATACTTAAACATTTGCATGTATGGACAAGTCGACTGATGATCGAAGGATGACTCAGGAATCAGTTAATGCGCTGTCGTTTTTAAAAAACACTATAATAATACTGTCAAATAAAAATTAAAGTGAAATCTCTTAACTTAACAAATTTAAAAATACGAAAAAAACTATTAAAAAATTGTGAAAAGTGCTAAAAGTTGCAACTTTTGTTAGTGGTAGCTGCCGTGGAGAAATTTTTTCCATTTTTTTTTTTTTTTTTTTTTTTTTTTTTTTTTGTGAATAATTTTCATTTATATTTCATTTTCATTATTATTTTAAACAAATTCTATTTTTGACATTTTGGATAAACTAAAAACCATGTTGAGCTTCTCATTTGTTTAAAAGAAAGTTTATAACATAATAACTCCAGTTGTTCTAAGAAATTTTGGATAAAGGTTCCCTGATGGTCTGCATTAGTAACAGTGAAATGATCATAGGATCCAGCTAAACCTCTTAATAATCAATTTCAATGTATTTTTAATAAAAAAATATTTTACTTAATGAGTAAGATATTAATTTAGGATTAGTAGTGCGTTTAAAAAATTTTAAACTTAAATTGTAACAATTCCCATAAAAAACACTAAATATAAAATACCGTTATGCCCGCTATTATGTTACATACTTGCGCCATTTGGACAGTATAAACAGTTTTTGTACACTCCTTAACATCTAGGGATTTTTGAATTGTAAGTCTTTATGATTTAGTGTGTGATCCCTACAAGAAAACTAATAGTCAATTGACTAGCAGCGATAACCGACACTTCAGTCACAGTCCCCAGTTAGTTTATTAACTAAAGCACATATATCTGAACTGCTTACTCAGTTTTTTTTTTGCCCATCACTGATTACATAAGCATTGGTGAACTATGACTAGTCAATGTTTACATAGAAACTGGCCAACTATTACTAGTCAATGTTTACATAGAAACTCGTAAAATGTTACTATTAAATAATAAACATAATTTTTATATTATTTTAATTGTTTTTTATACTAAAAAATAAAGAAATAAGTAAGGTACATATTTAAAAACGAAAACAACACAAAATACAAATAACGTAGGAGGTACCAATCTAGTCTTCTTCATGCTTTTTTTCAGCTCCAACACACCTTGCTCTTTATAAGTATCTAAAGTTTTAAAGAGAAATACATAAATGTATAAATTAAAATAATTGAAATTTATTTGCTGTCTATATACGTATTTCATTGTACACTTCTGACAACATGTCAAATAATAAAATTTCTTTAATGTATAAATTAAATAAAACTTTTAAATTTCTTTTTTGCAGTATTTTTGTTACTTAACTTCTTTAACAGTTCTCTAAATTTTAATTGCACAGACCGAACGAATTGTGTTTGGTTAATTGGCTGGTTTGCGTGGCTGCCTTCTAGGCAGCATAGGCATTCAAGTAGAATCTGGATGATTCCTTTTTGAAAGACCACTCCACTCGTCGGTGTCAACCTATGTAGAACCGTATCTAAGTATACGGATACGGTGGTAGGTAATAGATGCAGCCCGTCGCGTTGAGATACCTGATATGGTTACTAAACCCAATCTCAGATAAATCTGAAAGGTCGTCTAGTACATTTCTGCCTAAAAACTTGTGTCTCGAGAGATTCAGAGCTGGACATTCGCAAAGAAAGTGGACGATTGTTTCTTCTTTGCTTTCTTCATGACAACTTCGGCAGAACTTATTATAATATAATTATAGGACAGACCTATCCTACTAGCATGTCTACCGACTGTCCAGTGTCCCGTCATGACCGCGACGAGCCTCGACATGTCCCTATGGTTCCTATTTATTAATTGTATTGAGCGCATGTCATTGTAGCAAGGCCACATTTTCTTAGCAACCTTGCACGTGACTATATTGTGCCATCTGCATTCAGCCTTATAGAGGTAGTGCTTGAATATACCTTTCCTAATAGCACCAAAAGGCATAGTTACCGATTCGGCATTTGAGACATTCATAGCAGAGCCAACTCTGGCCAGCTCGTCGGCCCTTTCGTTACCTAAAAAGTTGCTATGTGCTGGAACCCAGGCCATCCAGCCTAGATAGCAAACTCTTACATTGCCCGACTAAAGAGAAGTGAAAAGACGAAGTGAAACATGATCTTAGGGATAGAAGCGCTGCTTGGCTGTCGACAAAAATACCAACTTTACCCTGTACCTTCCTTTCAATCAGCACTCTAGCCGCTTCCCTTACCGCCAGAATTTCAGCTTGAAATGCAGTGGCTTCATTAGGGAGACGAAAGGAGCATTATATACCAAGATCACCTGAAAAGACTCCAGAACCGAAACCGCAGCCCATTCTTGATCCAGAAGTCCAGAAGTTGACCTAGAATCCTGGCATGACCATAGGATCTTGATCTCCACCGCACAGATACCGCCAATATATGAAGGTCGATCGGAATAAGGTTTAGTATAGCATTCAGAGCCACCGAAGGACTAGTACGTAAACATCCTGTTATTCCTACGCAAGCGGATCTCTGTATTCTATAAAGTTGATCTACCACGTATTTCTTACTTGTGGCAGGCCACCATACTACAGAGCCGTAAGTCAGTATTGGGCGCACAATTGCTGTATACATCCATTTAAGAATTTTGGGGCTTATGCCCCATTTAGATCCAAACATCCTACGACAGGAGTAGTATGCTGCCGTTGCCTTTCTAACCCTGTGTTGAATATTCAGTTTCCATGAAAGTTTTTGGTCCAGTACAACTCCTAGATATTTTGCGTTGTCTGATAACGACAAATCATGATTATTCAGCCGAGGAAGCCTAAGGTTCTGTACCTTGGTCTTTGTGGTAAATAGTATCAGTTACGTTTTGCTTGGGTTCACTCCTAGTCCACAGTCTGTAGCCCAGTTACCAAGTGTGCTCAAAGCATTGGACATAATATCACTTATAACGTCTGTGAAAATCCCTGAGACCATTATTACCACATCGTCAGCGTACGCTACAACTTTACCCCCAAGGTATCTAATCTGAAGAGCATTGTATTGATCACGAGAAGGCAGAGCAAAGGTGAGATCACCCCCACCCTGTGGTGTGCCTCTGTATGCCCATTTCGACCTCTCGCTGTTACCTAATTAAGCAGTGACATTTCTTGCCCCCAGTATGGTTATTATCCAGTTGCTGATGTAATTCTTAACACCAGCATCCTGGAGAGCATTTTGGATGGCTGTCACCGATACATTATTGAAGGCCCCTTCTATGTCTAGGAAGGCAGCCAGGGTGTATTGTTTTTGCTCGAGGGATCTCTCTATGAACCTTACCACTCATGTGGTGGTGTTTCTGTAGAGCGTCCCTTAAAGTAGACATGCTGACTATTCGAGAGTCTTAACGATCCTAACAGCCGTTGCCTATTAGTCTTTCCAACGTCTTGATCAGGAAAGATGAAAAGCTGATTGATCAGAAGTCCTTTGCGACTCAATGACTTCTTTTTCCTATCTTTGGAATGACTCTTCTTCAGCTGTTCGGAACGTAACTAAGAGAGAGACAGAGTTTATATAATTCAGATAGCCAGGGGATGATGGAGCTTTTCGCGCTCTGTAGCAACTTTGGCATGATGCCATCCAGACCTGGTGAGAAACTGCAAATTGCCCAGGAGATTTTATCTGCAGATAGTATCTCATTATCAACAGCGTGTTGTTGCCCACTGATAAAACCGTTCGCGCTAGACGTATCCTTACAGCCAGGTAAGTAGGTGTTGAGTAATATTTCTAAGGATTCTGTAGAGGAATCTGACCAGGAGCCGTCCGTCCTTTTAACAAAAGTTGGACAGGAATAATTCTTAGCCAAGATCCTAGCAAGCCTTGCTGAATCTCTGGTATTACTCATGGATTCACAGAAATTTCTCCATGAGTTGCGTTTGGCGATTTTTAAAGCCTTTTTGCAAGCTTTTAACTTTTCGCGATAGGGTTGCCACATTTTATTCTCGTAGCTGGTGTCGAAGGCCCTACGTGCCTCTTTGATTAGAATGGAGAGCTCCGCATACCACCAAGGAGGATAGCTTTTCCTAGCTTCTGTTGTAAGACAGGAGATTTCAAAGACTCAAGTAATAGCTTCGGTCGTGCTCTCGATTTCTTGTACTCGTTTCAGTTTTTGCTTGAGACGTATTGTATATTTTATAATGAAATGCGATGTCTTAAAAATTTGTACATTGGATGTTTCACTCTAACATACATGTTAGAAAGAGGCAACTATAATTGATAAATGTGTCTGTCATCACTACCAGTAAAATGACCAGTCAATTGACTGGCACTGTTTAATTCAATGGAAAATTATTGCAAATGTACTAGTGAAAAAATGTAGTTTGTATTAGTTTTAGTCATTCATTTCTTGTAGTTTTAGATGGTTATAATTTCTATAGTATTGATGTTGACATTTTCGGGTTTTGAGAAAATAAAAATTATAATTTAGTTAATTTAATTATTATTTTTCGAACTTCATTTGTTTCTTTATTTATGATTTGCATAGGCTAAAGTTCGTATCGCTTGTTAAGTCAACTTACATGTGATAATTATTATTGAACCAATAACACCAAAGTTAGTTGTAAATATTCTGACAACACATATTTGAACGGAACAGAACAAACCAAAAAAAAAAGTTTGTTTTAAGTAGAACAAAAATTAGCAAATTAACTAACATGTGTATAATTAGTAAAGAACAAACGACAATGGTAAGACTGTTGTAAATTTAGAGATGGTAAGGTGAGCTTTTCATTACAAAACATCTTTAAGCAAACCGAGATACGATGAATCAAAACAATTAACATATTCCATTTGCAAAAAAGTTTCGTATATAAAGCAGAAATCTACATCAACTGACACCACACACAGTGGACCAAACACAGAAGAACGCTGATGATGAAGGTTTAGTGGCCTTCGAAAACGGCTAGCTATGTTCAACTATGTGTTGTCAGAATATTTACAACTAACTTTGGTGTTACGAACTTTAGCCTATTCAAATCATATATATAAAACTTATAATTTTTGATTTTAAAGAAGAAAAAAAAAGTAATCAAAATAATAGGACAATTCAGATCAATTGATGAAAAAGAGATCACTTTTTTTTGCAAAAATTTAAAAGGACATCGTGTTTAAAAAAGGACTGTCCTCTTAAAAAAGGACGAATTGTTACCGGAAGCATAGCACTAGATTAGTTATCTAGATTTACTAGCAGAGATACGCTGCAAAATTGTTTTAATAGGTTTTTGGGGCTATATAAATATATAGCACTAGATGAAATATCTAGCTACTAGTGATGCATGAATATTCGTATTCGTATTCGAATTGCCGAATATTCGCCCATTTTTAATGCGAATACGAAGCATTCGTATTCGTCAAATTCAGGCGAATACGAATAAGAACGTTTTTCCAAAAAAAAAAATGAATGCCCCTATCGCGGTTCTCAACTAAATTCAGTGTGGTCCTCTAAGAGTAGACCAAACTTACACACGACCAAACTCTGTTTTAGTATTATGAACCACAACTGTTTTTTAGTTGAAATTATCATCGCGTTGCCAACTTAAAATGTTTAGTTTGAACGAAAAAAACAACGTTTTAGAAAAAGTATTGTTTTTAGTGTTTTAGTTCAAAGAAATCATACCGAATGGATACAATTATGTGTAGGTTTATTTTATGACGACGGAAACGAAGTCGCAATTGTAGATGTGCTACGTATCAGAAGCAAAATTCGTGGTGATTCCAACCTTCTTGAACTACTCAATGCAAGGTAAGGAATAATCAAAATAGGGAACGAATTCTTTAAAAAAAAGTTTTGAATGTTTTTGGTTATTCCGGCAGAACAAAGAAACGTTTCGTTATTTGTTGGATCACCAAAAACCATATTCAAAGAAATCTTTGCATGTGCCCACTATACCGCCGATAATGAAATTGTTAAAAAATTTTGTTATTAAGCATAACAAATACTTCTAATTAAGATTTTTCTACTTTTTCTGCTTTTTATATCGCACCAACCAGTACCTAAAAAAACCCAACCACAGACCCAACTACTAAAAAGCACTTGTGTATACTCAACGCTTTTCTCAACCAAACTTACGCATAGTGGTAAATGACAGTGCCAAAACACAACTGTTAATTTAATGGAGAATGGCAATGCAAATTTATCAATCCCAACCAAACTCTTTTAAATGTTGAAAACCATGATAGGGGCATAAATAAATAAATGCATAAATCCTAAACTAAATTTAAATAAATGGATAAAAATATTAGTTTGTACGAATCCATTAATTTTTTTTAGAAATTTGTGTTTTGTATCACTTTCCAATATTATTTACTGACGATCATTAAAATTTTGGGCAGTTTTCATTAACTTTCCCTTTAAATCATGTTTTTCGCATATCTCAGTCTTAAACGCATATGTTTATCATATTTTCTAACTTTCAGAGCATAATTTACGCTTTTAGGGCATATTTTGATAATATATGGAATTTTTTTAATATGCTTACAAGTTTATCTGTTGGTAAATATTTTTATTTTTAGTTTTCGCCATTTAAATCTCATTTCCAATCTTCCATGTAGTATATGGACGTTAGTTTAAATAAAAAAAATATGTGTGGCACTCGGGGACTGCCGCGGTAATGCTATTGCTTAGCATTTTTTATCAACGGTGGCGTGAAATAAAAAAAGTGGTAAAAATTCCGCAACTTTTGAGGTAGTGAACCGATTTCGATGAAACTAATTGTTTCGGAAAGAAGTGTTGAATTTTTCAGAAAGTATATTTGCAGGCACTCTGTTGTAAGACAGTGTAGCTCCAAAGAGCCTCAAAGTGGGAAACTGCGGGTGTCGAAATTCTTTCGGAGCTTGTAACTTTTGTAAATATCGACTTATCTTAATAATTTTTCAGCGGGACAATCAACGTTAAGAAACAAAAATAAAATATGCTTAGAGCACCATTTTATCTCTTACAGTTTCCAAGTTATTTGACTTGAAAATATTTTTTTAATTTTTTGCCCTGATTTTTTTTAATTGTTAGTACATAACTTCTTTATTACTTTTCAAAAATCAGAAAGAAAACTTCATCACAATTTATATGAAAATTTGGTTTTTATTGATACCTCAAAAACTGTAGCAAGGAATACCGTTGCAATTTGGATTTTTGAAAATTATGAGAAAATTTTGTATATATCGTAAAAAATTTATTCTATTTTAAAAAATTATTAAGTATTTCAAGTCATAACCGCACAAAAAGCTTAAGTAACAAAAACAAAACTTTAAAGGAGAAGGGTTTTTTTTTAATTATCTTCGCTGTTATTTCAGTTAATTCATTGAATTTTAGTATTTAAGTGTTATTATGCCAAATATAAGTAACGCAATGAATTTTAACTAAATATTCTGCCTTATCGTGGTTGGCGTATTTCAAATACGACTACGACTGTTTGGTAATAGATTAAAGAAAAACTGTTGAAGTCTTCCTTAATCTATTACCAAACAGTCGTAGTAACATTTGAAATACGACAACCACGATAAGGCAGATTACTATGATAACGGTATTTTTTGTCCTTTAAGCTTTTTTTGCTGTCTCCCTGACAAAATAATGTGTATATTTTTGTGTTGGTTAAGCTAAAAAAAACATTTTTTAAGAAGAAGTAAATATCAGTATTTTACGTAAACTTGTCTCCAAATTACTTAATTATTGGCTTCTTGATCTGCTCCATGTAGTGAATCTTCTACAGACTTATGACCTTTCAAATTAAAGAGTTCGCTATTAAATTTTTTGTGTATAGTTTTACTGACGGAAAGAATTTTCAAGCCCATATACTCTGTGAATAAATTTTTAATAAATTGCAACGTATCTAAATTGAACTGGCGAATATCTCAGTTTTTTTTTGCCTGGATCGCGTAATCAAATGTAAATCATTATAAACTGTTTCAGAGTTATCAAAATAACCATATTTAAGACTTATGGATGATTTTTCTTTTCAAGTTTGGAATCATAGCCTTTAAAACAATGGTAACTCACTTCAATACAATCATATTTTTTGGATTAGGTGTAGAGTTGAATAATGGGCTTTATCGTGATTCGCGTATTTCGACTTCGACTAAAAAAATTTGGTTCTAGATTAAAAAATACTTTATTTATTTACTTTTATTTTTTGTAGAAAGAATTCTAATGATATGTTCGTGGATTTACATAATATTTGTGTAGGTTTATTTTATGACGACGGAAACGAAGTCGCAATTGTAGATGTGCTACGTATCAGAAACAAAATTCGTGGTGATTCCAACCTTCTTGAACTACTCAATGCAAGGTAAGGAATAATCAAAATAGGGAACGAAATCTTTAAAAAAAAGTTTTGAATGTTTTTGGTTATTCCGGCAGAACAAAGAAACGTTTCGTTATTTGTTGGATCACCAAAAACCATATTTAAAGAAATCTTTGCATGTGCCCACTATACCGCCGATAATGAAATTGTTAAAAAATTTTGTTATTAAGCAGTTCTCGTTGAACCTTCATAGTGAAGAGACATTAAAGCGGATTTTTTTTTACATACATACATACGAAACAAATATAAAAAACAACAAAATCAAAAATCATACAAAAAATATTCGTAATACATATTCACCTTGATAAATAAGCTTATTGGCTTTACTAATATTTTTTTACATAGCAAGAAATAGCAAAAACAAAAAAAAAACCGTAAACACAAACAAAGTTCCGTTGAGGAATAATACTCTGTATGAGTACCTCAAAGGAAAAAAATTTTTAAGTGAGTTCTAACGGCAGAAATGCTTATTTTACTGTGAGTTCTGAAACTCTTAATGAAAAAAATATAAATAATAAATCTGATGAAAATCTTCTTTTAACGGCAAAGCCAATTTTTCGTCAGCGATCAACTTCGCTTTGTCCAATGCCAACTAGTGAATCGTTAACATTACCATTGCCTAGTACTTCCTCATTTAAGTCTGCGATACCATCCGCATCGGGCTCGTGTTGATCACTAAACCAAGTTATCACTACAGATAACAGTAGCTCCAAACCCAAGGTACAAGTGGGAATGGACAGATGGTAAAGCGTGGGCGAAGCCCAAATTCTTCAAAAATTTCATCTGCTCCAAAGATGTCTAGGGATAACAGCGCATCATCTACCAATCGTCAAAATCGTTTTTCATTATTGCAAGACACCGACGACAAGCCCTCTACATCATCGCAAAAGTCTTTTAAGCCACCACCTATTTATCTGAGAGAAAAAAATTCTAACGCGCTTATAAAAAAACTACTGTCGACCATTGGTGAAAATACTTTTCACATCATTCCAATTAAACGAGGTAATATTGATGAAACTAAAATCCAAATATATAATGAAAAAGATTTCCGAAAAATTGTTAGTGAATTCGAAAAAAATAAAACAAATTTTTACACATACCAACTTAAGAGTGCTAAAGGCCTACAGATAGTATTAAAGGGCATAGATTCATATGTTGAACCCGAAGAAGTAAAATGTGCACTTGTCGACCAAGGATTCAAGGTAAAAAATGTTACCAACATATTTAATAGAGAAAAGGTCCGCCAACCCCTATTTCGGGTTGAACTGGAGCCGAATGACATACAATTGAAAAAAAATGAAGCCCATCCAGTTCATAACGTAAAGTATCTCTTACATCGAAAAATCACAGTTGAAGAGCCACGTAAGCGTTCAGGTCCCGTACAGTGCCTTAATTGCCAAGAATATGGCCATACGAAAACTTACTGCAAGTTACCTACAGTGTGTGTTATCTGCGGTAAATTGCATGGTACTGCTAGCTGCACTAAGCCAAAAGATCAAGCAGAAAAAAAATGTAGTAATTGTGGAGGTAATCACACAGCTAACTATAGAGGGTGCCCTGTATATTCTTTCGTTAAACAGGCTATGGGTCAAAAACCCAAGTTAACTCCAGCTCTACAAGTAAACGCGAACTCCGACACTTTTGCTCAAATGAGCCAACCAGTTACTTCACGTGTATCGTATGCTGATGTTGCCAAGACTAGTTCAATTCCCACACAAAATGTTCCACCGCTAAATAATTCAACGAATTCAAACTCAAGCTTTAACTTTAGTCACCTTGAAGCTACTATTGAGAATCTGGTGCTAACTATAAACAACTTTACTACAAATATGACAAGTATGATGCAAGAAATGCTGCGAATGCAGAATACACTGCTTCAAGCATTAGTTAATAAACCATGAACACGTTAAAAATATGTTTCTGGAACGCAAACGGCATTCGCCAACATAAAAATGAACTTGAGCTCTTCCTCATGGAAAAAAATATTGATATAATGTTGGTTTCTGAGACTCATTTAACCTCAAGAAGCTTATTTAAAATAAATGGTTACACTTTATATGATACAAAGGACCCGAGAGAGAGAGCATGTGGTGGATCAGCAATTCTGATTAAGTCAAGACTCAAGCACTATGTCCTTGACAACGTTAGTGAAGAATATTTGCAAGCAACGAATATTTTCGTAGAAACTTTTTGTGCGAATTTCGTGATATCATCAATTTACTCACCTCCCAGATTTTCAGTTACCGAAGATCAGTATGAAAAGTTCTACAAATCGCTTGGATCTTGTTTTGTGGCAGCTGGTGACTACAATGCAAAACATACGTACTGGGGATCGCGTCTTGTTACACCTAGAGGTCGAGCCTTGTTCAATACAATTTCAAAAATGGGCTTAGCTGTCATTTCGAGTGGGGAGCCTACTTACTGGCCTACTGACGTAAGAAAAATTCCAGATGTTATAGATTTTGCCGTCACGAAAAATATTCATAGGGACTTAATTCATGTAGAGGCCTCTCTAGATCTGTCCTCCGATCACTCTCCAACAATAGTTACAATTTTCAACCCACTAAGGAGTGATTTAACTAACTCATATGTGAAGATGATTAATGGAATCAACTGGCTGGCATTCAAAAAATATCTTAGTAGTCACTGCGTAGAAAACATTCAGCTTAGATCATGCGCTGATATTGAATTTAACATTGCCAATCTTAACGAAAATATTAAACAGGCTGCTGAACACGCCACTACCTCCTATCCGCAGACCGGCTTTAACAGAATTTATTCTACGGAAATTGAACGTCTTGTATGTGAAAAAAGGAGAGCTAGAAGAGAATGGCAACAACACAGATCACCCCTAAATAAAATCAGACTTAAAGAATGTACTAAACGACTCAAAGAGCTGCTATCGTCGGAAAAAATTGCACTACTGGAAAAGTATTTAGAAGCTCTTGATGTAACGTCCGCATCTAATTACTCTTTATGGCGCGCTACTAAAAATCTTAAAGCATTTAAAATCTGTATTCACTCCCCATTCATGTACGGGTGCTGCTGATTTACCCAGTGTAGTTTCTCTACCCCCTCGTCCCTTAAGGTTTAAGATGCGTGAAGTACAAAAAGTAATTGCTGAACTCAACCCGAAGAAAGCTCCAGGTATTGATGGCATTAGTAACAAAATGCTCATGAACTTGCCTCATATTGCAATAAGAATCCTGCTATTTATATTAATGCTATTTTAAGGATGCAGTATTTTCCACATAACTGGAAACTTGCCAAGATCAGAATGATTCCAAAGGCGGGCAAAGATCTTACCAAGACTGAGTCATATAGGCCTATAAGCTTACTAACTACAATCTCAAAGCTTTTCGAAAAGCTGCTCATGATAAATTGTCCAAAATTTTAGCTGATAGTGGGTGCATCCCGGACCATCAAGTCGGCTTTAGAAGTCAGCATAGCACCATTGAACAAACGCGTAGACTGGTTCAAGTTGTAAGAAGAACATTTGAAGAACAGAAGTATTGTTCTGCTCTCTTTATTGATGTTTCTCAGGCGTTTGATAAAGTATGGCACGAAGGTCTAGTTTTAAAATTGAAGACATATCTGCCAATAAACATTCAAAAGCTTTTGGAAAGTTATATTATTGATAGGAAGTTCACTGTTATGGAAGGAGAGTTCACGAGTGTGCCCGAATCTATATCTTCTGGTGGGCCACAGGGTAGTATTCTGGGTCCTGTCTTGTATTTAATATATACTTGTGATATGCCTGTGAGCAATAACATCCACACTTTTACATTTGCCGATGATACAGCCTGTATGAGTATGCACAAAAACCCTGATGAAGCATCGCGCAATCCCCAAGAACACATTACCCAGCTGGAAATATGGTTGAACTTATGGAGAATTAAAGTAAATGAACAAAAGTGTGTCCATATAACGTTTACCCTAAGAAGTGATACTTGTGATACTTGTGATACATCGTGATTTGAATATGCCACTAGTGACTGAAGAAATTGCAAGATACGCAGTCAAATACTTAACTGAACTCGAATTACATCCTAGTCCGCTTGCTCGTAATATTTTGAACTTTACTGGACACATCCGCCTAAAAAAGAGGGGCACACGGGCTCTTATACCTACACTCCAGATGGGAATACTTGAAAATACTTTTTCCCCCCTTTTTTGATTATCACTACTAATGTATTATTTATAACTATCACTAAGTTTATGTCCGACACTGGTCGGGCCTAATAATTTTTATTATAGATTTAAGATTTGAATACTTATTGTTAGTTCATATATGAAGATACATTAATAAATACATGTAAAAAAAACATAAATGCTAAAAGCTTAAATCCTGTTTCAAGAAGCTCTAAGTTTGATGAATTCAAACATATTATTAATGACTCTTTTACGGATGTTTTGGCAGTTTCGGAAACTTGGCTTAAACCACATATTTCAGATGGATCTGTAAGTATTCCTAACTACTATGTCATAAGAAATGATCGTTTAGGTATGAGAGGGGGTGTTGCTTTATATATTCGCGACGGAATTTCTTCTAAGACTGTATTTAAGCAATCCGATCCTTCCAGCTTCGAATGCCTCTTTATAGAACTACACATTAACAAGTTAAACATTCTAGTTGGTGTTACTTATGCACCACATGGCAATATACAAGGATTAAATAATGTTTTAGGAGATTTGTGCTGTCAATATGAGTTTGCCTACGTACTTGCTGACTTTAATAATAATCTTTTTAATAGTGTTAAAGAAACAGGTATACTATACTTGTGCTCCTCAAATAATCTATCATACGTGCATAACAAATTACCCACCCATTTTGATGTCCAACATGGCTCAACTTCATTAATTGATTATTTTCTAGTTAGTAATATTAACTCACTGAATTGTTCTGGTCAATTCTTAGTCCCTTCTTTGTCACTACACGCGTTTATTTTTATTGATGTTAATATGTTAATGATGTTAATGATAACTGGACAGAATACAGGGATTATATCGATATCAATTGGAATTTGTTTCATAGCATTATCTCTAATTTTAACTGCGATTCCATTTGGTTTACTAATAAGGTAGAGATCAATTAAATGCTTTCTATACACTTCTCAATGAACTGCACGAAACTGTTAACTGTTTTGATGCTCATGACCCTGATGCATTTAATAATAATTTTGTTTCATCTCAAGTCCCTCGGATAGTGCATATCCAAAATTTAATGACTCAGAAGATTAACTTATTCTGGCACTTATTATTATGATTATGATAATATTCCACTTAAATTTATAAAAAAAACTTCCCTTATATCAAAAGACTAAGGGTCTTATGCAAAAAAACTTAATAAAGCTTTGCCAAGCAATCTTAAGCAAAGTTGTATTCTAAAAAAATTATTGTATAAATATTCTAAAGTAGGCCCCCACGTTTGTTAAGACTACTTTAAGTTGATATTTCCAAAATGTGTATTTTATACCTCAAATATTTTTGTTAATATAGCACATATTAATTCATGTTAGATCTGAAAATGAAGCTAGAAGTGCTAGCTCTTATCTTAAATTTATTATTTCTGGGAAACATCACCAAATTATCCAACTGATTCGAAATACATAGCAAAATCCATAAAAAAATATTAAAATAAATACAATTATACAAAAATGTTTTAGTGATGTACATACAATCAAAACAAATCGAAAAAAGCTGGATATTCAAATACTCGTTTCATTCGAATAAAACAAATTGTGATAATTTTCCACATTTTTTTACTTTTACTTCATGGTTGTGTTTATCTGTTTTCCTACTATGAAGAAGCTCATATTTTTTAAATTAGGTTGCTTTACTTCAAGATAATAAAAATTTATTTAATAAAATAAAAAAATATTTGAATACCCGAATGAAATTGTATTCAATTTTGTACATCATAAGCTGTGAAGTGGTTGTTGAACACGATGGTGTTACCAGTATTTATTATTAAATCACAAAATATTTAAAGTTGTCTTTTGCATATGATTTTTTAACAAAGCTATGTTAGCCTTAAAGTGCTTATCAACTACTATGAACTTTAAAGCTAAAGTAAAATATTTTTTTGCATAAGGGGGTAATTCTTCACCTATTTAATTCGGCTATACTGACCTCCAGCTATCCTACTCATTTTAAGATTTACAGAGTAGTTCCTATTGAGAAAAAGGATCAAGACACTGCTTAGAAAACCATCGGCCTATCAGTATTTTACCATGTTTATCTAAATTATTAAAAGTTAGCTTGAAAAATCATCTACTGGAACACCTAAATTCAAATAATCTCCTCGATAATTGTTTGTATGGATTTCGAAGTAGTTGTAGCACATCTTCTCTGCTATTAAGCTTAACTGAAAGCTTTCGTAATAATTCCAATAACAATAAAATATCTACGTATACGTAATACGTAACCCCCAACTGATACTACCAAAAATAAACAACTCCACATTTGAAAGATCATTTTTAATAAGAGTATGTAGGATATATAATGACCTTCCTACTGACAAAAGATCCCTCGAGCACTCTATCTCTAGCTTTATACATAAATTATACAAAGTTTATGACTAATCTAGTTCTCATTATACAGAATAAAATAAATATAAATTTTATTGTCAAGG
This sequence comes from Tachina grossa, assembly GCA_949987645.1. Taxonomy (NCBI): domain Eukaryota; kingdom Metazoa; phylum Arthropoda; class Insecta; order Diptera; family Tachinidae; genus Tachina; species Tachina grossa. The sequence continues at coordinate 80,627,910 of OX465278.1, read as the reverse complement.
ATTGCATTAAATAGTACGTACTTAGTATGTAAATATATAATATACATATATAAATATATAATATATATATAATTCATATAAATATATAATCTATATAATTAATAGGCGAACATGTTTTTTGTAATCCCTTTTACGCTGGTACTACTGCACCGATTTCAAAAAGATTTATATGGTTTTAAAGGATTTTTTATACAGATGTGCAGAATCTATATTTTATTGAAATCGGTTTAGTATTTTGCGAGCTATAAGCGTTTAAAGTTGCTACTACTACATGCACACATATTACACACGCATTTATTAGCTTACAAGTAAATAACAAAAATTAAAAATTTTAAAAACCCTCGACTTTTTTCAGATAAGATGTTATATCTTCTAAACGGCTGGACCGATTTTTTTTCAAACATAGCTAAGAACCCTCTCGATCAAGTCATCTTTCAAACAGAAAAAACTAAATGAAAATCGGTCCAGCCGTTTGGCCTGTACGTGGACACAGACAGACACACAGATACACAGACACACACTACAAACTTATAACACCCCTTTTTTTAGTCGGGGGTTAAAAAAGAAACAAAACATGAGTGTGTGTGTGTGTGTGTGTTTGTAGTATTTCTCTTGACCTTACAATTGTTTTTCTCTTATTTGTTGTTGTATCAAAGCCATAATACTTAAAGGAAGAGAGTTGAATAAATAAAATTAGGTTGGTTGAAGGGATTTTGTTTACGTTTTTTAATTTCATGTATTATTTAATTATGCTTGCTTATGTATGTAAGTTTGTGTGTGGCTGTGTTTTGATGAATTTTTTTATGACGTTTAGATACATTTTCTTTGAATCTTAAATTATTTACATTCTAATTCTAGAATACGGACGAGTGTGTCGTCCGATTGGTATATCTAGTATATATATATATATATATATAAAATATATAAATATAATAACCCAGCTAAAAAAATTATATATGGTCCATATATTTTTAATATATGAATGTATATAACTATATATAAATATGTATGAATTCATGTATGGAAATGTATGGGATTATACATGGAAAAACTATTATATATGAACTAATATATGGACTCATATATGAATCGTATTATAATACGCGAGCTCATATATGGAAATTTAATTATGAAACTATTCATATGTGGATCTATATATAGATATAAGATTTAATATATGGAGCCACATAAGAATGTATGCACACATGATATCTCACATAAGATCGTTTTTGAAATCAAAAAGTGTTGGAATTTTATCACTGGTGAATTGGAAATCCATTAGAAAATACATACGGTATGCAAAGTTTATATGCGTACCCTCAACGTTTAAAAAAGAAAAACTTATGTTACAAAAGAACCATTCTTGTATGATTTGATACATTGTGGCCCCGTTTAATATATCAAATAATCAAAAGGATAATCTAGTCACTAATGTTATAGAAAATAACAAAATTCTCTAGATAAGAAACAAAGTTCATATTACTGCAAAAAATTATATTGAAAACTATTGTTAGATTAGATTATTTTTTCTTCTATAATTAATTGCATTAGTTTTTAATATAATTTCTTAAATTAAATTTTGTGTACAAATATGAGTTTTGTGTTTTTTAAATAATTGATTCACCTTTTGACTTAAAATGATGAATGAAATGACTTTTAGTTCGATTTTCATTATTTGGCCAAGCAAATGTTTCATTAAATACAACCTCCCTGTTCAAAATAATAAAAAAAGTAATTTTAGTAATTTAATTTACTGCACAACAGCGCGCTTTTGTAATCAAGAGAGTATGAATATGAACTTTGCATACTGTAGAGGGAATATATACACATACATGTATAAAAATTTATGAATATATATAATCATATAATGGGTGTTTTTTATTGAGGTATAGAACTTTAAGTTGGCATCACTTTTTTAACTGGCGGCCATTTTGTCAGCTGTCAAGTGATTAATATTTAGTTTGGTTTGCCATTTCATCATGAACAGGTTGACAAAAGAACAACGCTTGCAAGTCGTGCAAATTTATTTCGAAAATAATGGTTCAGTTCGCGAAGTTTACCGCAAGCTCCGTCCATTTTATGGTCGACATAATCGTCCATCAGAGCAATTAATTCGGTTAACCATGGATCGTTTTCGCACTACGTTTACTCTATGTGATAATACGCATCCGCAGAGACGTCGAACAGTGCGCACCGAAGAAACAATTGCCGCTGTAGAGCAAAGTGTTGAAGAGGACCCGAATGAATCGATTCGCCACCGTGCACAGCAATTGGAGCTTTGTCCATCAACTTTATGGAAGATTTTGCGCAAAGATCTTGGCTTGCGACCTTACAAGATCCAGCTTGTACAAGAATTAAAGCCGCGAGACCATGCAATGCGTCGTGATTTTGGTGTATGGGCCGAAAATGAGATTGATCTCGATGCTGATTTTCATCGCAAAATTTTGTTCAGTGATGAGGCTCATTTTTGGTTGAATGGCTACGTCAACAAGCAAAATTGCCGCATTTGGAGTGAAGAGAATCCACATGAGACCCTTGAGACGCCATTACATCCACAAAAACTGACTGTTTGGTGTGCTCTATGGGCTGGTGGAGTCATTGGGCCATATTTCTTCCGAAATAATGCTGGAGAGTCAGTTACCGTTAATGGAGACCGGTATAGAGCCATGATAACCGACTATTTTGTTCCCGAATTGGATGGCATGAATGTGGATGAGTTGTGGTTCCAACAAGACGGCGCTACATGCCACACAGCGCACGTCGCAATCGATTTATTGAAGGAAACATTCGATGAGCGCATAATTTCGCGGAATGGACCTGTCAATTGGCCACCAAGATCTTGTGACTTGACACCATTGAATTATTTTCTTTGGGGATATGTGAAGTCGCTCGTCTACGCCAACAAACCAGAAACGTTAGGGGACTTGGAAGCCAACATTCGTGGCGTTATTGCCAACATACGGCCCCATATGCTCGAAAAAGTGGTTGAAAATTGGACCTGTAGAATTGGCTTTATTCGAGCCAGCCGCGGCGGCCACATGCCCGAAATTATATTTAAACATTAATGGCATAAAATTATCCTTCCAATAAAGCCAAATTGATGGACATTAAAACGATTTTCTTGTGTTTTATTTCAATTCGAAGTTCTATACCTCTAAAAAAAACACCCGTTATGATCATATACCCTCATTTTTCGGATCCGAACCATATATGGGATATCATATATGCTCCATACATATTTTTTTAGCTGGGAAGTTATAAATATTTTTTATATTAACTTTTTCACAGTTCTCGTGGTACCTTCATAGCGAACAGTCGATTAGCGGAATTTTTCTTACTTACAAAAAATTAAACACACAAAAAATATTCGTAGTACATATTATTCGTAATAGGTGCATACTTTCTTTAATAAATAAGCTTTATGCTTTGCTGATATTTTTACATAGTAAAAATAACAAAAACAAAAAAAAACCGCAAACAAAAAAAAAATTAAACAAATTGATATTGAGGAATACTATATATATGTGTACCTCTAAACAAATAAACAATCATAAATAACAAAAACAAAAAAACATAAAAAAACACAAACAAATATCCCTTGAGGAATTCTTTGTATGAGTGCCTCAAATACAAAAAAAAATTGAAGTGAGTTCTAACGGCAGAAATGCTTATTTTACTGTGAGTTCTGAAACTCTTAATGAAAAAAATATAAATAATAAATCTGATGAGTCTTTTTTTAACGCCAAAGCCAATTTTTCGTCAGCGATCAACTTCGCTTTGTCCAATGTCAAATAGTAATGATGCATCAACATTACAGTTGCCTAGTACTTCTTCATATAAGCCAGTAATATCATCCCCTTCAGGCTCGTGTTCATCACTTAACAAAGTTATCACTACAGATAACAGCGGCTCGAAACTCAAGGTACAAATCGGAATGGACAGATATATAACCGTGGTAAAGCGTGGGCGAAGCCCGAATTCTTCAAAAATTTCATCTGCTCCAAAAATGTCTAGGGATAACAGCGCAGCCTCAACTAATCGCCAAAACCGCTTCGAAATTTTGCAAGATGACAACGACAAACCCGAGGTATCCTCGAATAAAATATTCAAGCCGCCACCAATCTATTTGAGACAAAAAAATTCAAATGCCCTTATTAAAAAATTAATTTCGGTCATTGGTGAGAATAAATTTCACATTGTTCCAATAAAACGTGGAAATATAGATGAAACTAAAGTCCAAATTTATGACGAAAAAGATTTCCGCAAAACGGTTGCTGAATTTGAAAAAAAAATAAAACAAGCTTCTACACATACCAGCTTAAGAGCGCTAAAGGCATGCAGATCGTATTGAAGGGCATAGATTCTTATGTTGTTCCCGAAGAAATAAAAGATGCACTCGTCCTCCAGGGGTTTAAGGTAAAAAATGTGTCCAATATAATAAACAGAGAGAAGATTCCCCAACCCCTATTTCGTGTTGAACTTGAGCCTAATGATATAAAATTGAAAAAAAATGAGACGCATCCAATTTATAATTTGAAATACCTCTTGTACCGAAAAATCACAGTTGAAGAGCCACATAAGCGTTCAGGTCCTGTACAGTGCCATAATTGCCAAGAATATGGCCATACAAAAACATACTGCAATTTACCCTCTGTTTGTGTGGTGTGCGGCGAATTACACGGCACTGCTAGTTGCAATAAGCCAAAAGATCAAAGTGATAAAAATGCAGTAATTGTGGAGGTAATCACACCGCTAACTACAGAGGTTGTCCTGTGTACTCTTTCGTAAAGAAGACTATGGTGCAAAAACCTAAATTAGCTCCAGCTCAATCAGCAAACGCTTACTCTGCCACTTTTGCGCAAATGAGCCAACCAGTTACTTCCCGTGTATCGTATGCAGATGCTGCTAAGACAAATTCAATTCCCACACAAAATGTTTCCCCGCCAAATAATTCAAAAAATACTGACGCAAGCTTTAATTTTAATCGCCTTGAAGCTACTATTGAAAATCTGGTGCAAACTATAAACAATTTTACAACAAATATGACTAGCATGATGCAAGAAATGCTGCGAATGCAGAATACTCTGCTTCAAGCATTAATTAATAAGCCATGAACACGTTAACAATATGTTTCTGGAACGCAAACGGCATTCGCCAACATAAAAATGAACTTGAGCACTTCCTCACGGAAAAAAATATTGATGTAATGTTAGTATCTGAGACTCATTTGACTTCGAGAAGTCTTTTTAAAATTTATGGCTACACTATATATGATACAAAGGACCCTAGAGGAAGGGCTTGCGGTGGATCAGCAATTCTAATAAAGTCAAGACTCAAGCACTATGTTCTTGATAACATTTGTGAAGAACATCTACAAGCAACAAATATTGGCATTGAAAGTTTTTGTACAAATTTTGTTATATCATCAGTTTACTCCCCTCCCAGATTTTCAATCACTCAGAATCAATATGAGGATTTCTACAAATCTCTTGGACCTTGTTTTGTAGCAGCTGGCGACTATAATGCTAAGCATACGTTCTGGGGTTCGCGTCTTATTACCCCCAGAGGTCGAGCATTGTTCAACACTATTTCAAAAATGGGCTTGGATGTCATTTCGAGTGGGGAGCCCACTTATTGGCCTACTGACATACAAAAAATTCCGGATGTTATAGATTTTGGCGTCATAAAAAATATTTCTAGGGATTTAATTCAAGTTCAAGCTTCTCTTGATCTTTCGTCCGATCACTCTCCGACGATCATTACAATTTGTAGTCCCTTAAGAAGTAACTTACCTGACCCATATGTGAAGATGATCAATCGTGTTAATTGGCTGGGGTTCAAAAAATATCTCAGTAGTCATTGTACGGAAAACATTACGCTTAGATCATCCGATGATATTGAATCTAACATTGCCAATATCAGCGAGAATATTAAACAGGCTGCTGAACATGCCATTATCTCCCATCCGCAAACTGGGTTTAATAAAATTTATTCTACAGACATTGAACGTCTCGTACGTGAAAAAAGAAGAGCTAGAAGGGTATGGCAACAGCACAGATCACCACAAAATAAAATCAGATTTAAAGAGTGCACTAAACGACTCCAAGAGTTGCTTGCGTCTGAAAAAACTGCATCTCTTAAAAATTATCTGGAAGGTCTTGATGTCACACCAGCGTCTAATTACTCTTTGTGGCGCGCTGCTAGAAAGCTTAAAACACCCATTGAGTATAAGCCACCTCTACGCACATCTACCGGAAGTTGGGCAAGAAGCGATACTGAAAAAGGTGAAATATTTGCTGAGCACTTAAAATCCGTTTTTACGCCAAACATATGTACTGGTGTTGCTGATTTGCCGAATGTAGTCGCTCTACCCCCTCAACACATAAAGTTTAAGACGCGTGATTTACAAAAATTAATTGCCGAACTCAACCCGAAGAAAGCTCCGGGTATTGATGGAATTAGTAACCAGATGCTTATGAACTTGCCTCGTATTGCAATGAGAATCCTATTATTCATATTTAATGCCATTTTACGACTGGAGTATTATCCACACAGCTGGAAGCTTGCCAAGGTTAAAATGATTCCAAAGCCGGGCAAAGATCTAACCAAGGCTGAGTCATATAGGCCAATAAGTCTACTATCAACTATGTCAAAGCTTTTCGAAAGACTGCTCAAAACAAAATTGTCCCCAATTCTAATTAGTAGTGGGTGCATACCAGACCATCAATTTGGTTTTAGAAGTCAGCATAGCACCATTGAACAAACTCACAGACTGGTTCAATTTATAAGAAGAACTTTTGAGGAAAAAAAGTATTGTTCTGCGCTCTTTATTGACGTTTCCCAGGCATTTGATAAAGTGTGGCATGAAGGCCTAATTTTAAAATTGAAGACTTACTTACCAATAAACATTTTAAATATTTTGGAAAGTTACATTATTTCCCGTAAATTCACTGTTGTGGAAGGAGACTTTACGAGTAGGCCTGAAACTATTTCATCCGGTGTGCCACAGGGGAGCATACTGGGACCAGTTTTATACTTGATTTATACTTGTGATATGCCTGTGAGCAGTAGTATCCATACTTCCACATTTGCCGACGATACAGCCTGCCTTAGTATGCACGAAAACCCTGATGAGGCATCCCGCAAACTCCAGGAACACATTAGCCAGATGGAGCTTTGGTTAAACTTATGGAGAATTAAAGTCAATGAACAAAAGTGTGTCCAGATAACGTTCACCCTAAGAAGAGATACTTGCTCCCCCATTCGGATTAACAATCAAGTTGTTCCTCAACATTCACATGTGAAATATCTTGGTTTACACCTTGATAGACGACTTACATGGAAACATCACATTGACTCTAAGTTAACTCAAATGAAACTTAAATTAACTCAGGTACATTGGCTGATTGGTAGAAATTCAACACTTAGCCTAGACTGCAAACTTTTAATATACAAGTCGCTTTTAAAGCCAATATGGTGTTACGGAATTCAACTATGGGGCACTGCTTCAGCTTAAAATGTAGAGAAAATTCAACGAAGGCAAAATAAAATTTTACGCATGATAACATCGGCTCCATGGTACATCAAAAATTCAAATATACATCGCGATTTGAATATGCCACTAGTGACTGAAGAAATTGTAAAATACGCAGGCAAATATCTAACAAAACTCGAGTCACATCCTAATCCGCTTGCTCGTAATATTTTGAACTTTACTGGGCACATCCGCTTAAAAAAGAGATACACGGGCTCTAATATTCAACACTCTAGATGATGAAGCTGCTTGAAAACACTTTTTTCTTTTTGTTGCTTATCACTACTTATGTATTATTAATAACTATCACTAAGCTTATATTCGACATTGGTCGGGCCTAATAATTTTTTTATAGATTTAAGATTTGAATACTTATTGTTAGTTCATATTTGAAGATACAATAAATAAAAAAAAACATGCATTAAAAAAAAAAAAAAAACTTTTAGTTCAATAAATGTATTACACACGCCATTAGAAATAAGTTCATCACTTTTTGTACATTTTAATCATATATGGCCCTATGTCTCGATTAATTAAATAAATGAAATGAAAATAAAAAAAATTAAAAGTGTCATAAAAGCCCTGGTCTGGTCATCGCAGTGGGAACGGCAACACTGTGCCAGCACTGATACATAATGCCAACACTGGTACTTTTGATTTTATTGATTTGCATAATGGTAATTTTCGCGATTTTTTTTCGAATTTTTTTAAATTCTTACATAGTGTTCACACCTGATGATTTTGTATCGTAATATGACGCCGGCAGAGCAACTGGCATTTTTTCATTAATATCTGACAAAAATAAATAATTTGCGTGTTGTTTAATTTTTTGGTCACAAATAATTGTTGTGCCGCATTTTTTAAACGAAATTTGTTTAAAAAATAAACGTTAAATGCACAATAACACATAAAATGACATTTGATATCAAGATGAATTCATCAGGCCGTGACCCCTGATGATTATATCATAACGCTACCATAATATTAATAAATTGAGTCTATACGTGATGAATTTTCATCATGATATCAATTTGACATTCATCATGATATAAATTCATCAGGTGTGGACACTATGTTATAGTTTTAGCTATTCTTAAATGCCGCGATACACTATCATACTAAGTCGTGCGATCTATGAAAAAGTACAACGCTGGTATGATGGAGTTTACGAAAATTTTCAAAAGACAATAACAATTCATAACACCAGGGTTGTATATTTTCGTAGATCGCACGACTTTGTATGATAGTGTATCACGGCCTTAATTGTGAAGCAAAATTTGTATGACACAATAAAAACTTTGACAACACTCACTGTTGGTTTCACTGTTTTGTATTATGCATAAACACACTGTACAATTCTACTACTCTGATGCCACTAACTCGTTTTTTATGTAAATTTACCGAAATTTTAATACAAATTTCATATTTAAATGCGAGTTTGGTCAAACATATTAAGAAAAGTATACCAACTGGTTGTCAAAGCACACAAAAAGTTGAGAGTTGCCTAACTTTTCGCTTCGCTTTGCGTTAAAATTACTTTTCATCTTATATGTCAAAGCGAATCTTCAACGCAACGCGAAGCAAAAATTTTATCTGACATGGGCTTTAATCAATATTATGTCTTTTTTAAATTTTGCAACTTTTTTTAATTTTTTGTAATTAGAATTAAAATTTTAGAACATTTTATTTTGCAATAAAGAAGATTATTACTATTATTATTATTAATGAACAAATATTATTATTATTAATGTACAAATAACACCAAAGTGTTATAATAATATAATAATTATCACATGTAATTTGGCTTAAAAAGCGATACGAACTTTAGCCTATTCAAATCATAAATATAGAAACAAATAAATTTCGAAAAATAATAATTAAATTAACTAAATTAATAGTCATTGGCTTGTGGCAAAAATTAAATAAATATACTTAATAGTAACAAACCAAATAAGTTTGTCTTAAGTAGAAAAAAATAAGCAAATTAACTAACATGTGTATAATTAGTATAGAACAAACGCCAATGGTAAGACTGTTGTAAATTTAAAGATGGTAAGGTGAGCTTTCATTATAAAACATCTTTCAGCAAATTGAAATACGATGAATCAAAAACAATTCACATATTCCATTTGCGAAAAAGTTTCGTATATAAAGCAGAAATCTACATCAACTGACACCACACACAGTGGACCAAACACAGAAGAACACTGATGATGAAGGTTTAGTGGCTTTCGAAAACTGCTAGCTGTTCCGTTCAACTACATATGTGTTGTCAGAATATTTACAACTAACTTTGGTGTTATTTGTTCATTAATAATTATCACATGTAATTTGGCTTAAAAAGCGATACGAACTAACTTTAGCCTATTCAAATCATAAATATAGAAACAAATGAAGTTCGCAAAATAATAATTAAATTAACTAAAAAAGATTATTATTGACATAAATTCAAAAGGAATAAAATTCTTTCGACACCAATAAGACTGACGACAAAATAATAGTCAATTTAAATCGATGCCGGCGTTAACGCTGCGTACGCAAACCAAAAATACATCGACGATTATCAATAAAACTTGATTTACAACAATCGACACAAAACGATATCGTTTCGTATTAATAATGCTAAATGTAATAAGGGTGCTTGCTTTTATTGAACTGTTTTATAAATAAATAAATAAATAAAATTCCTTATTGCAACATGTCATAACTCAAAAAAGCTACCCAGCATGACGTTGCTCCGATTGTCTCCGGGTACAACTAACATCAGTACAACATTCGGTTACCAAGATTTTAATGTACTCATAACATTAAAATGATAACACCGAATGACCGTCCTCCGAATCTTGTTTTCAATGTTGTCACAATACTCTAAATACATATTTATAAGGTCGTCACAATGTAAATTTCCCAACTTAAGTAACATTTTTGTATTTACGGTGTTGCAGCGGTAAAGAATTATTGTAAACGTGGTACTTGGGGAACTAAAGTCAAATTTTTATATTTACGGTGTTGTAGCGGTATAGAAATTTTGTAAACGGGGTATCGGGAAACTAACGTCGAATTTTTGTATATACAGTGTTGTTGTGGTATAGCATTACTAAGAACGCGGTATTTTTAAACGTTGTCATATTTTTGTGCTAAGAGTGCTAAAGGCCTGCAGATCGTATTGAAGGGCATAGATTCTTACGTTATTCCCGAAGGAATAAGAGATGCACTCGTCCTCCAGGGATTTAAGGTAAAAAATGTATCTAACATAATAAATAGGGAGAAGATCCCCCAACCTCTATTTCGGTTGAACTTGAGCCAAATGATATAAAATTAAGAAAAAATGAGACGCATCCAATTTATAATTTAAAATACCTCTTGTACCGAAAAATCGCAGTTGAAGAGCCACACAAGCGTTCAGGTCCTGTACAGTGCCATAATTGCCAAGAATATGGCCATACAAAAACATACTGCAATTTACCCTCTGTTTGTGTTGTGTGCGGCGAATTACACGGCATAAGCCAAAAAATCAAAGTGATAAAATATGTAGTAACTGTGGAGGTAATCACACCGCTAACTACAGGGGATGTCCTGTATATTCTTTCGTTAAGCAAACTATGGGACAAAAACCAAAATTAGCTCTTGCCAAGAATATGGCCATACAAAAACATACTGCAATTTACCCTCTGTTTGTGTTGTAAGCGGCAAAATACACGTCATAAGCCAAAAAATCAAAGTGATAAAATATGTAGTAATTGTGGAGGTAACTACAGAGGATGTCCTGTATATTCTTTCGTTAAGCAAACTATGGGACAAAAACCAAAATTAGCTCCAGTCCAATCAGTAAACGCTTACTCCGCCACTTTTGCGCAAATGAGCCAACCAGTTACTACACGTGTATCGTATACCGATGCTGCTAAGGCTAGTTCTATTCCGACACAAAATGTTTCACCGCAAACTAATTCAACAAATACAAACTCAAACTTTAATTTTAATCGCCTTGAAGCCACTATTGAAAATTTTGTGCAAACTCTCAAACACTTTACAACAAATATGACTAGCATGATGCAAGAAATGCTACGAATGCAGAATACACTGCTTCAAGCATTAGTTAACAATCCATGAACACGTTAAAAATATGTTTCTGGAACGCAAACGGCATTCGCCAACATAAAAATGATCTTGAGCACTTCCTCATGGAAAAAAATATTGACATAATGTTGGTCTCTGAGACTCATTTGACTTCGGGAAGCTTTTTCAAAATTAATGGCTACAGTATATATGACACAAAGGACCCTAGAGGGAGAGCATGCGGTGGATCTGCAATTCTAATTAGGTCAAGACTCACAAGCACTATATCCGTGACAACGTTAGTGAAGAATATATGCAAGCTACGAATATTTTTGTAGAAAATTTTTGTTCGAATTTCTTGATATCATCAATTTACTCACCTCCCAGATTTTCAGTTACCGAAGATCAGTATGAAAAGTTCTACAAATCGCTTGGATCTTGTTTTGTGGCAGCTGGAGACTACAATGCGAAACATACGTACTGGGGTTCGCGCCTTGTAACACCTAGAGGTCGAGCTTTGTTTAATACAATTTCAAAAATGGGATTGGATGTTATTTCGAGTGGGGAGCCCACTTACTGACCTACTGACGTACGAAAAATTCTGGATGTTATAGATTTTGGCGTCATGAAAAATATTTCTAGGGATTTAATTCATGTTGAAGCTTCTCTAGATCTCTCCTTCGATCACTCTCCGACTATCGTTTCAATCTGTAACCCAATAAGAAGTGACTTACCTCAACCACATATGAAGATGATCAATCGTGTTAATTGGCTGGGATTCAAAAAATATCTTAGTAGTCATTGCACGGAAAATATTAAGCTAATAACACCAGATGATATTGAATCTAACATTGCCAATCTCAGCGAGAATATTAAACAGGTTGCTGAACATGCCACTACCTCCCAACCGCAGACTGGGTTTATTAAAATTTATTATACAGACATTGAACGTCTCGTACGTGAAAAAAGAAGAGCTAGAAGGGAATGGCAACAGCACAGATGACCCCAAAATAAAATCAGATTTAAACAGTGTACTAAACGACTCCAAGAGTTGCTTGCATCTGAAAAAACTGCATCTCTTAAAAATTATCTGAAAGGTCTTGATGTCACACAAGCATCAAATTACTCTTTGTGGCGCACTGCTAGAAAGCTTAAATCACCCGTTGAGTTTAAGCCACCTCTGCGCACATCTACCGGAAGTGAGGCAAGAAGCGATACGGAAAAATGTAATATTTGCTGAGCACTTAAAATCCTTATTTACGCCAAACACATGTACTTGTGTAGCTGATTTGCCGGGTGTAGTTGCTATACCCCCTCGACCCTTAAAGTTTAAGACGCGTGATGTACAAAAGTAATTGCTGAACTCAAACCAAAGAAAGCTCCAGGTATTGCTGGAATTAGTACATTAGTACAATTAGTCTACATTTGCAGATGATACAGCCTGCCTTAGTATGAACGAAAACCCTCATGAGGCATCCCGATATCTTTAGGAACATATAACACAGCTTGAGCTATGGTTAAAATTATGGAGAATAAAAGTAAACGAACAGAAGTGCGTACATATAACCTTTACCCTACGAAAAGATACTTGTCTCCCCAGCTTCCAATATCGAGAGAACCCAACGAAAGCAAAACAAAATTTTACGGTTAATAACATCGGCTATACATCGTGATTTAAATATGCCACTAGTGATAGAAGAAATTGCAAACTACGCAGGCAAATATTTAACAAAACTCGAGTCACATTTTGAACTTTACTGGACACATCCTCCTAAAAAAGAGAGACACAAGGGCTCTTATACTCAACACTCCAGATGGGACTGCTTGATAATACATTTATTTTTTCCTTTTTGATTATCACTACTTGTGTATTATTTATAACTATCACTAAGTTTATGTCCGACACTGGTCGGGCCTAATAATTATATTTTAGATTTAAGATATGAATACTTATTGTTAGTTCACATATGAAGATACAATAAATAAATACATGCATTTAAAAAAAAAGGTTAATACATTTAAACTCACCCAATTCATATATGTTTCCGAAGAATAGAATCAGTTGTCGTGTTTCGCCAAAAAAAATAGACGAATGTCTATATATCTATAGATATAGAATGTCTATATTTGTGGTAATCAGTCGTAAAACAGTTCTGAGCGAGTCAACATCACGCGTCGTTGGCAATTATTTCTTAAATGCAACCAGGCCACTGTTGTTTATTGGCCTTCGAGAGTTTTGCATCTCACTCGCAGTGGTTGACTGATCTGCCACGAACTACCGTATAATCTTGCGATTGTTTTGTGGAATTTCCTTAACAACTTCCTACGTGAAGGCATAGGTCGTGTACAGTCAGTCACAAAAACATTTTTAAGAATACTGTTAATAACATCATGGACATATGGTCTTAGTCACTCGTCCATTTTTGTGCAACCATATTCTGCAAATTTACTTTGTAGAATATGTATTATAAATAAACAAATATATTTTTGGCTACAATATTTTATTTTAACTCCAAAACTACTGAGCCGATTGAAACGCAATATCTAAACGAATTAAAGGTTATGTAAATAGTAATTTTTGTAAATTTAGTTTAAAAAATTGGACCGGCTCTTTTTGAGTTATGAGACATGTTACAAATTTAAAAAAAAAAACCTCTCCATAGAATTTAAAATTTGGACCATTTTTGTACTACGGGAACCACAATACATTAAAATTGTATAGTGGTTTTAAAAGCATTTTTTTGCTGTTGACCTGTGTAATACATGAAATTAAAAAACATAAACAAAATCCCTTCAACCAAGCTAACTAATTCAATTTATTCAACTCTCTTCCTTTAAGTATTATGGCTTTCATACAACAAAAAAGAGAAAAAAAATTGTTAGATCAAGAGAAATACTACAAACGTACACACACTTATGTTTTGTTTCTTTTTTACTTGTAAGCTAATAAATGCGTGTGTAATATGTGTGCATGTAGTAGTAGCAACTTTAAACGCTTAAATACTAAACCGATTTCAATAAAATATAGATTCTGCATTTGTACGGAAAATCCTTTAAAACCACATAAATCTGTTTTAAAATCGGTGCAGTGATATCAGCGTAAAAGGCATTACAAAAAACATGTTCGCCTATTAATTATATAGATTGCCTTTTCCTACATTAGTAGACACCTATTGCATCCTGTTAACAATATTTTAACTTTTTCCAAATGTCCTAGTAATTGGATGACTTGACATATTACACAAATTCCAAAAAGTGGCAGTCTACTTTCTATCAACAGCATTTTACCTAATCTATCAAACGTAGTTGAAAACGTGATGAAGGACCAAATTTCGAAATTAATCATTGATAGAGGTAATACGGACCTTCTTTTGACGGAACTCACGGAATCTATTAGGAAAAAATATAACAGTGGTAGAAAAGGCGTGTTAGTGTCTACTGATCGATCAAATTACTCATTCCTTGTTGGTTAACAAACTTAATCGCGAGTATGGATTTTCATTGTCTGCTTATCGTCTAATCTGGTCTTACTTGAGCGAACGAAAATAATTTGTGTCTTACAATGGCGTGGCCTCGGATGTCATGGGAGTAATATCTGGCGTCCCACAAGGTTCGGTTATTGGTACTGTTTACTTTGTTTATAAATGACCTTTTTGTCACCTAGGTTTTTGTAAACCATTTGCTTTTGCTGATGATATACAGCTGTTTTGGTCTGGGAACCACCAATTTTGTAATACCTTACAAGCTACAGTAAATTACGATTTGGCTAATCTGTATAATTGTATAGAAATGAACTACCTTAAAATAAATCCGGATAAACCGAAAGCTCTTATTTTTAGGTTTAATGGAAATAATATCCTAGATATTCAATTGAGAATGTGTAGCTTTTTGGTTGAGATTGTTAGTAGTTTGAATTGTCTGGGAGTGATTATTGATAACAGATTGAGTTTCGAGCCCTATATTAATAATATTTGTTTCAAGCTCTGCTTGACTTTGTGCAGATTGTATCACTTGAACCTATAATTTCCGTTGCATGTTAGAAAATATTTGGCGCATACACTGCTAATGTCACGAGTTAACTATTGAATTGAAGTTTACTCCGGCTGCAACATGGGGAACAGAAATAAAAGCAAATTTATTGTCAACAAAATCATTAGATTTGTTTAAGGTCTTAGATTAAGGTTTCATGTTTCTAACCACCTGGAAACTTTTTTAAAGCTTACTTTTGACGATTATTTCAAGTTTCCTTTGCTTATTTATCGTTATAAAATAATCAAGTCACAAAGTCCGTTACATATTGTTTAGATGATATCTTTCACCACATCGTTTAGAAATTAAGAAATTATAATCAATCGTATTGGTACTCATTGGCATTCATTTATTGTACGAGCTAGCTGCTCGTTTATGGAACATATTGCTACGTTAATTGCGTAGTTTTGCATTGCCTTTGACTACTTTCAAAAGGAGCCTACTTGATTTCTTTATGAATATATCTAATTGAGGAGCTAATTATTTGGGTGTTCCATAAGTTTTTACTAATTTTAACTCTCTTAATTTTGTGGGAGTCGTTGAATGTTAGGCTTTTTACGAATATTCTTTTATTTGTTATTACTTTATTGATTGGTAATTAATTATTCTCATAGTATAATTATACTTGCAATTTATTTTTTATTGGCCTTGAGGCCATATATATAAATAATAATGATAATGATATAAACATGATATATGAAAAATGAAACAAAATATATTACAAACTTTAATTTTAATAAAATGTTTTCAAATATCTTAAAATAATACTATAATAGCTATATTTCTTCTTTAACTCAAAAATATAAAAAAAAATTAAAATTTATCTTTTAATAACAAAATATACGAAGTATGCTCCTAGTGGTACCAGGTCACGTTATTGGAGCTAAAAGCTGCTGTAACACGGTTTAGTTTAAAATATCAACAATTATGTATATAATATAAATTTTGAAGAACAAAATTGGCTTTCTTTTTAGATATTAATCGTGTTTCTATTATTTACCGTTTTGGAGTTATGGCTCCATATGTCAGCTTTTTTGCCAAAAATTTGGATTTTTTCCAACTATGACCGACGAATGGGTATGGGTTAACGTCGTTTCATCGAGCTCAAATTTTGGATATCTAAATATCTGGAAAGGGGAATCGTTTTGTGGGGTCCAGACGAACAAAATTCCGACATCGATTTTTTGCGGTCACTCTACTGCTTAGTGATCAGTGTTAGAGATGTGCACGTTAGCATTTTTTGACTCACGACACGCATGCTCACGCAGAAAATATTTTACTCACGCACTTTCACGCACGAATGAGATTGAAAATTTTCACGATCACGCAGGCTCACGAACAAAATATTCTTAACCACGCACGAGTGGTTTACAACTATCACGATCACGTATATGCTCACGAAAAAGTATGTAATCCAATTTCTATCTTTTTTTGGGTTAAAAAATATGTTTTTACACATACATATGTATGTATGTATAAACATATGTATGCACGTGTATATGTAAAATTTACATTGCACATTGAGGACTTTTAGAAAGTAAATGGCAATAAATCTGGAACTTATAAACTACTGATTGGATCCTAACATCCGTAGAGGAGGACCTAGGCTTTATAACACATGTCATGACAGCCTTCTGACTTGAGCTGGACATGAGTTACAGTGGGCCAAACTTGACTACCGGGTTCTCAAAAAACTTCTGAAGCTTGTAACTTTTTTAAAAATTATCCGATTTTTACCGGATAAAGCATTTTGACATAAACCTGAAATTCTTAAGAAATAATTTACCAAGATGTTTTTCGTAACTCTCATAAGATATTTTACTTAAGACAAAAAATTTTTTTTGCCTTGATCTTTTTCAGTATTCCGCCTATTCCTTTTATAGTTCATTGTTGGATTTTAAGTTAAAAGACAGCATTGAATGTTTGCCAAAATTTTAAATAAAAATTGGAAAAAAATTATTAACATATCCATTCGTGAAATCGCGATAAGGCAAAAAAATTCAAATTTTAAAATTTCCCTGAAAAAGGCATGTGTTTTTTAAGTATCTTCATTATTTTCAGTTTTGTAAAAAACTTTGTTTAATACATTTTTAATTTTTTGATTACATAGCGCTAAAGACAATACATTAAGAATGTGCGTAGAGCCAATTATTTTGTATTTTAGATTTTTGGAATAGTAAATTTTAAAAATATTTTTTATGTTTAAGCGCTTATAAAAAGTTGTGACGGTAGATTTTGAAAGTTTCAACTATAAGATTTTATTATGTAGATAGTTTTAAACATTTTTAACTAAAATTTAAGAGTGCCTTTTCAGTCCACCAGCAGCTAACCGAACGGCACCAGTACCACAGAATTAGATTACGTTAGGATATCAGGGGAAATGGGAGAGGAAATGATTGGTTTTGGCAACTCTGTGATGGAAAGATAATAAAAACGTGTTGGCTTGAGAAAATTTTCAGTACTTACAAAAGAAAAATAACTAAATTACAAAGTGCATCGTCTTATATCGGAAAAATTAACTATATATCCAAACTAAGAACATATTTGTACAACGATATCTTATTTTAATTATATATTGCAACCACATGCAAATAAACTGTGCTCAATAACCTCAAATAATTTATGTGTGTATGTACATACACAAAAATTGTATTTGCACTCAAAAATTTCATACTTAAGAAAAAACAAATATATAAGGATATATTCCAATAAATCTAAAGTGTGAAAACGACTTTTTAAATAATTGCAATTACCTTGCAAATAACTTATAATTTTAAACATCTTTATATATACATACATTACACACACTACCCTGCTGTTATTGCTGTTGTTGCTTTTGTTGCTTTAACGAAGAAAAAAAAACATGTCTCCTGTGGAAAATGTATGCTGCTCGCTGCTGAATTGTGGCAAAATATTACAAAAACACAAGGAAGCATTTGCTGTGCACTGTGCTCTAAGTGGTTTCATGCTGGATGCATTGGTATAGGCTCCGATCAGCTTTACGTAATTGCCAAAGGAAAAGACGCTCTTAACTATATATGCGATCCATGTAAAGCCTCTAGACATGATTCAGAAAATTCCCTACGTGATGATTTAATGCTTGGGCTTGCTGATATACAAGTAAAATTCGACATGATACTTGCGGAAGTTAAGACGGAAATAAGATCAAGATTTGATGAACTAAAGAACAATATTGAGGAATGCAACCAAATGATAAAAACTGTTGAAAAAACAGCAGGTATTAAAGCGAAAGTACTTGAGCAAAATGAAATGCTGGAAAGAATACTCAATAGGAGTGACATTGTTATAAATGGCCTACCCAAGTATACAAATAATGTAAATGATATCATAAAAAAATATTCAGTTTATTAAATGTTCAAATCGAAGAATATGATATCAATTGCTGCTACCATATCAACAAAGGCAACTCTGTAATTAAGCTTAATAACATTAGCAAAAGGGATGTTATGATGCACAATTACTTTAATAACAGAAACTTAATGCAATCGTCTATTATCGATACCAATATTAATAAGCGTAAGTAGTAGGGAACTGGGCATCCGGGGACAATTAAAATTGTTAAATTGTTGCTGAAATTGTTAAATTTGGGTAATTAAAATTTGAAAATTGTTAAATTCTTGGAAATTTGTGTTTTCGGCGGCGCTTTGATGTTTTTTGTTTACATTAGGAGTTTTTGTTTACATTAAGTGTATGTCTGTCTGTCCGTCTGTCGGTCTGTCAGCCTGACCGTGGATGTTTGTGTGTGGAATATTTTGTGTGAATGTATTAAGGCGGTTCATAGTTTGGCGGTTTTTATGTGTGTATATACAGACGAGAAAAATCATGAAAATGGTTTTTCCTAATGCTGACGGAAAATCATCTAATGATTTTTCGTAATTCCGAAGGCAAAACATGATAATTTTTCGTAATACCGAAGGCAAAACATGATAATTTTTCCTAATGCCTACTGCAATACATGATAATTTTTCCTAATGCCTACTGCAATACATGATTATTATTTTTTTCAAATGCCGACGGCAAAAAATGAATATAATTTTTTCAAATGCCGACGGGAAAATGATTTTTCCTAATGACGACGGGAAAACGTGAAAGTTATTTTTTCTAATGCTAATGTAGGTGTTGCTAGACTGTGGGAATTTAAGGCTGACCGTGATTTGAGTGGGCGGCGTTGTTGCCGTAACATGTAACCATAGGAATTTGTGGATGTGTCTGTCTGTCTGTGAGAATTTAGGTGAAGGTAGATCGATTGCGTGTGTAGTTGTGTGTGAATGTGTGTGTATGTGTGTGTGTGTGTGTGTGTGTGTGTATGTTTGTAGGAATTTCAATGTGTGTATTTCTGTAGGAGCTTAAGGCTGATTGTGATTTATGAGGGGTGAGGTGTTCTAGTAATATGCAACCAGGGGAATCTGTGTGTTTGTATGTCTGTAGAAGTTTAAGGCTGACCATGATTTGGGTGGGCAGGGTTGTTGACGTAATATGTAGCCATGGGGATTTGTGAATGTGTCTCTCTATAGTAGTTTAAGGTTGATCGTGATTTGAGGTGGGTGAGGATGTTGTTGAGGTAAATTGGTTATGCGTATGTATGTATGTATGTATTTTTGTAAGAATTTAAGATGATTGTGATTTATTAGGGGCGAGGTGTTCTTGTAATATGTAGCCGTGAGAATCTATGTGTATAGACGTCTGTAGAAGTTTAAGACTATCTGTAATTTCAGGTAGGTGAGAGTGTTGTGTTGTTGAGATTAATCTTATATATTGTATATGTATATATGATCATGGGAATTTGTGTATGTATATCTGAGGGAGAATTTAAGGCTCGTCATGATTTGCAAAAGGTGGGGTGTTGTTGAAATTTTCTTGGATATTTCTTATATGAATTCTGCTATGTGTGTGTATTTGAGCTGGTATTTATATGTAGGTAGAAATAAATTGTTTTCAACATCGACATTTGGTACTATAAAATACTATCATATATCTGGACTTCCCTAATCCTAGTATGCTTTTGTACTTACGATTGCTTTATATTTTCTCATGCTTAAATTTGTCTCGCGTTGAAGTCGGTCTGTGTGAAATTTGTTTATATTACAGATTTTGTTTATTTAACTACATTCGTCTTCTTTGACTGAAAGAGTTATCTACACACAGAGAAAAACCAACTTGAAATCAGTAAGAACCATGCTGAATTAATAAGAACCATTAGCGAAGGTTTAGTCATATTGAAATTTCTTATTTCAATATGGACAAAATATTAATTTACAGTATTCATTTATTAAACTCATTAGTTTGTAGATATCTCAATATACATTTTCTATTATATTAAAAATTATTGAATTAATGTGATGAATTCTTATTTTTAAGCTGCAGATTTTCCCTGAGTGTATGGATTGTTTATATTTGCATTGTGCTTTAACTAAACGACGCTTCATATATTTTCATGATGTAGATCTAATAAATACTTAAGCATTGATAAGAAATTTGATATGTATACATACATATCTACAAATTGATTTTATGTATGTATGTATGTATGTATGTATGTACATATATATGTACATACAAATAAGTGTTCAACTCAATCTTAGAATACATTTTTTATTTTATTTTTTGTCATGTGATGTCTGTTGTTGGTGAAATTAAAAACATTTTAATTTTTGTCTGCGTTTACTTAAAAGTTTGTGAGGATTTTCTGTTGTAAGTAAAACTGAATTCTTGAAGATATGTACTTACATACTCTATAGTAATAGTAACTATAATAGAAATATTTCTTATACTTAATTTACAGTTTTTTAAAGTATAGGCTATAAAATTTTTTCTAGCTATAGCCTTCTACATTTATTTTGGAAAACTTGCTTTGCTTTTTAAAAATGTATAAACATTTTTAAATGAAACTGATCCGGCACTCCAGCTTAGGTACTGATAGTTATTTTTTGTTGTTAGTTAACTTACTTATTTTTTATTTTTTATTGATAAACATTGGAAATCAAAAGGGAGTTTTATATTGTAATTGTTATTTTCATAATTGTTGAAAACAATCGCTGCTTTTTGTTTGTTTTTTGCGATGAAATCATTTGAATTACTTTTGCAACTTTACGCGTTTATAAAAATTATGTTATTTTCTATATTTCTTAATTTATAAGACTTTTAGACTTTGTCCTTTAGGGGTTATATATTCTATTATACGATTATGAATAAGAATGCAGTAAGCTGATGTATTTGCTTACTGCTTCAAATTAAGATTTTATTAAATTGAATAAAAGGAGTTTTTTTTTCTTAAACTCTGATGCAGTTAGAAGCGCTGGAGATTCTTTCATATAACAGCTTTTTTGAAATTTTTGATACATAGTATAATATAGAATTGGATAACATTTATTTTTAATTTTTATGTTACGAAGTACGGGTATGAGACTGAATTTAAATGTACTTTTAAATTAGTTAAATCATAATGAACAAACATATTTTCTTCTTTAATAGCGATCAACAGAAAACGAACTCGTTTTCATATAATTTAGGTATACCCTATCGACGGCTCCTCTAGGATACAAGATGACTTTGTATGACGAAATTTCTGTTGCTTTATACTGATAATATGTTTACATTAATAAGATACATATACATATGTTTATTTCATGAACGGTGAGCACCTATGGCTTTTATTTAATGTTCTATATGATTTTTTTTCATTTTATTAAAGTTCACCGTATTGTATATATATTTCTGAAATGTTTAAGTGTGTTTTGTGTGCCCATCGGGCAGAGTGTACGTATTAGTTGGTCAGTCAGTCTCTATTTTTATTTATTTTTTTTTCTTCTAATGTGCCACTCCTTTTTCAGATTTTACTACTTGGAATAGAGAATTTTTGTCTAATTTTTTGGTGGGTATATACATTAGGTATGTAGAAATTAGTTTAGATACAAAGAAATGCATGTTTAATATACAACTATTGTATCAAATCGATCTCAAATAACTCAGTTACCTCTACCAGCAATTCACCGTTGGTGTATTCATAAAGTGTTAGAAACAATGAAATATCTATGTTTTGAGAGAATTTTTCCCCTCAAGTATTTCTACATGAGGTTTGAGGGGTCAAGCACTGTCGCATTCATATGTAATGATTATTCACTTAAAAAACGTCATCATCACCATCAATCATCTTCGTATACAATACATTCATGAGTTGGGTTGATCCAGATACAATTGCTGTCTCATCACCTTCTAACAGCTTTATATATTTTGCTAGTATGCATGCCTTAGCATGCTTCTATCGATAGTGACGTAAGAGTCCGAGATGTAGAGTGTTACAATTAAAAATCTTTACTATTAGAATTTACCAGTTCGCTCTTTTGAATTTTTACAAAGTAGATACATATGTATGTATTTCATTGACCACAAAATCATAAAATTTCTTTGCTTACAAAATTGTATGACGTGAGGATTTTTTTTTTTTTTTTTAAATTATACATGCTTCGGCATGCTTTCATTTTTTTTCTATAAATTTATGTAATACTCATACAGATACAGATATAAAGTAAGATCTGTTTACTGTACATCTTAAAATTTATGCATGCTTCAGCATGATTCTAGTTGAAGCGTATATTCATTCACTAAGTTTGTTTGATACTTATTCATATACATGTACATTCTTAAAGATTGGATATCAAAGTCCAATTTCCGTAGTTTATCTATATTTTCTAAAGATCTGATAGCTAAAGAAATAAATAGAGTGAAGATATTCTATAATAATCCCATTTTCATATTGTAAAATTTTGCGTGCTAGCGCTTTCGATGGGAAAATATACATACAACTTTATAAAAAGTGATAATATGATGTGCTGCTGAATATTGCACTATGTTATAGTTCATTTTAAACACTGAAGTTTTAGCAATATTTCATTCAGACAAACAAGTTTAGAGAATTCCACTACATTTAGTTAATTATCTTTCTTAAGACTCATCATTCCTAATCAATCCTACAAAAAACAACACAAACTAGATTTTTCGTTTTAATTTTATTTTTATTAAATTCAACATTCATTCTTCAAATTACTTTATACTATATTAAGTAGCTTTTCCTCATTTGTTGCGTTGACTTTAATAGGAGACATTTTAATGGTACGATGAACTTTTCTATTGCATGCATTGAGTAAATCTTTATAAATACATACCAATCCACTTATATGAACCATTAAAGCTAATTCTTTTCACATCATTCCTTTCAATGATCTATTAAATCATTCTAATATTGATGCTTTCATATTAAGTAATGTTTAATCTTCTATTTATGTATGAGTTTTCCCAAGTATTTATTAAAAAATTCTTTAGAATCATCTGTTTGTAAGTTTTTTGGTACCCGTACCACTTCAAAAATATTTTCCATTGCCTTGGTTTTTAGAGTGCAGCTTTTATTTTCAGCTGTACTTTGAGAATGTGTCAATTACAGTCTTCAAAAATCAACAATTTCTATTTTCTGTAGAATAGTTCTACATTTCACCTAACTTAGCTCCATAAAACATCATATATTCCTGTCATTACATCTCTACAAGCACAAACAGTTGTTGAAATTTAATATGGACTTCGTTAACTAAATTCCTTTTTAAAGACATTGAATTGTTTCACAGATTTTTTCGAAAGTGTTGTGATCTACATCTTGCATTTTCAGCTATTTATACTAACATGTAGTTAATTTTCTAATCTATATATTTAACCGTAAACTCTTCAATTTGTTTTTAATTATTTACTTTTTAGAATTGCTTTTTCAATTTTATAACTGTCTTCTTTCTCTAATTTTATTTCACGTTGTAGTTCCTCAATTTGCATTTAAATATATTCTTGAATATTAATGCTTTAAGCTATATTATTAATTTGTCTTGTATTTTATCTTCATTCAGTTTAATGTAACTATCAACAATAGTTTGTATCTAATTCATTTATGCCTTCCAATACTGATAAGTCAGTATAAATGTCTTCAGAATTGGAAGTCTATGAGTAAAATCATCGTCATCATCATTCTCAGTATTAGCATCATTAAATATGATGGTATTATCAAATATTGTTCCTTCTACTAGTTTCTTTTGGGGTACTTGTCTATATCTTGAGTGAAGGTTTCTCAGGCTTTAAACTTGTATATTTTCAACTTCTGTCTTGATTTTACTTTCTTCTTTCATAAGAATTCTTTTAATATTTTAAGAACTATTTATGAATTCTTCTGCTATAGGTTTAAATGTATCTTTTAGTTGTTCACTTGTATCTATTTCACCAGTTTTTATACTACGAAGCTTTTTCTTCAACACATTTCTTGTCAACACCAACTGTTTTAAAATTTTCTCATCCAGGGCAAATAACAAGTATCAGCAATCATATCAGCTTTTCAGGAGCTGGTCTGGTTTTCAGATCAGCTTTTCAGGACCTGGTCTGGTTTTCAGATCAGCTTATCAGGACCTGGTCTGGTTTTCAGATCAGCTTTTCAGGACCTGGTCTGGTTTTCAGATCAGCTTATCAGGACCTGGTCTGGTTTTCAGATCAGCTTATCAGGACCTGGTCTGGTTTTCAGATCAGCTTATCAGGAGCTGGTCTGGTTTTCAGATCAGCTTATCAGGAGCTGGTCTGGTTATCAGATCAGCTTATCAGGAGCTGGTCTGGTTTTCAGATCTTTGATATCCAATCTTTAAGAATGCACATGTATATGAATAAGTATCAAACAAACTTAGTGAATGAATATACGCTTCAACTAGAATCATGCTGAAGCATGCATAAATTTTAAGATGTACAGTAAACAGATCTTACTTTATATCTGTATCTGTATGAGTATTACATAAATTTATAGAAAAAAAATGAAAGCATGCCGAAGCATGTATAATTTAAAAAAAAAAAAAAAAAAAAAAAATCCTCACGTCATACAATTTTGTAAGCAAAGAAATTTTATGATTTTGTGGTCAATGAAATACATACATATGTATCTACTTTGTAAAAATTCAAAAGAGCGAACTGGTAAATTCTAATAGTAAAGATTTTTAATTGTAACACTCTACATCTCGGACTCTTACGTCACTATCGATAAAAGCATGCTAAGGCATGCATACTAGCAAAATATATAAAGCTGTTAGAAGGTGATGCGACAGCAATTGTATCTGGATCAACCCAACTCATGAATTTATTGTATACGGAGATGATTGATGGTGATGATGACGTTTTTTAAGTGAATAATCATTACATATGAATGCGACAGTGATTGACCCCTCAAACCTCATGTAGAAATACTTGAGGGGAAAAATTCTCTCAAAACATAGATATTTCATTGTTTCTAACACTTTATGAATACACCAACGGTGAATTGCTGGTAGAGGTAACTGAGTTATTTGAGATCGATTTGATACAATAGTTGTATATTAAACATGCATTTCTTTGTATCTAAACTAATTTCTACATACCTAATGTATATACCCACCAAAAAATTAGACAAAAATTCTCTATTCCAAGTACTAAAATCTAAAAAAGGAGTGGCACATTAGAAGAAAAAAAATAAATAAAAATAGAGACTGACTGACCAACTAATACGTACACTCTGCCCGATGGGCACACAAAACACACTTAAACATTTCAGAAATATATATACAATACGCTGAACTTTAATAAAATGAAAAAAAAGTCATATAGAACATTAAATAAAAGCCATAGGTGCTCACCGTTCATAAAATAAACATATGTATATGTATCTTATTAATGTAAACATATTATCAGTATAAAGCAACAGAAATTTCGTCATACAAAGTCATCTTGTATCCTAGAGGAGCCGTCGATAGGGTATACCTAAATTATATGAAAACGAGTTCGTTTTCTGTTGATCGCTATTAAAGAAGAAAATATGTTTGTTCATTATGATTTAACTAATTTAAAAGTACATTTAAATTCAGTCTCATACCCGTACTTCGTAACATAAAAATTAAAAATAAATGTTATCCAATTCTATATTATACTATGTATCAAAAATTTCAAAAAAGCTGTTATATGAAAGAATCTCCAGCGCTTCTAACTGCATCAGAGTTTAAGAAAAAAAAACTCCTTTTATTCAATTTAATAAAATCTTAATTTGAAGCAGTAAGCAAATACATCAGCTTACTGCATTCTTATTCATAATCGTATAATAGAATATATAACCCCTAAAGGACAAAGTCTAAAAGTCTTATAAATTAAGAAATATAGAAAATAACATAATTTTTATAAACGCGTAAAGTTGCAAAAGTAATTCAAATGATTTCATCGCAAAAAACAAACAAAAAGCAGCGATTGTTTTCAACAATTATGAAAATAATAATTACAATATAAAACTCCCTTTTGATTTCCAATGTTTATCAATAAAAAATAAAAAATAAGTAAGTTAACTAACAAAAAAAAAAACTATCAGTACCTAAGCTGGAGTGCCGGATCAGTTTCATTTAAAAATGTTTATACATTTTTAAAAAGCAAAGCAAGTTTTCCAAAATAAATGTAGAAGGCTATAGCTAGAAAAAATTTTATACCCTATACTTTAAAAAACTGTAAATTAAGTATAAGAAATATTTCTATTATAGTTACTATTACTATAGAGTATGTAAGTACATATCTTCAAGAATTCAGTTTTACTTACAACAGAAAATCCTCACAAACTTTTAAGTAAACGCAGATAAAAATTAAAATGTTTTTAATTTCACCAACAACAGACATCACATGACAAAAAATAAAATAAAAAATGTATTCTAAGATTGAGTTGAACACTTATTTGTATGTACATATATATGTACATACATACATACATACATACATACATAAAATCAATTTGTAGATATGTATGTATACATATCAAATTTCTTATCAATGCTTAAGTATTTATTAGATCTACATCATGAAAATATATGAAGCGTCGTTTAGTTAAAGCACAATGCAAATATAAACAATCCATACACTCAGGGAAAATCTGCAGCTTAAAAATAAGAATTCATCACATTAATTCAATAATTTTTAATATAATAGAAAATGTATATTGAGATATCTACAAACTAATGAGTTTAATAAATGAATACTATAAATTAATATTTTGTCCATATTGAAATAAGAAATTTCAATATGACTAAACCTTCGCTAATGGTTCTTATTAATTCAGCATGGTTCTTACTGATTTCAAGTTGGTTTTTCTCTGTGTGTAGATAACTCTTTCAGTCAAAGAAGACGAATGTAGTTAAATAAACAAAATCTGTAATATAAACAAATTTCACACAGACCGACTTCAACGCGAGACAAATTTAAGCATGAGAAAATATAAAGCAATCGTAAGTACAAAAGCATACTAGGATTAGGGAAGTCCAGATATATGATAGTATTTTATAGTACCAAATGTCGATGTTGAAAACAATTTATTTCTACCTACATATAAATACCAGCTCAAATACACACACATAGCAGAATTCATATAAGAAATATCCAAGAAAATTTCAACAACACCCCACCTTTTGCAAATCATGACGAGCCTTAAATTCTCCCTCAGATATACATACACAAATTCCCATGATCATACATACATATACAATATATAAGATTAATCTCAACAACACAACACTCTCACCTACCTGAAATTACAGATAGTCTTAAACTTCTACAGACGTCTATACACATAGATTCTCACGGCTACATATTACAAGAACACCTCGCCCCTAATAAATCACAATCATCTTAAATTCTTACAAAAATACATACATACATACATACGCATAACCAATTTACCTCAACAACATCCTCACCCACCTCAAATCACGATCAACCTTAAACTACTATAGAGAGACACATTCACAAATCCCCATGGCTACATATTACGTCAACAACCCTGCCCACCCAAATCATGGTCAGCCTTAAACTCCTACAGACATACAAACACACAGATTCCCCCGGTTGCATATTACTAGAACACCTCACCCCTCATAAATCACAATCAGCCTTAAGCTCCTACAGAAATACACACATTGAAATTCCTACAAACATACACACACACACACACACACACATACACACACATTCACACACAACTACACACGCAATCGATCTACCTCAACTACACCCCGTCCCCTGCCAATCAAACCTTCACCTAAATTCTCACAGACAGACAGACACATCCACAAATTCCTATGGTTACATATTACGGCAACAACGCCGCCCACTCAAATCACGGTCAGCCTTAAATTCCCACAGTCTAGCAACACCTACATTAGCATTAGAAAAAATAACTTTCACGTTTTCCCGTCGTCATTAGGAAAAATCATTTTCCCGTCGGCATTTGAAAAAATTATATTCATTTTTTGCCGTCGGCATTTGAAAAAAATAATAATCATGTATTGCAGTAGGCATTAGGAAAAATTATCATGTATTGCAGTAGGCATTAGGAAAAATTATCATGCTTTGCCTTCGGTATTACGAAAAATTATCATGTTTTGCCTTCGGAATTACGAAAAATCATTAGATGATTTTCCGTCAGCATTAGGAAAAACCATTTTCATGATTTTTCTCGTCTGTATATACACACATAAAAACCGCCAAACTATGAACCGCCTTAATACATTCACACAAAATATTCCACACACAAACATCCACGGTCAGGCAGACAGACCGACAGACGGACAGACAGACATACACTTAATGTAAACAAAAACTCCTAATGTAAACAAAAAACATCAAAGCGCCGCCGAAAACACAAATTTCCAAGAATTTAACAATTTTCAAATTTTAATTACCCAAATTTAACAATTTCAGCAACAATTTAACAATTTTAATTGTCCCCGGATGCCCAGTTCCCTACTACTAGCGTATATATTTAAACGATAATCTTACCCCTAAAATGGGCAAAATCATTTTTCACTGTCGCAAGCTACGGAAAGATTATAAAATTTTAAACTTTCGCCTGATCAATTCTGATAAGCCCAAAGTAAAAATATCCTTCAGCGATCGTAGCAATTCAACTTTTGAATTACACGAGTTCAACACACATTTCAACATTACCAATAATTGATGCTTTTTGTAATACTTAATTTTCCTAAGTGTATATTTTTGTGAATCTTTTTCTTTATAGCCTATTGAATATATGTAATATATAAACTTGCCAAATAATTGAATAGTAAATATAACATAATGAATATCAATAATCCCTTGTCATTGAATTTAGGTACTGTAGTTAATGATAATAGCGTACTAAGAACAAAATTTATTAACAACCCCGGTCTAAAACTAGTCCACATAAATACTCAGCTCTCGCTGAACCTTCATAGTGAAGAGACGTTAAAGCTGATTTTTTTTACATACATACATACGAAACAAATATAAAAAAAACAACAAAACCAAAATCATACAGAAAATATTCGTAATACATATTCACCTTGATAAAAAAGCTTCTTGGCTTTACTAATATTTTTTAAATAGCAAGAAATAACAAAGACAAAAAAAAACCGTAAACACAAACAAAGTACCCTTGAGGAATACTCTGTATGAGTACCTCAAATACAAAAAATTTTGAAGTGAATTATAACGGCAGAAATGCTTATTTTACTGTGAGTTCTGAAACTCTTAATGAAAACAATATAAATAATAAACCTGATGAAAGTCTTTTTCTAACGGAAAAGCCACTTTTTCGTCTTCGATCAACTTCGCTTTGACCAATGCCAACTAGTGAATCGTTAACATTACCATTGCCTAGTACTTCTTCATTTCAGTCTGCGATATCATCCGCATCGGGCTCGTATTCATCACTAAACCAAGTTATCACTACAGATAACAGTAGCTCAAAACCCAAGGTACAAGTGGGAATGGACAGATATATAACCGTGGTAAAGCGTGGGCGAAGCCCAAATTCTTCAAAAATTTCATCTGCTCCAAAGATGTCTAGGGATAACAGCGCATCATCTACCAATCGTCAAAATCGTTTTTCATTATTGCAAGACACCGACGACAAGCCCTCTATATCATCGCAAATGTCTTTGAAGCCACCACCTATTTATCTGAGAGAAAAAAATTCTAACGCGCTTATAAAAAAAACTACTGTCGACCATTGGTGAAAATACTTTTCACATCATTCCAATTAAACGAGGTAATATTAATGAAACTAAAATCCAAATATATAATGAAAAAGATTTCCGAAAAATGGTTAGTGAATTCGAAAAAAATAAAACAAATTTTTACACATACCAACTTAAGAGTGCTAAACGCCTACAGATAGTATTAAAGGGCATAGATTCATATGTTGAGCCCGAAGAAGTAAAATGTTCACTTGTCGACCAAGGATTTAAGGTAAAAAAATGTTACCAACATAATTAATAGAGAAAAGGTCCCCCAACCCGTATTTCGGATTGAACTGGAGACGAATGACATACAATTGAAAAAAATGAAACCCGTTCCAATTTATAGCGTAAAGTATCTCTTACATCGAAAAATCACAGTTGAAGAGCCACGTAAGCGTTCAGGTCCCGTACAGTGATATAATTGCCAAGAATATGGCATGGTACTGCTAGCTGCACTAATCCAAAAGATCAAGCAGAAAAAAATTTAGTAATTATGGAGGTAATCACACCGCTAACTATAGAGGGTGCCCTATATATTCTTTCGTTAAGCAGGCTATGGGTTAAAAACCCAAATTAACTCCAGCTCATCCAGTAAACGCGAACTCCGCCATTTTTGCTCAAATGAGCCAACCAGTTACTTCACGTGTATCGTATGCTGATGTTGCCAAGACTAGTTCAATTCCCACACAAAATGTTCCACCGCTAAATAATTCAACGAATTCAAACTCAAGCTTTAACTTTGGTCACCTTGAAGCTACTATTGAGAATCTGGTGCTAACTATAAACAACTTTACAACAAATATGACTAGCATGATGCAGGAAATGCTTCGAATGCATTAATTAACAAGCCATGAACACGTTAACCATATGTTTCTGGAACGCAAACGGCATTCGCCAACATAAAAATGAACTTGAGCGCTTCCTCATGGAAAAAAATATTGATATAATGTTGGTTTCTGAGACTCATTTGACCTCAAGAAGCTTATTTAAAATAAATGGTTACACTTTATATGATACAAAGGACCCGAGAGGGAGAGCATGCGGTGGATCTGCAATTCTGATTAAGTCAAGACTCAAGCACTATGTCCTTGACAACCTTAGTGAAGAATATTTGCAAGCAACGAATATTTTCGTAGAAACTTTTTGTGCGAATTTCGTGATATCATCAATTTACTCACCTCCCAGATTTTTAGTTACCGAAATTCAGTATGAGAAGTTCTACAAATCGCTTGGATCTTGTTTCGTGGCAGCTGGTGACTACAATGCAAAACATACGTACTGGGGATCGCGTCTTGTTACACCTAGAGGTCGAGCCTTGTTCAATACAATTTCAAAAATGGGGTTAGATGTCATTTCGAGTGGGGAGCCTACTTACTGGCCTACTGACGTAAGAAAAATTCCAGATGTTAGATTTTGCCGTCACGAAAAATATTCATAGGGACTTAATTCACGTAGAGGCCTCTCTAGATCTGTCCTCCGATCACTCTCCAACAATAGTTACAATTTTCAACCCACTAAGGAGTGATTCAACTAACTTATATGTGAAGATGAGTAATGGAATCAACTGGCTGGCATTCAAAAAATATCTTAGTAGTCACTGCGTAGAAAACATTCAGCTTAGATCATGCGATGATATTGAACTTAACATTGCCAATCTTAACGAAACTATTAAACAGGCTGCTGAACACGCCACTACCTCATATCCGCAGACCGGCTTTAACAGAATTTATTCTACGGAAATTGAACGTATTGTATGGGAAAAAGGAGAGCTAGAAGAGAATAGCAACAACACAGATCACCCCTAAATAAAATCAGACTTAAAGAATGTACTAAACGATTCAAAGAGCTGCTATCGTCGGAAAAAACTGCACTACTAGAAAAGTATTTAGAGGGTCTTGATGTTACGTCCGTGTCTATTTACTCTTTATAGCGCGCTACTAGAAATCTTAAAAGACCCGTTGATCTTAAATCACCACTGAGTACTGCGACCGGATGCTGGGCAAGAAGCGATAGTGAGAAAGGTAACTTATTTTCTGAGCATTTAAAATCTGTATTCAGTCCCCATTCATGTACGGGTGCTGCTGATTTACCCAGTGTAGTTTCTCTACCCCCTCGTCACTAAAGGTTTAAGATGCGTGAAGTACAAAAAGTAATTGCTGAACTCAACCCGAAGAAAGCTCCAGGTATTGATGGTATTAGTAACAAAATGCTCATGAACTTGTCTCATATTGCAATAAGAATCCTGCTATTTATTTTAATGCTATTTTAAGAGTGCAGTATTTTCCAAATAACTGGAAACTTGCCAAGATCAAAATGATTCCAAAGGCGGGCAAAGATCTTACCAAGACTGAGTCATATAGGCCTATAAGCTTACTAACTACAATCTCAAAGCTTTTCGAAAAGCTGCTCATAACTAAATTGTACAAAATTTTAGCTGATAATTTGTGCATCCCGGACCATCAATTTGGCATTAGAAGTCAGCATAGCACCATTGAACAAACGCATAGACTGGTCCAAGTTGTAAGAAAAACATTTGAAGAAAAAAAGTATTGTTCTGCTCTCTTTATTGATGTTTCTTAGGCGTTTGATAACGTATGGCACGAAGGTCTAGTTTTAAAATTGAAGACATATCTGCCAATAAACATTTAAAACCTTTTGGAAAGTTATATTATTGATAGGAAGTTCACTATTGTTGAAGGAGAGTTCACGAGTGTGCCCGAATCTATATATTCTGGTGTACCACAAGGGAGTATAGTGGGGCCAGTTTTGTATTTGATTTATACTTGCGATATGCCTGTGAGCAGTAGTATCCATACTTCCACATTTGCCCACGGTACAGCCTGCCTTAGTATGTACGAAAACCATCCGTATGTACCCTTAGTATGTACGAAATACCTTGGTATACACCTTGCTCGTCGGCTTACATGGAAACACCATATTGACTCAAGATAACACAAATGAAACTTAAAATATCTCAGATACATTGGCTGATTGGCAGAAATTCAACACTCAGTCTAGATTGTAAACTTTTACGGTTAATAACATCAGCTCCATGGTACATACAAATTCAAATATACATCGTGATTTAAATATGCCACTAGTGACTGAAGAAATTGCAAAATACGCAGGCAAATATTTAACAAAACTCGAGTCACATCCTAATCCGCTTGCTCGTAATATTTTGAACTTTACTGAACACAACCGCCTTAAAAATAGGGACACAAGGGCTCTTATACTCAACACTCCAGATGGGACTGCTTGATAATACATTTATTTTTCCTTTTTGATTATCACTACTTATGTATTATTTGTAACTATCACTAAGTTTATGTCCGACTCTGGTCGGGCCTAATAATTTTTTTATAGATTTAAGATTTGAATACTTATTGTTAGTTCACATATCGCACATTTACTTCAATAGTGGCATAACTCCATAACTCAAAAAATGAGTTTTTTGAGTTAATAATGCAGAAAGATGCGGCATTTCGTATTTTATCTTGTGTAAATAGCTTGTACCATCACCTCCTGAGAGAAGAATTTTTTTTCATTTCTCCATAGAGTTTTATGCAAATTGAAAACCTAAAACGCGTTTTCTATAAAACTGGCTTTTTTGAGTTATGCCACTATTCAAGTAAATGTGCGATATGAAGATACAATAAATAAATACATGTATTGAAAAAAATATATATTTTTGTGTTTAGAGTACTGTGGTGGTACAAAAATTTTGGAAGAGTCGTAATTTTGTATTTACAGTGTTGTGGTGGTACATATTTTTTGCGCAAAGTCACAATTTCTGCCTGGGTAGTTTTGCAGAAAATAAGTTTAAAGTTTCCAATTCACATACACTTCAATGAAAATATAAAAATATTTACTTTTCTCAAGACGTGAGTGTAAAAGCTTTTTTATGAAAACAGTCTTATTCATTTCAACTACAACCTCCTTGGATGTTTTCACCTCTTTAGTAGACTGTAATACAATATTTTAAAAATCTAATATCCTTGCAAACATTTCAATTTTGTAATTAAAAGTGATAGCTGAACGCTTGAATTATTAATATAAAAAAACTACTAAAACAATGACATTTCATTTCCTTTCATTCTTCTACCAAATTGTATAAACGTGCAAAAGTTGATTCATCGACTTTTTGCGTAAGTCGCCAATATATATATATATATATATATATATATATATATATATATATATATATATATATATATATATATATAGAAAAAATTTCAATTAACACCATAATATGAAAGACATTTAAATTGGTAACAATAAATTTTGCTACTCCTTTCTTATAATTGTGGTAATGCACAGTGGTCCCAATGACAAATTTAGCGCGAAAAAAGTCGTAACTCTCTTTTAGAAATAGCTATAAGCATACAAATTTGTATAAACAAATGAAAATGCATTGCACGATTTCACGCTAAAAATTGGCGTATTCTATTGAGTGGGTGTGGCACTTTTCATATAACAATTAAGTGACATAAAAAGTGAAAAATCAATTCATAATCATAGTCAAAATATGTAAATATTCACTGCGAACAAAAAAAATTAGAAATAATCAAAAAATTCACAAAAATATAAGTTTATTGTAAATTCAAACGTTTCGTATTTTTCTTTTATAATTAACATGTGGCATCTCATATCTATGGTTCTAATAACTTCGGCAGCAACCGAAGCCTTATAAAGACTACTTGCAACAGCAAATGTTTACACATCTGGGGAGTAAGTGTTCACAAGAGATTTAAATTTTGATTGTTTTGATCCTTGTCCCCTTCTATAAACAGTTTCCAAGAACGGCCGTATTTCTATGTTGAGGATACCTCCACAGTGTCTTCATGCAAAAAAAATTCACGAGGCTTTTCTGGAAAGTAGAAAAATATCATCCAACCAACATTTATAAGTATACTCGAACACCTTCTTTGTTTAATGTGCTTTCATCCACTTCTTCGACAGATTTCTAACGAAACTTCGATATGCTTGCTTGTTTAGCTGTATAGTCGTAATTTTTCATCATTTTGTATACCACCTTTGATGAAAATTTAAAATTTATCAGCATGATTCTTTTTCTTTTGATCCGTTTCCGCATACCAAACATTGAAAAAATCCCTTTTGGTGCTAGACTTTGCAACCTAAAGATTCGATATGAAGTGTTTAGGCAAATATCGGCATCTGATTTCTTAAATATTTAACAACTCACATGTAATAAACTATGACAACACAAAAATTGGAGCGAAAGCTGGTGAAATTCACTTTTAAAAATCTAACGCAAATTGTAACATAGATACAATTGCACAATTAAAAAATACATTTTAATTTTCAAACATACGGAATGAAAAAAAAATAAAATATCAAAAAAATACATACCTATATTGTATATACAAAACCAACAAATAGTACAGAAAATGTTTTAACTTTATATTGTAAGCTCTTCAAACTACACACAATTATCGACTAGTTTCTTATTAAAAATAAAACTAAGCAATTTCTTCTGTTTAAAACAATACTACAGTTATAATATTGGAAATATACAAAATGCACGGCGGGGGCTTGTAATTAAATATCCATCCAAAATTTTCACTTTTGTATCATTTAAAAAAACTAATTTTTTCGCACTAGATATGGTATTGGGACCATCGTGTAATGTAGACGAAAGTTGTCGCATCTAGTTGGTGGCTTATGATATCAGTAAAACATGTCTCATGTTTCTTTTATCCAAGTGAAAATAAAAAAAAATTAAAGTTGATATAAAATTTTAAAAAAATAGAAAATGGACCATATAGGTTTGGATTGAAATTATCATGCAGTTGTTCCTACGATTATGAAATTTCTGAGACTTTTTTTAATTTATTGGCACACACACTTCAGCTATAATAAAAACAACAATGATGTTAATGATGATGATCCGATTTTTTAATAAAAATATTATCTAAATACATACATACATTTGTATATAATTCTGTATTTTTGTGTTATATTTTTTCTTTGATACTTCTTCATTTGCTTAATTTTTTTCCAGATTTGCTGCAAATAATATTATATTAATTATCTTCTCATTTTTGCTTAATACTCATTATTTTTGCATTCGACCTCGCTTAGCCATTTTTAAGCCAGTTTTTAGTATTTTTTAAGCCATTCTACATTTAGCCATTATTGGTGAAAGAATTCTGGCATCACTGCTTATAACTAATTTTTTTCTATTGTTTTGACAAACTGTGTAATCAGACTTACCGCTTTCGCAATATTCAAATTTTTACAAATAAGAGTATGCCCAAAAACAAACTGCATTACAGGATTAAAATGTGCATCGTACTCAATTAAAGAAAGCGCGGAATCGACGTTATCTTCTCCGATAAAATTTTTAGCAAAACTGACAGTGTTGGATTTTATTGCATGAGAAGAAATTTTATTTATTGGAATAATAGTTACACGATGCTGTAATTGTCCCTTTTGTAGTATCTTTTTGCTTGTAATATCGTCGTCTGTAACATGGCTATAGAGCTGTTAAATATAATTTTTAAGTTTACCCTCAAGAAACGATATATTTTTTAATTGATACATACGCTTCCTCCGGCTGTAATCATGAGTGCTAAACAATAAAGCTCATCGACTACGTTGAATAATTTACCAACCATACCATGCACTTTTGATCTGTCAAATCCGGGTTCAGGATCGCGATATTCCAAGTTATAGCGGTAAGAATTGCGACGCTCCAATTGCATTTGAAGTTTCTTAATTTCGATTTGTATGTTCCTCTTGCTATCTTGCAATTTCTCAAAATCCCCGTCCTCATACTCAATAGCATCCAATCTCTTGGACAAGTTTTTAATATCAGCTTCTAGGTTTTCAACTAGGCTCTTATCTTTATTATAACTGACATCATTGTTTTGTATTTCGCTCTCTTTTTGTCGTAATATATTTCGACAGTGTTTCAATTCCATTTCAGAAGTTTTTATAGTAGTTTGTGCTTTGCTAAGATTTTGGTTTGCATCTAAAAAGGAAAAAAATACATTTGGAATTTTTTTTTTATGATGTATTGTCCATATCTTTACCAAAATATAGAAAGGCCCTAACTCATTATTTTTTTTTTAATTATTTTTCTCTTTGAGTTATGATAAACTTTTTCTTACCCTGCGTTTAGACATGAAAGTACTTGCATTTAAGTTCTGTGCATGTATTATCAACGAAAATTTCGCAAAAATGTCCGACTGTCTTGCAAGTTGCATGTTACCCTACAAGAACAATGACGGTCATTTGATGCATGATCTGATGGACATTTCTGATGGGTTTATACATCAGAAGTTTCTATGATTTTGTTACGTTATCATTACGATCTTGTAGCTTGCTTCATGTCACCGCTTACCGAACTAACTTTGCAATGAATGATCTTTGGAGAAGATTATGCTGCTGTTTCAATGAAATGTCCTGTTTTATTGATTTTTCATCTAATTTGAATGTTATAAAACGTAATATTATTGTTCACTTAAATAGCTAATTTATTGTAATTTATGTTTTAATAAATTGTATGTCCTACATCAGTCTGAAAGGAATTTTTCTATAGAATTGTAATAATAATAAATAAATAAATAAAAGGGCAATATGAAAAAACTGATGTAAACATTCGTGTACGTGTTTTTTTTTTTGTTTCTCTCTCATGAACTAGTAAAACATATATCTGGACAGCTCACTCCACAGTATATTACTAATCACTATTGAATTCAATGGAAAATTGTTACAAACGTTTTCGTGAAAAAATTTTGTTTGTGTTAGTTTCAGTCAGTCGTTTCTTGTAGGGTTAACTTTTTATTGCAGAGTTGCCCATAACATTAGAAAATTTTGTTTAATGGGAACAAGATAGTATTGAAACTTATTCGTATTTATTTCAATGATGTTTATGTCTCAAAAACTCATTGGCTGCTCGATTTATGAATATTTGAGAAAAATTAGCTTTTAAATGTACTCAAAATAATAATAAACTTAAAGAACGCTAAACTTCAATCCAGATAATTTGTACTAAAGTAAATAGGGCAACACTGTTTAAGTGATTGAACGCTGATCCATTCCGTAGAATTTGTCATAACTTTAATGAACTATATAACGTTATTGATATGTCTTTGCATATAAATGTAATTAAACGAAATTTAATTTTGTACTTAAATAACTAGTTTAGTTTTATATTATTTCGTGTACTTTTTCTTCGTTATATATGTATGTAGTCTGTAAGGATTTCAATCCATAGACATAAATAAACAAACAAACAAACTGTTAACTAACTTTTCATTTACTTGCTACAAGTGAAAACAAGTCATTGTCTTGTAAAATTCCTTGGCAGTTGAGTTGGAAGTATATTACAAGTGCCGAAAGTGTAGTTGTGTTAATAAAGGAGTTTGAGTGTGCTGTGTTTTTCGAACTTCCACTTGCACGTGTAAACCCTAGGTTATTGAGAAACTTACGTGTAGTTTCCACAAGTCAAGCAAGCGACTTGTGTTGAAAAAATGTATGAAAAACACTTAAATTTTTGAGTCGTTCCTATACAAATTTTCTAGACAATTCACTTGCCTGCATTGTGGAAACTACACATTAATTAGCTAAGTTGGTGTAAAAAGAAAAATTAGTTTCTAACAGCCTTATTTATAAAAATTATAAAGGCTTTATTAAGAGTTTTTAAGTAAAATTTTCATAAAAAATGTTACTTATTAAACCTTTATAAAGCCTTAAAAAGTTTTATAAATAAGGATTTTGCGTTAAATTAAAAAATAATTGAATTTGAAGTTAAAAAAAGTTAATGAAAAATTAAAAAAAAAATAATTTGAAGTGAAATTGACTATGACTTGTAAAAAGTTTAATTTGTTCTGAAAATAATTTAATTTGCTTGGAATAAAATTTAATTTGCTTTGATAGAAATTGAGTATGATTTGCAAAAAATTTATTTTGAACCGAAAAAACATTAATTTGACAGTAAAAACCAATATAAGCTCTTATTGTACATGCTTAAAATAAAAAAATTTCCATATATGTATGTAAATATAATTTTGTTACATACAATTGTTGGTATTTTGTTGGTTATTTTCCTCATTATTTTCTAAAATATTAATTTTAGCAAAAAACTTTCTTTGAGACTAAAGCCTGGTACTCTGTTCACAATTTCGTGCGAAATGTTGTCAAACTACACATAAAAGTATTTGGTATGAAATATTTGCGAAATAAATTCGCAAAAGTAGTACTCTGTTCTTGTTGTGAAAAACACGAAAAATCATGTCTTTCCATGCAAAATTAGTGTGGTATCATTTTAGTTTAGCTGCGAAACAACATGAGCAGTGCTTTTTTCGCACGGATTTTTGACAATGTTGCATACTTTCAAGCAATAAAAGCGAGAAATTTATAAAAAAAAACCGCGAGTTGGGCTACATTTAGTACATGTCAAATTTTTCCCGTGAAATAACCAATGGTGCTGAACATTTTTCACAACTTTGAAAAGAGTACCAGCCTTAATGTTGTTGACTTGAAGAGCTAAAATATTGCCATATGTCATATTCTTGTTAAATGATTTTTTAAAAATATAGTCATATGCAAAAAATTGCATTGAAAAATGGGCTTGAAGGCCAACTTTGATGGCCCGACGCACCCCTAAAACGCAACTTATCTGTATGAAATTTTTTTTAATTTTTTTTTTTACATAAAACTGAACCGATTTGGGGGTGAGAGTTGAAGAAATCAAAGAAAAAAGTCTTCATACAATTAACGGCCAGTCTAATGTACATATCACGCCATAACCGCCAAAATAGCTTAAGCGACATAATTTTCGAACTTCAATTTTTAACCAAAATTGATTATTTGCGATCGTAAATAGTCGATTTTCGTCAAAAAAAAAACGAAGTCCAAAAAATGTGTCTCTTAAGCTATTTTAGCGGTTATGGCTCGAGTTAATGCAATTTTGACTATGTAATTTTGATAACTTGCTGTATCTTGGAAACCGTAAGAGGCAAACTCTTTAAATTTTCAAAAACGGTAAAATTACAAAATCGCCAAACCGAAAAAAAATCGCCGAAAACAAAAAAAAAATGCCAAAACTATATATTATATAGGCTGAGGTTTGTATTGAATTACATATCTAGTGTCCGTGCGGAACCCTTCGTGCGAGAGTCAAAGTCGCACTTTACTATTTATTTCACATTGTTTTTCAGGATGCCACCTAGAGTTTAACTCTTCAGAATATGGGGTTAACTAAAATCTGATATGGGCCTTTGACATACGTCAGTTCTTCCATATGTGCTTATATCTGTGCTTTATACAATTAGAAATCCATTGGATAACAATAAAAGCATTTATCAGGCAAAATGAAAAATAAAATCTTAATTTAACATTTAACAAATTTATTATTTTTCTTTTGTGATTTTCAAATATATTCGTATTATTATTTGTGAATTCTCAAATATTTTTTGAAAGACTGTTCAAAATATGTGCTTGAAGTCTACTGATGATATGGCAAAGCACCAATAAAATTTAATAGAAGTGGTTTTTTACTTTTGCAGTAAAATGCAGTAAATCTAGGCGTACGGCAGTGCGCCAGGCCAGGTTCCGGCCAATGCACGCAGTGTGTATATTTACACGAAGCCATTCGAGCTGTTTTTACCCCCCTCATAACTTTGTTCCCCGCAATCGTAAAATTATGAAATTTAAACCATAATTAGAATTAATTCATGTAACCTCATATGCAAAGTTTGAAGGCAATTACAATGAAAGCGTCCTCAGATATAGAGGTGCAAAATGTGCATATCTTTAGACGTACTCACTGACCACTGACACTCATCGAAATGATGGAGCACTACCGCTATAACTAGAGAGCTAACATTTGGTACACGAGTAGATATAGATGAGCAATGAAATAGAAAAATCTGATCATAAACGGAAATTTTAACCCAGGGGGCAGGGCTGCGCCCATAAAAATTAAAATGTGTGCTATTGAGCTGAATCTCGATACAGAACTAGGTCTAAGTGAACAATAAACTAAAAAAAATCTGAAAACCCAGAAATTTTAGCTAGGAATGCGGGGCTACGCCCACAAAGGACAGGGGGTCTACTCTCTAATTCGAATTGAACACAAATGCTTTCGAATATGTTAATAACATACAAATTCGAAAGCATTTTCTTTCGTTTCGAAATACAGAGTAGACCACCAAAACTAAAAATGCAAATCTAAGGCGCTTAATGGAAGCTATTTTATTGAAGTTTGGCAATATATGCAAATAAATTTTTTATTAAAAAAAAGGGGTTGACACGCCCCCTACACAGAAAAAAATATCATCGAAATGCAACCAACAAAACAATTTGTTAATTTTCAATTTAAAAATTAACAATCATCATTCTTGATATAACAAATTTAAATTTTTGTAGTCAATTAAATTACTCAACAAAATTATTTGTTAAATGATATCATAACGGAATGCGCAAATGTATAAGAGACAAGAAATAATGTTTTGTGTGTATTCATCATTTGCGTATTTAATAAAGTGTTGCTATTTAGCTGAGAGGTAAGTGAGTTAGCTTATTAATCCTGATGTTGCGGGTTCAACTACGCCTAAAGACATTTAGTGTTTTTCGAAGACAAGCAAAAATCGTTTCGAGGATTGTGATTGTGTTTAAGAAAAAGCATTGTTAATATAACAACAACTTTAATCGAAATAAATTTGAAACCTAACAAAAATAAATGTTGAAAAAATAAATAAATT
The DNA here is from genome assembly GCA_949987645.1 of Tachina grossa. Lineage (NCBI taxonomy): Eukaryota > Metazoa > Arthropoda > Insecta > Diptera > Tachinidae > Tachina > Tachina grossa. The sequence goes on along the minus strand of OX465278.1, from coordinate 80,585,467 downwards.
GTAACAAACTATTTGTTGATATATTTAATTGAAAATATTTTTAAGATTTTCATTTAACTTACAATTTCGAAAATTGTATTTACAAAAATCATTGTAGGTTCAAAATCAATTAATTATTTAATTGATATAACAAAAAAATTAATTGTATTTACAAATCATTTTTTTCTGTGTACAATACAAACCTCACTTTCATGTATTACGGCTCAGGATATTTAGATGTACTATTTATGTAGGTATTATTATCCGTTTGCAACGAAACTTGACACGAATAATAAGCACTGGAGAAAAAAAATCTTTAGTTTGTTTGGGTGTGGCCGTCCTTATGTATAATCATAATTAATGATGCAAAGTTGTTTATTTATTAAAAGTAAATTCTGTTTTGTTTAAATACAAATTCAAGCACGACCAAATTTTACGTAGCGTTTTTTCTAGTGTGTTCTGCGGGCTACTCCTTTTTTTTAAAGGCGCGTGGCGTCAGTCAAGTGCTGTACTTCATTAAAGTGTTGTATTTGACTAAAGTGTTGCATTTGAGGGTAGTGTTGTATTTCGAGGAATAACGTCAACATTACCCTAACGTGAATCCTTTCTATCAAAAGAATTTGCTTAATTTCATACGAGCCAATTTTACGGCCGGTCGGCGTACCACTCCATGTTGTGTTTTGACTTCAGCCGAACGTATCTGCCCATCTTTTGCACCGAAGACTTTAATAATACTTCCCAGCTTCCATTGACTCCTGGGTTAGTTGGAGTCCAGGACAAGATCCACGTCACCTGGCTTTAGTGGATCAACCTTTTCTCTCCATTTTGGGCGTTTAATCAATTGTGGTAAGTATTCGACCACCCATCTTTTCCATAGCCGGTCCTTCAAGTTCTGGGCAATTCGCGATTGTTTCCGCAAACATATATTCTCGTCATCATCAGGGCTGAGGGTTTGAGTAGAATTTAAACCACCTATGAGAAAATGGTTAGGCGTCAAGGGCTCTTCAGAGTCAGGATCAATTGGTATTTCTGTCAACGGCCGATTATTAATGATACATTCCGCCTCTATTATGGCACTACGAAACGTTTCCAAGCGTGGAGTGTCTTTTTTAAAAACCTTGTACAACATTGCTTAATACGCCTTACCAATCTTTCCCAACAGCCTCCCGCATGGGGGTTGGACGGACAGTTGAAAATCCATTCGGTGTTGTCTTTCGCCAGACGGCGTGTTATTTCATCATAATCAAAAATCTGTTCTCTTTTGTCATCTCCTTCTGTGCTCCGATAAAGTTTGTTCCGTTATCACTCCTGACACGAATCGGAGTACCTCTACGATTGACGAAGTTTCTTAAACAGACTAAAAATGCATCGGTCGACATGTCGGTAGAAATTTAAACATGTACAGCCCTCGTACTCAAATATGTAAATAGGGCAATCCACCTTTTCTCCCGCCTTCGTCCAATTGCAACATAGAAAGGCTCATAATAATCCAGCCCAACGTAACTGAATGGACGAACATACGGTGTCAAACGGTCGATAGGCAATTGCCTCATGAGCGGCGTGGCAGGAATGGAACGATCACGAATACAAACAGAACAATTCTTCTTTACAGATCTCAGTGCAGAACGAATATATGGTACCCAGGATTTCTGCCTTACCTAATTTATGACTATGTGATCATTTTGATGATGTGCTTTCTGGTGATGGTAGGCAATGATCATCAGTGCAACTGGATGTTTTCTAGGCATAATAATTGGGTTTCGAGCCGTAACAGGTAAGTGATGAGCGTTGTTTATTCTACCATTGACCCTAAGCAAATTATCATCATCTATGTATGGTGTTAACTGGTAAATATTATGTGCTTTTGGTATTACGCCTACCTCTAGGAGATATGATCTTTCCTCGCTAAAGGCTTCCATCTGAACCTGGCGGCAAATAAGCTTCTCACCAGCTTCCAGTTCTGCGGCCGTTAACTCACTTGATATCAGAATAGCTTTTCGTAATTTGATGTTAATAAAACGTAACACCAATGCTGCACAGCGTTTCAGCCGCAAGTAATGTGAAAATTTCTGAAATTCTAAAATTGGGGCCTTGCAAATGTGCAAAACCATCACCTTGTTAACTTTTTCTTCTTCGTGAATTTGATTACCGTCATAAGCAGGTTGTTAAGTTGGCCAAAACTACTCGTTGTGCCTCAAAAAATCTGGACCATTCAGCCATCTTGAATCGGGATCAAACTGTACAGATGATCTGGCCCTTGTAGCCTCGTCAGCAACATTCAAGTTCGTTGGCAACCACCTCCATTGCATAGGATCTGTTGTTGCTAAGATTTCTGATATTCGGCAAGCGACAAATTGCTTATATTCTCTATCAGTTGACCGCATCCACAATATGACGGTTTTTGAATCAGACCAAAGGGTCGTACGACTGATTTTGAATTCGTGGCTTTCTTGTATGGTTGTTTTCAGACGACACCCTAGCACAGCGGCTTGTAATTCCAGGCGTGGTAGTCATTCCCCTCTGGGGGCGCAACGAGACTTGGCTGTGACGAAGGAGATATGAATATTATTTTGATGTTGTATCCGAAAATATGCGACCGCAGCATAAGCGCTAGCGCTGGCGTCAACAAATATGTGGAGCTGTATATCATCGGCAATATTTAACAATTCTTAATAGCAACGACGAATGGAGAATTGTTTAATCTTATCAAATTCTTTCCACCACTCATTCCATTGTGTCAGTATCTGTTGAGGAAGATGATCGTCCCATTGTAAACACAATTTCCATGTTTTTGTATGAGCAATTTAGAAAATATAGTGAAGTTTGCCAGGAATCCAAACGGATCGAAAACTGCCATTACTATTCCCAATATTTCTCTCTTGGTAGGTCGGCATTTCCCTTCCAGTACATTGGGGCAAATCTTGTGGAACTTTATGTGAAATTCAAAGCAGTCTGTATTTTTATTCCAATACAGATCCAATATCTTATCTGTTGGACTCTGTCGTTCCATTTTCAAAACATTTGAACTACCATCGTCGGCACCGTTAAATCGTGATTCCACTTCTAGTGAGTTGGATGAAAAGTTTCGTAAGTTGAACCCGGCAGCTGCGTTTATACGTATTACCTCCGTTGTGACTTCTAACGCCTCCTCTGTACTATCGAAACTAATAACCAGATCATCGACGCACAGTGGCACATTTGAAGAGATGGCGGCCAAAACTCTTCAATAAAAAATTTTTTGTGTCACTGATTTAACTTTTTTTTATATATAAAAGTAAACACATCGGAACCTCGAAATCTAGAAATTTAAGTTTTTATTTCGATTATTTCTCTTCGAATAGGGTAATCAAAAACGCGCTTTTTTTAAGAGAAGCTGAAATTCAAAATATTTTAGAAAATTTTTGAACTTCAAGTGGGCATAACTTTTTTGGTTTTATATATTTTTGGAAAAAAAATTTTTCTTCACACAATATCATTTCTTAACTTATAAAATAGTTTAAAAAAATCGTGCCTTACTTTGCTCGAGTCCCAGATTTGGGCATTGCTATAAAGGTCTAAAATATACCCGAATCTCGATGTTCAGTGGAACGCAACTTTTTTTCTGCGAAAAATTTCGTAAGATGACTTATAACGTGTTATAGTACGTACTTTGAGCTGTTATTATATGCTCATTTTTTAAATTTATATTTGCCTGTCTAGGAACTACAATAATTTTACTGCTTGCATGTCGGATATTTTAGGTATGGGAGTGCGGTATACAGTGTTTGTGTGTGTATTGTGTGTATGTTTTTCTTTTTTTCCAAGAAGTTTTATTAATGAAAAGGGTATAATAAAAGAATGTTATTATAATGCATTAAATGCATTTTTGTAATTTAGGCCATTAAAAAATGTATAGTTACATATAAGCGGGGGTAGGTACATGAGTTGTTGTATTTGGACTGATATATTCGACATTTTGTTATAACTTTATTGTGTACCCAGGTAGCTGGTGCTCATATAAAGGTTAAAATACGATAGACACATCAGGTTTTCTTGAAGCAGGTCTCTTTAATTCTCTTTTAAACCTGCCCGCTTGTTTAGACACAGACGGTTTGTGTTCAAGTTTTTAATGAGTTTTGAATATGAGAATGAAATAACAAAAGAGAATTGAAGTAACTTGTCGGTACAAGCATGTCTGTACTCCTCTTCTTTTCTCTCTCTCGTTTAAACACATACCTGCTTCAAGAAAACTTGATGTGTATAAAAACAGACAAAATTAATAAAGACGATCAGTATTGTCAAAACAATGGCTAAGTTCAGTTATAACGATCTTGCTAAAATTTATTTTGAACAAAAAAAAAACAAAAATGATGTTATATTACACATTTTAAAAGACCCTTATTTTGAGTTGTGCGACCATTTAAAAAAATGTATAATTTTTTAACGCGATTAAATAAACGGTATAATGAATGTTATAGAAATAAGGAAAAAAAATGTTTAACTGCAACAAACAATGGCTTACAAGCGAACTTGTATTTGAAAGCCAGCCAAAACCAGCAAATGTGGGCCGACCTGCCAGACCAGTTGAGGAGTGTAAGGAAAGGTCCCGAAGACGAAAGCTGCAAAGCATTAATGAAGAATTTTCTCAAGAAATAATTAAAGATGCGTTTTTCCACCAACAAAAACTAAAAAAATTTATATAATAGAAAATGTAATGAAAGCGAGCCCCAAGCGTGTAAAAAGGATTTTTAAGAGAATTCCAACACCAACCGATGATAAAAAATTTACATCTGAAGAAGCATTTTCAATATTTCTGGACTTAAAGCTAACGAAATATCAGTATATGGAATTGCGAAAGCGGGCAGTTGGAAAACATTGCTCCATTTATCCAGAATATAGAGATTAGGTTTTAATTAAAAAAGATTGTTTATCACCACAAAATTCTATAAACATTACAGAAAGTTCAGCAGAGGTGGTATTGCAAGACTTATTAAATCATACTGCGGAAAGATTGTTGAATACATTGGACGCAGATAATATTAAAAAGCTTGGTGACTGTAGCCTAACATTAATTTCTAAATGGGGATGCGATGGATATTCTGGACAAAAGCGATATAAGCAGTATAATGCAGAAAAATATAAGATTCTGACTTATTTATGATATCTTTTGTTCCGTTAAGACTAAAAAAAACAGATATTGACATATGGAAAAACGAAATACCTTCAACAAAATATTGCAGACTAATTAAATTTGCTTTTAAGAAGGAAACGAAGGATGTAATATTAGAAGAAGTATCTAAACTTAAACAACAAATAGATAAACTTCAACCGATAACTTTGTTACTTAACGATCAAGAGATTCAAATAAATTATCAAATGTTACTTATAATGATTGATGGAAAAGTTGCACAGGCCATAACTGAAACAAAATCATCTTCGAGCTGTGTTATTTGCAAAAAAAAACTGCAACCAATTAAGTCAACTTCCAACAGAAGAATGGAATTCCACCCCCATGGAATTGGAAAAAAGTCAAGCAGCTCCTTGAAGATGAACAGGAGACATACTTAGATGAAATTTTCACTAAAACAGTTAAATGAAAAATGTATTCTATGCAAATTAACATAAAAATTAGAGCAAAAAAGCACAATAAATATTAAAAATTTATAAAAGAAATTTTATTTTATTTGGAATAAAAAGATTTTCTTAGAATTTATGGTAAAACCTTTTTTCGGATATGAATCTCCTACATATCTGTTATGGATTCACGTTTAAAATATATTTAAATTGTTCATATAATAATAACATTTAAAGCTGTCGAACTTAAATTTTTTAGTGAATTATGATCACTATTTTACGAAATTTGACTTACAAGGGCCCTATGAGTAAATGTGGACCGATTGCCCTAAAATTTCACAGGGATGTCAACGACTAAAATAAAATTAGTTTTGGTAAATATTATATCAATATTAATATATTTAAAACAATTATGAGCTTCCCCCGTATTCTAAGTGGTCCATTGGAGAAGAGGGCTAAAGGTCAAAATAAAATGGACCCGGGTGGAGGGCTTAATTAAGTATATAATTTTTGAGTTCAGTTAACCGGTCTATTTATAAAATGCAATGTTAAATCACTACATTCACAAATTAATTTTTTTTTAAGGCCGATAATACCTATATTTTTAAGTAATTTTTTAATCATATATAAGTGTACTTTAATAAGGCCGGATTTTAAAGTTAATACATTAAATTGAAGCTTAAGATGTCTTCTATCCAACAAAAAAAATTTCATTAAAAATTTCAACCCAGTCAAAAGTTATAGAAGACCGCCAATTCACAAAATGTGCCACTGTGCGCCGAACATGTTGTTGATTACCGCTCTGACACCTCTAAGCGCCGCTGAATCAAATTGTTGAGCATTTACATTTTTGACGTACTCGGCACAGCATGGTGAGCAAACTGCTCCAAAAATCATAGACTCCATTATATACGTCTGTATCTCGCTGTCTGTTTTACCATTACGCCGCAGAAAACGTTGAGAATTCCGATCCGAAGCTATTATCGACACCCGAGAGAACATTTCCTGAATATCAGCTGCTACAGCAATTTTCCCCTGCCGAAAATGGTACAAAATTATTTGCAGTGGCCTTGCATGTTCTGGTCCCTTCAATAAGTTCGAGTTCAAAGATGTATTCAACGTCATGGCAGCAGCATCAAAAACTATTCGTAGCTTTTCCGGTTTATGCGGGGTTGTTACACTAAAATGCGGCAAATACCATAGTCTGTTGTAGTTGTCGGTTTGCATCTCAACTGGTGACAATAATTTGGCATAACCCTTTTGAATATACTTGTTCATCTCTGCTTTGAGTTTAAGCCACCTCTGCGCACATCTACCAGAGGTTGGGCAAGAAGCGCTACTGAAAAGGGTAACATATTTCCTGAGCATTTAAAATCCGTATTTACACCAAACACATGTACCGGTGTTGATGATTTGCCGAGTGTAGTTGCTCTACCCCCTCGATCCTTAAAATTTAAGATGTGTGATGTACAAAAACTAATTGCCGAACTCAACCCGAAAAAAGCTCCCGGTATTGATGGAATTAGTAACCAGATGCTGATTAAGTTGTCTCGTACTGCAATTAGAATCTTGTTATTCATTTTTAATGCCATTTTACGACTGGAGTATTATCCACACTGCTGGAAGCTTGCAAAGGTTAAAATGATTCCAAAGCTAAGTAAAGATCTTACCAAGGCTGAGTCATATAGGCCAATAAGTTTACTGTCAACAATGTCAAAGCTATTTGAAAAGCTACTCATGACAAAATTGTCCCCAATTCTAATTAGTAGTGGGTGTATCCCGGACCATCAATTTGGTTTTAGAAGCCAGCATAGCACCGTTGAGCAAACGCATAGATTGGTTCAATTTATAAGAAAAACATTTGAGGAAAAGAAGTATTGTTTTGCGCTGTTTATTGATGTTTCTCAGGCATTTGATAGTGTGGCATGAAGGCCTGATTTTGAAATTGAAGACATACTTACAAATAAATATTCTAAATCTTTTGGAAAGTTACATTCTTGCCCGAAAATTTACAGTTGTGGAAAGACGCTTTATGAGTATGCCTGAAACTATCTCATCCGGTGTACCACAGGGGAGTATACTGGGGCCACTTTTATATTTGATTTATACTTGTGATATGCCTGTGAGCAGTAGTATCCATACTTCCACATTTGCCGACGATACAGCCTGCCTTAGTATGCACGAAAACCCCGATGAGGCATCCCGCAAACTCCAGGAACACATTAGCCAGATGGAACTATGGTTAAACTTATGGAGAATTAAGGCAAATGAACAAAAGTGTGTTCAAGTAACATTTACCTTACGAAGAGATACTTGTTCCCCCATTCGGATTAATAATCAAGTTGTTCCTCAACATTCACATGTGAAATATCTTGGTATACACCTTGATCGACGGCTTACATGGAAACATCACATTGACTCAAAGTTATCCCCAACGAAACTAAAATTAACTCAGGTACATAGGGTGATTGGCAGAAATTCAACACTCAGCCTAGACTGCAAACTTTTACTATGCAAGGCGCTTTTAAAGCCAATATGGTGCTACGGAATTCAGCTATGGGGCACTGCTTCAGCTTCAGATGTTGAGAAAATCCAACGAAGGCAAAACAAAATTTTACGTTTGATAACATCGGCTCCATGGTTCATCAAAAGTTCATATATACATCGTGATTTAAATATGCCCCTAGTGACTGAAGAAATTGCAAAATACGCAGGCAAATATCTAACAAAACTCGAGTCATATCCTAATCCGCTTGCTTGTAATATTTTGAACTTAACTGGACACATCTGTTTAAAAAAGAGAGATACAAGGGCTCTAATACTAAACACTCCAGATGAAGCTGCTTGAAAATACTTTTTTTCCCTATCACTACTTATGTATTATTAATAACTATCACTAAGTTATGTCCGACATTGGCCGGGCCTACTAATTATAGTTTAGATTTATGATTTGAATACTTATTGTTAGTTCATATATGAAGATACAATAAATAAAAAACATGCATTAAAAAAAAATCTCTGCTTTATATTTGGCAGCGTATGTTGGGTCCCGCTTCATTTTGTTTTCAACCCTAAGCAAGCGTTGTTTTGCCATATTGAAACTATCGGGCAAAATTATGTCAGCATTTTTCCAAAGTAGGCCTGTCTCATAGCGATCGTCTCGTTTTGTAGTTGAGTTTTCTATGATATTTCTGGCATGTTTGTTATCTTCAGATTCCAGCACTAGGTTAGTTGATTTGCCACTAAAGTTCTCATTCGAAAAGTACCCTTCTACGAATTTGTGAACTTCTTTCCTTGCGCCGGTTTCATTTATGTGACAAACTCTGACTATATTATTTCTTTTTGCAGAAATTGGACCATAAGCAACCCAGCCGATCTTCGTGGCGGATGCCACAGGCAAATGGGGACCAGACTCAACGATCTGTTCAGCTATACCCAGTAGACAGTTGTCAAGACCAATCAGTATCGATGGTTTTTCATTTTTGTAGTTCTCTAATGGGAGGTCTTTCATATATTCGAACTGTGATCTATCAAAACTCTGCACCGGTCGATTTAGTGTCTTTACCGTATGTAAATTTGTAATGGTATATTTTCTGTTATGCCTGTTTAGAGGCGATATATCAACATTTACCTTCATAGATGATTCGGTTTTGCACATATTGTCATACCATTGTAGAGTAATAGACGATTTATGCCCCTTAAGGCCCATATATTTTGATATACCCTCTTCAAGTAGTGATACTGAAGATCCTTCATCCAACAGTGCGTAAACTGTTATCGCCCCATTTGGACCGTGCAATGTGGCAGGCAAAATCTTAAACAACTGGGATGCCTTGTCATTCCAACGACACTGTAAAACATGATCCGGTTGTACAACTTTGTTTTCCGTTTTCATATTTGAAACATCTTGATGTAACGTAGGGTGGTGATAACGACTGCAGCCATTCTTGGCGCATAATTTCTTTTTTCTACACTGCGTTAAATTATGACCCTTACGAAGGCAGGCGAAACACACTCGAAATTGTTTCACTTGTTCCCACTTACCATTAGTTGGCAACTCTTTAAATTGTCTGCACTCATTGAGTTCATGACTTCCTTTGCACTGATAGCATTCTCTACGAGCAGGTGGATCTTCTTTACTATGAAGTACCCTGTGGGTTTTACTGACGACTGTATCCGACGATCATCCGTACCCAGTGGCATTAAGCTACAAAAACGAGCTAAGTCCCCAAGCCATATTGAAAAATGTTCCACTGTCGCAAATGGCACAACCGAAACCGAATATCTTGCCCATTCGTATCGCATTTAGCCGATTTAAAAAAGGCAACAATATTCTTAACACAAGTGGCCAGGCCTAAAATGCCTTCAAGACGACCCTCGGATATAGATAGATACATTTTCAGTTTTTCCAATTGTGAACGTATTAAGAGTTCAGGCCGACCAAAATTAAATTTTAACTCATCCATCACCTGTGAGACATTTTCCGGGTAGATAAGCATTGACTTCACTGTAACCTTAGCTACACCCTGTAATGCTTTCTGCAGTCGTAGTAAATTTTGTCGGTTCGTATATCCAAATTCTACATTTGTGTTTTTATATGTTGCTAGGAATAATGGCCAGTCTTCTGGCTTTCCGTCAAAGATTGGTAGCTGATACAATTTTGATGAAAATTCGCTTGCTGTTAATACTGCTGTAGAATAAGGGTTTGTTGCTGCTACTGACAGCGCTATATATTGTATATTATTTGCATATGGTGGTGGCTGCGGCAAGTTATTTACTTGAGACGACAATTGTGGTAAATAACCCGATGACGATGGCAATCCTGCATGATTTGATGGCACATGGATTTCTAAAAAAGTTATAGACGACGGTGGCTGCGCGTAATTTGTTTACGATGACGGTTGCTGCGCGTAATTTGTTGACGACGACGGTGGCTGCGCATAGTTTGTTGACGGCGACGGTGGCTGCGCATAGTTTGTTGACGGCGACGGTGGCTGCGCATAGTTTGTTGACAGCGAAAGACCTACAGCTCCTGATGACGACGGATTCTTTTTTTTTAATACATGTATTTATTTATTGTATCTTCAAATATGAACTAACAATAAGTATTCAAATCTTAAATCTAAAATATAATTATTAGGCCCGACCACTGTCGGACATAAACTTAGTGATAGTTATAAATAATACATAAGTAGTGATAATCAAAAAGGAAAAAAAAGTATTTTCAAGTAGTTCCATCTGGAGTGTTGAGTATAAGAGCCCTTGTGTTCCTCTTTTTTAGGCGGGTGTGTCCAGTAAAGTTCAAAACATTACGACAAGGGGATTAGGATGTGATTCGAGTTTTGTTAAATATTTGCCTGCATATTTTGCAATTTCTTCAGTCACTAGTGGCATATTCAAATCACGATGTATATTTGAATTTTTGATGAACCATGGAGCCGAAGTTATCATACGTAAAATTTTGTTTTGCCTTCGTTGAATTCTCTCGACATTGGAAGCTGAAGCAGTGCCCCATAGTTCAATTCCGTAACACCATATAGGTTTCAAAAGTGACTTGTATATCAAAAGTTTGCAATCTAGACTAAGAGTTGAATTTCTACCAATCAGCCAATGTATCTGAGCTAATTTTAGTTTCATTTGTGTTAGCTTAGAATGAATGTGTTGTTTCCATGTAAGCCGTCGATCAAGGTGTATACCAAGGTATTTTACATGTGAATGTTGAGGAACAATTTGATTATTGATTCTAATGGGGGAACAAGTATCTTTTCGTAGAGTAAATGTTATCTGCGCACACTTCTGCTCATTTACTTTAATTCTCCATAACTTTAACCATAGTTCCAGCTGGGTAATATGTTCCTGAAGATATCGGGATGCCTCGTGAGGGTTTTCGTGCATGCTAAAGAAAGCTGTATCATCGGCAAAAGGAAATGTATGGATTTTAGTGCTAACAGGCATATCACAAGTATAAATCAAATACTAAACTGGTCCCAGTATACTGCCCTGTGGCACACCGGCAGAGATAGATTCGGGAACACTCATGAAGTCTCCTTCCACAACAATGAATTTCCGGGATAGAATATAACTTTCCAGTAGCTTTAGAAAATTTATTGGTAGGTGTCTTCAATTTTAAACTTAGGCCTTCATGCCATGCGTTTGTTCAATGGTGCTATGCTGACTTCTAAAACCAAATTGATGGTCCGGTATGCACCCATTATCAGTTAGAATTGGGGACAATTTTGTCATGAGCAGCTTTTCGAATAGCTTTGATATTGTTGATAGTAAACTTATTGGCCTGTAAGACTCAGCTTTCGTAAGATCTTTGCCCGGCTTTGGAATAATTTTGACCTTGGCAGGCTTCCAGCTGTGTGGATAATACTCTAGTCGTAATATGGCACTAAAAATATATAGTAAGATTCCAGAGCTTTCTTCGGGTTGAGCTCAGCAATTAGTTTATGTACATCACGCATCTTAAACTTTAAGGGTCGAGGGGGTAGAGCAACTACACTCGGTAAATCAGCAACACCAGTACATATATTTGGGGTAAATACGGATTTTAAATGCTCAGCAAATATTTTACCTTTTTCAGTATCGCTTCTTGCCCAATCACCGGTCGAAGTGCGCAGAGGTGGTTTAAATTCAACGGGTCTTTTAAGCTTTTTAGTAGCGCGCCATAAGGAGTAATTAGATGCTGGTGTGCTATCAAGACCTTCCAGATAATTTTCACGAGATGCAGTTTTTTCAGATGCAAGCAACTCTTGGTGTCGTTTAGTGCACTCTTTAGATCTGATTTTATTTTATGGTGATCTGTGCTGTTGCCATTCCCTTCTAGCTCTTCTTTTTTCACGTACGAGACGTTCAATGTCTGTAGAATAAATTTTATTAAACCCAGTCTGCGGATGGGAGGTAGTGGCATGTTCAGCAGCCTGTTTAATATTCTCGTTGAGATTGGCAATGTTAGATTCAATATCATCTGGTGTTATTAGCTTAATATTTTCCGTACAATGACTACTAAGGTATTTTTTGAACCCCAGCCAATTAACACGATTTATTATCTTCATATATGGATGAGGTAAGTTACTTCTTAGTGGGTTACATATTGTCACGATAATGGGAGAGTGATCGGACGAGAGATCCAGAGAAGCTTCAACTTGAACTAAATTCCTAGAGATATTTTTCATGACGCCAAAATTTATGACATCCGGAATTTTTTGTATGTCAGTAGGCCATTAAGTGGGCTCCCCACTTGAAATGACGTCCAAGTTCATTTTTGCAATTGTGTTGAACAACGCTCGGCCTCTGGGTGTAATAAGACGCGAACTCCAGAACGTATGTTTTGCATTGTAGTCGCCAGCTGCTACAAAACAAGGTCCAAGGGATTTGTAGAAATTCTCGTATTGATCCTCAGTGATTGAAAATCTGGGAGGAGAGTAAATTGATGATATCACGAAATTTGTACAAAAATGTTCAATGCCAATATTTGTTGCTTGAAGATGTTCTTCACATATGTTGTCAAGAATACAGTGCTTGAGTCTTGATTTTATTATAATAGCTGATCCACCGCAAGCTTTTCCTCTAGCGTCCTTTGTATAATATATAGTGTAGCCATAAATTTTAAAAAGGCTTCTCGAAGTCAAATGAGTCTCAGAGACTAGCATTACATCAATATTTTTTTCCTTGAGGAAGTGCTCAAGTTCATTTTTATGTTGGCGAATGCCGTTTGCGTTCCAGAAACATATTCTTTTAACATGTTCATGGTTTGTTACCTAATGCTTGAAGCAGTGTATTCTGCATTCGAAGCATTTCCTGCATAGTCATATTTGTTGTAAAGTTGTTTATAGTTTCCATCAGATTATCAGTAGTGGTTTCAAGGCGACTAAATTGAGTTTGCTTGAGTTTACATTTGTTGAATTATTTGGTGGTGAAACATTTTGTGATGGAATAGAATTTGCCTTAGCAGCATCGGCATACGAAACACGGGAAGTGACTGGTTGGCTCATTTGCGCAAAAGTGGCGGAGTAAGCGTTGAGCTGGAGCTAATTTAGGTTTTTGCACCATAGTCTGTTTGACAAAAGAGTACACAGGACATCCTCTGTAGTTAGCGGTGTGATTACCTCCACAATTACTGCATTTTTTATCACTTTGAACTTTTGGCTTATTGCAACTAGCAGTGCCGTGTAATTCGCCGCACACAACACAAACAGAGGGTAAATTGTAGTATGTTTTTGTATGGCCATATTCTTGGCAATTATGGCACTGTAGAGGACGTGAACGCTCATGTGACTCTTCAACTGTGATTTTTCGTTAAAAGAGGTATTTTAAATTATAAATTGGATTAGTATAATTTTTTCTTAATTTTATATCATTTGGCTCAAGTTCAAGTCGAAATAGAGGTTGGGGGATCTCCTCCCTATTTATTATGTTAGATACGTTTTTTACCTTAAATCCCTGGAGGACGAGTGCATCTTTTATTCCTTCGGGAACAACATAAGAATCTATGCCCTTCAATACGATCTTCAGGCCTTTAGCACTTTTAAGCTGGTATGTGTAGAAACTTGTTTTTTTTTTCAAATTTAGAAACCATTTTGCGGAAATCTTTTTCGTCATAAATTAGAATTTTCGTTTCATCGATGTTGCCACGTTTTATTGGAACAATCTGAAATTTATTCTCTCCAATGACCGAAAATAATTTTTTAATAAGGGCATTTGAATTTTTTCTCACTAATAGATTGGTGGCGGCTTGGATGTTTTATACGAGGATACCTCGAGTTTGTCGTTGTCATCTTGCCAAATTTTAAAGCGGTTTTGGCGATTAGTTGAGGCCGCGCTGTTATCCCTAGACATTTTTGGAGCAGATGAAAATTTTGAAGAATTTGGGCTTCGCCCACGCTTTACCACGGTTATATATCTGTCCATTCCCACTTGTACCTTGGGTTTTGAGCTACTGTTATCTGTAGTGATGAACACGAGCCTGAAGGGGATGATATTACTGACTTATATGAAGAAGTAGTGGGCAACTGTAATGTTAATGAACCACTACTATTTGACATTGGACAAAGCGAAGTTGATCGCTGACGAAAAATTGGCTCTGCAGTTAAAAAAAAAACTTTCATCAGGTTTATTATTTATATTGTTTTCATTGAGAGTTTCAGAACTCACAGTAAAATAAGCATTCCTGGCGTTAGAACTCACTTCAAAATTTTTTGTACTTGAGGTACTCATACAGAGTATTCCTCAATAACACTTTGTTTATGTTTTCTTTTGTTTGCGGTTTTTTTCTTCTGTTATTTCTACTATGTAAAACATATTAGCAAAGCATAAAGCTTATTTATTAAAGTCAGTATGTACCTATTACGAATAATATGTACTACGAATATTTTTTTGTATAATTTTTTGTTGGTTTGGTATCACGAGAACTCGACGACGGAATTTGGCGTGGATTTTGTGGTGGCGGTGGCAATTGAACTTAATAATTTGTTGTTGGCTGTTCTACGTTCCGTGGTGAAAGAAAATGTTGTGGGCAATTCAGTTGATGGCGGCAGACATTGTAAATTTTTTGATGTTAGTGAAGGCAAGTTTCCATATATATGAGGAGCTACATACCTGGTTTTCGAGGCATCCTTTGAAGACGGAGCTGTAGCCGACTCTCTTCTCATTTCTGTCTGAATGCTTACGATATTTTTACTGTTGCGGCATGATTCCTGTCTCAGGTCCTCTATTGCTGACTTCAATGATGTCATGTTAGAATCAGCGTTGATACTACCTCCGATGTAATTGCCTGAGGCGACTGGAACTGTTCAGGCATACCTGTGGAAATCGGTAAGGTATTTGTTACTTCTTTCGTGGTCTCGACCAACGTGTCGCTCAGACTTTCACCATCAGATTCTTCACTGGTATCTCCCTGCTGATGTACTTCATCAGTTTGTGATCTCGTTTTCGGACGCATTCCAATACACTTTCGAACACCGCGTAGAAATAAGTTCACGCGAGATTATTAGAAAAAAAACAATGTGGCCGTACTTATGTATAATAATAATTAATGATGCAAAGTTGCTTATTTATTGAAAGTAAATTCTGTTTTGTGTAAATACAAATTCAAGCACGGCCAAATTTTACGTAGCGTTTTTTCTAGTGTGTTCTGCGGGCTACTCCTCTTTTTTTTAAAGGCGCGTGGCGTCAGTCAAGTGTTGTATTTAACTAAAGTGTTGCATTTGAGTAAAGTGTTGCATTTGATGGTTGTATTTCGAGGAATAACGCCAACAGGCTGGGTTACGCCCATAGAACTTAAAAGTTGCGCTAAGGAGTTGAAATTGATATACAAGTAGGTCTAGGTGAGAAACTAACTAGGAAAACCTGAAACCCCGGAAATTTTAGTTAGAGGGGCGGATCTGGGCCCATAAAAATTAAAAGTTGCGTTGAAATTTGTTACACAAGTAGGTCTAAGTGAGAAACCAACTAGATAAATCTGAAAACCCAAAGAAATTTACCAGAATGGGCGAGGCTACGCTAATATTGTTTGGAACTAAACACTTAATATACAACTTTTAACTCGAAGCCATTTGAGTGAGACCTTGGCTACATGTTGCACGTATACAAGGCTTTAAACTATCACCTTAAAAAGTGGGCGTGATCACCCCCATAAAATGTTAGCTTGTGTTTAATCTACTTCGGTCTAGCATATTTTAAAAGAAAATTAATATGAATTATAAGCGCTGCTCACAACAAAATTGTGAGTTTAAAATAGTGGGAGGGGTAATGCTCATAAAATTTAAAGGTATAATTCGCACTAGAAAGCTGTAATTTTATACACAAGTAAGTGTAGATGAGTAAGCACATGTGAAAATCTTAAAACCAAGAAGTTTTATCCGGTAATTTCCAATTCGCACTTTGTTTAGAATAAATAAGTTTTATTCAAGAAATTTAAAAGTTATAAACGTCTTAGCGTGACAACTGTCAAAGAAAAATTAAACGTTGAAATACCCAGCAAAAAATTTCAAAAAAGGTAATCGAGTTTGGAATTAAGAATTTTGGGTGGAAGCACTTCCCTACTGGATTACCAACTTAATGATTATAACAAGGCGTGAGACTAAAATAATCGATTCTTGAGAAGTACTTACTTATTTTATTTGGAAACTTGTTCACGTAATCTATTTAATGTAAAAAAAATCATTCTCTTCATTTAGCAACTTGTACATAATTTTTTTTAAATTTTAGGTAATGTGATTTGTAAGCGAGTAATGAAATTTGGCGATCAGAAAAGTAAGTCATTATATGGCAAGTAGTTCTAATGCTAATGTGTAATTTTTTGCTGGGTATTTATTAATTTAGTAATCAATCGTTTATTTAATTTTACGATAACAAAATAATTAAAATATAGAAGTACGATGTTGTCAGGACGATTATTAGAAAACGAAAGAATTTATCTCTGTCTCTCTCTGTAAGTTGAATTCAATTAATTTAGTGCTATCAATTTCACCGTTGACACAAGATATATTAAAGGAATGAATAAAGAAGTATAAAAGAAAGACATAAAATGGTGTTCACATACTTAGAAGTTGGCAGATTTTTTCATCAATTACCATCAGCATTTTTGTAGCTTTTTATAGCTGCGAAATAATTAGCCGAAAATCGTCCTTTTTTAAACAATTTTAATTTAAACTAAGTATATTTTTTTACTAAATCGTGTTTGTAGGCACGAAGTGAATAGAAGATTGAAAAGTCGCACGTAATGAGAACTGGAGCGACAATTTTAACTCTTCTCTTTTAAATATTTCTTTATCTCGTATTTTTGTTATGCTACGTAAAGGGTGTTTTTTATTGAGGTATAGAACTTTAAGTTGGCATCACTTTTTTAACTGGCGGCCATTTTGTCAGCTGTCAAGTGATTAATATTTAGTTTGGTTTGCCATTTCATCATGAACAGGTTGACAAAAGAACAACGCTTGCAAATCGTGCAAATTTATTTCGAAAATAATGGTTCAGTTCGCGAAGTTTACCGCAAGCTCCGTCCATTTTATGGTCGACATAATCGTCCATCAGAGCAATTAATTCGGTTAACCATGGATCGTTTTCGCACTACGTTTACTCTATGTGATAATACGCATCCGCAGAGACGTCGAACAGTGCGCACCGAAGAAACAATTGCCGCTGTAGAGCAAAGTGTTGAAGAGGACCCGAATGAATCGATTCGCCACCGTGCACGGTATAGAGCCATGATAACCGACTATTTTGTTCCCGAATTGGATGGCATGAATGTGGATGAGTTGTGGTTCCAACAAGACGGCGCTACATGCCACACAGCGCACGTCACAATCGATTTATTGAAGGAAACATTCGATGAGCGCATAATTTCGCGGAATGGACCTGTCAATTGGCCACCAAGATCGTGTGATTTGACACCATTGGATTATTTTCTTTGGGGATATGTGAAGTCGCTCGTCTACGCCAACAAACCAGAAACGTTAGGGGACTTGGAAGCCAACATTCGTGGCGTTATTGCCAACATACGGCCCCATATGCTCGAAAAAGTGGTTGAAAATTGGACCTGTAGAATTGGCTTTATTCGAGCCAGCCGCGGCGGCCACATGCCCGAAATCATATTTAAACATTAATGGCGTAAAATTATCCTTCCAATAAAGCCAAATTGATGGACATTAAAACGATTTTCTTGTGTTTTATTTCAATTCGAAGTTCTATACCTCTGAAAAAAACACCCTATACAAGCAGATTTGCCACTATTGCCTATTTTTATGGTATTAGGAAATTAGTGATTAGATAATTTATAACATGCATGAAATAAACAGTTGTAGCATAAAACTTAAAAACAAATAAAGAAGGAAGAGGAAAGGAATTATTAAGTATTTAAATCTGTTAAACCGTGATCACGGTCGTTGTTTAAAAGAACAGTGATTTGTAAATCACCGGCACTAGAAACAACATTACTAAAAAAACACGGGTTCGCTCGTCTCTAATTTATATGTGCATTAGAGTGGGTCGATTTGTTCATGTGAGAAAAAAATCAACAGTCGTCAAGCAAAAATGAAATCTACACAAAATTCTAAGAATATTATTCTAAAAAAAACTCTCTAAAATCAAAACCTAGCCAAATAACAAAGCAAAATTTTGAATATTTTCACTTAAGATTTTGATGAAATTTTGTACGAATGATGCCTCCGGGGCATAACCACCATTAGTGCAAAATCTCGAGTCATTAAACGTTCTAATTTGCGAAATACAGTGAGTTTGCTAAATTTTCCCATTTCGGTATATTTCGCAAACTAGAATGTATGATTCAAGATTTCGCACTAACGGTAGTTATGCTAGAGGCATTACTCAAACAAAATTTCATGAAAAACGGAAGCTATGCATAAATGTTTTTACCCAACGAATAGCTTGAATTTTGATGCCTCTTTGATGCCAGAATTAAGGCTTCATTAGTCTTTACGTTCTGTTGCTGTTCTATGCTGTGCCGTTCTGCTTCTAAATTTTAGTAGTTACTTTTTCTGTAGTAAATTATCCGCTTTTCGGACCAGAAGGGTCGTAGTTTTCCACTAAAGCGATGAGTTTTGGCTAATTCTGGCTTTAGTTTCTACTTTCTGTTCTGTTACAAATCAGCTGACTCTTTTTTGTTTATAGAAATCTAATACAAGTCGTTAGTTTTTCTGTTTCGTTCTGTTCTGTTTCGGTTCAACCTCGGAAAATTAAAAAAAAAAGTTAAGTGACAGCATAAATTAAATAAAAACATTTCGAAATAAATTGTGTTACGCTTTTTGAATTAAAAAAATTAATTTTTACAAGAAAAACATTAAATTATATTTAAACATAACAATGAACGATGCAAAATTAATCGCTTTAGTGGAAAACTGCGAACCTTCTGGTCCGAAATAGCGGATAAGTTACTACAGAAAAAGTAAGTACTAAAATTTAGAAGCAGAACGGCACAGCACAGAACAGCAACAGCAATTAAGACTAATGAAGCATTTGGGGTAATATTCTTAGAATTTTGTGTAGGTTTCAATTTTGCTAGACGCCTGTTGACAAAAAAAATTTACCCACTCTAATGTGCATATTTGTATATACATATATGTTTGTAAGTATATTATATATCGAGCCTTATTTTCGATAAATGTATATTAATTTCATAACATACTTATCAACTGGTCTTGAAGAGTTGATTCACATCCATCATCGTTTGTAGTTAAGCCTTGGCTCACTGCTGCAAATTTCTTTTGTGATGCCTCGTAAGCTAATAAATCTCGTTTCTCTAACTCCTTCAAGTCCTGAAATAAAACTTGCTGTCGGGTCATTTCCTGTTCTTTATATTTCAAAGCCTTTTCATCTTCATTGATATTATTCTCAATAGCAACTAATTTTTTCTCTTCCTGATATATTTCTTCAGAACCAGCTTTTATACTTCCAGAGAGTTTTGCGTGCTGTTTAAGTTCTATTTCTAACTCTGCCCCCATTTCTTTAAGAATGCTGCTGCTACGACTCTCAATCTCGGTTTGCAAAACATTTATTTGGCTAATAATTTGATCATGTTTGGAATTATTATCAAGAATGTTTTGTTTTGCTTCCTCAATTTGCTTTGTAAGTCGAGCACAATTTTCTTGAGTCGTTTTTAATACTTCATTCTGCTTAAGCCATTTGAATGACACGTGGATTCTGGTTAAATATTCAATATCACGACAAATTTTTTGAAATTCCACATGAGCAGCTCTTTCACGTCTTAATTTTTCCAGTTTAGGCTCAACTTCTTCTTGTAGAAGTGTATTTGTTTCTCTAACCTTCGCATCCTTCTTCTCAATAAGTTTAGTGGTGGCTTCTCTCTTAGTCTCGTACATACTAGTACCTGCAGCTTCCTCTATCATAGAAAGTATCTACAATAAGAAATAATTATAATGAACATTAATACCCGTTGAATTTCCTCATAAAAATTCATGAAACAAAGAATACAAGATAGCGCATTGCGCAGGTCCGTTAACTTTGTAGACAGATCAGCTGGTTTTGCTGACGTCAAAGTAGTCGAAAAACATGTGTATATTGTGCAAAATTTGTTTTGTGTTGTGTGCTATTTAAATTAGAAAAATAAAGATTTTAAAGTTTAAGTTGTGAAAAGATATTTTACTAATAAAAATGAAGTGCGCTGTTATGAATTGCAACAAAAGCAACAAAGGAAAAGCTTCTGACTGTAGTTCTTTTCGATTTCCGTCAGAAGGTACACTTCGAAAGAAATGGATTAGCTTCTGTGGCCGTAGGAAATTTAATCCAAATCTTCTCATATTTGCATGCTTCATTTTAAAGCGGAAGATATTGCGAATAACTTGCAATATGAAATGGGTAAATAATTAATTAATTACGGATAAAAAATGTGTATTTTAAAATGGCAATATTATATGTATGTATGAAGGCTTCGTAACAAAAAGAATGCTGAAGGATGACGTAGTTCCAAGTATAACCATTTCCATATAGTTAATTAATTACGGATAAAAAATGTGTATTTTAAAATGGCAATATTATATGTATGTATGAAGGCTTCGTAACAAAAATAATGCTGAAGGATGGCGTAGTTCCAAGTATAACCATTGCGAACATCGAAAACAATGATTTGCATGACGAGCGCGCTCGAAGATGTGAACGAAGGAAGAATAGAAAAATTGTTGATTTTCTTCTGAAAAGTAGCTGCTCTGATTTAATGCCTTCTCAGGAAACCAATGTTTTGCAGTCAGTTGAAAATATTGATGCATTTATTGAAAATACTGATATTGAAATGCAAAATGTTGAGGAACTTGAAAGCCTCAATGCAGGACCGCAGAGCGAAGAAATTCTCTCTTCGGATGCGAGCAATCTTCACAATCTAAATCTGAAAATGTAAGCATTTTTATACTTCCTTTATTATACATACATAAAAAACATTTTTTGTTCACAGAGAAACATTAGAAAATGTTCTCGTTCTAAGAAAAGAAAAAAATGCATGATACAGAGTTAAGAAACATAAGGGATAAAATGGAAAAAATGTGTAAAATTCACATATATGAGAAAGAGCAAATGGAAAAGTCTTTGGCTAAAGCTAAGTTCGAACTTACATGTGTCGAAGAAAAGCTTCAAGTTTTTCATACAAAAGGTCAAATTAAGAAACTTAAAAATGGTATTAAGCCTCAAACGTGGTCAGAAGATGATGTAGCTCACTTCATTACCCTATACGCTGTTAGCCCTAAGATGTACAGACTTTTGTATAGAAATAAATTTCCGCTTCCAGCTGTCCGCACGCTTCAAGCATGGAGCCCAAAATTACAATTGACTAGAGGGCTCATAAAACCTGTCTTTAAAATATTTGCAAGCATCACACCATATGGACGAAATTTAACTTTGTATTCTCAGCTTTGACGATATGAAAATTAAGTCTTCGTACCGCTATGATAAAGAAACAGACACGACATTAGCGTTCAGGTTTGCATGTTAAGAGGTATGATTTTGTATGATTGCTGAATGTAAAATGTAATTAAAAATTCGTTTTAGGACTTATGAGCAAATGGAAGCAGCCAATATATTACAATTTTGATTGTTCGATGACAAGAGAAATTATGTACAATATGTTACAGGAGGTTCACAAATGTGGCTACATTGTTGTTGCGATGGTCCCGGATTTAGGAGGCACAAACAGATCTCTCATAAAAGAGCTGGGTATTACTGAAGAAAAACTATGGTAAGATACAAAATATCATGCATGTTCATATTAATTTTTTTAAGGTTTTTATTCAACAAAAAAATTTTTTCATTTGCGGACGTTCCACACTTAATAAAACTTTTGAGAAATCATTTTCTTGATGAAGGCTTTATCATTGATGGAAATAATGTACAAAAGATATAGTTTTAAAATTGATAGAAGAAACGTCTGGCGATTTGAGTATAACGCACAAAATTTCAACTGCTAATCTACCGTCACCGGAGCAAAGCGACAGAAAGTGAAACTTGCCACTAAGCACTGTGAGAACACAGTAGGACAAGCTATCACACGAGCAGCAAGTCTTGATCATTTAGACGGAAAACATTGGGTTGAGTGTCAGGAACTTTTTAAAATAGTAAATGCTAAGATAAAAATTTGTATGTATATATATTACTATTAAACTTAACGCCTCATATTATTGCAGACTAATTATTGGTTCGATGTTATGAATGTGAGAGTTCCTATGCAGTATGCAACAGCTAGATGTCATGATTACGGCCTAGCCCTAGAAGAGTAGGACTCAATTCTCGATGAAATGTCCACACTAATGAGGGAAATGGGGGCAGTAGGAAAAAAAATGTATTGCCGTTTCAAAAAGGTAAGATTTTTTTAATAATATGAACAGGTCAATCCGCTAATATCTTAAAACGCACGTATTTGTAGGAATTTTACAGTCCAATAACGCCGTAAAAGGTATATTTAGTGCCTTAAAGTCGCGATATAATATAAAATATATATTAACATATCGTCTTAATCAAGATGTATTAGAAAACTTTTTTGGAGTTCTTCGCGCTAAGGGTGGTCTGCATGACCATCCTGATCAGCAAGTGTTCAAATACCGTTTAAGATCGTATTTACCTGGACAATGATGGCGTCTTATCAAATGCAGCAAACGTCGAGGTTGACGATACCCCTAACCTAGAAACAACAGGCAAATCTCTTACTGGTAATTATATATATACAAAATTCTATTATTTACATACATAATCCTGTGTGCATGTATTTATACAATCTTTGTAGGCATTATATTTACGAACATTAACAGAAATAGAAGACTTACATTACGATGGTTTGGAAAACTTCGCTGGCTACATATATATGCCACAAATTGAAAGACGCTGTTAAAGATATTGCTGTGCCAATGAACACAGAATCAACTTCATACACATGGGTGAACCATCTTAACGAAGGCGGGTTATCTCAGCCATCACAAGCAATGGTGTCGTACATGAAAGCCTTGGACGAAATTTTCACAACTATAAATAAAGACAATTTGCTTACAACAAAAGATTTTTTGAAAATTCACCTCCAACAGTCAGAACACATCCAATGTAGTGAAAAAGTTAAAAAAAGATTCTTCCGAGCCAGAATGTATTTAAAAATAAAAAGTTTAAATCAAGAAATGATTGAAAAGTCAAAGCAAGGAAAGAGAAAGTGGCACAAAACTTTAAATTAAAATACCCTGCACTAAATAAAATAGTCAGTTCATAAAAAACACTAACTATAAATTAAATATTTTACAGATGACTACAAATTGATTTAAATCTCATGCAGATACAAACCAAACATATTGCAGTTGAAAATAAAATAAAAACCAGAAGCAGCATGTCATGAAGTCAAATGTCACAGTCAAGCATTAAACACATTCACCACAGCAAGCTACCGACTACCAAATGTCAAGGATAGAATACACATGTTTATAGATATGAGAATAATTCTTTTGAAGACAGCAAGGCAACATGGCGGCAGGTTGTTGTCTATGCTGACTTTGCCGTTGTAGTCCAATCAAACTAATTTCTATTTTGTTGGCTACAATGAGAAAATTCAGTATTGCCAGTATAATACAAAATGTTGAATGAATGATTTTGTACAATTATTTCATATTATTTAACAGAAATAATATACAAAAATTGATATTAGGAATAAATTGATTAATTTTTGTACTTTTACGTGAAATATGTACATTTTAAAAGAGTAATTAATTTTTATAAATGAAAAACATATAAAAGTGGCAATACTGAATTATGTATTTGTAGTTGAATATCAACTGCAGATGGTGCTGCTGCCGTCTCCAAAACAATTAAGTAGCCGGCTACGAGGCGGCAAATGCTGCTAGCGGCATTTGAAGTCGTGTGTTCCTGTAGCCTGCTGTGGTGAATGTGTTTAATGCTTCAATCAAAGCAAATAAGGTCTTTAAGGTAAACAGTGGTAAATTTTCATACTGAAAAAAACCAATTAAATATTGAAAGTAAAATCTATATAAGAAAATGTATAGTAAAAGGCATTTAATGCGAAAATTAAGAGCTGAAAAAGAAAAATATGTGCATAAATTAAGAAAAGATAATTGTAGAAAAAGTGCTTCTGCAATAATGGAAGTGGTAGAAGTTGAAATTTGTTTGAAGATGATATGGACATTAATTATTTTAGTTGTAATGAAAAAAAGCAATCGTTACGTGATCAATTAGGAAACTGGTATCATAGAAATAAGCCATCGCGTAAATGTTTTGATGAACTATTGGCAATTTTAAAATGAGAAGGCATAGATGTGCCATTAAGTGCTAATTCATTTTGCAAGAAAAGAGATTGTTTAATCGTGTCACAAATATCCCCTGGATTGTATACTCATTTTGGAATTTTCAAACAATTAGAAAGGGTTTCGCATTTGCTTAAAGATTGTGATGAAATTATTAAACATTAACATCGATGGCCTTCCATTGTTCAAAAGTTCAAAATTCCAATTGTGGCCAATTTTGATAAAGGTCGTCAATATTACAAGCTTGTCTGTTTTTCCAGTAGGAGTTTTTTTAGGCCGAAGCAAACCTAACAATATTGACGAATTCCTCCATGAGTTTGTTCTGGAGCTAGACATTGTGATGCGAAATGGACTAAAATTTGGAAAACAAATTATTGCATTGAAAATTAGGGCAATAATTTGTGATACGCACGCAAGAGCTTTCGCGTGTGGTATCGTAAGCTACACCTGCCGCCATGGATGCACAAAATGTAATCAAACTGCAGAAAAGTTGACAGCGATTTTGCATGCATAAAATATTTAGGACACCATAAAAAAAATTTATGGAGAAAAAAGTCCATTTGAAAAACTTAATTTAGGAATGGTAAGTCAGGTGCCACTCGATCCGATGCATCTCGTCGACCTGGGAGTGATGAAAAAATTTCTTATTCGGATTATTACAAATAAATGTATTTTTAAAATAACTGAAAGTGTTAAAAATGAAATTTCTGATCATTTGAAGTCTTAAAAAAAATATTTATTATAGGAATTTTCTCGCACTCCCAGAGGATTAGATGAAATATTTCATTGGAAGGCATCTGAGTTCAGGCAGTTTTTACTGAATACGGGAATTGTTGTTCTAAAAGATTGTGTGCATGAAGATTTGTACTACGAATTTTTGCTACTTCACTGTGCTTGCAGATTTCTATCATGCCCTAGAACATACGAAAGAAACTCACAAAACGCCCAAATTCTGCTTGAACTTTTTGTTGAAAATTTTCCTAAAATTTTCGGGCAGAATAGCGTGAGTTACAATATACATGGTCTGTTGCATCTAAGTGAATGTGTTCAAAAATTTGGTCCACTAATAAACTTCTCAGGATATCCGTTTGAAAACTATCTCCAAACTATAAAGAAATATGTCAAAAAACCTTCAAAAATTTTGCAACAAATATCTAATATTGCATTGAAAATTGTAAATATGATTATTAAAGAAAAGGAAGTAATGTTCAATCGAAAACGTAATGAAATAGTTAGTCTCACAACGAAACAATACTTCTTTTCCAAAAAGGTTCCTAATAATTTATGTGCCATTCACCCTTTTATTCCTATTTTAATAACAGGTTTTATTGAAACTGGGGTAGGGTTTATTGTTGGAAAAAGATTTAAAGCAATCGAAAGCTATTTTAATGAGCCATGAGCTGCCTAGACGATGAAGAAATATTCGAAGAAAATAAAATTGAATGCAAGCTAGTAGGTTTACCTAGAGGGGAAAAATAGTTTTGCTTCCATTATGCATGGGTGCTACTAAAAATAAAGGAAAGAAAAACTTTTTATATGCCCATAATATTTAACTACATAAATAAATATAAAATAAATAAAATATTTATGTACATACTAGCAAATCATGAAGCGAATTTATTTGACCTTATTTATCTTGTATAAACATAAAAATATGCCTGAATACTTATATAGTATTTTCACAGATAATCGAAAAGAAAATGATGATAAGGAGCCTTGCCAATGTTCCCTTCAAGTTTTGAAGCAATTTGATATGAAATTTTCAGAAATGACATGTAAGATGAAAATAATTATTGTATGTAAATGTATCATCCCAGCAAAAAATTACACATAACCATTAGAACTACTTGTCATATAATGACTTACTTTTCTGATTGCCAAATTTCATTACTCGCTTACAAATCACATTACCTAAAATTTAAAAAAATGTCGTACAAGTTGCTAATGAAGAGAATGATTATTTTAGATTTAATAGATTACGTGAATATGTTGTCAAATAAAAAAAGTAAGTACTTCTCAAGAATAGATTATTTTAGTCTCACGCCTTATTAAAATCATTAAGTTGGTAATCCAGTAGGGCAGAACTTCCACCAAAAATGCTTAATTCCACACTCGATTACCTTTTTTAAAAATTTTTACTGGGATGCTTTTCATATAAACATTTAATATGTACATATGTATATCAAGGCAAAATTAAGGAGCTCAAGGAGATAATTCAAACGCAAAATGAAACTATAATGGAAGCTTTGTCTGCCCAAAAAGTAGTGACCGAAAGCCTTGTTCGCCAGGAAAAGACCAATGTCACAATTAAGAATGTGTTTCCAATAAACACCTTCGAGGAGTTAAAAGCACTCTGTTTTCTCGTAAAATATTTATTTCGAAAATTTTAGTAAAGAAAAACACAATAAAAATTAGTATTTATCTTAAAACGTTATAACACTTATTCACTTTATTAATATAAAGAATTCGGGGTTTGAAATACACAACGTACCTTAAGCGGGGTATACAATAGTATGATTTGTAGCTTAACAAACGAAACTCATTTAGGCGACGGGATTAACCAAAAGAGAGTTTCGTTAAGCCTACAATAGGTATATTCGTTTACTGTGCGCGTAAACATCCCGCCCCCCTTGCATGGATGCAACAAGTGCTGAAGAATAACGCAGAAAATAGGTGAAATTCATTTTTACAATTCATGTACTTAAGAACTAATTAACAATAAAAATAGAAAAAAGTAAGAAAATTAAAATTTTAAACGATGCGTCCTGAGCGGACGTTTATAACGATGGTGGCGGGTGGGTGGTACGGATCATCACGATTACCAGTGGTTTGATGCCGTGAGCGTGGTTGTTGACGTTGCTGTTGCCGATGATTTTGATGATTATAATGCTGTTGTTGTCTGTTACGCCCAGGTTTGCTATTTGTTGGTTGATCCTTTGTTGTTGAAGAGTATGCCCTGGATTTTTTAGAAACGGTTTTTTGCCGAGTCAATCTATGTAGCATCGTGTGATGCTCCTCCAAACATTCAGTGCACCGATCCCGACTGTTGCAATTGCGCAGAATATGTGTTGTCGCAAAGCAGTTGAAACAGTATTTAAACTTTTTAACGATTTTTGTACGTTCATCGACTGTCATCTTTTTAAATTTGTAGCATTTGCGCAACGGGTGATCCTTTTTGCAAATACGACAAGCCGAATCCACCTTAGTACTTCTTGGCGCTGACGTAGAGGCTGTGGTGTCCAAGGGACGGTGCACTTCGAGACGTCGGGACTCAGACGTATCGCTAAACAACGGAAAATAAAATGGAAAAAAGAAAACGAATTAAACTTATTCGGATGTAGGTAACAGAACAAGCTTAGCAATAGGCCGAGTAATAATGCCAGAAGCTGTTCTTAAATCACACGTGGTCTGGAGTCAGAGCCTAAGTAAACTTTATCTACACGTCCCAATCTCCATTCATTTGGCGGCAAGTTGTCTTGACGGATAACAACAACATCTCCTATTTGAAACTCTCTTTTTGGATACTTCCACTTAACTCGCTTGTGAAGTTCTTTTAAGTACTCTTCTTTCCACCGAATCGCAAATTGGTGATGAAGAACTTTTAGTTTCTGCCATCTATTGGCGTGGCTCACTGACACATCACATAAGTCAGGCAGGGGGAGTTAATAAGGGAGCACCAATGAGAAAATGACCTGGGGTTAGAGGAGTGACATCATACGGACTCTCGTTCATCGGGCAAAGAGGCCTAGATTTCAAACATGCTTCGATACGTGACAGCATTGTCGTAAGCTCTTCAAACGTAAACCTTTGAGCATTTGAAACCTTTTTTAAATGTGTTTTGAAACTTTTGACCCCTGCCTCCCATAGACCACCCATATAAGGTGCTCCGGGGGTATAAAATGCCACTCGATTGCACTTAGACGATTTTGTGCAAGAACCTTTTCTTTTAAAAGTGAAAGAAACGTTTTCCTATCGGTCTCGAGAATATTTGAAGCACCAGCAAACGCGGTCCCATTATCGGAATATAAATGGGATGGACATCCACGCCGGGAGAAAAAACGACTAAATGATGCCAAAAAAGTTTCAGACGACATATCGCTAGTCGCCTCAAGATGCATTGCTTTTGTCGCGAAGCATACAAAAACAACTACATAACCTTTAGTTATTTTACAACCTCTTCCCACATAAGATTTTATTTCAAATGGCCCTGCAAAATCTAAACCTGTATGAGTAAATGGCCTTGAAAGTATCGTTCTTTCGGAAGGAAGCGATGCCATTAGCTGCTGGCCTGACTCTTTTCTAAAAAGAACGCATCTTTTACAATTACGAATCGTTCCACGAGTAAGATTCTTTAAATTAGGAATCCAAAATTCCATTCGAATAAGACGCATTATTAAAGCTTGTCCACCATGAATTGTACATTTATGGACATGTTGCACAAATAACTTTGTAAATGCAGCCTCATATGGAATTATCTTCGGACATTTTTCATTATATGATAAGTTTGGGGTTTGAACAAGACGACCATTCATTCGAATAAACCCATCAGAGTCAATAAAGGGATTCAGAGACAGTAATCGACTTTTTGGGGGTAATGGTAACCCCTTTGACAGATATCCATATTCTACAAAATAGGCCTGCTGGCATATAATAATTAAACGATCTCGTACAAATTTCACTTCTGTTTGAGTAATTTCAAAGCTCGGATATAAACTATTGCGCAAACGGAGAAAATGCAACAATCTAAACCAATATGCAATAACTCTGATTGCTCGGGGTAAATCTGAAAATATTTTCAGAATATCAATTGGTTTTTGCAGTTTTATTTCCGGCTTAACACATTCTACGAGAGCATGAATGCTAACGGACTTCTGTGGCCAATCAGCCCTTGATTTAGACAACCAATGTGGCCCATGCCACCACAGAGAATTATTTATTAAATCTCGAGCCAGAGATCCACGACTTGCCACATCAGCGGGGTTATCTTTTGAGTCTACATGAGACCACTGTTCAGATCGTACATTTTTAATTATAAGGGCAACTCTATTCGCAACAAAAGTTGGCAAATCACACGATTCTTCTTTTTAGCCAGGCTAAAACTATAGTTGAGTCAGTCCAGAGAAAAATCTTATGCTCGGGAAGATTTAACAGGGCTTTTAACGAACTCACCATTTTTGCCAGTAGTACAGCTCCACAGAGTTCTAAACGGGGTAAAGTCTCAAATTTCACTGGAGCTACTTTCGTTTTAGATGCTAATAAATGCGTTGTTATCTCGGACGGGGAAGAGATAGAGCGAATATACATTGGTGCCGCATATGCTTTCTCGGAAGCATCACAAAATCCGTGAATCTCCATGTCATTCTCCGGACAAAAATTAACCCATCTAGGTATAAAGATTTTTTCGACATTCGGGTAATCGTCGAGAAAAGAGCGCCACTGAACCAACGTAGAAGGGTTCACACAATCATCCCATTCTGTCTTGTCTTTCCATATTTGTTGCATATTCATTTTCGCAACAACAATTTTCGGGGTAAGCCAACCGGCAGGATCAAACAATTTTGCAATTTCCGACAAGACAGCTCTATTTGTGACCACGTTTCCATTAGGTTGTGTTATGAGTTTAAAATAGAAGCTATCAGAATGGCCATTACAGCGCAGACCTACGGTTTTCGTAATACTTGCATCAGAAAATTTTAGAAAATCTGCGTCAAGTAAATTTTCTGCAGGGATATTCTCTAAAAGACGAATATTATTGGCAGTCCATTTTCGAAGGATAAAACCAGCTGAACGAAGAACTTCAATGATTTCGTCTCGTTTTTTTATGCCATCTTCAATATCATGAGAACCAGCCAATAAATCGTCAACGTACATATTTTCTTCTAACATTTCTGATGCAGCAGGACTGCTAGCTCTACAATCCTTTGCTAATTGGAGTAAAGTCCTAATGGCTAAGTATGGTGCACAATTAACTCCAAATGGCTCGTAGTCTTTAATTTCTTCCTCAGGATTACTTCGGAAAAGAATCCTTTGAAAAGTGGTATGTTTAGAATGAACTAAGATTTGCCGGTACATTTTCTCTATGTCGGCATTAAATACAAAACGATAACGAAACTATTTAAGCTTAAGCCGTTTGAGGAAGGACATGATGCGTTAAATACTACTCGCAGTTTTGTAGTAACACTATCGGGCTTAATGACGGCATGATGAGGCAGATAATAGCAAGTAGCTTCGGAATCAGGGGGATTAGCATCACGCATATGACCTAGTTCAATATATTCTTTTATCACATTATACTGTTGTAATTTAAGATCAGGATTTTTCAGTAGTCGAGCTTCATTCCTGACGAATTGGGAAAGAGCTATTTTCCGAGAATTTCCAAGTGTCATACATGTCGGAAACTCCGGCTTAAAAGGTAAAGAAATAACATAACGACCCTCTGAATTTCTGTAAGTTGTAGTTCTATAAATTTTATCACAGAATTCATCACTTTCTGTTAATCGGGCGACTGGGGGAATTTCTTCGAGTTCCCAAAAACGAGTGAGCTGATTAGATAACTCAATTTGATTGAAATATGTTGAAACGGAAATAGATGGCCCAGATCGACCAATTTTTCCAGTAACGATCCAGCCAAATACTGTTTTCTGAGCTACGAGGTTGGCATTTGGATGTTTTCTTATTTCAGGAAGTAGTATATGCGAATAAACATCACCGCCAAGGAGTATATCTACGCGAACGGACTTAATATCTGACTCGGAAATTTCGGGAAAAACACTGAAATCAGCGTCGGGGGGTATAAGAAGGTAGATGCCCAGTAAGCTTTTCTACTACATAAGCTTCAGTTTGAATTCTAAAGTTCGGGTTGATTGACGATCCAATCGATATACGGCAAATTTTCGATGACGTCGCTGTCAAACTGCCACTAAGGCCCATGATCTCAGCCATAGGAGCAGATCGAATCGGTATTGCTAGCTTCCTTTGCAATCTTTTCCAAATAAAAGTTGCTTGAGAGGCAGGGTCAACTAGTGCCCTGGCTGAGCTAACATCTTCAGTTCCTACTTCGCAACACGTAGTACCGAGTAAAACTGTATGACTGATATTCTGATATTTCTGTTCCGATTGCGTACTAAAATTTTGGAAAGAACGTATACCTGTTGAAGAAGATGGGATATTATCATCACTAGTCGGAGCATTCGTTTGATTATAATTCGAGATAGTAGAACTTCTAGGTACAAATACGGCGGGTGAGTTATTCGGGGAGTTTTGTTGTACCATAGTTTTCGAAGTATTTCTGGCTGCCTGATTATCCTTATGTAAAAGTGAATGATGTTTTTGCTTACACATAAAACAAACGTGGACACTTTTACAATTTTTAAATTCATGCGATGTCGCTAAGCAATTCGTACATTTGAAACGTTTGACACTCGACATACGCTCCTCCACATTTTGTCGTAAAAATGTAGGACACAATCTTAAAGGATGTTGATCCTGGCAAACAAGGCAGCGGCTAACGGATTGAGTAGTCTTAGCCTTAGTTGCAAAGCTATTGATTCTATGAGAATCATTATGGGGCTTTTTCGAGTTATTCGAGCTACCGGGGCCAAAATTTTTGTTTTGACTTGAGCTTTTATGTCGTAGACGGATTCTAGAGTCTGATAACGGGTAGTCAGAAATTTATTCATCTCATCCCACTTTGGAACATTTGCATCACGTTTTACGGACTGTTCCCAAAGACTTAAAGTATTATCGGGTAATTTCGTCGAACAAATGTAAACAAATATTACATTCCAACTTTCTGTATTTATATCGAGCAATGACAGATTCGTAATGCAATCATTAATTGTGCGCTGTAACGTTTTCAAATTAGGGCCTGTTTCACGAGTAACAGGGGGAATATTGAATAGGGTTTTCAATTATGCGTTAATCAGAACACGTTTATTTTCAAATCTGTCTACGAGATTTTGCCAAGCTAGAGAAAAACCATCATTTGTCAATGAAAAAGTTCGAATAATTTCATGTGCTTCACCCTTTGTCTTTTGCAACAAATAATATAATTTCTCTACCGGACTCAATCGAGAGTTATTTTTATATAATGCGGAAAACATGTCTCGAAAGGTAGGCCAACTCACGTAGTCTCCATAAAAATTTCCGTATCACACGGCGGTAAATGAATGTTAGGAGCTATAGCTTGGGGTATTTCGTTGGCTCTATTCAGAGAAATTGATTTTAAGCGCTCTAAATTTTCTGAGATAAACGAGCATCCATCCACGTAAATTGTATAAGTGGACATATACTTCTGCTTAATATCTTTCAGAGCTTTTTTGATTCCCCTTCTGCCTTTAAATTATCATAGGCCATTCGAACTTCATCCCATAAGCGATTAAGTTCTTTTTCGTGGGTATTTAAAGACCCGATTTTGTGTTCCGATTGAGGCAACTCCGCTAAGAAAGTCTCAAACTCGACTAAGCGTTCGCAAACTTTGTCAAAACTCGACATTTTGAAGTCGTTTTTAAATACTAAATGCTAAAGTTTTTAACTCGTCATAACAAGCCGAGAGAACCAAATATTTTAAATAATTTTATAGGTTATATGCATGTATTTATGTACTAATCAATTTTTTATTTTAACCGCACTTGTTTTAATAAATGTAAGAGAATCGAAAGTATATGTATATAGATATATTTCGGTAGCAAATACAAAGAGAAAAATTTCGCGGGATTTTAATTTCTTGCAGTTTTTATGCACTTGTTTTGTTTTTATGTTTTTAAATATTTTTTAAACAGCGTTTTTGTACATATTCATATATGTGTATATGTATGTATGTATGTATGCATGTACTGATTATGTAGGCACTCACACTTTATGTACTATGTATTTATGTAAATGTAATATATTTACTTCAATTTTCACACAATAAATTTCTTACCTTTATTTTAAAAGGTTTAAATTAAATAAAAAACTGGGGAGGATAAAAATCTGCACACTTTGCACGAACTTACGGGAAGAAACCACAATTCTTTCTGGATATAAAATAATTTTCCAAATAAATTATTTTACTTTGCGAGTGGACTGTAAATCCGGTTCAAAGGACCAAAATGTTTTCTCGTAAAATATTTATTTCGAAAATTTTAGTAAAGAAAAAAACAATAAAAATTAGTATTTATCTTAAAACGTTATAAAACTTATTCACTTTATTAATATAAAGAATTCGGAGTTTGAAATACAAAACGTATGTACCTTAAGCGGGGTTTACAATAGTATGATTTGTAGCTTAACAAACGAAACTCATTTAGGCGACGGGATAAACCAAAAGAGAGTTTCGTTAAGCCTACAATAGGTATATTCGTTTACTGTGCGCGTAAACACACTCAATGACGTCATAATAGATGAAAATAAGCAAATTTATGTGAGTTCTTATTTTTCTCTACTTTTATCATTTTTCAAAATTTCGTGCTTTTTTACAGACTAATGTAATGAGATTATCTCTAAAAGGGAAATTGCCAAGAACGTTAACGACAATTCTATCGTTGCAATTAATTCTCGATATCAATATTGATGGCACTCATGGCAAAAAGCGCTTGAAGGATTACGAAAAAGTTTTTAAATCATTGATGGATGCTGTTCGGCCTATCTGTGATGACACAGATAAAGAAATACGCCACGCCTTAGCTGTTATTAAGAAACGACATTTTCATAACGTTTGTGTTGAAAAAAAACTAAATAGTTTCAATACTTTAAATAATATTTTCCATTAGTAAAAACTTTTTTTTCCAGTACAACTTTTTATTTTGAGTCATGAAATGTATTTTCATTTAAGCCACCAAGTTGTAAAAAGGTGGCTTATTTTAATATTTTTTTAATATAATAATAATTTCTATGTATAAATATATATACACGTATAAATGTATGTATACTTACATATAAATAGATTAAAATTAAACTGATTAAAAATTAACATAAAAAAATGGATTTAAATTAATTTAAAATAAACCGACATAATATTAATTAGCTACAAATCGGTTGAAAAATAAATAGTTAGTAGTCAATTTAAAAGTCATGCAGAGATGGCCAATTGACTATCGCCTACGACATGCCTATGTTAAAATAGTGAGTCGGCGACAAGGAAAAAGTCACTTAATTAACTGGATGTGGTTATTAAGAAACCAGTTTGAAGTTACTTATAAATGGGTTTGAGTTCCTATAGGGTATTTTATATAAGTACACAATGCATAATGTATACATACATATGTACATACATTTTGTACGTTTGAAAAATGTTTTATATACACATATACATATATTTGATTAAATATATTTTATTAAAGAAATTCACTTCCAATAACATTTGTGTTTGATTTAAACTTTAGGAACTAAGCAAACTTTGCGCTGAAAGTTTAAGGCTTAAACACACATGCGTAGCACAATTTCATACTATTTATATATGTATATGGAAAATATTTTGAAAATTGTATTTTGTATAAAAAAATAAAAATTAACACCAAATAAATAAAAAACAACATTGAAATCAAAATTTAAACAATATTTTCCTATTCTAAAGACAAATGTTTGTGTGATGGTGTTTGTGCTAATCGACTGTGACGTACATACATGCGCAGAAGCGAAAATTTTTTACAACTTGAATGCGATATCTTGTATTCTTTGTTTTATGATAAAAATTTTGATAATATTTGTGATTACGTTTGCAAACACTGTTGCCAGAAACTTTTAGTAAAAATCTGTAAAAATTGGCTAAAAAAATCTGAAAAATAATTTTAAAAACCGGCAAAAAAAACCTGCAGCTATAAAAACACCTTAATTTTAAATTGTTTTACATTTTATTTTCGAATTGACACATAAAGAAAACAACATATGTCACACCTTTTATGGTTTTCAAATTGGTTTTTTGTTTAAATCGTTTTTCATCACATACCTGCCCAGGCAGAAATTGTGACTTTGCCCAAAAAATATGTACCATCACAGCACTGTAAATACAAAATTACGACTCTTCCAAAATTTTTGTAGCAACACAGTACTCTAAACACAAAAATATGACTTAACGTTTACAAATACCGCGTTCTTAGTAATGCTATACCACAACAACACTCTATATACAAAAATTCGACGTTAGTTTCCCAATACCCAGTTTACAATAATTCTATACCGCTACAACACCGTAAATTCAAAAATTTGACTTTAGTTCCCCAAGTACCCCGTTTACAATAATTCTTTACCGCTGCAACACCGTAAATACAAAAATGTTACTTAAGTTGGGAAATTTACATTGTGACGACCTTATAAATATGTATTTAGAGTATTGTGACAACATTGAAAACAAGAGTCGGAGGACCGTCATTCGGCGTTATCATTTTAATGTTATGAGTACATTAAAATCTTGGTAACCGAATGTTGTACTGATGTTAGTTGTACCCGGAGACAATCGTAGCAACGTCATGCTGATTATCTAGAAATTATATGACACCCTTAAGATTAAAAATTTATATCATATATAACATATTTCTGTGTTAGGTATTGTACCAAACAAGAACTTGGTCAAAATTTATATCTCACAACTTTTAATGGGCGAAATTTTGGATAGGAACTTGGCCGTTTTTCACATTTATGTTTTTGTGAGGATCTGATTACTTTTTGAAAAGATTTCTATAATAACACTTTTTAAACTTAAAATTTCTAGTGTATTTTGTTTCTATTCATGATCACTGTGCCAGTTGAAAATGACAGAGTTACATAAAATAATGGGTAATAGTGTGATGGGTGTTGAATTGTTGACCTTAAAAATGCACTATTGTGTCATTACAACGGGTCGGCAGTGTGTATGTAATTTGGTAAGAGTCGACTGGAAGAAACATGTAAAATACAGCGTAAATTTTACTGGACATGACCCCGCCTATATTCTCAATATATTTACATATTAAAGTCTGCTTAGCCGAAGTACATAAATCAAAAGGATATGCCCAATGTGTATGCAAAGTTTCAATAGGGTGGCGGTGCTTTTAATTTTTCGATTTTCCGATTGAGTAAATCAATTACTATTTGTGTACAAAATGTCAGCTCTCTATAGTATAATATTACGTAAAATTTTCATGAGCCTGGCCCGCTGACGTTTATATCTGCTAGTGCTTATGGTTCATGCAAAGTTTGGTATTAAAAAGTTAATAAAAAATACCTGAGTATTAAATTAAAAACTGCTAAGCCGAAGTACCTGAACGAAAAAGCTAAGATTTATGGGTGAAGTCACGGCTACTTTTCAAACTAGT
This sequence comes from Tachina grossa, assembly GCA_949987645.1. Lineage (NCBI taxonomy): Eukaryota > Metazoa > Arthropoda > Insecta > Diptera > Tachinidae > Tachina > Tachina grossa. Next base: position 80,548,407 of record OX465278.1, on the reverse strand, counting down.
ATATAAATAAATAAATAAATAAATTTTTTTGGGATAAGTGCAATGTGTATGAAAAGTTTTAATAAAATGTATGTTAATTTTGAACTGAGGGCTTGTTTCCGCCCTCTGATAGCAACTTCTGGGTTTTCAGATTTTTCTTAGTGATCTCTTATCTAGATTTATTTGTGTATCAAATTTAAGCTCGCTAGTGCGAATTGGAGTTTTAACGTCGTGGCCCCGCATACCGGGTAAAACTTTTTGGTTTTAAGATTTTCCCATTGGCTTACGCAGCTACACATACTAGTATATAAAATGTCAGCTCTCTAGCGCGAATTATATCTTTAGATTTTATCAGCATTACCTCTCCCCACTATTCCTAACTCAAAATTTTGTTATGAGCAGCGCTTATAATTCATGCTAATTTTCTTCTAAAATATGCTAGACCGATGTAGATTAAACACAATGCTAACATTTTATGGGAGTGTTCACGCCCAGTTTTTAAGGTGATGCAAGATTTCACTAAATTGGCTTGAATTAAAAGCTGTATATTAAGTATTTAGTTCAAAATAATATTAGAGTGGCCCCGCCCATTCTGAAAATTTTTTTTGGGTTTTAACATGTTTCTAGTTTGTTTCTCACTAAGACCTACTTGTATATCAAATTTTAGCTCCTTAGCACAACTTTTAATTTTTAATTTTTATGGGCGTAGCCCCGCCCCTCTTACTAAAATGTTCGAGTTTTTAGATCAATGCTTATTATTTGTGTCTAGTTTCGTTACAAACGGATAATAATAGCTAGATAAATAGCATATCTAAATATGCTGAGCCGCAGGGCATTAAAATGAGGTTTAAATTGTATGGGCGTGACAACGCCCACTTTTTTAATGAAAAATTTACAGCCTTGCATTACCGCAGTATATATGCCGAATTTCAATAAAATAGCTTCCATGAAGCGCCTTAGATTAGCATTTTTAATTCTGACCTTTATGGACGTAGCCCCGCCCTCCTGGATAAAATTTCCCGATTTTCAGATTTTTTTATTTTATTTCTCCCTTAGACCTAGCTCTGTATCGAATTTCAGCTCAATAGCACAAATTTTAATTTTTATGGGCGTAGCCCCGCCCCCCTGGTAAAATTTTCCGAGTTTTCAGATTTTTCTAGCTCATTGCTCACCTAGATCTACTTGTATACCAAATTTCAGATCTCTAGCTATAGCGCAAGTGCTTCATAATATTGATGAGTGAGTCAGTGAGTCTTAAAATATGCACTTTTTGCACCTCCATATCTCCGAAACCTTTCATTGTAAAACTTTCAAACTTTGCATATGAGGTAACATGAATTTATTCTAATTATGATTTATGATGAGGGGGGTAAAAACATTTCGAATGGCTTCCTGTAAATATACACACTACATGCATTGGCCAGAAATTGGCCTGGCGCACTACCGTGCGCCTAGACAAGATGTTATATATGGAGCCATATAAAAATGTATGCATACATAATATCTCACATAAGATCGCATTTGCAATCAAAAATGCTTGAATTTTATTAATTCGATCTTTTTCCATCTTTTTTATCACTGGTGCATTGGAAGTCTGTTAAAAAATACATACGCTTATGCAAAGTTTAATGCGTAGAGCCTCAAGGTTTAAAATATAAAAACTCGTGTATCAAAAAAAATCTTTTTTGTGGATTTTATATATTGTGGGTCTATTTAATAAATCAAATAATCAAAAAGATAACGCAGCCATTAAACACAATTCATATACATAACTGCCAAAAATAATATTACAAACTAGTGTTAGTATAAAAACGGTTTATTTTTTCTTCTATAATTGCATTAGTTTTTAATCTGATTTTGTAAATTATATGCTGTGTACGATTGTGTGTTTTATGTTTTTTACATAATCAATTCACATTTTCTCTTAAAATGTCGAATGAAATGTCTTTTAGTTCGTTTTGAATTATTTTGTTCGAACAAATGTTTCATTAAACACAACCTTTCTCCACAAAATCTTACAAAAAAATAATTTTAATAATTTCATTTATTGCACAGCAGTGCGCTTTTTGAATCAATATGAACTTTGCATTCTATATAGGGAATACACATTCATGTATGAAAATGTATGAATATATATTATCATATATGTCCATATACCCTCATTTTTCGGATCCGAACAATATATGGGATATCATATATGCTCCATACATATTTTTTTAGCTGGGTAGTTATTTTCGCTTGGAAACGATCACTTTTGTTGTGTTTTGTTTAATTTTTCTCAATTTCAATTTTTTTTATATCATATGAAAAAAACAAGCACGTGACCAAAACCGTTAGACACCTACACAACTAATAATCAAATTTGCTTAAGAATATATTCATTTCTCATAAATCAATTCCTTTTTTTATTTTTCATCTAAAAGTGTGTTTCTTTCCATAGCATTTCATTTCAGGGTTGTGTGCAGTTCATTACAAGAATGTATAATATATTAAAATAGTTTAAAGATTTATATTATTTAAAAATGCAAATGACAAATCAAAATATGTATTACTAATATGTATGGTATATACATATGTACTCAGTTATGTATGCATGTGTAAAAGTTAAAATTTTAATTTAAAAGTGAAACCTATTACACATCTGCGACCCATACAAAAAATTCCATGATTTCACTATCTTGGAAACATTGCTATTGCGAATTAATAACAAAAGATGAGATGAGAGAAAGCAGCATGAACAAAAGTCGATTCAATGAACAATCTCTTTGTGTTAACAGTATGAAACGAAACGTTTTCACTCACAGTATGATAAAAGCAACAGTTTGTTGAGTATTAACATATTTATTCGAAGTTGGGCTTTAGTAAACAAACATTTCAGTAGTTTCATGGATGGAATTGTTCATGCTACTCTATATTATTTATTATTATCTTCTCCCTTCATCTTTAATGTTTTGCCTGTGACGAAATATCTAAGGCAACAACATAAAGCAAACGCAACAACAAAAATAAAAACCTTTTCTGCGAACACTTTGCTTGTTTTGCTCACTTACTGACCCTCAGTAGTTGGGCAACGAACGATTCTGTTCGTATCATGCTGTCAGTAAGATACCGATTCGTGTATTACGCTCAACCCGTAACCCGGGAGCGAGAGCACGATTTAAACGAAAAAGAGGGTTGCTGTTCAGACACTGAGTGATTCCGTCTCATTTTTGTTGGTCTTTTGAGTGAGAAGACCGCACAGAGAAATTTGGTTGAGCATATTTTGCGAGCTCTGTTTTTAACAAAGAAATCAGTGTTCACTAAAATGGCTATAACTCATGAAATAATACACATACAGAGACAGTTTATACATAAACACCTTGGTATTGACGTCACCATATAAACTTAGCAGAAACAAAATCGGTTCACTCGATTATTTGTAGATATATACATAGATGGTAAATTAGTCATAAAAGATATCGCAAACGAAAAACCTAGCAGCTGTAACTTCAAATTAAATAAACAATTCATCAACATTTAATTTCGACTGCAAATATTAGCAAGTTTGTAAGAGCATAAAGAAGGAACTTCATTTTAAAATTAGAATTAAATTCCTTAGATCGAATAGCAAATAAGTAAAACTATGCTGCTAAGGTTAAAGTAGGAACTGCATATAACGCAAGATAAAATATAATAAAAATAAAGTACTCGTAAATGCAATTGAAGAGCTAATAATAATATAAATGTTAGATACACGAAAATTCATAATTACTATAAGCTAGAAGCCTCTCCGAGCCACTTGCCACACAGCGGGCGTTACAATTGATTTACTCAAGGAAACATTTGACGAAAAAATAATTTCACGATATGGCCCAATTAATTGGCCCCCAAGATCGTGTGATTTAAGCCCATTGGATTATTTTTTTTGGCGTTATGTAAAGTCACTTGTGTACGTCGATAAACCACAAACAATTCAACACCTGGAAATCAACATTCGAAGAGTTATCGGCGAAATACGGCCGCAAATGCAGCGAAAAGTTTGTGAAAATTGGTATTCCAGATTGCGCCTTGTACGCGCCAGCCGTGGCGGCCACATGGCTGAAATCATATTTAAACATTGTCATAAAATTTTCTATCCAATAAAGACCGTTTCAATATCAAAAATATATTACAATGCTTTATTATGATTTAAACTTGTATCACTCTATAAAAAACACCCTTTACAAGTCGTTAGTTTTTCTGTTTCGTTCTGTTCTGTTACGGTTCAACCTGTGAAAATCAAAAAAAAAAATTCAAGTAATTGTAAGTGACAGCATAAATTAAATAAAAATATTTTGAAATAAAGTGTGATTAGACTTTTAGGGTCTTATGCAAAAAAACTTAATAAAACTTTGCCAAGCAATGTTAAGTAAAGTTGTATTCTAAAAAAATTATTGTATAAAAATTCTAAAGTAGGCACCCACGTTTGTTAAGACTACTTTAAGTTGATATTTCCAAAATGTGTATTTTGTACCTCAAATATTTTTAATAATATAGCACATATTGATTCATGTTACATCTGAAAATGAAGCTAGAAGTGCCTGCTCTTATCTTAAATTTATTATTTCTGTCATGTAATGGGAAACATTACCAAATTATCCAACTGCTTCGAAATACATAGCAAAATCCATTAAAAAATATTAAAATAAATACAATTATACAAAAATGTTTTAGTGATGTACATACAATCAAAACAAATCGAAAAAAGCTGGATATTCAAATACTCGTTTCATTCGAATAAAACAAATTGTGATAATTTTTCACATTTTTTTACTTTTACTTCATGGTTGTGTTTATCTGTTTTCCTATTAAGTCATAAGCTCATATTTTTTAAATTAGGTTGCTTTACTTCAAGATAATAAAAATTTATTTAATAAAATAAAAAAAATATTTGAATACCCGAATGAAATTGTATTCAATTTTGTACATCATAAGCTGTGAAGTGGTTATTGAACACGGTGGTGTTACCAGTATTTATTATTAAATCACAAAATATTTACAGCCGTATTCATAAAAAAAAGTTGATTGATGTTTAAAATTCATATTAGTTAAAAAACGTTTTAAGGCTAAATAACGTTTTTTAAATATTGGTATTCATAATCAGTCTTTTAACTAAAAATCAATTAACTAGATTTTTTTTAAATATCGTGGCAACACTGTATTCTTTATTTGTGACTTGCATATTAGTTCTGCAAAACAACGATTGTTAACTCACAAAGTACTCCTGTCTATTTTGTTTATTTGTCGGTTTTCAGAGAAATATTGTTTCTATAAAATAAAAGATATGTTCCAACTTGTATTTAATAAAATAATAAAAAAAGTTCACAACAAATCTTTGTTAAAAGTGCTTTTTATATTATTTATTTTATTGCAGATAAAGAAGCACTAGAATAACGACCTTTATTTTGTTTGTTTTGAGTGTTTATACATCACTAGTTAATTTTCTACAATTATACTATTTTTGTTAACACATAAAATGAGAGAACAATGACTGGGAATGGAAACTGGATCGCTCCTTTTCTTTTAAATATTCTTTGGAGTATATTTGTTATTTCGGCAATAGTTTCTATAAAAAAAATAAAAAATTACATTGTTTTCTTCTAAATAACACTGGCATATGCATACATACATGCATACATATGTAAGTACATACATACATACACACATATGTACATACAGGTAAAGTTCAAAATGTAAACAAAAAAACGAAGCAAAATTACAACAACGTCACCTTAAAATTGGTTTAAACATGGGGGCAGTCAATTTTAAAATTTGCTGATTTAGGCAAGGTTTAAAAACCGTTTTTTAAGCTAAAATTCTATTATGAATACAATTTTAGCGAATTTTGCTTAAACAATATTTGAAACGCGGTTTAAAATTTTTATGAATACGGCTGTTAAAGTTGTATTTTGCATATGATTTTTTAATAAAGCTATGTTAGCCTTAAAGTGCTTATCAACTACTATGAACTTTAAAGCTAAAGTAAAATATTTTTTTGCATAAGGGGGTTAGAATTAAAATAAAAAAAATTTAAAAAATAAAAATTTAACTATATTGAAACTCAACAGTGGACGATTCAAAACTCATCGCTTTAGTGGAAAACCGTGACCCTTCTGGTCAGAAACAGCTGATAAGTTACTGCAGCAAAAGTAAGTATTCAAATTTAGAAGCAGAACGGCACAGCACAGAACAGCAACAGAAAGTAAAGACTAATGAAGCCTTTAGAAATATTTTTCCGAATGGACGTTAGCTTATCCTCCGACACATCCGCACACTTGACATGATAATAGACGCCACAGCTGCCACAACCAATACTACATTGGGATTTGGTGATATTCAACTTGCAAGTTGGACATTCAAATGGCGACTTTTGAGGCATTATCTTCTTTTTTTTTGCTTTTTTTAATGTATGTGTGTATAATATATATCTATTGTGCGCTTTTTTCGTTTTCTTCATGCTCAAATTAGCATAAAAGTTATGAAACAATTATACAATTTTATTTTTGTTAAAAAGTAATATATTTTGCTAATACTTAATACTTCAGTTGATCTCAACAAAACATTTACTACTATATTTATGATTTGAATAGGCTAAAGTTCGTATCGCTTTTTAAGCCAAATTACATGTGATAATTATTAATGAACAAATAACACCAAAGTTAGTTGTAAATATTCTGACAACACATAGTTGAACGGAACAGCTAGCCGTTTTCGAAGGCCACTAAACCTTCATCATCAGCGTTCTTCTGTGTTTGGTCCACTGTGTGTGGTGTCAGTTCATGTAGATTTCTGCTTTATATACGAAACTTTTTTGCAAATAGAATATGTGAATTGTTTTGATTCATCGTATCTCAATTTGCTGAAAGATGTTTTGTAATGAAAGCTCACCTTACCATCTCTAAATTTACAACAGTCTTACCATTGTCGTTTGTTCTTTACTAATTATACACATGTTAGTTAATTTGCTTAGTTTTGTTCTACTTAAGACAAACTTTTTTGGTTTGTTACTATTGAGGGCCATTTTCACAACTTCCCTTTAGCTAAAGGTAGGATTTTGTCTGCGCGATAAATGGCTTTGCATTACAATACCTTCACTTATTATATATTAAATATTATTATTATTGATAATAGTACCATTTAAAAATTTAAGTTGTAACAATGCAAAAATATTTATTGGGAAGACAAAATCCTACCTTTAGCTAAAGGTAAGTTGTGAAAATTGCTCTAAATATATTTATTTAATTTTTGCCACAAGCCAATGACTATTAATTTAGTTAATTTAATTATTATTATTTTTCGAACTTCATTTGTTTCTATATTTGTTCATTAATAATTATCACATGTAATTTGGCTTAAAAAGCGATACGAACTTTAGCCTATTCAAATCATAAATATATAGGGAATTCACAATAGCGTTTTAAAATGTGTCTTAATATTGCAACGTTTCAATTTAATACTTTAATATGGTCTGGCAAGTTTGTTGTTTTTGTTTTGTATGTAAATCAAATTAATTACCATGTTGCAAATTTAACAGTTGGGAGTTCACAATAGAGTTTTAAAATGTGTCTTAATATTGCAACGTTTCAATTTTAATACTTTAATATGGTCTGGCAAGTTTGTTGTTTTTGTTTTGTATGTAAATCAATTAATTACCATGTGGCAAACTTAACAGTATAAAAAGCATGTCATTTTCAATGTGGCAATATGGTAATGTTAAACTAAACATGTTAAAACTGCCAACGCAGCTGAAGTTGATGAAAAAATATTTGTATTTTTCGCAGAACAAAAGTTATTTTGATAAATTTATCCAATAATAGTTTCTAATGAAAAAATTTTCATTTTAATACGTACGAAAGAAAATAATTCAGTCTCTCATAAGCATTCGTACAAACATGCATTTTACTCTCGCTTACTCTCATATTAAACACTAATATATATAAATAATATAAAGATGTATGTGTGTTTGTCTGACTTTGATATACACAGTATGTGTATTTATATCGTTGCTTGCCCACAATGAAAAAATTAAGATGGCGCAATATTGCCACATTAAAATTTTAATACCTACACTCATTGTGAATTCCCTAATAGAAACAAATGAAGTTCGAAAAATAATAATAATTAAATTAACTAAATTAACATGCCTATTCACAGAAAATATTGTGACTGAAAAATAGTCATAACCTTAACATTGTGACTAAAGACTAAAATTTCCGATTGTCAAAACAAAATTCTATCAACATAAATTTTTAAAATAAAGACTAGCTCCCTTATGCAAAAAAATATTTTACTTTAGCTTTAAAGTTCATAGTAGTTGATAAGCACTTTAAGGCTAACATAGCTTTATTAAAAAATCATATGCAAAAAACAACTTTAAATATTTTGTGATTTAATAATAAATACTGGTAACACCACCGTGTTCAACAACCACTTCACAGCTTATGATGTACAAAATTTAATACAATTTCATTCGGGTATTCAAATAATTTTTTATTTTATTAAATAAATTTTTATTATGTTGAAGTAAAGCAACCTAATTTAAAAAATATGTGCTTCTGACATAGTAGGAAAATAGATAAACACAACCATCCAGTAAAAGTAAAAAAATGTGAAAAATTATCACAATTTGTTTTATTCGAATGAAACGAGTATTTGAATATCCAGCTTTTTTCGATTTGTTTTGATTGTATGTACATCACTAAAACATTTTTGTATAATTGTATTTATTTTAATATTTTTTTTTATGGATTTTGCTATGTATTTCGAATCAGTTGGATAATTTGGTAATGTTTCCCATTACATGACAGAAATAATAAATTTAAGATAAGAGCAGGCACTTCTAGCTTCATTTTCAGATGTAACATGAATCAATATGTGCTATATTAGTAAAAATATTTGAGGTACAAAATACACATTTTGGAAATATCAACTTAAAGTAGTCTTAACAAACGTGGGTGCCTACTTTAGAATTTTTATACAATAATTTTTTTAGAATACAACTCTACTTAACATTGCTTGGCAAAGCTTTATTAAGTTTTTTTTGCATAAGACCCTAGGAATGTAGACAATCATAGGAATTGTGACAGACATTTCAAACTAAAATAATTAATATAAAATATTTAAAAAAGAGAAACTAATTTAAAAGTGGCAAAAGGGTTGTAAATACATAATGTGTACATTTTTGTTAATAGCCAATTTTGGGAGTGATGTATAATTTCGACAAACAATCGAAGAGCAAGTTGTGCTCCCAGATTTTACCCTTATATATATATTTATACTAGCATTTTCTGGCGACTTTGTTTGCACTTAGAAAGAAACTGAGTAGGCTTTAAATTGTATTTAGCCCAATCTTATCTAAAACAGACAAAATACCAACAGTGAATATCTCGCGATTTATTCTATTCCGCACTGCTTTCTCAATTTTTTTATATCATTCTATTCTAGACAATAAAAAACAAAAAAAAGGATAGGTGATCCAGGCGTTCACGCATGCTGCCGTGACCAATGGAAATAGGGATTCATTCTCTGCAGATACATGTATATAAGGGACTAGTCCAAAGAGGAGTAGAAGTACTTCAAAACTACCCAAATATATGATAAAAGCTGGTCGATTTAACATTGCGATGTTCTAGGGTTGGACCACATGGGCAAACTTTGCATTACATAGGACTAGCCCCAAAACTACCGCATATGGAATAGCTATAGACTAAACGAACACTCATCGTGCAGCATTGAATTCTTGTATGAAAACGCCATTGTCCATGACTGCATTACATGGGACCATGATATAACTAGTCTATTTCACCTATATTGGACCACCCACTCCAATATTATTTGCAGGGTTTTATGTAAATATGTATGTTTTTTTTTTATTTTTTATTCAATATTCAAATGCCATAATTTTAAATGTCATAATTTTTATTAACATAGAATGTTAACTATAAAATTTGGATTTTTGTGACTATGTTACGAGAATACAAAATTAAGACGGAGTCACAAGAGTAAATATAGAACTCTGTCATAACAAAAGTTGTGACTGACTTGAGGCATTTTCTGTGAATAGGCATGTAATAGTCATTGGCTTGTGGCAAAAATTAAATAAATATACTTAATAGTAACAAACCAAAAACGTTTGTCTTAAGTAGAACAAAAATAAACAAATTAACTAACATGTGTATAATTAGTACAGAACAAACGACAATGGTAAGACTGTTGTAAATTTAGAGATGGTAAGGTGAGCTTTCATTACAAAACATCTTTCAGCAAATTGAGATACGATGAATCAAAACAATTCACATATTCCATTTGCAAAAGTTTCGTATATAAAGCAGAAATCTACATGAACTGACACCACACACAGTGGACCAAACACAGAAGAACGCTGATGATGAAGGTTTAGTGGCCTTCGAAAACGGCTAACTGTTCCGTTCAACTATGTGTTGTCAGAATATTTACAACTAACTTTGGTGTTATTTGTTCATTAATAATTATCACATGTAATTTGGTTTAAAAAGCGATACGAACTTTAGCCTATTCAAATCATAAATATAGAAACAAATGAAGTTCGAAAAATAATAATAATTAAATTAACAAAACATTTACTAAGTTTATTTGGAAAACTTTAGTACTTTTAGATTTTTCTTTGCGACCACATTAATTTTCTTAGTTTCTCATTTCGGCGTTGCCAGATCGAAACTTTAATGGACACATCCGATTTAAAATGAGAGATACAAGGGCTCTAATCAGCGTGACCATTTTAGCAGCTAAATTTAGCTTTTTAGGGTTCCGTACACCAAAGGTGAAGAGGAACCCTATTGTTTTCGCTACGCTGTCCGTCTCACGATATTTTCTCAGGCACCGTAAGAGCTACGGATCTGAAATTTGGACAGAGTATGTAGAACCTTGGCCTCTACAACAACAAATACATGAGAGTTAAAAATTAAAAGGTGTTCCAAAATGAGCAACGAAATATGTTAAAATCCAATGTATTATACAAGCAATTGTATGTACACATTTATATTGACACTTGAAATTTGTAAAATTAGTGTATTTTTATATATACTACAACAATTAACTATGTAATTTTGACAACTTGCTATATCTTGGAAACCGTAAGAGACAAATTCTTTTAAAATTTTCAAAAAACTAAAAAATTCGAAAATTATAAAATCGCCAAATAAAAAAAAATCGCCAAAAACCAAAAAAAATCGCTAAAACGAAAAAAACACCAAATTAAAAAAAATCCAAAAACCGAAAAAAATTGTAAAAACGCGAAAAAGGCACAATGAAAAATATCTTCAAAACTAAAAAACGCTCAAAACCCAAGAACGAAAAAAGCCAAAACTATTTATTATATAGGCTAAAGTTCGTATTGAATTACATATCTAGTGTCCGTACGGAACCTTTCGTGCGCGGGTCAAAGTCGCACTTCATTGAATTTATTTTGTTGTTGATTTAATTGCAAATTTTTCGATTTAGCAGTTAGCATTTTTAAATTATTTATTTAGCATTTTATTTTTTTTATTTTTTTTAATACATGTATTTATTTATTGTATCTTCAAATATGAATTAACAATAAGTATTCAAATCTTAAATCTATAAAAAAAAAATTATTAGGCCCGACCAGTGTCGGACATAAATTTAGTGATAGTTATAAATAATACATTAGTAGTAATAATCAAAAAAGGAAAAAAAGTACTTTCAAGTAGTCCCATCTGGAGTGTTGAGTATAAGAGCCCGTGTGTCCCTCTTTTTTAGGCGGATGTGTCCAGTAAAGTTCAAAATATTACGAGCAAGCGGATTAGGATGTAATTCGAGTTTAGTTAAGTATTTGCCTGCTTATCTTGCAATTTCTTAAGTCACTAGTGGCATATTTAAATCACGATGTATATTAGAATTTTTGATGTACCATGAAGCTGATGTTATTAACCGTAAAATTTTGTTTTGCCTTCGTTGGATTCTCTCGACATTGGAAGCTGAAGCAGTGCCCCATAATTAAATTCCGTAGCACCATATTGGCTTCAAAAGCGACTTGTATAGTAAAAGTTTGCATTCTAGGCTGAGTGTTGAATTTCTGCCAATTAACCAATATATTTGAGTTAATTTAAGTTTCATTTGAGTTAAGCTATGTACAGACGATTGTCAGATCTTACAATATTGTCAGATCTGGCAATGTGCTGACAATGTACTGGCAATCGAAAATTGCCAGCACAATATTTCTTGTCAGTTCACACGGATGTCAGAAAATCTTACAATTTATTGCCAGACGGTTGTATGACAATAAATTCATCTGACAAAATCGTCAGTAGTAAAATTGTCAGTTCACACGGTTGTCATATGCACAAATTGTTGGATCTGTTGTTATGCGTTGCCAGACTTAAACCATTTGTTGGAAATTGTTAAATATTTATCGTTAGTGTTTGTGTTAAATGTTAAAAGTGAAAGTATAAATTATTATGGACCATAGAGAAGCAATTGCAATGATTTAGTCTGCATATATTTTATTATAAACTTTTTCTTTAAAATCAAGCGTGTGCAGTGTTGCCCATAGAAAGAATTATCTTACAATGACGCCATTGTCAGATGCATGAACTTCGGACATCTGACAATATTAAAATGTCTGATAAATATCTGGCAATAATTTTACAATTCACATGTTCACACGATTGTAAGATGTCTGACAATTTGTTGTCAGTTGCTAGTCTTGCAATGGACTGACAATGCTTTTTCTGGCAACGTCGTCTGACAAAAATTGCCAGTTCACACGGTTGTAAGAAATTTTTAGCACATTTTACTGGCAATATTGTAAGATCTGACAACCGTCTGTACATACCTTTAGTTTAGAGTCAATATGATGTTTCCACCAGAGAAATACAATGAGTAGTGAAAAAGTAAGTAGAGTTGAATCATGATTTAGAATTTCTCGTACTTATGCGCACGCATACTTATTGCAATGTTGTCTATGAGTCATATTCACTCAAAAGTTTAAGTTCTCATCGCACTCATACTTAGTAAGATTTGTGACGTTGTTGATTTCGACTCTCCTGAACTCAATGTTTATAGACGATGCAAAATAAGTATTGTATGCTAAAGCCAACTTCGTATATGAACATCAAAATACTAATTGAGATTATGTGTTTGTTCATTATGAGGTTGCAAATGTGTTTTTTATAGACTTTATACTGTTGTAGTTGTACTACATGGATGAGTTGAATGAGCTGAATCAATATAAGTAGTATAAGTATTTTTCTGAAATTATAAATCCAACTGAGGCGATTTATGAGAGTGAGTGTGGTACGATGTTGCACTCATATTTATTGCAACATATACTTATAAATCAATATTATTGTGAGGGTGCGTAACTCAGAGTAGTTGATATTAAATGATGTCTACTCACTTCTATTTGAAATCTTATGAGTCAGTATGAATAGCGAAAACATGATTCATTGCCAATCACTGGTTTCCACGTAAGCCTTCGATCAAGGTGTATACCGAGGTATTTCACTTGGGAATGTTGAGGAATATTTTGATTGTTGATTCGAATGGGGGAGCAAGTATCTCTTCTTAGGGTAAGTTATATGGACACACTTTTGTTCATTGACTTTAATTTTCCATAAGTTCAACCATATTTCCAGCTGGGTAATATGTTCCTGAAGATTGCGGGATGCCTCATAAGGGTTTTTGTGCACACTCATACAGGCTGTATCACCGGCAAATGTAGAGGTGTAGATATGATTGCTCACAGGCATATCACAAGTTTATATTAAATACAAGACAGGACCCAGAATACTACGCTGTGGCACACCAGAATATATAGATTCGGGGACACTCGTGAACTCTCCTTCCACAACAGTGAACTTCTTATCAATAATATAACTTTCCAAAAGGTTTTGAATGTTAATTGGCAGATATGTCTTCAATTTTAAAATTAGGTCTTGGTGGCATACTTTATCAAACGCCTGAGAAACATCGATAAAGAGAGCAGAACAATACTTCTGTTCTTCAAATGTTCTTCTTAAAACTTGGACCAGTCTATGCGTTTGTTCAATGGTGCTATGCTGACTTCTAAAACCAAATTGATGGTCCGGGATGCACCCATTATCAGTTAAAATTTTGGACAATTTAGTCATGAGCAGCTTTTCGAAAAGCTTTGAGATTGTAGATAGTAAGCTTATAGGCCTATATGACTCAGTCTTGGTAAGATCTTTGCCCGCCTTTGGAATCATTTTGATCTTGGCAAGTTTCCAGTTATGTGGAAAATACTGCATTCTTAAAACAGCATTAAAAATAAATAGCAGGATTCTTATTGCAATATGAGGCAAGTTCATGAGCATTTTGTTACTAATGCCATCACTACCTGGAGCTTTCTTCTTCTTCTTACAATACTGTCAGATCTGGCAATGTGCTGACAATGTACTGGCAATCGAAAATTGCCAGCACAATATTCCTTGTCAGTTCACACGGTTGTCAGAAAATCTTACAATTTATTGCCAGACGGTTGTATGACAATAAAATCATCTGACAAAATCGTCAGTGCACACAGTTGTCATATGCACAGATTGTTAGATCTGTTGTTATGCATTGCCAGACTTAAATCATTTGTTAGAAATTGTTAAATATTTATCGTTTTTGTTTGTGTTAAATGTTAAAATTTAAAGTATAAATTATTATGGGCCATAAAGAAGCAATTGCAATGATTTTTTCTGCATATATTTTATTATCAATTTTTTCTTTAAAATCAAGCATGTGCAGTGTTGCCCATAGAAAGAATTCTCTTACAATGACGCCATTGTCAGATGCATAAACTTCGCACATCTGACAATATTAAAATGTCTGACAAATATCTGGCAATAATTTTACAATGTGTTCACATGATTGTAAGATGTCTGACAATTTTTTGTCAGCTGCTAGTCTTGCAATGGACTGGCAATGCTTTTTCTGGCAACGACGTCTGACAAAAATTGTCAGTTCACACGGTTGTAAGAAATTTTGAGCACATTTTACTGGCAATATTGTAAGATCTGACAACCGTCTGTACATAGCTTTACCCTTTCAAAACGTCATTGACAAGTATTAAGTACACCGCAAACAATCAATCAGCGCATTGGTTGCAAGATTGGTGCTCATTAGACTTGTATCGAACTCTTTCAGTAGATCGTTTTTTAACACAAACTAATCATCAAACCAACTTAAATTACATGAGTTTGATCATTGGTTTGTGTCAAAAACGAGCTACTGAAAGAGTTCGATACAATTCTAGTGCTCAATGTTACAATATTTCGAAACTTTGGATTTGTGTACGTAATAAATACCGTATCCGAAGACTATACAAACTTTGTACTTTTTACGTAAAAATGGAATAGACAAAAGCTTTAGAGTATTTTTAAAAACCAATTTTAAACGTTGTTCATAAACGAAACGTAAGTGAGGAAAGTGTTCTTCTTAAATACCTTTTTGGCATTATGTATAGTGAAAAACTGGTATGCAGTTGCAAAAATTGCTGCTTCCCAGAAGCGTATTTGTGAGAGAGACAATGTTGCAGAATCACTTGAGAATAAGACATTTTTTTTGTTCGAGATGAGCCAGCTTCCAAAAAGGCATGAATTTTTTGCCTTACTAAAGTACTTCATGGAAGTAATACTCAGATGCAAAAGTTACTGGTTTGGAAAATTGTTTGTGATAATTTTCTATTTTATTAGTGCTTTTCAAAAGCATTTTTCGAAGCTTTTGATATAAAATAAGCAATGCATTGCTTCCCTCAGTTGTTAGTGCTTCCAAATAAAGTTTTTTTTCTGGGAAGTGACGAAATTTAACGAAGTTTTAACGTGTTCCTCCAGACAATTTGTCATTAAAAATCGGCGTATAATGTAGTTTTCACTTACTATTAAATCCTAGCGTGATTTTGCCACTCATGCTAACTTCATCCAGTTTTCCATTACACATAATGCAGTTTATGTTCAAGAAAAAATTTAAAATTTTTATGAAAATTCCGTTTAATTCAAAGGATATAAATATTAGTAAGGCGATATGAGCAGAAATTGCAAAAATTACAACTTTAAAAGAAACACTTTAATCATTTTTTTAGGATTTTTAGGATGTGGTCACACTGGCTCTAATACCGAACACTCCAGATGAAGCTGCTTGAAAATTCTTTTTTTTTTTTTTTTTTGCCTATCACTACTTATGTATTATTAATTACTATAACTAAGTTTATGTCCGATGCTGGTCGGGCCTAATAATTATATTTAGATTTAAGATTTGAATACTTATTGTTAGTTAATTTTTGAAGATACAATAAATAAATATAAATATTTATAAAATAAATATATATAGGTACCGAAAAGGTATAAAATTTTACCCCTCATAGATGGACATTTTCAGAAATCAACATTCGTTCGCTTTTAGAATTTTACCCTTTTTACCCTTCCAAAAATCCCTTCTTAGTGGATCTATACATCGGAACAGGAATATACACATCAAATTTCAGCTCTATATAGCTATAGTGATTTGGGCTGGGCGATGATATTTCAAAAAGAACTCAACTGCTGCCTACTTTAAATATTTATACGAATAATTCTTTTGCATTCGTTCTTTAAAATTATAAAATATTATTCGGAAAAGAGTTTAAAATAGAATTATTTTCCGAAATTCATTTTTAAAATTCCGAAAACAAATTTTAAAACGAACGAAAAAAAATTAAATAGGATTTGTGAGAAGAATTTTTTCCCATCCTGTTTTATTTAGTTCATTTAATTTATTGATAATGCTACTTTATTACTAATTTAGTTATTTTTCACGACTGGTTGCCGCTTTTTGTGTCCTTTCTCTTCCACAGCTTTATAGCTAATGCTTTTCTTATATTCTTGCTTTTCTCTTCAACCTAACTTATTCCAGCCTTTTTTTTTTTTTTTTTGCTCATCCCATACGTCGTGTATATGGTAGAGCTGGCAAACTATCGATAGTCACGCCATTCGATATTTTCAATAGTTTGTTGAAAAACTATCGATACTATCGATAATATCGAATTATTTTACACTATGTTCACACGCCAACACGAACAGTCGTTTTGACTGTTGATATATGGATATAGTTAAAAAAAATTAGATAAAAATTATAACTGCCTTATTCAGAAAAAATAATTTTGGTTTACAAATGGTTTACACAACAAATTTTGTATGAAAATTTATTTGTTTTTAAACTTAAATTATTTCTTTCTGAATAAGGCCTTAAATAATTAATTTTATGTTTAATTTCATTCTAATTTTTCAATTTTAAACACATATCTTTTTTTTTTTTTGTCTACAAAAATTCGAAATCGAGTTTTTGATTTATTATAGTTCATTTTATCAAACTACATGTTCACTCAAATATTTAGATCTCTGCGATGAAACAGACGTAATTACGAATGCATCTATTTTTTATTACAAGGAACGTAACCAACAATAAAGCTTAAAGATACATAAAAAGGAAATAAATGTTTAAGAAGATATAAGAATCCATACTACAAGTAAATTTCGAAGAAAATTTTCAAAAATACTTTATTATTATTGATTTTGTAACGTTTTTTTTTGTTTCTCCTGTAAAAAATATAAAAGTGTAGTTACATACGTTTGCATTTAAGGTGACGATACGTACATACTCGTTTGTATGTAATAATTTTGTTTTAATAGCCAATTCAGATAAATTAGCGATAATTTGTTATCAAAAAATTCAGTAAGATTCAGAATGGAAGAAAATGGTTCGCTCACAAAATTTTGTATATTTCATCAATATTCGAGCGCGAATCGTGAATGTAAATGAGAGTGAACATCGATGTTTGTTGTCCGTGTGATCATGCTATTAGGAATTCTGAATTTCAATTTTCAATACATATCGCTCATTTATTCATTATTATAACTCAAATAAAAATAGTTTTGAAAAAAATGTGTTAAGTTCTCAATTTATATACAACTCAGTGGATATATTAATAAAGCTTTCTTCTATCAAGAGATGAGTTTGCACGCCATCGCGTGAATTTTTTTACACAAGATGAAATATGAATTGCCGGGGCATTCTGTATTATTAACTGAATAAATTAATTTTTTGAGTTATGACGTTATTATATTAATAGAGCGATATGTACTTATGTATTTTCAATAAAAGACAACTAATATGTTAAATTTTATCTAGTTTGTTGACAATTTGGTAATAAATTGTTTCAACGATAGTATCGCTATCGAGAAAAAACTATCGATAGTCTAATAAAAACAAGACCATCGATACTATCGATAGTACTATCGATAGTTTGCCAGCTCTAGTATATGGTCGACAGGAGTAGGCACCCTACAATCGGCCCTCCTGATGGCAATACTGCAGGGATTGCCACTTTGCACGTACTCGGCGACGGTAGTCATCCTATTTGAGCCCTCATGATAACCAATCTTCACAACTTCATATAATCCCATGGGGTAATGTACCGACCACCTTATAGGGTCCAAGAAATTTTCCCCTCAGTTTCAACCCGCCTCCAAACTGAGTGCGCTTAATGGCGACCAACTCGTTCAACTTGTATTCTGTCTCAGGTTTCCGTTTACTGTTATAAGTTTTGGTGTTTTCCATTTGGATTCGTACAATGTTAGCTTTCGCCTCTTCGCGTATTTCATTTAGATCCGCTTCGAGTTCATTTACCGCCTCATCCATTAGCAGCTCTCTAATATCAGGATACTCAGACAGCCCCATCTCGGTGCCAGTTAGCAATTTGAACGGTGAAAAACGAGTACTTCTAGAAGTAGTGGAGTTTATCAGCATGAGGAATTATCGCCGCATAGCTTTGTCAGCATTGGTACTACAATTTGTTGAATTTTCTCACTTTCACAATACACTCTAATAAATGATTCTAATCGGCTTACCGAAGACTGAAGCTTACCATCCCAAACAGTCGGATTCATATATCCTTCTTTCTTGTCGGCCTTAGCCTTGGTGATAATGCTCTCGACACAATTCCTCAAAACGTTTGGCACCTTCGCAGCAAGTTGTGGTATGTAGTACTGCTTCTCAATTACTTCTCTGGTTTTCGCTATGCTGAAGTGGCCCTGGTTGTGCGCCATATTAATAATTTGCCATCTGCATCGCTGCATCTTTAAACAACACCCCCTTTTGCATAAAGAAATCTCCGTATTCTAGGACTGCTCTAATCGCTTTGGTGCAATCACCGCTTTAACTTGAGGGTCAGGCTACTTTTTCCACTATCAAACACGCCATTCGAATTAGAGCGTCCACATTAGTGATGAGCGTTAACGTGATTTTTTAATAATGTTGCCCCTTGTGAACGTGATATCTGAATCGCTGTTATTTTAAACTCTTTAGCAATATTTTGTATGTAGCAGTTCTGTTATTTTGAGAAAATCTAATAAGAAGAACAGCAGTGAAATTAAATAGTGACTGTGATCACGGTTTAACACATTTCAGCTCTTCTGCTTTAAAAGTATTTATTAGTATTGGTGTCTTGATAAATACTAATAAGAGCGACAAGAATAAATAATTAGCAATCAACCCCATTCATACATTGAGAATTGTCGTATAACAGGCAGAGAGACAATAAAATTGCAAATATAAAAATGTGAGCTGTACATAGTTGCCAGAAAAGATGATTTGACACGATTTGACGATTTTTTCTTGACAAAAAAAAAATAAATAATAATGTGGTAGCTTCATTTACTGTAAAGTAAGCATACAAGAACAATCACAGTTTGTATGATAGAACTATATTTCCAAAATCTGTTACTTGATAAATTCAGTCACAGTTGTGATATGTGATTTTTCAATCGCTGTGAAAAAGTAACAGGTTTCCAAATATCGCTCAAATCTAGTCCACATGCATCATGCGCTTAACCGGTTCATGCTCTATTTCGTAACGGAACTCCTGCAGGAACATAGTCCGATCTCTGGGGACGGGAAAATTTTTCGCGGCTCTTATCTTCGCTTCACCTAGCCTTATCTGAAATAGAAATTCAAATTCTTCAATGGAAACATGGAGAAATCCATTTCGGAGATCTACCGTTGTATAAAAACGCGCTCCCTGTAGTCTGTCCAATACCTCTTCCATTATGGGCATGGGAAATTGTCCTGACAATTTTTTTTGTTAAGATAACTTACTTATCGACTATTGCCTGCTCTACCAATTGCTGAGGTTGAGGCCACTGGTAAACGGGTATGTCATCGGTTAAGACCAGCGTTGTCAGCTTTGCAATTTCAAAACTCACCGAAATGGAGAAAAAGACGCGCCATTTAATAAAAATCGCACCATTTCAGAATTTATTTTTAATTTCAAATGTTTATTGAATAAATCTTACATTAAATGTATATTTTTGTATTGAAAATTTAACAATAAAACAGGATTTTGCGGGGTTCAGGGATTTTAGAAAAAAAAAATAAAAATTAACACAAATAAAAAAAATAGAAAATTTTTTTTGTATTTGTATTGGATAAAATATATATATTTTTTTTAATTTCATACAAAACGTTTTGGAAAGAGATCAACGATTAAAGGTAAGGATTCAAAACTAATAATAGCTCAGTATTTATCATTTTATTAATATATTTAAAAAAATTTATGGTGACAATACTTTGCTTTTGCTAAGCTCTTTACCATTTCATATAATGAAATGTTTCTCTTTCTTTATGATACAAATTATCTACAACAAGACCGTTTTACCTTGTTCTTATTGTGGTTTGTAAAATTAATTGTAAAAACTTTGCACTTTTAGTAGGTGTATTTTATTGTACAAAGATTTTTTTCTCATACTGAAACAAAAAGCTGTGTTGAACTTTCTTTGGTGCCACCAAAAATTAAAAAACGCACAGAAATAAAAAAAGCGCACCACGCACCAACTAAAGAATTTTTCGCACAACAAATTTAAAAAAGCACCAAAAATGGTGCGAAACGCAGCGAGTTGACAACGCTGGTTAAGACTATCTTCATTTTACCGGAGTTTCTGTTATCCGTCGCGGGGTATACTCGGGTATCGCTTTTACCACTTGTTTTTTATAGGTATATTTTCAAATAATCCCACTTGATTCCCACTTCATTTGTGGGGTCCTCCACGTTTAGGCAAATTACTCTGGAACTCTTCGAGCAGCACGTTCCTTTTACTCAACTTCTTCAAAATGGCGGTAATGGTTATATGGCCTTACGGAACAAACTATTGTCCAACATGATCGAATGGATAATATCCCGCTCACGAACAACGTAAAAGGTAACCTCAAAATCCATACCATCTATTTTTACCAATTCGTCAAACCGACCCATCGTAACAATCTCGATATCGCCCATTCCGAATAATTTAATTTTTTTAGGAACCCAAAGTTTCTTAGAACAACTAGAGTTATAATGTTATAACATTTCATTTAAACAAATGAGAAGCTTAAAACAAATAACAAAGTTGAAACAAGAACTCAATAATCAACATGTTTTTTATTTTCTTTACCATTACTACATTGGCTGACTTTTTTTCAGCTTCAAATTGTAGTTGTAAAAGTATGTAAAAAGAAAATAAATGTAAATAACAACAACAGCTATTTAAGAATAGAATGTTGCCACACAAGTATTTTTTGACCTGGTGCAGTCAATTTAATAATTAGTGATTTTTTATGGGAATTGTTAAAATTTAAGTTTAAAATTTTTTAAACGCACTAATAATCCCAAATTTATATTTTACTTATTAAGTAAAATATTTTTTTAATTAAAAATACATTGAAATTGATTATTGAGGGGTTTAGCTGGATCCTATGCGCATTTCACTGTTGCTAATGCAGATCATCAGGGAACCTTTACCCAAAGTTTCTTAGAACAACTAGAGTTATTATGTTATAAACTTTCATTTAAACAAATGAGAAGCTTAAAACAAATAACAAAGTTGAAACAAGAACTCAATAATCAACATGTTTTTTATTTTCTTTACCATTACTAAATTGGCTGACTTTTTTTCAGCTTCAAATTGTAGTTGTAAAAGTATGTAAGAAGAAAATAAATGTAAATAACAACAACAGCTATTTAAGAATAGAGTGTTGCCACACAAGTATTTTTTGACCTGGTGCAGTCAATTTAATAATTAATGATTTTTTATGGGAATTGTTAAAATTTAAGTTTAAAATTTTTTAAACGCACTAATGATCCCAAATTTATATTTTACTTATTAAGTAAAATATTTTTTTAATTAAAAATACATTGAAATTGATTATTGAGGGGTTTAGCTGGATCCTATGCGCATTTCACTGTTGCTAATGCAGATCATCAGGGAACCTTTACCCAAAGTTTCTTAGAACAACTGAGTTATTATGTTATAAACTTTCATTTAAACAAATGAGAAGCTTAAAACAAATAACAAAGTTGAAACAAGAACTCAATAATCAACATGTTTTTTATTTTCTTTATCATTACTACATTGGCTGACTTTTTTCAGCTTCAAATTGTAGGTGTAATAGTATGTAAAAGAAAATAAATGTAAATAACAACAACATCTATTTAAGAATAGAGTGTTGCCACACAAGTATTTTGACCGGGTGCAGTCAAGTTAATTATTAGTGTTGTTTATGGGAATTGTTACAATTTAAGTTTAAAATTTTTAAACGCACTAATAGTCCCAAATTAATATTTTACTTATTAAGAAAAATATTTTTTTATTAAAAATACATTGATATTGATTATTGAGGGGTTTAGCTGGATCCTATGCGCATTTCACTGTTGCTAATGCAGATCATCAGGGAACCTTTACCCAAAGCTTCTTAGAACAACTAGAGTTATTATATTATAAAATTTCATTTAAACAAATGAGAAGCTCAATAACAAATAACAAAGTTGAAACATTTAGGTGTAAATGCTCTTCTGCAATACGTTTCCTCTATTTGCCGCAGCCGCGCTCGTCTCAGGATGTTCGTCGGCACAGACGCTTACATTATCTAATGCTGCGTTAGCATCCCTATAGTCCAGTTCGTAATGTGTAGGTAAACGCTCCTGCAAATCTCTTTTTTGATGTGTAAACATCTATACGCTAGGGGTAAAAATCGTTTGACTTTGATTTCGTTGCTGAGATTTCTTTGCATTGTCAAATCGGTGTGAGCTATGTATGAGTGTATTAGTGTTTGAAAGAAGCAATACCAAGCAGAGAAACAAGTCGACCGGCTTGAAGCCGACGGTGCGCCGCCGCTGGTTATTTTTCTGTATATATCCGTACACCAAAGGTGAAAATGAACCGTAAGAGCTACGGACTTGAAATTTGGACACAATGTGTAGACATTTGGCCACTACAACAACAAATACATGAGAGTTAAAAACTAAAGGGTATTCCACAACGAGCAACGAAAAATGTTAAAATCCCATGTAACATACATACAATTGTATGTACATATATACAATTGAAATTTTAAAAGTTAGTGTATTTTTATACAGACTACAATAATTAACACTAAATTTAAAAAATTTAAATCAATGGGTGTTCCACCAGTTAATGCAATTTTGACTTTGTAATTTTGACAACTTGCTGTATCTTGGAAACCGTAAGAGCAAAACTCTTGAAATTTTCAAAATCGCGTAAAACTAAAAAATCAAAAAAAAATATAACATCGCCAAATATAAAAAATCGCCAAAAACAAAAAAAAAACGCCAAAACGAAAAAATGCACCAAATTAAAAAAAATCTTTAGGACTAAAATAAATCGCGAAAAACCGGAAAATCGCCAAAATGAAAAAAATCCTTAAACAAAAAAATTGCCAATATGAAAAAATCGCCAAAATGAAAAAATCTAAATAAAAAAAACCCAAAAAGAGAAAAAAATCGCCAAAATGAAAAACCCCATAAAAACAGAAAAAAATCGCCAAAATGAAAAAATCGCTAAAATGAAAAAAATTGCGAAAATTAAAAAGACTCAAAAAGAGAAAAAAAAACGCCACAACGAGAAAAAAGCGATAAAACTGAAAAAAAATCATTTAAACTGAAAAAACTTAAAAAAGGAAGAAAGCTAAATCAAAAAAAAAAATGATCAAAACCGAATGTGCGCGAGTCAAAGTCGAGCTTTAGTAAATTTATTTTAGTTGCAATGCGTACACAACAACAAGAACAGCAACAACTAAACGATGAACAACAGGAATTAAAAATTAAAAAGTAAAAGTAAAGACATTTACCATAGATGAGCACTGCAGTGCCACTAAAGTTTCAGTAAAAATAATGAAAAAATTTTAACAAGTAAATTTTTACTGATTACTAAAATTTTTTTCTACAATTTTTATAAATTGCCTAAATGATTTGTTATATGATGAGGTGCATTGAACTTTCAGTAATCAGTAATGCCCGTATTCATAATGAAATTCTACCAAGCGGCTAAATGGTTTTCATACAAAAGTTTCAAAATTTGAATGAAAAAACTTTGCCACTTACAATTTTATTATGATTACAGCCCTACGATTTTAATGGTAATGCAAATTAAATTTCATTAGCAGTAAAAATTTACTGAATTTTTTTAGTAATCAGTAAATTTACTGCTTACTGCAATTTTTAATGCAGTACTTATACATATACTGCAGTGTGCCCATTTACTAACCAAATAAGTTTAATAAAACAAACAAAAACCAACAAATTCATATGTATTTACAATATTGAAAGTTTTGATACTTTTAATTAGTTAATTTTAAAAAAGATACTAAAAGCATAAGTACTTCCAACTTAAAAAAAAATTTTATTACTAGATGTTTACACATCTCCTCTGTGATCGGACTCACATTGCTGTTTTTTATTTTTTCTTTAAATTAATCTTCAAGTCCGCCACCGTCATTCCTAATACTGTCGATCTGTCCATCTTCAACAACCCGCAAGTGATAATACCAATTACAAATCAATATAATATACAAAATGTTCTGAATCAATAGTCACAAATAGTTAAATTTGAAAAAACAGGATTATAATTCCGAAAAATGTAAAATGTTATATAATGAAATAGCATACAATAAGATTAACTTAAAAAGGGAAAAATATTATATAATAAAATAATATACAATAACGTTGACTTAGCTTCAGTTGATATCGACCCTCGTTGTTCTTGCCGCTGCTCCGCCGCTGTCTTCTTTTTCAAAGCAAAAAGTAAAAACACCAACACTCTCATCAATTATTCCTCAGAGTCTTTGTTACTGCCTCACCAAACAAGATAAACAAAATCGGTTTTTATCTTCTCCACACACATTTTATTTATTTCTTATTTCTTCCACTAGTTATCCAGTTCAAGTCGACAAAAGCCGTTTTTATACCCTTTACCAAAAAATGGTAAAAGGGTATATATAGGTTTGTCATTCCGTTTGTAGAATATTAATAAGCGAGCTATAAAATATATATATATATTCTGGATCCTTAGGTATAGGGAATACGAATAAGCGATGTCCGTCTGTTCTTCTGTTCGTCTGTCCGTCTGTCTGTACGTGAAATCGGTTTTCCGAAGCTCCCAGAAAAGCTAGAGACTTCTTTCTTGGACTGGTGGATCAGAAATTGTCGAAATAAGATTGGTATTGAAAATCAGCAAAATCGAGCAGACGGTTTCAGAGCTGGGAGACTTAAACTTCATTTTGCCATACAAAATAACTACCGAAAATTAATTTTTAATAATTTTTTATTAAATAAACTAATTTTTTACTTCAGTATGAATAAAATTGGTATTTCTAACTGAAAAAAAAAAATTAAAAAAAATTAAAAAAATTAAAAATACGTATCCAGGGTTGGAAAACCTTAACTTTTTTTGTTATGCAAAAGTAACTTACTAAAACAAATTTTTCCTTTTTTTCTATAAACTAGACATATGTAATGCTCTTAAAAAAGGAGATTGGTGTAAGAAATCAGAAAAACAAAAAGGATGATTCCAGGGTTGGAAAACCTACGATTTTTGTGATGTATACAATTAACTACCGTAAACTAATTTTTTAATTATTTTTATTAAATAAACTTATTTTATACTTCACCATGAATAAAATTGGTATTTCAAATAAAAAATTAAACTTCAAAAAATTAATAAGATGTTTCCAGGGTTGGAAAACTTTAACTTTTTTTCTTTTACAAAAGTAACTTACTAAAACAAATTTTTCCTTTTTTTCTATAACTTAAACATATCTAATGTTCTTAAAAGAAGAGATTGATGTAAATAATCAGAAAAACAAAAAGGATGATTCCAGGGTTGGAAAACCTACGATTTTTGTGATATATACAATTAACTACCGTAAACTAATTTTTTAATTATTTTTATTAAATAAACTTATTTTATACTTCACCACGAATAAAATTGGTATTTCAAATAAAAAAAAATTAAAAACTTTAAAAAGACGTTTCCAGGGTTGGAAAACTTTAACTTTTTTTGTTATGCAAAAGTAACTTACTAAAACAATTTTTTCCTTTTTTTCTATAAACTAAACATATGGAATGTTCTTAAAAGAAGGAGATTGATGTAAGAAATCAGAAAAACAAAAAGGATGATTCCAGGGTTGGAAAACCTACGATTATCTACCGTAAACTAATTTTTAAATTATTTTTATTAAATAAACTTATTTTATACTCCACCACGAATAAAATTGGTATTTCAAATAAAAAATTAAACTTCAAAAATTAATAAGATGTTTTTAGGGTTGGAATACTGTAACTTTTTTTCTTATCCAAAATTAACTTACTAAAACAAATTTTACCTTTTTTTTCTATGAATTAAACATATCTCATATTTTTAAAAGAAAGAAATTGATGTTAGAAATCAGAAAAATCAAAAAGGATGATTCCAGGGTTGGGAAACTGAAACTTTTTGTGATATAAAAAATTAACTACCGAAAATTAATTTTTATTTTTTTATTAAATGAACTTATTTTATACTTTAGTACGAATAAAATTGGTATTTCATATTAAAGATTAACCTTCTAGAATTAAAAAGATGTTTCCAGCGTTGGAAAACTTTAACTTTTTTTATACAAAAGTAACTTACTAAAGCAAAATTTTCCTTTTTCTCTATAAATTAAAGATATCTTATATTCTTAAAAGAAATAGATTAGTATAAGAAATCAGAAAAATTAAAAAGTTTGATTTCAGGGTTGGAAAATCCACACTTTTTGTGATATAAAAAATTAGCTACCGAAAACTAATTTTTTTTATAAAATAAACTTATTTTATACTTCAGTATTTCAAAATAAAAAAAAATTAAAAAATTAAAACGACGTTTCCAGGGTTGGAAAATCTTATTTTTTATACAAAAGTAACTTACTAAAACAAATTTTTTTTACTATAAATTAAACATATCTTCTATTCTTAAAAAAAAGGATGGTGTAAGAAAACAAAAAAAAAAGGAGGATTCTTTGTGATATAAAAAATTAACTACCGAAAACTAATTTTTTTATCTATTTTTATTAAATAAAATTATTTTATGCTTTATAACGAATAAAATTGGTATTTCAAATAAAAAAAAAACAATTAAAAAAATTAAAAAGACGATTCCAGGGTTGGAAAAGTTTAACTTTTTCTACAGAAGTAAGTTACTAAAACAATTTTTTCCTTTTTTTTCTATAAATTAAACATTTTTTAAATTCTTAAAAGAAAGAGATTGGTGTAAGAAATCAGAAAAATCAAAAAAGATGAGTTCACGGTTGGGACACTTACTCTTTTTGTGATATAAAAAATTAACTACCGAAAACTAATTTTTTTATCTATTTTTATTAAATAAAATTATTTTATGCTTGATAACGAATAAAATTGGTATTTCAAATAAAAAAAAAACAATTAAAAAAATTTAAAAGACGATTCCAGGGTTGGAAAACTTTAACTTTTTCTACAAAAGTAAGTTACTAAAACAAATTTTTCCTTTTTTTCTATAAATTAAACATTTCTTAAATTCTTAAAAAAAAGAGATTGGTGTTAGAAATCAGAAAAATCAAAAAAGATGAGTTCAGGGTTGGGACACTTACACTTTTTTGATATATAAAAGTAACTAAGTCTAATTAATTTTTATCTTTTCCTTTATAAATTATATATATTTTACGTTTTGGAAAGAAAAGTTTGGCATAGAAAATTATAAAAATAAAAGCCACAGCTCCAGAGCTGGAAACTATGATTTTTTTTCTAGACATTAAAGTAACTAATTAAAACATTTTTTTTTGAATTTCTTTTTTTTTCACTTAACACACTTTCTGTATTTTTTTAAGAACTATTAGATTGGTATAATTAACCAGAAAAATCTAACTGCCAGTTTATAGAAGCCATGCAAAAATTCTCGCCTGCCTATTTATATTGAAAACAAGAACAAAGCACTCAATATTTGTTTTTGTTTTCAATATAAATAGACAGCCGAGAATTTTTACATCGCTTCTATAAACTGGCAGTAAAATTATGATTCTAGGGTTTGAAAATTATTATTTTTTTCTTTGTACATAAAAGTAAGTATGTGCTTGAGTATGTATCTCTATACTACATAAACGCTCTTTGGTAAAGGGTATATAAGATTCGGCACAGCCGAATATAGCACTCTTACTTGTTTTATTTTCTTTACACACAGTTTATTTTTTCTAAGTATGTAAAGTTTGTATTATAAATACTCAGTTCTGTTTTTTCTCTCTTTATTATTATTTATTTCACTCAGTTATTTTTATACCACTCAGTTCAAGTTGACGAAAGTCGTTTTTTATCTTCACAGACAGTTTATTTCTTCTAAGTATGTAAAGTTTATATTATAACCAGTGCCACCAGATTAGGGGATTTCTCCCCAAAATGGGGATTTCGCTTCGCATTTGCGGACAGAATTTCGTGGGGAGGGATTTGGAGACTTTTCATTTAGAGCTCTAACATCACTTTTTCTTATAAAAGTATTTTATCTAAATACAATATTTACGCTTCATGGGGTTTCTTCTAATTTTACAGATTAATTTAAAATAGTATTATTACTGTAATTATATTTTTATAAAGCGAAAAGAAAATGGAAATTCGCGAAAAGTTAAAAATTTTACAAAAAAGCCATAATATTGATTAAGAATCGCTAAAACTGTAAGGTGTGGCAAAAATGTACGAAAAGTTGCAAAAATTTACTAACAGCGGGATGATAATAAAGTCTAATATTAATAAAAAAAATAAAAGCAAATAAGTTTGCAAAAATTCGCGAGAAGTTGATTAAAAATCGCCAAAGCCATTAAAAAAAAAAAAAAATGTTAAAAACGCAAAAAAAAAAAATTACTAAATGTATTAATAAAATTACTAAGCTTGTAAATAGTATTTATTTATGACATATTCTACAAAGTAAATTTAGTAGAATATGGTTGCACAAGTATGGACGGAGTAACTATACCATATGTACAAGATGTTATTAACAGAATTTTAAAAAGTTTTTGTGATTGACTATACACGACCTATGCCTTCGCATAGGAAGAAACTTTTTGCCATGTAAATAGGAAAATTCGCAAAAAACATAAAAGAAAATTATTTCTCTTTATACTTTTGAATAAACACTTTTATTTTTATATATGTATGTGAAATATTTGAAAGCGGCACCACTGAAATATATATTTATACTTCAATATCAGGATCGTACGTTGTTACTGTCATTTGTAAAATAATTAAGTAGCTGGCTACCAGGCATCACTCTTTGCCAGTGGCGCTTATAGTAGTCGTGTAGCCTGCAGTGGTCTATGTGTTTAATGTATAAGTTCTAATGACTTAACTAATACTTTGTTAAAAAATTAAAATAATACCATCAAAATGGTTAAATGTGTGTGTCATTCACTGAACTTTTGCAGCTTTCAAGTGGCAAAATCAACTCCCACTTCTGTCGAAGGTAAAGGTTCCCTGATGATCTGCATTAGTAACAGTGAAATGCGCATAGGATCCAGCTAAACCCCTCAATAATCAATTTCAATGTATTTTTAATTAAAAAAATATTTTACTTAATAAGTAAAATATAAATTTGGGATTATTAGTGCGTTTAAAAAATTTTAAACTTAAATTTTAACAATTCCCATAAAAAATCACTAATTATTAAATTGACTGCACCAGGTCAAAAAATACTTGTGTGGCAACACTCTATTCTTAAATAGCTGTTGTTGTTATTTACATTTATTTTCTTTTTACATACTTTTACAACTACAATTTAAAGCTGAAAAAAAGTCACCCAATGTAGTAACGGTAAAGAAAATAAAAAACATGTTGATTATTGAGTTCTTGTTTCAACTTTGTTATTTGTTTTAAGCTTCTCATTTGTTTAAATGAAAGTTTATAACATAATAACTCTAGTTGTTCTAAGAAACTTTGGGTAAAGGTTCCCTGATGATCTGCATTAACAACAGTGAAATGCGCATAGGATCCAGCTAAACCCCTCAATAATCAATTTCAATGTATTTTTAATTAAAAAAATATTTTACTTAATAAGTAAAATATAAATTTGGGATTATTAGTGCGTTTAAAAAATTTTAAACTTAAATTTTAACAATTCCCATAAAAAATCACTAATTATTAAATTGACTGCACCAGGTCAAAAAATACTTGTGTAGCAACACTCTATTCTTAAATAGCTGTTGTTGTTATTCACATTAATTTTCTTACATACTTTTACAACTACAATTTGAAGCTGAAAAAAAGTCAGCCAATGTAGTAATGGTAAAGAAAATAAAAAACATGTTGATTATTGAGTTCTTGTTTCAACTTTGTTATTTGTTTTAAGCTTCTCATTTGTTTAAATGAAAGTTTATAACATAATAACTCTAGTTGTTCTAAGAAACTTTGGGTAAAGGTTCCCTGATGATCTGCATTAGCAACAGTGAAATGCGCATAGGATCCAGCTAAACCCCTCAATAATCAATTTCAATGTATTTTTAATTAAAAAAATATTTTACTTAATAAGTAAAATATAAATTTGGGATTATTAGTGCGTTTAAAAAATTTTAAACTTAAATTTTAACAATTCCCATAAACAATCACTAATTATTAAATTGACTGCACCAGGTCAAAAAATACTTGTGTGGCAACACTCTATTCTTAAATAGCTGTTGTTGTTATTTACATTTATTTTCTTCTTACATACTTTTACAACTACAATTTGAAGCTGAAAAAAAGTCAGCCAATTTAGTAATGGTAAAGAAAATAAAAAACATGTTGATTATTGAGTTCTTGTTTCAACTTTGTTATTTGTTTTAAGCTTCTCATTTGTTTAAATGAAAGTTTATAACATAATAACTCTAGTTGTTCTAAGAAACTTTGGGTAAAGGTTCCCTGATGATCTGCATTAGCAACAGTGAAATGCGCATAGGATCCAGCTAAACCCCTCAATAATCAATTTCAATGTATTTTTAATTAAAAAAAAAAATTTTACTTAATAAGTAAAATATAAATTTGGGATTATTAGTGCGTTTAAAAAATTTTAAACTTAAATTTTAACAATTCCCATAAAAAAATCACTAATTATTAAATTGACTGCACCAGGTCAAAAAATACTTGTGTGGCAACACTCTATTCTTAAATAGCTGTTGTTGTTATTTACATTTATTTTCTTTTTACATACTTTTACAACTACAATTTGAAGCTGAAAAAAAGTCAGCCAATGTAGTAATGGTAAAGAAAATAAAAAACATGTTGATTATTGAGTTCTTGTTTCAACTTTGGTATTTGTTTTAAGCTTCTCATTTGTTTAAATGAAAGTTTATAACATAATAACTCTAGTTGTTCTAAGAAACTTTGGGTAAAGGTTCCCTGATGATCTGCATTAGCAACAGTGAAATGCGCATAGGATCCAGCTAAACCCCTCAATAATCAATTTCAATGTATTTTTAATTAAAAAAATATTTTACTTAATAAGTAAAATATAAATTTGGGATTATTAGTGCGTTTAAAAAATTTTAAACTTAAAATATTTAGTTTGAACGAAAAAAACACAAAGTTTTAGAAAAAGTATTGTTTTTAGTGTTTTAGTTCAAAGAAATCATACCAAATGGATACAAATATGTGTAGGTTTATTTTATGACGACGGAAACGAAGTCGCAATTGTAGATGTGCTACGTATCAGAAGAAAAATTCGTTATGATACCAACCTTCTTGAACTACCCAATGCAAGGTAAGGAATAATCAAAATAGGGAACGAATTCTTTAAAAAAAAAAGTTTTGAATGTTTTTAGTTATTCCGGCAGAACAAAGAAACGTTTCGTTATTTGTTGGATCACCAGAAACCGTATTTAAAAAAAATCTTTGTATGCACCCGCTACACCGCCGATAATGAAATTGTTAAAAAAATTTGTTATTAAGCATAACAAATATTTCTAATTACGATTTTTCCACTTTTTCTGCTTTTTATATCGCACCAACCACTGACTAAAAAAACCCAACCACAGACCCAACTACTAAAAATCAGTTGTCTATACTCAACGCTTTTCTCAACCAAACTTACGCGGAGTTGTAAAAGAGAGTACCAAAACACAACTAAAAAAAGTCAACTGTTAATTTAGTGGAGAATGGCAATGCAAATTTATCAATCCCAACCAAACTATTTTAAAAGATGAAAACCGTGATAGGGGCATAAATATTAGCACTGGCCCTTTCCGTACCATATTCGCTTGACCACTTTCTAGCTTATTTTTCTCATTCCACACCGCGATGGCCAAATCTCTGGCACTTGAAACACCTGAACTGTTTTTCAGGGCAGTCCTTTGTGAAATGTGTTTTATCGCCACATTTGTAACATCTTTTTTCGTTTTCGTGTACCTCCGCCTTATGCCGATCCACTTTCATTTTAACGGCTACGGTCTCATTTCCCAGATATGACGACCCGGGATTGGATCGCGTCTTCCCGTACACCCTTATTTGCTTCTTGAGATCACTTATACGAGGGCGGATCAATAAGTCCGTAACTTTTTGAATAAAACACGGGTTTTTTCCAAAACAAAAATTTATTTTTGAACATAATCTCCTTTTAACTCAATACAATTAGTCCAACGTTTCTCCAGTTTTTGTATCCCTTCCAAAAAATAGGATTTTTCGGAGTCCTGAAAAAACCATTTGTTAGGTCGTTGGAGCTAAATATCTTTCCAGCGAGCCAGTTCTTTAGGTTTGAAAATAGGAAGTAGTCACTAGGGGCTAAATCCCGAGAAAATGGTGGATGGGACAGAAACATCACACGTGTGCACTCGTGCATTATCTTGATGAAAAATAACTTTTTTTCCTGGCCATAACGGGTCGTTTTCTTTTAAAATCCTCATTAAATCGGTCTAAGTTGGCATAATATTCGCCGTTTATTGTTTTTCCCTTTTGAAGGTAATCGATGCGGATTATCCCGCGTGCATCCCAAAAAACTGTTGTCATCACCTTATTGGCCGACAAACTCGCCTTGGCAGGTTTAGACTGCAAAAACGCATTTGCATTGCGGTTAAACAACTCCAAACAACCCTTTGAAGTTGTCACACCTTTACGTTTATGGTCAATTGAGAACAAACGTGGGACCCATCTTGCAGACAACTTTCTTAAACCCAGCTGATCATTTAAAATCGAAACCACACTGCCATATGAAATGCCTATGGCATCAACAATCTCACGCACTTTTATTCTTCGATCGGCCAACACCATATCGTGGATTTTTTCAACATTTTCGGGTGTACTGACCTCAATTGGCCGGCCGGAACGTTCAGCGTTATTTGTACTTGTGCGACCACAACGAGTCAGTAAACCAATTGTTACCATTGTATTTATCGAGCGTTTCCTTGGTTTGACTGACGGTTTTTTTTTCGCAAAAAATAATGTTTAATGAGTGCACGAAATTAACTTTTTTCCTTTTTCTTCTCAAAAGGAGAGGTACTCTGTTATCAACGGCTGTCAAATACAAACTAAATGACACAGCTTGTTCAAATTTAGACAGGAGTCAACTGACAGTTGCGTCTTGACAGGAGAAGTATTTCTATTTCAATCAAGAGGCGGAAAATTTAAAATGACACTGAGTTAATGATCTACCCTCGTACAATCCGCCTGGTAAAGAACTGTTTTGTTGGATTTCGAGTCGGGAATGCCTTCAATAAAATATTCGATAATACTGCTGTCATCTAAATCAATTTGTCTGCCCAATTTTATAATACTGTACAAATACCAGATCAGTAATTCGTTTCTATTCAATCGCCTACTACGAATATGCCGTATTACTTCGGCTGCAGAAAAATTTGCGCCAAATTCATTCTTAAGGGCTTCTTTCAGCGCAACGACAATTTCACAATATCACCCATTTCCTCGAATTCGGTAAGCCACTGAGTAATGTCAGGTGTAAATGTGCCCGAAAACCGTGAAAAACTATCTTCTACAACTCTCAGGGTATATACACTTCTCGGTGTTAGAAAAGTTCTGGCATCCTTCAATTCGCCTGCCTCGGAAGCACCGACTGCAGCAGTGTAACCTCCTGACTCATTCGTGTCCGTACCACCTGCATCGTCCACACAGTCGACCCTAAAATGGTCAAGAAGTCTTTTCTGTGCTTCTGTTTTTACGCCCTGTGTACCTAAGCCTAACTCGATCAACTTAACTCTTAAGGCATTAATTGCTAACCCCTCAATCTCGGCACGATCCATGTCCACAACCTAAAGCCCGCTAACACAATAATATAGAATTTGCAACCACAGCGAATACAAAAATACTTAGGCTATGTGAAAGAATTTTAATTAAAATTAATCACAATTCAATTCAGATAAAATATAATATTATCTTTATAATTCTTCAACCTCAATTTTAATTTAATGATTTCTATTTCTTTCTTTATTACAGCTTTAACTTCTTTGCAATTTAATTTTGTTGCAATGTTAATACATACTTTAGTTTATTATAATTATTTTATTTACTTTTATTATTATTAAAAGTTGTATGTATTTTTAAAGGAATACCTTCCCTTTTTTTATTGTAACAAATATAAAAATTTGTTTATGTAGTATTTTAAGTTCATTTAACCAATGGTTCATTATAAAAATATATTTAATGTAAATTCTGCTTATGTTGTATTCTAAGTTCATTAACCAAGTTTTGTTTACAAAAATAAATAAATTTCATATTGCAATCAGTCATTTACCTTTAAGAGTAGTATTGCAATAACTGATAAAATGCAAAGTCAGGCTTTATGACAAGTGCTGAAGATGTACATTGCTAGTAATTTTAATGTAGACATAAGAAAATAAAATTGTATAAAAGACTGGCAAAAATAAAGAAATGATGGCAAACAAAAATTAACTTTCTTGATTGATTAACTGGTCTTGGTGCTTCTACTAAGACTTAAATGCAAATCATATTAGCAGATGGTGTTTCTACCTGGGCTAAAAACAAAATAAAACAAAACAAATTTACACCCTCTGAACTCCAAAGGAAACCTTTGGTGCTCAACCATTTACACACAGTTGTCAACGCAACATTTGGTGAACCCGACGGTCCTGTAGCAAGGTACAGGATTCCATCAACAGAAGACATATTTCAACACGACAGTCCTATCACAAGGTACGGGATTGCATCATCAGAATACACATTTCAACTCGAAGGTCCTGTAGCAAGGTACAGGATTCCATCATCAGACATTTCAACCCAACGGTCCTGAAGCTAGATCATTTTAGTAACCCAAACAACCCTGAAAATAGAAACAGGATCACATCAAAACACGAAGAAATCGTAAAAAATATCTTTCCTTGTACATAAGCAATGGAATCGTTTGTAGACCTGGTAGCAGCCCAACAGAAGACGGCGGAGCAAATATAGGCAATAATCCGCAATTTCAAAAAAGACTCTTCTACAAGAAGAACTTCAGAGTACTTCTTGGAGCGTCTACAGCGGCTTGACAAGGCATGGCTAGAATTTGAGACCACTGACAACAAAATAAGGTGCTTCTCAAATCTACCATTACAACACAATTATTTTACAGACCAATACTTACGTATTTCGGACGATACACTCAAATACAAAGAGCTGTTTGACTCCGAAAGTAAAAAAGTGAAGAAACCAACACCATCGATGAGACAAATAGAAGAAGGCGCAAGCAGTGGTATGCAATCGCTTATATTATTAAGCTCATTTTGCATAGTGCAAATATCATTCAGTGAATGACATTTCATAAAAAATTTTAGGTCATTGGCATATAACAAATAGTTTGACTTAATAAAGCAGCCACCAATATCATTAATATATAAATTAAATAATAACGGACCAAGGATGCTCCCCTGGGGCACTCCAGACGTTTGACAATAGGGCAAGGATTGAAAACCTTCAATAAATACTGAGCAAACTCTATTAGATAAGATTTAAGCCATAGCAAAAAATTGGAATGAAATCCCATTAAACTCAATTTTGACAACAGAATGGAATGATATATTTTATCAAACGCTTTAGAAAAGTCTGTGTAGATAACTCCTACCTGGCTACCATGCTCGAGAGCATCCAGACAATACTCACTGAAAAGGGTCAGATTAGTAATAGTTAATCGGCCAGAATAAAAACCGTGCTGATACGGAGAAATCCAAGGTTTAATTTGGAAAAATAACTTTTTATGCACAATATGCTAAAAAAAATTTGGAAACGCAAGAAAGCTTAGAGATAGGCCTGTAACATTTTACATAATTTCCGATGCAATCTTTGAAAACTGGAGTGGCCATGGCAGTCTTCCACCTGCTAATAAATTGGCCTACTTTCAGAGACAAATTAAATATAAACGTTAGAGCTGGTACTAAGGATGTACTCGATTTCTTTAGCAGATAAGTACAGATACCATCACAATCAGATTTTAATGAATTATTTACCTGAGTAATAGCATCAGATACATCAATCTCAGACAAAACTAGATATCCAATATTTATTTTGCTAAAACCTCCCGAAGTGGAAATATTATCGTTGAACGGTTCAAAATTTGAACTAAAAAAGGTCGCAAACATATTTACTGCCTCCTCACAAGAATTAGAGTTTTGCCATCTAGGTTGACTATAGATGGAATGTCTGACGATTTTCTTTCAGATTTAACAAAAGTCCAAAAAGCTTTGTGGTTACGTATAATTTCTTGTTCTTTCGACAAGAGAAACTGCTTATACAAAAATTTATTTAAAAAGTTAAATTCTCTGCTGTGATGTAAAAATTTAGCTTGAGATTCGGAATCACCCATATCCAAAAACTTTTTATGGAATTTGTTACGCAAGTTTTTCAGTTTTTTTAGGCCATTGATGCACCAAGGTAGCTTATATGGTTTATTGCGTTTAGTTGGCATATTATCTGAACAAATTTTTAAGACTATTTATAAAAAGTTCATAGCACTCATGGGTTTTTAATCCAACAAAAAGATCTATCCAATTAAGGGAATCAAACATAGTGTTCAACACATTAAAATTGCAAGCATTAAAGTTAAAGTCCTTAACAGACGAGCGTGTAGAATTATTAAAAAATGTTAAATTAGCTATTTCTAATACTAGAGCGTGGCGATGAATATTAGGCGGAGATATTCACAGTAGAGGACTGAAAACTTCATATGTAAAAAAATCAGGTACAAATATAAGGTCCAAAAAACGATTTAATCTATTAGCACAATCATTTACTTGACACAAATTTAGCGCTAATATACTATCAATTAAGTTAATTTCATGACTATGATTTACGTTACTGGGCAGTAGGAAGGCACTGTCAGATATTTTTGACCAGAGAAAATTTTTTAAAGTTAAAATCGCCTAAAATACAAATATTGCCATCTACTGCGAAATTCTTCCCAAAAGATGTAATGTTAGATATATTCGCGTCATAAAGCTCATCAGTGCTATTGGGTGGTATATACGATACACATAATAAAAATGAACAAGTTAAAACATAATAAAAATGAACAAGTTAAATCAGAAATAGAAACAATTAATTGATCAAGCAAACCATTATGGTAATCAATATTACATACAGATAACTTTATTGAGGTTTTTACGGCAATTAGAACTCCTCCACCCAGTGATAAGCCAGTAGAATTAGAATTCCTATCCTTACGGAACACATTACAGAGTTTGGTATCAAAAAATTCAGCATCGTAATTTATGTGTAGGATGTCAAGATTTTCTTACAAGTTACTAACAACAAGTTTATTTATAATAAAAAGTAAAAAAAAATTACAAAAACGAGCGTGCAATTTTTTTGCCACATCCAAAAATTAAATTTTTTGCAAAAAAATGCTAATTTTCGATCAATGCTGGATGTAGGGTGCACTATCAAAAATCTGTAAAAATCTAATTCACAGTCTTTCTTGATGCCTCCTCTCTCAGAAACAATCAAAATTTTTAACAAATACTAAATGATTTTTTAAAATATTCGAAAATAATTAAAAATACTTTTTTCACAAAATATACAAAATTTTTTCATAATTTTCAAAAATCCAAATTGCAAAATTATTCCTTGCTACAATTTTTGAGATATCAAATAAATTCTTTTTTCATATAAATTGTAATATAGTTTTCTTTTCAACAAAACCAACTGATTTTTGCCAAGTAATAAGGAAGTTATGTACCAACGATTAAAAAGTCAGGGCCAAAAATTAAAAAAAAAATGTTTCAAGGAAACTGTAAGAGATAAAATGGTGCTCTAAGGATGTTTTATTTTTGTTTCTTAACGTTGATTGTCCCGCTGAAAAAATTATTAAGATCGGTCGATATTTACAGAAGTTACAAGCTCCGAAAGAATTTCGACAACCGCAGTTTCCCTTTTTGAGGCTCTTTGGAGCTACCCTGTCTTACAACAGGGTGCCTCCAAATATACTTTCTGAAAAGTTCAACACTTTTTCTTTCCAAAACAGTAAGTTTCATCGAAATCGAATTCACGCCACTGTGCGTACTGAACAAACTCTCATTGAATTCCTCAAACTCTTCATTGCGCATTGAAGGAATTGGCCGTAAAGTTCAAAACGTATCCCAACGAATCAATATAGAACTACATGCATATTCAGGCAGCTATGCCACCAGAATCGAAGCATTTTTTTCTTCCAACTATTGTACCACCTCAGCCTACAAATTCTTTCGACACGTCAGATTGGAATCTTCCTGAAAATATTAAATTAGCTGATCCATGTTTCAATCAAATGGATAAAATTGACATATTGCTCGGAGCAGAATTTTACCATGAACTGATGCGCCCAGAACAAATAAAGATCAACCCAAAACTACCAATTCTGCAAAACACAGCATTGGGTTGAATCGTCACGGGTAAATTGCAAAAAAGAAACTACAACTCGGTAACTTGTGCAGTTTTACCCCAGAAGAGCAAACAACAAACCAGCTTATTGAAAAATTCCGGAAGCTTGAAGATACGAATAATACAGAACGAGCACCATCTTAGTTGAAAAACGATGTGAGGATAATTTTGCACAAAACGGTAAAAGAAACGAGGTTGGGAGATTCATTGTGGGCCTAACATTCTCAGAAAATCCACCGTTCTCGGAAGTTCCAAAACAATGGCATTCAATCAATTTTTAGCATTGGAAAACCGATTGAACCATATCCTGAGCTTAGAACAGGATACAACAAATTCATGCAGGAGTACGAATGCTTGGGGCACATGGAAGAAATCCAAGAAGATGACATTCCTAATTTACATTACGTCATGCCGCACCACTGCGTACTGAAACCTGACAGCTCAACCACAA
This sequence comes from Tachina grossa, assembly GCA_949987645.1. Lineage (NCBI taxonomy): Eukaryota > Metazoa > Arthropoda > Insecta > Diptera > Tachinidae > Tachina > Tachina grossa. The sequence goes on along the minus strand of OX465278.1, from coordinate 80,508,793 downwards.
AACTAAGAGTAGTTTTTGACGCATCAGCTAAAACATCCAGCGGTTCCTCTTTGAATGACGTAATACATGCTGGACCAACCGTACAAAGTGAGCTGTTTTCGGTACTGTTGCGATTTAGGATGCACAGAATTGTCTTCACAGCAGACATAGAGAAAATGTACCGGCAAATTCAAATCGATGACACGAACCAGATGTTCCAGCTCATCATATGGAAATACAACAAGCATCAAGACATCAAATATTATCGTCTAAAAACTGTAGCATATGGCACCTCCTCTAGAAACTAAATGCCTTTAACATTTAGCTATTCAAAACGCTACAAAATATCCACAAGGTGCTTCAATATTACGTGATGATTTTTATGTGGATGATTGCCTCACCGGAGCTGATTCTATTAGCACAGCATTAGAGTCACAACGACAACTAAGCTTAATCCTAAGAGAAGCTGGTTTTAAGCTGCGGAAGTGGTGTTCAAATCATCCTTAGTTATTGAGTGGAATTGCACCTGAAGACCAGGAAATCAACTTGGACTTAGGCGAGAATTCAGATTTTGCTCAATTAAAACACTCGGATTAATATGGCTCCCAAAGTCTGATCAATTATGTGGACGGTTACAAAAGCCAACGGCCACAAAGGTACCAAAAAGAATAGTCAGTTCAGAACTAGCCAAGATATTTGATCCTCTAGGGATTTTTGGGCCGGTAGTTGTACGAGCCAAGATATTTTTACAAGAGCTGTGGCAGTACTAATTTCATGGGATGACGAGTCACCCATGAATATTCAGAATGAATGGAATATATTTCGCACAAATATAGAAACCCTAAACAAAATAAAGATAGAGAGATTCGTATTAAAATACGGAAACCCAGTCACCACAGAAATTCATACGTTTGTCGATGCATCTGAACGAGCTTATGGAACAGCAATCTACATTTATTCAACATATAAAGACAAAACTGTTTTAACCAGACTGCTATGTTCCAAGTCCAGAGTCCCATCAAAAGGCAAACGTTGCCTCGCTTGGAATTATGCGCCGCGGTATTAGGTGTTGAACTAACAAATAAGGTAAAAGAAGATCTTCGTCTATAAAATACGGCAAACTTTTTTTGGTCGGACACAAAAATTTTTCTTGCTTGGATAAACTCGTCAGCAGCATCCTTCCACACCTTTGTAGCAAACAGGATAACAAAAATTCAAGGCCTAAGCGATTCACATCAATGGCGACACGTCAGTTCTAAAGAAAATCCAACCGACGCAATATCTCGAGGAATAGCACCAGAAAACCTATCACAACATTCAATGTGGTTTTATGGTCCTCTTTTTCTCTCGGGACAAAGGAGTGAATGGACAAAATCAACTTCACAAGCAATTGAGACACCTTGCAACAAAGAACGTAAAATGACGAAGCATGTTCTAACAATAGCCGCCTTGCAGCAAAATTATGCAGACATTATAAATCGGATAAACCACCGAAACTCATTTAAAACTCTTCAACACACAATCGGTTATGTGTTGAGATTTATTAGAAATTCCAAAACTACAAATATTTATCGCTCAACCAAAAGGGAGATCAATGCATTCGAATTAGAAGAAGCTCTGAACATTATCATCAAGATCATCCAAGCAGCAGAGTGTGGGGAAGAATTAGAAAGGCTATCACATCAACCACCTGTACATAAATCAAGTCCCTTGGCCTCGTTAAACCCATTCATGGATGAGCATCGGATAATGCGCGTGGGTGGTCGTCTGGAGCAGTCAACATTATCATTCAAGGCAAGACATCCTGCAATTTTAACACATAATCATCCTATGACAAAGTTATTGATGCTCAAGCTACAAAAGAGAATCGTCATTGTGGCCCACAGTCATTGTTAGCAGCATCCAGGTCACAGTTCTGTATTACGAACGGGAAATCACTGGCACGAAGTACCGTCCACAAATGCATACGATGCACTAAAGCTAGGCCGGTGCTTTTCAAACAATTAATGGGAAATCTTCCGGCAGATAGAGTGACCCCAGCACGTCCTTTCATAACCACAGGAGTGGATTATTTTGGCCCAATTTGGCCATCACAAAATCAGGGTCAAAAGGCCAGACAAGGCCTATATCGCAGTATTTTGTTGCTTCGCGACTAAGGCCATTCACATGGAAGTCGTATCAAATCTGTCTACAGAAGCATTCATAGGCGCACTACGACATTTCATCAGCAGAAGAGGCCACTGTCAGACTTTGTATTGCGACAATGCTACTAACTTCGTAGGAGCAAACAATAAAATTACTGAATTAAAAGAATCATTATATTCTCAATCAGCGCAAGAGAAGATTACACGAGTATGCAGCAATAAGTCAATAAATTTTAAATTCATTCCACCAAGAGACCCTCACTTCGGTGGACTTTGGGAAGCGGCTGTCAAATCCGCCAAACATCTTTTACTGAGAAGTGTATCAGCTACATCACTTACATCTGAAGAATTGGAAACAATAGTAGTTGAAATAGAACCAATCTTGAATTCACGGCCACTAATCCACTTACCCCAGGTCACTTTCTAGTAGGGGAACCCTTGACATCAGCAGTAGATGTAAATGCCCAATCCCCAAGCATATCGTTAGATGCAAGATGGAAAATAACTTCAGAAATAAAACGCAAATTCTGGAAGGAATGGACTCAAAACTGTTTACATGAGCTACAGCAAAGGGGGAAATGGAAGTCTCCTTCACCGAACGTCATTCAAGGCATGCTTGTTATCCTTAAGGAAGATAATACTCCAGTGCTACAATGGCCATTGGGCAGAATCAACCGCATTTACAAGGGAGATGATGAACTTATCAGGGCCTGCGACGTCAAAACACCAAATGGAATTTTCAAGAGGCCAATAAACAGACTGGCACCTTTGTTCAACGACTCCCTTACAGAACATTCCGGATATGACAACTCGAACTTACAAAAGAGGCAAAGTTCATCGGAAGGTGATTCTATACGACCCAAAACGAAAGGTAGTGTCATATGCCTCACTGGGAGTCTTCAATATACTTTTTGTTTCACTACTTCTGTTGCCGATAATAGTGGCCTCTCCAATCAATGTTACAGAATTTTCTTCCGATCCAGGATTGTATTTCGAAGGCATGGGCTCGACAAAGTTGATGACAGCTACCTGGAAATTCATTATATACTACGATTTAACAATTTGGGATAGAAACAAGGTTCTGGAAGTTGGTATAACATCGTTTTCAAGACTCTGCAATCAATCGGTAGCTTTTCAAGATCTAAATAAAGTTCAAAATGAGAATTCAAATCTACGACAAGTCCAAAATCGAATGTCTCTGGCAATTCAATTAAATACACTTGTCTCAGATTTGCAAAGAACTGAAACAGAGCTGGTCGCTGCCCAAACGCATACGAACCACGGCAATATAAGCCCACTTATCCTTACACCAAACAGTTAAGATCAGAGATTGCTAAAATTAAAGGACACCTTTCCATGGGCCGTACATTACAAGTTGAGGACACCGACTTGCTAGAACTATACAAAATTATGAATGTTAAGGGCACAGAAACTAACACAAATTAATTTTCGTTATTGAGTTACCATTGGTGGACCAAGGAAAATTTGAACTTTACAAACTCATTGCAATACCCACACAAATAAACAATACGACCATTGTCATAACAACTGACATTGAATATCTTGCTGTTAATGACCACCGCGATGAGTTCCTGGCGCTAAACATACTTCAATTCAATAAATGTACTGTAGTCATAGTCGACATATACATATGTCCACCATTGCAAATACAAATGGCCAAAGATTCCGGCAGTTATTCTTGTGAAATTGCTCTCTTCAACAACAAAACATCCCCTGATTGTAGTTTTGGTTATATCCAGAACAATATCTCTTTTATTCCATTGCAATGGAATGAAATGGAATGGTTGCATACAGCCATTGTAAACCAATGGCTGTATGCAACCACAACTCCTATAGAGCTAACTGCAGTCTGCGGCAATGCTATCATACATATAGGGTTGTTATCCGTCCTCTTTTTCCCGGACACTGTCCTCTTTTTGGGATCTCTGTCCTCGGAAAAAATTAGCGTCCGAGAAATTCCTACTTTTTAAGGAAATTTTTGGTTGACAAATTGTATTTATTAAAAGCTAAACGAAAAACTGAAATAATTGGTATTGGATGTCCAGTTAATCTTATAAATAACACCGTTCATGAGGGTTGTGGTATGTTATTTTAAGACGTAGAATTATTAAGGTTTATTTAAAATATGGATACAGTTTAGTAAAAATGGCTAGAATAATATAGTACGTAGCTTTAAGCGAGAGTTAAAAATCCTTATTTTATGAATAAACAAGACATTTTAACTTAATAACGAAAGTTTATTTAAAGTCGGTAGCCCTATCGTTTGATGTGTAATTGGTTGCACTTTGATATTTGAAGTTATATTTCTGTGCGTTTATGTATGTAAATATTCTTAAATGTGTAAATATTTATGTAGGTACAATTTAATTTAAACATATCGATGATGTTGGGTAAAAAGATCCAATATTCTATGTAAAATTGTGCGAGATTGACCCTTTTTACAGAACACCATCGATATGCATTTAAGATTTTAGTGTAACTAATCACACCTATCGTGAATAATATGTGAAATTTTCATTCCCCATGAAGAGAAATTTGCTATCTTGAATTTTATGGTGAATGTAAAAATAAATCTTAGAAATTAATTGAAAATCAGAAATTGTAAGAAATACACAAACTTGGTGTATGAAATTAAATGTTTCTATGTTTTCAAATATTTTATGTGTCGTGGAAAATATACAATCACCATAAAATTTACTGCATGTAAACCAAAGAGGTTCATATTCAATGCAAAAGGTGTTGCAGGGAATTATTGTTATTAATCGTGGACATTATTTACTGTTCTTTTCCTACGATAAATGATTTATAACTTTTAATACATAATTGGAAGTATAATATTGAAATTACGCGATGTATTGAGTCAGTTGGCCTGCATGCATACACGGCAATTTCCAATTTGAATTTTTTGTTTCCCTATTTTTTTCTAATGATTGCAATTGTTCCCCGGGAACATCAAGTAACAAAACCAATTGAAAAGTGAAAAAATCTCCATGAAAAATATTATTCACGATAAGTGGAATGAAAAAAGTGAACACATTTCAAGGAAAAACTTGTTCACGATTGCAATTTGGAGAAAAGGGAAAATTTTTCGAGGGAAAAACTGTTCACGATAGAGGTGAATATTATTGAAAAAAAAATCAATTTCGTTTAATTTTGAGTCATACTTTTTTAAGCAAATGTCCGGGTTTTTTCCATCTGCTGTCCTCTTTTTATAAATTAAGCGATAACAATCCTAGTATCATTCATATACATGTCAATACTTCTGCTATAATGACCATGAACGCAGCTTACCATTCGTGGACACGAAACTGGTGTCAATACTTTGCGCAACTCATATGCAACATTTGGTAATATCACTTCAACAGGAAAACCCTCTGAAAATAAGAAAATATTAGAACCAAACCTCGTCTTGGATACCAAATTAGATCAGCTTACCGATATTCAAAAACAACTAAGGCACAGTAAGAATTCTTCACTTGATATACATCAGGCAGCAATTCATCACCCAAACATAGGCTTCGTTGCTCTACTTCTATCGCTACTCATAATCCTAACACTTACTGCCTGGCAATTTCGAGTCAAATGCAACAAAACCGCCTCAATCAACCTTACACCGGCACCGCCAATGCCAACACCACTTCATCCAATTTCTGAAGTTTAGCACTACAGGTTTTCGCTGACTGCTCAACGCGGCGGAGAATGTTAATACATACATTAGTTCATTATAATACTTTTATTTACTTTTATTATTATTAAAAGTTGTATGTACTTTTAAAGGAATACCTTCCCTTTTTTTATTATAACATATATAAAATTTTGTTTATGTAGTATTTTAAGTTCATTTAACCAATGGTTCATTATAAAAATATATTTAATGTAAATTCTCCTTATGTTGTATTCTAAGTTCATTAACCAAGTTTTGTTTACAAATTAAAAAGTTTCATATTGCAATCAGTCATTTACCTTTAAGAGTAGTATTGCAATAATTGATAAAATGCAAAGTCAGGCTTTATGACAAGTGCTGAAAATGTACATTGCTAGTAATTTTAATGTAGACATAAGAAAATAAAATTGTATAAAAGACTGGCAAAAATAAAGAAATTATGGCAAACAAAAATAAAATTTCTTGATTGCTTAACTGGTCTTAGTGCTTCCACTAAGACTTAAATTCAAATCATATTAGCACATGGTTTTTCTACCTGGGCTAAAAACAAAATAAAACAAAACAAATTTACACACTATGAGCTCCAAAGGAAACCTTTGGTGGTGCTCAACCTTAATCAGAAATAATTTCTTATTCTTAAGTTCAGTAATTTCATTTTCTTATTGAATGAAATATTATTATTAATTAATGTGAGTTTATAAAGAGAAGAAAAATTAAACTAGACTTTTTAGCTGGGGGAAATACCGATATTTTTTTGTGCAGCCACGCACTTCATCGGCACCCTAGTCTATCTACTTGGGTAGAGATTGTTATGAACATCAGCGGTATTTCCCCCAGCTAAAAAGTCTAGTTTAATTTTTTTCTTTTCTTTAGAAGCTCATATTAATTAATAAAAATATTTCATTCAATAAGAAAATGAAATTACTGAACTTAAGCCCGAATAAGAAATTATTTCTGATTAAAATTCACTACAGTTCAGCTAAACCTAAAAATGTATCATTTCAATCATCATGGGCACGTGACGAAAATATGTTTACTTTGCAACACAGTTAATAATGCTGGAAAGTAAAATCAACTGTTGAAAGCAAAAACAATGTAACGTAATAGCCACTACTATAATACTTGCATGTATGTACCGACGCACTGTGGAGCATTTTACGAAATGGCGGCCAAGTAATTTTTTTATTGTCACTGATTGAAAAATGTTAAAGTTCATTCGAAAGTAGGCACTAGTAAATCTCGGGAGCCAAAATCTTAAAACTTTATTTCAACTATATCACAGTGAACAGGGTGACTCAAAACGGACATTTTCAGTATTTTGCTAAAATGATAAATTTCTTAGTAAACTTTTGATTTTCAAACTTCTATAAGTCCCTATTTACACTATGCAAGTCTTATTGCTAAGCTGATTAGTTTATTAGGAGAGAGAGAGAGAGAGACGCGGGGAAAAGAAACGTTGCTGTTCCCCTCGTCTCTTTCTCTCCCTAAAACTAATCAGCTTAGCAATAAGACTTGCACAGTGTGATTTGGGACTAACTGTTTGGTTTTATAAGATATTCAATCGAAATAAATTTTGTATAATTACCATGTTTGTTAGCTTTCAGTATGAGAAAAGTAAAGTGTTTATAATTTTTAGAAATTAATGTGTTTTTGTTCTTTTAAAAAGGTCCAAATATTCCTAAACTCCTCCACTTAATAGCATGTTCACACGGACAGCAATTATCGAGGTTCGCTCTCTCATTCGAGGTTCGCGGTCGAATCTTGATTGAATCAAGATGGTTTGCCATACAAATTTTTGAGAGCGAACAAACTTGGTTCATTTTGAACCTAGTTGCTAACCATGAAGAATTTGCTATCATCGCTAGTTTTGATAACACATTATTGCTAATTTATCTGAACAAGCTATCAAAACAAAATGAGTACACACATACACATACACATGAGTAAACAAAAAACCAACCCAAAAAATGGATGCGTGTATGAATTAAAAAAATAAAACACATTTTATTCATTATTTTTTGCTTAATTTGTTTATCTACTGTAAAAAAGTAAATAACACAGAAAATAAAACTCCTGCCAACTATTTACGTATGTATGTATGTGTGCATGTATATATATATATATATAAATGATAACAGTGATGCCAAGTCTTGATACTCAAAAAGCGTAAAAAAATTTGAAAAAGGGTTAAATTGAAAAAAATATACGTTTAGCGCTAAATAAAGTAAAATTTTTCAAATAATCGCGAAAAGGGGCTAGTATTAAAATGTTTCTGTTGTAAATCAAAACATCAAAAACATTTTTGTACAGTAATTTATTAGAAAATCATGAGATCAACACATACATAGCTTGAGATATTACATATCATATTACATTTCAATAAGGTACCTACAAACAGTGTACATACATACATATATAGTATGTATTAGAGACGCACGAATATTCGTATTCGTATTCGAATTGTCGAGTATTCGGCCATTTTCAGGCGAATACGAACATTTTTCCAAAGAAATTAAATAAATAAATGCATAAATCCTGAACGAAATTTAAATAAAAGACTAAAAATTTTAGTTTGTATAAATACATTAATTTTTTATACAAATTTGTGCTTTGTATCATTTTCAAATATTATTTAATGACGATCATTAAAATTTTGGGTACTTTTTATTAACTTTAAAGTACGCCAACAAGAGTGTGAAGTCCTTTTTCATAACAATTTTTTAATATTTCATATTGCATATAATATTCGTATTCATATTCGCGAATATCGTTTCAAATATTTGTATTCGTATTCGCGAAAATCAAAAATTGACATTCGTTACATCACTGGTATGTATATATACATATGTATGTATCTACGTGTACAAAAGTACATACATATAAATTTGGTATTTTTAAAATAAAATTTCGATTTCTCTCTCTTCCTAAAACATAAATTATCTGTTTTTATCAAAGCTCAAAAAATTTGGAAGAAATTAAAGATTATTCTATGTATAGACTTCTTCTTTTTTAAATTAACAAAGCAAACTAGCAAAATTAAATGAGTAAAAAGTCGATAATATTCGATTAAAGGAAGAAAAAGTTCACAAAGATTATAACTTATATACATATTGGACAAAAATTAAAAAAAGTTCTGAGAGATAATATTAAAAAGTGCTAATTTGGGCGTTTTTTGGGACCAAACATTTTATTTCGCGTTTTGAGTGTCTGAATTTGGGTTAAATCTAGCCCGAAAAGTGCTAATATTTTGAGTTTGTAACCAAATTGTAATTACTTTTAAGTTATATTTAAATATGAATTTGTGTTTTTGAGTGCATATTTAAATAATAATTAAATTCCCAACCTTGTGTAATATAATACTACTTAAGTTTTATGAGCGTGCCATTTGCTTTTATGCGTGTGTGTGTTTATTGAAAACATACACATTAACATCATGTGGTCGTGTTGAAAACATCATGTGCTCGTATTAAAAAGAATTTCGTTCAAATTTCATAAATATATAGGACAATACATAGTTTCATATCATGGAATAAATAAATAGAAAAATGCATTATGACGTTCGTTTGGTTTTATAAAATTTATTTTATGCAATTATAATTTTCTACATGTTTTGTTTATGTTTTTTGGAAAGTCCTTGTCCAGACTTTCAATTTTTGTTGCTGGAATTTCTTAAAATTTTGCTTTGAAATTGCATAAGTGTCCACATTATGAAATTCTAATTTTTTGCAATTATGCATTAAAAAATTCTATTACATCACAAATTTCCCTGAAAAATTAACACTTATATTTACTAATATTTTTGTTTTTCATACAACTGAAGAAATAAATACAACTAGCAACTTGAAATTAACAATTACGAATTTCAAATCAAAAGAGAATTGCAGAGCACATGAAACTGTGTACCCCTCTCTAATCTTTTCAACCCTCTCACCAATAAACTCAAGAATTGCTGCAACAAAAATTGCAAGTCTGCACAGAGACAAAGCGTTCAAGAATATTTAGAACTTTTCTAGTGCTGTCGTACTTTCAACGTAATTTAATAAGAACTTTAATTAACCATTGAAAAAATTAAATCGTATCTTAAAAATTTAATTTTAAGTAAAAATTAGCTAATTATGTACTTAAATATTAAGTTAGAAACTATGGGTTGGTTTGCATCACTGCATCAAAAAGATTTGTCAAAACGAATCACGAATGTGTCGTTTGAATGGCATGGTACGCAATCGTGGTTCAGAGACCGAACCAAGTGGTTCATGTTGCCGTCTGAACATAGCATAACAGAGCACAACTTCCACAGGTCAAAAGGGAACAAAAAAAGATTAGCACTTTTTTGTAGCCGAGACTCTCCTCTAAGTGCCTATACCCCATTGTACACCCGGGCCGATCCAACCGTGACCACCAGAATAATTTTTCTGACACATCAAAATTTTTTGCCAAATTTTAGTAAAATAGTTACAAAAATTTTTTTTCTGTAATGTTATTTTTTGAAGTATTTTAGCTTTTTTATCAAACCGCTATTATGAAAGACGGTTTTTAGATGGATATGCGTATTTCTAAATCATGTACAGTTGGTCACAGAAATATCTTGCCACTTAAAATAAAGTAACGGCCTGGCCCACGATGTCGACAAGAAACTATCTATCGCTTACTTATATTGAAAACAAAAACAAATTTTCTTATTTTGTTTTTGTTTTCAATATAATTAAGCGACAGATAATTTCTTGTCGAGATCGTGGGCCAGGCCGTAAATTTATATAATTCAGGTCACAAATATACTTTAATTTTTTAAATTGATTTATCATGTTTATAAACAAGGCATGTAACAAGCACTCGTCAGGTAAAACTACAAAATTAAAAAGGATACCGCAATTAGGGAAATTTGTTTTTGTTTTTTTATGATTATTAATTTAACATTAAAATGGAAATTTAGGAAAAAATGTAATCAAAATATTTTTGTGACTAGCTTCATAGGTGCAAGCATGATACAATAATACAGCGAAGCGCCAGCTATTTTGGTTGTTTCGTGATGTGATCTGCCAAATGTTGTTTATGTTTTACCAACACACGCGCACAGTGCCTATTAAAGCTGTACTAATACCAACAAGCTTTACAAAGCCAAGAGAAATCGCAAGTACACGTCTCTTGTTTTTTCTTGGTTTTGTGACATTTGTCATCACAAACAGCAATAAAAATCACTGTTGTTTTATTGTTGTACATTTGTAGTAAATTCGCGGATACCTGTATTATTGTATCATGGGTGCACGTCTATATTTTTTGCTGTGGCTTTCTAACCCTTCGTGTGTGCGCAAGTGCTTGTGCTCGTTTAATGATTGATGGAGAAGTTGCACAAGCTTTAACTGATACAAAAGCATCGTCAAGCTGCATTATATGCCAACGGACATCAAGTCAATTAAGAAATCCCATTCCTGAAGATGATAGTTTTAAGGCAACATACGAATTTGGATTGTCCCCTCTTCATGCTAGAATTCGTTTCTTAAATTAGGTTATGATTTGGATTTTTGTCCTTTAAGCGAAATTATGAGAAAAAATAAAGAAAATGAAGAAAAAAGAAAGCAAAGAAAAAAACAAATTCAAGAAAAATATTTAGTTTAAAATTTTTTAAACGCACTAATAATCCCAAATTAATATTTTACTTATTAAGTAATATATTTTTTTAATAAAAATACATTGAAATTGATTATTGAGGGGTTTAGCTGGATCCTATGCGCATTTTACTGTTGCTAATGCAGATCATCAGGGAACCTTTAGCCAAAGTTTCTTAAAACAAATATTGTTCTATTGTAATATTATTTTTTGGATTTAAATAGAAACATACGTCTTCTTCATTAAAACTAGAGATGAGCACGTGAGCGTTTTTTGACTCGCGACACGCACGCTTACGTAGAAAAATATTTTATTTACACACTTTCACGCACGAATGATATTGAACATTTTCACGATCACGCACGCTCACGAGCAAAATATTCTTCACGCACGAGTGGTTTACAGCATACATACATATGTATGCATGTATGTATGTACATATCGCTCATTTACTTCAATAGCGGCATAACTCAAAAAACGAGTTTTTTGAGTTAATAATGCAGAAAGATGCAGCATTACGTATTTTATCTTGTGTAAAAATTTCATATAAATAGCTTGTACCATCACCTCCTGAGAGAATAATTTTTTTTCATTTCTCCATTGAGTTGTATGCTTTTTTTTTAATGCATGTATTTATTTATTGTATCTTCAAATATGAACTAACAATAAGTATTCAAATCTTAAATCTAGAATATAATTGTTAGGCCCGACCACTGTCGGACATAAACTTAGTGATAGTTATAAATAATACATAAGTAGTGATAATCAAAAAGGAAAAAAAAGTATTTTCAAGTAGTCCCATCTGTGAGTATAAGAACCCTTGTGTCCCTCTTTTTTAGGCGGATGTGTCCAGTAAAGTTCAAAATATTACGAGCAAGCGGATTAGGATGTGATTCGAGTTTTGTTAAATATTTGCCTGCGTACTTTGCATTTTCTTCAATCACTAGTGGCATATTCAAATCACGATGTATGTTTGAATTTTTGATGTATCATGGAGCCGAAGTTATCATACGTAAAATTTTGTTTTGCCAGTTGGGTAATATGTTCCTGAAGATATCGGGAAGCCTCGTGAGGGTTTTCGTGCATGCTAACGAAGGCTGTATCATCGGCAAAAGTAGATGTATGGATTTTAGTGCTAACAGGCATATCACAAGTATAAATCAAAAACAAAACTGGTCCCAGTATACTCCCCTGTGGCACACCCGCAGAGATAGATTCGGGAACACTCATGAAGTCTCCTTCCACAACAATGAATTTCCGGGATAGAATATAACTTTCCAATAGCTTTAGAAAATTTATTGGTAGATATGTATTCAATTTTAAAATTAGGCCTTCATGCCATACTTTATCAAATGCCTGAGAAACATCAACAAAGAGAGTAGAACAATACTTCTTTTCTTCAAATGTTCTGCTTATAACTTGAACCAATCTATGCGTTTGTTCAATGGTACTATGCTGACTTCTAAAACCAAATTGATGGTCCGGTATGCACCCACTATCAGTTAGAATTGGGGACATTTTTTCATGAGCAGCTTTTCGAAAAGTAAACTTATTGGCCTGTAAGACTAAGCTTTGGTAAGACCTTTGCCCGGCTTTGGAATCATTTTGACCTTGGCAAGCTTCCAGCTGTGTGGATAATACTCTAGTCGTAATATGGCATTAAAAATAAATAGTAAGATTCTAGTTGCAGTGCGAGCAGATTCATCAGCATTTTGTTTCTAATACCATCAATACCTGGAGCTTTCTTCGGGTTGAGCTCAGCAATTAGTTTATGTACATCACGCATCTTAAACTTTAAGGGTCGAGGGGGTAGAGCACCTACACTCGGCAAATCAGCAACACCAGTACATGTATTTGGGGTAAAAACGGATTTTAAATGCTCAGCAAATATTTTACCTTTTTCAGTATCGCTTCTTGCCCAATCACCGGGCGAAGTGCGCAGAGGTGGTTTAAACTCAACGGGTCTTTTAAGCTTTTTAGCAGCGCGCCACAAAGAGTAATTAGATAATTTTTAAAAGATCCAGTTTTTTTAGATGCAAGCAACTCTTGGAGTCGTTTCTCGCACTCTTTAAATCTAATTTTATTTTGGGGTGATCTGTGCTGTTGCCATTCCCTTCTAGCTCTTCTTTTTTCACGTACGAGACGTTCAATGTCTGTAGAATAAATTTTATTAAACCCAGTCTGCGAATAGGAGGTAGTGGCATGTTCGGCAGCCTGTTTAATATTCTCGTTGAGATTGGAAATGTTAGATTCAATATCATTTGGTGTTCTTAGCCTAATATTTTCCGTACAATGACTACTTAGGTATTTTTTGAACCTCAGCCAATTAGCACGATGGATGACTTACCTCACTTCTTAGTGGGCTACAGATTGTAACGATCGTGGGAGCGTGATCGGACGAGAGATCTAGGGAAGCTTCAACGTGAATTAACTCCCTAGAAATACTTTTTATGACGCCAAAGTCTATAACATCCGGAATTTTTTGTACGTCAGCAAGCCAGAAAGTGGGTTCCCCATTCGAAATAATATCCAAGCCCATTTTTGAAATTGTGTTGAACAACGCCCTACCTCTAGGCGTAATAAGATGCGAACCCCAGAACGTATGCTTAGCATTGTAGTCGCCTGCTGCTACGAAACAAGGTCTAAGAGATTTATAGAATTTCTCGTATTGATCCTCAGTGATTGAAAATCTAGGAGGGGAGTAAATTGAAGATATCACGAAATTTGTACAAAAATTCTCAATGCAGATATTTGTTGCTTGTAGATGTTCTTCACAAATATTGTCAAGAATATAGTGCTTGAGTCTTGACTTTATTAGAATTGTTGATCCACCGCATGCTCTCCCTCTAGGGTCCTTTGTATCATATAACGTGTAGCCATTCATTTTAAAGAGGCTTCTAGAAGTCAATATTTTTTTCATTTTTATGTTGGCGAATGCCGTTTGCGTTCCAGAAACATATTTTTAACGTGTTCATGGCTTCTTAATTAATGCTTGAAGCAGTGTATTCTGCATTCGTAGCATTTCTTGCATCATGCTAGTCATATTTGTTGTAAAGTTATTGATAGTTTGCACAAGATTTTCAATAGTGGCTTCAAGGCGATTAAAATTAAAGTTTGAGTTTGTATTTGTTGAATTATTTGGTGGGGAAACATTTTGTGTGGGAATTGAATTTAGCAGCATCTGCATACGATACACGGGAAGTAACTGGTTGGCTCATTGGCGCAAAAGTGGCTGAAGAAGCGTTTGTTGTTTGAACTGGAGCTAATTTAGGTTTTTGCACCATAGCCTGCTGGACGAAAGAGTACACAGGACTGTAGTTAGCGGTGTGATTACCTCCACAATTACTGCACTTTTTTCCGCTTGATCTTTTGGTTTAGTACAACTAGCAGTGCCGTGTAATTCGCAGCACACAACACAAACAGTAGGTAAATTGCAGTAAGTTTTTGTATGGCCATATTCTTGGCAATTATGGCACTGCACGGGACCTGAACGCTTATGTGGCTCTTCAACTGTGATTTTTCTGCACAAAAGGTATTTTAGGCTATAAATAGGACGAGTCTCGTTTTTTTTTTCAACTGTATATCATTCGGCTCCAGTTCAACACGAAATAGGGGTTGGGGTACCTTTTCTCTGCTTATTATGTTAGATACATTTTTTACCTTAAATCCCTGGAGGACGAGTGCATCTTTTATTTCTTCAGGAACAACATAGGAATCTATGCCCTTCAATACGATCTGCAGGCTTTAAGCACTCTTAAGCTGGTATGTGTAGAAGCTTGTTTTATTTTTTTCAAATTCAGAAAACATTTTGCGGAAATCTTTTTCGTCATAAATTTGAATTTTCGTTTCATCGGGACAATGTGACAATGGGACAATGTGATATTTATTCTCACCAATGACCGAAATTAATTTTTTAATACGGGCATTTGAATTTTTCTCTCTCAAATAGATTGGTGGCGGCTTGGATGTTTTATTCGAGGATACATCGGGTTTGTCGTTCTCATCTTGTAAAATTTTAAAGCGGTTTTGGCGATTAGTTGAGGCTGCGCTGTTATCCCTGACATTTTTGGAGCAGATGAAATTTTTGAAAAATTCGGGCTTCGCCCACGCTTTACCACGGTTATATATCTGTCCATTCCGACTTGTACCTTGAGTTTCGAGCCGCTGTTATCTGTAGTGATAACTTTGTTAAGTGATGAACACGAGCCTGAAGGGGATAATATTAATGGCTTATATGAAGAAGTACTAGGCAACTGTAATGTTAATGAAGCACTACTATTTGACATTGGCTCTTTCGTTAAAAAAAGACTTTCATTAGGTTTATTATTTATATTGTTTTCATTAAGAGTTTCAGAACTCACAGTAAAATAAGCATTTCTGCCGTTAGAACTCACTTCAAAATTTTTTGTATTTGAGGCACTCATAAATAGAATTCCTCAAGGGTACTTCGTTTGTGTTTTTTTTTTTTGCGGTCTTTTTTGTTTTTGTTATTTATGATTGTTTGTTTTTGAGGTACTCCTTATAGTATTCCTCAATGCCACTTTGTTTAATTTTTTTTGCGGTTTTTTTTTTGTTTTTGTTATGTCTACTATGTAAAAAATATTAGCAAACCATAAAGCTTATTTATTAAAGTCAGTATGTACCTATTACGAATAATATGTACTACGAATATTTTTTTATATAATTTTTTGTTTGTTTGGTAAGTATGTAAGCAAAATTCCGCTAATCGACTGTTCGCTATGAAGGTACCACGAGAACAGGATGAGTTGTATGCAAATTGAAAACTTAAAACGCGTTTTCTGCAAAACTGTTTTTTTTAGTTGTGCCACTATTGAAGTAAATGAGCGATAGGTATGCACGTGTATATGTAAAATTTACATTGCACGGTGGGTCTTGTAGAAAGCAAATAGCAATAAATCTGGAACTTCTAAACTACTGATTGGATTTATATGAAACCCCAACATCCGTAGAGGAAGACTTAGGCTTTATAACACATGTCATGACAGCCTTCTGGCTTGAGCCGGACATGAGTTACAGTGGGCCAAAGTTGACTACCTGGGACATAAAAACTTCCGAGGCTTGTAACTTTTTTAAAAATTATCCGAATTTTACCGGATAAAACATTTTGACATAAACTTGTTTGTTTGATGTGTTTCCGTATCTCTCATAAGATATTTTACTTAAGACAAAATTTTTTTTTTGCCTTGACCTTTTTTTAGTATTTCGCCTATTACTTTTCAATTCATTGTTGGATTTTAAGTTAAATTTTTGAAAAAAATTTTATATAAAAATAGGAAAAAAATTACTAACATATTCATTCGTCAAATCGGGAAAAGGCTAAAAAATCCAAATTTTAAAATTTCCCTGAAAAAGGCATGTGTTTTTTAAGTATATTCATTATTTTCAGTTTTGTAAAAAACTTTAATACATTTTTAATTTTTTAATTACATACATAGCTCTAAAGACAATGCATTAAGAATGTGCTTAAAGCCAATTATTTTGTATTTTGGACATGTACCCTACATTCAGCAATGTCCTAAAATAGTAAATTTTAAAAATATTTTTTGTGTTTAAGCGGTTATAAAAAGTTGTGAAGGTAGATTTTGAAAGATTCAACTATAAGATTTTATTATGTAGATAGTTTTAAAAATTTTTAACTAAAATTTAAGAGTGCCTTTTCATAAATGCGGATGTACGCGTAGTTTTTCTGAAAAAAGTCGAAATTTAGGGAAAATATAGTTGTGTACCATAAAAAATATATTAAAATAATTTTATTTTTCTATTTGGTATATTTGAATTTTATATGAGTCAGTTTACTATGTACGCCTGAAAAAATTATAGCAGTAGCCCAATACACTTGTGCAAATGGTCTTGCATCGTAGCATGTACAAAATGGTATAGAATATTGATACTAGAGCTGTATAGCTCATGAACGAACGGGTTAAATTGAACGAATCACTTAATTGAACGAACTGATCCGGTAATTTTACTGAACGCTTTTGGATCAGTAGTGTACCGCTCGATGATTTCCTTCATTCAGTTTCTGTTTAGAGTCTTTTATGTCAAATTTGCTTTCGTTCATGTTTGCTATTTATGTTATGTCTTTTTGTTTGAGTTGAGTTTTTGTGTTTTAAAAGGTTTAGGTACGTGTATACTAAATTATATTTAACATCGCTGTGGCACTGTCATCATTATTTTTATAATTTGATTTAACAGTACTTTCACAAGAAGTATCTTTACTAGTGTTTTTTATAAAGTGTTTTTACAAAGTAAATATGTTAGACCTTAACTGTATATATGTTTATACATACATTTCATTACCGTAATCTAAACTGAATTTGTAGTGCTTGAGATACTTTTTTTGTTTCCGGTAAAATATTTTTGAGGACAAAATTTTAACTTAAACTTTGAGAAGTAACATTTAAACATTGATGCGCTTTTGATATATAAATAACGATAAAAAGTACCTTTCTTAATCTTAATATTAAACTAAATATTAAGCCAAAATAAAATGTACAATATTCTAGTCGAAAGAAAAAGAAATTATTTATAAAATGAATTTAAATATAGGGCCTAATTTTGTAAAACGCAACGCTTGGCGTTGATAAATTTTGTATGTAATTTCTTTTTGTAATTTAAATTTTTTCCATATAAAATTTGACAACGCTTGGCGTTGCGTTTTACTCAATTAGGCTCATAGTATTTTAAATAAATAATTCAACTTTTTTTTAATAAATTCTTCAATTCATTCATTCGCATTAGTAGTAGGGAACTGTTCATTCGGCCCCAATTAAAATTGTTAAATTGTTGCTGAAATTGTTAAATTTGGGTAATTAAAATTTGAAAATTATTAAATTCTTGGAAATTTGTGTTTTTTTGTTTAGATAAGTTTTTTTGTTTACATTAGGTGTTTTTTGTTTACATTAGGAGTTTTTGTTTACATTAAGTGTATGTCTGTCTGTCGGTCTGTCTGTCTGTCTGTCTGCCTGCCTGACCGTGGAAATTTGTGTGTGGAATATTGTGTGTGCATGTATTAAGGCGGTTCATAGTTTGGCGGTTTTTATGTGTGTATATGACGACGGGGAAAATCATGAAAATGGTTTTTCCTAATGCTGACGGAAAATCATCTAATGATTTTTCCTAATGCCGAAGGCAAAAAATGATAATTTTTCCTAATGCCTATGGCAATGTATGATAATTTTTCCTAATGCCTACGGCAAAACATGATTATTCTTTTTTTCAAATGCCGACGGCAAAACATGATTATTATTTTTTCCTAGTGCCGAAGGCAAAACATGATAATTTTTCCTAATGCCGAAGGCAAAACATGATAATTATTTTTTTCAAATGCCGACGGCAAACATGATTATTATTTTTTTCCTAATGCCGACGGCAAAACATGAAAGTTATTTTTTCTAATGTTAATGTAGATGTTGCTAGTCTGTGGAAATTTAAGGCTGACCGTGATTTGAGTGGGTGGCGTTGTTGCCGTAATATGTATCCATGGGGATTTGTGGATGTGTCTGTCTGTCTGTGAGAATTTAGTTGAAGCTTCGATTGGAAGGGGGGGGGGCGGGGTGTAGTAGAGCTAGATCGATTGCGTGTATATATATATATATATATATGTGTGTGTGTGTGTGTGTGTGTGTGTGTGTGTGTGTGTATGTGTTTGTGTGTGTGTGTGTTTGTGTGTGTGTGTGTGTGTGTGTGTGTGTGTGTGTATGTGTGTGTGTGTGAGTGTGTATGTGTGTGTGTGTGAGTGTACGTTTGTAGGAATTTCTATAGGAGCTTAAGGCTGATTGCGATTTATGAGGGGCGAAGTGTACTAGTAATATGTAACCGAGGGAGTCTGTCTGTTTGTATTTCTGTAGGAGTTTAAGGCTGACCATGATTTGGGTGGGCATGGTTGTTGACGTAATATGTAGCCATGGAGATTTGTGGGTGTGTCTGTCTGTAGGAGTTTAAGGCTGATCCTGATTTGAGGTGGGTGAGGATGTTATTGAGGTAAATTGGTTATGTGTATGTATGTATGTATGGCCAGGGGAATTTGTGTATGCATATCTGGGGGAGAATTTAAGGCTAGTCGTGATTTGTGATTAGTTGTTGAAATTTTCTTGGATATTTCTTATATGAATTCTGCTATGTGTGTGTATTTGCGCTGGTATTTATATGTAGGTGGAAATAAATTGTTTTCAGTATCGACATTTGGTACTATAAAATAATATCATATGTCTAGACTTCCCTAATCCTAGTATGCTTTTATACTTACGATTGCTTTATATTTTCTCATGCTTAAATTTTTCTCGCGTTGAAGTCGGTCTGTGTGAAATTTGTTTATATTACAGATTTTGTTTATTTAACTACATGCGTCTTCTTTGACTGAAAGAGTTTTCTACACACAGAGAAAAACCAACTTGAAATCAGTAAAAACCATGCTGAATTAATAAGAACCATTAACAAAGGTTTAGTCATATTGAAATTTCTTATTTCAATATACAGGGTGGGCCAAAAGAAACCAAGGGGTGTAAAAGTTTAATAACTTTTTTGTTTATTAATTTTTTTTTATTTTTTCTTTCAGATTATATAGACAACACTTGGAGAATTTATAGTGGAGAGGTTCACAACTGAACAGAGAACCAGAACAATAGAATTTTATTATTTAAACCAGAGATCAATTATTTTAACGCAAAGAGCATATCGTCGACATTTTAACGTCAGAATTTCGCCCTCTGAAGCGATGATTCGTTGCTTAGTTAATCGTCATCACCAACATGGCAGCGTAAGAGATTTGCCTCGAACCGGTAGACCAGGTTTAAGTCGCACTGCGGAAAATATTGAACGAGAACAGCAAAGTGTTAACGAAGCACCAGAAACATCTGGCAGAAGGCATTCTGCTCAGCTAGAAATGTCTCGTACGTCACTACGGCGCATTTTAAAAAAAAATTTACAGTTATACCCATATAAGGTGCAATTGGTCCAAGAATTAAAACCTGCAGATCATCGGCAACGTCTAAATTTTGCAAAATTTTGCAATTCGGAAATTATTTGGCCAGCGCGATCGCCAGATTTGACAGCACCCGGGTATTTTCTTTGGGGTTTTTTGAAGGAGCGAGTGTATGTGAACAAGCCAGAGACAATCCTTGAACTCAAGGCAAACATTGTTGCAGAAATTCGAACGCTACAGCCACAAGTTTTGAAAGATGTTATGGAAAATGCTCTAAAAAGAGCCCATCAGTGCGAAGCTGAAAACGGTGGTCATTTAAGAGACATCATTTTGCATACTTAGTGTAAAAAAATTTCCATTTTGTATATTATATAATCTGAAAGAAAAAATAAAAAAAAGTTAATAAACAAAAAAGTTATTAAACTATTACACCCCTTGGTTTCTTTTGGCCCACCCTGTATATTAATTTACAGTATTCATTTATTAAACTCATTAGTTTGTAGATATCTCAATAGACATTTTCTATTATACTAAAAATTATTGAACTAATGTGACGAATTCTTATTTTTAAGCTGCAGATTTTCCCTGAGTGTATGGATTGTTTATATTTGCATTGTGCTTTAACTAAACGACGCTTCATATATTTTCATGATGTAGATCTAATAAATACTTAAGCATTGATAAGAAATTTGATATGTATACATACATATCTACAAATTGATTTTATGTATGTCTGTATGTAAAGGGTGTTTTTTATTGAGGTATAGAACTTTAAGTTGGCATCACTTTTTTAACTGGCGGCCATTTTGTCAGCTGTCAAGTGATTAATATTTAGTTTGGTTTGCCATTTCATCGTATACAGGTTGACAAAAGAACACCGCTTGCAAATCGTGCAAATTTATTTCGAAAATAATGGTTCAGTTCGCGAAGTTTACCGCAAGCTCCGTCCATTTTATGGTCGACATAATCGTCCATCAGAGCAATTAATTCGGTTAACCATGGATCGTTTTCGCACTACGTTTACTCTATGTGATAATACGCATCCGCAGAGACGTCGAACAGTGCGCACCGAAGAAACAATTGCCGCTGTAGAGCAAAGTGTTGAAGAGGACCCGAATGAATCGATTCGCCACCGTGCACAGCAATTGGAGCCGACTAACCGACTATTTTGTTCCCGAATTGGATGGCATGAATGTGGATGAGTTGTGGTTCCAACAAGACGGCGCTACATGCCACACAGCGCACGTCACAATCGATTTATTGAAGGAAACATTCGATGAGCGCATAATTTCGCGGAATGGACCTGTCAATTGGCCACCAAGATCGTGTGATTTGACACCATTGGATTATTTTGTTTGGGGATATGTGAAGTCGCTCGTCTACGCCAACAAACCAGAAACGTTAGGGGACTTGGAAGCCAACATTCGTGGCGTTATTGCCAACATACGGCCCCATATGCTCTAAAAAGTGGTTGAAAATTGGACCTGTAGAATTGGCTTTATTCGAGCCAGCCGCGGCGGCCACATGCCCGAAATCATATTTAAACATTAATGGCATAAAATTATCCTTCCAATAAAGCCAAATTGATGGACATTAAAACGATTTTCTTGTGTTTTATTTCACTTCGAAGTTCTGTACCTCTTAAAAAAACACCCTATATGTATGTATGTATGTATGTATGTACATATATATGTACATACAAATAAGTGTTTAACTCAATCTTTGAATACATTTTTTATTTTATTTTTTGTCATGTGATGTCTGTTGTTGTTGAAATTAAAAACATTTTAATTTTTATCTGCGTTTTCTTAAAAGTTTGTGAGGATTTTCTGTTTTAAGTAAAACTGAATTCCTGAAGATATGTACATACTCTATAGTAATAGTAACTATAATAGAAATATTCCTTATACTCAATTTACATTTTTTTAAAGTTGATGCAATGTTAGTTAGTCAACGCTTGACATTTTTAGGGTATAAAATTTTTTCTAGCTATAGCCTTCTACATTTATTTTGGAAAGCTTGCTTTGCTTTTTAAAAATGTATAAACATTTTTAAATGAAACTGATCCGGCACTCCAGCTTAGGTACTGATAGTTTTTTTGTTGTTAGTTAACTTACTTATTTTTTATTGATAAACATTGGAAATCAAAAGGGAGTTTTATATTGTAATTATTATTTTCATAATTGTTGAAAACAATCGTTTTTTTGCGATGAAATCATTTGAATTACTTTTGAAACTTTACGCGTTTATAAAAATTATGTTATTTTCTATATTTCTTAATTTATAAGACTTGTAGACTTTGTGCGTTAGTGGTTATATATTCTATTATACGATTATGAATAAGAATGCAGTAAGCTGATGTATTTGCTTACTGCTTCAAATTAAAATTTTATTCAATTGAATAAAAGGAGCTTTTTTCTTAAACTCTGATGCAGTTAGAAGCGCTGGAGATTCTTTCATATATAGAATTGGATAACATTTACTTTTAATTTTTATGTTAAGAAGTACAGATATGAGACTATATTTAAATGTACTTTTAAATTAGTTGAATCATAATGAACAAACATATTTTACTCTAGGATACAAGATGACTTTGTGTGACGAAATTTCTGTTGCTTTTTACTGATAATATTTTTACATTAATAAGGTACATATGTTTGTTTTATGAAGGGTGAGCACCTATCACTTTTATTTGTTGTCCTATATGATTATTTTTTTTTTATTTTATTAAAGTTCAGCGTATTGTGTATATATTTCTGAAATGTTTAAGTGTGTTTTGTGTTCCCATCGGACAGAGTGTACGTATTATTATTGAATTTGCTGTTAGCAAACATGGATGAGAAAGTTTTAAAGCATTTGGTGTTGACAACAAATGTGATTAAGAAAAAGCTTCGTAGTATAAAAACTAGTGAAATATATACAAATGAACAACTAAGAGATGCATTTAAACCTATAACAGAAGAATTCATAAATAGTTCTAAAAATATTAAAAGAATTCTTATGAAAGAAAAAGTAAAAATCAATTATATAATAATTAAAAATAAATTGAAGAGTTGTACGATTAAATATATAGATTAGAAAATTAACTACATGTTAGTATAAATAGCTGAAAGTGCAACATGTAGATCACCACACTATCGAAAAAATCTGAAAAACAACTCAATGTCTTTAAAAAGAAATTTACTAAACGAACTCCATATTAAAACTCGATAATTGTTTGTGCTTGTAGAGATGCAATGACAGGAATATATGAAGTTTTATGGAGCTAAGTTAGGTGAAATGGAGAACTATTCTACAGAAAATAGAAATTGTTGATTTTTTAAGACTGTAATTGACACATTCTCAAATTGTAGTACAGCTGAAAATAAAAGCTGCACTCCAAAAACCAAGGAATGGAAGATATTTTTGAAGTGGTACGGGCACCAAAAAAAACTTACAAACAGATGATTCTAAGGAATTTTTTAATAAATACTTTGGAAAACTCATACATAAATAGAAGATTAAACATTACTTAATATGAAAGCATCAATAGTACAATGATTTAATTGAGCATTAAAAGGAATGATGTGAAAAGAATTAGCTTTAATGGTTCATATAAAAGGATTGGTATACATATATAAAGAATTACTTAGTGCATAAAATAGAAAAATTTATCTCAACATTAAAATGTTTACGATTAAAGTTAACTCATCATATGAGAAAAAGCTGCTTAATACAGTATAAAGTAATTTGAAAAATGAATGTTGAATTTAATAAAAATAAAAATTAAATTAAAACGAAAAATCTAGTTTTTTGTAGGATTGATTAGGAATGATGGGTCTTAAGAAAGGTAATTAACTAAATGTAGTGGAATTAGATAATTAGCTAAATGTAGTGGAATTCTCTAAACTTGTTGGTCTGAATGAAATTTGCTAAAACTTCAGTGTCTAAAATAAACTATAACATAGTGCAATATTCAGCAGCACATCATATTATCACTTTTTATAAAGTTGTATGTACATTTTCCCATCGAAAGCGCTAGAACGCAAAATATTACAATATGAAAATGGGATTATTATAGAAGAACTTCGCTCTATTTATTTCTTTAGCTATCAGATCTTTAGAAAATATAGATAAACTACGGAATTTGGACTTTGATATCCAATCTTTAAGAATGTACATGTGTATGAATAAGTATCAAACAAACTTAGTGAATGAATATACGCTTCAACTAGAATCATGCTGAAGCATGCATACTGCAAACAGATCTTACTTTATATCTGTATCTGTATGAGTATTAAATAAATTTACAGAAAAAAAAATTAAAGCATGCCGAAGCATGAATAATTTCAAAAAAAAATCCTCACGTCATACAATTTTGTAAGCAAAGAAATTTTATGATTTTGTGGTCACTTAAATACATACATATGTATCTACTTTGTAAAAATTCAAAAGAGCGAACTGGTAAATTCTAATAGTAAAGATTTTTAATTGTAACACTACTACATCTCGGACTCTTACGTCACTATCGATAGAAGCATGCTAAGGCATGCATACTAGCAAAATATATAAAGCTGTTAGAAGGTGATGAGACAGCAATTGTATCTGGATCAACCCAACTCATGAATGTATTGTATACGGGAGTGATTGATGGTGATTATGACCTTTTTTAAGTGAATAATCATTACATACGAATGCGATAGGAGTCAACCAGCAAACCTCATGTAGAAATACCTACTTGAGGCAAAAAAATTCTCCCAAACATAGATATTTCATTGTTTCTAACACTTTATGAAAACACCGACGGTGAAATGCTGGTAGAGGTAACTGAGTTATTTGAGATCGATTTGCTACAATAGTTGTTTATTAAACATACATTTCTTTGTAAGTAATCTAATTTCTACATACCTAATGTATATACCCAGCAAAAAATTAGACAAAAATACTCTATTCCAAGTAGTAAAATCTGAAAAAAGGAGTGGCACATTAGAAGAAAAAAATAAATAAAAATATAGACTGACTGACCAACTAATACGTACACTCTGTCCGATGGGAACACAAAACACACTTAAACATTTCAGAAATATACAGAAAATACGCTGAACTTTAATAAAATTAAAAAAAAATCATATAGGACAACAAATAAAAGTGATAGGTGCTCACCCTTCATAAAACAAACATATGTACCTTATTAATGTAAAAATATTATCAGTAAAAAGCAACAGAAATTTCGTCACACAAAGTCATCTTGTATCCTAGAGTAAAATATGTTTGTTCATTATGATTCAACTAATTTAAAAGTACATTTAAATATAGTCTCATATCTGTACTTCTTAACATAAAAATTAAAAGTAAATGTTATCCAATTCTATATATGAAAGAATCTCCAGCGCTTCTAACTGCATCAGAGTTTAAGAAAAAAGCTCCTTTTATTCAATTGAATAAAATTTTAATTTGAAGCAGTAAGCAAATACATCAGCTTACTGCATTCTTATTCATAATCGTATAATAGAATATATAACCACTAACGCACAAAGTCTAAAAGTCTTATAAATTAAGAAATATAGAAAATAACATAATTTTTATAAACGCGTAAAGTTTCAAAAGTAATTCAAATGATTTCATCGCAAAAAAACGATTGTTTTCAACAATTATGAAAATAATAATTACAATATAAAACTCCCTTTTGATTTCCAATGTTTATCAATAAAAAATAAGTAAGTTAACTAACAACAAAAAAACCATCAGTACCTAAGCTGGAGTGCCGGATCAGTTTCATTTAAAAATGTTTATACATTTTTAAAAAGCAAAGCAAGCTTTCCAAAATAAATGTAGAAGGCTATAGCTAGAAAAAAATGTATACCCTAAAAATGTCAAGCGTTGACTAACTAACATTGCATCAACTTTAAAAAAATGTAAATTGAGTATAAGGAATATTTCTATTATAGTTACTATTACTATAGAGTATGTACATATCTTCAGGAATTCAATTTTACTTAAAACAGAAAATCCTCACAAACTTTTAAGAAAACGCAGATAAAAATTAAAATGTTTTTAATTTCAACAACAACAGACATCACATGACAAAAAATAAAATAAAAAATGTATTCAAAGATTGAGTTAAACACTTATTTGTATGTAAAGGGTGTTTTTTATTGAGGTATAGAACTTTAAGTTGGCATCACTTTTTTAACTGGCGGCCATTTTGTCAGCTGTCAAGTGATTAATATTTAGTTTGGTTTGCCATTTTATCATGAACAGGTTGACAAAAGAACAACGCTTGCAAATCGTGCAAATTTATTTCGAAAATAATGGTTCAGTTCGCGAAGTTTACCGCAAGCTCCGTCCATTTTATGGTCGACATAATCGTCCATCAGAGCAATTAATTCGGTTAACCATGGATCGTTTTCGCACTACGTTTACTCTATGTGATAATACGCATCAGCAGAGACGTCGAACAGTGCGCACCGAAGAAACAATTGCCGCTGTAGAGCAAAGTGTTGAAGAGGACCCGAATGAATCGATTCGCCACCGTGCACAGCAATTGGAGCCGACTAACCGACTATTTTGTTCCCGAATTGGATGGCATGAATGTGGATGAGTTGTGGTTCCAACAAGACGGCGCTACATGCCACACAGCGCACGTCACAATCGATTTATTGAAGGAAACATTCGATGAGCGCATAATTTCGCGGAATGGACCTGTCAATTGGCCACCAAGATCGTGTGATTTGACACCATTGGATTATTTTCTTTGGGGATATGTGAAGTCGCTCGTCTACGCCAACAAACCAGAAACGTTAGGGGACTTGGAAGCCAACATTCGTGGCGTTATTGCCAACATACGGCCCCATATTCTCGAAAAAGTGGTTGAAAATTGGACCTGTAGAATTGGCTTTATTCGAGCCAGCCGCTGCGGCCACATGCCCAAAATCATATTTAAACATTAATGGCATAAAATTATCCTTCCAATAAAGCCAAATTGATGGACATTAAAACGATTTTCTTGTGTTTTATTTCAATTCAAAGTTCTATACCCCTGAAAAAAACACCCTATACATATATATGTACATACATACATACATACATACATACATAAAATCAATTTGTAGATATGTATGTATACATATCAAATTTCTTATCAATGCTTAAGTATTTATTAGATCTACATCATGAAAATATATGAAGCGTCGTTTAGTTAAAGCACAATGCAAATATAAACAATCCATACACTCAGGGAAAATCTGCAGCTTAAAAATAAGAATTCGTCACATTAGTTCAATAATTTTTAGTATAATAGAAAATGTCTATTGAGATATCTACAAACTAATGAGTTTAATAAATAAATACTGTAAATTAATATTTTGTCCATATTGAAATAAGAAATTTCAATATGACTAAACCTTTGTTAATGGTTCTTATTAATTCAGCATGGTTTTTACTGATTTCAAGTTGGTTTTTCTCTGTGTGTAGAAAACTCTTTCAGTAAAAGAAGACGAATGTAGTTAAATAAACAAAATCTGTAATATAAACAAATTTCACACAGACCGACTTCAATGCGAGACAAATTTAAGCATGAGAAAATATAAAGCAATCGTAAGTATAAAAGCATACTAGGATTAGGGAAGTCTAGACATATGATATTATTTTATAGTACCAAATGTCGATACTGAAAACAATTTATTTCCACCTACATATAAATACCAGCGCAAATACACACACATAGCAGAATTCATATAAGAAATATCCAAGAAAATTTCAACAACTAATCACAAATCACGACTAGCCTTAAATTCTCCCCCAGATATGCATACACAAATTCCCCTGGCCATACATACATACAAACACATAACCAATTTACCTCAATAACATCCTCACCCACCTCAAATCACGATCAGCCTTAAACTCCTACAGACAGACACACCCACAAATCCCCATGGCTACATATTACGTCAACAACCATGCCCACCCAAATCATGGTCAGCCTTAAACTCCTACAGAAATACAAACAGACAGACTCCCTCGGTTACATATTACTAGTACACCTCGCCCCTCATAAATCGCAATCAGCCTTAAGCTCCTATAGAAATTCCTACAAACGTACACACACACATACACACACACACACACATATATACACGCAATCGATCTAGCTCTACTACACCCCGCCCCCCCCCCCCCTCCAATCGAAGCTTCAACTAAATTCTCACAGACAGACAGACACATCCACAAATCCCCATGGATACATATTACGGCAACAACGCCACCCACTCAAATCGCGGCCAGCCTTAAATTTCCACAGACTAGCAACATCTACATTAACATTAGAAAAAATAACTTTCATGTTTTGCCGTCGGCATTAGGAAAAAAAATAATAATCATGTTTTGCCGTCGGCATTTGAAAAAAATAATTATCATGTTTTGCCTTCGGCATTAGGAAAAATTATCATGTTTTGCCTTCGGCATTAGGAAAAATTATCATGTATTGCCTTCGGCATTAGGAAAAAATAATAATCATGTTTTGCCGTCGGCATTTAAAAAAAGAATAATCATGTTTTGCCGTAGGCATTAGGAAAAATTATCATACATTGCTATAGGCATTAGGAAAAATTATCATGTTTTGCCTTCGGCATTAGGAAAAATCATTAGATGATTTTCCGTCAGCATTAGGAAAAACCATTTTCATGATTTTCCCCGTCGTCATATACACACATAAAAACCGCCAAACTATGAACCGCCTTAATACATGCACACACAATATTCCACACACAAATTTCCACGGTCAGGCAGGCAGACAGACAGACAGACAGACAGACAGACCGACATACACTTAATGTAAACAAAAACTCCTAATGTAAACAAAAAACTCCTTATGTAAACAAAAAAACACAAATTTCCAAGAATTTAACAATTTTCAAATTTTAATTACCCAAATTTAACAATTTCAGCAACAATTTAACAATTTTAATTGGGGCCGAATGAACAGTTCCCTACTACTCGCATTATTTAAATACCCGTATATACAACCGATTTTAATATTCTTACAAAATAGCATTGTTTCATACTGTCGTTCAAAAGTTAACAATTGAAGGAACGGGTAAATTTTTTGCTAATTGAACGAAAATGACCGATCACTGAAAAGAATGATTTGGCACAGCTCTAATTGATACTGACTAATTCAGGAATGATATCTCGTGAGAGCGTGAGAATTCGTGCGTGATTATTAAAAATAGCTCACGCACGAGCAATTTATTTTTAAGTCACGCTCACGCACTCACGCGTGATTAGTTATAAATTTGATCACGAGTCACGCGTGATTCACGCATCTCTACTTTTGATGCATTAAAAATTTGAAAATTGTTGGAAGGGGTTTGGTAAATTAAAAAATATATAACAAAATATAGAAAGTGTATAATAATTTGACATTGATCAGAGACCTAGACATAACAACCTCTGGAATATTAAACATACAGTTCTCTTGGTTTCTGGATTTTGTTCTTGTAAATTGGAAAGGAAATAAAAAATTGCTGTTTAAATTTCATTTGTGCCATAATATCCACTACTATAATACTTATATGTATGTACCGACGGTACATCGAATAAGTAAAAATAATTAAGTGATGATCGTAAAAGATAAGCAAGAATAGTTAAACATACGTAGGTAGAGTAATATAACTTCGTGCTAACCTAAATAGAAAAATGAAAAAATGGAAAAACAGGGGAAATAAATAGTGATACTTACATATGTATTTACCAAAGGTAAATCAATAATTGTACACAACAATCATTTCTCACATTCCGTTTCATTAGAATTTAGCTGATGTTAATAACAATCTCTACCCAAGTAGATAGACTAGGGTGCTGATGAAGTACGTTGCTGCACAGAAAAATATCGGTATTTCCACCAGCTTAAAAGTCTAATTTAATTTTTCTTCTCTTTAGAAACTCGCATTAATTATTTGATTCAATAAAAAAGAATTGAAATTACTGAACTTAAGGCTGACTAAAAATTATTTCTGATTAAAAGTTTTTCTTTTTTAAACGTTTGGGGGTACGCATATAAACTTTGCATACCGTATGTATTTTCTAATGGATTTCCAATTCACCAGTGATAAAATCCAAGCTTTTTTGATTGCAAAAACGATCTTATGTGAGATATCATGTATGCATACGTTCTTATATGGCTCCATATATTAAATCTTAATTCTATATATGGATCCACATATGAAGAGCTTCATAATGAAATTTCCATATATGAGCTCATATATTACAATACACTTCATACATTAGTTCATATATAATAGTTTTGCAATGTATAATCCCATATATTTCCATACATGAATGCATACATATTCATATATAGTTATATACATTCATATATTAAAAATATATAGATCATATATAATTTTTTTAGCTGGGTTTTTAATTTTTGTTATTATAATTTTTGTAGTTAATTTAATTTTTATTTTTCGAACTTCATTTGTTTCTATATATTTATGATCGCTATTTTCTATATATATATGTGTCGCTTGATGTCGATTTCTGCTTTATATACGAAACTTTTTTGCAAATGGAATAGGTGAATTGTTTTGATTCATCGTATTTCAATTTGCTGAAAGATGTTTTGTAATGAAAGCTCACCTTACCATCTCTAAATTTACAACAGTCTTGCTATTGTCGTTTGTTCTTTACTAATTATACACATGTTAGTTAATTTGTTTATTTTTGTTCTACTTAAGACAAACTTTTTTGGTTTGTTACTATTAAGTATATTTATTTAATTTTTGCCACAAGCCAATGACTATTAATTTAGTTAATTTAATTATTATTTTTCGAACTTCATTTGTTTCTATATTTATGATTTGAATACATAGGCTAAAGTTCGTATCGCTTTTTAAGCCAAATTACATGTGATAATTATTAATGAACAAATAACACCAAAGTTAGTTGTAAATATTCTGACAACACATAGTTGAACGGAACAGCTAGCCGTTTCGAAGGTTTCTTCTGTGTTTGGTCCACTGTGTGTGGTGTCAGTTGATGTAGATTTGTGCTTTATATACGAAACTTTTTTGCAAATGGGATATGTGAATTGTTTTGATTCATCGTATTTCAATTTGCTGAAAGATGTTTTGTAATGAAAGCTCACTTTACCATCTCTAAATTTACAACAGTCTTACCATTGTCGTTTGTTCTTTACTAATTACTAGCGGCCCGCTCCGGCTTCTCACGGGTATAAAATATATAACGTATGTCATTCACTGAAAAAATTATTAAAATCTATCCAGTAGTTTT
This sequence comes from Tachina grossa, assembly GCA_949987645.1. Classification (NCBI taxonomy): domain Eukaryota; kingdom Metazoa; phylum Arthropoda; class Insecta; order Diptera; family Tachinidae; genus Tachina; species Tachina grossa. The sequence goes on along the minus strand of OX465278.1, from coordinate 80,477,163 downwards.
GATTTATTCATTACTGCCCGTGGCCCGCACGCGTTAAGTTTAGAGTAAAACAATTCTTCTCTCCCTAAACCATGAAGATTTCCTGCTATCTTTGGAATATCTAAATTCATACACTACATCTTTACTTATTTAATTTTTACATTGACTGCAATCAAACCCTTTTAAGCAAAAAAAAAAAAAAAAATAATAAAAAATTAAAACCGTTTTAATTTAAATCGGTTTATATATGACGTATTATTTTTTTGTTGGAGGGGGGGCAGCAAAGTCCCTCATCGATTAAAAAAACATGAAACTAAACTGCAGGCAAACCCTTTCAAACAAAAAATCAATTTTGAAAATCGGTTCATAAATGACGGAATTATGATTCATAAGGGGAGAAAATTTCCCCCTCCGATTTTCGTAAAATATTATAAGTTCTAACGTAAGGCAAAACCTTTTCAGACGAAAAAAGAATTTTGAAAATCAGTTCATAAATGACCCAGTTATGCCAAAGGGGAGAAAATTTCCCCTTCCGATTTTCGAAAAAAAAATTTGTTTTAACTTTAAGCAAAATTCTTTCAAACTAAAAAAGAATTTTGAAAATCTGTTCACAAGTAGCAGAGTTATGCAAGAGGGGAGCAACTTACCCCTTCTGATTTTCGAAAAAAAATTATGGGACCCAACTGCAAGCAAACCCTTTCAAACAAAAAACGAATTTCGAAAATCGGTTTAAAAATGACCGAGTAATACGTGTACAAATATAAAAAAAGAAAGAAAAAATACACACGAATTGATAACCTCCTTCTTTTTTGAAGTCGGTTAAAAATTTTATTGTGGGATATCCATAAGAGAAAGACATACCATAGCGGAGTTTTCTGTAGACCTTTTTAATGTGTACAATACTTAGCACATTAGTTTGATAAATTTCGTAGGGTTCAGCCTGCGTTTGCAATGTAAGCGGAAATAATGTAATTATATACGACATCACATTAGAAACCTCAAAAATAACAGTATTTCTCCACTATTTAATGGATGTTATTATACATATAAACCTTCCTCTTTAATTAATCTATCTATTAAAAAAAACCGCATCAAAATCCGTTGCGTAGTTTTAAAGATTTAAGCATACATAGGGATATAGGGACAGAGAAAGCGACTTTGATTTATACTATGTAGTGATACTATTCTTTCAAGGCATTATGCATAATTCTTAAATACATATTTTTTTTTAACTGAACATTCTGTATTTCTTAATAAGTTCTTCACTTGGAATCTAATCTTTGACAAGTGTCTACTTTAAGTCTATTTGATAATTGTTTAGTAACGCTAATTTATGTTTATACTTTATGTTTTTTCGTAAATTATATTTTATAAAGATGAAGAAATAAGGTGTAGTTCACTGACTTTACAACTGCAGAATTTGGAAACTTATCATCCTTAAAACAAGCTTTATTTCAGCAACAGCAACTTTCCTCCGAAAATCGGTATTTTTTGTGGTAAAACTCGGATATTTTTACATAGTTTTTCTGCAATTGGCCGCATGTTTTGCTGTTGAAAAAGTAGCAAAATGCGACTTAAGTCGCACAACGGCAACGCTGGTGATAAGAGCAAAGAATATAATGCTCTCAGTGTGTGTTTGCTTGCGCTTTATACTTTCCCCTCGCATCTAAAGCGTAAGCAAAAAATGTTTAAATTTTTAGCTCAGATGAGCATTCCATACAATTTATATTCTTTGGCATTATAAACATTTAAAGAATCTTCCAATTAAAACGTATGTTAATACAATGCCAAAACTTCTTATTGGCCTTAACAACGGTTATCTTACCAATACTTTGAAAATGGCTGAGGGCTACAGCAATGAACCATGTGCATGCAAAACTCAATCAGGGTGGGTAGTTCATGGCGGAGGAGTAGGTTCAAATGCCAACCAAAATGTCGATCATATTGACATCTGTGATTGTAATAAGGACCTTGAAAAACTACACAAACTCGTATCAGAATACTTTTCGCTGGAATCAACTGGAAAACCATATGAATTGAAATCCGTAGAAGATTAAAGGGCAAATAAGATACTAGAGTCAGCAATTAAACGTATTGGGAAAAGGTTTGAAATTGGGTTGCTGTGAAAAGATCATTTCGATGTACCTCAAAGTCATCAAATGGCGGTAAAACGACTTCAGTGTTTAGAGCGGAGGTTAAACTCCGATCAAATAGCAGCAGTTACACAACAAATCACTAATCTTGTGTATAAAGGGTATGCCCGAAAACTTACATCAGAAGAGCTAGTTAAATCAATTGGCGTGACTTGGTATTTACCAATATTCACTGTGACAAATTCCAACAAACCTGGTAAAATACGTTTAGTTTGGGATGCTGCTGCGAAGGTACGTGGTATCTCATTACACACAATGCTGCTAAAAGGACCTGATCTTAATCTATGACTTCTTTGCTGTATGTACTTTCTGGTTTCCGAATGAAAAAAGTAGCAATATGCGCTGACATAAAAGAGATGTTCCATCAAGTAAAGCTGGGGTCACACGATTGGCACAATGTACCAATTTTCAATTGAAATATAATTACATAACTGCACCACACTGCATTAGTAATAAAGCCATATAGACTTATTCAAGAATTAATTAAGTAATAATATCATTTTGGCTTATTAATTATGACTTTATCGCAGTGAGCCGACGAAAATTGGTACATTGTGCCAATTAAGAATTCGCAAGGAAGACCAAAATGCGCAACGTTTTCTTTGGAGGAATGGCAACACCTCACAAAATCCAGTTGTATATGTAATGGAAGTCATGACCTTTGGTGCTGCATGTTCCCCAAGTTCGGCCAAGTTTGTAAAGAACAAAAATGCTCACGATTTCCAGGAAAGCCATCCAAGAGCTATCCATTCAATACTTTATCATCATTATGTGCATGACCTTCTAGATTGTGCTGATTCCGAGGAAGCTGCAACTCAATTAGCTAGAGAAAACTCAATCAGGGTGGGTAGTTCATGGCGGAGGAGTGGATTGACATGCTAATCAAAATGTCGATCATATTGACATCTGTGATTGTAATAAGGACCTTGAAAAACTACACAAACTCGCATCAGAATACTTTTCGCTGGAATCAATTGGAAAACCATATGAATTGAAATCCGTAGAAGATGAAAGGGCAAATAAGATACTACAGTCAACAATTAAACGTATTGGGAAAAGGTTTGAAAGTTTTCAAAGTTACCAAATGGCGGTAAAACGACTTCAATGTTTAAAGCGGAGGTTAAACTTCGATCAAATAGCAACAGTTACATAGCAAATCACTAATCTTGTGTCTAAAGGGTATGCCCGAAAACTGCCAACAGAAGAACTAGTTAAATCAATTGGCGTGACTTGGTATTTACCAGTATTCACTTTGACAAATTCCAACAAACCTGGTAAAATACGTTTAGTTTAGGATGCTGCTGCGAAAGTACGTGGTATCTCATTAAACACAATGCTGCTAAAAGGACCTGATCTTATGACTTCTTTGCTGTCTGTACTTTATGGTTTCCGAATGAAAAAAGTAGCAATATGCGCTGACATAAAAGAGATGTTCCATCAAGTAAGAATTCGCAAGGAAGACCAAAATACGCAACGTTTTCATATTTGTGATTTGAACGGGCTAAGGTTCGTATTGCTTTTTAAGTCAAATTACATGTGATAATTATTAATGAACAAATAACACCAAAGTCTGTTGTAAATCGTTTTCTTTGGAGGAATGGCAATACCTCACAATATCCGGTTGTATATGTAATGGAAGTGATGACCTTTGGTGCTGTATGTTCTCCAAGTTCAGCACAGTAAAGAACAAAAATGCTCTTGATTTCCAGGAAGGCCATCCCAGAGCTGTCCATTCAATACTTTATCATCATTATGTGGATGACCTTCTAGATTGTGCTGATTCTGACGAAAGCTGCAATTCAATTAGCTAGAGAAGTGGCAAAAATCCATAAAGAAGGTGGGTTTATTATAAGAAATTTTAGATCTAACTCGACAGAAGTACTTCGTAATCTTCAAGACTTAGAGGAAAATAGTAGTCCAAATGGTAATCCTAACATTGAACTGTCTACGGAAAAAGTACTTGGAATGTGGTGGGTAACTGCAACAGATGAGTTCACATTTTCGCTTAAGCTAAATCGCCCTAACAAAGAAATAATTCTGGTACAAAGAGACCCACAAAATTAGATGTTCTTCGAACACTAATGTCGATATATGACCCCTTTGGATTCTTGTCACCATTTGTGGTCTATTTAAAAATTTTGTTACAAGAGGTGTGGAGAACAACAGAAGGTTGAAACTCATACGTAAACGACAATACTTACTTTAGAGTTCAGTATAAGGACAGAATTATTTGCAAATTAGTTGGTTCACAGACAAAGGTAGCCCCAAAACAACCAGTGTCAATTCCACGAATGGAGCTAATGGCAGTAGTTCTAGACACTCGTTTGGCTAAATCATTATGTGAAATTCACAAATTACAGGTTGAGAAACGTTATTTTTGGAGCGACTCGAACACTGTCCTTTCTTGGATTAACTCTGATGTACGAAATTACAAATAATTCGAAATCCTTGAGACGACAGAAGCTTATGAATGGAGACACATTTCTACTAGAATGAATGTTGCTGATGATGCTGCTAAGTGGACATGCTGCTAAGGGACAAGTGTGTTTAATTTAGAGAATAGATGGTTTCAAAGACCTTCATTTTTAATACAAGAAGAATCAACATGGCCTACAAAACTAAAACATGAAAAATCTAGTGATGAGCTAAGATCTCACTTCGCCATGTTACACGCAGGCGAGTAAATAATTTTAAATACATCTTGCGTAGGAATGAAAAGATTTTCTTCTTGGGTGAAAATATTGGAAACAGTCTATACCATGTATAAATTTTTTTATTTTATAAAACATAAAGAGTTTTCACGTTCAAATCTACTTCGAAGAGCGAAAAACTTTCTTTATCGTATTATACAGAATGATGCATATAAAGACGAAATCGCGCAATTACGCGCAGCAAATCTAGTTCTTTATATAAGTGCTCACCATATCTGGATAATGATTAATTTTTGCGTATACATGGTCGAATCGATTTGGCAAATGTAAATAAAAATTCCAATAATTCTTCCTAGAGGTCATTATGGAACGGAATTAATTATTCAACAGTATCACATTTACTGTCATCATGTTCAACATGAAACATGCCTTAACGAAATAGGACAAAAGTTTTATATACCACGTCTAAGAGTTGAGTTGAAGAAGATACTATCTAAATGTCAACATTGCAAAAATTCAACCAGTATGCCTGTTGTACCTGAAATGGCTAGCTTACCAAATGCTCGGCTCTCATCTTTTGTAAGACCTTTTTCATATGTTGGCATTGATTACTTTGGGCCCTTATATGTAACCGTTGGACGTCATAAAGAGAAGCGTTGGGGTTATATTTTTATCTGTTTAACGATAAGGGCAATACATATCGAAGTGTCAAGAGAATGAACAACCGATTCCTGTATAATAGTAATTCAAAACTTCATTGCCCGACGAGGAACTCCTATTGCAATTTATAGTGACAATAGGACCAATTTCAAAGGTTCTGAAGCTGAGCTAAAAAAGGCAAGAAATTGATAGCAGGCAATTAGAATTCTCTTCGGCATCTACAACATGGCACTTCAACCCACCAGCCGCTCCCCATATGGGCGGGTGATGGGAAAGGCTAATCCGTTCTGTTAAGAAAATTCTTCACAAGATACCCCGCAATTTTCATGTTATAAATATTTCAACTACTTTTTTTTCTCTTACTATTTTTTATACAATATGTCTACCACTTTACTTTAATCTACTTTAAAATTTGTAGTAATAAATTCATTGATTTGTAATACAGAAAATTTATTTAAAACCTTTGAAAAATAATTGTTTGAAGGAAAATTTGTACAACAAATACTAAGATTTTGAAGTAGAATTTTAATAAAATAAAATTTACTATCATTATTAAAAATAAGTATTTTCCTTCAACAGCAATTATAATCGTAATCGTAATAGCGATTAATCGCACCTTTTAATCGTAATCGTAACCGAACCCATTAATCGCTCGATTACGATTAAAATTTTTTCCCTATTTTAAGCAAATAGTTTAGCCAAATTTGCATAGGGGGCAAATTAAACTCATAAAAAATTTAATTAAAATGGTTAATACAAAATATTTACACACATATGTACATCTTCTATCTATATATATAAAAATGATACGGTCCATGTATGAAATCGCATAACATGAGAACGGGTGGAGCGATTTGGCTGATTTTTTTTATTCGATTAGAAATTTTCAGGAGATGGTTTGCAAAGACAAAAATTAAAAAAAAATGCCTACTATTCACTTCTCATTTTTTCTAAGCACAAACTAACAAAGGGAAACGTAATATTTTTAATACACTGCCTCCTTTTCACTTCTAATTTTTCTTGATAAGAGAAAATTTTAGGATAAACTCGAACTAAACGTAAGCAGGCAGAGAAAATGACAGTTAGCCTTGAAATTAAAAATATAAAATTTGGCTAAATTGAAATTTTGTATAAGCATTATACATACGTACGCTTATATGAGTTCGAAAAAATAAATGCCACCAAGAAGACAACGGAATATAGGCCGCCGTATGCGTCCATCGAGAAATTTATACAATCATAGAGCCAGCCAGACTGAAGAAGAGCTTAGTCAACAGTTGGAGGCAAAGCTCCAAATCGTCCTGCTCAGGAAGCATTTACCGAAGAATTTCAACGTGAGCGGCAATATAATCGGAATTCATTAAGTCAATAAGTCCAACTTTTAAACAACCAGCAGAAAAACGCGTACGAAACTCTTATTACAGCTGTTAATGCAGGTTATGGAGGAATCTTCTTTCTCGATGCACCTGGTGGAACAGGCAAAACGTTTTTGCTGTCCCTCCTTTTGGCTGCGGTTCGCTCACAAAACCAAATTGCACTTGCAATAGCTTCCTCTGGAATTGCTGCTACTCTATTAGAGGGAGGAAGAACTGCTCATTCGGCCCTAAAACTACCTTTAAACTTGCAAACGGTAGATGAGCCAATATGTAACATTTCGAAACAATCAGCGATGGCAAAAAATACTTCAAAACTGCAAAATAATTATTTGGGATGAATGTACAATGGCTCACAAACGAGCATTAGGGTCACTTGACAGAACATTAAGAGACTTGCGAAATAATCAACAAGTATTCGGAGGGATGATGGTTCTATTGGCCGGAGAATTTCGCTAAACGCTGCCAGTCATTCCAAGGTCAACGCTTGCTTGAAGTCACCATCTTTATGGAATAAAGTGAAAACTCTCAAATTAACACAAAATATGCGAGTTGCTCTTCAAAATGATCAATTAGGGTACGTGTTCTCAAATCACTGTTAGACATTGGCAATGGGAAAATACCGACTGACTCGACTACAAGCCTGATTTCATTTCCAATGGGTTTTTGTCAATTTGCAACTTCTAAGGAAGAACTAATAGCAAGTGTTCCCAAATATTGTTCAAAATTATAATAATCACGTTTTTTTGAGCGAAAGAGCCATTTTAGCTGCAAAAAAAAACAAGGAAGTTGATGATATAAATTTTAAAATTCAAAGCTTAATTAATGGCGAATTGCATTCGTATAAGTCTGTTGATTCTATTACAGATCCTGATGACATTGTTAACTATCATTGGATTTACCGAGAATGCCACCGCATGACTTGCAGCTTAAGGTTGGATCAGTAATAGTTATGTTACGCAACCTGAATCAGCCAATACTATGCAATGGTACTAGATTGGTTGTTAAAATGCTGATGCCAAACGCTGTTAAAGCAAAGATAATCATAGGAAAGTTTAAATGTGAAGAAGTGTTTATTCCAAGGATACCTATGATACCAAGTGATCTACCATTTAAGTTTAAACGCGTCCAATTTCCAGCTCGCCTTGCATTCGCAATGACGATTAATAAATCGCAAGGACAAACGTTAAAAGTATGTGGGTTAAACCTAGAATCCCAATGTTTTTCCCACGGTCAAGAGTGGGTACGCCGTCAGCATTATTTATTTTCTCCCCAAATAGAAAAACAAAAAATATTGTTTATCATCAAGCTTTAAAATGAATTATATGTTAAGCATTTTTTTTTTGTTTTTAATGAATAATGATTTCAATTGTTATTATGCATTTAAGAATAACCACCCAGCAAAAAATTTCAAAAAAGGTAATCGAGTTTGGAATTAAGCATTTTTGGTGGAAGCACTTCCCTACTGGATTACCAACTTAATGATTTTAACAAGGCGTGAGACTAAAATAATCGATTCTTGAGAAGTACTTACATTTTTTTATTTGTCAACATTTCACATAATCTATTTCGTCTAAAAAAATCATTCCCTTCATTTAGCAACTTGCACGTCATTTTTTTAAATTTTAGGTAATGTGATTTGTAAGCGAGTAATGAAAATTTGCAATCAGAAAAGTAAGTCATTATATGGCAAGTAGTTCTAATGGTAATGTGTAATTTTTTGCTGGCTCATTTTACATGTTTTACAATTTTCTCAAAATAAAAATATGTATAATTTAATTGAAAAATTAAATTAAAACGCGAACTCAAGACAAGACTCTTTGCCTAAACCCAACAGTTCGACTAAAACTCATGACGCAATTTATTTTGGTTTTAGAAAAAATTATAATAGTATATTTTCTTGATTAATCGAGATTAACCGATAATCGCAATTAATCGCATATTTTTTAATCGTAATCGCGATTATGGAAATCTGTGATTATTTGCAAACCCTGACAGCGTTCAGGGTTTGGATATGGACTTGACAATTATATAACTGGAATATTATTCGGTTGATATACTCGTTTGACCCTTACTCAATTTTCTTTTTAAAATAATTTTAGTTTGGATTACATCTTTGGCTGGATTTATTGAATCTTGGTTCTTTGTTAAGTTCTCTCCGTTATTGGGAATCTAAATTTTTTGTTTTGTTTTTGTATTTTACGAAAATTGAAAAGAGAAAACTCAATCAGGGTGGGTAGTTCATGGCGGAGGAGTGGATTGACATGCTAATCAAAATGTCGATCATATTGACATCTGTGATTGTAATAAGGACCTTGAAAAACTACACAAACTCGCATCAGAATACTTTTCGCTGGAATCAATTGGAAAACCATATGAATTGAAATCCGTAGAAGATGAAAGGGCAAATAAGATACTACAGTCAACAATTAAACGTATTGGGAAAAGGTTTGAAAGTTTTCAAAGTTACCAAATGGCGGTAAAACGACTTCAATGTTTAAAGCGGAGGTTAAACTTCGATCAAATAGCAACAGTTACATAGCAAATCACTAATCTTGTGTCTAAAGGGTATGCCCGAAAACTGCCAACAGAAGAACTAGTTAAATCAATTGGCGTGACTTGGTATTTACCAGTATTCACTTTGACAAATTCCAACAAACCTGGTAAAATACGTTTAGTTTAGGATGCTGCTGCGAAAGTACGTGGTATCTCATTAAACACAATGCTGCTAAAAGGACCTGATCTTATGACTTCTTTGCTGTCTGTACTTTATGGTTTCCGAATGAAAAAAGTAGCAATATGCGCTGACATAAAAGAGATGTTCCATCAAGTAAGAATTCGCAAGGAAGACCAAAATGCGCAACGTTTTCATATTTGTGATTTGAACGGGCTAAGGTTCGTATTGCTTTTTAAGTCAAATTACATGTGATAATTATTAATGAACAAATAACACCAAAGTCTGTTGTAAATCGTTTTCTTTGGAGGAATGGCAATACCTCACAATATCCGGTTGTATATGTAATGGAAGTGATGACCTTTGGTGCTGTATGTTCTCCAAGTTCAGCACAGTAAAGAACAAAAATGCTCTTGATTTCCAGGAAGGCCATCCCAGAGCTGTCCATTCAATACTTTATCATCATTATGTGGATGACCTTCTAGATTGTGCTGATTCTGACGAAAGCTGCAATTCAATTATCTAGAGAAGTGGCAAAAATCCATAAAGAAGGTGGGTTTATTATAAGAAATTTTAGATCTAACTCGACAGAAGTACTTCGTAATCTTCAAGACTTAGAGGAAAATAGTAGTCCAAATGGTAATCCTAACATTGAACTGTCTACGGAAAAAGTACTTGGAATGTGGTGGGTAACTGCAACAGATGAGTTCACATTTTCGCTTAAGCTAAATCGCCCTAACAAAGAAATAATTCTGGTACAAAGAGACCCACAAAATTAGATGTTCTTCGAACACTAATGTCGATATATGAACCCTTTGGATTCTTGTCACCATTTGTGGTCTATTTAAAAATTTTGTTACAAGAGGTGTGGAGAACAACAGAAGGTTGAAACTCATACGTAAACGACAATACTTACTTTAGAGTTCAGTATAAGGACAGAATTATTTGCAAATTAGTTGGTTCACAGACAAAGGTAGCCCCAAAACAACCAGTGTCAATTCCACGAATGGAGCTAATGGCAGTAGTTCTAGACACTCGTTTGGCTAAATCATTATGTGAAATTCACAAATTACAGGTTGAGAAACGTTATTTTTGGAGCGACTCGAACACTGTCCTTTCTTGGATTAACTCTGATGTACGAAATTACAAATAATTCGAAATCCTTGAGACGACAGAAGCTTATGAATGGAGACACATTTCTACTAGAATGAATGTTGCTGATGATGCTGCTAAGTGGACATGCTGCTAAGGGACAAGTGTGTTTAATTTAGAGAATAGATGGTTTCAAAGACCTTCATTTTTAATACAAGAAGAATCAACATGGCCTACAAAACTAAAACATGAAAAATCTAGTGATGAGCTAAGATCTCACTTCGCCATGTTACACGCAGGCGAGTAAATAATTTTAAATACATCTTGCGTAGGAATGAAAAGATTTTCTTCTTGGGTGAAAATATTGGAAACAGTCTATACCATGTATAAATTTTTTTATTTTATAAAACATAAAGAGTTTTCACGTTCAAATCTACTTCGAAGAGCGAAAAACTTTCTTTATCGTATTATACAGAATGATGCATATAAAGACGAAATCGCGCAATTACGCGCAGCAAATCTAGTTCTTTATATAAGTGCTCACCATATCTGGATAATGATTAATTTTTGCGTATACATGGTCGAATCGATTTGGCAAATGTAAATAAAAATTCCAATAATTCTTCCTAGAGGTCATTATGGAACGGAATTAATTATTCAACAGTATCACATTTACTGTCATCATGTTCAACATGAAACATGCCTTAACGAAATAGGACAAAAGTTTTATATACCACGTCTAAGAGTTGAGTTGAAGAAGATACTATCTAAATGTCAACATTGCAAAAATTCAACCAGTATGCCTGTTGTACCTGAAATGGCTAGCTTACCAAATGCTCGGCTCTCATCTTTTGTAAGACCTTTTTCATATGTTGGCATTGATTACTTTGGGCCCTTATATGTAACCGTTGGACGTCATAAAGAGAAGCGTTGGGGTTATATTTTTATCTGTTTAACGATAAGGGCAATACATATCGAAGTGTCAAGAGAATGAACAACCGATTCCTGTATAATAGTAATTCAAAACTTCATTGCCCGACGAGGAACTCCTATTGCAATTTATAGTGACAATAGGACCAATTTCAAAGGTTCTGAAGCTGAGCTAAAAAAGGCAAGAAATTGATAGCAGGCAATTAGAATTCTCTTCGGCATCTACAACATGGCACTTCAACCCACCAGCCGCTCCCCATATGGGCGGGTGATGGGAAAGGCTAATCCGTTCTGTTAAGAAAATTCTTCACAAGATACCCCGCAATTTTCATGTTATAAATATTTCAACTACTTTTTTTTCTCTTACTATTTTTTATACAATATGTCTACCACTTTACTTTAATCTACTTTAAAATTTGTAGTAATAAATTCATTGATTTGTAATACAGAAAATTTATTTAAAACCTTTGAAAAATAATTGTTTGAAGGAAAATTTGTACAACAAATACTAAGATTTTGAAGTAGAATTTTAATAAAATAAAATTTACTATCATTATTAAAAATAAGTATTTTCCTTCAACAGCAATTATAATCGTAATCGTAATAGCGATTAATCGCACCTTTTAATCGTAATCGTAACCGAACCCATTAATCGCTCGATTACGATTAAAATTTTTTCCCTATTTTAAGCAAATAGTTTAGCCAAATTTGCATAGGGGGCAAATTAAACTCATAAAAAATTTAATTAAAATGGTTAATACAAAATATTTACACACATATGTACATCTTCTATCTATATATATAAAAATGATACGGTCCATGTATGAAATCGCATAACATGAGAACGGGTGGAGCGATTTGGCTGATTTTTTTTATTCGATTAGAAATTTTCAGGAGATGGTTTGCAAAGACAAAAATTAAAAAAAAATGCCTACTATTCACTTCTCATTTTTTCTAAGCACAAACTAACAAAGGGAAACGTAATATTTTTAATACACTGCCTCCTTTTCACTTCTAATTTTTCTTGATAAGAGAAAATTTTAGGATAAACTCGAACTAAACGTAAGCAGGCAGAGAAAATGACAGTTAGCCTTGAAATTAAAAATATAAAATTTGGCTAAATTGAAATTTTGTATAAGCATTATACATACGTACGCTTATATGAGTTCGAAAAAATAAATGCCACCAAGAAGACAACGGAATATAGGCCGCCGTATGCGTCCATCGAGAAATTTATACAATCATAGAGCCAGCCAGACTGAAGAAGAGCTTAGTCAACAGTTGGAGGCAAAGCTCCAAATCGTCCTGCTCAGGAAGCATTTACCGAAGAATTTCAACGTGAGCGGCAATATAATCGGAATTCATTAAGTCAATAAGTCCAACTTTTAAACAACCAGCAGAAAAACGCGTACGAAACTCTTATTACAGCTGTTAATGCAGGTTATGGAGGAATCTTCTTTCTCGATGCACCTGGTGGAACAGGCAAAACGTTTTTGCTGTCCCTCCTTTTGGCTGCGGTTCGCTCACAAAACCAAATTGCACTTGCAATAGCTTCCTCTGGAATTGCTGCTACTCTATTAGAGGGAGGAAGAACTGCTCATTCGGCCCTAAAACTACCTTTAAACTTGCAAACGGTAGATGAGCCAATATGTAACATTTCGAAACAATCAGCGATGGCAAAAAATACTTCAAAACTGCAAAATAATTATTTGGGATGAATGTACAATGGCTCACAAACGAGCATTAGGGTCACTTGACAGAACATTAAGAGACTTGCGAAATAATCAACAAGTATTCGGAGGGATGATGGTTCTATTGGCCGGAGAATTTCGCTAAACGCTGCCAGTCATTCCAAGGTCAACGCTTGCTTGAAGTCACCATCTTTATGGAATAAAGTGAAAACTCTCAAATTAACACAAAATATGCGAGTTGCTCTTCAAAATGATCAATTAGGGTACGTGTTCTCAAATCACTGTTAGACATTGGCAATGGGAAAATACCGACTGACTCGACTACAAGCCTGATTTCATTTCCAATGGGTTTTTGTCAATTTGCAACTTCTAAGGAAGAACTAATAGCAAGTGTTCCCAAATATTGTTCAAAATTATAATAATCACGTTTTTTTGAGCGAAAGAGCCATTTTAGCTGCAAAAAAAAACAAGGAAGTTGATGATATAAATTTTAAAATTCAAAGCTTAATTAATGGCGAATTGCATTCGTATAAGTCTGTTGATTCTATTACAGATCCTGATGACATTGTTAACTATCATTGGATTTACCGAGAATGCCACCGCATGACTTGCAGCTTAAGGTTGGATCAGTAATAGTTATGTTACGCAACCTGAATCAGCCAATACTATGCAATGGTACTAGATTGGTTGTTAAAATGCTGATGCCAAACGCTGTTAAAGCAAAGATAATCATAGGAAAGTTTAAATGTGAAGAAGTGTTTATTCCAAGGATACCTATGATACCAAGTGATCTACCATTTAAGTTTAAACGCGTCCAATTTCCAGCTCGCCTTGCATTCGCAATGACGATTAATAAATCGCAAGGACAAACGTTAAAAGTATGTGGGTTAAACCTAGAATCCCAATGTTTTTCCCACGGTCAAGAGTGGGTACGCCGTCAGCATTATTTATTTTCTCCCCAAATAGAAAAACAAAAAATATTGTTTATCATCAAGCTTTAAAATGAATTATATGTTAAGCATTTTTTTTTTGTTTTTAATGAATAATGATTTCAATTGTTATTATGCATTTAAGAATAACCACCCAGCAAAAAATTTCAAAAAAGGTAATCGAGTTTGGAATTAAGCATTTTTGGTGGAAGCACTTCCCTACTGGATTACCAACTTAATGATTTTAACAAGGCGTGAGACTAAAATAATCGATTCTTGAGAAGTACTTACATTTTTTTATTTGTCAACATTTCACATAATCTATTTCGTCTAAAAAAATCATTCCCTTCATTTAGCAACTTGCACGTCATTTTTTTAAATTTTAGGTAATGTGATTTGTAAGCGAGTAATGAAAATTTGCAATCAGAAAAGTAAGTCATTATATGGCAAGTAGTTCTAATGGTAATGTGTAATTTTTTGCTGGCTCATTTTACATGTTTTACAATTTTCTCAAAATAAAAATATGTATAATTTAATTGAAAAATTAAATTAAAACGCGAACTCAAGACAAGACTCTTTGCCTAAACCCAACAGTTCGACTAAAACTCATGACGCAATTTATTTTGGTTTTAGAAAAAATTATAATAGTATATTTTCTTGATTAATCGAGATTAACCGATAATCGCAATTAATCGCATATTTTTTAATCGTAATCGCGATTATGGAAATCTGTGATTATTTGCAAACCCTGACAGCGTTCAGGGTTTGGATATGGACTTGACAATTATATAACTGGAATATTATTCGGTTGATATACTCGTTTGACCCTTACTCAATTTTCTTTTTAAAATAATTTTAGTTTGGATTACATCTTTGGCTGGATTTATTGAATCTTGGTTCTTTGTTAAGTTCTCTCCGTTATTGGGAATCTAAATTTTTTGTTTTGTTTTTGTATTTTACGAAAATTGAAAAGAGAAAACTCAATCAGGGTGGGTAGTTCATGGCGGAGGAGTGGATTGACATGCTAATCAAAATGTCGATCATATTGACATCTGTGATTGTAATAAGGACCTTGAAAAACTACACAAACTCGCATCAGAATACTTTTCGCTGGAATCAATTGGAAAACCATATGAATTGAAATCCGTAGAAGATGAAAGGGCAAATAAGATACTACAGTCAACAATTAAACGTATTGGGAAAAGGTTTGAAAGTTTTCAAAGTTACCAAATGGCGGTAAAACGACTTCAATGTTTAAAGCGGAGGTTAAACTTCGATCAAATAGCAACAGTTACATAGCAAATCACTAATCTTGTGTCTAAAGGGTATGCCCGAAAACTGCCAACAGAAGAACTAGTTAAATCAATTGGCGTGACTTGGTATTTACCAGTATTCACTTTGACAAATTCCAACAAACCTGGTAAAATACGTTTAGTTTAGGATGCTGCTGCGAAAGTACGTGGTATCTCATTAAACACAATGCTGCTAAAAGGACCTGATCTTATGACTTCTTTGCTGTCTGTACTTTATGGTTTCCGAATGAAAAAAGTAGCAATATGCGCTGACATAAAAGAGATGTTCCATCAAGTAAGAATTCGCAAGGAAGACCAAAATGCGCAACGTTTTCATATTTGTGATTTGAACGGGCTAAGGTTCGTATTGCTTTTTAAGTCAAATTACATGTGATAATTATTAATGAACAAATAACACCAAAGTCTGTTGTAAATCGTTTTCTTTGGAGGAATGGCAATACCTCACAATATCCGGTTGTATATGTAATGGAAGTGATGACCTTTGGTGCTGTATGTTCTCCAAGTTCAGCACAGTAAAGAACAAAAATGCTCTTGATTTCCAGGAAGGCCATCCCAGAGCTGTCCATTCAATACTTTATCATCATTATGTGGATGACCTTCTAGATTGTGCTGATTCTGACGAAAGCTGCAATTCAATTATCTAGAGAAGTGGCAAAAATCCATAAAGAAGGTGGGTTTATTATAAGAAATTTTAGATCTAACTCGACAGAAGTACTTCGTAATCTTCAAGACTTAGAGGAAAATAGTAGTCCAAATGGTAATCCTAACATTGAACTGTCTACGGAAAAAGTACTTGGAATGTGGTGGGTAACTGCAACAGATGAGTTCACATTTTCGCTTAAGCTAAATCGCCCTAACAAAGAAATAATTCTGGTACAAAGAGACCCACAAAATTAGATGTTCTTCGAACACTAATGTCGATATATGAACCCTTTGGATTCTTGTCACCATTTGTGGTCTATTTAAAAATTTTGTTACAAGAGGTGTGGAGAACAACAGAAGGTTGAAACTCATACGTAAACGACAATACTTACTTTAGAGTTCAGTATAAGGACAGAATTATTTGCAAATTAGTTGGTTCACAGACAAAGGTAGCCCCAAAACAACCAGTGTCAATTCCACGAATGGAGCTAATGGCAGTAGTTCTAGACACTCGTTTGGCTAAATCATTATGTGAAATTCACAAATTACAGGTTGAGAAACGTTATTTTTGGAGCGACTCGAACACTGTCCTTTCTTGGATTAACTCTGATGTACGAAATTACAAATAATTCGAAATCCTTGAGACGACAGAAGCTTATGAATGGAGACACATTTCTACTAGAATGAATGTTGCTGATGATGCTGCTAAGTGGACATGCTGCTAAGGGACAAGTGTGTTTAATTTAGAGAATAGATGGTTTCAAAGACCTTCATTTTTAATACAAGAAGAATCAACATGGCCTACAAAACTAAAACATGAAAAATCTAGTGATGAGCTAAGATCTCACTTCGCCATGTTACACGCAGGCGAGTAAATAATTTTAAATACATCTTGCGTAGGAATGAAAAGATTTTCTTCTTGGGTGAAAATATTGGAAACAGTCTATACCATGTATAAATTTTTTTATTTTATAAAACATAAAGAGTTTTCACGTTCAAATCTACTTCGAAGAGCGAAAAACTTTCTTTATCGTATTATACAGAATGATGCATATAAAGACGAAATCGCGCAATTACGCGCAGCAAATCTAGTTCTTTATATAAGTGCTCACCATATCAGGATAATGATTAATTTTTGCGTATACATGGTCGAATCGATTTGGCAAATGTAAATAAAAATTCCAATAATTCTTCCTAGAGGTCATTATGGAACGGAATTAATTATTCAACAGTATCACATTTACTGTCATCATGTTCAACATGAAACATGCCTTAACGAAATAGGACAAAAGTTTTATATACCACGTCTAAGAGTTGAGTTGAAGAAGATACTATCTAAATGTCAACATTGCAAAAATTCAACCAGTATGCCTGTTGTACCTGAAATGGCTAGCTTGCCAAATGCTCGGCTCTCATCTTTTGTAAGACCTTTTTCATATGTTGGCATTGATTACTTTGGGCCCTTATATGTAACCGTTGGACGTCATAAAGAGAAGCGTTGGGGTTATATTTTTATCTGTTTAACGATAAGGGCAATACATATCGAAGTGTCAAGAGAATGAACAACCGATTCCTGTATAATAGTAATTCAAAACTTCATTGCCCGACGAGGAACTCCTATTGCAATTTATAGTGACAATAGGACCAATTTCAAAGGTTCTGAAGCTGAGCTAAAAAAGGCAAGAAATTGATAGCAGGCAATTAGAATTCTCTTCGGCATCTACAACATGGCACTTCAACCCACCAGCCGCTCCCCATATGGGCGGGTGATGGGAAAGGCTAATCCGTTCTGTTAAGAAAATTCTTCACAAGATACCCTGCAATTTTCATGTTATAAATATTTCAACTACTTTTTTTCTCTTACTATTTTTTATACAATATGTCTACCACTTTACTTTAATCTACTTTAAAATTTGTAGTAATAAATTCATTGATTTGTAATACAGAAAATTTATTTAAAACCTTTGAAAAATAATTGTTTGAAGGAAAATTTGTACAACAAATACTAAGATTTTGAAGTAGAATTTTAATAAAATAAAATTTACTATCATTATTAAAAATAAGTATTTTCCTTCAACAGCAATTATAATCGTAATCGTAATAGCGATTAATCGCACCTTTTAATCGTAATCGTAACCGAACCCATTAATCGCTCGATTACGATTAAAATTTTTTCCCTATTTTAAGCAAATAGTTTAGCCAAATTTGCATAGGGGGCAAATTAAACTCATAAAAAATTTAATTAAAATGGTTAATACAAAATATTTACACACATATGTACATCTTCTATATATATATATAAAAATGATACGGTCCATGTATGAAATCGCATAACATGAGAACGGCTGGAGCGATTTGGCTGATTTTTTTTTATTCGATTAGAAATTTTCAGGAGATGGTTTGCAAAGACAAAAATTAAAAAAAATGCCTACTATTCACTTCTCATTTTTTCTAAGCACAAACTAACAAAGGGAAACGTAATATTTTTAATACACTGCCTCCTTTTCACTTCTAATTTTTCTTGATAAGAGAAAATTTTAGGATAAACTCGAACTAAACGTAAGCAGGCAGAGAAAATGACAGTTAGCCTTGAAATTAAAAATATAAAATTTGGCTAAATTGAAATTTTGTATAAGCATTATACATACGTACGCTTATGAGTTCGAAAAAATAAATGCCACCAAGAAGACAACGGAATATAGGCCGCCGTATGCGTCCATCGAGAAATTTATACAATCATAGAGCCAGCCAAACTGAAGAAGAGCTTAGTCAACAGTTGGAGGCAAAGCTCCAAATCCTCCTGCTCAGGAAGCATTTACCGAAGAATTTCAACGTGAGCGGCAATATAATCGGAATTCATTAAGTCAATCAGTCCAACTTTTAAACAACCAGCAGAAAAACGCGTACGAAACTCTTATTACAGCTGTTAATGCAGGTTATGGAGGAATCTTCTTTCTCGATGCACCTGGTGGAACAGGCAAAACGTTTTTGCTGTCCCTCCTTTTGGCTGCGGTTCGCTCACAAAACCAAATTGAACTTGCAATAGCTTCCTCTGGAATTTCTGCTACTCTATTAGAGGGAGGAAGAACTGCTCATTCGGCCCTAAAACTACCTTTAAACTTGCAAACGGTAGATGAGCCAATATGTAACATTTCGAAACAATCAGCGATGGCAAAAAATACTTCAAAACTGCAAAATAATTATTTGGGATGAATATACAATGGCTCACAAACGAGCATTAGGGTCACTTGACAGAACATTAAGAGACTTGCGAAATAATCAACAAGTATTCGGAGGGATGATGGTTCTATTGGCCGGAGAATTTCGCTAAACGCTGCCAGTCATTCCAAGGTCAACGCTTGCTTGAAGTCATCATCTTTATGGAATAAAGTGAAAACTCTCAAATTAACACAAAATATGCGAGTTGCTCTTCAAAATGATCAATTAGGGTACGTGTTCTCAAATCACTGTTAGACATTGGCAATGGGAAAATACCGACTGACTCGACTACAAGCCTGATTTCATTTCCAATGGGTTTTTGTCAATTTGCAACTTCTAAAGAAGAACTAATAGCAAGTGTTCCCAAATATTGTTCAAAATTATAATAATCACGTTTTTTTGAGCGAGAGCCATTTTAGCTGCAAAAAAAAACAAGGAAGTTGATGATATAAATTTTAAAATTCAAATCTTAATTAATGGCGAATTGCATTCGTATAAGTCTATTGATTCTATTACAGATCCTGATGACATTGTTAACTATCATTGGATTTACCGAGAATGCCACCGCATGACTTGCAGCTTAAGGTTGGATCAGTAATAGTTATGTTACGCAACCTGAATCAGCCAATACTATGCAATGGTACTAGATTGGTTGTTAAAATGCTGATGCCAAACGCTGTTAAAGCAAAGATAATCATAGGAAAGTTTAAAGGTGAAGAAGTGTTTATTCCAAGGATACCTATGATACCAAGTGATCTACCATTTAAGTTTAAACGCGTCCAATTTCCAGCTCGCCTTGCATTCGCAATGACGATTAATAAATCGCAAGGACAAACGTTAAAAGTGTGTGGGTTAAACCTAGAATCCCAATGTTTTTCCCACGGTCAAGAGTGGGTACGCCGTCAGCATTATTTATTTTCTCCCCAAATAGAAAAACAAAAAATATTGTTTATCATCAAGCTTTAAAATGAATTATATGTTAAGCATTTTTTTTTTGTTTTTAATGAATAATGATTTCAATTGTTATTATGCATTTAAGAATAACCACCCAGCAAAAAATTTCAAAAAAGGTAATCGAGTTTGGAATTAAGCATTTTTGGTGGAAGCACTTCCCTACTGGATTACCAACTTAATGATTTTAACAAGGCGTGAGACTAAAATAATCGATTCTTGAGAAGTACTTACATTTTTTTATTTGTCAACATTTCACATAATCTATTTCGTCTAAAAAAATTATTCCCTTCATTTAGCAACTTGCACGTCATTTTTTTAAATTTTAGGTAATGTGATTTGTAAGCGAGTAATGAAAATTTGCAATCAGAAAAGTAAGTCATTATATAGCAAGTAGTTCTAATGGTAATGTGTAATTTTTTGCTGGCTCATTTTACATGTTTTACAATTTTCTCAAAATAAAAATATGTATAATTTAATTGAAAAATTAAATTAAAACGCGAACTCAAGACAAGACTCTTTGCCTAAACCCAACAGTTCGACTAAAACTCATGACGCAATTTATTTTGGTTTTAGAAAAAATTATAATAGTATATTTTCTTGATTAATCGAGATTAACCGATAATCGCAATTAATCGCATATTTTTTAATCGTAATCGCGATTATGGAAATCTGTGATTATTTGCAAACCCTGACAGCGTTCAGGGTTTGGATATGGACTTGACAATTATATAACTGGAATATTATTCGGTTGATATACTCGTTTGACCCTTACTCAATTTTCTTTTTAAAATAATTTTAGTTTGGATTACATCTTTGGCTGGATTTATTGAATCTTGGTTCTTTGTTAAGTTCT
Organism: Tachina grossa; assembly: GCA_949987645.1. NCBI lineage: Eukaryota > Metazoa > Arthropoda > Insecta > Diptera > Tachinidae > Tachina > Tachina grossa. The sequence continues at coordinate 80,456,050 of OX465278.1, read as the reverse complement.
CTCCGTTATTGGGAATCTAAATTTTTTGTTTTGTTTTTGTATTTTACGAAAATTGATGCTGAAATAATTGTTTTAGGACCGGTTTGTCAATGTCGAGAACGTTCGACTTGTCGTACATTTACATTTAAAACAAAAACAAATTTTTAAAATTTCTTATTGTTTTGAATGTAAGTGTGCGACAAGTCGAACGTTGTCGACATTGACAAACAGGCCCTTAGTTTTACATTACTTATCAAAATTCTGCATTCAAATAAATATTACTTTAATTTATACCTTTCGTTTCGCTAACTATTAATAGTAGACTTCACCAAGTAGTAAAAAAATTGCATTAGTTATTGAATACTTATTTACTACAGTTATTATTAGAATATAGTTTTTTTACGGAATAAAGATTTCGTTTTCCAACTTTAGTTTTTAGCAAATTTTGTTTATTAAGTTCTCTTTGATAATGCCTTTAAAATGCAGTACAGAGAATATGTCTTTAATTGAGGATTATAATAATAATGCAATTGGCGAGTCTCAAGGTGGAATTCCAAAGGGAAGAACCGTAACACGGCAACAGAGTCGTAGCGAAACAAATCCTGAGATCACAATTCCTGTACAGCTTCATTCGGACACAGAAGATAGTAGAGTAAGACAAATAGTTTCAGATTCCTTAAGGGAATTCAGAAATGAAATTACAAACATGCTTTCTAGTGAGATTAGAAATATTGGTATTTCAAACAACCATTTACATTATACGGAACCATCAGCCAGTACCCCTGTTCCAATAGAAGATTCTTTGGATATTAGTTCAGAGAAGATTTCGAATGTAATTAAGAACTGGAGATTGCAATTTATTGGAAATACTGCGGATATTTCAGTAGAGGATTTTATATATAGGGTTAATACTTTGAACAGAACCAACTTAAAGGGAAATTTTGAAGTTTTGCGTAAGCACGCTCACGCTTCGAGGGCAAAGCATTACAATTAGGGATTGCCGTTCGGTTTTAACAGAAACCAAAACCGCGGTTTTTAACCCATAAAAACCGAAACCGACAAAAAAGCGTCGGTTTTTAATTTTTAATTAAACATTATTATCTCGTTTAAAAATACAGCAAATGTAATTTACATTGAAGACTTTTATACATTACTAAGCATTCAATTCAATAACAATAAAAGGTAAGAAAATTGTAAAATTTGAAGAAAATTTAATAATTCTTTGCAGAAAGAATTGTAATCTGTTATCAAAAAATCTCTGGCAGATGTAAAGCAAGAAGACGACAATTTTAACGTTCTTCTACAAGAATTTGTACTTTATAAAGAAACAAACAACAAAACAACCAACATATTGCTTATCAAGGCAATAACGCAATAAAGCCCTCGTCAACTGAAACCGAAAGAGTGTTTTCTGTCGCTGGTAACCTCTGCACAAAAATAAGATTTCGTTTAAACGACTCTACATTGAGCGCTTTAACGTTTCTGAATTTTATTACTTGGGTAATTAAATTTATACACATATTCACTACTACTTTTCTAATATAAGTACCTGAATTGAATACAAACCAGAGAAACTTTATATCCCCTATAGTAAGTTTTTTCCCTTGGAAAATGTTTCCCAGAAATATTTTCCCTTTTTTGGTTCCCCTTATCATGAAGAATCTGCCTTATCGTGGTTGGCGTACATATTTCAAATACGACTACGATTGTTTGGCAATAGATTAAAGAAAAATTTGTCTTCTTTTCCTTTATTTTTGCAGGCGAACTGAATTATTACATTGAACAATTTCGATATTTTTCTTCAAATTATATATTAGAAGTTAAAACTATTAATTTTTGGGACAAGATTAGTATGTAATGCTTACGATTGTTAACAATAATTCCCCACAACAAATTTTTTTCATAGAGTGTGAATCTCTTTGGTTCACAAACAGTGAATTTTATGGTAGTGCACCACGGTGGTATACTTAATGAAAAAATAGCTAAATCAACAGAAGCGTCTCCATGAGTACAACTTTAAATTAAATAAACTTCATTTATAACCTAAAATTTGTGTGACTTTTTTATTAAACTTAAATTTTTCAGATTTTCAATTAATTTTTAAGATTTACAAAAATTCTTCTTTTTTTACATTCACGTGGACTGATAGCGGAAAAAAAATTTCACAGAATATTCAAGATAGCATTTTTCTCTTCGAGGGGATGAAAATTTCACATTAAGAAAAATTCCATTTGTTTTTCACGATAGGGATGATTATTTTTAAATCATCATTTGTCTTTCCAGCATAAATACCTACTTATTTATATACATGCAGATTTTTAAAACCGAAATCGAACCGAAACCGACCGGCTTTAGTGGCTTAAAACCAGAAACCGCGGTTTTCTAATTTCCACGGTTTTTGGCAAACCCTAATTACAATGGTATTGGGGATATCATCGTAAATGTGATGACCTTAGTTGGGTTCGATTAACAGAGTCCCTGAAAGATTTTTATACTGATTTAGACATTATTGACGATATTCGACGTCGAAAACAGAAAAAATCTGAAAATTTTGATGACAATTTCAACGCTATTATGCTGTTGTGTGACAAACTAAAAAGCCCTTTATCCGATCAAGAGTTATGTGAAACCGTTTTGAGTAATTTAAATACGGAAATTAAACATGAACTCTTACGCCTTGATTTTATGCACGTATCTCAACTTAGAAAAGCAGTACGTAAACATGAAATTTTTTTTCGTGAATATTATAAAAAAAAAAGGAAATTGTTTTGAAAATATATGATTTCTTCTTTGGTGAAAATTAATGATAACCGACCCTTCATACAATTAGAAATAAACGGCCAGTTGTATTATGCACTTCTAAATGGTGGAGCTAATGCTAGTGTTATTGGAAGAGAATTATGCAAAAATATAATACATTATGGAAGTTATAAGCGATGTCTTGGTAAAGTTCGAACGGTGGATGGAGCAAAACAAAATATTGACATGATGAATCGATTTTTGGGAGAATTTAACATTTCCATTTACTTTGGTAAAACCATTAATGAGATTGTTTTGCGGAGTCAGAGAAGATACCTCTTAATTTTTCGCAACAACGTCAATTAAGTTTTATAGTTGATCAATTTCCGAATTCAGTGAGGAACGGATTAGGATTTACTAGTTTATTAGCACACCATATAGATACAGGCAATAAAACACCTATTAAGCAAAGATATTACCCAATTTCACCCGCTAGAGAGAAGTTGTTGTGTAATGAAATAGATCTTATGATTGGTTTACGTGTAATTGAGGAATGTCCGGGTTCACCATGGTCCTCACCTACCCAGGCAGAAGGACAATCAGCACGACGTTGCTACGATTGTCTCGTTTGCCAACAATTTAATGTACTCATAACATTAAAGTGATAACGCCGAATGGCCGTCCTCCGACTCTTGTTTTCAATGTTGTCACAATACTCTAAATACAAATTTATAAGGTCGTCACAATGGAAATTTCCCAACTTAAGTCAAATTTTTGTATTTACGGTGTTGCAGCGGTAAAAAATTATTGTAAACGGGGTATTTGGCGAACTAAAGTCAATTTTTTTTTATTTACGGTGTTGTAGCGGTATAGAATTATTGTAAACGGGGTATTGGGAAATTAACGTCGAATTTTTGTATATACAGTGTTGTTGTGGTGTAGCATTACTAAGAACGCGGTATTTGTAAACGTTAAGTCATATTTGTGTGTTTAGAGTACTGTGGTGGTACAAAAATTTTGGAAGAGTCGTAATTTTGTATTTACAGTGTTGTGGTGGTACATATTTTTTGGGCAAAGTCACAATTTCTGCCTGGGTGGTTTTCTTATTGTTAAGCCTGACAAGATACGTTTTTGTGTAGACAGCAGAAAACTGAACTCGTTAACTGTTAAAGACTCGGATCCAATAACAAATATTGACAGACTTATTTCAAGGCTTCCTCCAGTTTATTTCATTTCTAGGGTAGACTCAAGGCACATTTACTACAGGTACATGCATTAGGCAAAACTCTGTGCTTATCACATAGCTTTACAAAGTAATTGTCAAAAATTTGTATGCATCAAACAAGCCATAAAAGTAATTGTCAAACGAATTCTTCGTTATAAACTTGTAAACAAAAAATCAGCGGAAGAGCAATATGCCTGATACGTGTACCTGTTTGATATACCTTGGGTAGACTTGAAAGGACTTGTTTACCTTGACGACTTACTTATAATATCCGAAAACTTTGACGAACATTTAAAACATTTACAGGAGGTGGCTACACAACTTCGTAAAGCAAATGAAACAATTAATATTCACCCCTATCGAAAACAGTTTTTTCCTCAAAATATTTTCCCTTTTCCTGAATAATTTTCCTCAAGAAATATGTTCCATTTTTTGATTCCCCTTTAGGTTAGGTTAGGTTAGCAGGCTGCTGGTAAGGAAGGAGAAATTTAGATTCCAGCTCACTTGGGTCCAATACAACGATCGGTTTGTGATACATGTGTGTTGAAGATAAGAGAGAGGATGATAGGGAAAGGATAGTGATAGTGAAGTATGGCGATGAAGGAAGAGAGAGAGGAAAGCTTCAACTCTGCCTTTTTTGACGCTTTTTAATAAGGCAGTGTTGCAGCGCCTTCTGGTGTCAAATGAGGCGTATTAAATTTTGAAGCTGTGTTTAGTAGCCATTGGTTATATTACTTCGCCGATGATTCTGCTACACAACGAAGGAGGTCGCTCTGATGTTACATTAGGATTAGCATCTGCTGAAGCCGGTGTAGTTATAGTGACCCAGTGCCTTATGCATGTATCACTTGAACTTTTCCCACAACAACTGATACAAAGGACACTAATGCACATCATAAAAATGCGTGGTGTTATTTTTTTAATGACTGTCGGGCAGCTGGCTCGAACCCAGGACCTTAGGTTTTGTAGTCAACGTGCTAACTACTTCAGCCAACGCCACCCCCTTGATTCCCCTTATCGTTAATAAAATTTTTACATGGATTTTTTCACTTTATTTTTGAAGGCGAACTGAATCAATACAACAGAACACATACAAAAATAAAAGCTATGTCTTCTATCTCAACAGTTATAAAGCTGGTAAACAACATATTCCCCACGTTTTTCGGTACGGAAGGACAAGATTTGTCCTCTGAAGTTTTTCGCTTCATCCAAGGATGCAAGCTAGCGGAGCGTGAGCTGGTCACTGAAAACAACAGAGACGTAATACCCAATGCCGTCGCCTGAAACGACGGCTAATGGGACGAGCTTACACCCAAATAGCGTAACTTACATTTCGAACTATGGATGCGTTGTGTGATGCAATTAAAAAAGTATATTTAAAAGAAAGACGCTTGATCAGATAAGGGAACTAATAGTTTCGTGCAGGAAAGGAATTAAAGAGTCAGCGAGCAGATTTGGTAGTCGACTTTATGTTTTAATAAATGAAGCAGGTAGCATAGTAGCAAATGATTGGAGCTAAGAAGGTAGTAGGGAAACGATACTGGAAGACTTCAAAAGAATAGCAGTAAGAAGCTAGGTTTATTGGCCAAGAAAGCGAGTGTTTACAGAAACTAATTCAAATAGAGAGGAAGCGGAGCAACTTTTGTCTCAAATGTAAAAGAAGACATACCATTTCATAAAAACGCCTAACTTTCGCCACGAAAACGCCAACCTCGATAAGGCTGAATAGCTTACTTGTTAGTGGGTTTTTGTTGTATTTTAAGTTTTTGTCCCGTATTATAGAAAATTTTAATCCAACTTCCATCGCTATAAATCTTGAATTTTACAAAAGCAATGATTTAGCTTTTATTAATTTATTGAATTCACCGTGATTTGACATATCGTGATTTTTGTTTTATTTTTTTATTACAAATTTTCCTATTGTACATTCCGTCTGTTCATTAACATTTAGCATTTCATTATATTCTAATATTGTACTTAGTTCATATCTTAACTGGTTTTTGTTATATTTAAATATGTCCACTTATTTTCTTTTTTATCTCTGATGTATTGTTTTCGCATTCAATAAAAATGTCTATAGCTTCGTGATCTGATATTTTATTATTAATATTGATTCTAGCAGATACTTTTTCATTATTTGTTATAATATAATCTATTATTCTATATTTTATGAATTGAACAGGCTAAAGTTCGTATCGCCTTGTAAGAAAAACCCATGTGATAATTATTAATGAACAAATAACATCAAAATTAGTTGTAAATATTCTGACAACATATAGTTGAACGGAATAGCCAGCCGTTTTCCAAGGCCACTAAACCTTCATCATCACCACACACAGTGGACCAAACACAGAAGAACGCCAAATAAAAACTAATTTTTCACCTCTATATTCCACATATTTTTTTTTCTCTTTTTTTCAGCAATAAAAAGAGTTGTTATAAAAAGATTTAAATTACATAATTTATTGAAATAAATAATATAGAAAAAAATTAAATCATTTTGGTGGTGTTTGAATATTTATTTATTTATTGAATGGATGTAATACATATGGCCTCAAGGCCCAGAGTTTTTTAATGGGGTTCTGTCTCTTACTATATCTAAAGCAAGAGAACGCTTAGAGAATATCATGAATTTACATTTTGTGGGGTTTAACTGCAAAAAGTCGTCTCTAGACCACCTCTCAAGGCTAGCTAATTCATAGTTTATTCTTTCCTCTGCATTATGAAGATTCAATAAATCGCATGCTGCTAATATTTGTATACCAAATACCATTATTCACATACAGAAGCAAGAGTAACACGATAAAGCGGAATAATACTCGAGATTTATTGGTCAACTTGAACTAATTGTTTCCGACCTGGCAAAAAGGACTATATGAGCTTACACCCACTGGAACTAAACCCAAATTGCCTAGTAAGTTTATCAATCAATATTTTATAGCTTATGGAGCCAAAGGCTTTTCTGAAGTCTAGGAATATCAGCACATTGGACCTGGATTTATAGTAATTGTTTCTTATTTTTACGGTAATATCCATAATATCAGTTATGCTAAAACCATTTCTAAATCCTGACTGGTTGACATGAATTAAGTTATTATTGCTTAGGTGGCACAACATTTGATCCCTAAAGCAAGCCACAGACCTTGCGACCGTTGGTACAACATGAGCAGGTTGTGTATGAGATTGTAAAGTGTGTGGGGTCGTTGTACGAAGTTGTGTCTCGGTTGTATGAATGATTAAAAAGATTTGATTTTTTGGCAAGTTGTATAGACAGGTTGTATAATTTAGGAGTATGTTGTACAACTTCATTTCGTTTTTATTTTCGTAGTGTCATATAAAAAAACGTCACGCACGAGTTCAAATGTGCGTTTAAAATGTTCTGCAAATGTAATTTTTTTAGTCTTTTGGCTCACTTTCTTTTAGTGTTTTTAAAAGTTTGTTGTTAGAATATGTTTATTTTTATATAAACCAAATTTTTTTTTACAAAATTTTTTTCTGCCCTATTTTACATTCTTCTTCGTTTTGCACGAAAAAAATTATCGACTACAATATGCGCAGTAGTACCCGATGTCATGTTTACTCAAATTTTTTTTTTTGTGAAATGAAGTTGTGCGCTAATGTTGCACACGTTGTTGTATAGTTTGTGTCCAAAACACACAACTTGATAAACCAACGTGTTGTACCAACGGTCTCAAGGTCTGTGGCTTGCATAACAATAATTTCTAAATTTTTGTAACAAACTGGCAAAATGCTAGTAGAACGAAATCGAGCACAACTGGGATTTTTAATTTTAGGAATCGGTGTGACTCTACCCACCTTCCAAATATCTGGAATGGTGGATGTTGCTGAAACTTTATTCATAATAAATGTCAAATGCCTAGATATCATCGGTAATATAATCTTAAAAATTTTATTTGAGTATTATCAAAGAATATAAATCATATAGAATGCGCATCTCATACAAGCTAAAATTTTCTATGTCGGGTATTACCAGTACTACCCGTCCAGCGTACACACTCTCATTTCTTTCTGCAGTGTATGCTACGCTCGCATTGCTGAGAGCAGCGTTGCCGTTGTGACATTAAAGTATCACTTTTGACCCCTTTTCGTCCCAATGAAACTTTTTATGACCCTTTTTTCAATTTATCCCTTTGTATCATTTTAACAGAATGTATGCCGTAGGGCAATCATATACACAGTTTAGCATATCAGGTATTAGAAAGAGAGCTGTTCGTCCAGTTGGCGATATTGGGCTCGATGATGTCGATCATTTTATTGTTTTGGTCGATAGAAAAGCTAATAAATGGTGAAAATATTGCAAAAAATCTGACACCCAAATCCTTGATTCCAAATGCAAATTATTTCTCGGAGTATCACAATTAAAAAATATGTATTTTAACTTACTTTCATCTTTAATCTTAATAAAAAACTTTTTATAAGTTAGTAAGTAAGTTTTTATAAAATGTTTATAAGTTAAAAAAGGTTCATATGAAGTAAATTTTGAAGCCAAAATTGGGGCCTTAAAGTATAAATGTATGTATGTACATATATAAATGATCAGCATAAAAAAGTAAAGTAAAATATAGATGGAAAAACTGAAGTTAATTCATTTTCTTTTCATTACAATTGTCATTTGCAAATGAAAAAAGTAAAAATAATTAAAATAATTAATTAATTAACTACAAACACATTTCTATAATAGCGGCTAGTAGAGTATTTACAAATACAGTTTTTAATTGCAAATAAGACGAGTATAAACCTATTATAGATAGCTACTAAATATAACAAAATCATGAAATCTAAAAAAAGAGTGGTCAAGTTGCGGCATTTCATATCGAATGAAATTCCAATCGAAATTAAATGCATATTTCGTTCGGTATCGAGTGCCGTAATTTACCCAATTACTTAAGATTTATAAAAAAAATAGAAACTGTAAAAACATAAATACGTATATTGGATATGGTTCATCTCACTTATTTACTTAAAAACCAGCATAACTCAAAAAATTTACTTTGAGGAAAAACCATTTAAAGTTTGGTAGAAAATTTTAAAATTCAATTCTGAAGAGGATAATATAGTTATACTATTTTTTCAAGGCATTATGCATAGTTCTTAAATACATATTTTTTTTAACTGAACATCCTGTATTCCTTAATAAGTTCTTCACTTGGAATCTAATCTTTGACAAGTGTCTACTTTAAGTCTATTTTATAAATGTTTAGTAACGCTAATTTATGTTTGCACTTTATGTTTTTTTGTAAATTATATTTTATAAAGATGAAGAAATAAGCTGTAATTCACTGACTTTACAACTGCAGAATTTGGAAACTTATCATCCTTAAAACAAGCTTTATTTCAGCAACAGCAACTTTCCTCCGAAAGTAAAACTCGGATATTTTTATATACATAGTTTTTTTTGAAATTGGCCGCATGTTTGGCTGTTGAAAAAGTAGCAAAATGCGACTTAAGTCTCACAACGGCAACGCTGGTGATAAGAGCAAAGAATATAATGCTCTCAGTATGTGTTTGCTTGCGCTTTATACTTTCCCCCCGCATCTAAAGCGCAAGCAAAAAATGTTTAATTTTTTAGCTCATATGCGTATTCTATACAATTTATATTCTTTGGTATTATCCGGTCCAACAGCATACGATTTTATAACATGTTATAAGCATACAAATTCGAAAGCATTTTCTTTCGTTTCGAATTACAGAGTAGACCCCTAGATATAGCCTTGAGAAAATCACGATCAGTAACATTCCTCAATTTTGGATGCATTTTGTTTTTGTAATTTAAATTTTTTCCATTTAAAATTTGCATTTTACAAAATTAGGCCCTTAATTTTTTTTTCATTTTGCATTTTTTATTATTATTTTTGAGAGGTGCTCTTAAACTTGATTTGTTTCAAATCTCAAAAACTAGACTAGATAATTAAATAAATAATAGATCAAATAATGATTCAGTTGGCATTGTAATCTTTTACATCTTGTAGCTTTGGTAAATTGTTGATGCTTTGCTTTAAATCTACCAATATTTACTAAAGGGATCATTGTATTGGACCCAAGTGAGCTGGACTCTAAATTTTCAGCAGCCTGCTAACCTAACCTACTAAAGCTTCAACATGTAAATGAACATGTAGAATATTTGATGGTACTGATATATTGCAATGTTTTAATTGTCAAGGGTATAATCATAAAGCAAATGAATGTCGGAATGATGCAGTATGTTTTAAATGTCATTGTAATCACAAAACTAAAGATTGTACAAAAGAGATAGTGAACAAATGTGTAAATTGCAACAAAGAAAATACAAGGTTAAATCTAGGACTCGACTAAAATCATGCAACGATTAGCAAAGAATCAAAAAAAGAAAAGGTTTGGCATAAAAATAGAAATATAACAGCCAAGGAATATATATGGAATATACAATAATATCCAAGGGCTAACAAATAATTTTGTGAGGCAGAATTTTGTGATGCATTTCAAGATTTCCTGGAAGAATTGTGTGAAAAGAATTGACATATTAATAGCTGGTGATTTTAATATTGACTGGAAGACTGATTTCTATAAACAAAGAGTGAAAAGTATCCTAAACGATAATGGTTTCAAACAGATAATGAATGCAGACACCAGAATAACACAAATTCAAAAACAATAATAGATTATATTATAACAAATAATGAAAAAGTATCTGCTAGAACCAATATTAATAATAAAATATCAGATCACGAAGCTATAGACATTTTTATTGAATGCGAAAACAATACATCTGAGATAAAAAGAAAACAAGTAGACATCTTTAAATATAATAAAAACCAGTTTAGATATGAACTAAGTCCCTATTTACACTATGCAAGTCTTATTGCTAAGCTGATTAGTTTATTAGGAGAGAGAGACGGTGGGAAAAGAAACGTTGCTCTTCCCCTCGTCACTCTCTCCATGAAATTAATCAGCTTAGCAATAAGACTTGCACAGTGTGTTTTGGGACTAAGTACAATATTAGAATATAATGAAATGCTAAATGTTAATGAACAGACGGAAAAATTCGATAAATGTATGGCATATACAATAAGGAAATTTGTAATAATACAAATAAATGAAAGTGTTAACAATAAATGGTTTAGTAACGAACTAAGAAATTTAAAAGTGGAAAAAGCATGGACATATTATAGAGCAATGAGAAATAAATACAAAACCAAAATTGAAAATGAAAAGCGCCATTATATAAGTAATAAAATTTCAACTTCGAAGGACCAAAAAGAAATGTGGAGTGTGATAAAAGAACTTGTGTTAAAAAAAACCTAGAAATGTTATAAAATCTGTGATATTTTATCAGGTAGAGTATAAGAAAAACCTAGATATAGCCGAAAAATTTAACAGTTACTTTGTAGATAGTATTAAAGAAATAAGAGATTCAAACGAAAATGTACAATACCAAAATCTGATACCTGTGATAAATAATAGGTTTAAGTTTCGTGCAATATCTATATTGGAATTAAAAACCGTTTTGAAGAATATGAATAACAAACCTGACTATAAAAAAAATCACAAAAAACATCATCCTAGATACATGGGACATAACTGGCAATATTTTATTGAACATTATTAATAAATCAATGGAAACTGGAAATTTTCCTAAAAATTAGAAGGAATCTATGGATACACCAGTAGAAAAAGTTAAAAATACAGACAAGTGTGAAGAATTTCGCCCAATAAATAGTCTAAAAATATGTGAAAAGGTGTTAGAAAAAGTTGTGAAAAATCAATTAGAAGAATATATAGAAAATAATAGCTTGTTATCTAAATATCAGTCGGGATTTAGAAAGAAACATTCATGTGAAACAACAGTGAACTATGTAATAAACAGATGGAAATGTGTAAAGAAAAATAATAAAATACTATCAGTTTTTCTTGATTTTAAACGTGCTTTCGAATAGATAGGAATATATTAATGAAAATATTTTACAGATATGGTATCCAAGATAATGATTTTATTTGGTTTAAATTGATTTAATTGGTTTAAATCATATTTAACAAATCGTAAACAAAAAACAAAAGTAAATAATACGGAATCGACCGCGATAGAAAATAATTACGGAGTACCACAAGGCTCAATCTTGGGATCACTTCTATTTATTGTTTATAAAGGGTGTTTTTTTAAGAGGTATAGAACTTCGAATTGAAATAAAACACAAGAAAATCGTTTTAATGTCCATCAATTTGGCTTTATTGGAAGGATAATTTTATGCCATTAATGTTTAAATATGATTTCGGGCATGTGGCCGCCGCGGCTGGCTCGAATAAAGCCAATTCTACAGGTCCAATTTTTTGGATACTTTTTCGAGCATATGGGGCCGTATGTTGGCAATAACGCCACGAATGTTGGCTTCCAAGTCCCCTAACGTTTCTGGTTTGTTGGCGTAGACGAGCGACTTCACATATCCCCAAAGAAAATAATCCAATGGTGTCAAATCACACGATCTTGGTGGCCAATTGACAGGTCCATTCCGCGAAATTATGCGCTCATCGAATGTTTCCTTCAATAAATCGATTGTGACGTGCGCTGTGTGGCATGTAGCGCCGTCTTGTTGGAACCACAACTCATCCACATTCATGCCATCCAATTCGGGAACAAAATAGTCGGTTATCATGGCTCTATACCGTGCACGGTGGCGAATCGATTCATTCGGGTCCTCTTCAACACTTTGCTCTACAGCGGCAATTGTTTCTTCGGTGCGCACTGTTCGACGTCTCTGCGGATGCGTATTATCACATAGAGTAAACGTAGTGCGAAAACGATCCATGGTTAACCGAATTAATTGCTCTGATGGACGATTATGTCGACCATAAAATGGACGGAGCTTGCGGTAAACTTCGCGAACTGAACCATTATTTTCGAAATAAATTTGCACGATTTGCAAGCGTTGTTCTTTTGTCAACCTGTTCATGATGAAATGGCAAACCAAACTAAATATTAATCACTTGACAGCTGACAAAATGGCCGCCAGTTAAAAAAGTGATGCCAACTTAAAGTTCTATACCTCAATAAAAAACACCCTTTATAAACGATATTGAAAATATGTTGGAAAAGTGCGAAATAATTATGTATGCAGACGATACACTAATTTTTACGGAAGCAGAGACAGAGAATATGTGTTATGAAAATATAACAAGTGATATGTGCAATATTAATTAATGGCTAAATATGAATAAATTAAAGTTAAACGAAAGTAAAACCAAACTAATGGAAATTAATATGAATACTGATAAAACATTTCAAATAAATAACATTACAATCGAAAAAGTAAACAGTATTAAATATCTAGGCTTTGTAATAGACAAAAATTTAAAATTCCATGAACATACTGAATATATTTGTAATAACAAAAATTAAAAATTTTAAAAACCCCCGACTTTTTTCAGAAAAGATGTTATATCTTCTAAACGGCTGGACCGATTTTCTTCAAAGATAGCTAAGAACCCTCTCGATCAAGTCATCTTTCAAACAGAAAAAACTAAATGAAAATCGGTCCAGCCGTTTGGCCTGTCCGTGGACACAGACGGACACACAGATACACAGACACACACTACAAACTTATATAAGACCCCTTTTTTTAGTCGGGGGTTAAAAAGATCGGGAAAAAATTGGATTTTTTAAGCGATTGCGAAATAAAGTATCTATACTAACATCAGTAAACATATATAATACAATGATTAAACCGCATTTCGAATACGGATCAACAATCTTGTATTCCAGCTGCAATGATCAACAAATTTCAAGACTACAGAAACTGCAAAATAAAGCTATGCGTACAATATTAAAATGTAATCGATTAACATATATTAATTATATGCTCAAAACATTGAAGTGGCTCAATATTAACCAAAGACTGCAACTGAACACAATTAATTTTATTCAGAAATTTAAAATGGGGGATGCACCTGATTATTTGACGGACCAGGCAAAATACGTAAGAGAAACTCAGCCATATAACCTCAGAAATGCAAATGACTTCAGACTACAACAAGCTCAGACTAATGCGATGCAAAGAAGGTTTTTCTATAAAGGATTGAGACTATATAACATGATGCCAAATGAAATAAAAAATGAACCAAATATTATAACATTTAGAAAAAAAATGTTGTAAATTTCATCAGAAATAATTTAGTTCAGAACACTTAAAACTTTTATTTTATTTTTATCATATATTTAATATTATGTAAACCTTCAAAGTATTAAAATACTACTCAATATTAAATAAAAAAAATCTGCAAGGCCAACCGTGAATTCCGCTTTGTACATATGTAATATTCAGGGACAGGGGTTTCATGCAAATGCATGTTTTTTCCCTTAACTCTGATAATGGCTAGAACGAAATATCTTTACGAAACAATGAATTTGCTTAAAAATGGCATCGATTTGTTAGTGCATATTTTTGCATAATTTGCTGAAAATGCATATTTTTGCATAATTTAGTCATAATTTCATATTTTTGTCTCATATTTTCATATAAATGCTGAATATTTCCTCAAATATTCAAATTTCAAAAAATATTGCAAAACTGTTTTTGGCAACTGTATTCCCTTGCATTGTTGTAGAATTGTGGAACGATTGTACAAGCACCTACCAAATTTAATGGAAATTGTAATTTTCATAATTTCAAATTGTCTGCTATTAAAGCCGAAAGTAGTGAAACGATTATGCTGAAACTTGATATTGTTTTTAAAAATTATAACGGATTCAAAACCAAATCTAATACCTGGTATTCAATTCATTGTAATGATTGAGTTAATAATATCCGTAAATTTTTTTGTCTTTCCAGAACTTTCTGAAGCCACCCACCAGTTGGCCTAGAAAGCTGAAAATTAGCATACTTATAGTACTTACCGCGACAAAGAACCTAACGAATCCGGATTTTTTATTTTCGGTCTGGGAGTTGCGGTGCGTGAAAAAACCATGTTTAAGATTTGCCAATTTTTTCACCTGCCTAATGTGTTTGTCTTTCCATAACTTTTTAAGGCCACCAGTTACCGTAGGAAGCTAAAAATTTGCGTATTTATAGAACTAACTAGAAGAAAGAACGGGTCTGAGGGCTGGGGCACGTGACAAAAACAATTTTTGACATTTTTCAATTTTTTACAGTATTTTATTTTAGGTTTCCAGAACATTCTGAAGCCACCAGTCGGGCTAGAAAGCTGAAAATTGGCATACTTATAGTACTAACCGCGAAAAAGAACCTAACGTAGCCAAATTTTTGATATTCGGTCTGGGGGCTGCGGGACGTGGTAAAAACAATTTTTGAGATTATACAGTTTTTACACCTTCCTCATTCCTCATTTGCTTGCCATTCCAGAACTTTCTCTAACCATCAGTCGGTGTAGAAAGCTGAAAATTGGCATATTTATAGTACTAACCGCAACAAACAACACAACGAAGACGTAACTGGATTTTTTGTAATTGGTCTGGGAATGGAGTGCATGATAAAAAGCATTTATTTAAATACAAAATTTTTTAGGCCTGATTATGCCTGCCATATATATACATATACAACGAAGTCCTATATATATATTTGTTTAATAAAGCTGCAATAAACTTCCGAAATTTGTTTTTAATACAAGCATTTAACTTTAACTTGCTTTTATATTAAAAAACATATATTGAGACCTCAGTCGTAAAGCAGCTCTGGATTGAGGAACATCTCTCGCGTCATCGTAATTATTTCTTAAGTGCGGTCAGGCTTGTGCGTGTTGTTTAGCCTTCGAGAGTTTTTCGTCTCGCTCGCACTGGTTGACTGATCTGCCACGGATAACCGTATAATCTTGCGGTTTTTTGTGGAATTTCTTTAACAACCACGTTGCTACTTCCTATGTGAAGGCATAGGTCGTGTACAGTCAGTCACAAAAACTTTTAAAATACTGTTAATACCATCTTGGGCATATGGTCTAGTTACTCCGCCCATACTTGTGCAACACCATATTATACAAATTTACTTTGTATAATATGCACCAAATAAATAAATAAATAAATAAATATACTGAGAACTGTCATGGACAGGCTTATATACTAGTATACATTTAAATTTGAGCCGATTACATCTACAGACGTTACAAGGCCTTTTTCAATGCACAAAGCTTTTTAAAAACAAATTGATTGGACTTCACATTCGATAATACATATCGTCACCTGAAATCCAAAAGGCCGTAAGTACACTTTTTACTATTTTACAGAAGCAAAAAACTTCATAAATTTAATACTATTTATATGTTAGGTGCCAAATTGAATAATGAATAAAATCGGTATTTTTGAACATATGTGAGTAAAATTTTAGGAAAATATGTATTTTGGTTAATCACATCATAATCAATCAAAAAGTCTATTTTAAATTTTTTGGTTTTTACGGCCTTTTGGATTTTAGGTGACTATATGTATGAATAATAAAAAAATTTTTAATGAAAATAATAAATAACAACACTTTTCTTTTTCTATCAACGTATCGCCCCTTTACTGTAATATAAACATACATATCTCGAAAATGCGAGTTTGGAGTTATTAATGCAGAAAAAAAGCATTATACCATATTTAATCTTGTGTAAAGATTTACTGCCTTATTCATAAAAAATATTTCAGGTTAATTAAGCGCTTATTTGACATATTTCTATGGGAAATTTGTCAAATAAACCTGTAATAAATCTAAAATATTTTTTATGAATTAGACCGTTAATATAAAAGGCTTGTGCACGCACCTCTTTAAAACTTTACCTTTGAATAATTTTGTTTAAAGATATGTGCATATTTTATTGTTTTTAGTGCATATTTTGAGTTTTTGATGTCATATCTTAGGCGCCTAAAATACCTTTTTTAAATGCATGAAGTCCTTGTCCCTGGTAATATTATAATGTAAATATTCAGCATTATGTATAACAAAAAACTGGCATGAAATTAGAATAAGTGACAAAATTGAACTTGATCTTAACAAGTTTTGTCATAAAATTTCACATTTCACGTTAGGATTTAATAGTGGATTAAAACTACATTATGAGGTGATTTTTAATGTTGAATCGTACGGAGAAACTCGTGAACACCTAGTTCAATTTCAGCACTTATGCTAACTTCATGGCAATTTCTTCTTATACATATGGCTGATTATATATATGGATATGTATCTCTATTTTAGTATTGTTATCACAGGGTCTACTGTGTACATTAGAGCATGTTGCATACAAATTCGAAAGTACTTTCTTTCATTCGAATTACAAAGTATGTAGACCCGTTAGTGGCCGATAAATGATATTTATTACAAATAGCATACACCAAACATACTTATGTACATATACATATATGTATTTATATTAGTAATAATATGTATATTACCTCTTGCGGTTTCATGTTTAAAACTTTCGTAATGCGTCCCTGCATTATAAGAAAATTTGGATTATTTACATTTAGCTGCACTGAGCAAAAGAAGTCTGAAACTTTTTTATTTTGAACTAATTTTCCGTTAATTAAATATTTGTTTTTGCCACCAACAACAATTTGTCTTGTCACCGATATTTCCCTACATTTTTCATATCCCAGTGGACATTGGGCAGGGCTGGTATTGTCGAATATCAACGTAACCGTTGCCTTGGTAATTCCGGCTTGTCCGCTTTTATAAACCAAATCCTGAAGTGATGTTGCTCTCACTTGGCCTAAATTCATTATTCCCAAAACAAAACATATAGAGTCCAATATGTTAGACTTCCCTGTTCCATTCAAACCCGTTATTGCGGTAAACTCTGGATCAAAACCATGGATTTCCGTTCGCCTGCCATACGACTTGAAACCATCTATTATCACTGACTTTATGTACATTTCGTTAATTTTATTTGCTCTTTGTTGTATTCTTTACGAAACGTATCCTCTAAATATTGTTATTCTATGGTTACAGTGAGTAAAATCGTCAACACACAATTTTTATAAGCGTTCGCGGTAAGCTTGGTCACAGAATATGAGCTTGGTAGCAGTGATCGAAGCCGATAGGGTGTGAGCCGGCGCCGGCTATTTTCAAAGAATCGCGGACGTCACGGACACGGACCACAGCCAGTGCTGCCAAGACAGTGGGTTTATCTCTATCTGCCATCTCTAAACAAGGACGGTAAACAGAACGTTTTTTTTCACCGAACTTTAACGATGAAACCAAAGTGAATTACATACCATTTACACATGCCACTATGGTGGCATGCCATTTCGAAAAACTCAATACACTCACGATTTTTCACTAATACACGCTAATTTTTCGCAATGGCAGCCCCAGTGGCAGCAAAATTTGCATGCGAGTGAAAATTTGACAGTTGCATGCCATTGAATGTCAAAACGAAGAAAAGTGTTACCCAGTTATACATTTGATGCAAATTTATTGGATTACTGTGAAAATTAAATTAATATTTTAGCTTGTTAAATGTGTTATTATGATTTATAACTTGATTTGTGTGTGAAAAACTGGAGTTTGTTAATTATAAAGAACTAATATTATTAAAATAATAATAATAAGTGTTAATAGTTTCCTCAAGAATGTGCCTTTGTGACGTACTAGGTAACTCTGTTCTAAAACAAAAGGAAAAGTAAACATGGAAGCGAGACTGAGCCAGCTCGCTTCGACGACATTTTTAAAATTAAGTGGCAATGGCATGTGTAAACAGCAAAGCAAATGGCAAGAGATTCGACTTTTTCGAACAATTTTTCGTCGATAATACGTACACAACACTGGCATGCCATTAGTGGCATGTGTAATTGCAGTGTTAATAACAGGTGATCTTGACGGCTTAAGTGACTATTTTTTTCTTCTTGTACATTTGTATACTTGGGATGTCAAAAATTATTTACATACATACATACATATATTGTCAACACATATTGTTTGTTTAATGACATACAATTGAAAAAAAATGAAACCCATCCAGCTTATAACGTAAAGTATCTCTTACATCGAAAAATCACATTTGAAGAACCACGTAAGCGTTCAGGTTCCGTACAGTGCCATAATTGCCAAGAATATGGCCATACGAAAACTTACTGCAAGTTACCTACAGTGTGTGTTATCTGCGGTGAATTGCATGGTACTGCTAGCTGCACTAAGCCAAAAGATCAAGCAGAAAAAAATGTAGTAATTGTGGAGGTAATCACACAGCTAACTATAGAGGGTGCCCTGTATTTTCTTTCGTTAAACAGGCTATGGGTCAAAAACCCAAGTTAACTCCAGCTCTACAAGTAAACGCGAACTCCGACACTTTTGCTCAAATCAGCCAACCAGTTACTTCACGTGTATCGTATGCTGATGCTGCTAAGACTAGTTCAATTCCCACGCAAAATGTTCCACCGCCAAATAATTCAACGAATTCAAACTCAAGCTTTAACTTTAGTCGCCTTGAAGCTACTATTGAGAATCTGGTGCTAACTATAAACAACTTTACTACAAATATGACAAGTATGATGCAAGAAATGCTGCGAATGCAGAATACACTGCTTCAAGCATTAGTTAATAAACCATGAACACGTTAAAAATATGTTCCTGGAACGCAAACGGCATTCGCCAACATAAAAATTAACTTGAGCACTTCCTCATGGAAAAAAATATTGATATAATGTTGGTTTCTGAGACTCATTTGACCTCAAGAAGCTTATTTAAAATAAATGGTTACACTTTATATGATACAAAGGACCCGAGAGAGAGCATGTGGTGGATCAGCAATTCTGATTAAGTCAAGACTCAAGCACTATGTCCTTGACAACGTTAGTGAAGAATATTTGCAAGCAACGAATATTTTCGTAGAAAATTTTTGTGCGAATTTCGTGATATCATCAATTTACTCACCTCCCAGATTTTCAGTTACCGAAGATCAGTATGAGAAGTTCTACAAATCGCTTGGATCTTGTTTCGTGGCAGCTGGTGACTACAATGCAAAACATACGTATTGGGGATCGCGTCTTGTTACACCTAGAGGTCGAGCCTTGTTCAATACAATTTCAAAAATGGGCTTAGATGTCATTTCAAGTGGGGAGCCTACTTACTGGCCTACTGACGTAAGAAAAATTCCAGATGTTATAGATTTTGCCGTCACGAAAAATATTCATAGGGACTTAATTCATGTAGAGGCCTCTCTAGATCTGCCCTCCGATCACTCTCCAACAATAGTTACAATTTTCAACCCACTAAGGAGTGATTTAACTAACTCATATGTGAAGATGATTAATGGAATCAACTGGCTGGCATTCAAAAAATATCTTAGTAGTCACTGCGTAGAAAACATTCAGCTTAGATCATGCGATGATATTGAATTTAACATTGCCAATCTTAACGAAAATATTAAATAGGCTGCTGAACACGCCACTACCTCCTATCCGCAGACCGGCCTTAACAGAATTTATTCTACGGAAATTGAACGTCTTGTATGTGAAAAAGGAGAGCTAGAAGAGAATGGCAACAACACAGATCACCCCTAAATAAAATCAGACTTAAAGAATGTACTAAACGACTCAAAGAGCTGCTATCGTCGGAAAAAACTGCACTACTGGAAAAGTATTTAGAAGGTCTTGATGTAACGTCCGCATCTAATTACTCTTTATGGCGCGCTATTAGAAATCTTAAACGACCCGTTGATCTTAAATCACCATTGCGTACTGCGACGTGAGGCTGGGCAAGAAGCGATAGTGAGAAAGGTAACTTATTTTCTGAGCATTTAAAATCTGTATTCACTTCCAATTCATGTACGGGTGCTGCTGATTTACCGTGTGTAGTTTCTCTACCCCCTCGTCCCTTAAGGTTTAAGATGCGTGAAGTACAAAAAGTAATTGCTGAACTCAACCCGAAGAAAGCTCCAGGTATTGATGGCATTAGTAACAAAATGCTCATTAACTTGCCTCATATTGCAATAAGAATCCTGCTATTTACTTTTAATGCTATTTTAAGAATGCAGTATTTTCCACATAACTGGAAACTGGCCAAGATCAAAATGATTCCAAAGGCGGGCAAAGATCTTACCAAGACTGAGTCATATAGGCCTATAAGCTTACTATCTACAATCTCAAAGCTTTTCGAAAAGCTGCTCATGACTAAATTGTCCAAAATTTTAACTGATAATGGGTGCATCCCGGACCATCAATTTGGCTTTAGAAGTCAGCACAGCACGATTGAACAAACGCATAGACTGGTCCAAGTTGTAAGAAGAACATTTGAAGAAAAGAAGTATTGTTCTGCTCTCTTTATTGATGTTTCTCAGGCATTTGATAAAGTATGGCACGAAGGCCTAGTTTTAAAATTGAAGACATATCTGCCAATAAACATTCAAAAGCTTTTGGAAAGTTATATTATTGATAGGAAGTTCACTGTTGTGGAAGGAGAGTTCACGAGTGTGCCCGAATCTATATCTTCTGGTGTGCCCCAGGGTAGTATTCTGGGTCCTGTCTTGTATTTAATATATACTTGTGATATGCCTGTGAGCAATAATATCCATATTTCTACTTTTGCCGATGATACAGCCTGTATGAGTGTGCACGAAAACCCTTATGAGGCATCCCGCAATCTCCAGGAACATATCACTCAGCTGGAAATATGGTTGAACTTATAGAGAATTAAAGTCAATGAACAAAAGTGTGTCCATATAACGTTCACCCTAAGAAGAGATACTTGCTCCCCCATTCGAATCAACAAATATATAAATATATATATAACAAAAAATATTCCTCAACATTCCCAAGTGAAATACCTCGGTATACACCTTGATCGAAGACTTATATGGAAACATCATATTGACCCTAAGTTAACTCAGATGAAACTTAAGTTAACTCTAATATATTGGTTGATTGGCAGAAACTCAACACTCAGCCTAGACTGCAAACTTTTATTATACAAGTTGCTTTTGAAGCCAATATGGCGCTACGGAATTCAGTTATGGGGCACTGCTTCAGCTTCCAATGTCGAGAGAATCCAACGAAGGCAAAACAAAATTTTACGGTTAATAACATCGGCTCCATGGTACATCCAAAATTCTATTATACATCGTGATTTAAATATGCCACTAGTGACTGAAGAAATTGCAAAATACGCAGGCAAATATTTAACAAAACTCGAATCACATCCTAATCCACTTGCTCGTAGTATTTTGAACTTTACTGGACACGTCCGCTTAAAAAATAGGGACACACGGGCTCTTATACCTAACAGTCCAGATGGGACTACTTGAAAATACTTTCCCCCCTTTTTTTTTGATTATCACTACTAATGTATTATTTATAACTACCACTAAGTTTATGTCCGACACTGGTCGGGCCTAATAATTTTTTTTATAGATTTAAGATTTGAATACTTATTGTTAGTTCATATATGAAGATACAATAAATAAATACATGCATTAAAAAAAATATTGTTTTTAAATTTGAATTGAAACCATAAAATTGTTAAAAAGAAAAAACTATTTATTAACTGTGTAATTTGTGTATTTTGATTGTGCTGGATGCGCGTAAGCAATTAAAAATAATAATTGTGTTTGATTGTGTAATAAGCTTATTTTCCTTTTCAACAGGAAACGGGTGTTAAAATTTGTTTGAAATTGTTATGAACTCCTACAAAAATTAAGGTTCTGCTTTTTTGCATCATATTCGCGTAATGGAAGACATTCGCACTTAAACAAGAATTTATTATTTGGTTCATCACTTGTATATTTTATTTGTAAAAATAAAGTTTGCTTGACATTTATCTACTAAAAATTACGAAAAAAGGATTTTAAGTTGCACTAAAATATTTCTGTGTTACACATAAGGGAATTTTATTAAAAAAGCACTTATGTATAAAACTATATACATCCATATGTATGTATGTATATGTACTATATTCAGCATCTATATGGTAATGAGTTTGCATCAACTTTCTCCATAACTGGAATTGCAGTTTGTTCCCATTTCACAGGCCATACATTATACAATCTAAAACACTGAAAATGCATAATACATTTATTTATGTATACATACATATAATCAGATAATTTTTGCCTGTGGGTACTTACTTATAGATAAACGTTCCATGCGTTTTATTTTTAAATTATTATCCATTTCTCATAAAACCACAACCATTGCATAGAGAGATTTACACACCATCTGCTTAGCGATTTGCACCCACATAGACCCTTATTAAAAGGAATAGCAAAAGGTAGCAAAGCTTTCAATTGTTTTAAAGCCAAAAATGAAAGAACCGTTGCAGCCGACTGTTCATTCTCGGAACAAATTAACTTATTCCTCAGCCTTCTTAAGCATATTTTTACTACCCATACCAACTTAATGCAATTCCGGAGAGTAACACTATGGTTTGGGGGATATATAAAATACTTTATTTTAAGTTTCCTTAACTTTATTTTTCTGTTTATTAATTTTTATAACAAAACGCTCAAAAAATATTTATTTTTTCTAAAACACAACAGCTTTTCTTGACATCCCAAGTATATAAAATACCAGAAGCGAATTCAAAAATTTGACGTGAGTATACCTTATATGAATTTACCTTGGATGAAACATGAAATGCCATACCAAGGCATATCTAACAGGTACACGTATCAGGCATATTGCTCATCCGCTGATTTTTTGTTTACAAGTTTATAACGAAGAATTCGTTTGACAATTACTTTTGTGCCTTGTTTGATGCATACAAATTTTTGACAATTACTTTGCAAAGCTATGTGAGAAGCACAGAGTTCCCAGAGTTTTGCCTAATGCATGTACCTGTAGTAAATGTGCCTTGTGCCATACCTAACATAGCGTCTACAACTGCGAGTAACTCTGACATAGTATTTGATACAACATCGGCAGAATAACAAAAATATAATGACGATATTTCTCTTCATCTCATACAACAGGAACTCGTAATTTCAGTTTTCATATAACATTTCATTTACTGCAAATTCTCATCGAGTTAACATGTTCTATTTTTGTATAATTATTTATTTCATATTGCAATACAAAAGCCATTCAGCCAAAAACAAGTATTATATAGCAAAATATTATAAGCATTAGTTTTTTTATTTTCACTTTTTCCCACAAAATTTAATTTATGAATCAATTTAACACATTTACAAATGATTTAACAAAATTAACTAATCCAACTCAACACTAACGATACTTATTGCACTATTACAATAAATACAAATAAAATTTTTTTCTATTTTTAGTCAATTTAGGTTTCATAAATTACCCCTGAATAAAACTTTACGATTGTTATAAACCTCAATTATTTATCTTCATAAAAAAATTCTTATATTATTTAATTTCCTTTTACTTCTTTTACTTGGAACGGACTCACCAACGAATTACTGCCAGCGTAGATAACCAGATTGATTGCCAGTACATTGTCAGCACATTGCCCGATCTGACAATATTGTAAGATCTGACAATCGTCTCTGCATAGCTTTACACCTACACAATCCAAATTTGACATTTAGATTTGTATAATGACGTTATTCACCTGGTGTAGTGCTGCCACCTAATAAATGCGCCTTGGTACTAGTGTAAGTAAATTTTTGACATTTCTGAGGTGATTAAAATTTCACTAGCCCTGGGCACAAAATACACAGAAGTGAAGAAAGTGACAGGTAAAAAAAGCTCCAATCAGGTTTTTCTTAAAATTCGTGGAAAAAAGAGAAAAGCATATTGTATTTGATACTGTAGTGTATTACTACTTACCAATTACAATTAACACAGGTAACAAAAATTTATTGCACTAGAAAGACGTAGCAAAACAAAAACGATGACAAAATTTGAGGGAAAACGAGACTAACAGAAAAATACCCGTATCTTCCGTCTCGTGACACTTCTGCATGTTTTGTGCCCTGAGGGCTAGTAGAAATTTTGACACAACAGGTATTTTTTTGACAAACTACAATAAAAACCATGGTATGTATCATAAAATTTAAATTCACCACCGTCGCTTCGAGTCGTCGTCACCCAATACAAAGATTTTTACATCTTTTAAGTTTACTTAGACTGTGAAAAAATTATGTTTATTTTGTGAATTGAATTCTTTTTAATTATTTAGCTGGTGAGGCCTATATTGTCTTATGTCAATAAAAACTAAATTTTTATTACATATTTTTCCCGACGTTTCGTGAATTTTATGTTCACTTTTGTATGTTTTATTAAAATTTAAAAATTAACATCAAAAGTTTATAGAAAATATTGTACATAATAAGATAAACTTACTAACAATCGAGTTGTGTTGTTATTAAAACATCAAAAATAAAAAATATATAAGTTTACTTGAACTAAAAATTACAATATTAAGAAAGATGACTTTAGCTGTTCCTTATTATAACACTGTAAATGGCGCTTAAATTGTCAGTATCTTCTTTTTTGTTCATTGTTTTCATGATTTTCTGTTGTATTCTTAAGCTTTCTGTTGTGTAACGTTTTCTTGTATTGTTTTCTACATTTAGAATTTTAATATTGTCAAAATCAGGTGCATGATTAGTTTCTATTATATGTTTAGATAATGCCGTGCGTTCTTTGTTTTTATTTATGTCTGCTTTATGCTCTTTCATTCTAGTTGCTAAAATTCTTTTTGTTGTGCCAATATAGACAAGATCACAGCTGTTTGCATTATCTCCTTTACATGGTATTTCATACACGACATTATTTTGCTGTAGTTTGTCAACTGGTGTTTTTGTGTTTGTGAATATGGTACTCAATGTTTTATTAGCTTTATATGCTAAGGCAGTGTTGTTGTTATTTGTTGTATATTTTATGTTTCTATTATCAGTTAAGCCTGGTATGTATTTGACGCTGTATATTATTTGTTTCTAATTGGAAAAATATAATGTGGAAAAGATTATTTGCATTAAAATGTGTACATACGTATTAGATTTGTGTTTGAATAGTACATGGTGTGTGTGTGTATATAAAAAATTAAAATGGCACAATTAAGTCCCTTCTTAAAAGCAAAATGTGGCCAATATATAAAAAACATGAAATTTAAAAGAAATAAAAGTGAAAATGAGGAGCAAATAGATATGTTCTGTTCAATCATTGAAGGACTAATATTTGCTCCGGCGTACGTCATGTGTCTTATTTGGATTTGGGGTTGCTGGCTGCCAGACATGCAATTGATGATGATAATACGATATCTATTGCGAAGGTAATGAACCAGTATTTTATTTATTTAAAGAAAATAATGATTTGGTTTCTTTTCATCATTCAGTGCGTTTGAAACATGGTGTTCTAAACATCCGGATGTTATGCTATGTCTATTGTGGTTATACATTACTTGATCTAACTTTTCAATTTCGGAAAAATAATGAAATTGATTTATGGAAAGATGGAGCTATTATTCACCCTTATCGGGAATGAAAGTTCGCTTGGAATGTGTTCCCTTTCCCTTTGTGATCGCCAATGTTTGCGTTGTGTCGGTATACTATTTTCCATTTTGTCCACCACTTGTTCATGGGAAATATTTGAGGTGAACAAAATGTTCGCCTTTTATTCCCGATAAGGGTGATTATTTGTGTACAGACGTTTGGATTTTTCTTTATGTAACTAATTAAAAACAACATATTTCATTTTGCAAATAAATTTATGCATTTTATTTTTCTATTTTGTCTTGAAATTTTAATTATAAGCATGTAAAGAAAGTGTGTTGAATTCAATTTATATTATTACTTAATATAATTTATTATTGTTGTCAAAATGTTTGTTTAAAAAATTTAAAACTAGTAAAAGGTGTACAATTGCAGTTATATAAATGCACAAAAAATAGTTAAATATTGCATTAAACACAAATAAAAACTTATAAAAATAAATACACAATTAAATTTTAGTGTTTTAAGTTCAAGATTTTCGATCAAAGTAGCCTGCAACAGGTCTTCTGCATCATTGTTGGCCGTGTACTGTTTGATGCTGGTTACAGTTGCTGTGCCCGCTGAAATAAAGTCAAAGTTAAAATTAGATATTATTTTACTTTAAAAATTTATAAGTATGTAAGTCTAGTTGTAATATACTTACAATTTTTTTTGTTGTTTTTGCCGATGTAGTAGGTGCATCTCCAATTTTGTTGGTGAAAGCCTGTATAAGTGCACTTTCAAGCGATTTGATTTGTTGCTGCCTCTGGTGTTGGGCTTCCAAATGTTTTTGTTAGATTTTGCGTTGCATTTCCACTTGTGCCAATTTGTCAAGTTCCCAGGCTGCGTCGTACAAGTGAGTTCACAAAAGCGACGTCCATAATTAGTGACTCTCTTGGTGTTTCTGAGAAAAATTGGGTTAAGTTTTGAAACGGCAGCTCATGTTGCCGCGCATACCCTTGACTTATTAGACAGTAAAGCGTATAAGGCAGAAGGATTTCTGCCTGTCGAATTAACGTCATCGTGATCAGATTCGATACAAATGGGCGAGTTACGCGTCTCAACAAATCATTATCCTCGACATTTTTTTCTTTAATGGATCCATATGTTGCCTCCGGCAAGAATCCTGCCTTAACTGATTATTTTCCCACAATTAAATGACTGTTCCGAGGGATCCGGAAGATCTGCCAGGCGAGCAGCCTTGTATGCATTTGTTGCTCCTAAAAAATAAAACGATTTAAATTAATATACGTGTATATTAGATAAAATTATAATTTTTTTACACACATAGGTATTTTTCTGTTTTGCCAAAAATGTGCTTCTGAAAATATAGAGAAAAAACTAGCTATTATGACAATATACAGACATAAATTATCAATTGCAAAAACTACTCACCTTTAGTTTCAACCAAGATTATGTTTTTCTTACAAAAATCTGCAAATAAATAAAATTTAAAGCATATTTCTTTAAAACTAATAAATTTTCACATTGTACTTACCAAAATCACAAAACGAATGAAAAACACAAAGCACAAAGAAAAATGCCACCACGAAAGAAGCTTAAAGAATACGCAGTGACTGAGTGAGCGAGACCTCCGAAAACACTAATTATCTTCCGTCTCGTGTCATCTCTGTATATCCTCTGTGCTGTATATCTATTGTTAGGTGGTATTCATTAAACTGCTTATAAATTTATCTGGTGCTATGAACTACTAACACCGTAAAAATACCTGGGAAACGTACTGCTGATGACTGCAACTAAAATTGATATAAATGCAAAGACCTGTCTGTTTGTTAACTATGACCTAGACGTTTTCTATGGTCGCTAAATTTGTTTATTTTTTTATGCAATACAATTTGAAGGAGGATTAAATACGTTGATGAACAGCTGTCTGATTTCTCACGTGAGAAACATTCCTTATACCAACAACTACTCGTACTTCCGCCACAATTTACTTTCAAGTATGTGTTTTTTGACAGTTCATCACATAAGATTGTTATGGGATTTCTTATCACAACGCGCTCATAAAAAATCTTATAAGATTGAGTGAGATAACACTAATTTGAAGTCTACACGTAACATGATTCTCTCTGAGATTGAATTTAACGCTCTTATCTTACATATTATGTTAGGTGTAGACCAAATGTAAACAAAAGCGGCAACGTTATGTCAAAACGATAAAAACAGGTTTATGAAACAAATAAATAAAACATCCCTGATTATTTTAACAGGCTGACGGACGACATTTTTGTTTGTGATTTTTTAATAATATTTTGATACTTACATTTCATTAATTCATTCATCGTTGCGTAGAACAAAGTTTCTATCACATTATTAAGGACAAAATGAAAAATGTGATGGGAGTTTAAAAAAATTATTGAGGGTACGACGTTTGCCGGGCTCAGCTTGAATATATGTATGTGCATATAAATATAATGTTTATCAAAAAGTCCATTTAAAATATATTTACAAGTAAATGTAATATTTAAAATTATAGATAGAAATAAGCAAAAACAGAATAACCTAGGAGATATCTAGCCCTCTTCACACCTTTTCACGGCCAATGCATCTTGCTTTTTATAAATATCTTTAACCTTGAAAAGAAATATGTATGTATATATTAAACTAAATTTTGTGAGTTTCTTTTATTCACTATTTTTTTACTTATCTTTTTCAACATTTATAAATTTTATTTTTCAGAGACAGAATGACTTTAATAAAATTCGAGTTTTAAAAGTTTTGGCATACGTATGTACATTAGATGACCCACTTGTAACATATATGCTAGAGTAGAGCAACTATTAATCTGTCATCACTTCCGATCAAATGACTAGTGAATGTAAGGCTGAGTTTACATCTGGCATTTCTTGTGTGTCTTTTGCACAAAAAAGCGTAACCAACTAATTACTAATGAAAAACTGTTTGATTCAGACATATATTTATTGATTTAAACAATTTCCAATCATGTTGGACTCTATAGAATTGTCTATTAGCTATGTATGGAACTATTTAACTTAATAAATACGTGTCTGAGTCAAACTGTTTTTCATTAGTAATTAGTGGTTCCGTTTTTTTCTCGCTTGTGTGGCACATGGCACACAGATGGAAACCAGGGCATACGAGTATGTATGTATTAGTGATGTAACGAATATTTGAAACGATATTCGCGAATACGAATACGAAAATGAATATTTTATTTGAAATTTATAAACATCAAATTAGGGCTCTATTTACGCCTGCAATATGAAATATTAAAAAATTGTTATGAAAAGAAACTTAATACTCCTGTTGCCGTGCTTTAAAGATAATAAAAACTAGAGACAATTTTAATGATCGTCAGAAAATATTATTTGAAAATGATACAAAGCACAAATTTCTATAAAAAATTTAATGGATTCGTACAAACTAATATTTTTATCCATTTAGTTTTAGTTTAGGATTTATGCATTTATTTATTTAATTTTTTTTTTGAAAAATATTCGTAGTCGCCTGAATTTGAAGAATACGAATGCTTCGTATTCGCCTTAAAAATTGCCGAATATTCGGCAGTTCGAGTACGAATATTCATGCATCACTAGTATGTATGCATCAGGGAAAGCCAATCGATGCAAAAATTTTGGATACTCACGCACATATCGAACATTTTCTATGCTAGTGCGTGTTCATTCTCATACTTGTTTACACCCCCGCGCACTTTATTTCATACTTGTATGTACATCCCGCATTTCTATCGACATACCCATGACTTGCAACCAGGGAAGGAAAATGATTTCTTGGATTTTGTATCAGCTATGAAAATAAAATGTACTTTTTTGACCATGACGGTACCAATTTTTAATATTTATTAATAACAACAGAAACGTAAAAAATGAGTATAAAAATTCAGATGATTGCAATAAAAAACAGAAAGTGAACACAAATCTGTATAAAAATTCAGTATACAATAAAAAATAACAAAAAAATATTAAATATTACATTCATAGAGGTACATTCGTAGATTCGACTATTATATTAGAGATTAAAATAAATCACACACAAAAAATTAAAGAGAACATAGGCAAAATTAATGTTACCATATAGTGAAACATTGACATTTTGAAATTGTACCAAGTAACTCGCGGTAGTACCACGGTACCAACAAGGTTAAAAATGTACCAAAAAAAGTACAATTGTACCATGATTTCCATCCGTGCTTGCAACACATTCGGTTTTTTAAATATTTTTTGATAAGTGTTGCCAGAAATACTAGTTTGTAGTTGTTGAGGTAATAACATTTTTTTAAACTATTTTAACATAAAACTCAATAAAAATGTTTTACCCATACACACGCTCTTCGCAGTATTTAGATCTAAAAGCCATATAAAATATTTACGGGAGTAATTTGACCGCGGGTATAGAAACACGTTCCATTTTAGATTTGAGCTAAGAGCCGAATTAGTGGAAGAAAGGTTGAACCATGGCATTCCTTATAATTTTAGCAATTTTAGCGCTGAAACTGACTTTTTATCCAAATCTTGGCTTTTTTTTACCATTTACCGATTTTTAATTCATCTGCATATCTATTTGATGTTAGCGAATTTTCGCCATCTCGGCATTCCTTAGATCTTAAAATATTTGTAAGTTATTTTAGGGAAATTAATCGCAAATGATTTCTTTTTTTTCGCAATAACAGTGAAATTTATTGTTTTTTTTTTGGCAGTTTTAAAGATTTTCAACCAGTATCAGACTATGATATCTTTTTTTATGTTACCAAGTTTTTGTTAATTTTCGACACGGTCGTAAATTTTTCCAAGTTTTTCACATTCGTTACAATTTTGCTGTTTTTTTATATACATTTTGAGGCTTTTTTCAATTAAAAAATTATTCACAAATTTTCGCAACTTTTTGTAAGTGAGATTGTTTTTGATTTTTATAATTAGAGATGTGCACGTGAGTGTTTTCTGGCTCACGACACGCACACTCACGCTGAAAAATATTTTACTCACGCACTTTCACGCACGAATGATTTTGAAAATTTTCACAATCACGCACGCTCACGAATAAAATATTTTTAATCACGCACGAGTGGTTTACAACTTATCACTATCACGCACGCACACGGAAAAGTATATGTATAATATAATTTTCATGTTTTTTGGGTTGAAAAATAGGTTCTTACATATACATATATGGGTATTTTTCTGGTGTCGAACGTGATGGTCGTATGCATTTAAAATATAGAAAAACAAAATACAAAAACATTTTCAGGTTAGTTTTTATTCTAAGTTATAACTTATATGGAGCACTAGAATATATGTATGTTAAAGTTGACAGCAGATAGAAGTAGGGATAAAAGAAAATGGCGAAAAGAAGTAGAGGTTCGAACGCGACAAAAATGGAAGTAATTTTCATGCACACGCTTAGAAAGGAGAAATTCAGCAAAGCCTGACATAATTTTGTATTGCAATTAACTTTAGAATTTTATGTAGCAGTTTTACTTTTTACACGCTTTTAAATGTGGCAAAAAAATCTCGTGTTTGTATTTTTTAAGCTAAAATCTGGGTCTATACGTGACGTATCGAACGTGACATTTTTTCTACATTGATTCCACTATTTAGTTATTAGCAGGGCACGTTTTTTGTGGCACGAGGGACGGTTAGTAGTAGGGGAATGTTCATTCTGCCGCAATTAAAATTGTTAAATTGTTGCTGAAATTGTTAAATTTGGGTAATTAAAATTTGAAAATTATTAAATTCTTGGAAATTTGTTTTTTTTGTTTACATTAGGAGTTTTTTGTTTACATTAGGAGTTTTTTGTTTATATTAGGAGTTTTTGTTTACATTAAGTGTATGTCTGTCTGTCTGTCTGCCTGCCTGACCAAGGGAAGTTTGTGTGTGGAATATTTTGTGTGAATGTATTAAGGCGGTTCATAGTTTGGCGGTTTTTATGTGTGTATGTGACGACGGGGAAAATCATGAAAATGGTTTTTCCTAATGCTGACGGAAAATCATCTAATGATTTTTCGTAATTCCGAAGGCAAAACATGATAATTTTTCGTAATACCGAAGGCAAAACATGATAATTTTTCCTAATGCCTACTGCAATACATGATAATTTTTCCTAATGCCTACCGCAATACATGATTATTATTTTTTTCAAATGCCGACGGCAAAAAATGAATATAATTTTTTCAAATGCAGACGGGAAAATGATTTTTCCTAATGACGACGGGAAAACGTGAAAGTTATTTTTTCTAATGCTAATGTAGGTGTTGCTAGACTGTGGGAATTTAAGGCTGACCGTGATTTGAGTGGGTGGCGTTGTTGCCGTAATATGTAACCATAGGAATTTGCGGATGTGTCTGTCTGTCTGTGAGCATTTAGGTGAGGGTTTGATTGGAAGGGGCGGGGTGTAGTTGAGGTAGATCGATTGCGTGTGTATGTGTGTGTGTGTGTGTGTGTATGTGTGTATGTGTGTGTGTGTATGTTTGTAGGAATTTCAATGTGTGTATTTCTATAGGAGCTTAGGGCTGATTGTGATTTATGAGGGGTGAGGTGTTCTAGTAATATGTAACCGGGGGAATCTGTGTGTTTGTATGTCTGTAGGAGTTTAAGGCTGACCATGATTTGGGTGGGCAGGGTTGTTGACGTTATATGTATCCATGGGGATTTGTGGATGTGTCTGTCTATAGCAGTTTAAGGCTGATCGTGATTTGAGGTAGGTGAGGATGTTGTTGCGGTAAATTGGTTATTTGTATGTATGTATGTATGTATTTTTGTAAGAATTTAAGATGATTGTGATTTATTAGGGGCGAGGTGTTCTTGTAATATGTAGCCGTGAGAATCTATGTGTATAGACGTCTGTAGAAGTTTAAGACTATCTGTAATTTCAGGTAGGTGAGAGTGTTGTGTTGTTGAGATTAATCTTATATATTGTATATGTATGTATGTATGATCATGGGAATTTGTGTATGTATATCTGAGGGAGAAATTAAGGCTCGTCATGATTTGCAAAAGGTGGGGTGTTGTTGAAATTTTCTTGGATATTTCTTATATGAATTCTGCTATGTGTGTGTGTATTTGCGCTAATATTTATATGTAGATAGAAATAAATTGTTTTCAGTATCGACATTTGGTACTATAAAATACTATCATATGTCTGGACTTCCCTAATCTTATTATGTTTTTATACTTACGCTTGTTTTATATTTTCTCATACTTAAATTTGTCTCGCGTTAAAGTCTGCCTATATGAAATTTGTTTATATTACAGATTTTGTTTATTTCAATCTTTGAATACATTTTTTTTTTGTCATTGATGTCTTTTGTTCTTCTTGTTGTTGGTGTTGTTGTTGTAAATATTCGTCTGTGTATAGATGCGATATATTCAGTTTTTTTTTATTTGAAAATAAAAACGTTTTAATTTTTATCTGCGTTTACTTAAAAGTTTGTGAGGATTTTCTGTTTTTAAGTAAAACTGAATTCCTGAAGATACATACTCTATAGTAATAGCAACTATAATAGAAATATTCCTTATACTCAATTTACATTTTTTAAAGTTGATGCAACGTTAGTAAGTTAACGTTAGAAATTTTTGGGGTACATAATTTTTTCTAACTATAGACTTTTTTCTTCACTTTCTACATTTGTTTTCGAAATCTTGCTTTGCTTTATGAAAATGTATAAACATTTTTAAATGAAACTGATCCGGCACTCCAGCTTATATACTGATAGTTTTTTTTTTTTTTTCTTTGGTAGTCAACTTACTTCTTTTTTTATTTTTATTGATAAACATTTAAAATCAAAAGGGAGCTTTATATTGAAATTATTATTTTCATAATTGTTGAAAACAATCACTAGTTTTTTTTTGTGATGAAATCATTTGAAGTTGAAGCTGATATCTTTGCTTACTGTTTTAAATTAAAATTTTATTCAATAGAATAAAAGGAGCTTTTTTCTTAAATTCTGATGCAGTTAAGATCGGATATGTGGCTGAATTTAAATGTACTTTTAAATTAGTCATAATGAACAAACTTATTTTCTTGTTGAAAAGCGATCATCAGAAAACGAAGTGGTTTTCAGAGACTTTAGGTATACCCTTTCGACGGTTCCTCTAGGATACAAGATGACTTTGTTTGACGAAATTTCTGTTGCTTTATACTGATAATATTTTTACATTAATAAGGTACATATATGTTTGTTTTATGAAGGGTGAGCACCTTTCACTTTTATTTGTTGTCATATATGATTTTTTTTTTAATTTTATTAAAGTTTAGCGTATTGTGTATTATTTCTGAAATGTTTAAGTGTGTTTTGTGTACCCATCGGACAGAGTGTACGTTTTAGTTGGTCAGTCAGTCTATATTTTTATTTATTTTTTTCTTCTAATGTGCCACTCCTTTTTTCAGATTTTACTACTTGGAATAGAGTATTTTTGTCTAA
Source organism: Tachina grossa (assembly GCA_949987645.1). Taxonomy (NCBI): domain Eukaryota; kingdom Metazoa; phylum Arthropoda; class Insecta; order Diptera; family Tachinidae; genus Tachina; species Tachina grossa. The sequence goes on along the minus strand of OX465278.1, from coordinate 80,421,341 downwards.
TTTTTTGCTGGGTATATACATTAGGTATGTAGAAATTAGTTTACTTACAAAGAAATGTATGTTTAATAAACAACTATTGTAGCAAATCGATCTCAAATAACTCAGTTACCTCTACCAGCAATTCACCGTCGGTGTTTTCATAAAGTGTTAGAAACAATGAAATATCTATGTTTGGGAGAATTTTTTTGCCTCAAGTAGGTATTTCTACATGAGGTTTGCTGGTTGACTCCTATCGCATTCATATGTAATGATTATCCACTTAAAAAAGGTCATCATCACCATCAATCACTCCCGTATACAATACATTTATGAGTTGGGTTGATCCAGATACAATTGCTGTCTCATCACCTTCTAACAGCTTTATATATTTTGCTAGTATGCATGCCTTAGCATGCTTCTATCGATAGTGACGTAAGAGTCCGAGTGTGTTACAATTAAAAATCTTTACTATTAGAATTAACCAGTTCGCTCTTTTGAATTTTTGCAAAGTAGATACATATGTATGTTTGTATTTAAGTGACCACAAAATCATAAAATTTCTTTGCTTACAAAATTGTATGACGTGAGGATTTTTTTTTTGAAATTATTCATGCTTCGGCATGCTTTCATTTTTTTCTGTAAATTTATTTAATACTCATACAGATACAGATATAAAGTAAGATCTGTTTGCAGTATGCATGCTTCAGCATGATTCTAGTTGAAGCGTATATTCATTCACTAAGTTTGCTTGATACTTATTCATACACATGTACATTCTTAAAGATTGGATATCAAAGTCCAAATTCCGTAGTTTATCTATATTTTCTAAAGATCTGATAGCTAAAGAAATAAATAGAGCGAAGATCTTCTATAATAATACCATTTTCATATTTAAAATTTTGCGTTCTAACGCTTTCGATGGGAAAATGTACATACAACTTTATAAAAAGTGATAATATGATGTGCTGCTGAATATTGCACTATGTTATAGTTTATTTTAAACACTGAAGTTTTAGCAAATTTCATTCAGACCAACAAGTTTAGAGAATTCCACTACATTTAGCTAATTATCTAATTCCACTACATTTAGTTAATTACCTTTCTTAAGACCCATCATTCCTAATCTATCCTACAAAAAACTAGATTTTTCGTTTTAATTTAATTTTTATTTTTATTAAATTCAACATTCATTTTTCAAATTACTTTATACTGTATTAAGCAGCTTTTTCTCATTTGTTGAGTTAACTTTAATCGTAAACATTTTAATGTTGAGATAAATTTTTCTATTTTATGCACTAAGTAATTCTTTATATATGTATACCAATCCTTTTATATGAACCATTAAAGCTAATTCTTTTCACATCATTCCTTTTAATGCTCAATTAAATCATTGTACTATTGATGCTTTCATATTAAGTAATGTTTAATCTTCTATTTATGTATGAGTTTTCCAAAGTATTTATTAAAAAATTCCTTAGAATCATCTGTTTGTAAGTTTTTTGTTTTTTTTTTGGTACCCGTACCACTTCAAAAATATTTTCCATTCCTTGGTTTTTGGAGTGCAGCTTTTATTTTCAGCTGTACTACAATTTGAGAATGTGTCAATTACAGTCTTCAAAAATCAACAATTTCTATTTTCTGTAGAATAGTTCTCCATTTCACCTAACTTAGCTCCATAAAACTTCATATATTCCTGTCATTGCATCTCTACAAGCACAAACAATTTTCGAGTTTTAAAATGGAGTTCGTTTACTAAATTTCTTTTTAAAGACATTGAGTTGTTTTACAGATTTTTTCGATAGTGTGGTGATCTACATGTTGCACTTTCAGCTATTTATACTAACATGTAGTTAATTTTCTAATCTATATATTTAATCGTACAACTCTTCAATTTATTTTTAATTATTTAATTTTTAGAATTGCTTTTCAATTTTATAACTCTCTTCCTTCTCTAATTTTATTTCACGTTGTAGTCCACCAATATGCATTTGAATATATTCTTGAATTATATCAATGCCTTAAGCTATATTATTAATTTGTTCTTTAGTTTGTCGATTTCAGTTTCCAGAAAAATTAACTTATATCTATCATCGTTCTCTGACGGAGAACGATGATGATTCTGTATGCATACATTAGTAGTAATTAAAATCTTTTTATAGATTTCGAGTTCAAATTTATCATAATTTTTTGGTATTTTATCAAACATTAGAGAAAATAGTCCTAGTGTTAGAGCCCATATTTGACCACCAACTTGTATTTTATCTTCATTCAGTTTGAGGTTACTATCACCATTAATTTGTATCTAATTCATTTCCTCCTTCCAATACTGATAAGTTTTCGGAATTGGAAGTCTTTGAGTACAAATCATCGTCATCATCATTCTCAGTATTAGCATCATTAAATAAGATGGTATTATCAAATATTGTTCCTTCTGCTAGTTTCTTTGGTATACTTGTCTCTATCTTGACTGATGGTTTCTCATGCTTTAAACTTGTATATTTTCAACTTCTGTCTTGATTTTACTTTTTTCTTTCATAAGAATTCTTTTAATATTTTTAGAACTATTTATGAATTCTTCTGTTATAGGTTTAAATGCATCTCTTAGTTGTTCATTTGTATCTATTTCACTAGTTTTTATACTACGAAGCTTTTTCTTAATCACATTTGTTCTCAACACCAAATGCTTTAAAACTTTCTCATCCATGTTTGCTAACAGCAAATTCAGGTATCGGCTACAAGATCAGCTTATCAGGAGCTGATCTGGTTTTCAGATCAGCTTATCAGGAGCTGGTCTAGTTATCAGATAAGCTTATCAGGAGCTGGTCTGGTTATCAGATCAGCTTATCAGGAGTTGGTCTGGTTATCAGATCAGCTTATCAGGAGCTGGTCTGGTTATCAGATCAGCTTATCAGGAGCTGGTCTGGTTATCAGATCAGCTTATCAGGACCTGATCTGGTTTTCAGATCAGCTTATCAGGAGCTGGTCTGGTTATCAGATCAGCTTATCAGGACCTGATCTGGTTATCAGATCAGCTTATCAGGAGCTGGTCTGGTTATCAGATCAGCTTATCAGGAGCTGGTCTGGTTATCAGACCAGCTTATCAGGAGCTGGTCTGGTTATCAGATCAGCTTATCAGGACCTGATCTGCTTATCAATTCAGCTTATCAGGAGCTGGTCTGGTTATCAGATCAGCTTATCAGGACCTGATCTGGTTATCAGATCAGCTTATCAGGAGCTGGTCTGGTTTTCAGATCAGCTTATCAGGACCTGATCTGATTTTCAGATCAGCTTATCAGGAGCTGGTCTGGTTTTCAGATCAGCTTATCAGGAGCTGGTCTGGTTTTCAGATCAGCTTATCAGGACCTGATCTGATTTTCAGATCAGCTTATCAGGAGCTGGTCTGGTTTTCAGATCAGCTTATCAGGTAACAGATCAGGCTATCAGGAGCTGTTCAGATTTTCATTTCAAGATATCTGAGTCAGATTTAGTTATCAGTGTACAAGTAGCTAGCCATTTAAAGCATTTATATACATGAAGTTTAAAGTCAAATGAAATACGAAAAAGTAAAGTTTTATGTAGTAAAATTATTTTCTATAACGATCATCGTTTAATTCAATATCTTTGCTTATAATCAAAAATTCATATTTAGCCTTTCAACATGCTTTATATTTTTCTCACCTTACTTAAACATTAAAATTACATTATGATGATCTCTTATTAAATGTTTGGTGATTCTGGTGTAAGTTTTACATAAGTAGAATGAATCAACATTCTTATCTGACCCCATACAAAAGTATTCTTCCCATACGCATCATCGTTAAATATCATATTGGAATTACTTTGGACTGAAATAACAGATTCACTGTCGGTAAATTTTGTAATATATTATTATTTTAATTGATGTAATTAATTTCTTTATATCTAGGTTGATATAAAGATTTTGAGTATAAATAAATGTTCTCAAATTTAAGTCCATTAGGACTTTCTAGCAAGCCAATCATAGCGTTTTTTTTTCGCAATTTGACAGGTCAACTATTGTTGCACGAATAGAATTTGATATAAGGGAACTATGATTTATTTTTGAACTATCGTTCGATGATTCATCAATATTTCGTACCAAGAATTATTTATGTTGTTTTGACTAAGGGTATGAGTCAATATTTATAAAATCCATTTCATAAATATCAGCTCATGCTCATAGTCAAAACAAAGTATGCTTTAAGTGTTTAAAACCGGTATTACCATAAAAATGCTGGTTTTAAACACTTAAAATATACTTTGTTTTACTAACCGCATTTTATAACTAAATGCATTTCATAGATATTGACGCATACTCATAATCAAAACAGCATATAAATATCCTTTGTTTTGACTATGAGTATGAGTCATTATCTTTTATTATAGAAAAATAAAATAGTATAATTATGTGATATCAGAAATCATGTTTTCTAATATCATATAACCATACTATTTTATTCTTTCAATAATAATAGATAGTATTTATGAAATGCACTTAGTTATAAAATGCGATTAGTAAAACAACATAAATATAGGATGGTATGAAATTTTGATGATTCATCAATATCTCGTACCAAGGTATTTTTAGGTTGTTTTTACTATGAGTATGCGCCAATACTTATGAAATGTATTTCATAAATATTATCTCTTATTATAGAAAAATTAAAAATGTAGCTATACGATATCAGAAAATATTTTCTGAAATCGTATAGCTATATTATTTTATTTGTCCTATAATAAGAGATAATGGTCCCTACTCATAGTCAAAACAAAGAATATTTTAAGAGTTTCAAATCAGTATTATCATACAAAATACTGACTTTAAACTCTTACAGCCTTATTTATAAAACTTATTAAGGCTTTGTAAAGGCTTTTTAAAACAAATTTTTTATAAAAATTTTTTCTTAAAAAGTCTTTATAAAGCCCTAATAAGTGTTATAAATAAGGCTTTTAAAATATACTTTGTTTTACTAACCTCATTTTTGTAACTAAACGCATTTCATAAATATTGATGCATACTCATAATCAAAAAAAGGATATTTTTATGCTGTTTTGATTATGAGTGTGGATCATTATCTCTTATTATAGAAAAAATAAACAAATGCAGCTATACGATTTCAGAAAATATTTTCTGAGATGGTATAGCTGTATTAGTTTATTTTTTTATCATAAGAGATAATATTTATAAAATGTATTTAGCTACATAAATGCGGTTAGTAAAACAACCTAAATATAGCATGGTACGAAATATTGATGAATCATCGAACGATAGTTCAAAAATAAATCATAGTTCCCTTATACGAAATTCTATTCGTGGAACAATAGTTGACCTGTCAAATTGCAAAAAAAAAGACGCTATGATTGGCTTGCTAGAAAGTTCTAATGGACTTAAATTTTAGAACATTTATTTATACTCAAAATCTTTATATCAACCCAAATATAAATACCTGAAGAAATTAATTTCATCAATTAAAACAATAAGATATTACAAAATTTACAGATAGTGAATCTGTTATTTCAGTCCAAAGTAATTCCAGTATGATATTTAACGATGATGCGTATGGGAAGCATATTTTTGTATGGGGAGAGATAAGAATGTTGATTAATTCACTTATGTAAAGCTTACACCAGAATCACCAAACATTTAATAAGAGATCATCATAATGTAATTTTAATGTTTAAGTAAGGTGAGAAAAATATAAAGCATGTTAAAAGGCTAAATATGAATTTTTGATTATAAGCAAAGATATTGAATTAAACGATGATCGTTATAGAAAATAATTTTACTACATAAAACTTTACTTTTTCGTATTTCATCTGACTTTAAACTTCATGTATATAAATGTTATAAATGGCTAGCTACTTGTACACTGATAACTAAATCTGACTCAGATATCTTGAAATGAAAATCTGAACAGCTCCTGATAGCCTGACCTGTTACCTGATAAGCTGATCTGAAAACCAGACCAGCTCCTGATAAGCTGATCTGAAAACCAGACCAGCTCCTGATAAGCTGATCTGATAACCAGATCAGGTCCTGATAAGCTGATCTGATAACCAGATCAGGTTCTGATAAGCTGATCTGATAACCAGACCAGCTCCTGATAAGCTGATCTGATAACCAGATCAGGTCCTGATAAGCTGATCTGATAACCAGACCAGCTCCTGGTAAGCTGATCTGATAACCAGACCAGCTCCTGATAAGCTGATCTGATAACCAGACCAGCTCCTGATAAGCTGATCTGATAACCAGACCAGCTCCTGATAAGCTGATCTGAAAACCAGATCAGCTCCTGATAAGCTGATCTAGTAGCCGATACCTGAATTTGCTGTTAGCAAATATGGATGAGAAAGTTTTAAAGCATTTGGTGTTGACAACAAATGTGATTAAGAAAAAGCTTCGTAGTATAAAAACTAGTGAAATAGATACAAATGAACAACTAAGAGATGCATTTAAACCTATAACAGAAGAATTCATAAATAGTTCTAAAAATATTAAAATAATTCTTATGAAAGAAAAAGTAAAATCAAGACAGAAGTTGAAAATATACAAGTTTAAAGCATGAGAAACCATCAGTCAAGATAGAGACAAGTATACCAAAGCAACTAGCAGAAGGAACAATATTTGATAATACCATCTTATTTAATGATGCTAATACTGAGAATGATGATGACGATGATTTGTACTCACAGACTTCCAATTCCGAAGACTTATCAGTATTGGAAGGAAGAAATGAATTAGATACAAATTAATGGTGATAGTAACCTCAAACTGAATGAAGATAAAATACAAGTTGGTGGTCAAATATGGGCTCTAACACTAGGACTATTTTCTCTAATGTTTGATAAAATACCAAAAAATTATGATAAATTTGAACTCGAAATCTATAAAAAAATTTTAATTACTACTAATGTATGCATACAGAATCATCATCGTTCTCCATCAGAGAACGATGATATAAGTTAATTTTTCTGGAAACTGAAGTCGACAAACTAAAGAACAAATTAATAATATAGCTTAAGGCATTGATATAATTCAAGAATATATTCAAATGCATATTGGTGGACTACAACGTGAAATAAAATTAGAGAAGGAAGAGAGTTATAAAATTTAAAAGGAATTCTAAAAATTAAATAATTAAAAATAAATTGAAGAGTTGTAACATTAAATATATAGATTAGAAAATTAACTACATGTTAGTATAAATAGCTGAAAGTGCAACATGTAGATCACCACAATATCGAAAAAATCTGTAAAACAACTCAATGTCTTTAAAAAGAAATTTAGTAAACGAACTCCATATTAAAACTCGAAAATTGTTTGTGCTTGTAGAGATGCAATGACAGGAATATATGAAGTTTTATGGAGCTAAGTTAGGTGAAATGGAGAACTATTCTACAGAAAATAGAAATTGTTGATTTTTGAAGACTGTAATTGACACATTCTCAAATTGTAGTAAGTAGATTAGTAATGGGGACGGACGACATGTTTTGGGAATTCAAAACCGGGAAAAAATAAAAACGATGGCAACCCTGTTACAAATGTTGGGATTTTGGGGATTTTCATGCTGGAAGTTTCTTGGCTATGTGTGTGTGTGTGTGTGAGTTTGATTCTTGGTTTATGTGTATGTATACTTGTGCGCCCAGCTTTTGTTGTTATTGTAGAGAAACGTTGTGCTTACAGTGCATGGATGTATGTATATGTGGGTGTTGTATGTGTGTATGTGTGTGAGTTTGATTCTTTCTGTGTATGGGAATTTATGTACACTTATGTGTACAGGTTTTGTTGTTATTGTAGAGAAACGTTGTGCTTACAGTGGATGTATACATACAGTGTATGTATGTGTGGGATGTTTGTGTATGTATGTATGTATGTGTATACATGTGTGCGTTTTTGTATTTAATTGTATGTTTGTCGGTCTCAGATAATTTTGTCGTAGTAGCAGACAATCATTATACCCAGTAGGAAATGTCGATGGTGAAAATGTACTGAGTCGCTTTTGACTTTGTCACCAGTACTACTATATAATTATATCCCATTCAATAATTTTCACTATAAACATTTAGCATATGCTTGTCATTTAAAATCTACTAGTAACACTAAAACAATTGAATAGGTATGACTACGTGGTTCTTATTGGAACGTAGAGACATACCAACCAGACAGTTAGTTACTGTTATATTTCTATAATTTATGTACATACAAAAAGGTATGTATATTGACAAGTTGTTGCAAAATCTATCCTTTTTACTGACAGATAGAATAAAACGTATTTTACTATAATGGTCACTAGAATTTTAGTGTTGACACAAAGACACTTGATCCCTGTCTGACTGCAGGGTAGTGACAACGAATTCGTGTGTATGTAGAATCATTATTTTTGTTGTTGTGAGTTGTCGTTGCTATGCATATGTATGGTTATTGTGCTCGTATGTATGCATGCATTTTTTTATTTCTGGGGAAATATTCTAGTAGCTGCAGATAGTGGCAACCCTGATATCTGCTGAAAATGGAAGTGGAGAGGGAATGTATTTGATAATGTATGTACATATATGTTTTTGGAGTAATGTACGTGATCGTATGGTGGGAGACGAAGGTGATGTTATGAAATCTTCGTTTATTTATTTCAGAAATATTGTTTCGTATTTCATGACAGAGGAGTTTGAATTGCATAATATTATAAAATTTCATTATGTATGTATGTTTGTGTATTACGTGATCACTTCCTTGTGTATGTGTGTGTGCCAGTATGTAAATGACTTTCTCGCGCTGATATTTATATGTAGGTAGAAGTAAATTGTTTTCAATATCGACATTTGGTACTGTAAAATACTATCATATATCTGAACTTCCCTAATCCTAGTATGTTTTTATACATTAACGAAGGTTTATTCATATTGAAATTTCTTATTTCAATACGGAAAAATATTAATTTACAGTATTCATTTATTAAACTCATTAGTTTTTAGGTATTTCAATATACATTTTCTATTATATTGAAAATTATTGAATTAATGTGAAGCATTCTTATTTTTAAGCTGCACATTTTCCCTGAGTGTATTGATTGATTATATATACATTGTGCTTTGACTAAACGACGCTTCATATATTTTCATGATGTAGATATGTAAGTGTGATTGTTAAGATCTAATAAATACTTGAGCATTCCATGCAAATAATATTGGAGTATGTGGTCCAATCTAGATGAAACAGTCTAGTTACATCATAGTCTCATGTAATGCAGTCATGGATCATATCGTTTCCATACAACCATTCAATGCTGCACGATAAATATTCTTCTTATTCACTCACAAATTGTATGCGAGTAGTCTATAACTATTCCATATGGGGTAGTTTTTGGGGTTAGTCCGATGTAATGCAACGTTGTACCATGTGGTCCAACCCTAGGACATCGCAATGTTAAATCGACCACCTTTTTTTCATATATTTGGAGTAGTTTTGGAGTACTCCAACTCCTCTTTGGACTAGTCCTTACATGCATGTATGGACTAGTCGCATTATCTGCAGGGTTGATAAGAAATTTGATATGTATACATACAAATTGATTTTATGTGTGTATGTATGTATGTATGTATGTACGTACATACAAATAAGAGTACAACTCAATCTTTGAATTCATTTTTTTTTTGTCTTGTGATATCTTTTTGTTGTGTATTATCTGAAATTAAAAACGTTGTTTTATCTGCATTTACTTAAAAGTTTGTGAAGATTTTCTGTTTTAAGTAAAACTGAATTCCTGAAGATACATACTCTATAGTAATAGTAACTATAATAGAAATATTTCTTATACTTAATTTACATTTTTTTAAAGTTGACGCAACGTTAGTTAGTCAACGTTTGACATTTTTGGGGGTATGCAATTTTTTCTAACTATAGCCTTTTTTCTTCACTTTCTATATTTATTTTTGGAAATCTTGCATTGCTTTTTTATAAAATTTATAAACATTTTTAAAAGAAACTGATCCGGCACTCCAGCTTAGATACTGTTAGTGTTTTTTTCTTTTGTTTTTTTTTACTCAACTTACTGTTTATTTTTTATTGATAAACATTTAAAATCAAAAGGGAGTTTTATATTGAAATTATTATTTTCATAATTGTTGAAAACAATCGCTACTTCTTTTGCGATGAAATCATTTGAATTACTTTTGAAACCTTACATGTTTATAAAAATTATGTTATTTTCTATATTGCTTAATTTATAAGACTTTTAGAATTTGTACTTTGGTGGTTATATTTTCTATTATACGATTATGAATAAGAATGCAGTAAGCTGATGTCTTTGCTTACTGTTTCAAATTAAAGTTTTATTCAACTGAACAAAAGGAGATTTTTTCTTAAACTCTAATGCAGTTAGAAGCGCTGGAGATTCTTTCATATAACAGCTTTTTGGAATTTTTGATACATAGTATAATATAGAATTGGATAACATTTATTTTTAATTTTTATGTTAAGAAGTACGGATATGAGACTGAATTTAAATGTACTTTTAAATAAGTTAAATCATAATGAACAAACATATTTTCTTCTTTAATAGCGATCAACAGAAAACGAACTCGTTTTCATATAATTTAGGTATACACTTTCGACGGCTCCTCTAGGATACAAGATGACTTTGTATGACGAAATTTCTGTTGCTTTATACTGATAATATGTTTACATTAATAAGGTACATATACATATGTTTATTTTATGAAGGGTGAGCACCTATAGCTTCTATTTAATGTTCTATATGATTTTTTTTTTCATTTTATTAAAGTTCAGCGTATTGTATATATATTTCTGAAATGTTTAAGTGTGTTATGTGTGCCCATCGGGCAGAGTGTACGTATTAGTTGGTCAGTCAGTCTCTATTTTTATTTAATTTAATTTTTTTTCTTCTATTGTGCCACTCCTTTTTTCAGATTTTACTACTTGGAATAGAGAATTTTTGTATAATTTTTTGCTGGGTATATACATTAGGTATGTAGAAATTAGTTTAGATACAAAGAAATGCATGTTTAATAAGCAACTATTGTATCAAATCGATCTCAAATAACTCAGTTACCTCTACCAGCAATTCACCGTTGGTGTTTTCATAAAGTGTTAGAAACAATGAAATATCTATGTTTTGAGAGAATTGTTCCCCTCAAGTATTTCTACATGAGGTTTGAGGGGTCAATCACTGTCGCATTCATATGTAATGATTATTCACTTAAAAAAGGTCAATATGTATGTATTTCATTGACCACAAAATCATAAAATTTCTTTGCTTACAAAATTGTATGACGTGAGGATTTTTTTTTTTTGAAATTATACATGCTTCGGCATGCTTTAATTTTTTTTTCTATAAATTTATGTAATACTCATACAGATACAGATATAAAGTAAGATCTGTTTACTGTATATTTTAAAATTTATGCATGCTTCAGCATGATTCTAGTTGAAGCGTATATTCATTCACTAAGTTTGTTTGATACTTATTCATACACATGTACATTCTTAAAGATTGGATATCAAAGTCCAATTTCCATAGTTTATCTATATTTTCTAAAGATCTGATAGCTAAAGAAATAAATAGAGCGAAGATCTTCTATAATAATCCCATTTTCATATTGTAAAATTTTGCGTTCTAACGCTTTCGATGGGAAAATGTACATAAAACTTTATAAAAACTGATAATATGATGTGCTGCTGAATATTGGACTATGTTATAGTTTATTTTAAATCATGATGAATCATCGAACGATAGTTCAAAAATAAATCATAGTTCCTTTATATCAAATTCTATTCGTGCAACAATAGTTGACCTGTCAAATTGCGAAGAAAAAAACGCTATGATTGGCTTGCTAGAAAGTCCTAATGGACTTAAATTTGAGAACATTTATTTATACTCAAAATCTTTATATCAACCAGATTAATTTAATTCAATTAATTTCATCAATTAAAACAATAATATATTACAAAATTTACCGATAGTGAATCTGTTATCTCAGTCCAAAGTAATTCCAATATGATATTTAACGATGATGCGTATGGGAAGAATACTTTTTTATGGGGAGAGATAAGAATGTTGATTCATTCTACTTATGTAAAACTTACACCAGAATCACCAAACATTTAATAAGAGATCATCATAATGTAATTTTAATGTTTAAGTAAGGTGAGAAAAATATAAAGCATGTTGAAAGGCTAAATATGAATTTTTGATTATAAGCAAAGATATTGAATTAAACGATGATGATCGTTATAGAAAATAATTTTACTACATAAAACTTTACTTTTTCGTATTTCATTTGACTTTAAACTTCATGTATATAAATGTTCTAAATGGCTAGCTACTTGTACACTGATAACTAAATCTGACTCAGATATCTTGAAATGAAAATCTGAACAGCTCCTGATAGCCTGATCTGTTACCTGATAAGCTGATCTGATAACCAGACCAGCTCCTGAAAAGCTGATCTGAAAACCAGATCAGGTCCTGATAAGCTGATCTGATAACCAGACCAGCTCCTGATAAGCTGATCTGATAACCAGACCAGCTCCTGATAAGCTGATCTGATAACCAGACCAGCTCCTGATAAGCTTATCTGATAACCAGACCAGCTCCTGATAAGCTGATCTAATAACTAGACCAGCTCCTGATAAGCTGATCTGAAAACCAGATCAGCTCCTGATAAGCTCCGTCAGAGAACGATGATATAAGTTAATTTTTCTGGAAACTGAAATCGACAAACTAAAGAACAAATTAATAATATAGCTTAAGGCATTGATATAATTCAAGAATATATTCAAATGCATATTGGTGGACTACAACGTGAAATAAAATTAGAGAAGGAAGAGAGTTATAAAATTGAAAAGGAATTCTAAAAATTAAATAATTAAAAACAAATTGAAGAGTTGTACGATTAAATATATAGATTAGAAAATTAACTACATGTTAGTATAAATAGCTGAAAGTGCAACATGTAGATCACCACACTATCGAAAAAATCTGTAAAACAACTCAATGTCTTTAAAAAGAAATTTAGTAAACGAACTCCATTTTAAAACTCGAAAATTGTTTGTGCTTGTAGAGATGCAATGACAGGAATATATGAAGTTTTATGGAGCTAAGTTAGGTGAAATGGAGAACTATTCTACAGAAAATAGAAATTGTTGATTTTTGAAGACTGTAATTGACACATTCTCAAATTGTAGTAAGTAGATTAGTAATGGGGACGGATGACATGTTTTGGGAATTCAAAACCGGGAAAAAAATAAAAACGATGGCAACCCTGTTACAAATGTTGGGATTTTGGGGATTTTCATGCTGGAAGTTTCTTGGCTATGTGTGTGTGTGTGTGTGTGTGAGTTTGATTCTTGGTTTATGTGTATGTATACTTGTGTGCCCAGCTTTTGTTGTTATTGTAGAGAAACGTTGTGCTTACAGTGCATGGATGTATGTATATGTGGGTGTTGTATGTGTGTATGTGTGTGAGTTTGATTCTTTCTGTGTATGGGAATTTATGTACACTTATGTGTACAGGTTTTGTTGTTATTGTAGAGAAACGTTGTGCTTACAGTGGATGTATACATACAGTGTATGTATGTGTGGGATGTTTGTGTATGTATGTATGTATGTGTATACATGTGTGCGTTTTTGTATTTAATTGTATGTTTGTCGGTCTCAGATAATTTTGTCGTAGTAGCAGACAATCATTATACCCAGTAGGAAATGTCGATGGTGAAAATGTACTGAGTCGCTTTTGACTTTGTCACCAGTACTACTATATAATTATATCCCATTCAATAATTTTCACTATAAACATTTAGCATATGCTTGTCATTTAAAATCTACTAGTAACACTAAAACAATTGAATAGGTATGACTACGTGGTTCTTATTGGAACGTAGAGACATACCAACCAGACAGTTAGTTACTGTTATATTTCTATAATTTATGTACATACAAAAAGGTATGTATATTGACAAGTTGTTGCAAAATCTATCCTTTTTACTGACAGATAGAATAAAACGTATTTTACTATAATGGTCACTAGAATTTTAGTGTTGACACAAAGACACTTGATCCCTGTCTGACTGCAGGGTAGTGACAACGAATTCGTGTGTATGTAGAATCATTATTTTTGTTGTTGTGAGTTGTCGTTGCTATGCATATGTATGGTTATTGTGCTCGTATGTATGCATGCATTTTTTTATTTCTGGGGAAATATTCTAGTAGCTGCAGATAGTGGCAACCCTGATATCTGCTGAAAATGGAAGTGGAGAGGGAATGTATTTGATAATGTATGTACATATATGTTTTTGGAGTAATGTACGTGATCGTATGGTGGGAGACGAAGGTGATGTTATGAAATCTTCGTTTATTTATTTCAGAAATATTGTTTCGTATTTCATGACAGAGGAGTTTGAATTGCATAATATTATAAAATTTCATTATGTATGTATGTTTGTGTATTACGTGATCACTTCCTTGTGTATGTGTGTGTGCCAGTATGTAAATGACTTTCTCGCGCTGATATTTATATGTAGGTAGAAGTAAATTGTTTTCAATATCGACATTTGGTACTGTAAAATACTATCATATATCTGAACTTCCCTAATCCTAGTATGTTTTTATACATTAACGAAGGTTTATTCATATTGAAATTTCTTATTTCAATACGGAAAAATATTAATTTACAGTATTCATTTATTAAACTCATTAGTTTTTAGGTATTTCAATATACATTTTCTATTATATTGAAAATTATTGAATTAATGTGAAGCATTCTTATTTTTAAGCTGCACATTTTCCCTGAGTGTATTGATTGATTATATATACATTGTGCTTTGACTAAACGACGCTTCATATATTTTCATGATGTAGATATGTAAGTGTGATTGTTAAGATCTAATAAATACTTGAGCATTCCATGCAAATAATATTGGAGTATGTGGTCCAATCTAGATGAAACAGTCTAGTTACATCATAGTCTCATGTAATGCAGTCATGGATCATATCGTTTCCATACAACCATTCAATGCTGCACGATAAATATTCTTCTTATTCACTCACAAATTGTATGCGAGTAGTCTATAACTATTCCATATGGGGTAGTTTTTGGGGTTAGTCCGATGTAATGCAACGTTGTACCATGTGGTCCAACCCTAGGACATCGCAATGTTAAATCGACCACCTTTTTTTCATATATTTGGAGTAGTTTTGGAGTACTCCAACTCCTCTTTGGACTAGTCCTTACATGCATGTATGGACTAGTCGCATTATCTGCAGGGTTGATAAGAAATTTGATATGTATACATACAAATTGATTTTATGTGTGTATGTATGTATGTATGTATGTACGTACATACAAATAAGAGTACAACTCAATCTTTGAATTCATTTTTTTTTTGTCTTGTGATATCTTTTTGTTGTGTATTATCTGAAATTAAAAACGTTGTTTTATCTGCATTTACTTAAAAGTTTGTGAAGATTTTCTGTTTTAAGTAAAACTGAATTCCTGAAGATACATACTCTATAGTAATAGTAACTATAATAGAAATATTTCTTATACTTAATTTACATTTTTTTAAAGTTGACGCAACGTTAGTTAGTCAACGTTTGACATTTTTGGGGGTATGCAATTTTTTCTAACTATAGCCTTTTTTCTTCACTTTCTATATTTATTTTTGGAAATCTTGCATTGCTTTTTTATAAAATTTATAAACATTTTTAAAAGAAACTGATCCGGCACTCCAGCTTAGATACTGTTAGTGTTTTTTTCTTTTGTTTTTTTTTACTCAACTTACTGTTTATTTTTTATTGATAAACATTTAAAATCAAAAGGGAGTTTTATATTGAAATTATTATTTTCATAATTGTTGAAAACAATCGCTACTTCTTTTGCGATGAAATCATTTGAATTACTTTTGAAACCTTACATGTTTATAAAAATTATGTTATTTTCTATATTGCTTAATTTATAAGACTTTTAGAATTTGTACTTTGGTGGTTATATTTTCTATTATACGATTATGAATAAGAATGCAGTAAGCTGATGTCTTTGCTTACTGTTTCAAATTAAAGTTTTATTCAACTGAACAAAAGGAGATTTTTTCTTAAACTCTAATGCAGTTAGAAGCGCTGGAGATTCTTTCATATAACAGCTTTTTGGAATTTTTGATACATAGTATAATATAGAATTGGATAACATTTATTTTTAATTTTTATGTTAAGAAGTACGGATATGAGACTGAATTTAAATGTACTTTTAAATTAGTTAAATCATAATGAACAAACATATTTTCTTCTTTAATAGCGATCAACAGAAAACGAACTCGTTTTCATATAATTTAGGTATACACTTTCGACGGCTCCTCTAGGATACAAGATGACTTTGTATGACGAAATTTCTGTTGCTTTATACTGATAATATGTTTACATTAACCCTGTAACCATAACCTTCGTCGAATCGACGAACACAAAGTAAAAAAAAAGCTGTCTCTTTTCTACAGGTGCTGTGATCACCATTATATTGCTTGTCAACTCAGTATTCAATAAGCTCTCTTGAGTGGTGAACGTGTTTTGTGTGTGCGTGTTTTGTGAGTGCGTAGTTTTTCGAGAGTTTCAATCATTGTACGTCGATTCGACGAATGGTTAGTATTTGTGTTAGTATTTTACACTTGTGTGGATTATTTATGTTCATCTTGGTGTTTGTTATTTTTTAAAGTTTTTCAATGGCTACGAAACGATTATTATCTGAAGATATCATTCTTCGATACTTATTGGAGGAGGATGATGTTAGTGCACTAGAGGACTCATCTGACATCGAAGAGGAAGATATAGTGGAGTGTGATAATGTCGATAGCGACACAGCAGATGAACCCTCTGATGAAGAAGATACTCAGCAGCGCTCTCATGGTGTTCTCCAGGATGATGCACTAGAGTCACGGCCTTTCTCAGATCAATCTCTAGACAGCTCAAGTAGTCCATATAGCATACATGGAACAAATAGGAACGTGACAACTGATAACTGGTTTACTTCAATTCCATTAGCGAAGCAGTTACTTCAACAACCATACAAATTAACCATTGTAGGAACATTGCGCGCAAATAAAAAGGAAATTCCGGAAGAAATTAAGAACAATAGAAAAAGAAACGTAAATACTTCGATGTTTTGCTACGATGGCCCACTTACGCTTCTGTCGTACAAACCAAAACTCTCAAAAATGGTCTATCTATTATCATCCTGTGATGAGGAAGGATCAGTCAATTCTGAAACGAAAAAACCATCTATGATCGAGTTTTACAACAGCACGAAAGGAGGTGTAGACACATTTGATCAGATGTGTTCAGTAATGTCATGCAGCAGAAAAACCAATCGCTGGCCAATGTGTGTCTTCTATGGCATGATAAATATAGCGTGCATCAACAGCTACATATTGTATTGTCATAATGCTTCTGTACTAGGACAATCAGTAAATAATCGTCGTGAGTTTATGAAGCAGCTGCATTCAAAACTTGTCGAACCCTGGCTCAAAACTCGATATGAGATTACGACAATGCCGAGACATGTGAAAGCCAACCTCTCATATATTTTACAAAAAAGTAAACCTAGTGATCCTAATCAAAGTCAGCCATCATCCAGCAATAATCTTCAACAACTTGAAGTACAAAATACGAACAAGAGAAGAATATGTAATATCTGTCCATATAAAAAAAGACGCATGACAAAGTCTTCATGCTCGAAATGCAAGATAGCAATTTGTGGTGAACATAAAGTTGATTTCTGCACACACTGCGCCTCAGAAAATCAATAATTATTTTTTCTTTTTTTATATCATAGCATATAGTTAATAATTGCCAAAGAAGAAAAGGCTGTTTTTGTTTTGTTTGTTTTTTTTTCTAGTTTTATAAATATGTGATCTCACAGTAATCTCGAAGAGTACTGTTTTTTGTTTGACTTAATTATAAAAAATATATATGTCAAAATCGTATATATATTGTTCGTTTTATTTAGGAAATATCTGTTAAATGTGAGTATGTATTAAAAATTTTAAAAACGTATAATATCGGCCTATATTATATATCCCAAATAATTGTTCGTCGTATCGACGAATGGTTATGCTTTAAGGGGTATAGAAGAAGGTTAGTAAATTAGGGTTAATAAGGTACATATACATATGTTTATTTTATGAAGGGTGAGCACCTATAGCTTCTATTTAATGGTCTATATGATTTTTTTTCATTTTATTAAAGTTCAGCGTATTTTATATATATTTCTGAAATGTTTAAGTGTGTTATGTGTGCCCATCGGGCAGAGTGTACGTATTAGTTGGTCAGTCAGTCTCTATTTTTATTTAATTTAATTTTTTTTCTTCTATTGTGCCACTCCTTTTTTCAGATTTTACTACTTGGAATAGAGAATTTTTGTATAATTTTTTGCTGGGTATATACATTAGGTATGTAGAAATTAGTTTAGATACAAAGAAATGCATGTTTAATAAGCAACTATTGTATCAAATCGATCTCAAATAACTCAGTTACCTCTACCAGCAATTCACCGTTGGTGTTTTCATAAAGTGTTAGAAACAATGAAATATCTATGTTTTGAGAGAATTGTTCCCCTCAAGTATTTCTACATGAGGTTTGAGGGGTCAATCACTGTCGCATTCATATGTAATGATTATTCACTTAAAAAAGGTCATCATCACCATCAATCATCTCCGTATACAATACATTCATGAGTTGGGTTGATCCAGATACAATTGCTGTCTCATCACCTTCTAACAGCTTTATATATTTTGCTAGTATGCATGCCTTAGCATGCTTCTATCGATAGTGACGTAAGAGTCCGAGATGGAGAGTGTTACAATTAAAAATCTGTACTATTAGAATTTACCAGTTCGCTCTTTTGAATTTTTACAAAGTAGATACATATGTATGTATTTCATTGACCACAAAATCATAAAATTTCTTTGCTTACAAAATTGTATGACGTGAGGATTTTTTTTTTTTTGAAATTATACATGCTTCGGCATGCTTTAATTTTTTTTTTTATAAATTTATGTAATACTCATACAGATACAGATATAAAGTAAGATCTGTTTACTGTATATTTTAAAATTTATGCATGCTTCAGCATGATTCTAGTTGAAGCGTATATTCATTCACTAAGTTTGTTTGATACTTATTCATACACATGTACATTCTTAAAGATTGGATATCAAAGTCCAATTTCCAAAGTTTATCTATATTTTCTAAAGATCTGATAGCTAAAGAAATAAATAGAGTGAAGATCTTCTATAATAATCCCATTTTCATATTGTAAAATTTTGCGTGCTAGCACTTTCGATGGGAGAATATACATACAACTTTATAAAAAGTGATAATATGATGTGCTGCTGAATATTGCACTGAAGTTTTAGCAATATTTCATTCAGACCAACAAGTTTAGAGAATTCCACTACATCTAGTTAATTATCTTTCTTAAGACCCATCATTCCTAATCAATCCTACAAAAAACAACACAAACTAGATTTTTCGTTTTAATTTTATTTTTATTAAATTCAACATTCATTCTTCAAATTACTTTATACTATATTAAGTAGCTTTTTCTCATTTGTGGAATGTTTAATCGTAAACATTTTAATGGTGAGATGAATTTTTCTATTTTATGCACTAAAATCTAAATCTTTATATATACCAATCCACTTATATGAACCATTATTAAATCATTCTAATATTGATGCTTTCATATTAAGTAATGTTTAATCTTCTATTTATGTATGAGTTTTCCCAAGTATTTATTAAAAAATTCTTTAGAATCATCTGTTTATAAGTTTTTTGGTACCCGTACCACTTAAAAATATTTTCCATTGCCTTGGTTTTTAGAGTGCAGCTTTTATTTTCAGCTGTACTTTGAGAATGTGTCAATTAAAGTCTTCAAAAATCAACAATTTCTATTTTCTGTAGAATAGTTCTACATTTCACCTAACTTAGCTCCATAAAACATCATATATTCCTGTCATTACATCTCTACAAGCACAAACAGTTGTTGAGATTTAATATGGAGTTCGTTTACTAAATTCCTTTTTAAAGACATTGAGTTGTTTCACAGATTTTTTCGAAAGTGTTGTGATCTACATCTTGCACTTTCAGCTATTTATACTAACATGTAGTTAATTTTCTAATCTATATATTTAACCGTAAACTCTTCAATTTGTTTTTAATTATTTAATTTTTAGAATTGCTTTTTCAATTTTATAACTGTCTTCTTTCTCTAATTTTATTTCACGTTGTAGTTCCTCAATTTGCATTTAAATATATTCTTGAATATTAATGCTTTAAGCTATATTATTAATTTGTCTTGTATTTTATCTTCATTCAGTTTGAGGTAACTATCAACAATAGTTTGTATCTAATTCATTTATGCCTTCCAATACTGATAAGTCAGTATAAATGTCTTCAGAATTGGAAGTCTATGAGTAAAATCATCGTCATCATCATTCTCAGTATTAGCATCATTAAATATGATGGTTTTATCAAATATTGTTCCTTCTACTAGTTTCTTGGGGGTACTTGTCTATATCTTGAGTGAAGGTTTCTCAGGCTTTAAACTTGTATATTTTCAACTTCTGTCTTAATTTTACTTTCTTCTTTCATAAGAATTCTTTTAATATTTTTAGAACTATTTATGAATTCTTCTGTTATAGGTTTAAAAGTATCTTTAATTGTTCACTTGTATCTATTTCACCAGTTTTTATACTACGAAGCTTTTTCTTCAACACATTTCTTGTCAACACCAACTGTTTTAAAATTTTCTCATCCAGGGCAAATAACAGGTATCAGCAATCATATCAGCTTTTCAGGACCTGGTCTGCTTTTCAGATCAGCTTTTTAGGACCTGGTCTGGTTTTCAGATCAGCTTATCAGGAACTGGTCTGGTTTTCAGATCAGCTTTTCAGGACCTGGTCTGGTTTATAGATCAGCTTATCAGGACCTGGTATGGTTTTCAGATCAGCTTTTCAGGACCTGGTCTGGTTTTCAGATCAGCTTATCAGGACCTGGTCTGGTTTTCAGATCAGCTTTTCAGGACCTGGTCTGGTTTTCAGATCAGCTGATCAGGACCTGGTCTGGTTTTCAGATCAGCTTTTCAGGACCTGGTCTGGTTTTCAGATCAGCTTATCAGGACCTGGTCTGGTTTTCAGATCAGCTTTTCAGGACCTGGTCTGGTTTTCAGATCAGCTTATCAGGAGCTGCTCTGGTTTTCAGATCAGCTTATCAGGAGTTGGTCTGGTTTTCAGATCAGCTTATCAGGACCTGGTCTGGTTTTCAGATCAGCTTTTCAGGACCTGGTCTGGTTTTCAGATCAGCTTATCAGTACCTGGTCTGGTTTTCAGATCAGCTTTTCAGGACCTGGTCTGGTTTTCAGATCAGCTTATCAGGACCTGGTCTGGTTTTCAGATCAGCTTTTCAGGACCTGGTCTGGTTTTCAGATCAGCTTATCAGGACCTGGTCTGGTTTTCAGATCAGCTTTTCAGGACCTGGTCTGGTTTTCAGATCAGCTTATCAGGACCTGGTCTGGTTTTCAGATCAGCTTTTCAGGACCTGGTCTGGTTTTCAGATCAGCTTATCAGGACCTGGTCTGGTTTTCAGATCAGCTTTTCAGGACCTGGTCTGGTTTTCAGATCAGCTTATCAGGAGCTGCTCTGGTTTTCAGATCAGCTTATCAGGAGCTGGTCTGGTTTTCAGATCAGCTTATCTGGTAACAGATCAGGCTATCAGGAGCTGTTCAGATTTTCATATCAAGATATCTGATTCAGATTTAGTTATTAGTATACAAGTAGCTAGCCATTTATAACATTTATATAAATGGAGTTTAAGGTCAGATGAAATACGAAAAAGTAAACTTTTATATATTTTAAATTATTTTCTACAACGATCATCGTTTAATTCACTATCTTTGCTTATAATCAAAAATCCATATTTATCCCTTCAACATGCTTTATATTTTTCTCACCTTACTTAAACATTAAAATTACATTACGATGATCTCTTATTAAATGTTTGGTGATTCTAGTATAAGTTTTACAGAAGTAGAATGAATCAACATTCTTATCTCTCCCCATACAAAAATATGCTTCCCATACGCATCATCGTTAAATATCACATTGGAATTACTTTGGACTGAAATAACAGATTCACTATCTGTAAATTTTGTAATATCTTATTGTTTTAATTGATGAAATTAATTTATTCAGGTATTCATATTTGGATGGATAAAAAGATTTTGAGTATAAATAAATGTTCTCAAATTTAAGTCCATTAGGACTTTCTAGCAAGCCAATCATAGCTTTTTTTCGCAATCCGACAGGTCAACTATTGTTGCACGAATAGAATTTCGTATGAGGGAACTATGATTTATTTTTGAACTATCGTTCGATGAATCATCAAAATTTCGTACCAAGGTATTTTAGGTTGTTTTACTAACCGCATTTATGTAGCTAAATACATTTAATAAATATTATCTCTTATTATAAAAAAATAAACTAATGCAGCTATACGATATCAGAAAATATTTTCTGAAATCGTATAGCTATATTATTTTATTTTTCTATAATAAGAGGTAATGATGCATACTCATAATCAAAACAGCATAAAAATATCCTTTGTTTTGACTATGAGTATGCATCAATATTTATGAAATGCGTTTAGTTACAAAAAAATGTGGTTAGTAAAACAAAGTATATTTTAACAGCCTTATTTATAACACTTATTAGGGCTTTATAAAGACTTTTTAAGAAAATTTTGTATCAAAATTTGATTTAAAAAGCCTTTACAAAGACTTAATATGTTTTATAAATAAGGCTGTAAGAGTTTAAAATCAGTATTTTGTATGATAATACGGATTTGAAACTCTTAAAATATTCTTTGTTTTGACTATGAGTAGGGGCCATTATCTCTTATTATAGAACAAATACAATAATATAGCTATACGATTTCAGAAAATATTTTCTGATATCGTATAGCTACATTTTTAATTTTTCTATAATAAGAGATAATATTTATGAAATACATTTCATAAGTATTGGCGCATACTCATAGTAAAAACAACCTAAAAATACCTTGGTACGAAATATTGATGAATCATCAAAATTTCATACCATCCTATATTTATGTTGTTTTACTAATCGCATTTTGTAAATAAATGCATTTCATAAATATTATCTATTATTATAGAAAGAATAAAATAGTATGGTTATATGATATTAGAAAACATGATTTCTGATATCATATAATTATACTATTTTATTTTTCTATAATAAGAGATAATGACTCATACTCATAGTCAAAACAAAGGATATTTTTATGCTGTTTTGATTATGAGTATGCATCAATATTTATGAAATGCATTTAGTTATACAATGCGGTTAGTAAAACAAAGTATATTTTAAGAATTTAAAACCACAATTTTTATGGTAATACTGGTTTTAAACACTTAAAGCATACTTTGTTTTGACTATGAGCTTGAGCTGATATTTATGAAATGAATTTTATAAATATTGACTCATACCCTTAGTCAAAACAACACAAATAATTCTTTGGTACGAAATTTTGATGATTCATCGAACGATAGTTCAAAAATAAATCATAGTTCCCTTATACGAAATTCTATTCGTGCAACAATAGTTGACCTGTCGAATTGCCAAAAAAAGCTATGATTGACTTGCTAGAAAGTCCTAATGGACTTAAATTTGAGAACATTTATTTATACTCAAAATCTTTTTATCCATCCAATTATGAATACCTGAATAAATTAATTTCATCAATTAAAACAATAAGATATTACAAAATTTACAGATAGTGAATCTGTTATTTCAGTCCAAAGTAATTCCAATATGATATTTAACGATGATGCGTATGGGAAGCATATTTTTGTATGGGGAGAGATAAGATTGTTGATTCATTCTACTTCTGTAAAACTTATACTAGAATCACCAAACATTTAATAAGAGATCATCATAATGTAATTTTAATGTTTAAGTAAGGTGAGAAAAATATAAAGCATGTTGAAGGGATAAATATGGATTTTTGATTATAAGCAAAGATAGTGAATTAAACGATGATCGTTATAGAAAATAATTTAAAATATATAAAAGTTTACTTTTTCGTATTTCATCTGACCTTAAACTCCATTTATATAAATGTTATAAATGGCTAGCTACTTGTATACTAATAACTAAATCTGAATCAGATATCTTGATATGAAAATCTGAACAGCTCCTGATAGCCTGATCTGTTACCTGATAAGCTGATCTGAAAACCAGACCAGCTCCTGATAAGCTGATCTGAAAACCAGAGCAGCTCCTGATAAGCTGATCTGAAAACCAGACCAGGTCCTGAAAAGCTGATCTGAAAACCAGACCAGGTCCTGATAAGCTGATCTGCAAACCAGACCAGGTCCTGAAAAGCTGATCTGAAAACCAGACCAGGTCCTGATAAGCTGATCTGAAAACCAGACCAGGTCCTGAAAAGCTGATCTGAAAACCAGACCAGGTCCTGATAAGCTGATCTGAAAACCAGACCAGGTCCTGAAAAGCTGATCTGAAAACCAGACCAGGTCCTGATAAGCTGATCTGAAAACCAGACCAGGTCCTGAAAAGCTGATCTGATTGCTGATACCTGTTATTTGCCCTTAGCAAACATGGATGAGAAAATTTTAAAACAGTTGGTGTTGACAAGAAATGTGCTGAAGAAAAAGCTTCGTAGTATAAAAACTGGTGAAATAGATACAAGTGAACAACTAAAAGATACATTTAAACCTATAACAGAAGAATTCATAAATAGTTCTAAAAATACTAAAAGAATTCTTATGAAAGAAGAAAGTAAAATCAAGACAGAAGTTTAAAATATACAAGTTTAAAGCCTGAGAAACCTTCACTCAAGATATAGACAAGTAACCCAAAGAAACTAGTAGAAGGAACAATATTTGATAATACCATCATATTTAATGATGCTAATACTGAGAATGATGATGACGATGATTTTACTCATAGACTTCCAATTCTGAAGACATTTATACTGATTTATCAGTATTGGAAGGAATAAATGAATTAGATACAAACTATTGTTGATAGTTACCTCAAACTGAATGAAGATAAAATATAAGACAAATTAATAATATAGCTTAAAGCATTAATATTCAAGAATATATTTAAATGCAAATTGAGGAACTACAACGTGAAATAAAATTAGAGAAAGAAGACAGTTATAAAATTGAAAAAGCAATTCTAAAAATTAAATAATTAAAAACAAATTGAAGAGTTTACGGTTAAATATATAGATTAGAAAATTAACTACATGTTAGTATAAATAGCTGAAAGTGCAAGATGTAGATCACAACACTTTCGAAAAAATCTGTAAAACAACTCAATGTCTTTAAAAAGGAATTTAGTAAACGAACTCCATATTAAATCTCAACAGCTGTTTGTGCTTGTAGAGATGTAATGACAGGAATATATGATGTTTTATGGAGCTAAGTTAGGTAAAATGTAGAACTATTCTACAGAAAATAGAAATTGTTGATTTTTGAAGACTGTAATTGACACATTCTCAAAGTACAGCTGAAAATAAAAGCTGCACTCTAAAAACCAAGGCAATGGAAAATATTTTTGAAGTGGTACGGGTACCAAAAAACTTACAAACAGATGATTCTAAAGAATTTGTTAATACAAAATACTTGGGAAAACTCATACATAAATAGAAGATTAAACATTACTTAATATGAAAGCATCAATATTAGAATGATTTAATAGTTCATTGAAAGGAATGATGTGAAAAGAATTAGCTTTAATGGTTCATATAAGTGGATTGGTATATATAAAGATTTACTTAGTGCATAAAATAGAAAAATTCATCTCACCATTAAAATGCTTACGATTAAACATTCCACAAATGAGAAAAAGCTACTTAATATGGTATAAAGTAAGTTGAAGAATGAATGTTGAATTTAATAAAAATAAAAATAAAATTAAAACGAAAAATCTTGTTTGTGTTGTTTTTTGTAGGATTGATTTGGAATGATGGGTCTTAAGAAAGATAATTAACTAAATGTAGTGGAATTCTCTAAACTTGTTGGTCTGAATGAAATATTGCTAAAACTTCAGTGCAATATTCAGCAGCACATCATATTATCACTTTTTATAAAGTTGTATGTATACTTTCCCATCGAAAGCGCTAGCACGCAAAATTTTACAATATGAAAATGGGATTATTATAGAAGATCTTCACTCTATTTATTTCTTTAGATATCAGATCTTTAGAAAATATAGATAAACTACGGAAATTGGACTTTGATATCCAATCTTTAAGAATGTACATGTGTATGAATAAGTATCAAACAAACTTAGTGAATGAATATACGCTTCAACTAGAATCATGCTGAAGCATGCATAAATTTTAAAATATACAGTAAACAGATCTTACTTTATATCTGTATCTGTATGAGTATTACATAAATTTATAAAAAAAAAAAATTAAAGCATGCCGAAGCATGTATAATTTCAAAAAAAAAAAAATCCTCACGTCATACAATTTTGTAAGCAAAGAAATTTTATGATTTTGTGGTCAATGAAATACATACATATGTATCTACTTTGTAAAAATTCAAAAGAGCGAACTGGTAAATTCTAATAGTAAAGATTTTTAATTGTAACACTCTACATCTCGGACTCTTACGTCACTATCGATAGAAGCATGCTAAGGCATGCATACTAGCAAAATATATAAAGCTGTTAGAAGGTGATGCGACAGCAATTGTATCTGGATCAACCCAACTCATGAATTTATTGTATACGGAGATGATTGATGGTGATGATGACCCATTTTAAGTGAATAATCATTACATATGAATGCGACAGTGATTGACCCCTCAAACCTCATGTAGAAATACTTGAGGGGAACAATTCTCTCAAAACATAGATATTTCATTGTTTCTAACACTTTATGAAAACACCAACGGTGAATTGCTGGTAGAGGTAACTGAGTTATTTGAGATCGATTTGATACAATAGTTGTTTATTAAACATGCATTTCTTTATATCTAAACTAATTTCTACATACCTAATGTATATACCCAGCAAAAAATTATACAAAAATTCTCTATTCCAAGTAGTAAAATCTGAAAAAAGGAGTGGCACATTAGAAGAAAAAATAAAATAAAATAAAATAAATAAAAACAGAGACTGACTGACCAACTAATACGTACACTCTGCCCGATGGGCACACATAACACACTTAAACATTTCAGAAATATATATACAATACGCTAAACTTTAATAAAATGAAAAAGAAAATCATATAGAACATTAAATAAAAGCCATAGGTGCTCACCCTTCATAAAATAAACATATGTATATGTATCTTATTAAGTAAACATATTATCAGTATAAAGCAACAGAAATTTCGTCATACAAAGTCATCTTGTATCCTAGAGGAGCCGTCGATAGGGTATACCTAAATTATATGAAAACGAGTTCGTTTTCTGTGTATCGCTATTAAAGAAGAAAATATGTTTGTTCATTATGATTTAACTAATTTAAAAGTACATTTAAATTCAGTCTCATATCCGTACTTCTTAACATAAAAATTAAAAATAAATGTTATCCAATTCTATATTATACTATGTATCAAAAATTCCAAAAAAGCTGTTATATGAAAGAATCTCCAGCGCTTCTAACTGCATTAGAGTTTAAGAAAAAATCTCCTTTTATTCAGTTGAATAAAATTTTAATTTGAAACAGTAAGCAAAGACATCAGCTTACTGCATTCTTATTCATAATCGTATAATAGAAAATATAACCACCAAAGTACAAATTCTAAAAGTCTTATAAATTAAGCAATATAGAAAATAACATAATTTTTATAAACATGTAAGGTTTCAAAAGTAATTCAAATGATTTCATCGCAAAAGAAGTAGCGATTGTTTTCAACAATTATGAAAATAATAATTTCAATATAAAACTCCCTTTTGCTTTTAAATGTTTATCAATAAAAAATAAACAGTAAGTTGAGCAACAAAAAACAAAAGAAAAAAACACTATCAGTATCTAAACTGGAGTGCCGGATCAGTTTCATTTAAAAATGTTTATAAATTTTATAAAAAAGCAATGCAAGATTTCCAAAAATAAATGTAGAAAGTGAAGAAAAAAGGCTATAGTTAGAAAAAAAAATTGCATACCCCCAAAAATGTCAAACGTTGACTAACTAACGTTGCGTCAACTTTAAAAAAATGTAAATTAAGTATAAGAAATATTTCTATTATAGTTACTATTACTATAGAGTATGTATCTTCAAGAATTCAGTTTTACTTAAAACAGAAAATCTTCACAAACTTTTAAGTAAATGCAGATAAAACAACGTTTTTAATTTCAGATAATACACAACAAAAAGATATCACATGACAAAAAAAAAATGAATTCAAAGATTGAGTTGTACTCTTATTTGTATGTACGTACATACATACACACATACATACACACATAAAATCAATTTGTATGTATACATATCAAATTTCTTATCAACCCTGCAGATAATGCGACTAGTCCATACATGCATGTAAAGACTAGTCCAAAGAGGAGTTGGAGTACTCCAAAACTACTCCAAATATATGAAAAAAAGGTGGTCGATTTAACATTGCGATGTCCTAGGGTTGGACCACATGGTACAACGTTGCATTACATCGGACTAACCCCAAAAACTACCCCATATGGAATAGTTATAGACTACTCGCATACAATTTGTGAGTGCCTAAGAAGAACGATCATATTCGTTTAAACACGAATATTTATCGTGCAGCATTGAATGGTTGTATGAAAACGATATGATCCATGACTGCATTACATGAGACTATGATGTAACTAGACTGTTTCATCTAGATTGGACCACATACTCCAATATTATTTGCATGGAATGCTCAAGTATTTATTAGATCTTAACAATAACACCTACATATCTACATAATGAAAATATATGAAGCCTCGTTTAGTCAAAACACAATATATAGATAAGCAATCAATACACTCAGGGTAAATGTGCAGCTTAAAAATAAGAATGCTTCACATTAATTCAATAATTTTCAATATAATAGAAAATGTATATTGAAATACCTAAAAACTAATGAGTTTAATAAATGAATACTGTAAATTAATATTTTTCCGTATTGAAATAAGAAATTTCAATATGAATAAACCTTCGTTAATGTATAATAACATACTAGGATTAGGGAAGTTCAGATATATGTATGATAGTATTTTATAGTACCAAATGTCGATATTGAAAACAATTTATTTCTACCTACATATAAATATCAGCGCGAGAAAATCATTTACATACTGGCACACACACACATACACAAAGAAGTGATCACGTAATACAAAAACATACATACATAATGAAATTTTATAATATTATACAATTCAAACTGCTCTGTCATGAAATACGAAACAATATTTCTTAAATAAATAAACGAAGATTTCATAACATCACCTTCGTCTCCCACCATACGATCACGTACATTACTCCAAAAACATATATGTACATATGTACATTATCAAATACATTCCCTCTCCACTTCCATTCACAATAGGGTTGCCAATCTCTGCAGCTACTAGATTATTTCCCCAGAAATAAAAAAATACATGCATACATACGAGCACAATAACCATACATATGCATAGCAACGACAACTCACAACAACAAAAATAATGATTCTACATACACACGAATTCGTTGTCACTACCCTGCAGTCAGACAGGGATCAAGTGTCTTTGTGTCAACACTAAACAGTGATCATTATAGTATAATACGTTTTATTCTATCTGTCAGTAAAAAGGAAAGATTTTGCAACAACTTGTCAATATACATACCTTTTTGTATGTACATAAATTATAGAAATATAACAGTAACTAACTGTCTGGTTGGTATGTCTCTACGTTCCAATAAGAACCACGTAGTCATACCTATTCAATTGTTTTAGTGTTACTAGTAGATTTTAAATGACAAGCATATGCTAAATGTCTATAGTGAAAATTATTGAATGGGATATAACTATATAGTAGTACTGGTGACAAAGTCAAAAGCGACTCAGTACATTTTCACCATCGACATTTCCTACAGGGTATAATGATTGCCTGCCACTACGACAAAAGTATCTGAGACCGACAAACATACAATTAAATACAAAAACACACACATATACACACACACATACTTACACACAAACATCCCACACATACATACACTGTATGTATACATCCACTGTAAGCACAACGTTTCTCTACAATAACAACAAAACCTGTACACACAAGTGTACATACATTCCCATACACAGAAATAATGAAATTCACACACATACACACATACAACACCCACATATACATACATCCATGCACTGTAAGCACAACGTTTCTCTACAATAACAACAAAAGCTGGGCACACAAGTATACATACACATAAACAAAGAATCAAACTCACACACACACACACACACACACACACACACACACACACACACACACACATAGACAAGAAACTCTCAGCATGAAAATCCCCAAAATCCCCCCATTTGTAACAGGGTTGCCATCGTTTTTGTTTTTTCCCGGTTTTGAATTCCCAAAACATGTCTCAGACCGCCATTAACAATGTACTAAGGGTGCTGCTGGTGATGAAATGTATTTATCTGCTGTTGACGATTTTGAACAAATGTCTGCGGTTGCTCTTGATTTGTATCCCGACTTACGACCATTTGATCCTGTACGTTATGACTTTTCACATGATCCAAAAAGGATTTTTGGTATTTGTATACCTTATGACATCTATTACACTGATAACCTGTATAACTCATTTTTAATTATTTTATTATTATAAAACTTTAACACAATTGCTGATGATACGACTTGTAAATACAATAAAGTACTGATGTGTTGGTTAGAAAAGTTGGCGTATTTATACGAAAATTAGTAGCAGTATCCTTGCAGCATTTACAGTTTTTACTTTTTGTTTCTCTGCTTATGACTGTAGTTAGTTGAAACTTTGCTGCTTTAAAATAATCGTAGACAAAGAAAATGATTATGTTGCAAAATATAAATGTATTCTACACAGCCACAAAATATTCCACGCACAAGTTCTTTCGATTTTTTCTATAATAAGAGGTAACATTTATGAAATGTATTTAGTTACAAAAATGCAGTTAGTGAAACAACATAAAAATATTTTAGTTCGTAATATGATGAATCATCGAACATCACTTCAAAAAATTCTATTCGTGCTCTAATAGTGGGACCATCAAATTGTGGAAAGACTAATGTTATGATCGGCTTACTAGAAAGTCCTAATGGACTCAAGTTTGAAAACATCTATGTATACTCAAAATCTCTTTATCAACCCAAATATGAGTACTTGAAGAAACTAATTTCACCAATTAAAGGAATGGGATATTACACATTCACCGATAATGAATCAGTTATTCCACCTGACGAAGCTAAAACTAATTCAATTATGATATTTGATGATGTTGCATGTGAAAAGCAGAATAATAAATATACGTACATATTTTTGTATGGGGCGACATAGGGATATTGATTCATTCTACTTGTGTCAAACTTATACTAGAATTCCCAAGCATTTAATAAGAGACAATGCAAATGTTATTATAATGTTTAACAAGATGATACAAATATGAAGCATGTTTATAGGGATCATGTTGGCAGCGATATGAGTTACGAAAAGTTCCAAGAAATTTGTAGAGAATGTTGGAAGGATAAATATGGCTTTTTAGTGATAAGCAAAGATAATGAATTAAATGATGGTCGCTACAGAAAGCAATTTGACTTTTTCATAACTATATAAACTACTTCTCATAAAAGATTGACTTTAGTTATTAATCTAACTTTAAACTTGATACATCTATTTGCTATAACCTCATCCGATACCTGATAAGCTGATCTCCAAACTATACCAGCTACCTGAAAACCAGACCAGCTCCTGATAAGCTGATCTAAAAACCAGACCAGGTCCTAATAAGCTGATCTGAAAACCAGACCAGGTCCTGAAAAGCTGATCTGAAAACCAGACCAGGTCCTGATAAGCTGATCTAAAAACCAGACCAGGTCCTGATAAGCTGATCTGAAAACCAGACCAGGTCCTGAAAAGCTGATCTGAAAACCAGACCAGGTCCTGATAAGCTGATCTGAAAACCAGACCAGGTCCTGAAAAGCTGATCTCATTGCTGATACCTGTTATTTGCCCTTAGCAAACATGGATGAGAAAATTTTAAAACAGTTGGTGTTGACAAGGAATGTGTTGAAGAAAAAGCTTCGTAGTATAAAAACTGGTGAAATAGATACACGTGAACAATTAAGAAATACATTCAAACCTATAACAGAACCTCTTAAAGAATTCATAAATAGTTCTAAAAATTTTAAAAGAATTCGTATGAAAGAAGAAAGTAACATCAAGACAGAAGTTGAAAATAATACAAGTTTAAAGCCTGAAAACCCATCAGTCAAGATAGAGACAAGTACACCAAAAAAACTAGTAGAAGGGACAATTTTTGATAATACCATTTTATTTAATGATGTTAATACTGAAAATGATGATGATGATGATGAAGATGATATTTACTCACAGACTTCCAATACAGAATATACTTATACTGATTTATCAGTTTTGGAAGGGAGAAATGAGTTAGATACAAACTATGGCCCACATAAAGATTACAATAATGAATGGAAATTTGGTGATAGTAGCCTAAAACTGAATGAAGATAAAATACAAGTTGGTGGTCAGATATGGACTCTAACACCAGGACTATTTTCTCTAATGTTTCATAAAATACCAAAAAATTACGATAAATTTGAACTCGAAATCTATAAACAGATTTTAATTAGTACTAATGCATATAGAAGAGACTTTAAACCTGATGGTCAAATTAAGGGTACTAGAGGATATAAATATAAATATATTATTAAGAAATTTATTGATGAGAAAAACCAGAAGAATTTACCTGAATCAACAGGATCTAAGCCCAAAGGTAGCTATTTAGGTGAGGGAATGATGCAAGTTAACATCAATAATCCCAACTATATATGCTGGGACGATCGAAATGAGTTAGTAGATAGACTTCGACTACTGCTCGCATCACAAGGTGCAGGTCATACTAATCACAATAACGAAATTGTATCAATTATTGAAGAACTACGTGAAGCGAATATAATACACTAACTTTAATAAACTAAATAGAGTATGTCTGTTGATAAATTTGGACACTATTTAAACGATACTAGCAGCACAATTTCTTTGAAAAATGCACCTAAACTGCTGGGGTTCTTTGTGGATACGAACAACAACATTGATGTCCAAAACAAAAGGATCAAAAATGTTGCAAAAGCTCTGGAGGAAAACGATGTTATCAATAAATTGTTTTTGCAAACTCAAATCGAAAAATTAGAAGAGAAATTATTAACATACTTTAAGGGGGATAATACTATAATACGAGAAGATATTCAAATGCAAATTGAGGAACTACAACGCGAAATAAAATTAGATATAGAAGAAAATTATAAAATTGAAAAAGATATTCTACAAATTAAAACATCCTTTGAAGAAAAAATTGAACAGCTTAATGAAAAAATTTATAGATTAGAAAATTACATGTTTGTATCAATAGCTGAAAGTGCGTCAAGCAGATCACAACACTCTGCAAAAAATCTTTAAAAACAACTTAATGTCTTCCAAAACAAATTTAGTAAATGAACTCCATAAGCAAGCACGAAAACAATTTGTGCGTCGCAGAGTTGTAATGAAAGGAATAGATGATCTTTGGCAAGCTGATTTAGTTGAAATGGGGAACTATTCTAAAGAAAATAGAAATTATCGATTTTTGTTGACTGTAATTGACACATTCTCAAAATTTGCATGGGCAGTACCGCTAAAAACAAAAACAGCACTCGAAACAACCAAGGCAATGGAAGATATTTTTGAATTGGGATGAGTACCAAAAAACTTACAAACAGATGATGGCAAAGAATTTTTCAACAAACACTTTGGAAAATTAATGCATAAATACAACATTAATCACTACTCAACATATAGCATTATGAAAGCATCAATAATAGAACAATTTAATATTTAGAACATTGAAAGGAATGATGTGGAAAGAATTTAGTTATAATGGTTCATATAAGTGGATTGATATATACAAAGATTTACTCAATGCATACAATAGAAAAGTTCATCGTACCATTAAAATGGCTCCTATTAAAGTCAACTCAACAAATGAGGAAAAGCTGCTAAATACAGTATACAGTCATTTGAAAATGTATAAAATGTCAAATTTTAATGTGGGAGATCATGTTCGCATAAGCAAATATAAGCACACATTTGAAAAAGGTTATACTCCAAATTGGACTACAGAAATTTTCACAATTACAAGAGTTCAAAATACAAATCCTGCAACATACATATTAGAAGACTATCTTGGCAATCCTATTAAAGGTGGCTTCTATACTGAGGAACTTTCAAAAACTAGATTTCCAAATACATATCTAGTTGAAAAGGTTCTTAAAATTAAAGGGAAGGAGGTATATGTTAAATGGCTGGGATTTTCTAATCAACACAATTCTTGGATAAGTAAAGATGAAATATTATAGTTGGAAGAAAAACTAAATTAGAAACAACAACAACATCAATTGCAACAACAACAATAGCATTAATATTAAGAAACTAATGTTAATTTTAAAATGAGAAAAAGTTTTAAATAAAATATGTAAATCATACTTATAAACCATACTGTGTAATAAACATTATTTAATTGTAATCAGACTGTTATAATGTCAATAACACTTACTCTGAGCTCTAACTCATCAGAACTATCTGCTAGTTACTTTCCTCCTATTGAATTACATGGTGCATATGAGTGTGCTCTAACTGATTTTCATTCATACAACAGTATTCCAAATGTAGACACCTACAACAATATGTTTCATATAGGGGAACATATAATTGAAATACCAATTGGATCTTACGAATTAAATAATATAGTTGATTTTATAGAAGAGGAATACAAACGACTCTGCCCAGCAAATAAGATTTTTATTGAAGCCAATAACAATACAATGCAAGTTAAAGTTAATAGTTCCAAGGATCCTGTATATTTTAATAAAGACAATACAATTGGAAAACTTTTAGGATTCAATAGCAAAATCCTAACACCAAACAAATATTATTATTCAGATCTTCCAGTTAATATATTTAAAGTGAATCTCTTGCGAATTGAAAGTAGTATCGCTATAAACACATATATGAATAACTCGAAATCGCATACACTTCATGAATTTCCGATTAATGTGCCTCCAGGCTATAAAATAGATGAGGTTCCAAGAAATCTTATCTATTTACCTGTAAACACCAGAGAGATAAGTTCACTAGCGCTGCGCGTACTGGATCAACACGGTGATTTAATTAATTTCCGAGGAGAGGAAATTACAATACGAATACATTTAAGGCCAACTAAATAATGCTAATATACAACACAAATACATTGAAAAATATAGCAGCAGCAAGAACAACAACAACAACATTAAAGCGACCAGCTCAACAAAAAGCTCTAACAACATCAAATAAAAATTTTCTAAAGTCCTTGAATTTTAAATTGAAGACAAAATGAGTTCAATAATAGATGTCTTAGATAAACCCTTGTCTGATGAGAATATAATCAAAAAGGACTATCATACATATGTACCATACTTACAATCTTACAACAATAATGATGAAATTAGAATTTCAATACAAAATCAAGATTTGTATGTGCTACCCAGTGAGAGCTACATTTATGTAGAGGGGTTTGTTGCCGATGATAATAAGGCCAAATCTTCTTCTTCTTCTTCGGAGAACTTTTTATTAAAAAACAACTTTGTGGCATATCTATTTGATGAAATTCGCTATGAGCTCAATGGAATTGAAATTGACCATACAAGATATTTAGGAGCCACAAGCACTATAAAAAATTTGGTTTCTCTGTCACCAACAGAAAGCAATGTGATGCAAAATGCTGGATGGAACAAAATTGACGATGTCACTCTTGAAAATTAATTTTTCAATTTTTATGTACCTCTAAAAATGCTTCTAGGATTCGCCAAAGACTACAACAAAGTTATACTAAATGGAAAACATGAATTGATACTCTTGCGCAATAAGAATGATGAAGATCTTGTACGCTCGAGTGTTTCTGTTGAAAAAGCTAAACTTACAATTTCACTCATCTCATGGAGAATCCCACATGTACAATTATCCGACTTTAGCAAATTGAATATGATAAAAATTATTAACAATGATGCTTCTATACCTATGGCATTTCGCAGTTGGGATTGTCATGTTAATCCACAATTAAACACAGGTACTAGCCATATCTGGAATGTTAAACTGGCTGCAAATAGAGAACGCCCCCGTTTTGTATCGATTGCTTTTCAACAAGAAAATAAGTTTGTTTATTGTGATTTGACTAATTTAAAAGTACATTTAAATTCAGTCTCATATCCATATGATGATCTTAACATAAAGTTCAAAAATGAACGATATGCAATTCTATATGATATGTATCTAAGATTCCAACAAAGCTACTATATGAAAGAATCTCAACCGCTTCTATCTGCATCAGAGTTTAAGACAAAAGCTCCTATTATTGTAGTAGATGTCAGTCATCAGAATGAATTACTCAATAATGGACCGATTGATATAAAAATAGCATTTGAAACAGCAACTAATATTGCAGCAAAGACATCAGCTTACTGCATTCTTATTCATGATCGCATAATAGAATATATACCCATCAAAGGACAAGTTCGAAAAGTCTTATAAATTGAGTAATATGGAAAATAACACAATTTTTATAGACGTACAAGGTTTCAAAAGTAATTCAAATGATTTCATCGCAAAAGAAGTAGCGATTGTTTTCAACAATTATGAATATAACAATTTCATTATAAAACCACCATTTAATTTTAAATGCTTATCAATAAAAAAGCAAAGAGAAGTAAAGTGGCTAACGAAAAACTATCATCACCTCAGCTGGACTGCTGGATCAGTTTCTTTTGAAAGCGTTTGCAATTTTTTAAAAGACAACGCAAGATGTTCCAACGATGGTTGGAAAAAATTTTATGCCGAAAAATTTTTAACGTTGAGGATATAGGCTGTATCAACTTTAAACAAATGGAGATTAAGTATTCAGAATATTTTTATTGTAATTATCATAAACTTGGTGTTTGCGCATTAAAAAATGCTATTTTACTAACAAAAGAAATATCTTGCTTTAAATGAATTTTTACACTCTTTAAAATATTAATGTATGTATTATTATAAAATTTTAAAAAACTTTAAACAATAAATGTATAGAAAAATAAAAAATCTACAAGTGTTTTCTTATTTCAAAAACAAACTACATAAAGGAAAGAGAACGAAGTGGGAAAGAGGAGGAAAAGTTAGCATTTTTGCTAACTTGCAAATTTTTACTTTTTGTTTCTCTGCTTATGACTGTAGTTAGTTGAAACTTTGCTGCTTTAAAATAATCGTAGACAAAGAAAATGATTATGTTGCAAAATATAAATGTATTCTACACAGCCACAAAATATTCCACGCACAAGTTCTTTCGATCGCACATACATACATACATACATACAAACATCATACATACATACATACATACATACATGCATGCATGCATCATACAGACATACATGCATACATACAAATATATTTCTTAAACAAATAAACAGAATATACAGTTTACCAGCGACAAACAAGCTGGACCCCCCACACACAAGCATTAGGGAGGTTCACATACGTTTTATAAATAAATAAAATAATTTATTTAATTATTTTATTAATTTATTTAATTATTTTATTTATAAACAATTTATTAGCGTGAGGAAATCACACAAACACATTCCCATGATTCATATGAGAATCGCCTAGTAGTCATCAAACCTTCTTTCTCTGATATTACTGATGTAGTATTACGGTATCAAATTTCTACAGTCTGGCAACGCTGGGAGCATTAGAAAATAATAATCATGTTTTGCCGTCGGCATTTGAAAAAAATAATAATCATGTTTTGTCGTCGGCATTAGGAAAAATTATCATGCATTGCCGTAGGCATTAGGAAAAATTATCATGCATTGCCGTAGTCATTAGGAAAAATTAATAATCACTATTTCACCATTGGTATTAGAAAAAATCATTTTCATGATTTTCCCGTCGGCATATATACTCATAAAAAACCTCAAGAAAAATGACCCGTTATCACAATTAATGTAACCCAAAAAAATCACCCGTTCCCACAAGGGTAAATGTAAACAAAAAACTCCTTATGTAAACAAATAATAAGACGGACTTATTGAACCACCCTCGTAGGTATCAAATTTCACAAATTTCCAAGAATTTAACAATTTTCAAATTTTAATTACCCAAATTTAACAATTTCACCAACAATTTAACAATTTTAATTGATCCAGGATGAACATTCCCCTACTACTGCTGTACTACAATTTGAGAATGTGTCAATTACAGTCTTCAAAAATCAACAATTTCTATTTTCTGTAGAATAGTTCTCCATTTCACCTAACTTAGCTCCATAAAACTTCATATATTCCTGTCATTGCATCTCTACAAGCACAAACAATTTTCGAGTTTTAATATGGAGTTCGTTTACTAAATTTCTTTTTAAAGACATTGAGTTGTTTTACAGATTTTTTCGATAGTGTGGTGATCTCCATGTTGCACTTTCAGCTATTTATACTAACATGTAGTTAATTTCCTAACCTATATATTTAATCGTACAACTCTTCAATTTATTTTTAATTATTTAATTTTTAGAATTCCTTTTCAATTTTATAACTCTCTTCCTTCTCTAATTTTATTTCACGTTGTAGTCCACCAATATGCATTTGAATATATTCTTGAATTATATCAATGCCTTAAGCTATATTATTAATTTGTTCTTTAGTTTGTCGATTTCAGTTTCCAGAAAAATTATCTTATATCATCGTTCTCTGACGAAGAACGATGATGATTCTGTATGCATACATTAGTAGTAATTAAAATCTTTTTATAGATTTCGAGTTCAAATTTATCATAATTTTTTGGTATTTTATCAAACATTAGAGAAAATAGTCCTAGTGTTAGAGCCCATATCACCATTAATTTGTATCTAATTCATTTCTTCCTTCCAATACTGATAAGTCTTCGGAATTGGAAGTCTTTGAGTACAAATCATCGTCATCATCATTCTCAGTATTAGCATCATTAAATAAGATGATATTATCAAATATTGTTCCTTCTGTTAGTTTCTTTGGTGTACTTGTCTCTATCTTGACTGATGGTTTCTCATGCTTTTAACTTGTATATTTTCAACTTCTGTCTTGATTTTACTTTTTTCTTTCATAAGAATTCTTTTAATATTTTTAGAACTATTTATGAATTCTTCTGTTATAGGTTTAAATGCATCTCTTAGTTGTTCACTTGTATCTATTTCACTAGTTTTTATACTACGAAGCTTTTTCTTAATCACATTTGTTGTCAACACCAAATGCTTTAAAACTTTCTCATCCATGTTTGCTAACAGCAAATTCAGGTATCGGCTACTAGATCAGCTTATCAGGAGCTGATCTAGTTTTCAGATCAGCTTATCAGGAGCTGGTCTGATTTTCAGATCAGCTTATCAGGAGCTGGTCTGGTTTTCAGATCAGCTTATCAGGAGCTGGTCTGGTTTTCAGATCAGCTTATCAGGAGCTGGTCTGGTTATCAGATCAGCTTATCAGAAGCTGGTCTGGTTTTCAGATCAGCTTATCAGAAGCTGGTCTGGTTTTCAGATCAGCTTATCAGGAGCTGGTCTGGTTATCAGATCAGCTTATCAGGAGCTGGTCTGGTTTTCAGATCAGTTTATCAGGAGCTGGTCTGGTTATTAGATCAGCTTATCAGGAGCTGGTCTGGTTATCAGATCAGCTTATCAGTACCTGATCTTATTTTCAGATCAGCTTATCAGGACCTGATCTGATTTTCAGATCAGCTTATCAGGAGCTAGTCTGGTTTTCAGATCAGCAGTAGTAGGGAACTGGGCATTCTGCCCCACAGTGGGTCGGTTCGCTAACCTGGCAGGTCAAAATTATTTGATGGTCAGTCTATACGGTTTTGAGGATGCTGAGTTCGACAAAAATAATTAAAAAATTCTAGCTCAATTTGTTAGGAAATATTACAGAGTTTTGCTATTGCGAACTTCGGTAGTATTAATTTTTCATGTAATATTTTCAATATTTAATTTTTCATATAATATTTTCAGTACTTTTAGAATAAGTTCTTAGCTATCCAGAAATCCTTTTATTTTTTTTGATATTGAAATGGTAATATTTATGGTTTCAGTCCAGATAAATTAAGCATTCATTCCACTGTGCACCCCCAAATTGTTAAATTTGGGTAATTAAAATTTGAAAATTGTTAAATTCTTGGAAATTTGTGTTTTTTTGTTTACATAAGGAGTTTTTTGTTTATATAAGGAGTTTTTTGTTTACATTATGAGTTTTTTGTCTACATTAGGAGGTTTTGTTTACATTAAGTGTATGTCTGTCTGTCGGTCTGTCTGTCTGCCTGCCTGACCGTGGGAAGTTTGTGTGTGGAATGTGTGAATGTATTAAGGCGGTTCATAGTTTGGCGGTTTTTATGTGTGTATGTGACGACGGGGAAAATCATGAAAATGGTTTTTCCTAATGCTGACGGAAAATCATCTAATGATTTTTCGTAATTCCGAAGGCAAAACATGATAATTTTTCGTAATACCGAAGGCAAAACATGATAATTTTTCCTAATGCCTACTGCAATACATGATAATTTTAACTAATGCCTACCGCAATACATGATTATTATTTTTTTCAAATGCCGACGGCAAAAAATGAATATAATTTTTTCAAATGCAGACGGGAAAATGATTTTTCCTAATGACGACGGGAAAACGTGAAAGTTATTTTTTCTAATGCTAATGTAGGTGTTGCTAGACTGTGGGAATTTAAGGCTGACCGTGATTTGAGTGGGCGGCGTTGTTGCCGTAATATGTAACCATAGGAATTTGTGGATGTGTCTGTCTGTCTGTGAGAATTTAGGTGAAGGTTTGATTGGCAGGGGGCGGGGTGTAGTTGAGGTAGATCGATTGCGTGTGTAGTTGTGTGTGTGTGTGTGTGTATGTTTGTAGGAATTTCAATGTGTGTATTTCTGTAGGAGCTTAAGGCTGATTGTGATTTATGAGGGGTGAGGTGTTCTAGTAATATGCAACCGAGGGAATCTGTGTGTTTGTATGTCTGTAGGAGTTTAAGGCTGACCATGATTTGGGTGGGCAGGGTTGTTGACGTAATATGTAGCCATGGGGATTTGTGAATGTGTCTCTATATAGTAGTTTAAGGTTGATCGTGATTTGAGGTGGGTGAGGATGTTGTTGAGGTAAATTGGTTATGCGTATGTATGTATGTATGTATTTTTGTAAGAATTTAAGATGATTGTGATTTATTAGGGGCGAGGTGTTCTTGTAATATGTAGCCGTGAGAATCTATGTGTATAGACGTCTGTAGAAGTTTAAGACTATCTGTAATTTCAGGTAGGTGAGAGTGTTGTGTTGTTGAGATTAATCTTATATATTGTATATGTATGTATGATCATGGGAATTTGTGTATGTATATCTGAGGGAGAATTTAAGGCTCGTCATGAATTGCAAAAGGTGGGGTGTTGTTGAAATTTTCTTGGATATTTCTTATATGAATTCTGCTATG
Source organism: Tachina grossa (assembly GCA_949987645.1). Taxonomy (NCBI): domain Eukaryota; kingdom Metazoa; phylum Arthropoda; class Insecta; order Diptera; family Tachinidae; genus Tachina; species Tachina grossa. The sequence goes on along the minus strand of OX465278.1, from coordinate 80,379,493 downwards.
TGTGTGTATTTGAGCTGGTATTTATATGTAGGTAGAAATAAATTGTTTTCAACATCGACATTTGGTACTATAAAATACTATCATATATCTGGACTTCCCTAATCCTAGTATGCTTTTATACTTACGATTGCTTTATATTTTCTCATGCTTAAATTTGTCTCGCGTTGAAGTCGGTCTGTGTGAAATTTGTTTATATTACAGATTTTGTTTATTTAACTACATTCGTCTTCTTTGACTGAAAGAGTTATCTACACACAGAGAAAAACCAACTTGAAATCAGTAAGAACCATGCTGAATTAATAAGAACCATTAGCGAAGGTTTAATCATATTGAAATTTCTTATTTCAATATGGACAAAATATTAATTTACAGTATTCATTTATTAAACTCATTAGTTTGTAGATATCTCAATATACATTTTCTATTATATTAAAAATTATTGAATTAATGTGATGAATTCTTATTTTTAAGCTGCAGATTTTCCCTGAGTGTATGGATTGTTTATATTTGCATTGTGCTTTAACTAAACGACGCTTCATATATTTTCATGATGTAGATCTAATAAATACTTAAGCATTGATAAGAAATTTGATATGCATACATACATATCTACAAATTGATTTTATGTATGTATGTATGTATGTATGTATGTACATATATATGTACATACAAATAAGTGTTCAACTCAATCTTTGAATACATTTTTTATTTTATTTTTTGTCATGTGATGTCTGTTGTTGTTGAAATTAAAAACATTTTAATTTTTATCTGCGTTTACTTAAAAGTTTGTGAGGATTTTCTGTTTTAAGTAAAACTGAATTCTTGAAGATATGTACTTACATACTCTATAGTAATAGTAACTATAATAGAAATATTTCTTATACTTAATTTACAGTTTTTTAAAGTATAGGGTATAAAATTTTTTCTAGCTATAGCCTTCTACATTTATTTTGGAAAACTTGCTTTGCTTTTTAAAAATGTATAAACATTTTTAAATGAAACTGATCCGGCACTCCAGCTTAGGTACTGATAGTTTTTTTTTTGTTGTTAGTTAACTTAATTATTTTTTATTTTTTATTGATAAACATTGGAAATCAAAAGGGAGTTTTATATTGTAATTATTATTTTCATAATTGTTGAAAACAATCGCTGCTTTTTGTTTGTTTTTTGCGATGAAATCATTTGAATTACTTTTGCAACTTTACGCGTTTATAAAAATTATGTTATTTTCTATATTTCTTAATTTATAAGACTTTTAGACTTTGTCCTTTAGGGGTTATATATTCTATTATACGATTATGAATAAGAATGCAGTAAGCTGATGTATTTGCTTACTGCTTCAAATTAAAACTTTATTAAATTGAATAAAAGGAGTTTTTTTTCTTAAACTCTGATGCAGTTAGAAGCGCTGGAGATTCTTTCATATAACAGCTTTTTTGAAATTTTTGATACATAGTATAATATAGAATTGGATAACATTTATTTTTAATTTTTATGTTAAGAAGTACGGGTATGAGACTGAATTTAAATGTACTTTTAAATTAGTTAAATCATAATGAACAAACATATTTTCTTCTTTAATAGCGATCAACAGAAAACGAACTCGTTTTCATATAATTTAGGTATACCCTATCGACGGCTCCTCTAGGATACAAGATGACTTTGTATGACGAAATTTCTGTTGCTTTATACTGATAATATGTTTACATTAATAAGATACATATACATATGTTTATTTTATGAACGGTGAGCACCTATGGCTTTTATTTAATGTTCTATATGACTTTTTTTTCATTTTATTAAAGTTCAGCGTATTGTATATATATTTCTGAAATGTTTAAGTGTGTTATGTGTGCCCATCGGGCAGAGTGTACGTATTAGTTGGTCAGTCAGTCTCTATTTTTATTTAATTTATTTTTTTTTCTTCTATTGTGCCACTCCTTTTTTCAGATTTTACTACTTGGAATAGAGAATTTTTGTCTAATTTTTTGGTAGGTATATACATTAGGTATGTAGAAATTAGTTTAGATACAAAGAAATGCATGTTTAATATACAACTATTGTATCAAATCGATCTCAAATAACTCAGTTACCTCTACCAGCAATTCACCGTTGGTGTATTCATAAAGTGTTAGAAACAATGAAATATCTATGTTTTGAGAGAATTTTTCCCCTCAAGTATTTCTACATGAGGTTTGAGGGGTCAATCACTGTCGCATTCATATGTAATGATTATTCACTTAAAAAACGTCATCATCACCATCAATCATCTCCGTATACAATACATTCATGAGTTGGGTTGATCCAGATACAATTGCTGTCTCATCACCTTCTAACAGCTTTATATATTTTGCTAGTATGCATGCCTTAGCATGCTTCTATCGATAGTGACGTAAGAGTCCGAGATGTAGAGTGTTACAATTAAAAATCTTTACTATTAGAATTTACCAGTTCGCTCTTTTGAATTTTTACAAAGTAGATACATATGTATGTATTTCATTGACCACAAAATCATAAAATTTCTTTGCTTACAAAATTGTATGACGTGAGGATTTTTTTTTTTTTTTTTTTTTTTAAATTATACATGCTGCGGCATGCTTTAATTTTTTTTCTATAAATTTATGTAATACTCATACAGATACAGATATAAAGTAAGATCTGTTTACTGTACATTTTAAAATTTATGCATGCTTCAGCATGATTCTAGTTGAAGCGTATATTCATTCACTAAGTTTGTTTGATACTTATTCATACACATGTACATTCTTAAAGATTGGATATCAAAGTCCAATTTCCGTAGTTTATCTATATTTTCTAAAGATCTGATATCTAAAGAAATAAATAGAGTGAAGATCTTCTATAATAATCCCATTTTCATATTGTAAAATTTTGCGTGCTAGCGCTTTCGATGGGAAAATATACATACAACTTTATAAAAAGTGATAATATGATGTGCTGCTGAATATTGCACTATGTTATAGTTCATTTTAAACACTAAAGTTTTAGCAATATTTCATTCAGACCAACAAGTTTAGAGAATTCCACTACATTTAGTTAATTATCTTTCTTAAGACCCATTATTTCTAATCAATCCTACAAAAAACAACACAAACTAGATTTTTCGTTTTAATTTTATTTTTATTAAATTCAACATTCATTCTTCAAATTACTTTATACTATATTAAGTAGCTTTTCCTCATTTGTTGAGTTGACTTTAATAGGAGACATTTTAATGGTACGATGAACATTTCTATTGCATGCATTGAGTAAATCTTTATATATACCAATCCACTTATATGAACCATTAAAGCTAATTCTTTTCACATCATACCTTTCAATGATCTATTAAATCATTCTAATATTGATGCTTTCATATTAAGTAATGTTTAATCTTCTATTTATGTATGAGTTTTCCCAAGTATTTATTAAAAAATTCTTTAGAATCATCTGTTTGTAAGTTTTTTGGTACCCGTACCACTTCAAAAATATTTTCCATTGCCTTGGTTTTTAGAGTGCAGCTTTTATTTTCAGCTGTACTTTGAGAATGTGTCAATTACAGTCTTCAAAAATCAACAATTTCTATTTTCTGTAGAATAGTTCTACATTTCACCTAACTTAGCTCCATAAAACATCATATATTCCTGTCATTACATCTCTACAAGCACAAACTGTTGTTGAAATTTAATATGGACTTCGTTAACTAAATTCCTTTTTAAAGACATTGAATTGTTTCACAGATTTTTTCGAAAGTGTTGTGATCTACATCTTGCACTTTCAGCTATTTATACTAACATGTAGTTAATTTTCTAATCTATATATTTAACCGTAAACTCTTCAATTTGTTTTTAATTATTTACTTTTTAGAATTGCTTTTTCAATTTTATAACTGTCTTCTTTCTCTAATTTTATTTCACGTTGTGGTTCCTCAATTTGCATTTAAATATATTCTTGAATATTAATGCTTTAAGCTATATTATTAATTTGTCTTGTATTTTATCTTCATTCAGTTTAATGTAACTATCAACAATAGTTTGTATCTAATTCATTTATGCCTTCCAATACTGATAAGTCAGTATAAATGTCTTCAGAATTGGAAGGCTATGAGTAAAATCATCGTCATCATCATTCTCAGTATTAGCATCATTAAGTATGATGGTATTATCAAATATTGTTCCTTTTACTAGTTTCTTTGGGGTACTTGTCTATATCTTGAGTGAAGGTTTCTCAGGCTTTAAACTTGTATATTTTCAACTTCTGTCTTGATTTTACTTTCTTCTTTCATAAGAATTCTTTTAATATTTTTAGAACTATTTATGAATTCTTCTGCTATAGGTTTAAATGTATCTTTTAGTTGTTCACTTGTATCTATTTCACCAGTTTTTATACTACGAAGCTTTTTCTTCAACACATTTCTTGTCAACACCAACTGTTTTAAAATTTTCTCATCCATGTTTGCTAAGGGCAAATAACAGGTATCAGCAATCATATCAGCTTTTCAGGACCTGGTCTGGTTTTCAGATCAAGTTTTCAGGACCTGGTCTGGTTTTCAGATCAGCTTTTCAGGACCTGGTCTGATTTTCAGATCAGCTTATCAGGACCTGGTCTGGTTTTCAGATCAGCTTTTCAGGACCTGGTCTGGTTTTCAGATCAGCTTATCAGGACCTGGTCTGGTTTTCAGATCAGCTTTTCAGGACCTGGTCTGGTCTTCAGATCAGCTTTTTAGGACCTGGTCTGATTTTCAGATCAGCTTATCAGGAGCTGGTCTGGTTTTCAGATCAGCTTATCAGGAGCTGGTCTGGTTTTCAGATCAGCTTGTCAGGAGCTGGTCTGGTTATCAGATCAGCTTATCAGGAGCTGGTCTGGTTTTCAGATCAGCTTGTCAGGAGCTGATCTGATTTTTAGATCAGCTTATCAGGTAACAGATCAGGCTATCAGGAGCTGTTCAGATTTTCATTTCAAGATATCTGAGTCAGATTTAGTTATCAGTGTACAAGTAGCTAGCCATTTATAACATTTATATACATGAAGTTTAAAGTCAGATGAAATACGAAAAAGTAAAGTTTTATCTAGTAAAATTATTTTCTATAACGATCATCGTTTAATTCACTATCTTTGCTTATAATCAAAAATCCATATTTATCAGTAGTAGGGAACTGGGCATCCGGGGACAATTAAAATTGTTAAATTGTTGCTGAAATTGTTAAATTTGGGTAATTAAAATTTGAAAATTGTTAAATTCTTGGAAATTTGTGTTTTCGGCGGCGCTTTGGTGTATTTTGTTTACATTAGGAGTTTTTGTTTACATTAAGTGTATGTCTGTCTGTCCGTCTGTCGGTCTGTCTGCCTGACCGTGGATGTTTGTGTGTGGAATATTTTGTGTGAATGTATTAAGGCGGTTCATAGTTTGGCGGTTTTTATGTGTGTATATACAGACGAGGAAAATCATGAAAATGATTTTTTCTAATACCAATGGTGAAATAGTGATTATTAATTTTTCCTAATGTCTGCGGCAAAACATGTTTATTAATTTTTCCTAATGCCGACGGCAAAACATGAATATAATTTTTTCAAATGCCCACGGGAAAATGATTTTTCCTAATGACGACGGGAAAACATGATTATTATTATTTTTTTCCTAATGCATACGGCATGCATGATAATTTTTCCTAATGCCTACGGCAATGCATGATAATTTTTCCTAGTGCCTACGGCAATGCATGATATTTTTTTCAAATGCCGACGGCAAAACATGATTATTATTTTTTTCAAATGCCGACGGCAAAACATGATTATTATTTTTTTCAAATGCCGACGGCAAAACATGATTATTATTTTCTAATGCTCCCAGTGTTGCCATACTGTAGAAATTTGTTATCGTAATACTATATCAGTAATATCAGAGAAAGAAGGTTTGATGACTACTAGGTCATATGGTTTCATATGAATCATGGGAATGTGCTTGTGTGATTTCCTCACGCTAATAAATTCTTATAAAATAAAATAATTAAATAAATGAATAAAATAATTACATAAATTATTTTATTTATTTATAAAACGTTCTCATGTATGTGAACACCAATAATGCTTGTGTGTGGGGGGTCCAGCTTGTTTGTCGCTGGTAAGCTTATATTCTGTTTATTTGTTTAAGAAATATATTTGTATGTATGTGTGTATGATGTATGTATGTATGTATGTGTGTATGATGTATGTATGTGTGTATGATGTATGTATGTATGTATGTATGTATGTACGATCGAAGGAACTTGTGCGTGGAATATTTTGTGGCTGTGTAGAATACATTTATATTTTGCAACATAATCATTTTCTTTGTCTACGATTATTTTAAAGCAGCAAAGTTTCAACTAACTACAGTCATAAGCAGAGAAACAAAAAGTAAAAATTTGCAAGTTAGCAAAAATGCTAACTTTTCCTCCTCCTTCGCACTTCCTTCTCTTTCCTCTTTGTAGTTTGTATTTGAAATAAGAAAACACTTGTAGATTTTTTTATTTTTCTATACATTTATTGCTTAAAATTTTTTAAAATTTTATAATAATACATACATTAATATTTTAAAGAGTGAAAAAATTCATTTAAAGCAAGATATTTCTTTTGTTAGTAAAATAGCATTTTTTAATGCGCAAACACCAAGTTTATGATAATTACAATAAAAATATTCTGGATAATTAATCTCCATCGTCTTTTCTCTTCACCTTTTACATAAATTTTAGAACATCTTGCGTTGGCTTTTAAAAAATTGCAAACGCTTTCAAAAGAAACTGATCCAGCAGTCCAGCTGAGGTGATGATAGTTTTTCGTTAGCCACTTTGCTTCTCTTTGCTTTTTTATTGATAAGCATTTAAAATCAAAAGGTGATTTTATAATGAAATTGTTATATTCATAATTGTTGAAAACAATCGCTACTTCTTTTGCGATGAAATCATTTGAATTACTTTTGAAACCTTGTACGTCTATAAAAATTGTGTTATTTTCCATATTACTCAATTTATAAGACTTTTCGAACTTGTCCTTTGATGGGTATATATTCTATTATGCGATCATGAATAAGAATGCAGTAAGCTGATGTCTTTGCTGCAATATTAGTTGCTGTTTCAAATGCTATTTTTATATCAATCGGTCCATTATTGAGTGATTCATTCTGATGACTGACATCTACTACAATAATAGGAGCTTTTGTCTTAAACTCTGATGCAGATAGAAGCGGTTGAGATTCCCTCATATAGTAGCTTTGTTGGAATCTTAGATACATATCATATAGAATTGCATATCGTTCATTTTTGAACTTTATGTTAAGATCATCATATGGATATGAGACTGAATTTAAATGTACTTTTAAATTAGTCAAATCACAATGAACAAACTTATTTTCTTGTTGAAAAGCAATCAATACAAAACGGGGGCGTTCTCTATTTGCAGCCAGTTTAACATTCCAAATATGGCTAGTACCTGTGTTTAATTGTGGATTAACATGACAATCCCAACTGCGAAATGCCATAGGTATAGAAGCACCATTGTTAATAATTTTTATCATATTCAATTTGCTAAAGTCGGATAATTGTACATGTGGGATTCTCCATGAGATGAGTGAAATTGTAAGTTTAGCTTTTTCAATAGAAACACTCGAGCGTACAAGATCTTCATCATTCTTATTGCGCAAGAGTATCAATTCATGTTTTCCATTTAGTATAACTTTGTTGTAGTCTTCGGCGAATCCTAGAAGCATTTTTAGAGGTACATAAAAATTGAAAAATCCATTTTCAAGAGTGACATCGTCAATTTTGTTCCATCCAGCATTTTGCATCACATTGCTTTCTGTTGATGACAGAGAAACCAAATTTTTTATAGTGCTTGTGGCTCCTAAATATCTTGTATGGTCAATTTCAATTCCATGGAGCTCATAGCGAATTTCATCAAATAGATATGCCACAAAGTTGTTTTTTAATAAAAAGTTCTCCGAAGAAGAAGAAGAAGATTTGGCCTTGTTATCATCGGCAACAAACCCCTCTACATAAATGTAGCTCTCACTGGGTAGCACATACAAATCTTGATTTTGTATTGAAATTCTAATTTCATCATTATTGTTGTAAGATTGTAAGTATGGTACATATGTATGATAGTCCTTTTTGATTATATTCTCATCAGACAAGGGTTTATCTAAGACATCTATTATTGAACTCATTTTGTCTTCAATTTAAAATTCAAGGACTTTAGAAAATTTTTATTTGATGTTGTTAGAGCTTTTTGTTGAGCTGGTCGCTTTAATGTTGTCGTTGTTGTTCTTGCTGCTGCTATATTTTTCAATGTATTTGTGTTGTATATTAGCATTATTTAGTTGGCCTTAAATGTATTCGTATTGTAATTTCCTCTCCTCGGAAATTAATTAAATCACCGTGTTGATCCAGTACGCGCAGCGCTAGTGAACTTATCTCTCTGGTGTTTACAGGTAAATAGATAAGATTTCTTGGAACCTCATCTATTTTATAGCCTGGAGGCACATTAATCGGAAATTCATGAAGTGTATGCGATTTCGAGTTATTCATATGTTTATAGCGATACTACTTTCAATTCGCAAGAGATTCACTTTAAAAATATTAACTGGAAGATCTGAATAATAATATTTGTTTGGTGTTAGGATTTTGCTATTGAATCCTAAAAGTTTTCCAATTGTATTGTCTTTATTAAAATATACAGGATCCTTGGAACTATTAACTTTAACTTGCATTGTATTGTTATTGGCTTCAATAAAAATCTTATTTGCTGGGCAGAGTCGTTTGTATTCCTCTTCTATAAAATCAACTATATTATTTAATTCGTAAGATCCAATTGGTATTTCAATTATATGTTCCCCTGTATGAAACATATTGTTGTAGGTGTCTACATTTGGAATACTGTTGTATGAATGAAAATCAGTTAGAGCACACTCATATGCACCATGTAATTCAATAGGAGGAAAGTAACTAGCAGATAGTTCTGATGAGTTAGAGCTCAGAGTAAGTGTTATTGACATTATAACAGTCTGATTACAATTAAATAACGTTTAGTACACAGTATGGTTTATAAGTATGATTTACATATTTTATTTAAAACTTTTTCTCATTTTAAAATTAACATTAGTTTCTTAATATTAATGCTATTGTTGTTGTTGCAATTGATGTTGTTGTTGTTTCTAATTTAGTTTTTCTTCCAACTATAATATTTCATCTTTACTTATCCAAGAATTGTGTTGATTAGAAAATCCCAGCCATTTAACATATACCTCCTTCCCTTTAATTTTAAGAACCTTTTCAACTAGATATGTATTTGGAAATCTAGTTTTTGAAAGTTCCTCAGTATAGAAGCCACCTTTAATAGGATTGCCAAGATAGTCTTCTAATATGTATGTTGCAGGATTTGTATTTTGAACTCTTGTAATTGTGAAAATTTCTGTAGTCCAATTTGGAGTATAACCTTTTTCAAATGTGTGCTTATATTTGCTTATGCGAACATGATCTCCCACATTAAAATTTGACATTTTATACATTTTCAAATGACTGTATACTGTATTTAGCAGCTTTTCCTCATTTGTTGAGTTGACTTTAATAGGAGCCATTTTAATGGTACGATGAACTTTTCTATTGTATGCATTGAGTAAATCTTTGTATATATCAATCCACTTATATGAACCATTATAACTAAATTCTTTCCACATCATTCCTTTCAATGTTCTATTAAATCGTTCTACTATTGATGCTTTCATAATGCTATATGTTGAGTAGTGATTAATGTTGTATTTATGCATTAATTTTCCAAAGTGTTTGTTGAAAAATTCTTTTCCATCATCTGTTTGTAAGTTTTTTGGTACTCGTCCCAATTCAAAAATATCTTCCATTGCCTTGGTTGTTTCGAGTGCTGTTTTTGTTTTTAGCGGTACTGCCCATGCAAATTTTGAGAATGTGTCAATTACAGTCAACAAAAATCGATAATTTCTATTTTCTTTAGAATAGTTCCCCATTTCAACTAAATCAGCTTGCCAAAGATCATCTATTCCTTTTATTACAACTCTGCGACGCACAAATTGTTTTCGTGCTTGCTTATGGAGTTCATTTACTAAATTTCTTTTTGAAGACATTAAGTTGTTTTTAAAGATTTTTTGCAGAGTGTTGTGATCTGCTTGACGCACTTTCAGCTATTGATACAAACATATAAGTTTCTAATCTATAAATTTTTTCATTAAGCTGTTCAATTTGTTCTTCAAAGGATGTTTTAATATCTAGAATATCTTTTTCAATTTTATAATTTTCTTCTATATATAATTTTATTTCGCGTTGTAGTTCCTCAATTTGCATTTGAATATCTTCTCGTATTATAGTATTATCCCCCTTAAAGTATGTTAATAATTTCTCTTCTAATTTTTCGATTTGAGTTTGCAAAAACAATTTATTGATAACATCGTTTTCCTCCAGAGCTTTTGCAACATTTTTGATCCTTTTGTTTTGGACATCAATGTTGTTGTTCGTATCCACAAAGAACCCCAGCAGTTTAGGTGCATTTTTCAAAGAAATTGTGCTGCTAGTATCGTTTAAATAGTGTCCAAATTTATCAACAGACATACTCTATATACTTTATTAAAGTTAGTGTATTATATTTGCTTCACGTAGTTCTTCAATAATTGATACAATTTCGTTATTGTGATTAGTATGACCTGCACCTTGTGATGCGAGCAGTAGTCGAAGTCTATCTACTAACTCATTTGGATCGTCCCAGTATATATAGTTGGGCTTATTGATGTTAACTTGCATCATTCCCTCACCTAAATAGCTACCTTTGGGTTTAGACCCTGTTGATTCAGGTAAATTCTTCTGGTTTTTCTTATCAATAAATTTCTTAATAATATATTTATATTTATATCCTCTAGTACCCTTAATTTGACCATCAGGTTTAAAGTCTCTTCTATATGCATTAGTACTAATTAAAATCTTTTTATAGATTTCGAGTTCAAATTTATCGTAATTTTTTGGTATTTTATGAAACATTAGAGAAAATAGTCCTGGTGTTAGAGTCCATATCTGACCACCAACTTGTATTTTATCTTCATTCAGTTTTAGGCTACTATCACCAAATTTCCATTCATTATTGTAATCTTTATGTGGGCCATAGTTTGTATCTAGCTCATTTCTCCCTTCCAAAACTGATAAATCAGTATAAGTATTTCTGTATTGGAAGTCTGTGAGTAAATATCATCTTCATCATCATCATCATCATTTTCAGTATTAACATCATTAAATAAGATGGTATTATCAAAAATTGTCCCTTCTACTAGTTTTTTTGGTGTACTTGTCTCTATCTTGACTGATGGGTTTTCAGGCTTTAAACTTGTATTATTTTCAACTTCTGTCTTGATGTTACTTTCTTCTTTCATACGAATTCTTTTAAAATTTTTAGAACTATTTATGAATTCTTTAAGAGGTTCTGTTATAGGTTTGAATGTATTTCTTAATTGTTCACGTGTATCTATTTCACCAGTTTTTATACTACGAAGCTTTTTCTTCAACACATTCCTTGTCAACACCAACTGTTTTAAAATTTTCTCATCCATGTTTGCTAAGGGCAAATAACAGGTATCAGCAATGAGATCAGCTTTTCAGGACCTGGTCTGGTTTTCAGATCAGCTTTTCAGGACCTGGTCTGGTTTTCAGATCAGCTTATCAGGACCTGGTCTGGTTTTCAGATCAGCTTTTCAGGACCTGGTCTGGTTTTCAGATCAGCTTATCAGGACCTGGTCTGGTTTTTAGATCAGCTTATCAGGACCTGGTCTGGTTTTCAGATCAGCTTTTCAGGACCTGGTCTGGTTTTCAGATCAGCTTATTAGGACCTGGTCTGGTTTTTAGATCAGCTTATCAGGAGCTGGTCTGGTTTTCAGGTAGCTGGTATAGTTTGGAGATCAGCTTATCAGGTATCGGATGAGGTTATAGCAAATAGATGTATCAAGTTTAAAGTTAGATTAATAACTAAAGTCAATCTTTTATGAGAAGTAGTTTATATAGTTATGAAAAAGTCAAATTGCTTTCTGTAGCGACCATCATTTAATTCATTATCTTTGCTTATCACTAAAAAGCCATATTTATCCTTCCAACATTCTCTACAAATTTCTTGGAACTTTTCGTAACTCATATCGCTGCCAACATGATCCCTATAAACATGCTTCATATTTGTATCATCTTGCTTAAACATTATAATAACATTTGCATTGTCTCTTATTAAATGCTTGGGAATTCTAGTATAAGTTTGACATAAGTATAATGAATCAATATCCCTATGTCGCCCCATACAAAAATATGTACGTATATTATTCTGCTTTTCACATGCAACATCATCAAATATCATAATTGAATTAGTTTTAGCTTCGTCAGGTGGAATAACTGATTCATTATCGGTGAATGTGTAATATCCCATTCCTTTAATTGGTGAAATTAGTTTCTTCAAGTACTCATATTTGGGTTGATAAAGAGATTTTGAGTATAAATAGATGTTTTCAAACTTGAGTCTATTAGGACTTTCTAGTAAGCCGATCATAACATTAGTCTTTCCACAATTTGATGGTCCCACTATTAGAGCACGAATAGAATTTGGTAAGAGGGGGCTATGCTTTATTTTTGAAGTGATGTTCGATGATTCATCAATATTACGAACTAAAATATTTTTATGTTGTTTCACTAACTGCATTTTTGTAACTAAATACATTTCATAAATGTTACCTCTTATTATAGAAAAAATCAGATAATATGGTTATACAATATCAGAAAACGTTTAGTCATAAAAACACCTTCGTTGGAGGAGGTATAGTAGATAAAATAATAAACTCTCTACCTGTTGAACTTCATCTTCCTGGATATCAGTACTGTGGACCTGGAACAAAACTACAAAAACGTTTAAATCGAGGTGATAAAGGAATTAATTTATTGGACTCTGCTTGTAAAGATCACGATATAGCTTATTCGAAAAATAAGGATTTAAGCACTAGACACAAGGCTGATAAAATACTTGAAAATTCAGCTTGGGATCGAGTTTTATCAAAAGATAGTAGTATTGCTGAAAAATCATTTGCCTGTATGGTTACTAACGCAATGAAAGCCAAAACAAAATTTGGTATGGGTGTGGAGAAAAAGAAAAATGTTAAAAAGAACAAGATAAATGATAAAAAACTGTTTAGAACATCAATTACAGCTGCAACAAAAATACTAAAGAAGGAAAAACCATTAGGTATTAACTCAGCAATTAAAATTGCCCGAAAAACTATCAACAAATCATTAAAAGGAAGAAAATTTCAAATTATAGTACCACGTGTAATACGTGTCCCAAAAATTGGTGGATTTTTGCCTCTAATACCGATTTTAACTGCTCTGGGTGCAATTGGTAGTCTAACAACTGGAGGTGCTGCTATAGCTAAAGCTGTAAATGCAACAAAGAATGCAAAAAATCAACTTGATGAAGCAACTAGACATAATAAAGCGATGGAATCTATTGCAGTTGGAAAGGGACTTTACTTAAAACCATATAAAAAGGGTTATGGTTTAGTTTTCAAAGAGGAATCAAAAAACTATTAGAGATGCTACCCAACAGACCACTATCTGATGAGGACCTAAACCGTTTCTCTATAAATATTCCACATTTTAGAGGAGTTCTCATGTTGAATACTCTACCAAAACGAACAAAGAAAATAGAATGTGGAATAATCAATTTAGACGTATCAACAGGACCTGGTACACATTGGGTAGCATATTATAAAAACAACAATGAAAAAGAATATTTCGACAGCTTTGGAAACTTACAACCTACTTCGGAAGTAGTCAAATATCTTGGTACAAATATAAAAAAAAACTATAATCAACATCAGAATTTCAATACATTTACCTATGGTCATTTATGTCTTAAATTTCTTTATGAAATAACTGAAAATATTAAATAAAAAAGCACAAACATTTATTTTTTACAAAACTGTTTCATGTATTTTTATTTATAATTTAAAATACAAAATTATTATATATTATTGCCAAATTGGAAATTGGGAATTTTGAATTCGAAATTCACTCAGCTCGCTTTCAACAATTAAGCTTTGTTCACCTTCTCTACTTAAGCAATATGATCCGCTCGAGAGTTCTTTAATTTCAGCATCGGTTAAAGCATTATATCGCTTTGGTAGGAACATTATGTGGTTTTCCATTTCAACTTTTAGTGTTGGCCCATATTTTGTTGTTACTCTTGTCACTTTTCGAATTGTGTATTTAATTGATGTCTCAAGCTCCTTTATGTGGATTAAGGTTTTATTTTTTAGTAAATTAAATTTTGATGTTAGATTTGTTGTAGATTCCATTTTTTATTTACTTCTGCTCACTTTAAATGTTTAACTGAAAATGATCTTAAAAGTAGCGATGATGACTTCTAGAAGGCTAATCGAAAATATTTATGGTGAAATAGTGAATAAGTGGGGGATAGTGATAGACAGAAAGAGATGGTTATAGAGAGAGAAAAGGGATAGAGAGAAATAGAGTGCTAAAAAAGAAGTATGGAATATAGATGATGGTATAGATATTTTAAATATCAAAAGATAGTACTTTTAAAATTTAAAGAGCAAATTAGTCTTAAAGAAACCTTCAAACAATCATCATTCATTAATTTATCGGCAAATACAATGAGCCAAATTAGACGTACTCTAAACCAATTTTTAAGAGATTTCGAAAGCTTCAGGCTTTTTGATCATTGGGAGATGATCAAATTTTTCGAAAATATGCTAGATGAGAACGAAGAATATGGTATCATGGAAGATGAAGACAATACAGAAGGACACTTCAAAAGCTGTCCTTGGTATGATCCTGAGTGTGAGGAAGGACCTGATACTTGCAGATGTACAATATATTTTTTGCGCAAAAGTATATTAGAAAATTTAATAATTAGATACTATGAAATGTTTCCATCATTATAATAAAAATAAATAAAATTAAATTAAATTATTCCTTGTTTTGTATTATTTTTTAAAGGATATTTAGGAATCATTTATTTGAATAGAAAATTACAGAAACTTGTATGTAGTGAAAAATATAAGGACTAATCCGATTATCTAAATTGTTTCTCTTTATGAAAATATGAAATTTAATGGAATTTCATAATATTGTAAAATTCAATTTGTTTTGTGCAGAACCTCTCAGGGAAAACAAGACTGTGCATGTTTAAGCGATATGAAAACAAGAATTTGCAAATAAGCAAAAACGAAAGTTTTTTTGATTCAACGGAGTAAAGCCAATAAAGAAATAAACACTTTGGAAAATTAATGCGTAAATACAACATTAATCACTACTCAACATATAGCATTATGAAAGCATCAATAGTAGAACGATTTAATAGAACATTGAAAGGAATGATGTGGAAAGAATTTAGTTATAATGGTTCATATAAGTGGATTGATATATACAAAGATTTACTCAATGCATACAATAGAAAAGTTCATCGTACCATTAAAATGGCTCCTATTAAAGTCAACTCAACAAATGAGGAAAAGCTGCTAAATACAGTATACAGTCATTTGAAAATGTATAAAATGTCAAAATTTAATGTGGGAGATCATGTTCGCATAAGCAAATATAAGCACACATTTGAAAAAGGTTATACTCCAAATTGGACTACAGAAATTTTCACAATTACAAGAGTTCAAAATACAAATCCTGCAACATACATATTAGAAGACTATCTTGGCAATCCTATTAAAGGTGGCTTCTATACTGAGGAACTTTCAAAAACTAGATTTCCAAATACATGTCTAGTTGAAAAGGTTCTT
This sequence comes from Tachina grossa, assembly GCA_949987645.1. NCBI lineage: Eukaryota > Metazoa > Arthropoda > Insecta > Diptera > Tachinidae > Tachina > Tachina grossa. Next base: position 80,363,667 of record OX465278.1, on the reverse strand, counting down.
AAAATTAAAGGGAAGGAGGTATATGTTAAATGGCTGGGATTTTCTAATCAACACAATTCTTGGATAAGTAAAGATGAAATATTATAGTTGGAAGAAAAACTAAATTAGAAACAACAACAACATCAATTGCAACAACAACAATAGCATTAATATTAAGAAACTAATGTTAATTTTAAAATGAGAAAAAGTTTTAAATAAAATATGTAAATCATACTTATAAACCATACTGTGTACTAAACATTATTTAATTGTAATCAGACTGTTATAATGTCAATAACACTTACTCTGAGCTCTAACTCATCAGAACTATCTGCTAGTTACTTTCCTCCTATTGAATTACATGGTGCATATGAGTGTGCTCTAACTGATTTTCATTCATACAACAGTATTCCAAATGTAGACACCTACAACAATATGTTTCATATAGGGGAACATATAATTGAAATACCAATTGGATCTTACGAATTAAATAATATAGTTGATTTTATAGAAGAGGAATACAAACGACTCTGCCCAGCAAATAAGATTTTTATTGAAGCCAATAACAATACAATGCAAGTTAAAGTTAATAGTTCCAAGGATCCTGTATATTTTAATAAAGACAATACAATTGGAAAACTTTTAGGATTCAATAGCAAAATCCTAACACCAAACAAATATTATTATTCAGATCTTCCAGTTAATATTTTTAAAGTGAATCTCTTGCGAATTGAAAGTAGTATCGCTATAAACACATATATGAATAACTCGAAATCGCATACACTTCATGAATTTCCGATTAATGTGCCTCCAGGCTATAAAATAGATGAGGTTCCAAGAAATCTTATCTATTTACCTGTAAACACCAGAGAGATAAGTTCACTAGCGCTGCGCGTACTGGATCAACACGGTGATTTAATTAATTTCCGAGGAGAGGAAATTACAATACGAATACATTTAAGGCCAACTAAATAATGCTAATATACAACACAAATACATTGAAAAATATAGCAGCAGCAAGAACAACAACGACAACATTAAAGCGACCAGCTCAACAAAAAGCTCTAACAACATCAAATAAAAATTTTCTAAAGTCCTTGAATTTTAAATTGAAGACAAAATGAGTTCAATAATAGATGTCTTAGATAAACCCTTGTCTGATGAGAATATAATCAAAAAGGACTATCATACATATGTACCATACTTACAATCTTACAACAATAATGATGAAATTAGAATTTCAATACAAAATCAAGATTTGTATGTGCTACCCAGTGAGAGCTACATTTATGTAGAGGGGTTTGTTGCCGATGATAATAAGGCCAAATCTTCTTCTTCTTCTTCGGAGAACTTTTTATTAAAAAACAACTTTGTGGCATATCTATTTGATGAAATTCGCTATGAGCTCCATGGAATTGAAATTGACCATACAAGATATTTAGGAGCCACAAGCACTATAAAAAATTTGGTTTCTCTGTCATCAACAGAAAGCAATGTGATGCAAAATGCTGGATGGAACAAAATTGACGATGTCACTCTTGAAAATGGATTTTTCAATTTTTATGTACCTCTAAAAATGCTTCTAGGATTCGCCGAAGACTACAACAAAGTTATACTAAATGGAAAACATGAATTGATACTCTTGCGCAATAAGAATGATGAAGATCTTGTACGCTCGAGTGTTTCTACTGAAAAAGCTAAACTTACAATTTCACTCATCTCATGGAGAATCCCACATGTACAATTATCCGACTTTAGCAAATTGAATATGATAAAAATTATTAACAATGGTGCTTCTATACCTATGGCATTTCGCAGTTGGGATTGTCATGTTAATCCACAATTAAACACAGGTACTAGCCATATTTGGAATGTTAAACTGGCTGCAAATAGAGAACGCCCCCGTTTTGTATTGATTGCTTTTCAACAAGAAAATAAGTTTGTTCATTGTGATTTGACTAATTTAAAAGTACATTTAAATTCAGTCTCATATCCATATGATGATCTTAACATAAAGTTCAAAAATGAACGATATGCAATTCTATATGATATGTATCTAAGATTCCAACAAAGTTACTATATGAGGGAATCTCAACCGCTTCTATCTGCATCAGAGTTTAAGACAAAAGCTCCTATTATTGTAGTAGATGTCAGTCATCAGAATGAATCACTCAATAATGGACCGATTGATATAAAAATAGCATTTGAAACAGCAACTAATATTGCAGCAAAGACATCAGCTTACTGCATTCTTATTCATGATCGCATAATAGAATATATACCCATCAAAGGACAAGTTCGAAAAGTCTTATAAATTGAGTAATATGGAAAATAACACAATTTTTATAGACGTACAAGGTTTCAGAAGTAATTCAAATGATTTCATCGCAAAAGAAGTAGCGATTGTTTTCAACAATTATGAATATAACAATTTCATTATAAAACCACCTTTTGATTTTAAATGCTTATCAATAAAAAAGCAAAGAGAAGCAAAGTGGCTAACGAAAAACTATCATCACCTCAGCTGGACTGCTGGATCAGTTTCTTTTGAAAGCGTTTGCAATTTTTTAAAAGCCAACGCAAGATGTTCTAAAATTTATGTAAAAGGTGAAGAGAAAAGACGATGGAGATTAATTATCCAGAATATTTTTATTGTAATTATCATAAACTTGGTGTTTGCGCATTAAAAAATGCTATTTTACTAACAAAAGAAATATCTTGCTTTAAATGAATTTTTTCACTCTTTAAAATATTAATGTATGTATTATTATAAAATTTTAAAAAATTTTAAGCAATAAATGTATAGAAAAATAAAAAAATCTACAAGTGTTTTCTTATTTCAAATACAAACTACAAAGAGGAAAGAGAAGGAAGTGGGAAGGAGGAGGAAAAGTTAGCATTTTTGCTAACTTGCAAATTTTTACTTTTTGTTTCTCTGCTTATGACTGTAGTTAGTTGAAACTTTGCTGCTTTAAAATAATCGTAGACAAAGAAAATGATTATGTTGCAAAATATAAATGTATTCTACACAGCCACAAAATATTCCACGCACAAGTTCCTTCGATCGTACATACATACATACATACATACATACATCATACACACATACATACATACATACATCATACACACATACATGCATACATACATCATACACACATACATACAAATATATTTCTTAAACAAATAAACAGAATATAAGCTTACCAGCGACAAACAAGCTGGACCCCCCACACACAAGCATTATTGGTGTTCACATACATGAGAACGTTTTATAAATAAATAAAATAATTTATGTAATTATTTTATTCATTTATTTAATTATTTTATTTTATAAGAATTTATTAGCGTGAGGAAATCACACAAGCACATTCCCATGATTCATATGAGACCATATGACCTAGTAGTTATCAAATCTACTTTCTCTGATATTACTGATGTAGTATTACGATAACAAATTTCTACAGTATGGCAACACTGGGAGCATTAGAAAATAATAATCATGTTTTGCCGCCGGCATTTGAAAAAAATAATAATCATGTTTTGCCGTCGGCATTTGAAAAAAAAATAATAATCATGTTTTGCCGTCGGCATTTGAAAAAAATATCATGCATTGCCGTAGGCATTAGGAAAAATTATCATGCATTGCCGTAGGCATTAGGAAAAATTATCATGCATGCCGTATTCATTAGGAAAAAAATAATAATAATCATGTTTTCCCGTCGTCATTAGGAAAAATCATTTTCCCGTCGGCATTTGAAAAAATTATATTCATGTTTTGCCGTCGGCATTAGGAAAAATTAATAAACATGTTTTGCCGTAGACATTAGGAAAAATTAATAATCACTATTTCACCATTGGTATTAGAAAAAATCATTTTCATGATTTTCCTCGTCTGTATATACACACATAAAAACCGCCAAACTATGAACCGCCTTAATACATTCACACAAAATATTCCACACACAAACATCCACGGTCAGGCAGACAGACCGACAGACGGACAGACAGACATACACTTAATGTAAACAAAAACTCCTAATGTAAACAAAATACATCAAAGCGCCGCCGAAAACACAAATTTCCAAGAATTTAACAATTTTCAAATTTTAATTACCCAAATTTAACAATTTCAGCAACAATTTAACAATTTTAATTGTCCCCGGATGCCCAGTTCCCTACTACTGATAAATATGGATTTTTGATTATAAGCAAAGATAGTGAATTAAACGATGATCGTTATAGAAAATAATTTTACTAGATAAAACTTTACTTTTTCGTATTTCATCTGACTTTAAACTTCATGTATATAAATGTTATAAATGGCTAGCTACTTGTACACTGATAACTAAATCTGACTCAGATATCTTGAAATGAAAATCTGAACAGCTCCTGATAGCCTGATATGTTACCTGATAAGCTGGTCTAGAAATCAGATCAGCTCCTGATAAGCTGATCTGAAAACCAGACCAGCTCCTGATAAGCTGATCTGAAAACCAGACCAGCTCCTGACAAGCTGATCTGAAAACCAGACCAGCTCCTGATAAGCTGATCTGAAAACCAGACCAGCTCCTGATAAGCTGATCTGAAAATCAGACCAGGTCCTGAAAAGCTGATCTGAAGACCAGACCAGGTCCTGAAAAGCTGATCTGAAAACCAGACCAGGTCCTGATAAGCTGATCTGAAAACCAGACCAGGTCCTGAAAAGCTGATCTGAAAACCAGACCAGGTCCTGATAAGCTGATCTGAAAACCAGACCAGGTCCTGAAAAGCTGATCTGAAAACCAGACCAGGTCCTGAAAAGCTGATCTGAAAACCAGACCAGGTCCTGAAAAGCTGATATGATTGCTGATACCTGTTATTTGCCCTGGATGAGAAAATTTTAAAACAGTTGGTGTTGACAAGAAATGTGTTGAAGAAAAAGCTTCGTAGTATAAAAACTGGTGAAATAGATACAAGTGAACAACTAAAAGATACATTTAAACCTATAGCAGAAGAATTCATAAATAGTTCTAAAAATATTAAAAGAATTCTTATGAAAGAAGAAAGTAAAATCAAGACAGAAGTTGAAAATATACAAGTTTAAAGCCTGAGAAACCTTCACTCAAGATATAGACAAGTACCCCAAAGAAACTAGTAAAAGGAACAATATTTGATAATACCATCATACTTAATGATGCTAATACTGAGAATGATGATGACGATGATTTTACTCATAGACTTCCAATTCTGAAGACATTTATACTGACTTATCAGTATTGGAAGGCATAAATGAATTAGATACAAACTATTGTTGATAGTTACATTAAACTGAATGAAGATAAAATACAAGACAAATTAATAATATAGCTTAAAGCATTAATATTCAAGAATATATTTAAATGCAAATTGAGGAACCACAACGTGAAATAAAATTAGAGAAAGAAGACAGTTATAAAATTGAAAAAGCAATTCTAAAAAGTAAATAATTAAAAACAAATTGAAGAGTTTACGGTTAAATATATAGATTAGAAAATTAACTACATGTTAGTATAAATAGCTGAAAGTGCAAGATGTAGATCACAACACTTTCGAAAAAATCTGTGAAACAATTCAATGTCTTTAAAAAGGAATTTAGTTAACGAAGTCCATATTAAATTTCAACAACTGTTTGTGCTTGTAGAGATGTAATGACAGGAATATATGATGTTTTATGGAGCTAAGTTAGGTCCAGGTTCTGATAAGCTGATCTGAAAACCAGACCAGGTCCTGAAAAGCTGATCTGAAAACCAGACCAGGTCCTGAAAAGCTGATCTGAAAACCAGACCAGGTCCTGAAAAGCTGATATGATTGCTGATACCTGTTATTTGCCCTGGATGAGAAAATTTTAAAACAGTTGGTGTTGACAAGAAATGTGTTGAAGAAAAAGCTTCGTAGTATAAAAACTGGTGAAATAGATACAAGTGAACAACTAAAAGATACATTTAAACCTATAGCAGAAGAATTCATAAATAGTTCTAAAAATATTAAAAGAATTCTTATGAAAGAAGAAAGTAAAATCAAGACAGAAGTTGAAAATATACAAGTTTAAAGCCTGAGAAACCTTCACTCAAGATATAGACAAGTACCCCAAAGAAACTAGTAAAAGGAACAATATTTGATAATACCATCATACTTAATGATGCTAATACTGAGAATGATGATGACGATGATTTTACTCATAGACTTCCAATTCTGAAGACATTTATACTGACTTATCAGTATTGGAAGGCATAAATGAATTAGATACAAACTATTGTTGATAGTTACATTAAACTGAATGAAGATAAAATACAAGACAAATTAATAATATAGCTTAAAGCATTAATATTCAAGAATATATTTAAATGCAAATTGAGGAACCACAACGTGAAATAAAATTAGAGAAAGAAGACAGTTATAAAATTGAAAAAGCAATTCTAAAAAGTAAATAATTAAAAACAAATTGAAGAGTTTACGGTTAAATATATAGATTAGAAAATTAACTACATGTTAGTATAAATAGCTGAAAGTGCAAGATGTAGATCACAACACTTTCGAAAAAATCTGTGAAACAATTCAATGTCTTTAAAAAGGAATTTAGTTAACGAAGTCCATATTAAATTTCAACAACTGTTTGTGCTTGTAGAGATGTAATGACAGGAATATATGATGTTTTATGGAGCTAAGTTAGGTGAAATGTAGAACTATTCTACAGAAAATAGAAATTGTTGATTTTTGAAGACTGTAATTGACACATTCTCAAAGTACAGCTGAAAATAAAAGCTGCACTCTAAAAACCAAGGCAATGGAAAATATTTTTGAAGTGGTACGGGTACCAAAAAACTTACAAACAGATGATTCTAAAGAATTTTTTAATAAATACTTGGGAAAACTCATACATAAATAGAAGATTAAACATTACTTAATATGAAAGCATCAATATTAGAATGATTTAATAGATCATTGAAAGGTATGATGTGAAAAGAATTAGCTTTAATGGTTCATATAAGTGGATTGGTATATATAAAGATTTACTCAATGCATGCAATAGAAATGTTCATCGTACCATTAAAATGTCTCCTATTAAAGTCAACTCAACAAATGAGGAAAAGCTACTTAATATAGTATAAAGTAATTTGAAGAATGAATGTTGAATTTAATAAAAATAAAATTAAAACGAAAAATCTAGTTTGTGTTGTTTTTTGTAGGATTGATTAGGAATAATGGGTCTTAAGAAAGATAATTAAGTAAATGTAGTGGAATTCTCTAAACTTGTTGGTCTGAATGAAATATTGCTAAAACTTTAGTGTTTAAAATGAACTATAACATAGTGCAATATTCAGCAGCACATCATATTATCACTTTTTATAAAGTTGTATGTATATTTTCCCATCGAAAGCGCTAGCACGCAAAATTTTACAATATGAAAATGGGATTATTATAGAAGATCTTCACTCTATTTATTTCTTTAGATATCAGATCTTTAGAAAATATAGATAAACTACGGAAATTGGACTTTGATATCCAATCTTTAAGAATGTACATGTGTATGAATAAGTATCAAACAAACTTAGTGAATGAATATACGCTTCAACTAGAATCATGCTGAAGCATGCATAAATTTTAAAATATACAATAAACAGATCTTACTTTATATCTGTATCTGTATGAGTATTACATAAATTTATAGAAAAAAAATGAAAGCATGCTGAAGCATGTATAATTTCAAAAAAAAAAAAAAAAAAATCCTCACGTCATACAATTTTGTAAGCAAAGAAATTTTATGATTTTGTGGTCAATGAAATACATACATATGTATCTACTTTGTAAAAATTCAAAAGAGCGAACTGGTAAATTCTAATAGTAAAGATTTTTAATTGTAACACTCTACATCTCGGACTCTTACGTCACTATCGATAGAAGCATGCTAAGGCATGCATACTAGCAAAATATATAAAGCTGTTAGAAGGTGATGCGACAGCAATTGTATCTGGATCAACCCAACTCATGAATTTATTGTATACGGAGATGATTGATGGTGATGATGACGTTTTTTAAGTGAATAATCATTACATATGAATGCGACAGTGATTGACCCCTCAAACCTCATGTAGAAATACTTGAGGGGAAAAATTCTCTCAAAACATAGATATTTCATTGTTTCTAACACTTTATGAATACACCAACGGTGAATTGCTGGTAGAGGTAACTGAGTTATTTGAGATCGATTTGATACAATAGTTGTATATTAAACATGCATTTCTTTGTATCTAAACTAATTTCTACATACCTAATGTATATACCCACCAAAAAATTAGACAAAAATTCTCTATTCCAAGTACTAAAATCTAAAAAAGGAGTGGCACATTAGAAGAAAAAAAATAAATAAAAATAGAGACTGACTGACCAACTAATACGTACACTCTGCCCGATGGGCACACAAAACACACTTAAACATTTCAGAAATATATATACAATACGCTGAACTTTAATAAAATGAAAAAAAAGTCATATAGAACATTAAATAAAAGCCATAGGTGCTCACCGTTCATAAAATAAACATATGTATATGTATCTTATTAATGTAAACATATTATCAGTATAAAGCAACAGAAATTTCGTCATACAAAGTCATCTTGTATCCTAGAGGAGCCGTCGATAGGGTATACCTAAATTATATGAAAACGAGTTCGTTTTCTGTTGATCGCTATTAAAGAAGAAAATATGTTTGTTCATTATGATTTAACTAATTTAAAAGTACATTTAAATTCAGTCTCATACCCGTACTTCTTAACATAAAAATTAAAAATAAATGTTATCCAATTCTATATTATACTATGTATCAAAAATTTCAAAAAAGCTGTTATATGAAAGAATCTCCAGCGCTTCTAACTGCATCAGAGTTTAAGAAAAAAAACTCCTTTTATTCAATTTAATAAAGTTTTAATTTGAAGCAGTAAGCAAATACATCAGCTTACTGCATTCTTATTCATAATCGTATAATAGAATATATAACCCCTAAAGGACAAAGTCTAAAAGTCTTATAAATTAAGAAATATAGAAAATAACATAATTTTTATAAACGCGTAAAGTTGCAAAAGTAATTCAAATGATTTCATCGCAAAAAACAAACAAAAAGCAGCGATTGTTTTCAACAATTATGAAAATAATAATTACAATATAAAACTCCCTTTTGATTTCCAATGTTTATCAATAAAAAATAAAAAATAATTAAGTTAACTAACAACAAAAAAAACTATCAGTACCTAAGCTGGAGTGCCGGATCAGTTTCATTTAAAAATGTTTATACATTTTTAAAAAGCAAAGCAAGTTTTCCAAAATAAATGTAGAAGGCTATAGCTAGAAAAAATTTTATACCCTATACTTTAAAAAACTGTAAATTAAGTATAAGAAATATTTCTATTATAGTTACTATTACTATAGAGTATGTAAGTACATATCTTCAAGAATTCAGTTTTACTTAAAACAGAAAATCCTCACAAACTTTTAAGTAAACGCAGATAAAAATTAAAATGTTCTTAATTTCAACAACAACAGACATCACATGACAAAAAATAAAATAAAAAATGTATTCAAAGATTGAGTTGAACACTTATTTGTATGTACATATATATGTACATACATACATACATACATACATACATAAAATCAATTTGTAGATATGTATGTATGCATATCAAATTTCTTATCAATGCTTAAGTATTTATTAGATCTACATCATGAAAATATATGAAGCGTCGTTTAGTTAAAGCACAATGCAAATATAAACAATCCATACACTCAGGGAAAATCTGCAGCTTAAAAATAAGAATTCATCACATTAATTCAATAATTTTTAATATAATAGAAAATGTATATTGAGATATCTACAAACTAATGAGTTTAATAAATGAATACTGTAAATTAATATTTTGTCCATATTGAAATAAGAAATTTCAATATGATTAAACCTTCGCTAATGGTTCTTATTAATTCAGCATGGTTCTTACTGATTTCAAGTTGGTTTTTCTCTGTGTGTAGATAACTCTTTCAGTCAAAGAAGACGAATGTAGTTAAATAAACAAAATCTGTAATATAAACAAATTTCACACAGACCGACTTCAACGCGAGACAAATTTAAGCATGAGAAAATATAAAGCAATCGTAAGTATAAAAGCATACTAGGATTAGGGAAGTCCAGATATATGATAGTATTTTATAGTACCAAATGTCGATGTTGAAAACAATTTATTTCTACCTACATATAAATACCAGCTCAAATACACACACATAGCAGAATTCATATAAGAAATATCCAAGAAAATTTCAACAACACCCCACCTTTTGCAAATCATGACGAGCCTTAAATTCTCCCTCAGATATACATACACAAATTCCCATGATCATACATACATATACAATATATAAGATTAATCTCAACAACACAACACTCTCACCTACCTGAAATTACAGATAGTCTTAAACTTCTACAGACGTCTATACACATAGATTCTCACGGCTACATATTACAAGAACACCTCGCCCCTAATAAATCACAATCATCTTAAATTCTTACAAAAATACATACATACATACATACGCATAACCAATTTACCTCAACAACATCCTCACCCACCTCAAATCACGATCAACCTTAAACTACTATAGAGAGACACATTCACAAATCCCCATGGCTACATATTACGTCAACAACCCTGCCCACCCAAATCATGGTCAGCCTTAAACTCCTACAGACATACAAACACACAGATTCCCTCGGTTGCATATTACTAGAACACCTCACCCCTCATAAATCACAATCAGCCTTAAGCTCCTACAGAAATACACACATTGAAATTCCTACAAACATACACACACACACACAAACACACACATACACACACATTCACACACAACTACACACGCAATCGATCTACCTCAACTACACCCCGCCCCCTGCCAATCAAACCTTCACCTAAATTCTCACAGACAGACAGACACATCCACAAATTCCTATGGTTACATATTACGGCAACAACGCCGCCCACTCAAATCACGGTCAGCCTTAAATTCCCACAGTCTAGCAACACCTACATTAGCATTAGAAAAAATAACTTTCACGTTTTCCCGTCGTCATTAGGAAAAATCATTTTCCCGTCGGCATTTGAAAAAATTATATTCATTTTTTGCCGTCGGCATTTGAAAAAAATAATAATCATGTATTGCAGTAGGCATTAGGAAAAATTATCATGTATTGCAGTAGGCATTAGGAAAAATTATCATGTTTTGCCTTCGGTATTACGAAAAATTATCATGTTTTGCCTTCGGAATTACGAAAAATCATTAGATGATTTTCCGTCAGCATTAGGAAAAACCATTTTCATGATTTTCCCCGTCGTCACATACACACATAAAAACCGCCAAACTATGAACCGCCTTAATACATTCACACAAAATATTCCACGCACAAACTTCCCACGGTCAGGCAGGCAGACAGACAGACCGACAGACAGACATACACTTAATGTAAACAAAACCTCCTAATGTAAACAAAAAACTCATAATGTAAACAAAAAACTCCTTATATAAACAAAAAACTCCTTATGTAAACAAAAAAACACAAATTTCCAAGAATTTAACAATTTTCAAATTTTAATTACCCAAATTTAACAATTTGGGGGTGCACAGTGGAATGAATGCTTAATTTATCTGGACTGAAACCATAAATATTACCATTTCAATATCAAAAAAAATAAAAGGATTTCTGGATAGCTAAGAACTTGTTCTAAAAGTACTGAAAATATTATATGAAAAATTAAATATTGAAAATATTACATGAAAAATTAATACTACCGAAGTTCGCAATAGCAAAACTCTGTAATATTTCCTAACAAATTGAGCTAGAATTTTTTAATTATTTTTGTCGAACTCAGCATCCTCAAAACCGTATAGACTGACCATCAAATAATTTTGACCTGCCAGGTTAGCGAACCGACCCACTGTGGGGCAGAATGCCCAGTTCCCTACTACTATCAGCTTATCAGGAGCTGATCTGATTTTCAGATCAGCTTATCAGGTAACAGATCAGGCTATCAGGAGCTGTTCAGATTTTCATATCAAGATATCTGATTCAGATTTAGTTATTAGTATACAAGTAGCTAGCCATTTATAACATTTATATAAATGGAGTTTAAGGTCAGATGAAATACGAAAAAGTAAACTTTTATATATTTTAAATTATTTTCTATAACGATCATCGTTTAATTCACTATCTTTGCTTATAATCAAAAATCCATATTTATCCCTTCAACATGCTTTATATTTTTCTCACCTTACTTAAACATTAAAATTACATTATGATGATCTCTTATTAAATGTTTGGTGATTCTAGTATAAGTTTTACAGAAGTAGAATGAATCAACATTCTTATCTCTCCCCATACAAAAATATGCTTCCCATACGCATCATCGTTAAATATCATATTGGAATTACTTTGGACTGAAATAACAGATTCACTATCTGTAAATTTTGTAATATCTTATTGTTTTAATTGATGAAATTAATTTATTCAGGTATTTATATTTGGGTGGATATAAAGATTTTGAGTATAAATAAATGTTCTCAAATTTAAGTCCATTAGGACTTTCTAACAAGCCAATCATAGCGTTTTTTTTTGCAATTTGACAGGTCAACTAGTTCCACGAATAGAATTTCGTATAAGGGAACTATGATTTATTTTTGAACTATCGTTCGATGATTCATCAATATATCGTACCATGCTATATTTATGTTCTTTTGACTAAGGGTATGAGTCAATATTTATAAAATCCATTGCATAAATATCAGCTTATGCTCATAGTCAAAACAAAGTATGCTTTAAGTGTTTAAAACCGGTATTACCATAAAAATGGTGGTTTTAAACACTTAAAATATACTTTGTTTTACTAACCGCATTTTATTACTAAATGCATTTCATAAATATTGACGCATACTCATAATCAAAACAGCATAAAGATATCCTTTGTTTTGACTATGAGTATGAGTCATTATCTCTTATTACAGAAAAATAAAATAGTATGATTATATGATATCAGAAATCATGTTTTCTAATTTCATATAACCATACTATTTTATTCTTTCAATAATAATAGATAGTAATTATTTATGAAATGCATTTATTTACAAAATGCGATTAGTAAAACAACATAAATATAGCATGGTATGAAATTTTGATGATTCATCGATATTTCGTACCAAGGTATTTTTAGGTTGTTTTTACTATGAGTATGCGCCAATATTTATGAATTGTATTTCATAAATATTATCTCTTATTATAGAAAAATTAAAAATGTAGCTATACGATATCAGAAAATATTTTCTGAAATCGTATAGCTATATTATTTTATTTGTCCTATAATAAGAGATAATGGCCCCTACTCATAGTAAAAACAAAGAATATTTTAAGAGTTTCAATCAGTATTATCATACAAAATACTGACTTTAAACTCTTACAGCCTTATTTATAAAACTTATTAGGGCTATATAAAGACTTTTTAAAACAAATTTTCATACAAAATTTTTCTTAAAAAGTCTTTATATAGCCCTAATAAGTTTTATAAATAAGGCTGTTAAAATATACTTTGTTTTACTAACCACATTTTTTTTAACTAAACGCATTTCATAAATATTGATGAATACTCATAGCCAAAACAAAGGATATTTTTATGCTGTTTTGATTATGAGTGTGGATCATTATCTCTTATTATAAAAAAAATAAACAACTGCAGCTATACGATTTCAGAAAATATTTTCTGATATGGTATAGCTGTATTAGTTTATTTTTTTATCATAAGAGATAATATTTATAAAATGTATTTAGCTACATAAATGCGGTTAGGAAAACAACCTAAAACACTTTGGTACGAAATATTGATGAATCATCGAACGATAGTTCAAAAATAAATCATAGTTCCCTTATATCAAATTCTATTCGTGGAACTAGTTGACCTGTCAAATTGCAAAAAAAACGCTATGATTGGCTTGTAAGAAAGTCCTAATGGACTTAAATTTGAGAACATTTATTTATACTCAAAATCTTTATATCAACCCAAATATAAATACCTGAAGAAATTAATTACATCAATTAAAATAATAATATATTACAAAATTTGCCGATAGTGAATCTGTTATTTCAGTCCAAAGTAATTCCAATATGATATTTAACGATGATGCGTATGGGAAGCATATTTTTGTATGGAGAGAGATAAGAATGTTGATTCATTCTACTTATGTAAAACTTACACCAGAATCACCAAACATTTAATAAGAGATCATCATAATGTAATTTTAATGTTTAAGTAAGGTAAGAAAAATATAAAGCATGTTGAAAGGCTAAATATGAATTTTTGATTATAAGCAAATATATTGAATTAAACGATGATCGTTATAGAAAATAATTTTACTACATAAAACTTTACTTTTTCGTATTTCATCTGTCTTTAAACTTCATGTATATAAATGTTATAAATGGCTAGCTACTTGTACACTGATAACTAAATCTGACTCAGATATCTTGAAATGAAAATCTGAACAGCTCCTGATAGCCTGATCTGTTACCTTATAAGCTGATCTGAAAATCAGATCAGCTCCTGATAAGCTGATCTGAAAACCAGACTAGCTCCTGATAAGCTGATCTGAAAATCAGATCGGGTCCTGATAAGCTGATCTGAAAATCAGATCAGGTACTGATAAGCTGATCTGATAACCAGACCAGCTCCTGATAAGCTGATCTGATAACCAGACCAGCTCCTGATAAACTGATCTGAAAACCAGACCAGCTCCTGATAAGCTGATTTGATAACCAGACCAGCTCCTGATAAGCTGATCTGATAACCAGACCAGCTCCTGATAAGCTGATCTGAAAACCAGACCAGCTTCTGATAAGCTGATCTGAAAACCAAACCAGCTCCTGATAAGCTGATCTGATAACCAGACCAGCTCCTGATAAACTGATCTGAAAACCAGACCAGCTCCTGATAAGCTGATCTGATAACCAGACCAGCTTCTGATAAGCTGATCTGAAAACCAGACCAGCTCCTGATAAGCTGATCTGAAAACCCGACCAGCTCCTGATAAGCTGATCTGATGGCTAGACCAGCTCCTGATAAGCTGATCTGAAAACCAGATCAGCTCCTGATAAGCTGATCTAGCAGCCGATACCTGAATTTGCTGTTAGCAAACATGGATGAGAAAGTTTTAAAGCATTTGGTGTTGACAACAAATGTGATTAAGAAAAAGCTTCGTAGTATAAAAACTAATGAAATAGATACAAGTGAACAACTAAGAGATGCATTTAAACCTATAACAGAAGAGTTCATAAATAGTTCTAAAAATATTAAAAGAATTCTTATGAAAGAAAAAAGTAAAATCAAGACAGAAGTTGAAAATATACAAGTTAAAAGCATGAGAAACCATCAGTCAAGATAGAGAGAAGTACACCAAAGAAACTAGCAGAAGGAACAATATTTGATAATACCATCTTATTTAATGATGCTAATACTGTGAATGATGATGACGATGATTTGTACTCAAAGACTTCCAATTCCGAAGACTTATCAGTATTGGAAGGAAGAAATGAATTAGATACAAATTAATGTTGATAGTAACCTCAAACTGAATGAAGATAAAATAAAAGTTGGTGGTCAAATATGGGCTCTAACACTAGGACTATTTTCTCTAATGTTTGATAAAATACCAAAAAATTATGATAAATTTGAACTCGAAATCTATAAAAAGATTTTAATTACTACTAATGTATGCGTACAGAATCATCATCGTTCTCCGTCAGAGAACGATGATATAAGTTAATTTTTCTGGAAACTGAAGTCGACAAACTAAAGAACAAATTAATAATATAGCTTAAGGCATTGATATAAATCAAGAATTAATTCAAATGCATATTGGTGGACTACAACGTGAAATAAAATTAGAGAAGGAAGAGAGTTATAAAATTGAAAAGGAATTCTAAAAATTAAATAATTAAAAATAAATTGAAGAGTTGTACGATTAAATATATAGATTAGAAAATTAACTACATGTTAGTATAAATAGCTGAAAGTGCAACATGGAGATCACCACACTATCGAAAAAATCTGTAAAACATCTCAATGTCTTTAAAAAGAAATTTAGTAAACGAACTCCATATTAAAACTCGAAAATTGTTTGTGCTTGTAGAGATGCAATGACAGGAATATATGAAGTTCTATGGAGCTAAGTTAGGTGAAATGGCGAACTATTCTACAGAAAATAGAAATTGTTGACTTTTGAAGACTGTAATTGACACATTCTCAAATTGTAGTACAGCTGAAAATAAAAGCTGTACTCCAAAAACCAAGGAATGGAAAATATTTTTGAAGTGGTACGGGTACCAAAAAAAAAACTTACAAACAGATGATTCTAAGGAATTTTTTAATAAATACTTTGGAAAACTCATACATAAATAGAAGATTAAACATTACTTAATATGAAAGCATCAATAGTACAATGATTTAATTGAGCATTAAAAGGAATGATGTGAAAAGAATTAGCTTTAATGGTTCATATAAAAGGATTGGTATACATATATAAAGAATTACTTAGAGCATAAAATAGAAAAATTTATCTCAACATTAAAATGTTTACGATTAAAGTTAACTCAACAAATGAGAAAAAGCTGCTTAATACAGTATAAAGTAATTTGAAGAATGAATGTTGAATTTAATAAAAATAAAAATTAAATTAAAACGAAAAATTTAGTTTTTTGTAGGATTGATTAGGAATGATGGGTCTTAAGAAAGGTAATTAACTAAATGTAGTGGAATTAGATAATAAGCTAAGTGTAGTGGAATTCTCTAAACTTGTTGGTCTGAATGAAATTTGCTAAAACTTCAGTGTTTAAAATAAACTATAACATAGTGCAATATTCAGCAGCACATCATATTATCACTTTTTATAAAGTTGTATATACATTTTCCCATCGAAAGCGTTAGAACGCAAAATTTTACAATATGAAAATGGGATTATTATAGAAGATCTTCGCTCTATTTATTTCTTAAGCTATCAGATCTTTAGAAAATATAAACTACGGAATTTGGACTTTGATATCCAATCTTTAAGAATGTACATGTGTATGAATAAGTATCAAACAAACTTAGTGAATGAATATACGCTTCAACTAGAATCATGCTGAAGCATGCATACTGCAACAGATCTTACTTTATATCTGTATCTGTATGAGTATTAAATAAATTTACAGAAAAAAAATTAAAGCATGCCGAAGCATGAATAATTTCAACAAAAAAATCCTCACGTTAAATACATACATATGTATCTACTTTGCAAAAATTCAAAAGAGCGAACTGGTAAATTCTAATAGTAAAGATTTTTAATTGTAACACTACTACATCTCGAACTCTTACGTCACTATCGATAGAAGCATGCTAAGGCATGCATACTAGCAAAATATATAAAGCTGTTAGAAGGTGATGAGACAGCAATTGTATCTGGATCAACCCAACTCATGAATGTATTGTATACGGGAGTGATTGATGGTGATGATGACCTTTTTTAAGTGGATAATCATTACATATGAATGCGATAGGAGTCAACCATTAAAAAAATTCTCCCAAACATAGATATTTCATTGTTTCTAACACTTTATGAAAACACCGACGGTGAATTGCTGGTAGAGGTAACTGAGTTATTTGAGATCGATTTGCTACAATAGTTGTTTATTAAACATACATTTCTTTGTAAGTAAACTAATTTCTACATACCTAATGTATATACCCAGCAAAAAATTAGACAAAAATACTCTATTCCAAGTAGTAAAATCTGAAAAAAGGAGTGGCACATTAGAAGAAAAAAATAAATAAAAATATAGACTGACTGACCAACTAATACGTACACTCTGTCCGATGGGAACACAAAACACACTTAAACATTTCAGAAATATATACACAATACGCTGAACTTTAATAAAATAAAAAAAAAATCATATAGGACAACAAATAAAAGTGAAAGGTGCTCACCCTTCATAAAACAAACATATACATATGTACCTTATTAATGTAAAAATATTATCAGTATAAAGCAACAGAAATTTCGTCACACAAAGTCATCTTGTATCCTAGAGTAAAATATGTTTGTTCATTATGATTTAACTAATTTAAAAGTACATTTAAATTTAGTCTCATATCTGTACTTCTTAACATAAAAATTAAAAGTTAATGTTATCCAATCCCATATATGAAAGAATCTCCAGCGCTTCTAACTGCATCAGAGTTTAAGAAAAAAGCTCCTTTTATTCAATTGAATAAAATTTTAATTTGAAGCAGTAAGCAAATACATCAGCTTACTGCATTCTTATTCATAATCGTATAATAGAATATATAACCACTAAAGCACAAAGTCTAAAAGTCTTATAAATTAAGAAATATAGAAAATAACATAATTTTTATAAGCGCGTAAAGTTTCAAAAGTAATTCAAATGATTTCATCACAAAAAACAAACAAAAAGCAGCGATTGTTTTCAACAATTATGAAAATAATAATTACAATATAAAACTCCCTTTTGATTTCCAATGTTTATCAATAAAAAATAAAAAATAAGTAAGTTAACTAACAACAAAAAAACTATCATACCTAAGCTGGAGTGCCGGATCAGTTTCATTTAAAAATTTTTATACATTTTTAAAAAGCAAGGCAAGCTTTCCAAAATAAATGTAGAAGGTTATAGCTAGAAAAAATTTTATACCCTAAAAATGTCAAGCGTTGACTAACTAACATTGCATCAACTTTAAAAAATGTAAATTGAGTATAAGGAATATTTCTATTATAGTTACTATTACTATAGAGTATGTACATATCTTCAGGAATTCAGTTTTACTTAAAACAGAAAATCCTCACAAACTTTTAAAAAAACGCAGATAAAAATTAAAATGTTTTTAATTTCAACAACAACAGACATCACATGACAAAAAATAAAATAAAAAATGTATTCAAAGATTGAGTTAAACACTTATTTGTATGTACATATATATGAGTTCTCGTTGAACCTTCATAGTGAAGAGACATTAAAGCGGATTTTTTTTACATACATACATACGAAACAAATATAAAAAACAACAAAATCAAAAATTATACAAAAAATATTCGTAATACATATTCACCTTGATAAATAAGCTTATTGGCTTTACTTATATTTTTTACATAGCAAGAAATAGCAAAAACAAAAAAAAAACCGTAAACACAAACAAAGTTCCCTTGAGGAATAATACTCTGTATGAGTACCTCAAAGGAAAAAAATTTTGAAGTGAGTTCTAACGGCAGAAATGCTTATTTTACTGTGAGTTCTGAAACTCTTAATGAAAAGAATATAAATAATAAATCTGATGAAAATCTTTTTCTAACGGAAAAGCCACTTTTTCGTCATCGATCAACTTCGCTTTGTCCAATGCCAACTAGTGAATCGTTAACATTACCATTGCCTAGTACTTCTTCATTTAAGTCTGCGATATCATCCGCATCGGGCTCGCGCTCATCACTAAACCAAGTTATCACTACAGATAACAGTAGCTAAAAACCCAAGGTACAAGTGGGAATGGACAGATATATAAAAGTGGTAAAGCGTGGGCGAAGCCCAAATTCTTCAAAAATTTCATCTGCTCCAAAGATGTCTAGGGATAACAGCGCATCATCTACCAATCGTCAAAATCGTTTTTCATTATTGCAAGACACCGTCGACAAGCCCTCTACATCATCGCAAAAGTCTTTTAAGCCACCACCTATTTATCTGAGAGAAAAAAATTCTAACGAACTTATAAAAAAAACTACTGTCGACCATTGGTGAAAATACTTTTCACATCATTCCAATTAAACAAGGTAATATTGATGAAACTAAAATCCAAATATATAATGAAAAAGATTTCCGAAAAATTGTTAGTGAATTCGAAAAAAGAAAACAAATTTTTACACATACCAACTTAAGAGTGCTAAAGGCCTACAGATAGTATTAAAGGGCATAGATTCATATGTTGAACCCGAAGAAGTAAAATGTGCACTTGTCGACCAAGGATTTAAGGTAAAAAATGTTACCATCATATTTAATAGAGAAAAGGTCCCCCAACCCCTATTTCGGGTTGAACTGGAGCCGAATGACATACAATTGAAAAAAAATGAAGCCCATCCAGTTTATAACGTAAAGTATCTATTACATCGAAAAATCACAATTGAAGAGCCACGTAAGCGTTCAGGTCCCGTACAGTGCCATAATTGCCAAGAATATGGCCATACGAAAACTTACTGCAAGTTACCTACAGTGTGTGTTATCTGCGGTGAATTGCATGGTACTGCTAGCTGCACTAAGCCAAAAGATCAAGCAGAAAAAAAATGTAGTAATTGTGGAGGTAATCACACAGCTAACTATAGAGGGTGCCCTGTATTTTCTTTCGTTAAACAGGCTATGGGTCAAAAACCCAAGCTAACTCCAGCTCTACAAGTAAACGCGAACTCCGACACTTTTGCTCAAATCAGCCAACCAGTTACTTCACGTGTATCGTATCCTGATGCTGCTAAGACTAGTTCAATTCCCACGCAAAATGTTCCACCGCCAAATAATTCAACGAATTCAAACTCAAGCTTTAACTTTAGTCGCCTTGAAGCTACTATTGAGAATCTGGTGCTAACTATAAACAACTTTACTACAAATATGACAAGTATGATGCAAGAAATGCTGCGAATGCAGAATAGACTGCTTCAAGCATTAGTTAATAAACCATGAACACGTTAAAAATATGTTTCTGGAACGCAAACGGCATTCGCCAACATAAAAATTAACTTGAGCACTTCCTCATGGAAAAAAATATTGATATAATGTTGGTTTCTGAGACTCATTTGACCTCAAGAAGCTTATTTAAAATAAATGGTTACACTTTATATGATACAAAGGACCCGAGAGAGAGAGCATGTGGTGGATCAGCAATTCTGATTAAGTCAAGACTCAAGCACTATGTCCTTGACAACGTTAGTGAAGAATATTTGCAAGCAACGAATATTTTCGTAGAAAATTTTTGTGCGAATTTCGGGATATCATCAATTTACTCACATCCCAGATTTTCAGTTAGCGAAGATCAGGATGAGAAGTTCTACAAATCGCTTGGATCTTGTTTCGTGGCAGCTGGTGACTACAATGCAAAACATACCTACTGGGGATCGCGTCTTGTTACACCTAGAGGTCGAGCCTTGTTCAATACAATTTCAAAAATGGGCTTAGATGTCATTTCGAGTGGGGAGCCTACTACTGGCCTACTGACGTAAGAAAAATTCCAGATGTTATAGATTTTGCCGTCACGAAAAATTTTCATAGGGTCTTTATTCATGTAGAGGCCTCTCTAGATCTGTCCTCCGATCACTCTCCAACAATAGTTACAATTTTCAACCCACTAAGGAGTGATTTAACTAACTCATATGTGAAGATGATTAATAGAATCAACTGGCTGGTATTCAAAAAATATCTTAGTAGTCACTGCGTAGAAAACATTCAGCTTAGATCATGCGATGATATTGAATTTAATATTGCCAATCTTAACGAAAATATTAAACAGGCTGCTGAACACGCCACTACCTCCTATCCGCAGACCGACTTTAACAGAATTTATTCTACGGAAATTGAACGTCTTGTATGTGAAAAAAGGAGAGCTAGAAGAGAATGGCAACAACACAGATCACCCCTAAATAAAATCAGACTTAAAGAATGTAAATCACCATTGCGTACTGCGACCGGAGGCTGGGCAAGAAGTGATAGTGAGAAAGGTAACTTATTTTCTGAGCATTTAAAATCTGTATTCACTCCCAATTCATGTACGGGTGCTGCTGATTTACCGAGTGTAGTTTCTCTACCCCCTCGTCCCTTAAGGTTTAAGATGCGTGAAGTACAAAAAGTAATTGCTGAACTCAACCCGAAGAAAGCTCCAGGTATTGATGGCATTAGTAACAAAATGCTCATGAACTTGCCTCATATTGCAATAAGAATCCTGCTATTTACTTTTAATGCTATTTTAAGAATGCAGTATTTTCCACATAACTGGAAACTGGCCAAGATCAAAATGATTCCAAAGGCGGGCAAAGATCTTACCAAGACTGAGTCATATAGGCCTATAAGCTTACTATCTACAATCTCAAAGCTTTTCGAAAAGCTGCTCATGACTAAATTGTCCAAAATTTTAACTGATAATGGGTGCATCCCGGACCATCAATTTGGCTTTAGAAGTCAGCACAGCACGATTGAACAAACGCATAGACTGGTCCAAGTTGTAAGAAGAACATTTGAAGAAAAGAAGTATTGTTCTGCTCTCTTTATTGATGTTTCTCAGGCATTTGATAAAGTATGGCACGAAGGCCTAGTTTTAAAATTGAAGACATATCTGCCAATAAACATTCAAAAGCTTTTGGAAAGTTATATTATTGATAGGAAGTTCACTGTTGTGGAAGGAGAGTTCACGAGTGTGCCCGAATCTATATCTTCTGGTGTGCCCCAGGGTAGTATTCTGGGTCCTGTATTGTATTTAATATATACTTGTGATATGCCTGTGAGCAATAATATCCATATTTCTACTTTTGCCGATGATACAGCCTGTATGAGTGTGCACGAAAACCCTTATGAGGCATCCTGCAATCTCCAGGAACATTTCACTCAGCTGGAAATATGGTTGAACTTATGGAGAATTAAAGTCAATGAACAAAAGTGTGTCCATATAACGTTCACCCTAAAAAGAGATACTTGCTCCCCCATTCGAATCAACAATCAAAATATTCCTCAACATTCCCAAGTGAAATACCTTGGTATACACCTTGATCGAAGACTTACATGGAAACATCATATTGACTCTAAATTAACTCAGATGAAACTTAAGTTAACTCAAAGATATTGGTTGATTGGCAGAAACTCAACACTCAGCCTAGACTGCAAACTTTTATTATACAAGTCGCTTTTGAAGCCAATATGGCGCTACGGAATTCAGTTATGGGGCACTGCTTCAGCTTCCAATGTCGAGAGAATCCAACGAAGGCAAAACAAAATTTTACGGTTAATAACATCGGCTCCATGATACATCCAAAATTCTATTATACATCGTGATTTAAATATGCCACTAGTGACTGAAGAAATTGCAAAATACGCAGGCAAATATTTAACAAAACTCGAATTACATCCTAATCCGCTTGCTCGTAATATTTTGAACTTTACTGGACACATCCGCTTAAAAAAGAGGGACACACGGGCTCTTATACCTAACACTCCAGATGGGACTACTTGAAAATACTTTCCCCCCCCCTTTTTTTTGATTATCACTACTAATGTATTATTTATAGCTACCACTAAATTTATGTCCGACACTGGTCGGGCCTAATAATTTTTTTTTTTTTTTTTTATAGATTTAAGATTTGAATACTTATTGTTAGTTCACATATGAAGATACAATAAATAAATACATGCATTATAAAAAAAATAAAAATATATGTACATACATACATACAATTTGTATATATGTATGTATACATATCAAATTTCTTATCAATGCTTAAGTATTTATTAGATCTACATCAGGAAAATATATGAAGCGTCGTTTAGTTAAAGCACAATGCAAATATAAACAATCCATAAACTTAGGGAAAATCTGCAGCTTAAAAATAAGAATTCGTCATATTAATTCAATAATTTTTAATATAATAGAAAATGTATATTGAGATACCTACAAACTAATGAGTTTAATAAATGAATACTGTAAATTAATATTTTGTCCATATTGAAATAAGAAATTTCAATATGACTAAACCTTTGTTAATGGTTTTTATTAATTCAGCATGGTTTTTACTGATTTCAAGTTGGTTTTTCTCTGTGTGCAGAAAACTCTTTCAGTCAAAGAAGACGGATGTAGTTAAATAAACAAAATCTGTAATATAAACAAATTTCACACAGACAGACTTTAACGCGAGACAAATTTAAGCATGAGAAAATATAAAGCAATCGTAAGTATAAAAGCATACTAGGATTAGGGAAGTCCAGATATATGATAGTATTTTATAGTACCAAATGTCGATATTGAAAACAATTTATTTCTACCTACATATAAATACCAGCTCAAATACACACACATAGCAGAATTCATATAAGAAATATCCAAGAAAATTTCAACAACACCCCACCTTTTGCAAATCATGACGAGCCTTAAATTCTCCCTCAGATATACATACACAAATTCCCATGATCATACATACATACATATACAATATATAAGATTAATCTCAACAACACAACACTCTCACCTACCTGAAATTACAAATAGTCTTAAACTTCTACAGACATTTATACACATAGATTCTCACGGCTACATATTAAAAGAACACCTCGCCCCTAATAAATCACAATCATCTTAAATTCTTACAGAAATACATACATACATACATACACATAACCAATTTACCTCAACAACATCCTCACCTACCTCAAATCACGATCAGTCTTAAACTACTATAGACAGACACATCCACAAATCCCCATGGCTACATATTACGTCAACAACCCTGCCCACCCAAAATCATGGTCAGCATTAAACTTTTACAGACATACAAACACACAGATTCCCTGCATATTACTAGAACACCTCACCCATAAACAAAAACAAAACGAAAAACAAGACCAAGACCGATGGACTGACGGTGCTTCCTATCGTGGAACCTGTACAATGCAGCTGTTAGCAGGATGGGAGAGCCGTGGCCGGGTTCGAAAATCGATCTAGTTGACAATAGCGACATTCGATCCCAACCACGTGCGCATGCATATATTCCGGCATTCTCAGACGCGTCTGAAGCAGGGATAAAATAGTTAAGGGACTCTCTCACTTCCAACCGGCAATAGGAAGATGGGGAGGTTCGGTGAGGCTGAAGAGGACAGACGTGGGGTAATTATAATACTAAACGCTGAAACCGTCCCTCATTTGGCCAAGTCCAATAATGTTATATCATACGCCTTTGGACAGATTGCGCTGAAGGTGTACAAAGGAGATCAGCCTCCAGTGATGGATAACTCCAAGACAGTGTGTGAAAACGCTGTGGAGGAAGAATCTCAAGAGGAGGAGAAGAAGGTCAGCTTACTAGAATCGTCGGTAAAGGGATGGCTGCATTGCATCCGACTCTGAAATTCTCAGAGGCGCCTCAGGCCTGTTAGACGCAGATTACGGCGAAAACAGTGACCTTCTTCTTGAAACTGACAACGAGTCCGATAAAACGGTCGTGGAGATGGATGTCGTAGCGGATGTTGAACCTGCTGCAGATAAATCTTCACCACTCTAAAGCGGCCTCAGATGCTCTTCAGCTTCGCATGACGATATGCGAAGTTGACATAGCCCTAATCCAAGAACCCTGAATTAGTGGTGGCAGGCCTTGTGAACTAAGGACCAAAGATTTTAAAATGCTAGCCGTTAAGAATGTAGGTAACAATAAAACCTGTATCTTAGCAAGGAATCCTCTTAATATATTTCTATTATCTAGCTCTAGTGGCAGAGACATAACGGCGCTTAGCGTGAAAGTGGGAGGTCCTTGTTACTGGCTGGCGTCGGTATACTGCGCTCATGACGATCAAGGCTCTCTACCGTCGGTAGTGGTGAGGAACATTATATCATCCTGTGCTGTGATGCCAACGCACATCATACTATTTGGGGAAGTACGGACACTAATGAAAGAGGTGAGGAACTTTTAGAATTTGTAGTTAGTAATAACCTTACCATTTGTAATATAGGTCAATAACCAACGTTTTTAACAAGAAACAGACAGGAGGTCCTGGATGTTAGCTTCTATTCTTATTCAGTAACCGATAAGATCATGAATTGGCGTGTACTTCAGGAAAATTCCTTTTCTGATCATAGGTTTATTGAGTTTACTATTAGGGAGCAGGCACCAGAGGTAGAATTCTCCCGAATTATTAGGCGGACTAATTGGCGTCTGTATAGGTCTATTTTTCCAGACAACTAGGATTGATTGGAGCCTCATCACTTCTAGAAGCTTCGTTTTTAGATTGTGAGGTTGGTAACATCACTACATTTTTTTATTTATTTTTTTTAATTTTATTTAATATTGAGTAGTATTTTAAAACTTTGAGGGTTTACATAGTATTAAATATATAATAAAAATTAGAAGTTTTAAGTGTTCTGAACTAAATTATTTCTGATGAAATTTACAACTTTTTTTCTAAATGTTATAATATTTGGTTCATTTTTAATTTCATTTGACATCATGTTATATACTCTCAATCCTTTATATAAAAACATTCTTTGCATCGCATTAGTATGAGCTTGTTGTATTATGAAGTCATTAGCATTTCTAAAGTTATATGGCTGAGCTTCTCTTACGTATCTTGCCTGGTCCGTCAAATAATCAGGTGCATCCCCCATTTTCAATTTCTGAATAAAATTCATTGTGTTCAGTTGCAGTCTTTGGTTAATATTGAGCTATTCCAATGTGTTGAGCATATAATTAATAGATTTTAATCTATTACATTTTAATATTGTACGCATAGCTTTATTTTGCAGTTGTTGTAGTCTTGAAATTTGTTGATCATTGCAGCTAGAGTACAAAATTGTTGAACCGTATTCGAAATGAGGTTTAATAATTGTATTATATATGTTTATTGATGTTAGTGTAGATACTTTATTTCGCAAACGTTTAAAAAATTCTTTTTTCCCCCGATCTTTTTACATATATATTCAATATGTTCATGGAATTTTAAATTTTTGTCTATTACAAAGCCTAGATATTTAATACTGCTTACTTTTTCGATTGTAATGTTATTTATTTGAAATGTTTTATCAGTATTCATATTAATTTCCATTAGTTTGGTTTTACTTTCGTTTAACTTTAATTTATTCATATTTAGCCAATTATTTATATTGCACATATCACTTGTTATATTTTCATAACACATATTCTCTGTCTCTGCTTCCGTAAAAATTAGTGTATCGTCTGCATACATAATTATTTCGCACTTTTCCAACATATTTTCAATATCGTTTATATAAACAATAAATAGAAGTGATCCCAAGATTGAGCCTTGTGGTACTCCGTAATTATTTTCTATCGCGGTCGATTCCGTATTATTTACTTTTGTTTTTTGTTTACGATTTGTTAAATATGATTTAAACCAATTAAATCAATTTAAATCAAATAAAATCATTATCTTGGATACCATATCTGTAAAATATTTTCATTAATATATTCCTATCTATTCGAAAGCACGTTTAAAATCAAGAAAAACTGATAGTATTGTATTATTTTTCTTTACACATTTCCATCTGTTTATTAGATAGTTCAGTGTTGTTTCACATGAATGTTTCTTTCTGAATCCCGACTGATATTTACATAACAAGCTATTATTTTGTATATATTCTTCTAATTGATTTTTCACAACTTTTTCTAACACCTTTTCACATATTTTTAGACTATTTATTGGAGGAAATTCTTCACACTTGTCTGTATTTTTAACTTTTTCTACTGGTGTAACCATCGATTCCTTCTAATTTTTAGGAAAATTTCCAGTTTCCATTGATTTATTAACAATGTTCATTAAAATATTGCCAGTTATGTCCCATGTATCTAGGATGATGTTTTTTGTGATTTTTTTATAGTCAGGTTTGTTATTCATATTCTTCAAAACGGTTTTTAATTCCAATATAGATATTGCACGAAACTTAAATCTATAATTTATCACAGGTATCAGATTTTGGTATTGCACATTTTCGATTGAATCTCTTATTTCTTTAATAAATGGTCGGCCAGATAACTTATTTTTTTTTTGAAAATGCTATAAAAAAAACTACTGAATATTTTCTAAAATTTCTTTTTTATTTGAAAGTACAATCAATCCTTCCGGTTAATAATGAAAAATAATTTCATTCAAATGGCTGCCTCGGCTGGCCATGCAGTAGCCTATACGATCGGTCCAATTTTTAAGCACATTATCGATTGTGTGCAGCTGTATTTCACCTATGGCTGCACGAATATTGTCCTTTAAAGCGTCAATTGTCTCTGGCTTGTCGGCATAACACTTATCTTTGACGGCACCCCACAAATAATAGTCCAACGGTGTCAAATCGCAAAACATCGAGTGTAGCTTTGGCTGTGTGGCACGTAGCGCCGTCCTATTGAAACCAAATGCGAATATCCTCCTCTTCAATTTTTGCGAACAAAAATTCGTTCAATATGGCCCGATAACGATCACCATTGACTGTAACGACCACTCCTTGCTCATTTTAGAAAAGAAAAATGGTCCAATTATGCCTCTGGACCAAAATCCGCACCAAACAGTGACTCGTTTTTGGTGCGTCGGCTTTTCAATGTATGCGTGCGGGTTTTCTGTGCCCCAAATGCGACAATTTTGCTTGTTTACATACCCACCAAGATCAAAATGAGCTTCATCTGAAAAGATGATTTTTTTTTGGAAAAATCGGCATCTTCTGTAAGTCGATCGCAGGCCCACTTAGCGAAGCGTATACACACCCATATTCATTCAGCGTAAGGATAAAACTAATTATCTGTCAGATATGATAGATAGACATGAGCTAAGTGTTACCATTCACGAAATAAGCACTAGTTAAAAAAAACGTTAGATGGTGGACCCTTTACTATCTACAAAGTAATTGTTAAACTTTTCGGCTATATCTAGGTTTTTCTTATACTCTACTTGATTAAATATCACAGATTTTATAACATTTCTAGGTTTTTTAACATTATTTCTTTTATCACACTCCACATTTCTTTTTTGTCCTTCGAAGTTGAAATTTTATTACTTATATAATGGCGCTTTTCATTTTCAATTTTGGTTTTGTATTTATTTCTCATTGTTCTGTAATATGTCCATGCTTCATTTGTGTTTGCAATTACGGCTCTTTGGTACGCTCTCACTTTTTCCACTTTTAAATTTCTTAGTTCGTTACTAAACCATGTATTGTTACTACTTTTGTTGTCTTTTTATTACAAATTTTCCTACTGTACATTCCATACATTTATCGAATTTTTCCGTCTGTTCATTTACATTTAGCATTTCATTATATTAAAATATTGTACTTAGTTCATATCTAAACTGGTTTTTATTATATTTAAAGATGTCTACTTGTTTTCTTTTTATCTCTGATGTATTGTTTTCGCATTCAATAAAAATGTCTATAGCTTCGTGATCTGATATTTTATTATTAATATTGGTTTTAGCAGATACTTTTTCATTATTTGTTATAATATAATCTATTATTGTTTTTGAATTCTGTGTTATTCTGGTGTCTGCATTCATTATCGTTTAGAATACTTGCACTCTTTGTTTATAGAAATCAGTCTTCCAGTCAATATTAAAATTACCAGCTATTAATATGTCACAATTCCTTTCACACAATTCTTCGAGGAAATCTTGAAATGCATCACAAAACTCTGCTTTTGAATAACTTGGAGATCTATATATCGCTATTACAATAAAAGAAACATTATCATTTTTTGCCATATATGCACTTATCCAATACTCTGCATCTTTTACACGTGTCTTTATATTTGATAATCTCCATTGTTTTTAAAATATAGGATAACACCTCCAGTTTTTGTCGATTTAGATGTTGTTATATATGCCAAACCTTTTCTTTTTTAGATTTAGTTTATTTTTATAAACTGGACATTCTTTGCTAATCGTTGCATGATTTTCGTCGTGTCCTAGATTTAATCTTGTATTTTCTTTGTTGAAATTAACACATTTGTTCACTATATCTTTTGTACAATCCTTACTTTTGTGATTACAATGACATTTCAAATATACTGCTTCATTCCGACATTCGTTTGCTTTATGATTATACCCTTGACAATTAAAACATTGCAATATATCAGTACCATAAAATATTCTAGACCTCTCCCATCCAATATTTAATCGTTGTATTGCCATAATTTTATGATAAGTTTCATTATCAAATTTTATTTTAGCATTATACACAGACCTATTAAATCTTTTAGTCTTAAAACATTCTACAATTTCGAATTTATTGTCTTTCATTACATCATTTTGCTTTTTTATTTTTTCTATTAATTCACTTTCGTTAATTTTAAAGTTCATGTCGGTTATTATTATGTTCATTTCGGCCTGTTTTTGAATTTTCACTTCATAATTCTCACTTATTTCGTTTTGAATTGCCAATTTTATTTTTTCTCGTTCGTCCATTTTTTCGCTCTGGATAACTAATGTGCCATTTCGCCGGGTTTCAACATTTACGATTTTAAAATTCATTGGGTCCACTTTATTGAGCTCTTCTTTAGTTTTTTGCACCGTTTGTTTTCCTTTCGGTTTTATAATTAAGGGGACATTTTTTGATACATCTGGTATCACAGTTTTATTTGCAACTGTTTGTGCATATGTTGTTTTTACATTAGTTTCTGTAACCATTTTTTTAATTTCATCGCACATCTTTATGTTGTTGTTGTTAATTTTTTCATATACGTCTTTATTTTTGTTTTCAACTTCGCGTACATTACCATACAGGCTTTTCACTTCTTCAACATTTTTTTCACACATTTTTTGCATGTTATCCATTTTTTAAATCTTGCATCATATCTTTCTTCTGTGGATTCTAATAATTTTTTTATTTCGTTTTCATTTTGTTTAAGTGAACTTTCAAACTCATTTTTATATTCATTTAATGTTGGCTTGTTTTTGTTGACAGTATCTTGTATTTCTTTTAACATCAGATCAACATTTTGGATATACTGCATACAGTCATCGCATATAAATCTTATAAAGTTGTTTTTATCAAAAATTTTAGCAGAATATTGGTCAATACCCGCGCATTTTTTAGTAAAATGATAGATTTTATCACACACACCATTACATCCATCTTATGCCACTTTCACCCCTGATCGCTAATCTGCAGTTACTGCACTCAGCCATTTTATTACCAAATTAATATATTTCAATATTTTCTTATTTCCACTTGTTCGCTGATGTTTTGTTCCTTATATTGACATAAAATCTAGTCTTTTTTTTATCACTTTATTAAATAATTTTTATAATTTTGTTCAAAACCACTATAATTTGCTTGCTTGTTAATCAGTGTTACCATGGCAATTCGCAATGCAAGGGAATCGTCTTGTCCTTTAAATAGGCTAAGGAGGAAAAAAAACCGCCTTGATGGAATAAAGAGTTAAAATTATGAAGGTGTACATGTAGAAAACTCTTCAATAAGGCTAAATCATCCAGAAATGAATTGGACTGGATAGGGTAAACTAAAGGAGTATAAAAAGCAGATAAGAATTGCTAAAAATACAACATGGAAGAAGTTTTGTGAAAATATCGAAAATTCTTCAGAAGCCTCTCGCATGAGAAAACTTTTGTCCGCTACTCCCTACACTCTGGGATATTTGAAGAATTTCAATGGGACGTGGACTACATCCAGCGAAGAGTCGGTAAGGACCCTGCTGGACACTCAATTTCCGGGTAACTCAATGTCTGAAATTCAGACATCGGATCCTTACCCAATACCTACGGAAAATGTATCTGACATTGTCAATATGCAGACATTAAATTGGGCTCTGAGAAGTTTCAAGCCTTACAAGTGCCCAGGACCCGACGGTATCATACCGGCCGAGATATGGAAAGTATCGAATCTCATAGCCCCAAGGCTACTGAGAATTTACACCAGTTGTCTTAGACTGCGTCATATTCCTAATAAGTGGAGGGAAGAGAGAGTGGTTTTCATACCAAAGGCTGGTAAAAGCTCTCATACCACACCGAAGGACTTCAGACCTATAAGTCTATCATACTTTCTTCTGAAAACATTACAAAGGATGGTTGATAATTATATCCGCAAAACCATCAATGGTAAACTACTTTCCTCGCATCAACATGCATATCAAACGGCAAACTCAACCGAATCGGCTCTACATTAGCTGGTTGGCACGATAGAGAAATCTCTTTCTGTAGGCAAATACACCTTTGTGGTCTTTGTAGATATTGAAGGGGTGTTTAACAATATTTTTCCAGATGCGATAATTGATGCATTGTCGAATTTGGGTGTTAATGCAGGATTGTGTAAGTGGATTCAAAATCTACTAACTCACCGCAGGATAACTTCGGCTCTAAGAGCTTCTAGCAGATCCGCTTTGTAAATAGGGGTACACGACCGGGAGGAGCTCTTTTGCCGCTATTGTAGAACCTAGCTCTAAATCCTGTGCTGCTATCTCTAGCATCATGGGGGTGTAGAATTGCGGCTTATGCTGATGATGTGGCAATAGCTCTAAGGGATATCCTACATTTAACAAGATGGGCGCAGAAACGAGGGCTCACCGTTAATCTTAATAAAACGTAACTAGTCATTTTCTCCAGGAAGTATAAGATACCTGTTCTCCGACCTATCATTCTTTATAATACCAAGATAAAAGTGTGCAACACTGCAAAATATCTTGGTGTTATTCTTGATTAAAAGCTGAGTTTCAAAACTAATGTTCTAGAGAGAGTGAAAAAGCAACCATTTCATTATATCTATGCAAAAAATCCATTGGAAAAAATTAAGGTCTTACCCCAAAAATCGTTCATTGGATCTATATTGCAATAGTACGTCCGATTTCCATGTATGGGATCATCGTGTGGTGGCCTTCCCTGAAGAAAAAGACACATCTTACACAAGGTGCAAGGACTTGTATCCTTGTATATAACCACTGCTCTTTGCATTACTCCTACGGATGCACTGGGGATGCTCCTTCATATACTACCATTGAACCTAGTAGAGAAGGAGATGGCAATGTCCTCGGCAATCCATCTTCGATGTACATCTCTTTGGAACGGAAATGGAACCGGCCGCTGTAGAATACTCGATGATGAAGCTATGGGATGGAAGATTGACCAAACCTCCCCTGCTCTACTACACGAACGTTTTTATAAAACCTGGATACCAGAATTGTGGATGAATGGAACTTCAAGTAGAAGAAAAAGAGCGGCTATTATGGCCCTCGAATCCCCGCTTCTAAGAACAACAACATCCCTCGACTACCGATCATATCTAAATGAGATGGCAGAGCAGTTTGATATCAGGATCATCTGGATCCCGGGGCATAGAGGCTTTCAGGGGAACTCTAGGGCTGATGAGCTTGCTAGTATTGGGAGAACCTTACAGATTCCTCCAGATTTGGAATGTGTGGGCTTACCCCTACACTATTGCAAACTCAGACTTAGGCGTAAGACAGAAGATGAAACAAATACATAGAAGGTGGGTAACAAGAAATGATTGCGTGATCACAAGGCAGCTATGGACTCACCTAAATAAGGAAGGTACGGATTACTTAATTTTGAAGAATAGGAAACAAATCTCGATTCTAGTGTCCGTGTTAACCGGACATTGTCTCAAAGGTAGGCATGCACAAAGGCTAAGGGTTGAACACACTGATTTTTGCCGTAGCTGTCAGGATATCGATGAAGAGGAAAGCATAGAGCATTTTCTTTGTCACTGTCCTGGACTTGCAGGAAAGAAAATGGCCACAATGGGCGCTATTGAGTTCAGGGAACTTTCTGACGTTACTAGTGTTGAACTTCAACGTATTAGTAGCTTTATATTGAGCTGTGGTTGGTTCGACGGTGGGGACTCCGTATAAGCAGAGTCTCCGTGGTATCACAATGGACAAAAACGGTTGAAGTGAGTCCGGGTTTCTGAAAAAGGTGAAGTTTATATACCCAAAATTTTGTGCTTTCATAAAAAGTGCTTTCTGCCATTGATAACACAATATATAAATACATACTCGTATACATACACATACATTAATAATATTATTTTTAACCCTTTTACATTTATACCCTTAGAGCGAAGAAAACAACATAAGTAATTTTTGTGAAGAAGACTCTTTTATCGAAGAACCACAAAAGAAAATGCACAACAGCATATATGATTGCACCCCCCTTCCCCCCGCCCCCAGGGTAAAAATCAAAGGTAATATGTTATCAACAGATACATATATAAATAACCACTTGGAAGAAGAGAATAAGCGGCACTTTTTCCCACATCCACTTTCACACATTTTTGTTGTCTTAAAATAGAGCGCAACACTACGAGGTGAAATTTTGTCTTTCGGTAAACAATTAAATTATTATTACCATACTTTTTTTGCATATTTTTATTTATTGTATCTTCAAAAATGAACTAACAATAAGTATTCAAATCTTAAATGTAAATATAATAATGAGGCCCGACCAGTATCGGACATAAACATAGTGACAATAATTCAAAATACATAAATGTTGTATTAAGCACAAAAATTATTTTCAAGAAGTATAATTTGATTGCTGAGTATAAGAGCCCTTGTGTCTCTCTTTTTTAAGCGGATGTGTCCAGTAAAGTTCAATATATTACGAGGAAGCGGATTAGGATGTGACTGGAGTTTTGTTAAATATTTGCCTGCGTATTTTGCAATTTCTTCAGTCACTAGTGGCATATTTAAATCACGATGCATATTTGAATTTTTGATGTACTATGTAACCCAATTTATCAAACATAAAGTTTTGTTTTGCCTTTGTTGGATTTTTTTCAACATTTTAAGCTAAAGCAGTTCCCCATAGCTGAATTCCGTAGCACCATATTGCCTTCAAAAGCGACTTGTGCATCAAAAGTTTACAGTATAGGCTGAGTGTCAAATTTCTGCCAGTTAACCAATATATTTGAATTAATTAAAGTTTAATTTGAGGTAGTTTAGAATCAATATGATGTTTCCACGTAAGCCTTCGATCAAGGTGTATACCAAGGTATTTCACTTGAGAATGTTGAGGAATATTTTGGTTGTTGATTCGAATGGGGGAACAAGTATATTTTCTTACGGTAAACGTTATATGGACACACTTTTGTTCATTTACTTTAATTCTCCATAGGTTCAACCATGCTTCCAGCTGGGTAATATATTCCTGGAGATTGTGGGATGCCTCATCAGGGTTTTCGTGAATACTCATACAGGCTGTATCATCGGCAAATGTAGAAATGTGGATATTATTGCTCACAGGCATATCACAAGTATATATTAAATATAAGACTGGCCCCAGAATACTACCCTGTGGCACACCAGAAGATATAGATTCGGGTGCACTTGTGAACTCTCCTTCCACGACAGTGAACTTCCTACCAATGATATAACTTTCCAAAAGCTTTTGTATGTTTATTGGGAGATATGTCTTTAATTTTGCAACTATCCCTTCGTGCCACACTTTATCAAACGCCTGAGAAACATCAATAAACAGAGCAGAACAATATTTCTTTTCTTCAATTGTTCTTCTTACAACTTGGACCAATCTATGCGTTTATTCAATGGTGCTATGCTGACTTCTAAAAACCAAATTGATGGTCCGGGATGCACCCATTATCAGCTAAAATTTTGAACAATTTAGTCATGAGCAGCTTCTCGAAAACCTTTGAGATTGTTAAAAGCAAAGCATATAAATCATATAGAATGCGCATCTCATACAAGCTAAAATTTTTTATGACGGGTATTTCCTGTACTACCCGTCCAGCGCACGCACTCTCATTTCTTTCTGCAGTGTATGCTGCGCTCGCTTTTCTGAGAGCAGCGTTGCCGCACATACATACATAAGGTTCCAATTTTGGCTTCCAAATTTACTTCATTTGAACCTATTTTAACTTATAAACATTTTATAAAAACTTACTTACTAGCTTATAAACACTTATAAAAAGTTTTATTAAGATTAAAGATGAAATAGCTTACTTTACTTATTTTTTAGTTGTGATACTCCGAGAAATAATTCGCATTTGGAATCAAGGATTTGGCTGTCAGATTTTTTGCAATATTTTCACCATTTATTGGCTTTTCTATCGATCAAAACAATAAAATGATCGACATCATCCAGCCGAATATCGCCAACTGGACGAACAGCTCTTTTTCTAATACCTGATATGCTAAACTGTGTATATGATTGCCCTACGGCATACATTCTGTTAAAATGATACAAGGGGATAAAGTGAAAAAAGGGTCATAAAAAATGTCATTGGAACAAAAAAGGGTCAGAAGTGATACTTAAGTGTCACAACGGCAACGCTGCTCTCAGAAAAGCGAGCGCAGCATACACTGCAGAAAGAAATGAGAGAGATCAGCATCAAAACAAGTAAAGTAAAATATAGATGGAAAAACTGAAGTTAATTCATTTTCTTTTTATTATAATTTTTATTTATAAATGAAATAAGTAAAAATAATTCAAATAATTAATTAATTAACTGCGAACATATTTCTATAATACCGGCTAGTAGAGTATTTGCAAATACAGTTTTTATTTGCAAATAAGACGAGTATAAACGCATTATAGATAGCTACTAAATATAAAAAATCATGAAATCTAAAAAAGAGTGGTCAAGTTGCGGCATTTCATATCGAATGAAATTCCAATCGGAGTTAAATGCATATTTTGTTCGATATCGAGTGCCGTAAATTACCCAATTACTTAAGACTTATAAAAAAATTGGAGACTGTAAAAACATAAATACATATATTGGACATGGTTCATCTCACTTATTTACTTAAAAACCAGCATAACTCAAAAAGTTAACTTTGAGGAAAAACCATTTAAATTTTTGTAGAAAATTTTAAAATTCGATTCTGAAGAGGATAGTATGCTGTTCTTTTAAGGCATTATGCATAGTTCTTAAATCAGGCTTGCCATTTTAGCACTTTTAGTGCTAGATTTAGCACTTTTTTTCTTCGTTTAGCACTAAAGATTTTGAAAATAATACTATGTGCTAGTTTAGCACTTTCCTTAAACTATTTAGCATTTTTTGCCCTTTTTTTTAATTCATTTATAAATTTTTTATAGATAATTTCTTAAGACAAATTGCGACCCAATTAATATTATATTTTTATTAAATTTATTTGTCTTCATTAAGTGCTTAGTATGACAGAAGTCACATAACTGAACCGCTTTGAGGTGCAGACATGGGTACAAGTATATTAGTACACCATTTGAAATACTAAGTAAATTAAAAAACTTGTTTTAAGTTTTATTCTGTTTTGAAAACTTATATTTAGTGTTAATAAGGTTATTGATCATCTCTAAAAAAAAGCACAGCCAAAGGTAAAGTGAGCCCAAACTTTTAGTTGTCGGTTATACGATTATGTTTCAGTAAAACTATACAATGTGTACAATTCGTGTATATGTTAATTAAATCGGTTAATCGGATTTATCTATGTATAAAATCACGCTTATTCTGCGTTTCGATTACGTTCCCGCATTCAG
Organism: Tachina grossa; assembly: GCA_949987645.1. Taxonomy (NCBI): domain Eukaryota; kingdom Metazoa; phylum Arthropoda; class Insecta; order Diptera; family Tachinidae; genus Tachina; species Tachina grossa. The sequence goes on along the minus strand of OX465278.1, from coordinate 80,326,364 downwards.
TTACGCTCAGATCGAAAAATGGTATTCTGACAAAATACTGAATGGATAGAAAAAGAAGAAGAGAATAGTATGTTTAAACCAGCTGCTTTAGTATGAAACGTGTGAAATAAGAACAGGAAAAAAGCAATTTTGCAAAAAACAAAAAATTAGCAAAAAGTTAGATTTAGTGCCAAAAACGGTAATTTAACAGTTAAAACAAATAATAATTACATGTTGTGAAAACATTTATTGAAATAATTCTTGCAATTTAAAGTACAGGGAGATTAAAAAACCAAGATAAGCAATAGGTATTTGTGGCCAAACTTTTCCAGTGTGAAGAATCCTGTCGCGCTGGAGGTGATATTTACATTTTTTATACATAACAATAACACTAAAATAAAATTAATTTCTTCTAATTCAATTAAATCCGCTTAAAACATCGTTTTTAGTTGCCATTAAATATGCCAAGTGTTCTACCTGTAATAAATTAAATAAAAATCGTATTTCAGTACAAAAACAAAATAAATTGAGTAGTTCATTAACTAAACCTTCTTTTGCATTTAATACTTACATTATTTTTTGAATTAATCACTTTTTTAAGCTAAACAAACAAAAATTAAATAACAACCTACAAAACGTACAAAACGTAGTTACGATCCAAACGCAGAATACATAGAAATCGGGAAACTGAACGCAGAATACCAAAGTTGCCAAACGGAGAAAATTTCGATTCCAATCGAAACGCAGAATAGGGGTGAATATATTTTTACTTAAATTCTCTATTTAACACTCTTAAAGATTTTTTCTTTCTTGGTATTCCATTCGCAGCTGGATTCAAAATTTATAAATTAAATATTTCAAGCGGCCTATACATACAATATTATTGAAAATGTTATTGTTCACATCGTTGGTGTTATGTAAAGATGTCATATCTCGCACAATTTACGCAACACCATCTATATTATTGTCGCTTTGACCTATACTATGGAATGATTGATACAAATCTGTCAAAAATATATGGCAAAATTTTTCTCACAATAAAAAACTTAACAAAAAACCATATAATTTTGCCAACACATTACACAATATAATTCTATTTTCTTTGTTATGAAAAAATTTATTGTGCCACCTATGAATATGATATTGACGTTAGCGATAATATAAAATACAAAAAAATTCACAATTTTATTGCAAAGGCAAAACAAAATTTTACGGTTAATAACATCGGCTCCATGGTACATCCAAAATTCTATTATACATCGTGATTTAAATATGCCACTAGTGACTGAAGAAATTGAAAAATACGCAGGCAAATATTTAACAAAACTCGAATCACATCCTAATCCGCTTGCTCGTAATATTTTGAACTTTACTGGACACGTCCGCTTAAAAAAGAGGGACACACGGGCTCTTATACCTAACACTCCAGATGGGAGTACTTGAAAATACTTCCCCCCCCCCTTTTCTTTTTTTGATTATCACTACTAATGTATTATTTATAACTATCACTAAGTTTATGTCCGACACTGGTCGGGCCTAATAATTTTTTTTATAGATTTAAGATTTGAATACTTATTGTTAGTTCACATATGAAGATACAATAAATAAATACATGCATTAAAAAAAAAATTTATTGCAAGTGTATGGGCCTCTTAAAAAATAAGATAAATTAAAAATGAGAACTGATTTTAGAACTTTGTTGTGCCTGCTGTAGAACATTTTAGCACTTTTATTTCTGTAATCTAGCACTTTTCCTCTTACATCTTATGGCAACACTGTGTTAAATACAAATTTATTTTAACTGAACATCCTGTATTTCCTAATAAGTTCTTCACCTGGAATCTAATCTTTGACAAGTGTCTGCTTTAAGTCTATTTGATAATTGTTTAGTAACGCTAATTTATGATTATACTTTATGTTTTTTTGTAAATTATATTTTATTAAGATGAAGAAATAAATAATGAGTAATTCACTGACTTTACAACTGCAGAATTGGGAAACTTATCGTCCTTAAAACAAGCTTTAATTCAGCAACAGCAACTTTCATCCGAAAATCGGTATTTTTTGTGGTAAAAACTCGTATATTTTTACATCGTTTTTTGAAATTGGCTACATGTTTGGCTGTCGAAAAAGTAGCAAAATGCGACTTAAGTCGTACAACGGCAACGCTGGTGATAAGAGCAAAGAATATAATGCTCTCAGTTTGTGTTTGCTTGCGCTTTTTACTTTCTCCCCGCATCTAAAGCGTAAGCAAAAATGTTTAATTTTTTAGCTCAGATGCGCATTCTATACAATTTATATTCTTTCTTAATAGTAAGCTTATAGGCCTATATGACTCAGCTTTGGTGAGATCTTTGCCCGGCTTGGGAATCATTTTCATCTTGGCAAGTTTCCAGTTATGTGGAAAATACTGCATTCTTAAAATGGCATTAAAAATAAATAGCAGGATTATTATTTCTTCGGATTGAGTTCAGCAATTGTTTTTTGTACTTCACGCATCTTAAACCTTAAGGGACGAGGGGGTAGAAAAACTCCACTCGGTAAATCAGCAGCACGCGTACATGAATTGGAAGTGAATATAGATTTTAAATGCTCAGCAAATAAGTTACCTTTCTCACTAACGCTTCTTGCCCAGCCTCCGGTCGAAGTGCACAGGGGTGATTCAAGCTCAACGGGTCTTTTTAGATTTCTAGCAGCGCGCCATAAAGAGTAATTAGATGCTGACGTGACATCGAGACCTTCTAAATATTATTCCAGTAGTGCAGTTTTTTCCGACGACAGTAGCTCTTTAAGTCGTTAAGTAAACTCTTTAAGTCTGATTTTATTTAGGGGTGATCTGTGCTGTTGCCGTTCTTTTCTAGCTTTTCATTTTTCACATACAAGACGTTCAATTTCCGTAGAATAAATTCTATTAAAGCCATTCTGCTGGTAAGAGCTTGTTGCATGTTCAGCAGCCTGTTTAGTATTTTCGCTAAGATTTGCAAAGTTAAGTTCAATATCATGATATCGCTCATTTACTTCAATAGTGGCACAACTCAAAAAAAACCAGTTTTGCAGAAAACGCGTTTTAAGTTTTTATTTTGCATACAACTCAATGGAGAAATGAAAAAAAATTCTTCTCTCAGGAGGTGATGGTACAAGCTATTTATATGGAATTTTTACACAAGATAAAATACAAAATGCCGCGTCTTTCTGCATTATTAACTCAAAAAACTCATTTTTTGAGCTATGCCACTATTGAAGCAAATGAGCGATATGATCTTAGCTGAATGCTTTCAGTGCAATGACTACTAAGATATTTTTTAAATCCCAGTCAATTAACATGATTGATCATCTTCATATATAGGTGAGGTAAGTCACTTCTTAGTGGGTTACAGACTGAAACGATAGTGGGGGAGTGATCGAAGGAGAGATCTAAAGAAGCTTCAACATGAATTAAGTCCTTATGGATATTTTTCATGATGCCAAAATCTATAACATCCGGAATTTTTCGTACGTCAGTAGGCCAGTAAGTGGGCTCCCCACCCGAAATGATATCCAAGCTAATTTTTGAAATTGTATTAAACAAAGCTCGACCTCTAGGTGTTACAAATCTCAAACCCCAGTACGTATGGTTTGCATTCTAGTCGCCAGCTTCCACGAAACAAGATCCAAGCGATTTATAGAACTTCTCATACTGATCTTCTATAACTGAAAATCTGGGTGGTGAGTAAATTGATGATATCACAAAGTTCGAACAAAAATTTTCTACAAAAATATTCGTTGCTTGCACATATTCTTCACTAACGTTGTCAAGGATATAGTGCTTGAGTGTTGACTTAATTAGAAATGCAGATCCATCGCATGCTCTCTAGGGTGCTTTGTATCATATAAGGTGTAGCCATTAATTTTGAAAAAGGTTCTCGAAGTCAAATGAGTTTCAGAGACCAGCATTATATCGATAGTTTTTTCCGTAAGGAAGTGCTCAAATTCATTTTTATGTTGGCGAATGCCGTTTGCGTTCCAAAAACATATTTTTAGCGTATTCATGGCTTGTTATTTAATGCTTGAAGCAGTGTATTCTGCATTCGTAGCATTTCTTGCATGATGCTAGTCATATTTGTTGTAAAATTATTTATAGTCTGCACCAGATTATCAATAGTAGCTTCAAGGCGATTAAAATTAGAGCTTGAGTTTGTATTTGTTAAATTATTTTGCGGTGAAACATTTTGTGTTGGAATAGAACTAGCCTTAGCAGCATCGGCATACGATACACGTGAAGTAACTGGTTGGCTCATTTGAGCAAGATTGGCGGAGTAAGCGTTTACTGATTGAGCTAGAGCTAATTTTGGTTTTTGCCCCATAGTTTGCTTAACAAAAGAATATATAGGACATCCTCTGTAGTTAGCAATTCACCGCAGATAACACACACTGTAGGTAACTTGCAGTAAGTTTTCGTATGGCCATATTCTTGGCACTTGAACACTTGAGCACTTCCTCATGGAAAAAAATATTGATATAATGTTGGTTTCTGAGACTCATTTGACCTCAAGAAGCTTTTTTAAAATAAATGGTTACACTTTATATCATACAAAGGACCCGAGAGGGAGAGCATGCGGTGGATCAGCAATTCTGATTAAGTCAAGACTCAAGCACTATGTCCTTGACAACCTTAGTGAAGAATATTTGCAAGCAACGAATATTTTCGTACAAAATTTTTGAGCGAATTTCGTGATATCATCAATTTACTCACCTCCCAGATTTTCAGTTACCGAAATTCAGTATGAGAAGTTCTACAAATCGCTTGGATCTTGTTTCGTGGCAGCTGGTGACTACAATGCAAAACATACGTACTGGGGATCGCGTCTTGTTACACCTAGAGGTCGAGCCTTGTTCAATACAATTTCAAAAATGGGCTTAGATGTCATTTCCAGTGGGGAGCCTACTTACTGGCCTACTGACGTAAGAAAAATTCCAGATGTTGTAGATTTTGCCGTCACGAAAAATATTCATAGGGACTTAATTCACGTAGAGGCCTCTCTAGATCTGTCCTCCGATCACTCTCCAACAATAGTTACAATTTTCAACCCACTAAGGAGTGATTTAACTAACTCATATGTGAAGATGATTAATGTTATTAACTGATTGGCATTCAAAAAATATCTTAGTAGTCACTGCGTAGAAAACATTCAGCTTAGATCATGCGATGATATTGAATTTAACATTGCCAATCTTAACGAAAATATTAAACAGGCTGCTGAACACGCCGCTACCTCCTATCCGCAGACCGGCTTTAACAGAATTTATTCTACGGAAATTGAGTGCCTTGTATGTGAAAAAAGGAAAGCTAGAAGAGAATGGCAACAACACAGATCACCCCTAAATAAAGTTAAACTTAAAGGATGTACTAAACGACTCAAAGAGCTGCTGCACTACTGGAAAAGTATTTAGAAGGTCTTGATGTAACGTCCGCATCTAATTACTCTTTATGGCGCGCTACTAGAAATCTTAAACGACCCGTTGATCTTAAATCACCACTGCGTACTGCGACCGCAGGCTGGGCAAGAAGCGATAGTGAGAAAGGTAACTTATTTTCTGAGCATTTAAAATCTGTATTCACTCCCAATTCATGTACGGGTGCTGCTGAGTTACCGAGTGTAGTTTCTCTACCCCCTCGTCCCTTAAGGTTTAAGATGCGTGAAGTACAAAAAGTAATTGCTGAACTCAACCCGAAGAAAGCTCCAGGTATTGATGGCATTAGTAACAAAATGCTCATGAACTTGCCTCATATTGCAATAAGAATCCTACTATTTATTTTTAATGCTATTTTAAGAATGCAGTATTTTCCACATAACTGGAAACTTGCCAAGATCAAAATTATTCCAAGGGCGGGTAAAGATCTTACCAAGACTGAGTCATATAGGCCTATAAGCTTACTATCTACAATCTCAAAGCTTTTCGAAAAGCTGCTCATGACTAAATTGTCCAAAATTTTAACTGATAATGGGTGCATCCCGGACCATCAATTTTGGCTTTAGATGTCAGCTCAGCACGATTGAACAAACGCATAGACTGGTCCAAGTTGTAAGAAGAACATTTGAAGAAAAGAAGTATTGTTCTGCTCTCTTTATTGATGTTTCTCAGGCGTTTGATAAAGTATGGCACGAAGGCCTAGTTTTAAAATTGAAGACATATCTGCCAATAAACATTCAAAAGCTTTTGGAAAGTTATATTATTGATAGGAAGTTCGCTGTTGTGGAAGGAGAGTTCACGAGTGTACCCGAATCTATATCTTCTGGTGTGCCACAGGGTACTATTCTGGGTCCTGTCTTGTATTTAATATATACTTGTGATATGCCTGTAAGCAATAATATACATATTTCTACTTTTGTCGATGATACAGCCTGTATGAGTGTGCACGAAAGCCCTTATGAGGCTTTCAATCTCCAGGAATATATTACCCAGCTGGAAATATGGTTGAACTTATGGAGAATTAAAGTCAATGAACAAAAGTGTGTCCATACAACGTTCACCCTAAGAAGAGATACTTGCTCCCCCATTCGAATCAACAATCAAAATATTCCTCAACACTCCCAAGTGAAATACCTTGGTATACACCTTGATCGAAGACTTACATGGAAACATCATACTGACTCTAAGTTAACTCAGATGAAACTTAAGTTAACTCAAATATATTGGTTGATTGGCAGAAACTCAACACTCATCCTAGACTGCAAACTTTTACTGTACAAGTCGCTTTTGAAGCCAATATGGTGCTACGGAATTCAGTTATGGGGCGCTGCTTCAGCTTCTAATGTCGAGAGAATCCAACGACGGCAAAAGAAAATTTTACGGTTAATAACATCGGCTCCATGGTACATCCAAAATTTTATTATACATCGTGATTTAAATAAGCCACCAGTGACTGAAGAAATTGCAAAATATGCAGGCAAATATTTAACAAAACTCGAATCACATCCTAATCCGCTTGCTCGTAATATTTTGAGCTTTACTGGACACATCCGCCTAAGGAAGAGGGACACACGGGCTCTTATACCTAACACTCCAGATGGGACTACTTGAAAATACTTTTTTCCCCTTTTTTGATTATCACTACTAATGTATTATTTATAACTATCACTAAGTTTATGTCCGACACTGGTCGGGCCTAATAAAATTTTTTTTTATAGATTTAAGATTTGAATACTTATTGTTAGTTCATATATGAAGATACAATAAATAAATACATGCATTAAAAAAAAATATTCTTGGCAATTATGGCACTGCACGGGACCTGAACGCTTACGTGTCTCTTCAACTGTAATTTTTCGGTACAAGAGGTATTTTAGGCTATAAATTGGATGTGTCTCGTTTTTTCAACTGTATATCATTCGGCTTCAGTTCAACACGAAAAAGAGGCTGGGGGATTATCACCCTATTTATTATATTAGTAACATTTTTTACCTTAAATCCTTGTATGATGAGTGCATCTTTTACTTCTTCAGGATTTACATAAGAATCAATGCCCTTTAATACGATTTGCATGCCTTTAGCACTCTTAAGCTGGTACCTATAAAATGTTGTTTTATTTTTTTCGAATTCTGTCACTATTTTGCGGAAATTTTTTTCTTCGTATATTTGAATTTTAGTTTCGTCGATGTTACCGCGTTTTAATGGAATAACATGAAATGCGTTTTCACCAATGGCCGAGACTAATTTTTTAATGAGGGCGTAAGAACTTTTTTCTCTCAGGTATATTGGTGTTGGTTTGGAGATTTTTTCGATGATACAGCGGGTTGATCATTGTTAGCTTGCACATATTAAAAAGCGATTTTGGTGGTTAACTGATGCGGCGTCGTTATCGCTGGATATCTTGGGAACCGATGATATTTTTGATGAATTTGGGCTTCGCTCGCGCTTTACGACTGTGATATATCTGTCCATTCCGACTTGAACTTTAGATTTCTGACTACGGTTATCTATAGTGATAACTTGCTTAAGTGATGAACACGAGCCCGACGCGGATGACGCCGCTGACTTAAATGACGAAGTACTAGGCAATGTAATGTCAACGAATCAGTGGTTGGCATTGGACAAAGCGAAGTTGATCGCTGACGAAAATTGGATTTGCCTTTTCAAAAATACTATCATCAGATTTTTTATTTTTATCCTTATCATTAAAAGATTCAGAGCTCATAGTAAAAAAGGCATCTCTGCCGTTATAACTCACTTTACAATTGTTTGTTTTTGAGGTACTCCTATAAAATATTCCTCAAGGGCACTTTGTTTGTGTTTTTTTTTTTTTTGTTATTGTATACTTTTGATTTAAATAAATTTACTGAAGAACGTGTGTTGAAATCTAAGGTATATTCAAATTACATTTAATTATTTCCGTTTGACATTTTTGCTTTATTTCCTTTTTCCAATAGGTGGTTGATACGTAAGTTAGTTTCTGCCGTAAAGTTTTGTTGGTGAAAGCTATTATCATTGCTAGTAAATATTTGACTATATAAGTTTAACCACAAATTTTTCTCCAATTTACTGCAATTTAAAATTGTCTTTGTATCATAACTACCATATCGCCCGCTACTTTGCTAGCGGGTATTTTAAATGTACCAAAAAATACACGCCACTTATTATTTTGACTTTTTCATCAATACTTTTCCTCTTAATTCGTGAAACCTAAACATCAAGCCCATTTCTTTGAGAAAATATTGACGACTGTGATTCTTGTTTGATAAAATCCATTTGTTCTAATATTTTCAGTATATTTTGAGTTTTCCGCTCGAAGATCCCATGTAATGGGACTGGATAAAAAGTATTGGAAAAAATTAATAGTTTGGGTCAGGCGATGGTCACCCAAGTCCTTTTTCCAATGAGTATCGTTTTCAAAAAATACCTTTTACAAATAGTATTTTTTAAGTATCTTTTTTGCAGATTAACAGATGTGGACACATTTAAGAGAATATTGACAAATTACGTATTGTCAAATGCTAATTTTTCAGGAAAATTTTATAAAAATGAGCAAGGTTTACTTCTGAAATTAAAAAAAAATTAAATTGCATAAATAATAATAAATAATTTTGCTTTTTGTCTAACTATATAATAACAAAAATGTTTTCCAGACTACAGTTACTAATTTCCGGAATGAACTTGACTGCTTAAAAAATGTTTTGACATAAAAATGGAAGGGAAGCAATTTACCTGGCTGGTAAATCTCTTCAATGCTCAAATGGAGATAATTAAATCTGAAGATCAGGATGATGCAGCTTGGCAAGTGCAATGTATAATGCGAAGACTTACGAGCAAATCAAAAATCATAAGCACTTCATGTCCAAAAGAGATATTGGAACAGTCAATCGAAATTCCATTTGATGAATATGACGAGTTTGTTTGAGGTATTATTTATATTACATAATTGGGTGATTAGTGTCATAATGTTTTAAAATGTTTGTTTGAAAGAAAAAACAAAAGAAAAATAATTATTTTAAAATAATTTAAAGCATTATGACTATTAAGACTACCGTTTGATTTTCCCAAATATGAATTTTTAAAAGAACGAAACACAGAATGGAAGAAAAGTCTAGGTAGACTTAAAACATCTGAAGTTTTGTCATTACAAAAACTATACCTTATAAATCCTTCAAATATATACTATTATTGTTTCTATTTTTGTTATAATGAAAACTCAGATGTTTTAATACATTTTGAAAAATGTAGGTAGACGTATTAGCTAATGGAGATTTCTTTTCTGAAAAAAAAAATATGTTACACTATACATATGGAACATTTTTAAGTGTTACCTAGAATCACTCAAAGTGTTAAGCAGCCCATACACGATTCAATTCAATTTTCAATTGAGTCGGTTGTTGTCCAAATCAAAGCGTGTATGGCTTTGTCAATTGATTAGTTTGGCAGTTGTCGAGTTGGTTGAAGAAAAATCAAAAGATTTTAATTTTTCATAGCTTTATTTTGTATAGAAAGTTATGTATTTTTAAAATTGTATTTAATTTCATTGAATTCTATATAAAAAATATTAAAATTAATGAATTAATGCAATAGAAGTTTTAAATTTTAAAATTTTTAATTGTGACAAAATATAAATTTGACAGTTGAATGAAAATCTTTCGATTCAGTTTATGAAGTGTGTGGCCGAGAATCAATTCAATTGAAAGACTCAATTCACAATTGAATTGAAACGTGTATGGGGTGCATTACATATTCTGTTAATGAAATCGAACAGAATTAGCTACTTTTATTTACGACGGTTACATTTCATCATTAAAGGCCATGTCAGATAAAACTTTTGCTTCGCGTTGCATTGAAGATTCGCTTTGACATATAAGATGAAATGTACGTGCTTATATGAAACATGTCACATAAAGAACTTTTAACGCAAAGCGAAGCGAAAAGTTAGGCAACTCTCAACTTTTTGTATGCTTTGACAATCAGTTGATATACTTTTTTAATTTGTTTGGCCAAAATCGCATGTAAAGTGTCCAGGAGACGTACAAAAAAAGACATCAATCGGTAAGAATGTGTTAGTGTCGTTTAATTGATGATTTTTCGGAGACGTACAAATAAAATCGTCAATCAGCATTTTAATTTTGTGTTCGTTGTGTGCGATGGCATATATGCCTTCATCGGATGATGATTTTTTGTTATTAGCGGCATTAAAACTTTATGAAATCTTTGCATAAAAAAGCACATTAAACAAATATACAGAGCTAAATAATAATTTTTCTATCTTCCACACTAATTTTTCATCTATTATTATTATTATTTATAATAATAATAATTCTAGTTCTTCAAAATACTCTAAAAAAACAAACATATTTTTCTTAAAAAAAATTCGAAACAAACAAACGATTTTTAATATGAAAACAAGACATTGGGTGTGTGAATAAAAAAAATATGTACATATTCGTATGTATTTGCTTTTTAGCTAAAAATTTGTTTTAAACTCAAAATTCACATACATAAATACATATGCAGTTGTGTAGCCGAAAAGAAACGACTGCACGCACACAACTATGTGATTGATGGGTTTTTTTGTATGTCTCCTGGACACTTAAATATTAAATTTTTATTAAAATGTCGGTAAATTTACATGAAAAACGAGTTCGTGGCATCAGAGTAATCGACTAGTGCTGTGTTTTATACATAAAACCGAATAATGAAACAAACAGTGAGTGTTGTCAAAGTTTTTATTGTGTCATGGACACTTTGCCACAGAATACACAGAAATGAAGAAAGTGACAAGTAAAAAAAGCTCCAATCAGGTTTTTGTTAAAATTCATGGAAGAAAAAGAAAAGCATAGTGTATTTGATACTGTAGTGTATTACTACTTACCAATTAACACAGCTAATAAAAATGTATTGCACTAGAAAGACGTAGCAAAACAAAACCGACGACAAAATTTGAGGGAAAACGAGAAAAACTGAAAAATACCCGAATCTTCCGTCTCGTGACACTTCTGTATGTTTTGTAACTTTGCTTCACGCTTTTTTCTCAAAGTTAGAAATGTCACGCAAAGCGTTGAAGTTGTATCTGACACCGCCTTAACATACTTCACTAGCGATTTTCAAGGCTATTTGAGAGAATTTCCGCACACTATTATGTTTTTTAAGCACACATTGACATCACTAATAATGTTAAAAAAAATCAAAACAATCACAATATTTAAATAATTATATTTATTTATCAGCCGTAAAGCAGCTCTGGGTTGAGGAACACCTCTCGCGTCATCGTAATTATTTCTTAAGTGCGGTCAGGCTTGTGTATGTTGTTTAGCCTTCGAGAGTTTTTCATCTCGCTCGCACTGGTTGACTGATCTGCCACGGATAACCGTATAATCTTGCGGTTTTTTGTGGAATTTCTTTAACAACCACGTTGCTACTTCCTATGTGAAGGCATAGGTCGTGTACAGTCAGTCACAAAACCTTTTAAAATACTGTTAATACCATCTTGGGCATATGGTCTAGTTACCCCGCCCATATTTGTGCAACACCATATTATGCAAATTTACTTTGTATAATATGTATAATAAATAAATAAATATTTATTTATCTTAATTTTTTTATTAATAATTTTTTTTATTTTGGGAGTGTGTCAAACGGTAGAAAAGTACAATGGTAAAAAAATATTTGCCTGTGGGGAAAAAATTAAATTTTTCTGCTGTGCCAAATATCTTTTTTGACAATGCAAAATTTTGACAAATTCGCTTTAGCATAGAAAGAAGCTGATGGAAAAATTGCTGCGGCGGCAAAGCAAAAACTTTGACTACAAGCTGCCGGCAACCAAAAAATTTTTAAAGGAACATTTTTGTATAAAACAATATTCTTGTAGCAAAAAATTATGTAATATTGTATATATGATGCAAATTTTTTCGCAAGTTAAAATAAATAATGATTTTTTTTTCACAGTCTAATTACATTTAAAGAACGTAAAAATCTATGTATTAGGCGACGACTCGAAGCGACGGCGATTGTTTTAAATTTTATGATACCATGCTTCTTATTTGCTGCTTGTCAAAAATTTATCTGTTGTGTCAAAAATTCTACTAGGCCCCAGGGCTATTGAAATTTTATTCACCTCAGAAGTGTCAAAAATTTACTTACACTTGTACTTTGCTACCGTTTGGCACAGGCCCTTTGTGTTTTAGAAACCTTCTCTCGAAATTATAAACCCCTACAAGAAATGAATAACTGAAACTAACACAAACGACATTTTTCACTAATACATTAGCAATAATTTTCCATTGAATTTAAGACTGCCAGTCAATTGACTGGTCATTTGACTGGTAGAGATGACCGACACATCTATCAATTATAGTAGCTCCTCTCTAACATGTATGTTAGAGTGAAACATCTAATGTACATATGCCAAAACTCTTAAGACATCGCATTTTATTGTAAAATATACAATTCGTTCGGTCTGTGAAATAAAATTTATACAAGTGCTAAGAAAGTTAAGTGAAGTTAACAACAATACTGCATAAAAGAAATTAAAAAGTTTAATTTAATTTATACATTTATGTATTCTCTTTAAAATTTTAGATTTTTACAAAAAGCAAGGTGCATTGGAGCTGGAGAAAGCGTGCAAAAGACTTGAGTGGTACCACCTACGTTATTTTATATTAAATTGTACATATATATATATATATATATATATATATATATATATATATATATATATATATATATATATATATATATATATATATATATATATATGAATATTACTTATTTCTGTATTTTCTATAATAAAAAACAATTGAAATAACATAAAAATTATGTTTATTTATTTAAAAGTTACATTTTACCAGTTTCTATGTATACATTGGCTAGTAACAGTTGACCAGTCTCTATGTAAACACTGACAAGTCATAGTTTACCAGTGCTTATGTAATCAGTGACTTGCAAAAACGAAACAGAGTAAGCAGTTCAGATGTATGTGTTTTAATTAAGTGAAATTAATAAGTTAGAGAGAGATAAAAAATCACACGTACACAAATGTTTTGGTAATTTTTTTCACCAAGCGCCTAATAATCTAACTGGGGACTGTGACCGAAGTGTCTAATATCGCTACTAGTAAATTGACTAGTAGTCTTCTTGTAGGGTATATGTAACATATTTACATGTTTTACATGCAACATATTCAGAAAAGAAATCGAACATTTTTCCCACAGTTGTATTTTTTGTACAAACGAACAAAGAAATGTAAAACATGCTACATATATGCGACATATTTGTCAGAAAAGAAATCTCTATAAGTGTACTTATTTTGACCCCGACCATGGTGTAATTATACAGGTGACTGCGTAAGAATTTTTTATACAAAAATACGGCAACCATAGCTGTGTAAAAAACCGAAGAATGTCAAAAACACAAAAATAATTGTACTAAAACAAAAACAAAACAAAGTTTTTGACACTCTACAGCTACAAAGCACCCCTACAAGAAATGAATGACTGAAACTAAGACAAACAAAATTTTTTTTACTAACACATTTGCAACAATTTTACATTCAATTCAACAGTTATTATAGTTGCTCTACTCTAACATATATGCTAGAGTGAAATATCTAATGTACATATGTCAGAATTTTTAAAATATTGAATTTTTCTGAAAATAATTTATAGTTCTTTCAGTTTGTAAAATTAAAATGTTTAAAAGTGGTAAAAAATTATGGTGTTTGTTGAAAAGTAATATAAAAACAATAAAGAAAAAAAGAAATTTTATTGAGTTTAATTAAAAATATACATACATACATAAAAAATAAAAAGTATATTTGTTGTCAGTATATCAATCAAGTGTGAACAATTATGAACAGTCAAACTAGAGTAATATTTATGCTATCATTGATTACTAAAAAGCACCGGACTAAGCAGTTCAACTATATGTTACATTCATTGGTTAGAGAGAGATGCAACATCACACGTACACAAAAGTTTCCATCACATTTTTAATTTTGCCTTTAACAATGTGATAAAAATTTTGTTCTGCGCATTGATGAATATATCCTGCATGACTTCCGATCAAATGAGCAGTCAATTGACTGGTAGTGTTCTTGTAGGGACCAAGGCACATCAATCAGGTACCCGCGACACAAAACATACAGAAGTGTCACGAGACGGAAGATACGGGTATTTTTCTGTTTGTCTCGTTTTCCCTCAAATTTTGTCGTCGTTTTTGTTTTGCTACGTCTTTCCAGTGCAATAAATTTTTATTAGATATGTTAATTGGTAAGTAGTAATACACTACAGTATCAAATACACTATGCTTTTCTCTTTTTTCCACGAATTTTAACAAAAACCTGACTGGAGCTTTTTTTACCTGTCACTTTCTTCACTTCTGTGTATTCTGTGCCCGCGATTCTACAACAAATATTACAACAGCAACAACCACATGTACTTTGTTGGTATAAATTACCTTCTCACTTTTCAAAACAGGGTAGCATCGTCAGATTGCATGTTTATTATAGAAAATGTCAAACCATTACAGTTTTTAGATATTTGGAAAGATCAAGATGCGTTGGGGTTGAAGAAGGCGTTAATACAATTCATATCATCTGGGAAAAGTTAACAAAATTGTTAAAAAAGATATCTAAAATAATAAATAAATGAAATTCACCATGTTTAATTTAATATGTATATTTATTTTCAAAATTTTAGATATTTGTAAAGAGCAAGGTGCGTTGGTGACGAAAAGGCGTGAAGAGGGATAGATACTGCTGAAATTAATTGGTGTTTTTGTTTATTTGTATTTTTTGTTTTAAAAATGTTGTTACGTGTGTAGTTTAAAGTTATTTTTTATAATAAAAAAGCAAATAAAATAAAAAGTATATTTGCTGTCAGTATATCAATCAAGTGTGATTTCTCAATTGTGGGGGATATATTATTCAATTATGAACAGTCAAACTAGAGTAATATTTATGCTATCATTGATTACAAAAAAGCACCAGACTGAGCAGTTCAACTATATGTTACATTCATTGGTTAGAGAGAGATGCAACATCACACGTACACAAAAGTTTTCATCACATTTTTCATTTTGCCTTTAACAATGTGATAGAAATTTTTTTCTACGCATTGATGAATATATCCTGCATGACTTCCAATCAAATGAGCAGTCAATTGACTGGTGGTGTTCTTGTAAGGACCAAGGCACATCAATCAGATACCCGCGATTCTACAACAAATATTACAACAGCAACAACCACATGTACTTTGTTGGTATAAATTACCTTCTTACTTTTCAAAACAGGGTAGCATCGTCAGATTGCATGTTTATTATAGAAAATGTCAAACACCATACAAAACTGAATATTCGAAAGGTGGTTATGTATACCCAAATAAAAGCATGCTTTTAGGCTTATACCTACACAATCCAGATTTGACATTTAGATTGGTGAAATGACATTAGTCGCGTCCGAGAAGTTAACAAACTAGAGATAACAAACTAAAATGTTCACTCAATATAAAGAGAGAGAGAGAGAAATGGACACGAGAGAGCAGGGAATTCAGTGGTTCTCATTTTATAAGAATTTGTGCAGAAATGTGCTGCCGTATTGTGATATTAAACTAAGTGGGCCACTATATATTTTCTTTGAAGTTCTGGCAACATTACTTAAAAATTAACTTACTTAAAAATTAACTTACTTAAAAATTAACGCATACGCGTGTGAAGAAATCGCACCGGAATCAAACCGATTTCTTCCACCTTTTACCCACAGTTGAAAAAAATGTAGTAGGAAAAAAAGTATTGAATTTTGCAAAAAATGTAGCCAAAACCAATTTATTTCAACCCTGCTGAAATTATTCGTGGTGGAAAAGAGAAATTCTGTTCCATTCCACATAATTTTTCCATACAGTGTTGCATTTAAGCTGCGGTGAGAAACTACTAACTATCATATATGTCAAACAATTATGTAAACAATTAAAGAAAAATATTTTGATTCTGAAAAAGTACGCTAATTAAATAAAATCTGTAAATTTCATGGTGTGAAAAAAATAAGACCAGTTTTGAAAAGATGAAAGAGCCCTCTAAACGGCTACAGGGATGTAATTTCTGGCATTTTAGCCGTTTAGAGGGTATACCACCCTCAAGTAAAATTTCATACTAGGCCAAAATCAAAAGTGCGCCATTGAATAAAATCTGTAAATTTAATGGTGTGAAAAAAAGAAGACCAGTTTTGAATAGGTGAAAGAAACTAAGTCGAAATAAAATTATTATAGATGTACTTAGACAAGAATATGCTAAGAATATGCTAGTCAGTGGAATGTTAGTATATACTTACTGCTGTAGACATCGATTCACATACGGTTGTCGTCTGCAGATTGGGAGAACCCAATCATGTAGGAGAAAAACGAGTTCCACAAATTCGAGGTGTTACCCGTGCCATTTTTAAACATGATTTGAAAAATAAGAAAGCGTATTTGTACAGAAAAGAACAAATTCTTCAAGCATCTGATGAAATAGCTCAAAGCGGAAATTTTCAGAATATACAAAATTTGCATACGTTGCGCAAGTGCAAGTCCGAGCATAATTTTGATTCCTTTTGTGACCTGGACTCTTTTATCGATGTTTACAAAATGCAACAAGGATGCTATAAAGGATATATGCAGTATATAGCATCACCATTGACCATACATTGCTGGGAAGATAAAACTTTCGAAACTTTTTCCAAAAATCCACAAATTCTAAAAGACGCAAATTATAAAATTCATTTTGATGCCACTGGTCAAAGTGTAAGACAAATTTAATGTGCAAAAAGAAGAATTTTAATTCATAAAATTGTTATACGGATTAAAAAGCTAAAAATGATTATTCTAATTGTAACAGGAATACTGTCTCGGCACACTATTACCGATATATATTTAATATTTGAAAAATTGGAGCTTTATTGTAAAGATCGTAAGTATAAGTGGCCATTTTTTGAAAGAGTTTGCATAGATGTAAGCTCGGCACTGCTTGGAGGAATTTAACGATCTTGCGATAATCAAAACTTTTCCGATTATCTAAGCGATTGCTTTAATCATCTAGAGAATCCGAATTTAACTTCTAAACCAAAGGTTATAATACAGTGGTGCAAAGCTCATTACATTCATATAATTTGCAAAGACTTAAATAATAAGATTGGCAAACGTAATGCATTAAGAAATTTATTAAAAAATGCATTAACTATAGCTTTCGATTTGAACACAATCGACCAATGCAAATATTGGTTTAAAAATATATTCACTGTTCTATTGAGTCCACATAAAGGTCAGGAATTTAAGAACAGCTACAATATTTTGAAGAGAGATATAATGGAATTTAATGAGAGTGATTTTGAAAATTTAACTGTTTTCGAAGATGACCCAGCAAATAACTTGGAGTCCGTTGCATCTCGTAGTCCTTTTAAAAAAGTGTTTGAAAATATATATAACACTGTACATGATATTGTTGAGTACAAGGGAATAAGTTATAATACAAATGAATTTTATAACGAAGACATCTGTATGTTCATTCTAAGAAAATATTGCCCTTTTATACCTATGTGGACAAACATTATGGGAATTTTAGTTGATCCTTCAGGCGATCATATTAGTAATGCGCCAGTAGAATTTAATTTTTATTTACAGAAGCATATTCTATTGAATAATAAATCAGTTAGGCCCGGTGATTTTATTAAAATCGATCGAAAGGACAGCATGAGTACCTTAAAAGAGCTTCGCTACAAATATGATATGTTCGATGTACAAACAAGTAACGAAGAAGATATTAATCATGAGGTTGATAAAAAATTTTCATTTATTGCAAATAGCAAAGGAACATGATTATGATTTATTATAATATTTAGAGCCTGAAGAAAAATGGCAGAAAAAGAATGCAAGAACACAGAAAGCTATTAAGCCAAAGCATCTTCTAAATGCCAAGAAACCAAAAATTTTTTTATCTATGCCTGAATGTGTGAAAAATGAAGTGAAAGAACACACAATGGAGACGAATTCCTCAACACCAGAATGTGCTATAAAATACACGCTATTTACGTATAATGATTTATTTAAAGAAATGTACCCAAAATTAAAATTATCAGATCTTGGATTTTGGAATGTATTAGACATTGAAGATTGGAAGTCGCTAGCAAAAGAAAATCAATTGACTAACTTTGTGTTAGATTGTGCGATGCTATCTTTCATAAAAGAGAATTTCAAAAATGTCATCAGCCTTCCATGTCAAATTAATAAAATTAATTTTGAAAAAGTAAATAGACTGCTATTATGTAATCCGAAATTTATAGTTATACCAATTTTACGAAGCAAACATTTTACAGTTTGTATTTTTGAGTTTGAGTTTTGCTTCGAAAGAATTTGTGTTTATTGATTCCATGAGTACTTTCAGTGGAGAAGAGCATTATAAAGATTTTTGTTCATATGGTCCTAAATATAGCACATGGAAATTTTTAAATATAACAAACAGAACCCAACAAAATGATAGTATAAGCTGTGGTGTATTTGTTATAATGTTCTCCATAAACTATTTAAACGGCAAATCTTTACTTAATTTACTCTCTCCCGACAAATTTAGAAATACTATCAAATCGATTTTAGTCCGAAACTCTGATGATTATTCTAAATTTTGCTGCCATTGCGGAAATACTAAAATTTCAAAAAGTAAATGTAGCTCCTGTGATTATAGAATGTGCGAACGATGTGTTAAAGAGGTATACATCAATTGTTTTAAGATATTTAAAATATGTACAAATAAAATTTTACAATAAGCTATATTGCAATTATAGTTCAGGACAAAATAGTAATAAAAGAATGAAAAAAAAGAAAAAATAAGCAAGAAAATATTCAAGAAATATTTAAAAAAATGGCTTTCAAAGATATGTAAATACATATTTATTTGTATTATGCATGAAATACAATTAAAAATGTATCATACAAATGTACATGTGCATACAACTATATGCCATGAAAAAAATAAATAAATATATATACAATCAGGTATGTGATGAAAAACGATTTAGACATTAAACAAATTTGAAAATTATAAAAGGTGTGATATGTTTTCTATAGTCGGTTTGGCTATAATTAAATTTTTTAATAATTCTTGCAATCATTTTTGATAAATTTTTTTCACATCCCTACTATATTGTAGTGTAGTTCTTAAAAGTCAGTAGCTTAAGGTTGGCTTTTCAAAACGACTGGTTTGAAGTCATTTTGAAAACAACCGTTTTCCATCACATACCCAAATGGCTTTGAAAAATATTTGTATTATGCATGAAATACAAATATATATATATATATATATATATATATATATATATATAAACTAAAAGCTATGAAATACAGTGCCAAAATCAATAGAAAGATATTTGTATTATGCATGAAATACAATAAGAAACTTAGCACTAAAGGTAGGAAATACAATAAAAAATCAATAGAATTGTATTAATCATGAAATGCAATTGAAAATGTATCATATGTACACAAAAACAAGCCATGAAAGATGTTTGTATTATGCATGAAATACAAAAAACTAAAATAGCAGAGCTATAAATTTCTTATTACTACACATTTATATGCATTTAAAATGGTGTAGGCCTACTGGGGAGCCAGCCATTCAAAATAAATGGCAACGCACTGAGTGTAGTACCTCAACGGTAGTGTGGAAACCTACACGAAAGCCAAATTATACAAAATTAAAAACAATATGATTTTAAAAGAAAAATGTCCATATTTACTTTTTAAAGGTGGGCACTTTGATTCCCCTCTACAAGTTACGCACGTTGGGTTTTGAGCATTTTTTAAATGGAGTTTTTTTTTGGCGTTTTTGAGGTTTTTCAGCTGAAACGATTTTATTTTGTTTTTTCGCTTTGTTTCTTGTTTTGACGAATTTTTTTAATTTTTGGGCGATTTTTTTTAATTTTGGGAATTTTTTTCATTTTGGGGATTTGTTTTCATTTTGGCAATTTTTTTTTCATTTCGGGGATTTTTTTTTATTTTGGCAATTTTATTTTGTTTTTTTTCGCTTTGTTTCTCGTTTTGACGATTTTTTTAATTTTTGGCGATTTTTTTTTAATTTTGGGAATTTTTTTCATTTTGCGGATTTTTTTCATTTTGGCAATTTTTGTCATTTCGGGGATTTTTTTTATTTTGGCAATTTTATTTTGTTTTTTCGCTTTTTTTCTCGTTTTGACGATTTTTTTTAATTTTTGGCGATTTTTTTTTTCATTTTGGGGATATTTTTCATATTGGCATTTTTTGTCATTTCGGGGATTTTGTGTCTCGTTTTTACGATTTTTTTTTTAATTTTTGGCGATTTTTTTCATTTTGGGAATTTTTTTCATTTTGGGGACTTTTTTCATTTTGGGAATTTTTTTCATTTCGGGAATTTTTTTTATTTTGGCGATTGTATTTTGTTCGTTCGCTTTGTTTCTCGTTTTGACGATTTTTTTAAATTTTTGGCGATTTTTTTCAATTTGGGGATTTTTTTCATATTATGGCGATTTTTTTAATTTTAGTGATTTTCCGGTTTTTTGCGATTTATTTTCGTTTCAGAATTTTTTTGCCTTTTTTCATTTTGGGGACTTTTTTTTCATGTTATGGCAATTTTTTTAATTTTGGTGATTTTCCGGTTTTTTGCGTTTTATTTTCGTTTCAGAATTTTTTTGCCCTTTTTTCGTTTTGGCGATTTTTTGTTTATTTTGGTGATTTTTTTGGTTTGGCGATTTTTAAGTTTTGCACTTTTCTAGATTTATCGTTTTAGAAATTTTCAGAAGTTTTTACTCATACGGTCTACAAAATACAGCAAGTTGTCAAAATTACAAAATCAAAATTACATTAACTGATAGAATACCCTTTAATCAAGATTTTTTAAATTTTAGTGTTAATTGTTGTAGTCTGTATAAAAATACACTAACTTTACAATACAATTGTATGTATATTACATGGGATTTTATCATTTTTCGTTGCTCGTTTTGAAACACCCTTTAATTTTTAACTCTCATGCATTTTTTTGTCGTAGCGGCCAAGGTGTAGACTCTGTCCAAATTTCAGATCCGTAGCTCTTACGGTTCCCTAGGAAATAGCCTGTGACGGATAGTGTAGCGAAAACAATAGGGTCCCTTTTAACCTTTGGTGTATATAATAATACATTTTTGGAGCAGTCACTTTGTCCCCCCACCAAAATCTCAAAAAGTTTCAGTGACCCTTTTCCATATGCATAAAGAATGTTTAAAATTAGTCCACAAATGACAAAACTATTTGGGAGTCTATTTTCATATATGACTAAAAAAAAATTTTAAAATTCACTCCGCCAGAAATCACTTGCATTACATACATATGTACATATGTACATACATATATTCACACCAAAAAAAATTATGATTATGCACTTGCAATAGAAATAAATACAAAAATCCATATCGTCTTGAATTTGATTAAAATATACCACATCTCGAAAATGTTAAAAACTCGCAATATTGGAAACAAACTGTAACGTAAATCATTAGCTCAGAAGAAAGCGCAAAATATTATGAAAATTCGTGAAAGCACCACCCTTCCTAACCTAACTCATATGCGATAAAACAGATATGGGTGAAAATTCAACAAAATTTCATTTCGAATAATAAAACTATAGTTGGAGAGTGTTTAATTAATTGTATTCATTCAATTGTTTGAATATCAAAAAGTTTTTGGATTTGATTCCGTACAAACTGATCCCAAAGTCCGCTTTTACAATTGAAAGGCAGACATTTTTCTAATTCTCTTTTGGACTTACCCAAACCTTTTGAAGCAACAAAAATAAATTGCGAAAAGTAGAAAAGAGAAACCAAAAATGTCCGGTACAGAGATTCGTGTACTACACACTCTACCTCTTCAAGCTCTCCCCTATAAATTTCGTCTGTCTGCCTTTCAATTTCTCAATTGTAAAAGCGGACAAAGCTAAATAACAAAAATTAAAAAAAAACCCCCGAATATTTCTAGAAAAGGTGATATATATTCTAAGCAGCTGGACCGATTTTATTAAAACATAATTAAGTATCTTGTTGATCAATTCATCTTTCAAACAGACAGACACACAGATACACAGACATACACTACAAACTTATAACACCCCTCTTTTAGTCGGATTTAAAAAATAAAAATCTATTAGTTTCAATATCTTATTTTTATCATTTAAAAGAAAATCATCAAAGCAATACTTTTTTTATATTAAAATATTTTCATTTCAGAGAAACTTTTTGAATGAACAGTTCAAAATGTATTGACTATTTATTTTTTCTCATAACAAGGTATTTTGTGTCATTAAAATTTTGAATTTTTTTCAGCCTGGCGTTTTTTCACATGCGCAATACATTTATAATATTAATATGATTTTAACTAGAAGATAATAAAATATTTAATTTAGAATAAAAACAATCAGAAAATTTTCAAAACATTATGTCGGGAAATTTCTTTTTATACTGAACATACGATGACTCCCGTGGTGATAAATTGAATTTAGTTGACCATAAAAAAATGCTTTAAATTCAAATTAATGGTAGTTTTATATATACATACATATATTCAGATAAATATTTTTTCCTTCAGATAATTTAGCAAAATTGTAAAATTGTGCTTTAGGAGATATCTATCATTATAAATAATTTATCTTCCTAAAGATAATCTGGCAATATCATAAATAATTCTATTAGATGATTATCTAGCGATCACAAAGTAGACCAGAGTTGTAATAACTGACGTAAGGAAAAAGCTAAAATCATTTGTGGTGCAGGAACTGCGAGAAAGGGACAAATAGTGTGTGTTTGTTATGAAAATTGCAAACAAAACAAACAGAAAATATAATAAAGAAATTTAATTTTACAATATTAAATTAAAGTAATTTAAATTAAAAGTATTTATTTGTTTCTAATTGGAAAAATATAATGTGGAAAAGATTATTTGCATTAAAATGTGTACATACATATTAGATTGGTGTTTGAATAGTACATGGTGTGTGTGTGTATATAAAAAATTAAAATGCCACAATTAAGTCCCTGCTTAAAAGAAAAATGTGGCCAATATATAAAAAACATGAAATTTATAAGAAATAAAAGTGAAAATGAGGAGCAAATAGATATGTTCTGTTCAATCATTGAAGGACTAATATTTGCTCCGGCGTACGTCATGTGTCTTATGTGGATTTGGGGTTGCTGGCTGCCAGACATGCATCTGATGATGATAATACGATATCTATTGCGAAGGTAATGAACCAGTATTTTATTTATTTAAAGAAAATAATGATTTGGTTTCTTTTCATCATGCAGTGCGTTTGAAACATGGTGTTCTAAACATCCGGATGCTATGCTATGTCCATTGTGGTTATACATTACTTGATATAACTTTTCAATTTCGGAAAAATAATGAAATTGATTTATGGAAAGATGGAGCTATTATTCACCCTTATCGGGAATGAAAGTTCGCTTGGAATGTGTTCCCTTTCCCTTTGTGATCGCCAATGTTTGCGTTGTGTCAGTATACTATTTTGTCCACCACTTGTTTATGGGAAATATTTCAGGTGAACAAATTGTTCGCCTTTTATTCCCGATAAGGGTGATTATTTGTGTACAGACGTTTGGATTTTTCTTTATGTAACTAATTAAAAACAACATATTTTATTTTGCAAATAAATTTATGCATTTTATTTTTCTATTTTGTCTTGAAATTTTAATTATAAGCATGTAAAGAAAGTGTGTTGAATTCAATTTATATTATTACTTAATATAATTCATTATTGTTTTCAAAATGTTTGTTTAAAAAATTTAAAACTAGTAAAGGGTGTACAATTGCAGTTATATAAATGCACAAAAAATAGTTAAATATTGCATTAAACACAAATAAAAACTTATAAAAATAAATACACAATTAAATTTTAGTGTTTTAAGTTAAAGATTTTCGATCAAAGTAGCCTGCAACAGGTCTTCTGCATCATTGTTGGCCGTGTACTGTTTGATGCTGGTTACAGTTGCTGTTGTAGTATTTTTTAATCTTATCCGCTGCGTGCCCGCTGAAATAAAATCAAAGTTAAAATTAGATATTATTTTACTTCAAAAATTTATAAGTATGTAAGTCTAGTTGTAATATACTTACAATTTTTTTTGTTGTTTTTGCCGATGTAGTAGGTGCATCTCCAATTTTGGTGAAAGCCTGTATAAGTGCACTTTCAAGCGATTTGATTTGTTGCTGCCTTTGGTGTTGGGCTTCCAAATGTTTTTGTTAGATTTGGCGTTGCATTTCCACTTGTGCCAATTTGTCAAGTTCCCAGGCTGCGTCGTACAAGTGAGTTCACAAAAGCGACGTCCATAATTAGTGACTCTCTTGGTGTTTCTGAGAAAAATTGGGTTAAGTTTTGCCACGGCAGCTCATGTTGCCGTGCATACCCTTGACTTATTGACAGTAAAGCGGATAAGGCAAGAGGATTTCTGCCTGTCGAATTAACGTCATCTTCATCAGATTCGATACAAATGGGCGAGTTACGCGTCTCAACAAATCATTATCCTCGGCATTTTTTCTTTGATGGATCCATATGTTGCCTCCGGCAAGAATCCTGCTTTAACTGATTATTTTCCCACAATTAAATTACTGTTCCAAGGGATCCGGAAGATCTGCCAGGCGGGCAGCCTTTCATGCATTTGTTGCTCCTAAAAAATAAAAAGATTTAAATTAATATACGTGTATATTAGATAAAATTATAATTTTTTTACACACATAGGTATTTTTCTGTTTTGCCAAAAATGTGCTTCTGAAAATATAGAGAAAAAACTATCTATTATGACAATATACAGACATAAATTATCAATTGCAGAAACTACTCACCTTTAGTTTCAACCAAGATCATGTTTTTCTTACAAAAATCTGCAAATAAATAAAATTTAAAGCATATTTCTTTAAAACTAATAAATTTTCACATTGTACTTACCAAAATCACACGCGAATGAAAAACACAAAGCACAAAGAAAAATGCCACCACGAAAGAAGCTTAAAGAATACGCAGTGACTGAGTGAGCGAGACCTCCGAAAACACTAATTATCTTCCGTCTCGTGTCATCTCTGAATATCCTCTGTGCTAGCGATATCAGTTTTATCTTCTAGAAGTATTGCCCTGGCCGCACAAACTCTCCCGAAGGGGGAATCTTCCGCAATACGAATATGATTGTTGCCGCAATAATATTTTTCTTCCAAGCAATACGATTTCGAATCATTTTCGTATTACTTTGCTTGTAGGGAAATGACCTGTTTATAAAAAAATAAAAATTAGTAAATTATAACATGTGGAAAATTACGACGTATTTTTTTTTACTCACCGGGATAAGCAGCCACACATATACTGGGTATGGTATAAGCTCTGAACAAGCGTTGACACAATTCTTCCGAAATAAAAGGTATAAATGGTGACAGTATTTTAAAGCCCAAATTTAATCAAGCAAACAAAGCTTTACGTGCTGAAGCTTTCTGATCATCGTTGACATTTTGAAATATTGGCCTTAAACATTGCAAATAAACATCACACAAATCGTACAGCCAAAAACCATAGCAAGCACTGTTGGCTGCCGCAGTCATACTGCTCAAAGCCCTTGTTACAAGCCTCAATTAATATCTCGTGCTTGTGTTATGTAGGCACACAAAGCAAAACGTAAAGCGTCTGAGCGACATTCCGGTATGCCATTGGGATAGTCTTGTTGCTGGCCTTCTTTAACCCTTTCAATTTAAAGTGGATCCAAGTTGAGGGTTCATAAATTGAGTGTGAAGACCTCCCAATAATATTCCGCGTATAACATACATAGGATCGATAACATTACCCAATGATTTTGACATTTTACGACCATGAGTATCACGTACCATTGGATGTAAATATATATCCTTGAAGGCCAACTTTTCCAGCAATTTTTGGCCAAGGAACACCATGCGAGCAACCCAGAACAAGAAATCATGGCCTGTTTCCAACAAAGTTGTGGAAATCTGCTTGCAAGTCGGCAGATTATCGGACAAGCCAAACATTGAGGAGGGGAAGTGACCAGAACTAAACCAGGTGTCTAAGACATCTTCATCTTGCTGAAGTTTAATTTTGGTAGCATCAAAATTAAATCTTTCACCTGCTTTCGTTAAAGCCTCTTCGGCAGAATGAGCCACAATCCAATAAGCTTCATCATTAGGCTATTAAAAAATAAATAGAAAGTATATATATTTTAATAAGGTTTCTTATAAAATGAATAATAAAAAACAGATTTACCAGTGCAGACTTATGGACGCAGACATGTACATATGTAAATAACAACTTGAAAAAAACTTACCGAACCAGATTCTATATTAGGGCCCGTGAAGGTAACATGATAAGTAGGAATACGATGACCCCGCCACAATTGACGCGATACACACCAATTCCGAATGCAATCCATCCAATTGTACCAAATTTTAGTATGATGTTCGGGTATAATTTTAAGTTCACCTAAACGTACGCCTTCTGTAGCCTTTTCTGCCATTTCAGAGCATCTTACATACCTACAAAACCAAATAAAAATATTAGAATTTCCATTTAATTATAACTATGTAAAAACAAACACTTACCATTGGGGTTTTATTATGGGTTGCTAAACATCTCTAGAGCGTGAACAAATCGGCACCACCATGGGATTATTAACAGTTTCTCTGTAAAATCCCAACTCCTAATCGTTGTTTCGTGTTTTATTTTTAATTTTAAAGAAAATACTTTTCTTTCACTTACTGTCTGCATTGTGGAATAGAATTGAATTAATACTAGGTGCGTTTGAGTACTTTTCCAGTAAAATCCAGTAACTGAGTAAATACTGAGTAATTTAAAATTACTCTCAATAAAAAAGTTTGCATCTAAAAGTACGCGAACGGAAAAATTGTAAAATCCAGTAAAATATATACAACAGCTGATTACCAATTTTGGCGCTAAAAAAATTATTCATATGACATACACGATAGAATATTTTGTTTAATAATAAAAGTAATAGATATGGACATATGTTTTTATTTAAACTTATTTGGCTGGTCCACGATGTCGACAAGAAACTTTCTATAGCTTACTTATATTGAAAACAAAAATAAACTTTCTTATTTTGATTTTGTTTTAAATATAAGTAAGCGATAGAAACTTTCTTGTCGACATCGCGGGTCAGGCCCTAAACGTGATAAGTTATTAGGATGATATATTCAAGACAACGAAAAACTGGGAAAGAATTTAAAAATGTACACAAAGTAAGAAATTAAATCGGTCGGAAATGCAATAGCATTGTTATTATAAATACATACATACATACATATGTGCATACATATTTCCAAAAATTCTATGGAAATTCCGCACGTTTTAATTTTACGTGAAATACATAACATACCCGAATATTTTTCTAGCTTTCATCTAGTTTGCATCCTACAGATGGACCTGTTACATTAGATTTCGATTGCTCTTGAGTATAATTTGCCTTAGAATTTAAATATTTTTCACTATTATTTTGAACATCTTTTTTTATAGGTAATATTAAATTTTTTGAATATTCTTCCTTAAGCTCGGTAACATACAGGCCCAATAAGTGTCTAATTCTTTCCCTGCCAATATTGTACATGAATTGTTTTATAACTTCCGAAGTATCATTGGATTCGTCAACAGTAATAGTAATTTCAATATCACTAAGATCATTTTCTTCTGATAAGTTAGGGATTGAAATTTTTCCTGTATGGTACGACGAACTTGGTTTCAATAAACGGCCTTTCCATTTAAGAAGTAGTTCCCATTCATAGAAATATATAAGTTTTCCTTTTCGATTATTTGCGGTTGCTTCACCGGAGCAGTTTTCAACTTCATCTATAGTGCATTCAATATTTTCATCATCTGCTAGACATCAAAACAGTAAGAATCAGAATAACACTTTAAAAATTAGTTTTTTTACCTATAATGAAATTTTTAAAAAGTTGGATAAATCTGTCCTTCGACCAGGAAGTAGCATTTTTTTCAGTCCAGTGCCAGTTGTTAACATTTGTAGCATCTGGACGTTCTTCAACAATCCAACGAGGATCACCTTCACCCCACTTTGCCATTTAGACGTACGATATTTATATGTAAGAATGAATGTAACTGTATTAAGCAAAACGAAATTAGATTAGCTTGTATTCCGTGATGAATTTTCCAGAAACTATACATGCATATATGTTTATACATAACCTTAATAATGGCCCATTTACACGACATAACCATCACTTTGTGACATAACTACTACGGGGACTACCATACAACCTAGCAAGAGTAATCAATGTGAAGAAAACAAACATCTAAAAAATAATCTTTGAATCTAGGGACTACCAAGGCGAATTCAGTATACTAAATTCGCCTTTGCGTTTACTTGCCAACTTATGTTTTAGTCTCGACAGTTTTTCTATTTATTTATGGAAGAGAGAGGAAAGAAGTAAAAAGAGGGAAATGACTTGCTTTTACAGAAAAGTTACTTCAATTCTCTTTTGTTATTTCATTCGCAGCATTAAAACAATAGGAAAATTTAACAAGAAACCGTCTGTGTAGACACACGAGCAGTTTTAAAAGAAAATTGAACATAACTGCTTCAAGAAAAACTGCCAAGTCTAAAACATGGCCAAGCGACGCGTTTTAAAACCACAGAAGATACCACCCAGCAAGAACCGGTCATTTGACTGGGAGTGGTGATAGCTTTATCTATCTAAGTTTCTATGAGTTTGTTAAGGCCAGTGTACATGTGATTTTGCATGTTTGTCTAATTAATTAAAAATGTCTGCTATGGAACATACATATATAGCTGACCTGCTTACTCTGCCGTATTTTTACTTGTAATTGATGATACATGTGGCAGTCACGTCTGACTGATCACAATTATGTATTTAACCGTCATAGCAAACTTTTCAAATCTACATAATTACATTAATAAACATGATTTTCATATGGTTTTAATTGTTTTTTATTATAAAGAAATAAAGATATGTATAATTAAAATATGAAATACTGAAGTATATCTATTTGACATAATGTATTTAATTTCAAAAATTGTCTTGTTTTTATAATAAAAATAATAAATAAAATATTTAAAAACAAATAAAAGCACAAAATAATGTAGGTGGTCTAGCCTCTTTACGCTTTCTTCAAACTGCAACGCACTTCGATTTTGATAAATACTTATGTATCTAAAATTTGAAAAAGATATGCATATGAACATATTTATATACATATATTTAATTAAACTTTTGAAATATTTTTTATACACTATTGATTTTTACTTAACTTTTTTTAACACTTTTATTAATTTTAGTTTCACAGACCGAACGAATTGTATATTTTATAATAAAATGCGATTTTTTTTAGTTTTTGGCATATGTACATTAGATGTTCCATTCTTACATACATGTCAGAGTAGATCAACTAGAGCAATTGACTGTCACTGTTGATTGCAATATTGTTGTAATTGTTGTTAGTGAAAAAATTACTTTTGTGTTAGTTTCTGTCATTCATTTCTTGCAGGGTATACGCCAATTCAATGCGCTGATTTACACGGGCATAATTGTGCTGGCATAACATGCCAGTTTGTTGGTGAGAGAGGCAAAGAGAGTGGTTTTGCGGTTGGCATAACTTTTCAACCAGCTACAACCCCGCATTAGCAGCATAAAACCAATACACACACAAATTAAAAAACAGCAAGTCTTAAATGAATACGAAAAACACTAAACACACAAAGCTGTGTATACGTATACATTTTGTGCCAGATGAATTAGTCTCGTGTAATTTGGAAAAGAACAAAAATTGTGCGGCTTAAAAATTGTTCTCGTCTAAACTACCTCAATGATCGATGTGAAGAAATCGTACTTTTACAGCGTACCGGGTCTCAGGGTTGCATATGTTGGTATATAGTACTAAATATTTATTTTTTGCTATTATGGTGTAAAAAGTAGCAAGTACGCACATTTGCAACCAATTAGGTCAAAAATTATGCAGAAAACAAAATGTTTGCAGCACATGCAAGTTTTTGAATATATTAGCTTTAAATAATGAAATTAATTAACTTATTTTATATTTGCACATGGGTTTTCAATATATATGCAAAATAATTAAAGTATATTATTATTTTTACAGTCTATGTGTGGGGAAAATCGGTTCTATTCCATTCGTTCGTAGTAGACCGTGTTGCAGCACTGGAATTCTTCATGGCGTCAGTAAGTGCGTTCGAGAACTCAAAAATTTTTAAACATTTTTACTATTTTTTACTGGATTGCGTTCGAGTACACAAAATCCAGTAAATGAGAAGGCGAATTGAGAGAGAAAAATGACAGTTCATTTACTGAGTAAATGCAAGTTTTTACTGGACAAATTTTTGTCAGTAAAACGAAACCATATGTTTTTAACCCTGCACACATAACCCTCGAACGTATCCCTCTAAACCTAACCATTCGTCGTTTCGACGAGCACGTTTTGGGGCGTATAATATCGGTTCTAAACATATATATTTTTGTACTTGCAACACATACATACCTTTAGCAAGTACTTTGTTAGTAAATACAACTATATATTTCTATTCTGTTACAAGGATATTTATTATAATCCATTTTTCCAAAAAGCATTTTTTTTTTGAGATCACATTGTTATAAAATTTATTTAAACAAACAAAACAAAAAAGCCTTTTTCTCTTTGGCAAAACTTAACTATAACACTGTTGTCATTTAAAAAAATATATAAAATAAATTTTTTGAAGCGCATTGTGTGCAGAAATCAACTTTATGCTCGCCAACACTCGTCGAAGCGACGAACAAGTTTATCATATCTCAATAATTACGTGCTCACGCGCCGAGTTTGGTTGTCTCCTGCAAAAGCTCAGCGAAAACTAAGTTGGCAAGAAATTTAGCGGCGATCGGTGCACGTGTTAAAAAGAAATAGCAATTTTTTTGTCCGGTGTTCGTCGTTTCGACGAAGGTTATGTGTCTAGGGTTAAATGTAAACAAAGGGAAATAAAAATGGTTAGTTTTAAGTTATAAGCATTATAACATTTATTTCTTTAAATTACTCTAAATAAAAAAGGTTTGCATCTAAAAGTACGCGAACGGAAAAATTGTAAAATCCAGTAAAATATATACAACAGCTGATTACCAATTTTGGCGCTAAAAAAATTATTCATATGACATACACGATAGAATATTTTGTTTAATAATAAAAGTAATAGATATGGACATATGTTTTTATTTAAACTTATTTGGCTGGTCCACGATGTCGACAAGAAACTTTCTATAGCTTACTTATATTGAAAACAAAAATAAACTTTCTTATTTTGATTTTGTTTTAAATATAAGTAAGCGATAGAAACTTTCTTGTCGACATCGCGGGTCAGGCCCTAAACGTGATAAGTTATTAGGATGATATATTCAAGACAACGAAAAACTGGGAAAGAATTTAAAAATGTACACAAAGTAAGAAATTAAATCGGTCGGAAATGCAATAGCATTGTTATTATAAATACATACATACATACATATGTGCATACATATTTCCAAAAATTCTATGGAAATTCCGCACGTTTTAATTTTACGTGAAATACATAACATACCCGAATATTTTTCTAGCATCAAACTTAAATAAATGTTATAATGCTTATAACTTAAAACTAACCATTTTTATTTCCCTTTGTTTACATTTAAAAACATATGGTTTCGTTTTACTGACAAAAATTTGTACAGTAAAAACTTGCATTTACTCAGTAAATGAACTGTCATTTTTCTCTCTCAATTCGCCTTCTCATTTACTGGATTTTGTGTACTCGAACGCAATCCAGTAAAAAATAGTAAAAATGTTTAAAAATTTTTGATTTCTCGAACGCACTTACTGACGCCATGAAGAATTCCAGTGCTGCAACACGGTCTACTACGAACGAATGGAATAGAACCGATTTTCCCCACACATAGACTGTAAAAATAATAATATACTTTAATTATTTTGCATATATATTGAAAACCCATGTGCAAATATAAAATAAGTTAATTAATTTCATTATTTAAAGCTAATATATTCAAAAACTTGCATGTGCTGCAAACATTTTGTTTTCTGCATAATTTTTGACCTAATTGGTTGCAAATGTGCGTACTTGCTACTTTTTACACCATAATAGCAAAAAATAAATATTTAGTACTATATACCAACATATGCAACCCTGAGACCCGGTACGCTGTAAAAGTACGATTTCTTCACATCGATCATTGAGGTAGTTTAGACGAGAACAATTTTTAAGCCGCACAATTTTTGTTCTTTTCCAAATTACACGAGACTAATTCATCTGGCACAAAATGTATACGTATACACAGCTTTGTGTGTTTAGTGTTTTTCGTATTCATTTAAGACTTGCTGTTTTTTAATTTGTGTGTGTATTGGTTTTATGCTGCTAATGCGGGGTTGTAGCTGGTTGAAAAGTTATGCCAACCGCAAAACCACTCTCTTTGCCTCTCTCACCAACAAACTGGCATGTTATGCCAGCACAATTATGCCCGTGTAAATCAGCGCATTGAATTGGCGTATACCCTGCAAGAAATGAATGACAGAAACTAACACAAAAGTAATTTTTTCACTAACAACAATTACAACAATATTGCAATCAACAGTGACAGTCAATTGCTCTAGTTGATCTACTCTGACATGTATGTAAGAATGGAACATCTAATGTACATATGCCAAAAACTAAAAAAAATCGCATTTTATTATAAAATATACAATTCGTTCGGTCTGTGAAACTAAAATTAATAAAAGTGTTAAAAAAAGTTAAGTAAAAATCAATAGTGTATAAAAAATATTTCAAAAGTTTAATTAAATATATGTATATAAATATGTTCATATGCATATCTTTTTCAAATTTTAGATACATAAGTATTTATCAAAATCGAAGTGCGTTGCAGTTTGAAGAAAGCGTAAAGAGGCTAGACCACCTACATTATTTTGTGCTTTTATTTGTTTTTAAATATTTTATTTATTATTTTTATTATAAAAACAAGACAATTTTTGAAATTAAATACATTATGTCAAATAGATATACTTCAGTATTTCATATTTTAATTATACATATCTTTATTTCTTTATAATAAAAAACAATTAAAACCATATGAAAATCATGTTTATTAATGTAATTATGTAGATTTGAAAAGTTTGCTATGACGGTTAAATACATAATTGTGATCAGTCAGACGTGACTGCCACATGTATCATCAATTACAAGTAAAAATACGGCAGAGTAAGCAGGTCAGCTATATATGTATGTTCCATAGCAGACATTTTTAATTAATTAGACAAACATGCAAAATCACATGTACACTGGCCTTAACAAACTCATAGAAACTTAGATAGATAAAGCTATCACCACTCCCAGTCAAATGACCGGTTCTTGCTGGGTGGTATCTTCTGTGGTTTTAAAACGCGTCGCTTGGCCATGTTTTAGACTTGGCAGTTTTTCTTGAAGCAGTTATGTTCAATTTTCTTTTAAAACTGCTCGTGTGTCTACACAGACGGTTTCTTGTTAAATTTTCCTATTGTTTTAATGCTGCGAATGAAATAACAAAAGAGAATTGAAGTAACTTTTCTGTAAAAGCAAGTCATTTCCCTCTTTTTACTTCTTTCCTCTCTCTTCCATAAATAAATAGAAAAACTGTCGAGACTAAAACATAAGTTGGCAAGTAAACGCAAAGGCGAATTTAGTATACTGAATTCGCCTTGGTAGTCCCTAGATTCAAAGATTATTTTTTAGATGTTTGTTTTCTTCACATTGATTACTCTTGCTAGGTTGTATGGTAGTCCCCGTAGTAGTTATGTCACAAAGTGATGGTTATGTCGTGTAAATGGGCCATTATTAAGGTTATGTATAAACATATATGCATGTATAGTTTCTGGAAAATTCATCACGGAATACAAGCTAATCTAATTTCGTTTTGCTTAATACAGTTACATTCATTCTTACATATAAATATCGTACGTCTAAATGGCAAAGTGGGGTGAAGGTGATCCTCGTTGGATTGTTGAAGAACGTCCAGATGCTACAAATGTTAACAACTGGCACTGGACTGAAAAAAATGCTACTTCCTGGTCGAAGGACAGATTTATCCAACTTTTTAAAAATTTCATTATAGGTAAAAAAACTAATTTTTAAAGTGTTATTCTGATTCTTACTGTTTTGATGTCTAGCAGATGATGAAAATATTGAATGCACTATAGATGAAGTTGAAAACTGCTCCGGTGAAGCAACCGCAAATAATCGAAAAGGAAAACTTATATATTTCTATGAATGGGAACTACTTCTTAAATGGAAAGGCCGTTTATTGAAACCAAGTTCGTCGTACCATACAGGAAAAATTTCAATCCCTAACTTATCAGAAGAAAATGATCTTAGTGATATTGAAATTACTATTACTGTTGACGAATCCAATGATACTTCGGAAGTTATAAAACAATTCATGTACAATATTGGCAGGGAAAGAATTAGACACTTATTGGGCCTGTATGTTACCGAGCTTAAGGAAGAATATTCAAAAAATTTAATATTACCTATAAAAAAAGATGTTCAAAATAATAGTGAAAAATATTTAAATTCTAAGGCAAATTATACTCAAGAGCAATCGAAATCTAATGTAACAGTTCCATCTGTAGGATGCAAACTAGATGAACGCTCAATTTATATTGAAGAAGATTTTCAGTGCTGCGCCAACGATTTGTATAACGTACTTATCAAACAAACAATGGTTGAAGCCTTCACTAGAGGTTCCGCAAAAGTTGATGCCAGTAATGGTGGACAGTAAGTAGCATTCATTATAAAACATGTTAAATTTTCTTTTGAATTTCTTGAAACAGCTTGGGCACGCTGTCTTTCTTCCATATCTCAAACGTACATCCCTTTTTTGAAATATGGTTAAGTGTACACGTGCTTGAAGTGAAATATGCAATGCAAACAAGTGGAAAAGTTTGGCGTATTTTTGCATTCATATGACGATTTCCTTGTTTCCAGGTCTGATTGTTTAATGTATAATCGCATTGAGGACATTTCGGTTGAATTATTTACTTGTTTTTAAATTCATTTTAGTGATTTGTGAACTAAAAGCTATGAGCACTACCTGTGCACCCTCTAAGTTTAAATATCGATATGCAAATATGGTTGCTTATGCGTTGAAAGAAAATTTTGCTTAAATCAGGTTTAGGGGCACTTCTCCAAAATTAAAAAAAGTATCCTATCCTATAGAAAATTGAAAAATAAGAGAAAAAAATTTACAAAAAATTGTCGGCGGGGCTTAGTTTCCGAGTTATGGTATTCTGAAATCCTAGTACAATATTGTGATTGTTTAAGTTCAATTTAAAATAATGTAATTTTCGTTCTGTCCAGTTGGTAATTCGTTAGGATTTATTACTACTCTTTTTTTTCATCTTTGTGTTGGAGTTTTTACATATATTCTAACGAATAAACCGCTAACGGTCTTATGTTTAACATTGCACTCGCTACAAGGTTTTTAATATAGAAATTATTATTATTGTTGGAAAGTTCGTTCGTTGTTACGTACAAATACGCCATATTAACGCAAATCAAAAGGTAATATAAATAAATTGAGAATACTTTTCCTTGTTTTTTGAACCTAATACCAATTGTTTTATTTATTCAATTTCACGCAAACAGTGATTATACGGATTTTTCCAACGAATATGACCAATATTGGTATAATCTTAAAGCTTTTGAGAATATCTTTCATGAAATGGTAAAATGCATGCCCCTATTACGGTTTACACCTCAACCAAGTTTAGATGAATTTGTAACAACTTAACCTTAAACAACTTAACTGTTTTTTAAGATTCTGAATTACAACTAATTTAAGAAAAGGTTTTTATATATGCTATATTTGTTTGAAACCATAGTAACCATCACAAAACTTTTTAAATAGTTTTAGATTTGGCCTTGAATTTTTTTTTTAGATTTCATGTTTTATGAACAACAATATTGGTTGACAAATGGGATTTGTTGGCGTCTGGAATAATAAAGCAAAACTAATATAACACTCGAAATAAAAAGCAAAATACAAATGATTAAAAGCATGGTGAAAAAAGTTGTTATCCATAATAAAAAATTTACAACTACAACTAAACTCTCCATTTAGTTGTAAATCACAACACGGGCCGCATTCTTGGTCGGCCATGCAGGAAATCTTTATTAGGCAAGAAAAATGTAAGGCAGAAAATATTTATTAGGCTGCGCCGTGTCAGGAAACATCATGGTGGAGAAACCCCTTAACGCCGGACGAAGACCGCCAGTGCAAGAAAACGTTATTAAGCAGGACAACTTTAAAGGCAGAAAATCTTTACTAGGCTGCGCCGTGTTGGGAAACTCCATGGTGGAGAAAATCCTTAAGCCCGGCAAAGGCTGGCAATGTAGGAAAACGTTATTAGACAAGAAAACTTTGCAAGGCAGAAAATCTTTATTAGGCTGCTCTGTGTCAGGACACACCATGATGGAGAAAAGCCTTATAGCCTTTTCACACTTACTCACATATTTCATCAATTTGGCAAGATGAAAACATCTTCCCATAAGAATTATACAGGGCTGAATGTTCAACATCTTCAAAAGATGTTCATATCTCACTTTGTTCCATTCAACATCTCTCGATTATTTTAGTGTCATCACTAGGAAAAATGTATACAAATATATACATACATGCATACTTACTGTTACGTAAAAATATTCCTACAGGGTTAATGTAAAGAACTATGTGGAAATATTTAACTAAAGCACTAAACGTACACACTAGGGATGCCAAACGGGAAATCCCGAACCCGGAAATCCCGGGATTTTCGGGATTTGGCAAATCCCGGGATTTGGCAAATGCCGAATCCCAATATATGTAAAATTCAATCCCGGGATTTCTTAGCAATTTTTGTATAAAAACTTTATAAATTCAAATTTTCGTTGATTTTAAGGTATTTTTTTTATAATATTTAAAAGTCCCATACAATTTTATACGTACAGTTTTAACAATTTAATGACTATTCGTGACATATTTCTTATAAATTAACAATAAGAGCAAAATAAATAAACTACTTTCTTACGGTTATTTTCATCAAAGGTGCTACAATATATGTACATTTTAGAATTATTTTGAAAACAAAAGAAACATATTACCTTTGGAAGGGAAATAACATTTGAAAAATTCATAAGTTTGACAAATTTATTCCGTCTTATTCTATATTATGAGGGAAATTATAATTTAAATTATACGAGAAATTTTTCCCAGGGATTAATTTCAAACAGTAGCAAATAATAGGGAAAACAAAAAAATCTAATTGGAAGAATAAGACAAATTCTATACAGAGCCTCAAGCATGTGGTAAAGGCAAACTCTAGTCAAGGGAAAAAGTAGAGTCAGAGCTCAAGGCCATAAATGTGGAAGGAGTAGTCATCTCCAGTGTATGGT
The DNA here is from genome assembly GCA_949987645.1 of Tachina grossa. Lineage (NCBI taxonomy): Eukaryota > Metazoa > Arthropoda > Insecta > Diptera > Tachinidae > Tachina > Tachina grossa. The sequence goes on along the minus strand of OX465278.1, from coordinate 80,288,422 downwards.
AAGGCAAGCTCTAGTCAAGGGACAAGGTAGAGTCAGAGCCAAAGGCCATAAATGTGGAAGGAGTTGTTATCTACAGCGTACGGCAAGACAAGCTGTAGTGGAAATACCAGGCAGATTCAGTACCATGGGCTGCAAATGTGGAAGAACTTGTCATCTTCAGCGCAAGGCAAGGAAAGCTGTAGTGAAAACAGGAAGCAGAGTCAGTACCAGAGGCCACAAATGTCAACGAAGTAGTCACCTCCAGCGTATTGCAATACAAGTTCCAGTTGAGAAACGAGACAGAGCCAGAACTAAAGCCTACAAATGTGGAAGAGTTAGTCGTCTCCAGCGTAACTTCAAGGCGTATAGAAAACGAAGAAAGAAAAGGCGATGATGTACCTATTCGGGACGAATAGGCTTAAGTGGGCGGCAGTGTTACGAAAATGACCGTCGGCAAGGTTGAGCAGCATTACACAAAAATATTTCAACAGGGTTAATGTAAGTGTTACGCGAAAATATTCCTACAGGGTCAATGCAAAGAATGATCTAGAATAGTAGCAAACAACTAAATAAGCATGCGCAGGATATATGTACAAGCTTGATTAATGTAAACAAGCAAAAGCAACAACAAAAATCGTCTGCTTATTAAGAAGATTCACATATTTACACACATACATACATGCTAATTCAAACGAAAAGCAAAAGATAAACAACCACCGTGTATTGCTTAGTTAATGATGTACACACGTATGCATATACACATGTATGTACATACAGTATCGGCCAAAACCTAAGCACCCCCTCAGTAAATTTTTTTAAATGATAATTTTTTTAAGAAAACAAGTTTTTAAAAATTTTGTTTTTATTTTTTTTTATTTATTTATAAATTTTTTATTGAAAAACAAAAACTTATGGAATTCAGACTTTAATAAAAAAAGTTAAAATTAAAAAAACATTTTAAGTCGCAAATATAAGCGGACTAAACTGAAGCACCCCCTAATATTGTCTTTGGAATTTAACTACGCTACTGCGACACTACTGTGTATTAGTTAACGGTACACTACAAAAATGTAGCAGCTATTAAGCTCCAGTCTTAAGAAGAAGAACTTGTTAAAATTTGTGCGAAAATTGTCATTGTTTTAAAGTTTTCGTTGATATAAGAGTAATGGCACGCAATAAGTACTCAAGTGAATTTAAAATTAGAATTCTTGATGATTGGAGAGCCGGCTTATCAAGACATCAATTGAGTGCAAAATATTCGATCAACAGATCAATTATTTCTAGGCTAATTAAAAAGTTTTTGCAGACTGGTCGCACATCTCCTACTCATTCTGGAGGAAAGCCACGTGAAACTTCGCGACATGAAGACTCCTTAATTAAAAGGACAATCCAAAATGATCCTACAGCGTCTTCTAGTCACATACGAAACTGCTTAGATCTAAAAATTAGCGAAAGAACGATTCGCAGAAGGGCGGTAGAGGCCGGATTATTCAGTCGACGACCAGCAAAAAAGCCTTTCATATCGTCAAAAAATAAAAAAGCCAGACTTGAATTCGCCAAGGCCCATCTCAACTGGAGTCTCCAAAAATGGAAGACTGTGCTGTTTTCTGACGAATCTAAGTTTAATTTAAAGGATTCAGATGGTATAAGGCGTGTACGCAGACCAAATGGACAACGGTTGAATCCTAAATATTGCAAAGGCACTGTAAAGCATGGAGGCGGTAACATAATGGTCTGGGGCTGTTTCTCTGGGCAAGGAATTGGGCCAATTCATAAGATTGATGGAATTATGGATCGTTTCATGTATCGTGACATATTAAAAGACGTGATGTTGCCTTATGCTGAAGAAGAGATGCCACTTAAATGGACATTCCAGCAAGACAACGACCCAAAACATACGTCAAAAGTGGTTAAGGAGTGGTTCCAGAACAATTTGATAGAAGTTCTCCCTTGGCCTGCCCAATCTCCCGATCTTAACCCAATCGAGAACTTGTGGGAGATCGTTAACTTAAAAATCAACCGAGAAAATTGCAAAACCAAAGAAAATTTATTTGAAGCAGCAAAAATAGCCTGGGAAGCAATAACACCAGATATAATTAATAATTTAATATCCTCTATGCCTAAAAGATGTGCGTGTGTCATCCAGAATAAAGGATTCGCAACGAAATATTGATTTCAATAGTTTTCTTTGTATCTTCAATTGGGGGTGCTTTAGTTTAGTCCGCTTATATTTGCGACTTAAAATGTTTTTTTAATTTTAACTTTTTTTATTAAAGTCTGAATTCCATAAGTTTTTGTTTTTCAATAAAAAAGATATAAATAAATAAAAAAAAAATAAAAACAAAATTTTTAATAACTTGTTTTCTTAAAAAAATTATCATTTAAAAAAATTTACTGAGGGGGTGCTTAGGTTTTGGCCGATACTGTAGTTACCACATGAACTTAATTAGGCACTTAGTAAACAGCATATAAGATGATAATGATCGTCTATACATTGCTTGAAACTTCTAGTGGTATTTGTGTGGAGTATAAAAAGCTGTGACGCATCCAATGAGTTAGTTAGTTGTAGTTGTGAGTGAGTAGCGAAAAAGTCAGTTGTGAGTTAGTTGCGAACATGTCAGTTGTGAACAAGTCAGTCAGTTGCGTGCGAACAAGCCAGTTGATAACTAAGTTGTGAATTAATAATAGTCTGCGATACAGTGGTGAGTTGATAGTTAAGAGCAGTCTGTGCTTTACACGTGAGTTGGGAAAAGGAGAAACTATAGGACAGTCTATAGTGACAGCAAAGTCTGTCGTGGAATTGAGATTATTGTGGAGTCTATCGTGTCGACTGGAGTAAAGGGAACAGCGCAGCGAATAGACGTGAGTAAGGGTGTAAGTAAAGCCAGTGAGTTGTTATTGGTGTATCAACGGTGAGTGTCGGCAGAGTGAGTGCCGTGTGTGACGAGCAGCAGACAAGGAGGTATTGGTGTATCAACTGTGAGTGACGGCAGAGTGAGTCTCGTGAGTGACGAGCCGCAGACAAAAAGGTGTCACGTGAATACTTGCGCAGCCAGCTAAGAAACGTGCGTAAACTACAGCGAGGAAGGCGTAGTGGTAACCAGTTGTGAATATTTGAGTGTAATTCAGTAGTTTAACTTGTATTAGTTTATATAAGCTCTTGAATAAATTAGTCATTATTAACCCTAATTACAACACTCGGGTCATGTATTCATTTGCAATGTAATTGGAGGTTATCAGGTCAAAGACAATTTGTTCAAATATTTGTACTGGTCTAAGATCCTTCATTTCTTCACGATTAAATCTCTCGCAAACTTCAGAATTCTGCTGAGAGGTTGAACTCTGCGACGGAAAGCATTTGCGCTAGTATAACATTACGTTCAATTGTTATGAGCATGGCACCGCCTCCCTGGTTTAACAATCGATGCTTTCGAATTTTTCTTGTTCGTAACTACTTGTGTATCAAATTGGAGCACTTTAGCTAAAGCTTAAGTGCTTCATCAATGACTGTGTCAGTGGTCAGCGTGTCATTGAGTATTTCTTAAAAAATGGACTTTTCGATTCTCCATTTTTGAAGAAACTTTCAAACTTTGCATATGACCACGAAATCTTCTCAAGTTTTAAGTTTTTTCATTTTGCAATTGGTGGGAACAAATTATGTACCTAGCTAAAAAAATTTATATATGCTCCATATATTTTTAATATATGAATGTATATAACTATATATGAATATGTATGAATTCATGTATGGAAATGTGTGGGATTATACATGGCAAAACTATTATATATGAACTAATATATGGACTAATATATGAAATGTATTATAAAATATGAGCTTATATATTGAAATTAATTTTGAATCTATTCATATGTGGATCCATATATAGAAATAACATGTAATATATGGAGCCATATAAGAATGTATGCTTACATGATATCTCACATAAGATCGTTTTTGCATTAAAAAAAGCAGGGATTTTATCACTGGTGAATTGGAAATCCATTAGAAAATACATACGGTATGCAAAGTGCAAGACTTTTGTTTCAAAAAAAACCATTCTTGTATGATTTTTTACATTGTGGACCCATTTAATATATCAAATAATCAAAAGGATAATCCAGTCATTAATTATATAGAAAATAACAAAATTCTCTAGATAAGAAACAAAGTTCATATTACTGCAAAAAATTATATTGAAAACTATTGTTAGACGGATTATTTTTTCTTTTATAATTAATTCCATTAGTTTTTAATCTGATTTCTTAAATTAAATTTTATGTACGAATATGAGTTTTGTGTTTTTCAAATAATTGATTCACCTTTTGACTTAAAAAGATGAATGAAATGACTTTTAGTTCGTTTTTCATTATTTGTCCAAACAAATGTTTCACTAAATACAATCCTCTAGTTCAAACTCTAAAAGAAGTAATTTTAATAATTTAATTTATTGCACAACAGTGGGCTTTTGTGAATCAAGAGAGTATGAATATGAACTTTGCATACTGTAGAGGGAATATTTACACACACATGTATAAAAATGTATGAATATATATAATCATATATGCCCATATACCCTCATTTTTCGGATCCGAGCCATATATGTGATATCATATATGCTCCATACATATTTTTTTTAGCTGAATGAATGTTTTTAAGCAGTTTGCAAACGTTTCCAACTGTTTTATAAAATACATTTATTTTATGTAATAGCCCATTTAGGCTGACACGAAATTAAGTAATTTCAAGCTCAAATTACGAACGAAATGAAAGGTGTTTATGCAGGCTCTGAATGACATTCGAGTTGATTTCGCAAACATCTTATTCACTGCAGCAGACAAAATATATGGGAAATTACTTAATTTTAACTTGATTTCGACCGAAATCACGAAATTGCTTAATTTGGCGTCAGCCTGAATGGGCTTTAAGATAGAATTTTCGTTTTCAAATGTTTTACAAAACTCAAAATTAAATATAAACAAAAAATTTCTGTTTGAAACGTTTTTTTTTCTATCTTACCCTACGTCTCCACTAGCCATCGACGTGGACATGACATGGACATGACGCCGGCAGAGCAACTCTAAAAAATTCATCAACTTCCTTGTTGTGGTGAACACATGCGATGTCCATGTTCAGGCATATCAAATTGTTTATCGGTAGTGCAATAGAGATGGAATATTTACCAATTATGTTCTGTTTCTTTTCTTTCTATTGCAAATGATTGCGGACGTCAAATCTCATGGCGAATATTTTTGCACAGACATATGCTCGGGCATTGATGTCAGAGCATGGACGAAAGTTGGATATGAGCGGTCTCTAGCCATTTGCGATGTCCGACATGATGCCCATACCAATTTCATGGCTAGTGGAGACCGCTAGTTACAAATTTAGGCCATAACTAACAAAAAAAACTTATTTTTTACTTATACATGTTGTCATTGTACTCAAACGAGTACAGCCGACTTTATAATTTTCTATTTTTATACATGAAATACCGAAGTATATTTATTAGACATAATATTTATGTATTTAATTTTAAAATTTTATTTGTTTTTACTGTTAAGCAATTGTTTATATCAGTCATCAGTAAAATTCAACTAGGGTGCAAGTCGGGCTTGTTTTGGCTGGATTGTCCTGCTTTTTTAGTACCTGTCCAGTTTCAAGCTAAAATAAAATTTGTTCAGCTAAAACAATTTTTCCACAAAATGTTCTTAATATTTATTGCCCTAAATTTCTAACGATAAACTATACATCGACTATTGCTGTCTACGCGCAGTTTATAACCAACTACCAAGATTAGTAAAATTACAAAATATGGTCCTACTTTTTAATGAAAATTGAAAGCAATGAATTAGAAAATTTTCGAAAATTTGTATGTTTCGTCCCTTCAATGCCAGTTAGTAATGCATTTTGTGAAATAATTTTTAGTATCTTAAGACTTTCGATTTTACTAGAGTGGAAATATTAATAAGAACTATCATATAGGAATCTTACAAAGATTTTCAAAGATTTCGTTAAATGCCTAAAGGTTTGGAATTAGCAAAATCCGCAAGCGCAAATATAAAATATATGTGGCAGAAAAAAAAAATTCGGCTGTTGAGTTCAACAGTTGTGAAACTGTTTGTTGGCAATAGTTTTCCCCAATAGTTACGTCTTAGAAACGTTTTGATGGATATAATTTAATTTTATATGTTTATTTCGTTACTTTATTGCATTTGTAATGTAAAATTTAACAAATATTTGCTCCTGCCATCTAACAAAGCATATAAACGGTATAACTCTACTCGATCAGCTGTTGAGGCTGAGCACAACATGTTGACTATACGTAGCGAAAAAAATTTATGATGGAAAATTACTCAACTGTTGAGTGAAGCGGAACTACTCAACTATGCGTTGCTAAGACAAACACTCAACGGTTGCACAACAGCTACGTCTTATGAATGTACACATTTTTATTAATTTTTTTTTAGCATTTTTTACACCAAGGTACACAAAAATCAAATGGTTTTTTGTTTGTTTTGTTTGTGTCTTTTTAGTATGATTTTTTCGTTATTTAATTTTAATACGATCAAAATAATATCAGCACGAAACGTTAAAATTCCAAAAGGCTTATCTTTAAAACAAAATCGAACATTACTAAAAAATAAATAGTTTTCTAGACAATTTATCTATTTTATACTATCATCTATTCGATAACAGATTATATAATTAATGAATATGCTACGATGGTCGAACTGGAAAATCAAATTATTTTAATATATTTTTAAGATACCGGTTTGTCAAATTTTTTATATCTCGTTTTTTTAAATAAATAATTATGTATGTTTAGTACTAATCTAGTTGATCACCCGTTTTACATTTTTGATCTTTTTTTGCTTTTTTTTATTACTTTAAACAAAGATATTGTTACGAAAATGTAAGTGTTACGCGAAAATATTCCTACAGGGTCAAAGCAAAGAATAGTCTAGAACATAGTCCACCATCCCATTGCCCTGAGGGCTCTGCTAGCATTCTGCTTCGCATACGTACACAGCACAACTACTAACAAAAATCTAAAACAAGAGCATAAAACACACAAAAGAGCAGATTTCTGTCGCATTTTTTATGAAAAAAATACACCGAGAATATACAAATACCACCAAAATGATTTAATTTCTTTTTTCTATGCTATTTATGTAAATAAATTATCTAATTTAAATCTTTTTATAACAGCACTTTTTATTGCTATACAAAATACACAAAATATGTGGAATATAGAGTTAAAAAATAAGTTTTTATTTGGCTTATTTGTAGATGCTGAGTGTCGAGTATGTATCCAGAAATTGAAAAAAAAACTAGTACATAAAGTCTTAGGCGCCACTACATATAAACGTTCATTCATATAAAATTAACCCATTAAAATATTTTTCATATACCCAATTAAACATTTACAAGAGCGATTTTTTTCAGTGTAACAGCACTAAACATGTATTAGTTCTGATCTGCTTTTAAGAATTTTCTCTTGGTGACCATTGGTCTAGAATAGTAGCAAACAACTAAATAAGCATGCGCAGCATTAAACGTAAACAAGCCAAAGCAACAACAAAAAGCGTCTGCTTATTAAGAAGATTCACATCTTTACTTACGTACATACATGCTAATTCAAACGAAAAGCAAAAGATAAACAACCACCGTGTATTGCTTAGTTAATGATGTACACACGTATGCATATACACATGTATGTACATAATTACCACATGAACTTAATTAGGCACTTTGTAAACAACATTTAAGACGATAATGATCGTCTAGACATTGCTTGAAACTTCTAGTGGTATTTGTGTGGAATATAAAAAGTAGACTTGGGTCGAACTCGTTCACTAGTTCATTTTTGCCACAAACCAATCATCAAACCCATGTAATTTAAATGGGTTTGATCAGTGGTTTGTGGCAAAAATGAACTAGTGAACGAGTTCGACCCAAGTCTAATAAAAAGAGGTGACGCAGCCAATGAGTTAGTTGCAGTTGTGAGTTAGTTGCGAACAAGTCAGTTGCGTGTGAACAAGTCAGTTGATAACTAAGTTGTGAATTAATAATAGTCTGCGATACAGTGGTGAGTTGATAGTTAAGAGCAGTCTGTGCTTTACACGTGAGTTGGGGAAAGGAGAAACTATAGGACAGTCTATAATGACAGCAAAGTCTGTCGTGGAATTGAGATTATTGTGGAGTCTATCGTGTCGACTGGAGTAAAGGGAACAGCGCAGCGAATAGACGTGAGTAAGGGTGTAAGTAAAGCCAGTGAGTTGTTATTGGTGTATCAACTGTGAGTGTCGGCAGAGTGAGTGCCGTGTGTGACGAGCAGCAGACAAAGAGTTGTCACGTGATTACTTGCGCAGCCAGCTAAGAGATGTGCGTAAACTACAGTCAGAAAGGCGTAGTGGTAACCAGTTGTGAATATTTGAGTATAATTTAGTAGTTTAAGCTGTATTAGTTTATATAAGCTCTTGATTAATTTAGTTTAAGTGTGTTTGTAAATAAAACTTGTATCATTCTTAATTCTAATTACTACACTCGGATCTTGTATTCATTTGCAAATCTTCGGGTCCACGGAAAAACGTTTTTATAGAGAGAAAAACGTAACAATATACATACATATATATATATATATATATATATATATATATATATATATATATATATATATGTATGTATATAATAAAATCTTGTGTATATTTATCCAAATCGAAATAAATTACATAAAAGTAGTTGCAAATATCTATGCGAAATCTTTGCGGATAAAGTTTGTAATATTTCTTCATCATCATTGTCCGCTGGCATAATATCTACTAATTCTGCATATTGTAGCATTATTTGTTTCTTCTCCTTAGGAGCAGCAATTAAATTAATTTCTACTGCATTTTTAAATTGCATTTTATTATATAATTTTTAGTTGCTCACACTCGTAAAATAGTATTATAATACATGACAGATGAAAATGATGATGATGATGATGATGATGATGTTGTAATGTGAACAGGTTTTTTCAATTATCAACATATTCCACGCATTTCTCAAAGATGTGAGTGAGTGTGAAAAGGGTATTAAGCAGTGCAGAAAAGTGTTATTGGCGGTATTCACGGTTGGCTATTGTAGATGTTTTACATATTGTAGCTTTGATAAATTATGGTAAATTTAAAACACGGCAACAACAAAATGCATACATTTTTAATTAACTATGCCTACACCATCTACTATATTAAAAACTGTAGTAGATGTTGTAGCTGAATTTATTTACCAGGGTTTGTACAAAAGAATAACAAGCTACATACAAATTCTCTCAGAGAGTCTATTTGAATTGAACAATAAACGTTTTTACAATAAAGGCAGAATTAGTTTGTACGTGATGTTCTGTTCTGAATCAGATGTTTTGTTTCTGTTGAGTTGAAAATCTGTATGTGTGGTTAGTTTTTACTTTTTCGTTCAACGTTAAGTGACAGCCAAAAGTGTGTATGTATTAGTGTGTTGTGGTATTTTCTGTACAAGTGTAATCAATCCTATAGGTTGCCAGCTGATTTTTTCACAGACAAAGTAATTGCAAAATATTTTATACAGAAAGGAACGGCACAGAACAGCAACAGAAAGTAAAGACTAATGAGGCATTAAAGAAGAAAAAATCGCTCACGCTTGGACGCTTAAAATCGTAGTATATTTAAAAGGGGTTTAAGTTTAATACGAACAGTGAATTCCGCTATTATTATTTTTATTTATTTATAAATTAAGAATCAAGACTTTAAGGCCAAATATGATTCATATTCTACTCACAAAATAATAGTAACTAGATATACCAAACGGACGACACACTCGTCCGCATTCTAGAACCAAAATGTAAATAATTTAAGATTCAAAGAAAATGTACCTATCTAAACGTCATAAAAAATTCATTAAAACACAGCCACACACAAACCTACATACATACATATGCAAGCATAATTAAATAATACATGAAATTAAAAAAAAAACATAAACAAAATCCCTTCAACCAAGCTAATTCACTTTATTCAATTCTCTTCCTTTAAGTATTATGGCTTTCATACAACAACAAATAAGAGAAAAAAATTGTTAGATCAAGAGAAATACTACAAACACACACACACACACTCATGTTTTGTTTCTTTTTTACTTGTAAGCTAATAAATGCGTGTGTAATATGTGTGCATGTAGTAGTAGCAACTTTAAACGCTTATAGCTCCCAAAATACTAAACCGATTTCAATAAAATATTGATTCTGCACATCTGTACAGAAAATCCTTTGAAAAATCGGTGTAGTGGTACCAGCGTAAAAGGGATTACAAAAAACATGTTCGCCTATTAATTATATAGATTTAAGTAAATAATAATATAACGGCTAGCAAAACTATTTACATAGTACATAAATTTTAAGATAAAGCAGTACCCAGCTAAAAAAATATGTATGGACCATATATGATATCCCATATATGGTTCGGATCCGAAAAATGAGGGTATATGGGCATATATGATTATATATATTCATACATTTTCATACATGCATGTGTTAATATTCCCTCTACAGTATGCAAAGTTATTCATATTCTCTCGATTCACAAAGGCGCACTGCTGTGCAATAAATTAAATTACTAAAATTACTTTTTTTTTAGATTTTGAACAGGGAAACATTTGTTTGGACAAATAGTGAAAAACGAACTAAAAGTCATTTCATTCATCATTTCTATTTAAAAGGCGAATCAATTATTTAAAAAAAACACAAAAATCATATTCGTACATAAAATTTTATTTAAGAAATCAGATTAAAAACTAATGCAATTAATTATAAAAGAAAAAATTGTCCGTCTAACAATAGTTTTCATTATAATTTTTTTGCAATAATATGAACTTTGTTTCTTATCGAGAGAATTCTGTTATTTTCTATAAAATTAATGACTGAATTATCCTTTTGATTATTTGATATATTAAATTGGGCCACAATGTATAAAATCATACAAAAATGGTTTTTCTGTAACAAAAGTTTTTCTCTTTTAAAGGTTGAGGCTGTACGCATATAAACTTTGCATACCGTATGTATTTTCTAATGGATTTTCAATCCATCAGTGATAAAATACCAAGATTTTTTTATTGAAAAAACGATCTTATGTCAGATATCATGTATGCATACATTCTTATATGGCTCCATATATTAAATCTTAATTCTATATATGGATCCACATATAAAGAGCTTCATAATGAAATTTCCATATATGAGCTCATATATTACAATGCAATTCATATATTAGTCCATATATTAGTTCATATATAATAGTTTCGCAATGTATAATCCCATATATTCCCATACATGAATTCATTCATATTCATATATAGTTATATACATTCATATATTAAAAATATATGGATCATATATAATTTTTTTAGCTGGGTAATATAATTATATTTTATTTATTTTTTTATTAATCCATTTATAATACATATGGCCTTTTGGCCAATATTAAATACTGCATTACAATCATATAGAAAATACAACTCATATAAAAATAAAACTCATAATTAACAAAAAAATATTTACAATTATCCATTCAGTTTCATATACTCAAACCAAAGTTCCACCCCATCATCACCGTGAATTACTCCAATCACCTATCATTAAAATTAATGAAAAAAGAAAAAGAAAACAACTAAATAGGAGGCCTTAACGATAATTAGCGATCAATATTGTTAAAATAGTCAACAAGACGTCGTTTGAAAGAAGGTAGTGACATGTCAAAACACCTCAAGTTTTTGGGTAAACAGTTCCATAGGCGCGCTGAACGAACTACAAATGAGTTCTCATAGGCAGTGTTGCGTATACGAGGGATAACCATTTGAGAGTTTCTGACTGATTTAGTAAAAGAGATCAGTTGTAAAATGTGCAACGGCCTCTGAAACTTAATGATATTAAAAAATAAATAAGTAGCCGAAACTTGAGGTAATATTTTTTTTAATGCATGTTTTTATTTATTGTATCTTCAAATATGAACAAACAATAAGTATTCAAATCTTAAATCTAAAATATAAATATTAGGCAAAACCAATGTCGGACATAAGCTTAGTGATAGTTATTAATAATACATAAGTAGTGATAAGCAAAAAAAAAAAAAGAAAACAAGTGTTTTCAAGTAGCTTCATCATCTTTTTTTAAGCGGATGTGTCCAGTAAAAGTCAAAATATTACGAGCAAGTGGATTAGGATGTGACTCGAGTTTTGTTAGATATTTGCTTGCGTATTTTGCAATTTCTTTAGTCACTAATGGCATATTTAAATCACGATGTACATATATTAGAATTTTTGATGTACCATGGAGCAGATGTTATCAAACGTAAAATTTTGTTTTGCCTTCGTTGAATTTTCTCAACATTTGAAGCTGAAGCAGTGCCCCATAGCTCAATTCTGTAGCACCACATTGGCTTCAAAAGCGACTTGTATATTAAAAGTTTGCAACCTAGACTGAGGGTTGCATTTCTACCAATCAGCCAATGTACCTGAGTTAATTTTAGTTTCATTTGTGTTAGCTTAGAATCAATGTGTTGTTTCCATGTAAGCCGTCGATCAAGGTGTATACCAAGGTATTTTACATATGAATGTTGAGGAACAATTTGATTATTGATTCTAATGGGGGAACAAGTATCTTTTCGTAGAGCAAATGTTACCTGCGCACACTTCTGCTCATTTACCTTTATTCTCCATAAGTTTAACTATAGTTCCATTTGAGTAATGTGTTCCTGGAGTTTTTGGGATGCCTCATCAGGGTTTTCGTGCATACTAAGGCAGGCTGTATCGTCCGCAAATGTAGAACTATGGATAATACTACTCACAGGCATATCACAAGTATAAATCAAATGCAAAATTGGCCCCAGCATACTCCCCTGTGGCACACCGGATGAGACAGTTTCTTCAGGCATACTCGTAAAGTCTCCTTCCACAAAAGTGACCTTACGGGAAATAATGTAGCTTTGCAAAAGATTTAAAATGTTTGTTGGTAGGTAAGTCTTCAATTTTAAAATTAGGCCTTCATGCCTAAATTGAACCAATCTATGAGTTTGTTCAATGGTACTATGCTGACTTCTAAAACCAAATTGATTGTCCGGTATACACCCAGTACTAATTATAATTGGGGACAATTTTGTCTTAAACAGTTTTTCGAAAAGCTTTGACATTGTTGATAGTAGCCTTATTGGCCTATATGACTCAGCCTTGGTTAGATCTTTGCCCGGCTTTGGAATCATTTTAACCTTGGCAAGCTTCCAGCTGTGTGGATAATACTCCAGTCGTAAAATAGCATTATATATGAATAATAGGATTCTCATTGCAATACGAGGCAAGTTCATAAGCATCTGGTTACTAATTCCATCAATACCCGGAGCTTTCTTCGGGTTGAGTTCGGCAATTAATTTTTGTAAATCACGCGTCTTAAACTTTATGTGTTGAGGGGGTAGAGCGACTACATTCGGCAAATCAGCAACACCAGTACATATGTTTGGCGTAAAAACGGATTTTAAGTGCTCAGAAAATATTTTACCTTTTTCAGTATCGCTTCTTGCCCAACTTCCGGCAGATGTGCGTAGAGGTGGCTTATACTCAATGGGTGTTTTAAGCATTTTAGCAGCGCGCCACAAAGAGTAATTAGACGCTGGTGTGACATCAAGACCTTCCAGATAATTTTAAGAGATGAAGTTTTTTCAAATGCAAGCAACTCTTGGGGTGGTTTGGTGCACTCATTAAATCTGAATTTATGTTGAGGTGACCTGTGCTGTTGCCATTCCTTTTTGGCTCTTCTTTTTTCACATACGAGACGTTCAATATCTGTGGAATAAATTCTATTAAACCCACTCTGCGGATAGGAGGTAGTAGCATGTTCAACAGCCTGTGTGATTATTTTAAGGTTGGCAATGTTAACTTCAATATCTTCGGGTGTTCTTAGCGCAATGTTTTCCGTGCAATGACTACTAAGATATTTTTTGAATCGCAGCCAATTAACACGACTAATCATCTTCACATATGAGTGAGGTAAAGCACTTCTCAGTGGGCTACATATTTTAACGATCGTGGGAGAGTAATCGGACGAGAGATCTAGGTTGAGGAACATCTCTCGCGTCATCGTAATTATTTCTTAAGTGAGGTCAGGCTTGTGCATGTTGTTTCGCCTTCGAGAGTTTTTCGTCTCGCTCGCACTGGTTGACTGATTTGCCACGGATAACCGTATAATCTTGCGATTTTTTGTGGAATTTCTTTAACAACCACGTTGCTACTTCCTATGTGAAGGCATAGGTCGTGTACAGTCAGTCACAAAACCTTTTAAAATACTGTTAATACCATCTTGGGCATATGGTCTAGTAAACCCCGTCCATATTTGTGCAACACCATATTATGCAAATTTACTTTGTATAATATGTATAATAAATAAATAAATAAAATGCGCTAAAAAGAAAATTATTGTGTAAAAATGCTTAAAAACATTACTGATCATAAAAATTATTAGTTAAGTGAATTAATTATTAGTAAAGAGAGGGATCTATTAGACGACTCTTTAGAATTACCGCCTCTACTGTGAGTAAATTTTGTTGCCTAAAATTCGTTTGAACGCCCTCTGTTTTAGCTGTAAAGCATATTTTCTTTAAATATGCATAGAAGAAATTCAAAAATAAAAATATTGCAATTACTGTCTAATTTTTCAATTTGTTTGCTTTTAAACTATGCAGCAACTACAAATTTGTGGTTGCCAATATGGCAACTGAAATTACCAGCTGTTAGTTGCCAGCTGCCATCCGTAATACCATTTCGGCAACTAGCAACGCAACCAAAGTTCGGTTGCCATCCATAATCGAGCCATCAGGCTCTCCTGACCAAAACAATTGTATGTCATCTGCAAATGCGAAAGATTTACAAAAACAAAGAGAATTAAATAAATCGTTTAGAAATATAATAAAAAGGATAGGTCCATGTATAGATTCTTGTGGGACTCCAGACACAACAGGTAATGATTCTGAAGCCAGCCCATTACAGAAAACAAATTGCTTACGTTTACATAAATATGACCAGACAAGGCGACAAGCAGATGTAGAAAACATGTAGTTAAAATTAAGTTTATTAATAAGCAGAGATTGCCGAATTTGGTCAAAGGCCTTAGCCAAGTCTATTGAAACAAGAACTCCCATTTTACCATTATTAAGGGCAGTCCTAATGGATTCTGTCATTTCAATTAAGAGAAAACAAGTACTATGCCCTTGTCTGAAATCATATTGAGATTCAATTAAACAATTTCTATCAATAATAAATTGTGTAATCTGGTCCTTCATGATATTTTCTATTATCTTAGACAGAATAGGTTGGATACTAATAGGTCTCAAGTTGTGTATATCTAATTGTAGTCTATTATTTGGTATAGGGATAATACGTGCAATCTTCCAATCACTAGGGAATTTGGAGGGTGTTATAATAGTGTTCATAAAGTAAAGTAGATGTTTAATAATATATGGAAGCGCAATTTTAAGTAACTTAATTGAAATGCCAAAAAAATTATAAACAAAAACAGATAACAGCAAAACTGGATATTAATTGCAGCGTTCATAGTTAGAAGAACTTGGTAATGCAAAAAATACCATAGTGGAGAAAATTTTTATGGCCTAATTCTGTTCGACAATTTTGTTGTCTTGTCAATAGAGGAAAAAATCGCATTCGTTGAAAAATACTATACGGTACCATACCATATACGGGTATGTTCTGCATTACACGTGAAATTAAAAGAAGTGGAATTACCATAACATTGCTGTTATAATTACATATTTCCAACAACAATTTTATGGCAATTCCACTCGTTTTAATTTCACGTGGAATGCAGAACATACCGGATAATCACAATTTTGTACTAGAATTTCAGAATCCCATAACTCGGAAAATGTATTTAATTCCCAGCTAAAAAAATTATATATGGTCCATTTATTTCAATATATGAATGTATATAAATATATATGAAAGTACAGGGTGGGCCAAAAGAAACCAATGGGTGTAAAAGTTTAATAACTTTTTTGTGTATTAACTTTTTTTTATTTTTTCTTTCAGATTATATAATATACAAAATGGAAATTTTTTTACACTAAGTATGAAAAATGATGTCTCTTAAATGACCACCGTTTTCAGCTTCGCACTGATGGGCTCTTTTTAGAGCATTTTCCATAACATCTTTCAAAACTTGTGGTTGTAGCGTTCGAATTTTTGCAACAATGTTTGCCTTGAGTTCAAGGATTGTCTCTGGCTTGTTCGCATACACTCGCTCCTTCAAAAAACCCCAAAGAAAATAGTCGGGTGCTGTCAAATCTAGCGATCGCGCTGGCCAAATAATTTCCGAATTTCGAGAAATTATTCGCTCTCCAAAAATTTGACTTAAAAGTGCCATTGTGTCTCGGACAGTATGGGCAGTGGCTCCGTCCTGCTGAAACCACATACCAGGTCTGTTTTCAAGAGCAGGACGTAAAAAATTTTCTATCATAAACCGATACCGCTCTCCATTTACGGTTACAGCACTTCCATCTTCATTCTCGAAGAAGTAGGGCCCAATGACATTTTCAGATGTGATCCCACACCATACTGTACACCTGATGGGGTGCAATTGGCGTTGATGAATGGCTCTTGGATTTTGAGAACCCCTGAACCTACAGTTCAGAGGGCGAAATTCTGACGTTAAAATGTCGACGATATGCTCTTTGCGTTAAAATAATTGATCTCTGGTTTAAATAATAAAATTCTATTATTCTGGTTCTCTGTTCAGTTGTGAACCTCTCCATTATAAATTCTCCAAGTGTTGTCTATATAATCTGAAAGAAAAAATAAAAAAAAAATTAATAAACAAAAAAGTTATTAAACTTTTACACCCCTTGGTTTCTTTTGGCCCACCCTGTAGTTAGATACTGCCGGTTTTATGACAATTAAAATTGTCAAATTTGGGTAATTAAAATTGAAAATTTTGTAATTTATGGGAAAATTTAGGTAATTAAAGTCAAGGGTGTGAAGTAACGAGGGTACTCGATGGTTTGTAGATGTATATGTATGTGATGATGATGTTTTGTTTTTTGATTTTTTTGTTTGTCAAGTGGTTTATGGTTTTAGAGTGCAATGTTTTTTTTAAGTGAGAGTATGCATAGAGAAAATGTTGCCTTAGTTTTTTGTAATATTCTTTTTAGCTGGTGGAGATGGAAGGGTATTTTGGAAAGAAAGAAATTATTTATTAGTGTTTTTTTTTATGGGAATTGTTACAATTTAAGTTTAAAATTTTTTTAAACGCACTAATAATCCCAAATATTTTACTTATTAAGTTTTTTTTTAATGCATGTTTTTTTTTATTTATTGTATCTTCAAATATGAACTAACAATAAGTATTCAAATCTTAAGTCTATAAAAAAATTATTAGGCCCGACCAATGTCGGACATAAGCTTAATGATAGTTATTAATAATACATAAGTAGTGATAAGCAACAAAAGGAAAAAAGTGTTTTCAAGCAGCTTCATCATCTAGAGTGTTGAATATTAGAGCCCGTGTATCTCTCTTTTTTAAGCGGATGTGCCCAGTAAAGTTCAAAATATTACGAGCAAGCGGATTAGGATGTGACTCGAGTTTTGTTAGATATTTGCCTGCGTATTTTACAATTTCTTCAGTCACTAGTGGCATATTCAAATCGCGATGTATATTTGAATTTTTTATGTACCATGGAGCCGATGTTATCATGCGTGAAATTTTATTTTGCCTTCGTTGAATTTTCTCTACATTTGAAGCTGAAGCAGTGCCCCATAGTTGAATTCCGTAACACCATATTGGCTTTAAAAGCGACTTGTATATTAAAAGTTTGCAGTCTAGGCTAAGTGTTGAATTTCTACCAATCAGCCAATGTACCTGAGTTAATTTAAGTTTCATTTGAGTTAACTTAGAGTCAATGTGATGTTTCCATGTAAGTCGTCGATCAAGGTGTATACCAAGATATTTCACATGTGAATGTTGAGGAACAACTTGATTGTTAATCCGAATGGGGGAGCAAGTATCTCTTCTTAGGGTGAACGTTATATGGACACACTTTTGTTCATTGACTTTAATTCTCCACAAGTTTAACCAAAGCTCCATCTGGCTAATGTGTTCCTGGAGTTTGCGAGATGCCTCATCAGGGTTTTCGTGCATACTAAGGCAGGCTGTATCGTCGGCAAATGTGGAAGTATGGATACTACTGCTCACAGGCATATCGCAAGTATAAATCAAGTATAAAACTGGTCCCAGTATGGTCCCCTGTGGCACACCGGATGAAATAGTTTCAGGCCTACTCGTAAAGTCTCCTTCCACAACAGTGAACTTACGGGAAATAATGTAACTTTCCAAAATATTTAAAATGTTTATTGGTAAGTAAGTCTTCAATTTTAAAATTAGGCCTTCATGCCACACTTTATCAAATGCCTGGGAAACGTCAATAAAGAGCGCAGAACAATACTTTTTTTCCTTAAAAGTTCTTCTTATAAATTGAACCAGTCTGTGAGTTTGTTCAATGGTGCTATGCTGACTTCTAAAACCAAATTGATGGTCTGGTATGCACCCAATACTAATTAGAATTGGGGACAATTTTGTTTTGAGCAGTTTTTCGAAAAGCTTTGACATAGTTGATAGGAGACTTATTGGCCTATATGACTCAGCCTTGGTTAGATCTTTGCCCGGCTTTGGAATCATTTTAACCTTGGCAAGCTTCCAGCTGTGTGGATAATACTCCAGTCGTAAAATGGCATTAAATATGAATAATAGGATTCTCATTGCAATACGAGGCAAGTTCATAAGCATCTGGTTACTAATTCCATCAATACCCGGAGCTTTCTTCGGGTTGAGTTCGGCAATTAATTTTTGTAAATCACGCGTCTTAAACTTTATGTGTTGAGGGGGTAGAGCGACTACATTCGGCAAATCAGCAACACCAGTATATATGTTTGGCGTAAAAACGGATTTTAAGTGCTCAGCAAATATTTTACCTTTTTCAGTATCGCTTCTTGCCCAACTTCCGGTAGATGTGCGTAGAGGTGGCTTATACTCAATGGGTGTTTTAAGCTTTCTAGCAGCGCGCCACAAAGAGTAATTAGACGCTGGTGTGACATCAAGACCTTCCAGATAATTTTTAAGAGATGCAGTTTTTTCAGACGCAAGCAACTCTTGGAGTCGTTTAGTGCACTCTTTAAATCTGATTTTATTTTGTGGTGATCTGTGCTGTTGCCATTCCCTTCTAGCTCTTCTTTTTTCACGTACGAGACGTTCAATGTCTGTAGAATAAATTTTATTAAACCCAGTCTGCGGATGGGAGATAATGGCATGTTCAGCAGCCTGTTTAATATTCTCGCTGAGATTGGCAATGTTAGATTCAATATCATCGGATGTTCTAAGCGTAATGTTTTCCGTACAATGACTACTGAGATATTTTTTGAACCACAGGCAATTAACACGATTGATCATCTTCACATATGGGTCAGGTAAGTTACTTCTTAAGGGACTACAAATTGTAATGATCGTCGGAGAGTGATCGGACGAAAGATCAAGAGAAGCTTGAACTTGAATTAAATCCCTAGAGATATTTTTTATGACGCCAAAATCTATAACATCCGGAATTTTTTGTATGTCAGTAGGCCAATAAGTGGGCTCCCCACTCGAAATGACATCCAAGCCCATTTTTGAAATAGTGTTGAACAATGCTCGACCTCTGGGGGTAATAAGACGCGAACCCCAGAACGTATGCTTAGCATTGTAGTCGCCAGCTGCTACAAAACAAGGTCCAAGAGATTTGTAGAAATCCTCATATTGATTCTCAGTGATTGTAAATCTGGGAGGGGAGTAAATTGATGAAATAACAAAAAACTTTCAATGCCAATATTTGTTGCTTGTAGGTGTTCTTCACAAATGTTATCAAGAACATAGTGCTTGAGTCTTGACTTTATTAGAATTGCTGATCCACCGCAAGCCCTTCCTCTAGGGTCCTTTGTGTCATATATAGTGTAGCCATATATTTTAAAAAGACTTCTCGAAGTCAAATGAGTCTCAGATACTAACATTACATCAATATTTTTTTCCGTGAGGAAGTGCTCAAGTTCATTTTTATGTTGGCGAATGCCGTTTGCGTTCCAGAAACATATTGTTAACGTGTTCATGGCTTATTAATTAATGCTTGAAGCAGAGTATTCTGCATTCGCAGCATTTCTTGCATCATGCTAGTCATATTTGTTGTAAAATTGTTTATAGTTTGCACCAGATTTTCAATAGTAGCTTCAAGGAGATTAAAATTAAAGCTTGCGTCAGTATTTTTTGAATTATTTGGCGGGGAAACATTTTGTGTGGGAATTGAATTTGACTTAGCAGCATCTGCATACGATACACGGGAAGTAACTGGTTGGCTCATTTGCGCAAAAGTGGCAGAGTAAGCGTTTGCTGATTGAGCTGGAGCTAATTTAGGTTTTTGCACCATAGTCTTCTTTACGAAAGAGTACACAGGACAACCTCTGTAGTTAGCGGTGTGATTACCTCCACAATTACTGCATTTTTTATCACTTTGATCTTTTGGCTTATTGCAACTAGCAGTGCCGTGTAATTCGCCGCACACAACACAAACAGAGGGTAAATTGCAGTATGTTTTTGTATGGCCATATTCTTGGCAATTATGGCACTGTACAGGACCTGAACGCTTATGTGGCTCTTCAACTGTGATTTTTCGGTACAAGAGGTATTTCAAATTATAAATTGGATGCGTCTCATTTTTTTTCAATTTTATATCATTAGGCTCAAGTTCAACACGAAATAGGGGTTGGGGAATCTTCTCTCTGTTTATTATATTGGACACATTTTTTACCTTAAACCCCTGGAAGACGAGTGTATCTTTTATTTCTTCGGGAACAAGATAAGAATCTATGCCCTTCAATACGATCTGCATGCCTTTAGCGCTCTTAAGCTGGTATGTGTAGAAGCTTGTTTTATTTTTTTCAAATTCAGCAACCATTTTGCGGAAATCTTTTTCGTCATAAATTTGGACTTTAGTTTCATCTATGTTTCCACGTTTTATTGGAACAATGTGAAATTTATTCTCACCAATGACCGAAATTAATTTTTTAATAAGGGCATTTGAATTTTTTTTGTCTCAAATAGATTGATGGCGGCTTGGATATTTTATTCGAGGATACCTCGGGTTTGTCGTTGTCATCTTGCAAAATTTCGAAGCGATTTTGGCGATTAGTTGAGGCTGCGCTGTTATCCCTAGACATTTTGGGAGCAGATGAAATTTTTGAAGAATTCGGGCTTCGCCCACGCTTTACCACGGTTATATATCTGTCCATTCCGACTTGTACCTTGAGTTTCGAGCCGCTGTTATCTGTAGTGATAACTTTGTTAAGTGATGAACACGAGCCTGAAGGGCTTATATATAGAAGTACTAGGCAACTGTAATGTTAATGCATCATTACTATTTGGCATTGGACAAAGCGAAGTTGATCGCTGACGAAAAATTGGCTTTGCCGGTGAAAAAAGGTTTTCATCAGATTTATTATTTATATTTTTTTCATTAAGAGTTTCAGAACTCACAGTAAAATAAGCATTTCTGCCGTTAGAACTCACTTCAAATTTTTTTGTATTTGAGGCACTCATACAAAGAATTCCTCAAGGGATATTCGTTTGAGTTTTTTTATGTTTGCGGTCTTTTTTTGTTTTTGTTATTTATGATTGTTTATTTGTTTAGAGGTACACATATATATAATATTCCCCAATATCAATTTGTTTAATTTTTTTTGCTTGCGGTTTTTTTTTTGTTTTTGTTATTTTTACTATGTAAAAATAACAGCGAAGCATAAAGCTTATTTATTAAAGACAGTATGTACCTATTACGAATAATATGTACTACGAATATTTTTTGTTTGTTTAATTTTTTTGTAAGTAAGAAAAATTCCGCTAATCGACTGTTCGCTATGAAGGTACCACGAGAACTGACTTATTAAGTAAAATATTTTTTTTTTATTAAAAATACATTGAAATTGATTATTGAGGGGTTTAGCTGGACCCTATGCGCATTTCACTGTTGCTAATGCAGATCATCAGGGAACCTTTACCCAAAGCTTCTTAAAACAACCAGAGTTATTATATTATAAACTTAATTATTATTATTAATTTTGAATTGAAGTGTGATTTTTTTGTCAAGTGGTTGCAGCAGGTTTAGGGTGTGTGTGTGTGTTTTTTTTCTTTTTTTGATGGTGACCATGGAAGGTTATTTTAGAAGACCTTATGTATGCTTGTGGGAAATCTATGAATGTTTTTTGTTGTTGGTTCTATTAAGTTTGATTTTCCTATTTCATATGTTTAAAGAGTTTGAAGAGATGAATAAAATATGTAATTTATGAGCAACGAACTTACTTGAAGGTTGGAGAAATTGAAGTGTAAGATATTTAGGATTGTCAAAGGGAATTAGAGATGCGTGATCATGGGAGCCAACGTTATGCTCATGCATGTGTATTTGTGTATGTTTTTACAATAACTTGAGCGTTGAAAGGTGGGTAAGTAGTCGTATATGTATATAAAAAAGCGAGTGTGTAATGCCGAGTACACATCTGGCATTTCTTGTGTTATAATCATTTTTTAAAATGTGTGCAACGTCTTTCACGTTATGTTTTTTTATAGGGAAAGCAATACCACACAACAAGAAAAAATTTCAAAAATGACAAACGTTGGCACTAGTACACACTGTTGCGATGTTACAAAATATCATAGTATGTACTCGGCATTTGTTTTTTTGTAATATTCTTTTTAGCTGATGGAGATGGAAAGGTATTTATAGAAAGAAATTATGTATGCTGGTGAGATATTAATGTTTTTGTTGTTGGTTTTATTTATTTTTTGTTTTTTTGTGCAGAGGCTGACATTTGTCAAACAAACCATACAGACTTATATACATACATACTTACTTACTACATACATATGTATGTTGTAACAATGTAAGAATAGAACGTAATTCGTATAAATTGAGACGTTCTCTAATCTAGCAGCAAGTACAGCATTGTATCTAGCAAGTACATCATCGTATAAAATCTTAAAAAATATATATTATACATTCTATAAATTTTTAAAATGGACACATTAAGCAGCGGCCCAATTTTAGTATCTTTGAACGGCTCACAAACTCATCCAGCGACATTTGTGAGATTGTTCTCCAGTAATCAGGAAGAGGTAACCGTAAGCCCTCTGTCAATAGAGCTTTCTTACGACGATTTGCCTCCTAATATATCCATTAGAGATATTTTTGAGAACGAGATAGATGAATGTGATGTCATTCCAAACAACCAAATGGCGTACTTCTACAATGAAAACTTCCAAAAGGAAGAAGAAAAGTTTATGGTAGATGAAGAGGGCGATGCTTTCTTGGCAACATTTAACTATATGCCAGAAGATGTAGACGATTTAACTGCAATATTTATGCAAGACGAAGAGGGGGATGCATTATTGGCGGCCTTAAATTTAAGATTTTAATTTGATTAATTTTTTAAACATAAATTCAAATTAATTTACTTAAAACGTACACAATGTGTAAACAGATTTTTTTATTGTCGCTTTTTCACATTTGTCTCTGTCCTTGTACAAACCATATACATAACGGGTGTTTTTTTAGAGGTATAGAACTTCGAATTGAAATAAAACACAAGAAAATGTTTTAATGTCCATCAATTTGGCTTTATTGGAAGGATAATTTTATGCCATTAATGTTTAAATATGATTTCGGGCATGTGGCCGCCGCGGCTGGCTCGAATAAAGCCAATTCTACAGGTCCAATTTTCAACCACTTTTTCGAGCATATGGGGCCGTATGTTGGCAATAACGCCACGAATGTTGGCTTCCAAGTCCCCTAACGTTTCTGGTTTGTTGGCGTAGACGAGCGACTTCACATATCCCCAAAGAAAATAATCCAATGGTGTCAAATCACACGATCTTGGTGGCCAATTGACAGGTCCATTCCGCGAAATTATGCGCTCATCGAATGTTTCCTTCAATAAATCGATTGTGACGTGCGCTGTGTGGCATGTAGCGCCGTCTTGTTGGAACCACAACTCATCCACATTCATGCCATCCAATTCGGGAACAAAATAGTCGGTTATCATGGCTCTATACCGGTCTCCATTAACGGTAACTGACTCTCCAGCATTATTTCGGAAGAAGTATGGCCCAATGACTCCACCAGCCCATAGAGCACACCAAACAGTCAGTTTTTGTGGATGTAATGGCGTCTCAAGGGTCTCATGTGGATTCTCTTCACTCCAAATGCGGCAATTTTGCTTGTTGACGTAGCCATTCAACCAAAAATGAGCCTCATCACTGAACAAAATTTTGCGATGAAAATCAGCATCGAGATCAATCTCATTTTCGGCCCATACACCAAAATCACGACGCATTGCGGCTTTAATTCTTGCACAAGCTGGATCTTGTAAGGTCGCAAGCCAAGATCTTTTCGCAAAATCTTCCATAAAGTTGATGGACAAAGCTTCAATTGCTGTGCACGGTGGCGAATCGATTCATTCGGGTCCTCTTCAACACTTTGCTCTACAGCGGCAATTGTTTCTTCGGTGCGCACTGTTCGACGTCTCTGCGGATGCGTATTATCACATAGAGTAAACGTAGTGCGAAAACGATCCATGGTTAACCGAATTAATTGCTCTGATGGACGATTATGTCGACCATAAGATGGAAGGAGCTTGCGGTAAACTTCGCGAACTGAACCATTATTTTCGAAATAAATTTGCACGATTTGCAAGCGTTGTTCTTTTGTCAACCTGTTCATGATGAAATTTTTTTTTTTTTTTTTTTATATAATGCATGTATTTATTTATTGTATCTTCATATGTGAACTAACAATAAGTATTCAAATCTTAAATCTATAAAAAAAAAATTATTAGGCCCGACCAGTGTCGGACATAAACTTAGTGGTAGTTATAAATAATACATTAGTAGTGATAATCAAAAAAAAAGGGGGGGGGAAAGTATTTTCAAGTAGTCCCATCTGGAGTGTTAGGTATAAGAGCCCGTGTGTCCCTCTTTTTTAAGCGGATGTGTCCAGTAAAGTTCAAAATATTACGAGCAAGCGGATTAGGATGTGATTCGAGTTTTGTTAAATATTTGCCTGCGTATTTTGCAATTTCTTCAGTCACTAGTGGCATATTTAAATCACGATGTATAATAGAATAGATGTACCATGGAGCCGATGTTATTAACCGTAAAATTTTGTTTTGCCTTCGTTGGATTCTCTCGACATGAAGCTGAAGCAGTGCCCCATAACTGAATTCCGTAGCACCATATTGGCTTCAAAAGCGACTTGTATAATAAAAGTTTGCAGTCTAAGCTGAGTGTTGAGTTTCTGCCAATCAACCAATATATTTGAGTTAACTTAAGTTTCATCTGAGTTAACTTAGAGTCAATATGATGTTTCCATGTAAGTCTTCGATCAAGGTGTATACCAAGGTATTTCACTTGGGAATGTTGAGGAATATTATGATTGTTGATTCGAATGGGGGAGCAAGTATCTCTTCTTAGGGTGAACGTTATATGGACACACTTTTGTTCATTGACTTTAATTCTCCATAAGTTCAACCATATTTCCAGCTGAGTGATATGTTCCTGGAGATTGTGAGATGCCTCATAAGGGCTTTCGTGCACACTCATACAGGCTGTATCATCGGCAAAAGTAGAAATATGGATATTATTGCTCACAGGCATATCACAAGTATATATTAAATACAAGACAGGACCCAGAATACTACCCTGGGGCACACCAGAAGATATAGATTCGGGCACACTCGTGAACTCTCCTTCCACAACAGTGAACTTCCTATCAATAATATAACTTTCCAAAAGCTTTTGAATGTTTATTGGCAGATATGTCTTCAATTTTAAAACTAGGCCTTCGTGCCATACTTTATCAAATGCCTGAGAAACATCAATAAAGAGAGCAGAACAATACTTCTTTTCTTCAAATGTTCTTCTTACAACTTGGACCAGTCTATGCGTTTGTTCAATCGTGCTGTGCTGACTTCTAAAGCCAAATTGATGGTCCGGGATGCACCCATTATCAGTTAAAATTTTGGACAATTTAGTCGAGCAGCTTTTCGAAAAGCTTTGAGATTGTAGATAGTAAGCTTATGGGCCTATATGACTCAGTCTTGGTAAGATCTTTGCCCGCCTTTGGAATCATTTTGATCTTGGCCAGTTTCCAGTTATGTGGAAAATACTGCATTCTTAAAATAGCATTAAAAGTAAATAGCAGGATTCTTATTGCAATATGAGGCAAGTTCATGAGCATTTTGTTACTAATGCCATCAATACCTGGAGCTTTCTTCGGGTTGAGTTCAGCAATTACTTTTTGTACTTCACGCATCTTAAACCTTAAGGGACGAGGGGGTAGAGAAACTACACTCGGTAAATCAGCAGCACCCGTACATGAATTGGGAGTGAATACAGATTTTAAATGCTCAGAAAATAAGTTACCTTTCTCACTATCACTTCTTGCCCAGCCTCCGGTCGCAGTACGCAATGGTGATTTAAGATCAACGGGTCGTTTAAGATTTCTAGTAGCGCGCCATAAAGAGTAATTAGATGCGAACGTTACATCAAGACCTTCTAAATACTTTTCCAGTAGTGCAGTTTTTTCCGATGATAGCAGCTCTTTGAGTCGTTTAGTACATTCTTTAAGTCTGATTTTATTTAGGGGTGATCTGTGTTGTTGCCATTCTCTTCTAGCTCTCCTTTTTTCACATACAAGACGTTCAATTTCCGTAGAATAAATTCTGTTAAAGCCGGTCTGCGGATAGGAGGTAGTGGCGTGTTCAGCAGCCTGTTTAATATTTTCGTTAAGATTGGCAATATTAAATTCAATATCATCGCATGATCTAAGCAGTGACTACTAAGATATTTTTTGAATACCAGCCAGTTGATTCCATTAATCATCTTCACATATGAGTTAGTTAAATCACTCCTTAGTGGGTTGAAAATTGTAACTATTGTTGGAGAGTGATCGGAGGACAGATCTAGAGAGGCCTCTACATGAATTAAGTCCCTATGAATATTTTTCGTGACGGCAAAATCTATAACATCTGGAATTTTTCTTACGTCAGTTGGCCAGTAAGTAGGCTCCCCACTCGAAATGACATCTAAGCCCATTTTTGAAATTGTATTGAACAAGGCTCGACCTCTAGGTGTAACAAGACGCGATCCCCAGTAGGTATGTTTTGCATTGTAGTCACCAGCTGCCACGAAACAAGATCCAAGCGATTTGTAGAACTTCTCATACTGATCTTCGCTAACTGAAAATCTGGGAGGTGAGTAAATTGATGATATCACGAAATTCGCACAAAAATTTTCTACGAAAATATTCGTTGCTTGCAAATATTCTTCACTAACGTTGTCAAGGACATAGTGCTTGAGTCTTGACTTAATCAGAATTGCTGATCCACCACATGCTCTCTCTCTCGGGTCCTTTGTATCATATAAAGTGTAACCATTTATTTTAAATAAGCTTCTTGAGGTCAAATGAGTCTCAGAAACCAACATTATATCAATATTTTTTTCCATGAGGAAGTGCTCAAGTTCATTTTTATGTTGGCGAATGCCGCTTGCGTTCCAGAAACATATTTTTAACGTGTTCATGGTTTATTAACTAATGCTTGAAGCAGTGTATTCTGCATTCGCAGCATTTCTTGCATGATACTTGTCATATTTGTAGTAAAGTTGTTTATAGTTAGCACCAGATTCTCAATAGTAGCTTCAAGGCGACTAAAGTTAAAGCTTGAGTTTGAATTCGTTGAATTATTTGGCGGTGGAACATTTTGCGTGGGAATTGAACTAGTCTTAGCAGCATCAGCATACGATACACGTGAAGTAACTGGTTGGCTGATTTGAGCAAAAGTGTCGGAGTTCGCGTTTACTTGTAGAGCTGGAGTTAGCTTGGGTTTTTGACCCATAGCCTGTTTAACGAAAGAAAATACAGGGCACCCTCTATAGTTAGTTGTGTGATTACCTCCACAATTACTACATTTTTTTTCTGCTTGATCTTTTGGCTTAGTGCAGCTAGCAGTACCATGCAATTCACCGCAGATAACACACACTGTAGGTAACTTGCAGTAAGTTTTCGTATGGCCATATTCTTGGCAATTATGGCACTGTACGGGACCTGAACGCTTACGTGGCTCTTCAACTGTGATTTTTCGATGTAAGAGATACTTTACGTTATAAACTGCTGATATTTTTACATAGTAAAAATAACAAAAACAAAAAAAAACCGCAAGCAAAAAAATTAAACAAATTGATATTGAGGAATACTATATATATGTGTACCTCTAAACAAATAAACAATCATAAATAACAAAAACAAAAAAAGACCGCAAACATAAAAAAACACAAACGAATATCCCTTGAGGAATTCTTTGTATGAGTGCCTCAAATACAAAAAAATTTGAAGTGAGTTCTAACGGCAGAAATGCTTATTTTACTGTGAGTTCTGAAACTCTTAATGAAAAAAATATAAATAATAAATCTGATGAAAACCTTTTTATACCGGCAAAGCCAATTTTTCGTCAGCGATCAACTTCGCTTTGTCCAATGCCAAATAGTAATGATGCATTAACATTACAGTTGCCTAGTACTTCTTCATATAAGCCAGTAATATCATCCCCTTCAGGCTCGTGTTCATCACTTAACAAAGTTATCACTACAGATAACAGCGGCTCGAAACTCAAGGTACAAGTCGGAATGGACAGATATATAACCGTGGTAAAGCGTGGGCGAAGCCCGAATTCTTCAAAAATTTCATCTGCTCCAAAAATGTCTAGGGATAACAGCGCAGCCTCAACTAATCGCCAAAACCGCTTCGAAATTTTGCAAGATGACAACGACAAACCCGAGGTATCCTCGAATAAAATATCCAAGCCGCCACCAATCTATTTGAGACAAAAAAATTCAAATGCCCTTATTAAAAAATTAATTTCGGTCATTGGTGAGAATAAATTTCACATTGTTCCAATAAAACGTGGAAACATAGATGAAACTAAAGTCCAAATTTATGACGAAAAAGATTTCCGCACAATGGTTGCTGAATTTGAAAAAAATAAAACAAGCTTCTACACATACCAGCTTAAGAGCGCTAAAGGCATGCAGATCGTATTGAAGGGCATAGATTCTTATGTTGTTCCCGAAGAAATAAAAGATGCACTCGTCCTCCAGGGGTTTAAGGTAAAAAATGTGTCCAATATAATAAACAGAGAGAAGATTGCCCAACCCCTATTTCGTGTTGAACTTGAGCCCAATGATATAAAATTGAAAAAAATGAGACGCATCCAATTTATAATTTGAAATACCTCTTGTACCGAAAAATCACAGTTGAAGAGCCACATAAGCGTTCAGGTCCTGTACAGTGCCATAATTGCCAAGAATATGGCCATACAAAAACATACTGCAATTTACCCTCTGTTTGTGTTGTGTGCGGCGAATTACACGGCACTGCTAGTTGCAATAAGCCAAAAGATCAAAGTGATAAAAAATGCAGTAATTGTGGAGGTAATCACACCGCTAACTACAGAGGTTGTCCTGTGTACTCTTTCGTAAAGAAGACTATGGTGCAAAAACCTAAATTAGCTCCAGCTCAATCAGCAAACGCTTACTCTGCCACTTTTGCGCAAATGAGCCAACCAGTTACTTCCCGTGTATCGTATGCAGATGCTGCTAAGACAAATTCAATTCCCACACAAAATGTTTCCCCGCCAAATAATTCAAAAAATACTGACGCAAGCTTTAATTTTAATCGCCTTGAAGCTACTATTGAAAATCTGGTGCAAACTATAAACAATTTTACAACAAATATGACTAGCATGATGCAAGAAATGCTGCGAATGCAGAATACTCTGCTTCAAGCATTAATTAATAAGCCATGAACACGTTAACAATATGTTTCTGGAACGCAAACGGCATTCGCCAACATAAAAATGAACTTGAGCACTTCCTCACGGAAAAAAATATTGATGTAATGTTAGTATCTGAGACTCATTTGACTTCGAGAAGTCTTTTTAAAATATATGGCTACACTATATATGACACAAAGGACCCTAGAGGAAGGGCTTGCGGTGGATCAGCAATTCTAATAAAGTCAAGACTCAAGCACTATGTTCTTGATAACATTTGTGAAGAACACCTATAAGCAACAAATATTGGCATTGAAAGTTTTTGTACAACTTTTGTTATATCATCAATTTACTCCCCTCCCAGATTTTCAATCACTGAGAATCAATATGAGGATTTCTACAAATCTCTTGGACCTTGTTTTGTAGCAGCTGGCGACTACAATGCTAAGCATACGTTCTGGGGTTCTCGTCTTATTACCCCCAGAGGTCCAGCATTGTTCAACACTATTTCAAAAATGGGCTTGGATGTCATTTCGAGTGGGGAGCCCACTTATTGGCCTACTGACATACAAAAAATTCCGGATGTTATAGATTTTGGCGTCATAAAAAATATCTCTAGGGATTTAATTCAAGTTCAAGCTTCTCTTGATCTTTCGTCCGATCACTCTCCGACGATCATTACAATGTGTAGTCCCTTAAGAAGTAACTTACCTGACCCATATGTGAAGATGATCAATCGTGTTAATTGGCTGGGGTTCAAAAAATATCTCAGTAGTCATTGTACGGAAAACATTACGCTTAGAACATCCAATGATATTGAATCTAACATTGCCAATCTCAGCGAGAATATTAAACAGGCTGCTGAACATGCCATTATCTCCCATCCGCAGACTGGGTTTAATAAAATTTATTCTACAGATATTGAACGTCTCGTACGTGAAAAAAGAAGAGCTAGAAGGGAATGGCAACAGCACAGATCACCACAAAATAAAATCAGATTTAAAGAGTGCACTAAACGACTCCAAGAGTTGCTTGCGTCTGAAAAAACTGCATCTCTTAAAAATTATCTGGAAGGTCTTGATGTCACACCAGCGTCTAATTACTCTTTGTGGCGCGCTGCTAGAAAGCTTAAAACACCCATTGAGTATAAGCCACCTCTACGCACATCTACCGGAAGTTGGGCAAGAAGCGATACTGAAAAAGGTAAAATATTTGCTGAGCACTTAAAATCCGTTTTTACGCCAAACATATATACTGGTGTTGCTGATTTGCCGAATGTAGTCGCTCTACCCCCTCAACACATAAAGTTTAAGACGCGTGATTTACAAAAATTAATTGCCGAACTCAACCCGAAGAAAGCTCCGGGTATTGATGGAATTAGTAACCAGATGCTTATGAACTTGCCTCGTATTGCAATGAGAATCCTATTATTCATATTTAATGCCATTTTACGACTGGAGTATTATCCACACAGCTGGAAGCTTGCCAAGGTTAAAATGATTCCAAAGATGGGCAAAGATCTAACCAAGGCTGAGTCATATAGGCCAATAAGTCTACTATCAACTATGTCAAAGCTTTTCGAAAAACTGCTCAAAACAAAATTGTCCCCAATTCTAATTAGTAGTGGGTGCATACCAGACCATCAATTTGGTTTTAGAAGTCAGCATAGCACCATTGAACAAACTCACAGACTGGTTCAATTTATAAGAAGAACTTTTGAGGAAAAAAAGTATTGTTCTGCGCTCTTTATTGACGTTTCCCAGGCATTTGATAAAGTGTGGCATGAAGGCCTAATTCTAAAATTGAAGACTTACTTACCAATAAACATTTTAAATATTTTGGAAAGTTACATTATTTCCCGTAAGTTCACTGTTGTGGAAGGAGACTTTACGAGTAGGCCTGAAACTATTCCATCCGGTGTGCCACAGGGGAGCATACTGGGACCAGTTTTATACTTGATTTATACTTGCGATATGCCTGTGAGCAGTAGTATCCATACTTCCACATTTGCCGACGATACAGCCTGCCTTAGTATGCACGAAAACCCTGATGAGGCATCCCGCAAACTCCAGGAACATATTAGCCAGATGGAGCTTTGGTTAAACTTATGGAGAATTAAAGTCAATGAACAAAAGTGTGTCCATATAACGTTCACCCTAAGAAGAGATACTTGCTCCCCCATTCGGATTAACAATCAAGTTGTTCCTCAACATTCACATGTGAAATATCTTGGTTTACACCTTGATCGACGACTTACATGGAAACATCACATTGACTCTAAGTTAACTCAAATGAAACTTAAATTAACTCAGGTACATTGGCTGATTGGTAGAAATTCAACACTTAGCCTAGACTGCAAACTTTTAATATACAAGTCGCTTTTAAAGCCAATATGGTGTTACGGAATTCAACTATGGGGCACTGCTTCAGCCTCAAATGTAGAGAAAATTCAACGAAGGCAAAATAAAATTTTACGCATGATAACATCGGCTCCATGGTACATAAAAAATTCAAATATACATCGCGATTTGAATATGCCACTAGTGACTGAAGAAATTGTAAAATACGCAGGCAAATATCTAACAAAACTCGAGTCACATCCTAATCCGCTTGCTCGTAATATTTTGAACTTTACTGGGCACATCCGCTTAAAAAAGAGAGATACACGGGCTCTAATATTCAACACTCTAGATGATGAAGCTGCTTGAAAACACTTTTTTCTTTTTGTTGCTTATCACTACTTATGTATTATTAATAACTATCACTAAGCTTATGTCCGACATTGGTCGGGCCTAATAATTTGTTTATAGACTTAAGATTTGAATACTTATTGTTAGTTCATATTTGAAGATACAATAAATAAAAAAAAACATGCATTAAAAAAAAAAAATAAACTGGATGGGCTTCATTTTTTTTCAATTGTATGTCATTCGGCTCCAGTTCAACCCGAAATAGGGGTTGGGGGACCTTTTCTCTATTAAATATGTTGGTAACATTTTTTACCTTGAATCCTTGGTCGACAAGTGCACATTTTACTTCTTCGGGTTCAACATATGAATCTATGCCCTTTAATACTATCTGTTGGCCTTTAGCACTCTTAAGTTGGTATGTGTAAAAATTTGTTTTATTTTTTTCGAATTCACTAACAATTTTTCGGAAATCTTTTTCATTATATATTTGGATTTAAGTTTCATCAATATTACCTCGTTTAATTGGAATGATGTGAAAAGTATTTTCACCAATGGTCGACAGTAGTTTTTTTATAAGCGTGTTAGAATTTTTTCTCTCAGATAAATAGGTGGTGGCTTAAAAGACTTTTGCGATGATGTAGAGGGCTTGTCGTCGGTGTCTTGCAATAATGAAAAACGATTTTGACGATTGGTAGATGATGCGCTGTTATCCCTAGACATCTTTGGGGCAGATGAAATTTTTGAAGAATTTGGGCTTCGCCCACGCTTTACCACTGTTATATATCTGTCCATTCCCACTTGTACCTTGGGTTTTGAGCTACTGTTATCTGTAGTGATAACTTGGTTTAGTGATGAAGGCGAGCCCGATGCGGATGATATCGCAGACTTAAATGAAGAAGTACTAGGCAATGGTAATGTTAACGATTCACTAGTTGGCATTGGACAAAGCGAAGTTGATCGCTGACGAAAAATTGGCTTTGCCGTTAAAAAAAGATTTTCATCAGATTTATTATTTATATTTTTTTCATTAAGAGTTTCAGAACTCACAGTAAAATAAGCATTTCTGCCGATAGAACTCACTTCAAAATTTTTTTCCTTTGAGGTACTCATACAGAGTATTATTCCTCAAGGGAACTTTGTTTGTGTTTACGGTTTTTTTTGTTTTTGCTATTTCTTGCTATGTAAAAAATATTAGTAAAGCCAATAAGCTTATTTATCAAGGTGAATATGTATTACGAATATTTTTTGTATAATTTTTGATTTTGTTGTTTTCTATATTTGTTTCGTATGTATGTATGTAAAAAAAATCCGCTTTAATGTCTCTTCACTATGAAGGTTCAACGAGAACTTAAAGTTCTATACCTCAATAAAAAACACCCATTATAAATAAATAATTGAACAAAATTTCGTATATTTTTAATCTACATATTTATTTTAAAGAAATATCGTAAATATATGTATGTTGTAACAATGTAAGAATAGAAAATTAAAATAAATTGTTTAGTTATTTTCCTGATAAAGTAAATATGCATTTCTTAAGGCACAAACTCCATAATTGTGATAGCTGCAGTAAAAATATTCCGGATATTTAAGTTGTATTTGCTTAACCCTAGAATATCATACTTATTTTTCGCAAACGTCATACTTCGTCGAATCGACTACGACCTATTTCAAGAGCCAATAAAAAACGTCTTGAGCAAAAATAAGTACGAAAATAGATTTATTATTGATATTTAGCTAGTTTTTAATTATCATGTAACGAAATTCATATATTTCTTTTAATCGTTTAACGTAAAATTAACATTTCACCGACTTCTATCAATTGGCATTTTTTCTTAAAACATAGCATTTATAGCATCAATTGTATGAAATATTACACATTTTTTTCCATTAAGTCTTGTAGTTTCTTATAATAAATTTATTAAACTAAAAAAGCAACATTAGTTTCGAGTAACTGATATTAGCGGCTAACGCTATACGAAAAACGAAACAAAAACAATCACAAAAAATATGTTTTAAATCGAAAATAAAATCGCGCGTCGTCATTTCGACGAAGTATGATAGTGCAGGGTTAAAGTTAATGCAGCCAATATCCTCAATGTTGAAAACTCTAAGTTGAAGTAGTTTTTCAAACCATTTCTTCTTTTCCACACCCTTAACATAGATTGAAGAATGTTTTAAATTGGATTTTAAAAATTTTACAACACTCTTAAATGATATTGATCTGTCATTCCAATTCATATGATGAAAGTTTCTTGTTATCCAATTCGATTCTCTTTGTTTTGCTATTGATAATCTTTTGAAGTTAAATGGTGGTTTAATAATAAAATTTATGTGCTCCTTATTGTTAAAAACAATTAATATTTCTTTTGCAATGAAGATGTTTGAATTGGATTTAAATCCTTGCATATCGATGAATACTTTATCCCCAATCATCTTATTTTTTTATTTACATTATTTTACGAACTTGACCTTTTAAGGGTATGTGTTCTATTATGCGATCGTGGATGAGAATGCAAAAAGCTGATGTATCGGTAGGAATGTTGGAGTCCGTTTCAATTTAA
Source organism: Tachina grossa (assembly GCA_949987645.1). NCBI lineage: Eukaryota > Metazoa > Arthropoda > Insecta > Diptera > Tachinidae > Tachina > Tachina grossa. Next base: position 80,253,230 of record OX465278.1, on the reverse strand, counting down.
ATTTTTATATAAACAGGACCATTAGAGAGGGCTTCGTTTTGATGACTAACATCTACTACCACTATCGGCACACTATTTTTAAATTCTGGAGCAGTTAGAAGTGGTTGTGATTCCCTCATATAGTAGCTTTGTTGAAACCGTAGATACATATTATATAGGATGGCATACCGATCGTTTTTAAATTTTATATTTAGATCATCATATGGGTACGATTCGGAATTCAAATGCACTTTTAAGTTGTTTAGATTACAGTGAACAAACTTATTTTCTTGTTGAAATGCAATCAACACAAAACGGGGTCGTTCTCTATTTGCAGCCAACTTAACATTCCATATATAGCTAGTTCCTGTATTTATTTGAGGATTAATGTGACAATTCCAACTGCGAAATGCCATCGGTATAGAAGCACCACTGTTAATAATTTTAATCATATTCAATTTGCTCAGATCGGATAATTGTACATGCGGAATTCTCCATGATATGTTTGAGATACTAATTTTTGGTTTGTCAGTAGCAACAGTTGAGTATACGAGTTTTTCATCGCTCTTACTACGTAAGAGAACCAATTCATGTTTACCGCTGAGTATAATTTTATTATAGTCTTCAGCATAGCTTAAAAATAGTTTCAGTGGTACATAGAAATTAAAGTGTCCATTTGAAATATCCAAATCATCGAGTTTGTTCCATCCAGCATTGTACAAGCCAATACTTTCTGCAGATGATAAAGAAACAAAGTGTTTTAGGCTGCTTGTAATCGCTAAATGTCTTGTATGAGCAATTTCTATGCCATTAAGTTCATATCGAATTTCGTCAAAGAGATGTGCCACAAAGTTATTTTTTAATTTTAGATTTAAAAACGAAGATATTTTGCTGTTATTATCATCTACAATACTTCCTTCAACATATATGTAGCTTTCGCTGGGTAGCACGTATAAGTCTTGATTTTGTATTGAAATTCGAATCTCATCATTATTGTTGAAGGATTGTAGGTATGGTGTATATGTGTGATAGTCCTTTTTAATTATAGTTTCGTCTGATTGAGGTTTTTCTAGAACATCTAGTATGTAACTCATTTCTTTGACAACTTTAAATTGAGAGACTTCAAAAATTTTTTATTTCCTTGTATCAAATGTTTTTTGTGTAATGATCTCTTTAATCGTGGTTTGGTTTGCAATAGTGTTTTATGAGTGTATCCAATTTTATCCTTAGATTGCTTGACGTTGTATATTATCATTATTTGCTAGATCTCAAATGTATTCTTGTTGTAATTTCCTCTCCTCGGAAATTAATTAAATCACCGTTCTGATCAACTATGCGTAGAGTGAGAGAACTTATCTCTGGGCAGTTAACTGGCAAATAGATATGATTTCGAGGAATCTCAACAATTTTATACCCTGAGTGGACATTGATCGCAAATTCATGTAATGTGTGTGCTTGTGAGTTATTCGTATATGTGTTAACGACTATACTACATTCAACACGCAAGATATTCACGATGAAAATATTGACTGGTAGATCTGAGTAATGGTCTTGGTTAGGAGCTAGAATTTTCTTATTGAATCCAAAAAGTTTGTCCAATTGTGTTATCCTTGTTAAAGTATATGGGATCCTTAGAGCTATTAACTCTAACTTGCATTGTATTGTTATCAATTTTATTTTCCGGACAATACTGCTTATAGTGGTGTTTAATATAATCAACTATATCATTCAATTCACAAGATCCTATTGGTATTTTAATTACGTGTTCACCAATATGAAATATATTGTTATAATCATCTACATTAGGAATGCTATTCACCGTCCAAACGAATAGGAGGAAAGTAATTAGCAGATAACTCAGATGAGTTTGAGCTAAGAGTAAGTGTTATTGACATTATGCTTGTCTGATTACAAATAAGTGAAATTAAACACAACACTTTGTATAAGAAAAGGATTTATATATATATATATATATATATATATATATATATATATATATATATATATACAGGGTGGGCCAAAAGAAACCAAGGGGTGTAAAAGTTTAATAACTTTTTTGTTTATTAACTTTTTTTTATTTTTTCTTTCAGATTATATAATATACAAAAAGGAAATTTTTTTTACACTAAGTATGAAAAATGATGTCTCTTATATGACCACCGTTTTCAGCTTCGCACTGATGGGCTCTTTTTAGAGCATTTTCCATAACATCTTTCAAAACTTGTGGCTGTAGCGTTCGAATTTCTGCAACAATGTTTGCCTTGAGTTCAAGGATTGTCTCTGGCTTGTTCACATACACTCGCTCCTTCAAAAAACCCCAAAGAAAATAGTCGGGTGCTGTCAAATCTGGCGATCGCGCTGGCCAAATAATTTCCGAATTTCGAGAAATTATTGGCTCCAAAAATTTGACTTAAAAGTGCCATTGTGTCTCGGGCAGTATGGGCAGTGGCTCCGTCCTTCTGAAACCACATACCAGGTCTGTTTTCAAGAGCAGGACGTAAAAAATTTTCTATCACAAACCGATACCGCTCTCCATTTACGGTTACAGCACTTCCATCTTCATTCTCGAAGAAGTAGGGCCCAATGACATTTTCAGATGTGATCCCACACCATACTGTACACCTGATGGGGTGCAATTGGCGTTGATGAATGGCTCTTGGATTTTGAGAACCCCAGAACCTACAGGTCTGCTTATTAACAAAGCCATTCAAATGAAAATGAGCTTCATCACTCATAATCAAATTTTCATCTCTGGTTTAAATAATAAAATTCTACTGTTCTGGTTCTCTGTTCAGTTGTGAACCTCTGCATTATAAATTCTCCAAGTGTTGTCTATATAATCTGAAAGAAAAAATAAAAAAAATTAATAAACATAAAAGTTATTAAACTTTTACACCCCTTGGTTTCTTTTGGCCCACCCTGTATATATATATAATTATATTTTATTTAATATATTAGATACAAATATATATATATATATATATATATATATATATATATATATATAAACTTAACTACAATATTTAATTTTTATTGATCCAAGAATTATGTTGATTTGTAAATCCTAACCATTTAACATATGCCTTCTCTCCTTTAGTTTTAAGAACTTTTTCAACTAGATATGTATTTGGATATCTAGTTCTTGAAAGTTCTTCATCATAGAATCCACCTTTAATAGGATTACCACGATAGTCTTCTAATATGTATGTGGCTGGATATGTATTTTGAACTCTTTTAATGGTGAAAATTTCTGTGGTCCAATTTGGTGTATATCCTTTTTCAAAAACATGTTTATATTTACTTATGCGCACGTGATCTCCCACATTGAACTTTGATAATTTAAAAAGTTTTAAGCGGTTATATACCGTGTTTAATAATTTTTTCTCATTTTTATAGTTAACTTGAATCGGTGGCATTTTGATGGTGCGATGAATTTTTTTATTATATGTATTAATCAAGTCTTTGTAAATGTCGAGCCAGTTATAAGACCCATTAAAGCTAAACTCATTCCACATCATTCCTTTTAATGTTCTGTTAAATCGTTCTACTATTGATGCTTTCATTCTGCTATATGTTGAGTAGTGATTAATGTTGTATTTATTCATCAATTTTCCAAAGTGTTTATTGAAAAACTCTTTACCGTCGTCTGTTTGCAAGTTTTTTTGGTATTCGTCCCAGTTGAAAAGTACTCTGCATAGCCTGGCTTGTTTCCAATGCAGTCTTGCTTTTCAAGGGTACTGCCCAAGCAAATTTTTAAAATGTATCAATTACGGTCAGCAAAAATCGATAATCTCTATTGTCTGTAGAATAGTTCCCCATTTCAACTAAATCAGCTTGCCAAAGATCATCTATTCCTTTCATAACAACTCTTAGACGTGGAAAATTTTTTCGTGCTTGCTTATGCAGTTCATTTACTAAATTAGTAGTAGGGAACTGCCGGTTCTATAACAATTAAAATTGTCAAATTTGGGTAATTAAAATTGAAAATTTGTAATTTATGGGAAAATTTAGGTAATTAAAGTCAAGGGTGTGAAGTGACGAGGGTACTCGATGGTTTGTAGATGCATATGTATGTGATGATGATGTTTTGTTTTGTTGTGTGAGCATAAGTGTGAGATAAGGATAGTTTGATGTACATATTCGTAGTTTATTTTCGTTGGCACACATGCTTTGTACGTATGTTTTTGTTTGTCAAGTGGTTGCAGCAGGTTTATGGTTTTAGAGTGCAATGTTTTTTTTTTTAAGTGAGAGTATGCATAGAGAAAATGTTGCCTTAGTTTTTTGTAATATTCTTTTTAGCTGGTGGAGATGGAAGGGTATTTTGGAAAGAAAGAAATTATTTATGCTTGTGGGATATCTATGAATGTTTTTGTTGTTGGTTTTGTTTTAGTTTGATTTTGTACGTATGTTTTTTGTTTTAATTTTGGGTTGATGTACATACTCGTAGTTTATTATGTTTGCGCGCAAACTTGTATGTATGTTTTATATTTTTGTTTTAATTTTGATTTTTTTGTTTGTCAAGTGGTTGCAGCAGGTTTATGGTTTTAGAGTACAATGTTTTTTTTTTTTTAAGTGAGAGTACGCATCGAGCAAATTTTGCCTTAGTTTTTTGTAATATTCTTTTTAGCTGGTGGAGATGGAAGGGTATTTTGGAAAGAAAGAAATTATTTATGCTTGTGGGATATCTATGAATGTTTTTGTTGTTGGTTTTGTTTTAGTTTGATTTTGTACGTATGTTTTTTGTTTTAATTTTGGGTTGATGTACATACTCGTAGTTTATTATGTTTGCGCGCAAACTTGTATGTATGTTTTATATTTTTGTTTTAATTTTGATTTTTTTGTTTGTCAAGTGGTTGCAGCAGGTTTATGGTTTTAGAGTACAATGTTTTTTTTTTTTAAGTGAGAGTACGCATCGAGCAAATTTTGCCTTAGTTTTTTGTAATATTCTTTTTAGCTGATGGAGATGGAAGGGTATTTTGGAAAGAAAGAAATTATTTATGCTTGTGGGATATCTATGAATATTTTGTTGTTGGTTTTGGTTTAGTTTGATTTTGTACGTATGTTTTTGTTTTAATTTTGAATTGAAGTGTGATTTTTTTGTCAAGTGGTTGCAGCAGGTTTATGGTGTGTGTGTGTGTGTGCATAGAGGAAATGTTGCTTTAGTTGTTTTTATTTTCTTTTTTGATGGTGACCATGGAAGGTAATTTTAGAAGACCTTATGTATGCTTGTGGGAAATCGATGAATGTTTTTTGTTGTTGGTTCTATTTAATTTGATTTTCCTATGTTTAAAGAGTTTGAAGAGATGAATAAAATATGTAATTTATGAGCAACGAACTTACTTGAAGGTTGGAAAAATTGAAGTGTAAGATATTTAGGATTGTCAAAGGGAATTAGAGATGCGTGATCATGGGAGCCAACGTTATGCTCATGCATGTGTATTTGTGTATGTTTTTACAATAACTTGAGCGTTGAAAGGTGGGTAAGTAGTCGTATATGTATATAAAAAAGCGAGTGTGTAATGCCGAGTACACATCTGGCATTTCTTGTGTTATAATCATTTTTTAAAATGTGTGCAACGTCTTTCACGTTATGTTTTTTTATAGGGAAAGCAATACCACACAACAAGAAATAATTTCAAAAATGACAAACGTTGACACTAGTACACACTGTTGCGATGTTACAAAATATCATAGTATGTACTCGGCATTTGTTTTTTTGTAATATTCTTTTTAGCTGATGGAGCTGGAAGGGTATTTATAGAAAGAAATTATGTATTCTGGTGAGATATTAATGTTTTTGTTGTTGGTTTTATTTAGTTTTATTTATTTTTTGTTTTTTGTGTAAAGAGGCTGACATTTGTCAAACAAACCATGCACACTTATATACATACATACATTGATATTTTTGAGAACGAGATAGGTGAATGTGATGTCATTCCAAAGAACCAAATGGCATACTTCTATAATGGAAACTTCCAAAATGAAGAAGAAAAGTTTATGGTAGATGAAGAGGACGATGCTTTCTTCATACATATGTATGTTGTAACAATGTAAGAATAGAACGTAATTCGTATAAATTGAGACGTTCTCTAATCTAGCAGCAAGTACAGCATTGTATCTAGCAAGTGCATCATCATCATATAAAATCTTAAAAAATACAATACATTCTATAAATTATTAAAAATGGTATATAAATGTAATATGTGCAATAAGATATATAAATATCAAAAGTGTTTCTTGGATCATATCCAAAATCATGGTGTTGAGGACCAATATATATATCCTCAACAACAGCAACAATATCAATATCCTCAACAACAAAAACAACAATATCAATATCCTCAACAACAACAACAACAACAACAACAACAACAACAACAACAACAACAACAACAACAATACCAATATCTTCAAGAACAACAACAATATCAATATCCTCAACAGCAACAATATCAATATCCTCAACAACAGCTACCATATCCTACAGCCATGCAATGGTACCCAAATACTGGCCAACAATTGCAATATCAACTACAACAACAACAACAACAACAACAACAACAACAACAAAAAGAAATGTATTGGCAACAACCCTCTACCTCCATGCAATGGTACACAAATACTCATGAACATCAACAACTACAGTATCAACCACAACAACAACAACAACAACAACAACAACAACAACAACAACAACAACGAGAACTTCAAGGAGCGGATGCTTGTGGAGGTAATTTAATAAATAATACCAGCATTGATGAAGAAACGCAAGGAAGACATAAAGATAATATGAAATTTTACACCATAAGCAAAGCGTTCAAAAATAATATTGTAACGTATGGATTAAATAATAAAAGAGATGAACTTTTACTAGAAGATTTCATTGGTGAAAATGAATCAATTTTCATAGAGATGCTTGAAAGTCATTTACAAAGCCACACTGTAATAAAATTTAATATGAGTATTGTGGCAGAATATGTAAAAATTGTGGGAGAGGAATTGGAGTTCAATATTATTCATCATAGAGCTAAAATGAATTTGTTGACCAGAGGAGATGAAATATATGAAGTATTTTCTAACCAAATTTCAGAAATTCAAAATAAAATGAGTGAATTTCAAGAGAAGGACTCTGGTTGGACTTTGATACGCATAGTCCGAGCAGAGCTAAGTATTAATAAAGCTTCTCTAGTTAAAGGAGCAAACTGGATGAGTTTACCAGAAAAACTTCAAAAAAGAAAAGCTTGCATCAATGTAGAAAACACCGATCAATATTGTTTCAAGTGGTGTCTGATCGCCGCAGTAGATACTTCTCAAATAAATTGTAAACAGCGATGTAGCTCATACAATATTCATGACATAACTGCTGACATCATTTGTACCCAAAATGGTGTAACGCTAGATTTTAAGAATTTAATATTTCCAATATCTTTAAAAGATATTAAAATATTTGAGAAGCGGAATAGTGGAATCAGCGTAAACGTATTTGGTTATGATGAGGAAAATAATGTAGTTGTTGGTCCGTATTATATAACAAAGAAGGAAAAATGTAATCATATCAACTTATTGTTGTTGGAAAATATCGTTGGTCATCATTACGTTCTAATACAAAATATGTCTAGGTAAGCTAAAAGTGTCAAGTATATATATATATATATATATATATATATATATATATATATATATATATATATATATATATATATATATATATATATATATATATATATATATATATATATATATATATATAACTTTTTATAATATTTATTATAAATGATTTCATTTAAATTTTTTACAGATTATTAAGCGGCCAAACGACAAAACACGAACACACTCTTAAATTGTGTAATGTATGTCTGCAATTTACTCACAGTGATAGGATCATGGAGCAACATCAAGCAGAGTGTGGTAAAATTGTAGCCCAGCTACCATCCTATAATAACGCTACACTTAAATTTAACGACCACCAACGACAGATGGATGTGCCTTTTGTTGTGTATGCAGATTTTGAGTGCATACTTGAGGACATCCAATGTATAGTAAGTAAAAAAAATAATTTAACTAAAAAGCATACTCCCTGTGCTTTTAGTTATAATATTAAATATATTAACCATAATATAGATAAGTTTAGAATATATACTGGTAGGGACGCTGCAGAAAAATTTGTTGCTTATTTAGTTAAGGATTGTGAAGATATATATACTAATTATTTAATGAGAAAGACACAAATGGATTCTTTATCCCCTTCAGAAATATTCAGTTTTCGAAATGCTGTAAATTGCCACATATGTGATAAATTTTTAGGTAGTGATCGCGTAATTGATCATTGTCATGTAACTGGCAAATTTAGAGGTGCAGCTCATAATATGTGCAACTTAAAATATCAACAACCAAAATTTATCCCTATTTATTTTCATAATTATTCGTCTTATGACTCACATCTTTTTGTTAAAGAGTTAGGAGAAAAGTCTGACAACATAAAAGTCCTTCCGCTAAATAAAGAACGTTATATATCTTTATCAACATATACAAAAATGAATGACGATTTCAATCTTGAACTTAGATTTCTAGACACCTTACGTTTTATGCCCGAAAGCTTAGAAACTTTAGCCAATAATCTTACGGATAACGATTTCTGTACAATTAAAGAGCAATTTCCATCAAAAATAGAGTTTGATCTGGTTAGAAGGAAGGGTGTTTTCCCTTACAACTATCTCAATTCCTTTGAAAAATTAAATGATAGTCAACTTCCAGCGAGGGAAGACTTTTTCAACACACTTACCAATAGAGAATGTTCACATGAAGATTATGAGCATGCAAAAAAAATTTGGTACACATTTGATTGCAAAACTTTACAAGACTACATGGAGTTTTATTTAAAAACAGACGTTCTATTGCTAACTGATGTATTCGAAAATTTTCGAAAAGTTTGTAAGGGAATATATAACCTAGATCCAAGCCAGTACTATACTGCTCCTGGACTCTCGTGGGATGCTATGTTGAAGTACACAAATATAGAATTGGAGTTGTTAACTGATATAGATATGTATAATTTCTTTAAAAAAGGGATACGTGGGGGGATTGTACAATGTAGTAAAAGGTATTCAAAAGCAAACAATAAATATCTAGAGGATTTCGATAAAGAGAAACCTTCAGAGTTTCTAATGTACCTAGATGCCAATAACCTTTACGGTTGGGCTATGTCCGAATATCTTCCATATGGAGGATTCAGATGGTTATCAAGTGATGAGCTAAATCTGGATCCAAATCGGATAGACAATAATTCAAATGATGGTTATGTGTATGAAGTTACTTTAGAATATCCCTCCATTTTACACGAATCGCACAATGATCTACCTTTTTGTGTGGAAAATAAAAAACCTTACGGAAAGAATCAAACTAAATTAATTGCTGACTTTTCTACTAAACATTCATATATTATTCACTACAGAATTCTTAAGCAATGTTTAGAGTATGGTTTGATTCTAAAAAAAATACATCGGATTCTCACTTTTAAACAATCTCCATGGTTAAAATCATATATAGACTTAAATACCAAGCATAGAGCTAACGCTAAAAATACATTTGAGAAAAACTTCTTCAAATTGCTCAATAATGCGGTATATGGTAAGACTATGGAAAATGTAGATAAGAGAAAAGATGTTAGAATTGTAACAAACTGGAACAGAACGAATTGCAATCATTTGGGAGCCCAAGATTGGATATCTAAACCCAATTTCCATAGTTTGTCTATATTTTCAGAAGACATGGTGGCGATTCAAATGAATAGGCTCCAGACATATTATAATAAGCCTATTTACTTAGGATTTTGTGTGCTAGAACTTTCCAAATGGAAAATGTATAATTTCCATTATGGCTACATGCAGCCCAAATTTAAATCAAAATTGTCATTAAACTATATGGATACTGATTCATTCATATATACAATACGGACTGATGACTTCTATGCTGACATAAAAATGGACATACAGGATGAATTTGACACATCTGATTATCCTTCAGATAACATATATGGTATTCCTCGTTTAAACAAAAAGGTGCTGGGTATGATGAAAGACGAAAATTGTGGAAAAATAATGAAAGAGTTTGTTGGGTTGCGATCTAAAATGTATTCATTTAGTGTTCAAGATCAAAATGATGTAAAGAAATCGAAGGGGGTCAAGAAAACCATTTTAGATAAGTATAGCCTAAGTTCATATAGAGATTGTCTGTTTAATAAATCAAATGTATTTGATAATATGCTTACCTTTAAGTCGAGTTTGCATCAATTATATACTATGCAACTACATAAAATAATACTAAGTTATCAAGATGATAAAAGAAATATCAAAAGTGATGGTATAAGCACATATGCATGGTACCATTCAGCAATAGAGGAAACCAATCCTGATTATGAGCTTGACATGCTATTAATGGAAATTGATAGACTTCAAGAAGAAGAAGAAAGTTAAAATTAATGTAAATTATTGTAAAGTTTTATTATTAAAATAAGTGTAAATATTAGTTATTAAAAAAAAATTCTTTTGTTAAAAAATAAATGTAAATATTAATTATTAAAAAATTGTATGAAAAAAACAAAGAAAATATAACCAATAAAAAACAATAAAACATATATTCTTGTGTACATTTTTTATTTATTTATTTATTTATTATCCATTCTTAAATATAATTTATGAATTTTCACATCTGTTAGAATCTTGTGTTGCATTTTTTCCCCAATCTCATAACAAAGTCGTGTCAGTTCAATCTTTACATCCCTTTCATGTATTCCTTGTATTTCATTGAATTGGAGTTTTGTTTTGTTTAAAGCGGAGCAGGTTGGTATATAATATTCATAATAGAAATGAAGAATTTGTTTTCTTAGAATGTTGTTCCAACATAAAATTGATGTAAAAAATACTCGAATTTGAGTTAATGATCTCCAAGTGTCAGAATCGATTTTTATATTAGAGTTTCCTTGTTCGATAACTAAAAAACAAACACCCCTTTTATATTTAAACTTATATTCAACATCTCTCTCACTTTCATTATCAATTATATTTATAGAATTTAAAAAATCTCGACGATTAAGCATATCATGAATATAGTCCTTATAGCACATGAGGTGTAACCACTCTTCCCGGTCCAGTCCAATGTATTGCTTATTTTTATAATTCAGCCATATCATTGGCTTAAAACCAAAAGCTGTTGAAAATCCACATGAAATCTTCAATTTCCAATTGAGCAAGTATTCAAACTCAAAAACCAAATCATGTATTTGAGGTTTTCGTTCTTCATTGTGGTGAAATATATTCTTTAAAGTACATTTATCCATCCTCAATGAATATAATATTTAAACTAATAGTTTTTCGCTCTATTAATCTATATATATATATATATATATATATATATATATATATATATATATATATATATATATATTAAAAAAAAACAATAAAAAACTAAATAAAACCCATACACATACATATATATTCTATATTTGTTCATTATTTATTTTTGACAAATTTTTATAAGTTTCAATAATCTTAAAAATTATTTTTTTCCTTATGTGGAACATGGTGCATCGACATGTGTCCGGCCCTTCCTCGCATCCTTCGCTATACCAGGGGCAGCTGGCAAAATGCCCACTATCAGAGTCCTCTTGTTCTATAATTCCATACTCCTCATTTTCATTGAGCATGGAGACGAAAAAATTTATGGTTTCTTTATGCTCATAGAGCAATAAGTCCTCAAAGGAATTAAGAAACTCAAATAACCGTTCACGTACTTGGCTCATTTTTTAATTGTTATTTTAATTTTCTTTTTTAAAGAATACTTTTTTCTTGAATGCTATTTTTTATACTAGTACTCTTGAAAGTTTTACATTCTTATTTATAGTAAAATATTCTTGTAAAATTAAAATGTTACAAACACTTTTGAGTGCTTTTTGAAATATTTTGTTCCAGTTACACTTTAGAACATCAATATAACTATCTCTCCGATCTTTGTTTTGCCATTTTTTGTTTCAGTTACGCTTAAGAACGTCAATATAACTACTATCTCTTTCACTACAATTCTATAAGTAACAAAAAATATTTTACATCAAAAATAATTACAATATGAGAAAAAGAGATAGTTACGATACTGATCTTTCTTTTAAGAATTATTTTTTACCTATTTAAAGATTGGTAGAAATATTTAATACATCAGTTTACAAAAAACAGATTGAGCTATCTGTTAAAGAAGAAAAAAATATATATAAAAATTAAATTTAATTAATTAATATTGTAATAATGAATCCTCCAGATTTGATCACAAAATTCAACACATTAAATAAAAAAAAATTAATACATATAAAAGAGCTCCAGGACTCAACTAAGTATGCAGTTAAAAACGCTAAGCGTGTGACTAGTAAATATGGCACTACAATTCAAATTGAACTGGAAAACAACATAATGTTTCTACCAAATCGGTACAACACGCTATCGGATGATGATATAATAGAACTGGCATCCGGGGTATATTGTATATGTAAGCAAGGAGACAGTGGCTTAAAGTTGGATACTGCTGCTGAAATAAATATCTTTTTAACAAATGCTCAATACCCACAGTGGGAATAATATGTAGAAAGTATATCTTATAAACTTTTTTTATTAATAAAACAAAACAAAATTTAAAAATTGTTTGTGTGTTATTTATTTATTCTTTTCACTTATTTTGTAAAGAAATTGAAGACATAAATGTCCACATTTAAATGAATCGTAATCTTGATATTGATTGTAATTATATTTTATATTTTTACCTAGATATTTAACTAATTCTAATGGAGGTTGTAAATTTCCAAAACTGTCGAAATATTCCTTATGTTCATTGTTTTTATAATATGCTACCCAATGGGTTCCAGGTCCTCTTGATAAATCCAAATTAATGATTCCGCATTCTCGTTTTCTCGATCGTTTTGGTAGTGTATCCAACATGAAAACTCCTCTAAAGTATGGAATGTTTGTTGAAAAGTTTCTCAAATCAACATCAGATAGGGGTTTATTGGGCAGCTTTATGAAAAATTTGGTTTTTGTTTTTCTTGACAAACCAATCCATATCCTTTCTTATATGGTTTAAGGTAAAAACCTTTCCCCATTGCTACTGCTTCCATTGTTTTATTATGTCTAGTTGCTTCATCAAGTTGTTGTTTGGCATTCTTTGCAGCATTTATTGCTTTTGCTATAGCTGCTCCGCCAGTAGAAAGACTACCAATTGCACTCAGAGCAGTAAGAATAGGTACCAAAGGTAAGAAGCCACCAATCTTTGGAACATTAATTACGCGTGGTATTACAACTTGCGATTTCTTCCCCCTTAACGACTTGTTGATAATCTTACGTGCAATCCTAATGGCAGAGTTAATGTCTTGAGGTTTTTCCTTCTTCAATATTTTTGTTGCAGTTTTAATTGATGTACTGAACAGCTTTTTTCCATTTTGTTCACTTTTTTTTGCAACCTTCTTCTTCAATCCCATACCAAATTTTCTTTTGACTTTCATTGCGTTAGTAACCATGTATGCAAACGATTTTTCGGCAAGACTGCTATCTTTTGAAATAACTCGTTCCCAAGCTTTATTTTCAAGAATTTTATCAGCTTGATGTCTACTATTTAAATCATTTGTTTTGGAATAAGCAATATCGTGATTTTTACATGCAGCGTCTAATACATTAATTCCTTTATCACCACGATCTAAACGTTTTTGTAATTTCGTTCCGGGTCCACAAAACTGATATCCAGGAAGGTGTAATTCAACAGGCAGAGAGTTAATTACTCTATTCAATAAACCTTTTCCAACGGCTGGTTTTTTATAACTAAACGTTTTGTTATAATGTATTAACATCTTATTTTATTTTTTCTTCTATAATAAAAGTAACATTTATGAAATGCAATTAGTTATGAGAATGCAATTAGTAAAACAACATAAAAATATTGTGATTCGCAATATTGATGCTTCAACGAAAATCAGATCTAAAATAAAACATAGCTCTCTCTTACCAAATTCTTTTCGTGCTCTAATAGTTGGACCATCAAATTGTGGAAAGACTAATGTTATGATTAGCTTGCTAGAAAGTCCTAATGGACTCAAGTTTGAAAACATCTATTTATACTCAAAATCCCTTTATCAACCAAAATATGAATACTTAAAGCGATTAATTTCACCAATTAAAGGGATGGGATACTACACATTTACAGATAATGAAAAAGTTATTCCTCCTGAGGAAGCGAAAACTAATTCTATTATGATCTTTGATGATGTTGCATGCGAGAAGCAAAATAATATACGAGCATATTTTTGCATGGGACGACATAAGGATGTTGATTCATTCTACTTGTGCCAAACTTATACGAGAATCCCCAAGCACTTAATAAGAGACAATGCAAATGTGATTATAATGTTTAAACAAGATGAGACAAACATGAAGCACGTTTATAGTGATCATGTTTCCAGCGATATGAGTTATGAAAAGTTTCATGAAATTTGTCGAGAGTGTTGGAAGGATAAATATGGATTTTTGATGATAAGCAAAGATAATGACTTAAACAATGGTCGCTATAGAAAGCAATTCGACTATTTTATAACGATATAAATTACTCTACATAAAAGTAAAACATTAGTACTTAATTTGGCCTTGCGCATAGTACATCTACTTATTTCCTAAAGTATTTACCATACCTGATCTGAAAGCTGATCTGTTACCAGATCTAATAGCTGATACCTGATCTGATACCCCAATACCTGATCTGATAGCTGGTCTTATACCTGATCTGATAGCTGATCTGATACCTGATCTGCTAAGTGATACCTGATCGGATAGCTGATCTGATACCTGATCTGATAGCTGATACCAGATCTGTTGTCTAATAGTTGAAAATGGATGAAAAAGTTTTAAAAGAGCTAATAAAGACAAGAAATGTTTTAAAGAAAAAATTTCGTAGTATAAAAGTTGATGAAGCAGATACACATGAGCAATTCAAAGATACATTTAAACCAATAATAGAACCATTAACAGAATTTGTGAACAATTCTAAAAATAATAAAAGAAGTATTAAGGCAGAAAGAGATGAACTTAAAACGAAAGTTTATAAAAATTCAAATTTTCCATTCAACGACCAATCAGTTAAGTTAGAGACAAGTACTCCAAAGAAACTTGTTGAAGAAACGTTATGCAATAAAAATATCTCACTTAGTAATCGAAACGCAAACAAGGTTGATAATGTTGATACTGATGATGATGATGATGATGATGATGATGATGATGACAACGATGATTTTTACTCTCAATCGGAAACTCTAGACAATTCAGATAATAATAAGAGTTATACTGACCTAGCACTCTTGGAAAGCAGAAATGAATTAGACACTCTATACGGTCCACATAAAGGTTTTAATAATGAATGGAAGTTTGGCAATAGTAGTATTAAACTTACTGAAGATAAAATAGTGATTGGAAATCAAATATGGGCTTTTACACCAGGTTTATTTTCTTTACTGTTTCACAAAACACCAAAATATTATGATAAACATGAATTAGATATATATAAGAAAATTTTAGTGAGCACAAATGCATACAAAAGAGATTATAGACCTGATGGACAAATCAAAGGAACGAGAGCATATAAATATAAGCATATTATCAGTAAATTGTTTAAGAAAGAAAGTGAAAATAACTCATCAACTTCGTCATCACTACATGCAATAAAAAGTCCTTACAAGGGTAAGGGTTTGATGAAACTAAACCCATACAAACCTAACTATATATACTGGGATGATCCTAATGAGTTAGTAGATCGCCTTAGGCTATTGCTAGCATCACAAGGTGCAGGTCATACTAATCACAATAACGAAATTGTCTCAATTATCGAAGAATTATATGAAGCAAAAATTATAGAATAATATTTATCTACATAAATCATGTCTATCGATAAGTTTGGGCACTATCTTAATGATACAAGTGGCAGAGTTTTTGTGAAAAATGTTCCTAAGCTGTTGGGCTTCGTTATGGATACAACTAATAACATTGACGTTCAAAACAAAAGAATCAAAAATGTGGCAAAAGCTTTGGAGGAAAACGACGTTGTTAATAAATTGTTTCTGCAAAGTCAAATTGAAGAGGTACGAGATGAAATCAATTTAATTTTAAGTCAGAAACTAAATGAAATTAGGGAAACAATTTCAAGTATGAAATTATTCTTTGAAAAAGAAATTAGAAAGATAAATGAGTTAATTTATGGATATGTAAGAAATATGATGGTCAACAGTACTTAAATGAACTTGCACTGAACTCAACTTACCCCGTCAAATTCTAAATACGTTAAATAATGACTTCAAAAAGAAATTTAATAAATGAACTACATAAGCAAGCACGAAAACATTTTCCACGTCGAAGAGTTGTTATGAAAGGAATAGATGATCTTTGGCAAGCTGATTTAGTTGAAATGGGGAACTATTCTACAGACAATAGAGATTATCGATTTTTGCTGACTGTAATTGATACATTTTCAAAATTTGCTTGGGCAGTACCCTTGAAAAGAAAGACTGCATTGGAAACAAGCCAGGCTATGCAGAATATTTTTCAACTGGGACGAATACCAAAAAACTTGCAAACAGACGATGGTAAAGAGTTTTTCAATAAACACTTTGGAAAATTGATGAATAAATACAACATTAATCACTACTCAACATATAGCAGAATGAAAGCATCAATAGTAGAACGATTTAACAGAACATTAAAAGGAATGATGTGGAAAGAGTTTAGCTTTAATGGGTCTTATAACTGGCTCGACATTTACAAAGACTTGATTAATACATATAATAAAAAAATTCATCGCACCATCAAAATGCCACCGATTCAAGTTAACTATAAAAATGAGAAAAAATTATTAAACACTGTATATAACCGCTTAAAACTATTCAAATTATCAAAATTCAATGTGGGAGATCATGTGCGCATAAGTAAATATAAACATGTTTTTGAAAAAGGATATACACCAAATTGGACCACAGAAATTTTCACGATTAAAAGAGTTCAAAATACGTATCCAGCCACATACATATTAGAAGACTATCGTGGTAATCCTATCAAAGGTGGGTTCTATGATGAAGAACTTTCAAAAACTAGATATCCAAATACATATCTAGTTGAAAAAGTTCTTAAAACTAAAGGAGAGAAGGCATATGTTAAATGGTTAGGATTTACCAATCAACATAATTCTTGGATCAATAAAAATGAAATATTGTAGTTAAGTGTATATATAAGTCTATATTTTGTATCTAATATATTTAAATAAAATATTAACTTCCTTAATATATTTAAATAAAATATAAACTTCCTTAATATATTTAAATAAAATATAAACTTCCTTTTTATACAAAGTGCTGTGTTTAATTTCACTTACTTGTAATCAGACAATCATAATGTCAATAACACTTACTCTTAGCTCAAACTCATCTGAGTTATCTGCTAATTACTTTCCTCCTATTCGTTTGGATGGTGAATATGAATGTGCTCTAACTGATTTTCATTCATATAATAGCATTCCCAATGTAGATGATTATAACAATATATTTCATATTGGTGAACATGTAATTAAAATACCAATAGGATCTTATGAATTGAATGATATAGTTGATTATATTAAACATAACTATAAGCAGTATTGTCCGGAAAATAAAATTGATATAGAAGCTAATAACAATACAATGCAAGTTAGAGTTAAAAGCTCTAAGGATCCCATATACTTTAACAAAGATAACACAATTGGAAAACTTTTTGGATTCAATAAGAAAATTCTAGCTCCTAACCAAGACCATTACTCAGATCTACCAGTCAATATTTTCATCGTGAATATCTTGCGTGTTGAATGCAGTATAGTGGTTAACACATATACGAATAACTCACAAGCACACACATTACATGAATTTGCGATCAATGTCCCCCCAGGATATAAAATTGTTGAGATTCCTCGAAATCTTATCTATTTGCCAGTTAACTGCCAAGAGATAAGTTCTCTTACTCTACGCATAGTTGATCAGAACGGTGATTTAATTAATTTTCGAGGAGAGGAAATTACAACACGAATACATTTGAGATCTAGCAAATAATGATAATATACAACGTCAAGCAATCTAAGGATAAAATTGGATACACTCATAAAACACTCTTGCAAACCAAACCACAATTAAAGAGATCATTACACAAAAAATATTTGACGCAAGAAAATAAAAAATTTTTAAAGTCTCTCAATTTAAAGTTGACAAAGAAATGAGTTACATACTAGATGTTCTAGAAAAACCTCAATCAGACGAGAGTATAATTAAAAAGGACTATCACACATATACACCATACCTACAATCCTTCAACAATAATGATGAGATTCGAATTTCAATACAAAATCAAGACTTATATGTGCTACCCAGCGAAAGCTACATATATGTTGAGGGAAGTATTGTAGATGATAATAATAGCAAAATATCTTCGTTTTTAAATCTAAAATTAAAAAATAACTTTGTGGCACATCTTTTTGACGAAATTCGATATGAACTTAATGGCATAGAAATTGATCATACAAGACATTTAGCGATTACAAGCAGCCTAAAAAATTTTGTTTCTTTATCACCAACAGAAAGTGTTGGCTTGTACAATGCAGGATGGAACAAACTCGATGATTTGGATATTTCAAATGGACACTTTAATTTCTATGTACCACTGAAACTATTTTTAGGTTTCGCTGAAGACTATAATAAAATTATACTCAGCGGTAAACATGAATTGGTTCTCTTACGTAGTAAGAACGATGAAAAACTCGTATACTCAACTGTTGCTACTGACAAACCAAAAATTAGTATCTCAAACATCTCATGGAGAATTCCGCATGTACAATTATCCGATCTGAGCAAATTGAATATGATTAAAATTATTAACAGTGGTGCTTCTATACCAATGGCATTTCGCAGTTGGGATTGTCACATTAATCCTCAACTAAATACAGGAACTAGCTATATATGGAATGTTAAATTGGCTGCAAATAGAGAACGACCCCGTTTTGTGTTGATTGCTTTTCAACAAGAAAATAAGTTTGTTCATTGTAATTTAAACAATTTAAAAGTACATTTAAATTCCGAATCGTACCCATATGATGATCTAAATGTAAAATTTAAAAATGGTCGGGTTGCCATCCTATATGATATGTATCTGCGGTTTCAACAAAGCTACTACATGAGGGAATCACAACCGCTTCTAACTGCTCAAGAATTTAAAAATAGTGTGCCGATAGTGGTAGTAGATGTCAGTTACCAAAACGAAGCCCTCTCTAACGGTCCTGTTGATATAAAAATTGAAATTGAAACGGACTCCAACATTCCTACTGATACATCAGCATTTTGTATACTCATCCACGACCGCATAATAGAATACATACCCTTAAAAGGTCAAGTTCGTAAGATAATGTAAATAAAAAATAATAAAATAAGATGACTGAGGATAAAGTTTTCATCGATATGCAAGGATTTAAATCCAATTCAAACATCTTCATTGCAAAAGAAATAGCAATTGTTTTTAACAATAAGGAGCACATAAATTTTATTATTAAACCACCGTTTAACTTCAAAAGATTATCAATAGCAAAACAAAGAGAAGCGAATTGGCTAACGAGAAACTTTCATCATCTGAATTGGAATGACGGATCAATATCATTTAAGAGTGTTGTAAAATTTTTAAAATCCAATTTAAAACATTATTCAATCTATGTTAAGGGTGTGGAAAAGAAGAAATGGTTTGAAAAACTACTTCGAATTATAGTTTTCAACATCGAGGATTTTGGTTGCATCAACTTTAAACAAATACAACTTAAATATCCGGAATATTTTTACTGCAGCTATCACAATTATGGAGTTTGTGCCTTAAGAAATGCATATTTACTTTATCAGGAAAATAACTAAACAATTTATTTTAATTTTCTATTCTTACATTGTCACAACATATATTTACGATATTTTTTTAAATAAATATGTAGATTAAAATTATAAAAAAATTTTGTTCAATCATTTATTTATATGCATATGGTTTGTACAAGGACAAAGACAAATGTAAAAAAAGTGAAAATAAAAATCTGTTTACACATTTTTTACGTTTTAAGTAAATAAATTTGAATTTGTGTTTACAAAATTAATCAAATTAAAATCTTAAATTTACGGCCACCAATAATGCATCCCCCTCTTCGTCTTGCATGAAAATTTTGATTATGTCATCTTTATCCTCATCTTTTGGCATATAATTAAACGCTGCCAAGAAAGCATCGTCCTCTTCATCCAGCATAAACTCTTCCTTTTGAAAATTTCCATTCTTGAAGTATGCCATTTGGTTGTTTGGAATTTCATGATATTCATCTACCTCGCTCTCGAAAATGTCTCTAATGGATACATTAGGAGGCAAATCGTCGTCCGAAAACTCTATTGACAGAGGGCTTACGGATACCTCTTCCCGGCTGACAACGCTCATCTCTTCCCGATTGCCGGAGAACAATCTCACAAACTCATCTAGCGACATTTGTGAGCCGTTCAATGATATTAAAATTGGGCTGCTGCTTAATGTGTCCATTTTAATAATTTATAGAATGTATTGTATTTTTTAAGATTTTATATGATGATGATGCACTTGCTAGATACAATGCTGTACTTGCTGCTAGATTAGAGAACGTCTCAATTTATACGAATTACGTTCTATTCTTACATTGTTACAACATACATATGTATGAAGAAAGCATCGTCCTCTTCATCTACCATAAACTTTTCTTCTTCATTTTGGAAGTTTCCATTATAGAAGTATGCCATTTGGTTCTTTGGAATGACATCACATTCACCTATCTCGTTCTCAAAAATATCAATGTATGTATGTATATAAGTGTGCATGGTTTGTTTGACAAATGTCAGCCTCTTTACACAAAAAACAAAAAATAAATAAAACTAAATAAAACCAACAACAAAAACATTAATATCTCACCAGAATACATAATTTCTTTCTATAAATACCCTTCCAGCTCCATCAGCTAAAAAGAATATTACAAAAAAACAAATGCCGAGTACATACTATGATATTTTGTAACATCGCAACAGTGTGTACTCGTGTCAACGTTTGTCATTTTTGAAATTATTTCTTGTTGTGTGGTATTGCTTTCCCTATAAAAAAACATAACGTGAAAGACGTTGCACACATTTTAAAAAATGATTATAACACAAGAAATGCCAGATGTGTACTCGGCATTACACACTCGCTTTTTTATATACATATACGACTACTTACCCACCTTTCAACGCTCAAGTTATTGTAAAAACATACACAAATACACATGCATGAGCATAACGTTGGCTCCCATGATCACGCATCTCTAATTCCCTTTGACAATCCTAAATATCTTACACTTCAATTTTTCCAACCTTCAAGTAAGTTCGTTGCTCATAAATTACATATTTTATTCATCTCTTCAAACTCTTTAAACATAGGAAAATCAAATTAAATAGAACCAACAACAAAAAACATTCATCGATTTCCCACAAGCATACATAAGGTCTTCTAAAATTACCTTCCATGGTCACCATCAAAAAAGAAAATAAAAACAACTAAAGCAACATTTCCTCTATGCACACACACACACACACCATAAACCTGCTGCAACCACTTGACAAAAAAATCACACTTCAATTCAAAATTAAAACAAAAACATACGTACAAAATCAAACTAAACCAAAACCAACAACAAAATATTCATAGATATCCCACAAGCATAAATAATTTCTTTCTTTCCAAAATACCCTTCCATCTCCATCAGCTAAAAAGAATATTACAAAAAACTAAGGCAAAATTTGCTCGATGCGTACTCTCACTTAAAAAAAAAAAACATTGTACTCTAAAACCATAAACCTGCTGCAACCACTTGACAAACAAAAAAATCAAAATTAAAACAAAAATATAAAACATACATACAAGTTTGCGCGCAAACATAATAAACTACGAGTATGTACATCAACCCAAAATTAAAACAAAAAACATACGTACAAAATCAAACTAAAACAAAACCAACAACAAAAACATTCATAGATATCCCACAAGCATAAATAATTTCTTTCTTTCCAAAATACCCTTCCATCTCCACCAGCTAAAAAGAATATTACAAAAAACTAAGGCAAAATTTGCTCGATGCGTACTCTCACTTAAAAAAAAAAAAACATTGTACTCTAAAACCATAAACCTGCTGCAACCACTTGACAAACAAAAAAATCAAAATTAAAACAAAAATATAAAACATACATACAAGTTTGCGCGCAAACATAATAAACTACGAGTATGTACATCAACCCAAAATTAAAACAAAAAACATACGTACAAAATCAAACTAAAACAAAACCAACAACAAAAACATTCATAGATATCCCACAAGCATAAATAATTTCTTTCTTTCCAAAATACCCTTCCATCTCCACCAGCTAAAAAGAATATTACAAAAAACTAAGGCAACATTTTCTCTATGCATACTCTCACTTTAAAAAAAAAACATTGCACTCTAAAACCATAAACCTGCTGCAACCACTTGACAAACAAAAACATACGTACAAAGCATGTGTGCCAACGAAAATAAACTACGAATATGTACATCAAACTATCCTTATCTCACACTTATGCTCACACAACAAAACAAAACATCATCATCACATACATATGCATCTACAAACCATCGAGTACCCTCGTCACTTCACACCCTTGACTTTAATTACCTAAATTTTCCCATAAATTACAAATTTTCAATTTTAATTACCCAAATTTGACAATTTTAATTGTTATAGAACCGGCAGTTCCCTACTACTTAAATTTCTTTTTGAAGTCATTATTTAAGGTATTTTGAATTTAAAGGATACGTTGAGTTCAGAGTGAGTTAATTTAAGTACTGTCGACCATCATATTTGTTACATACCCATAAATTAACTCATTTATCTTTTTAATTTCTTTTTCAAAAAATAGTTTCATACCTTAAATTTTTTCCTGAATTTCATTGAGTTTTTGACTTAAGATCATGTTGATTTCATCTCGAACCTCTTGAATTTGACTTTGCAGAAGCAATTTATTAACAACATCGTTTTCCTCCAAAGCTTTTGTCACATTTTTGATTCTTTTGTTTTGAACGTCAATGTTATTAGTTTTATCCATAACGAAGCCCAGCAGCTTAGGAACATTTTTCACAAAAACAGTACCAATTGTATCATTAAGATAGTGCCCGAACTTATCGATGGACATGATTTATGCAGATAAATATTATTCTATAATGTTTGCCTCATATAATTCTTCGATAATTGAGACAATTTCGTTATTGTGATTAGTATGACCTGCAGCTTGTGATGCCAGCAATAGCCTAAGGCGATCTACTAACTCATTAGGATCGTCCCAGTATATATAGTTAGGTTTGTATGTGTTTAGTTGCATCAAACCCTCGCCCTTGTAAGGACTTTTTATTTTATGTAATGATGATGAAGTTGATGAGTTATTTTCACTTTCTTTCTTAAACAATATACTGATAATATGCTTATATTTATATGCTCTCGTTCCTTTGATTTGTGCATCAGGTCTATATTCTCTTGTATGCATTTGTGCTTACTAAAATTTTCTTATAGATATCTAATTCATGTTTATCATAATATTTTGGTGTTTTGTGAAACAGTAAAGAAAATAAACCTGGTGTGAAAGCCCATATTTGATTTCCAATCGCTATTTTATCTTCAGTAAGTTTAATACAACTATTGCCAAACTTCCATTCATTATTAAAGTCTTTATGTGGGCCGTATATAGTATCTAATTCGTTTCTGCTTTCCAAGAGTGCTAGGTCAGTATAACTCTTATTATTATCTGAATTGTCTAAAGTTTCCGATTGAGAGTAAAAATCATCGTTGTCATCATCATCATCATCAGTATCAACATTATCAGCCTTATTTGCGTTTCGATTACTAAGTGAGATATTTTTATTGCATAACGTTTCTTCAACAAGTTTCTTTGGAGTACTTGTCTCTAACTTAACTGATTGTTCGTTGAATGAACATTTTGAATTTTTATAAACTTTCGTTTTAAATTCATCTCTTTCTGCTTTAATACTTCTTTTATTATTTTTAGAATTGTTCACAAATTCTGTTAATGGTTCTATTATTGGTTTAAATGTATGTTTGAATTGCTCATGTGTATCTGCTTCATCAACTTTTATACTACGAAATTTTTTCTTTAAAACATTTCTTGTCTTTATTAGCTCTTTTAAAACTTTTTCATCCATTTTCAACTATTAGGCATCAGATCAGGTATCAGCTATCAGATCAGCTATTACTTAACAGATGACTTATTAGATCAGCTATCAGATTAGGTATCAGATCAGGTATCAGGTATCAGATCAGGTATAAGATCAGCTATCAGATTAGGTATTATGTATCAGATCAGGTATAACATCAGCTATCAGATGAGGTATCAGCTATTAGATCAGGTATAAGATCAGCTATCAGATCAGGTATTGGGGTATCAGATCAGCTATCAGATCAGGTATCAGCTATTAGATCAGGTAACAGATCAGCTTTCAGATCACGGGGTCGATTCTGGTTCTGTGATAATGAGAAATGAAAACTTTTTCCATCTTTTCATAGTGTTTCCGAATCTAGTTCAATGAAAAAATTAAAACAAAATTGAAATGATTTCATATGAAAAAAACAATTGGAATGAAACAAAACGTTTTCACAGTTACACATCATTACTGATTCTCGTTTTATGAAAAAGTGTTAACAAATGCCAAAACCTTTTCATATGAAAAGTTTTTTTACACACACAATTCATTAGTGAAAAAGCATGGAAACCCATTAAAAACCTATACTAATACTACTAAAACACTTTTAAAATATTTAATTCACTTATCCTCATCCCTAATTTCGTCTGATACGTCCATTAAAACATTTTATCCAGACATTTTCTATTTTTATTCATGTTCATATTTGCATAATTTGGCAATTGATCAGAAGCCGAGGGAGGCATAAGTTAAATTATTATCGGCGGCAAAAAAATAATTTGGCGACGAGTGGAAGTTAACTTGAAATGTTATTTATAATAGTTTTTTAACCCCCGACTAAAAAAAGGGGTGTTATAAGTTTGTAGTGTGTGTCTGTCTGTGTCCACGTACAGGCCAAACGGCTGGACCGATTTTCATTTAGTTTTTTCTGTTTGAAAGATGACTTGATCGAGAGGGTTCTTAGTTATGTTTGAAAAAAATCGGTCCAGCCGTTTAGAAGATATAACATCTTGTCTGAAAAAAGTCGGTGGTTTTTAAAATTTTTAATTTTTGTTATATTATAAAATTTTTTAGTAATATATAAATATATCAAAATGCCATACCACACTAAAATTAATATGTTTTCTATAAGAAACTCCATTTGCATAAGAATATATTTAGCTTTCTAGTACTGAAAAGAGTAATCAATGCAACAATTCCAAAGTCTTTAAAAACAATTTGTATTTGTGAAGCACTATGAGGAATTTTGAAGAACATATGTATTTACATAAATGTGTACACATGTACGTATGCTAGTTTGTATGTATGAATGTTCCTATGCACATTATTAAAAAGATAGGTAAAAAACGCATGTTGTTTAGCTTGCTTATCATTTTTTTGGAATCCTCGATTATGGTGGTATTTTACACTTTTCTCTACCTGACAGAAACATGCACACTAGCATCATAAATGAAACCACTTCATTCGACAAACACATTTTAAATTGTATTTCTCGTAAAATATTTTATTGTAATGTGATCTATTTTCTTTATTGAGTGAAACTTAAAGCTAGTAAAAGGCTGAAAAAATATGAAAAATATGAAATACTAATAAAAATAATTGTGTTATTCACATACATAAAAACGCAGAAACATATACATATATGTATGTACATACATATGTATATACATAAATTCAAGAAGAACTTAATCCCTGAAACGATTATCCCATTAAAATTAGATACATGGAATAAAAAAAAAAAAAAAGAATTGCCTAAAAACGAACCAAAAAAACTTTACATATTTACGAACATACATATGTATATATGTACATATATAAGTATGTACATAAGTCTGCATGAAAAAAAAGGAAAGCAACTGTTTGTCTTGTTTGAACTTAACTTTTCCTCATGTACATTCTTATTTAAATTACATATGTATGTACAATGTACATTGTACATACATATGACATACATATGTATGTAGTTGAAAAAACAATTACTATTTCTTTTTTATTTATGTATATATTTGTTTTTTTTATAAATAAATCAGGCTCAAATATAAGCCAGATTATATATCTACTTCATTCATAAATATAAGCAGCGGCAGTGGCTCAGGAATTAATAAAAAATTGCATGCGGCTTAGCGCGGCATCGTAACTGCGAAACTTAGATCTCTGCATTTGACAATTAAAGTTAAATAACATGAATAGAAACTTTTCACAGCTACACTGGAATGAAACATTTTTTCATTTCTTGAACCAGAATCGCAATCTGTGAAACTGTGAAAAGACGGTGTGAAAAGTTGCTATGAAAACGAAAATGAAACGTTTTTTTTCACTTCACATTATCACAGAACCAGAATCGACCCCCAGGTATGGTAAATATTTTAGGAAATAAGTAGATGTACTATGCGCAAGGCCAAATTAAGTACTAATGTTTTACTTTTATGTGAGTAATTTATATCGTTATAAAATAGTCGAATTGCTTTCTATAGCGACCATTGTTTAAGTCATTATCTTTGCTTATCATCACAAATCCATATTTATCCTTCCAACACTCTCGACAAATTTCATGAAACTTTTCATAAATCATGTCGCTGCCAACATGATCAGTATAAACGTGCTTCATGTTTGTCTCATCTTGTTTAAACATTATACTCACATTTGCATTGTCTCTTATTAAGTGCTTGGGAATTCTCATCACAAGCTGCAGCTCATACTAATCACAATAACGAAATTGTCTCAATTATCGAAGAATTATATGAAGCAAAAATTATAGAATAATATTTATCTACATAAATCATGTCCATCGATAAGTTTGGACACTATCTTAATGATACAGGTGGCACAGTTTTTGTGAAAAATGTTCCTAAGCTGTTGGGCTTCGTTATGGATACAACTAATAACATTGACGTTCAAAACAAAAGAATCAAAGATGTGGCAAAAGCTTTGGAGGAAAACGACGTTGTTAATAAATTGTTTCTGCAAAGTCAAATTGAAGAGGTACGAGATGAAATCAAAATAAGTTTAAGTCAGAAACTCAGTGCAATTCAGGAAACAATTTCAAGTTTGAAACTATTTTTTGAAAAAGAAATTAAAAAGATAAATGAGTTAATTTATGGGTATGTAAGAAATATGATGGTCGACAGTACTTAAATGAACTCACTCTGAACTCAACGTATCCCTTAAAATTCAAAATACCTTAAATAATGACTTCAAAAAGAAATTTAGTAAATGAACTGCATAAGCAAGCACGAAAAAATTTTCCACGTCTAAGAGTTGTTATGAAAGGAATAGATGATCTTTGGCAAGCTGATTTAGTTGAAATGGGGAACTATTCTACAGACAATAGAGATTATCGATTTTTGCTGACCGTAATTGATACATTTTCAAAATTTGCTTGGGCAGTACCCTTGAAAAGAAAGACTGCATTGGAAACAAGCCAGGCTATGCAGAGTACTTTTCAACTGGGACGAATACCAAAAAACTTGCAAACATACGACGGTAAAGAGTTTTTCAATAAACACTTTGGAAAATTGATGAATAAATACAACATTAATCA
Source organism: Tachina grossa (assembly GCA_949987645.1). NCBI lineage: Eukaryota > Metazoa > Arthropoda > Insecta > Diptera > Tachinidae > Tachina > Tachina grossa. The sequence goes on along the minus strand of OX465278.1, from coordinate 80,225,368 downwards.
CTACTCAACATATAGCAGAATGAAAGCATCAGTAGTAGAACGATTTAACAGAACATTAAAAGGAATGATGTGGAAAGAGTTTAGCTTTAATGGGTCTTATAACTGGCTCGACATTTACAAAGACTTGATTAATACATATAATAAAAAAATTCATCGCACCATCAAAATGCCACCGATTCAAGTTAACTATAAAAATGAGAAAAAATTATTAAACACGGTATATAACCGCTTAAAACTTTTTAAATTATCAAAGTTCAATGTGGGAGATCATGTGCGCATAAGTAAATATAAACATGTTTTTGAAAAAGGATATACAGCAAATTGGACCACAGAAATTTTCACGATTAAAAGAGTTCAAAATACATATCCAGCCACATACATATTAGAAGACTATCGTGGTAATCCTATTAAAGGTGGATTCTATGATGAAGAACTTTCAAGAACTAGGTATCCAAATACATATCTAGTTGAAAAAGTTCTTAAAACTAAAGGAGAGAAGGCATATGTTAAATGGTTAGGATTTACAAATCAGCATAATTCTTGGATCAATAAAAATGAAATATTGTAGTTAAGTTTATATATATATATGTGTATATATTTGTATCTAATATATTAAATAAAATATAATTATCTATATATATATATATATATATATATAAATCCTTTTCTTATACAAAGTGTTGTGTTTAATTTCACTTATTTGTAATCAGACAAGCATAATGTCAATAACACTTACTCTTAGCTCAAACTCATCTGAGTTATCTGCTAATTACTTTCCTCCTATTCGTTTGGATGGTGAATATGAATGTGCTCTAACTGATTTTCATTCATATAATAGCATTCCTAATGTAGATGATTATAACAATATATTTCATATTGGTGAACACGTAATTAAAATACCAATAGGACCTTGTGAATTGAATGATATAGTTGATTATATTAAACACCACTATAAGCAGTATTGTCCGGAAAATAAAATTGATAACAATACAATGCAAGTTAGAGTTAATAGCTCTAAGGATCCCATATACTTTAACAAGGATAACACAATTGGACAACTTTTTGGATTCAATAAGAAAATTCTAGCTCCTAACCAAGACCATTACTCAGATCTACCAGTCAATATTTTCATCGTGAATATCTTGCGTGTTGAATGTAGTATAGTCGTTAACACATATACGAATAACTCACAAGCACACACATTACATGAATTTGCGATCAATGTCCACCCAGGGTATAAAATTGTTGAGATTCCTCGAAATCTTATCTATTTGCCAGTTAACTGCCCAGAGATAAGTTCTCTCACTCTACGCATAGTTGATCAGAACGGTGATTTAATTAATTTCCGAGGAGAGGAAATTACAACAAGAATACATTTGAGATCTAGCAAATAATGATAATATACAACGTCAAGCAATCTAAGGATACAATTGGATACACTCATAAAACACTATTGCAAACCAAACCACGATTAAAGAGATCATTACACAAAAAACATTTGATACAAGGAAATAAAAAATTTTTGAAGTCTCTCAATTTAAAGTTGTCAAAGAAATGAGTTACATACTAGATGTTCTAGAAAAACCTCAATCAGACGAAACTATAATTAAAAAGGACTATCACACATATACACCATACCTACAATCCTTCAACAATAATGATGAGATTCGAATTTCAATACAAAATCAAGACTTATACGTGCTACCCAGCGAAAGCTACATATATGTTGAGGGAAGTATTGTAGATGATAATAACAGCAAAATATCTTCGTTTTTAAATCTAAAATTAAAAAATAACTTTGTGGCACATCTCTTTGACGAAATTCGATATGAACTTAATGGCATAGAAATTGATCATACAAGACATCTAGCGATTACAAGCAGCCTAAAACACTTTGTTTCTTTATCATCTGCAGAAAGTATTGGCTTGTACAATACTGGATGGAACAAACTCGATGATTTGGATATTTCAAATGGACACTTTAATTTCTATGTACCACTGAAACTATTTTTAAGCTATGCTGAAGACTATAATAAAATTATACTCAGCGGTGAACATGAATTGGTTCTCTTACGTAGTAAGAGCGATGAAAAACTCGTATACTCAACTGTTGCTACTGACAAACCAAAAATTAGTATCTCAAACATATCATGGATAATTCCGCATGTACAATTATCCGATCTGAGCAAATTGAATATGATTAAAATTATTAACAGTGGTGCTTCTATACCGATGGCATTTCGCAGGAACTAGCTATATATGGAATGTTAAGTTGGCTGCAAATAGAGAACGACCCCGTTTTGTGTTGATTGCATTTCAACAAGAAAATAAGTTTGTTCACTGTAATCTAAACAACTTAAAAGTGCATTTGAATTCCGAATCGTACCCATATGATGATCTAAATATAAAATTTAAAAACGATCGGTATGCCATCCTATATAATATGTATCTACGGTTTCAACAAAGCTACTATATGAGGGAATCACAACGACTTCTAACTGCTCCAGAATTTAAAAATAGTGTGCCGATAGTGGTAGTAGATGTTAGTCATCAAAACGAAGCCCTCTCTAATGGTCCTGTTTATATAAAAATTTAAATTGAAACGGACTCCAACATTCCTACCGATACATCAGCTTTTTGCATTCTCATCCACGATCGCATAATAGAACACATACCCTTAAAAGGTCAAGTTCGTAAAATAATGTAAATAAAAAAATAAGATGATTGGGGATAAAGTTTTCATCGATATGCAAGGATTTAAATCCAATTCAAACATCTTCATTGGAAAAGAAATATCAATTGTTTTTAACAATAAGGAGCACATAAATTTTATTATTAAACCACCATTTAACTTCAAAAGATTATCAATAGCAAAACAAAGAGAAGCGAATTGGATAACAAGAAACTTTCGTCATATGAATTGGAATGACGGATCAATATCATTTAAGAGTGTTGTAAAATTTTTAAAATCCAATTTAAAACATTCTTCAATCTATGTTAAGGGTGTGGAATAGAAGAAATGGTTTGAAAAACTACTTCAACTTAGAGTTTTCAACATTGAGGATATTGGCTGCATCAACTTTAAGCAAAGACAACTTAAATATCCGGAATATTTTTACTGTAGCTATCACAATTATGGAGTTTGTGCCTTAAGAAATGCATATGTACTTTATCAGGAAAATAACTAAACAATTTATTTTAATTTGTATTCTTACATTGTTACAACATACATATATTTACGATATTTCTTTAAAATAAATATGTAGATTAAAAATATACGAAATTTTGTTCAATCATTTATTTATATGTATATGGTTTGTACAATGACAGAGACAAATGTGAAAAAGCGACAATAAAAAAATCTGTTTACACATTGTGTACGTTTTAAGTAAATTAATTTGAATTTATGTTTAAAAAATTAATCAAATTAAAATCTTAAATTTAAGGCCGCCAATAATGCATCCCCCTCTTCGTCTTGCATAAATATTGCAGTTAAATCGTCTACATCTTCTGGCATATAGTTAAATGTTGCCAAGAAAGCATCGCCCTCTTCATCTACCATAAACTTTTCTTCTTCCTTTTGGAAGTTTTCATTGTAGAAGTACGCCATTTGGTTGTTTGGAATGACATCACATTCATCTATCTCGTTCTCAAAAATATCTCTAATGGATATATTAGGAGGCAAATCGTCGTAAGAAAGCTCTATTGACAGAGGGCTTACGGTTACCTCTTCCTGATTACTGGAGAACAATCTCACAAATGTCGCTGGATGAGTTTGTGAGCCGTTCAAAGATACTAAAATTGGGCCGCTGCTTAATGTGTCCATTTTAAAAATTTATAGAATGTATAATATATATTTTTTAAGATTTTATACGATGATGTACTTGCTAGATACAATGCTGTACTTGCTGCTAGATTAGAGAACGTCTCAATTTATACGAATTACGTTCTATTCTTACATTGTTACAACATACATATGTATGTAGTAAGTAAGTATGTATGTATATAAGTCTGTATGGTTTGTTTGACAAATGTCAGCCTCTGCACAAAAAAACAAAAAATAAATAAAACCAACAACAAAAACATTAATATCTCACCAGCATACATAATTTCTTTCTATAAATACCTTTCCATCTCCATCAGCTAAAAAGAATATTACAAAAAAACAAATGCCGAGTACATACTATGATATTTTGTAACATCGCAACAGTGTGTACTAGTGCCAACGTTTGTCATTTTTGAAATTTTTTCTTGTTGTGTGGTATTGCTTTCCCTATAAAAAAACATAACGTGAAAGACGTTGCACACATTTTAAAAAATGATTATAACACAAGAAATGCCAGATGTGTACTCGGCATTACACACTCGCTTTTTTATATACATATACGACTACTTACCCACCTTTCAACGCTCAAGTTATTGTAAAAACATACACAAATACACATGCATGAGCATAACGTTGGCTCCCATGATCACGCATCTCTAATTCCCTTTGACAATCCTAAATATCTTACACTTCAATTTCTCCAACCTTCAAGTAAGTTCGTTGCTCATAAATTACATATTTTATTCCTCTCTTCAAACTCTTTAAACATATGAAATAGGAAAATCAAACTTAATAGAACCAACAACAAAAAACATTCATAGATTTCCCACAAGCATACATAAGGTCTTCTAAAATAACCTTCCATGGTCACCATCAAAAAAAGAAAAAAAAAACTAAAGCAACATTTTCTCTATGCACACACACACACACACACACTATAAACCTGCTGCAACCACTTGACAAAAAAATCACACTTCAATTCAAAATTAAAACAAAAACATACGTACAAAATCAAACTAAAACAAAACCAACAACAAAAACATTCATAGATATCCCACAAGCATAAATAATTTCTTTCTTTCCAAAATACCCTTCCATCTCCACCAGCTAAAAAGAATATTACAAAAAACTAAGACAACATTTTCTCTATGCACACTCTCACTTAAAAAAAAAAAAAAAACATTGCACTCTAAAACCATAAACCTGCTGCAACTACTTGACAAACAAAAAACTCAAAATTAAAACAAAACTCTAAAACATACATACAAGTTTGCGCGCCAACATAATAAACTACGAGTATGTACATCAGTAGTAGGGAACTGTTCATCCTGGACCAATTAAAATTGTTAAATTGTTGTTGAAATTGTTAAATTGTGGGCTGAAATTGTGAAATTGTTGCTGAAATTGTTAAATTTAGGTAATTAAAATTTGAAAATTGTTAAATTCTTGGAAATTTGTGTTTTTTGTTTACATTAGAAGTTTTTGTTTACATTAAGTGTATGTCTGTCTGTCTGTCTGTCTGTTTGCCTGACTGTGTATGTTTGTGTGTGGAATATTTTGTGTGAATGTATTAAGGCGGTTCATAGTTTTGCGGTTTTTATGTGCGTATATACAGACGAGGAAAATCATGAAAATTATTTTTCCTAATACCAATGGTGAAATAGTGATTATTAATTTTTCTTAATACCTACGGTAATGCATGATAATTTTTCCTAATGCCGGGCAATACATGAATATTGTTTTTTCAAATGCCGACGGGAAAATGATTTTTCCTAATGACGGCGGGAAAACGTGAAAGTTATATTTTCTAGTGCTAATGTAGGCGTTGCTAAAAATTGTTTTCAATATCGACATATGGTACTATAAAATACTATCATATATCTGGACTTCCCTAATCCTAGTATGCTTTTATACTTACGATTGCTTTATATTTTCTCATGCTTAAATTTGTCTCGCGTTAAAGTCTGTCTGTGTGAAATTTGTTTATATTACAGATTTAGTTTATTTAACTACATCCGTCTGCTTTCACTGAAAGAGTTTTCTACACGCAGAGAAAAACCAACTTAAAATCAGTAAAAACCATGCTGAATTAATAAGAAACATTAACGAAGGTTTAGTCATATTAAAATTTCTTATTTCAATATGGAGAAAATATTAATTTACAGTATTCATTTATTAAACTCATTAGTTTGTAGATATCTCAATATAAAGGGTGTTTTTTATTGAGGTATATAACTTTAAGTTGGTATCACTTTTTTAACTGGCGGCCATTTTGTCAGCTGTCAAGTGATTAATATTTAGTTTGGTTTGCCATTTCATCATGAACAGGTTGACAAAAGAACAACGCTTGCAAATCGTGCAAATTTATTTAGAAAATAATGGTTCAGTTCGCGAAGTTTACCGCAAGCTCCGTCCATCTTATGGTCGACATAATCGTCCATCAGAGCAATTAATTCGGTTAACCATGGATCGTTTTCGCACTACGTTTACTCTATGTGATAATACGCATCCGCAGAGACGTCGAACAGTGCGCACCGAAGAAACAATTGCCGCTGTAGAGCAAAGTGTTGAAGAGGACCCGAATGAATCGATTCGCCACCGTGCACAGCAATTGGAGCCGACTAACCAACTATTTTGTTCCCGAATTGGATGGCATGAATGTGGATGAGTTGTGGTTCCAACAAGACGGCGCTACATGCCACACAGCGCACGTCACAATCGATTTATTGAAGGAAACATTCGATGAGCGCATAATTTCGCGGAATGGACCTGTCAATTGGCCACCAAGATCGTGTGATTTGACACCATTGGATTATTTTCTTTGGGGATATGTGAAGTCGCTCGTCTACGCCAACAAACCAGAAACGTTAGGGGACTTGGAAGCCAACATTCGTGGCGTTATTGCCAACATACGGCCCCATATGCTCGAAAAAGTGGTTCCAACAAGACGGCGCTACATGCCACACAGCGCACGTCACAATCGATTTATTGAAGGAAACATTCGATGAGCGCATAATTTCGCGGAATGGACCTGTCAATTGGCCACCAAGATCGTGTGATTTGACACCATTGGATTATTTTCTTTGGGGATATGTGAAGTCGCTCGTCTACGCCAACAAACCAGAAACGTTAGGGGACTTGGAAGCCAACATTCGTGGCGTTATTGCCAACATACGGCCCCATATGCTCGAATAAGTGGTTGAAAATTGGACCTGTAGAATTGGCTTTATTCGAGCCAGCCGCGGCGGCCACATGCCCGAAATCATATTTAAACATTAATGGCATAAAATTATCCTTCCAATAAAACCAAATTGATGGACATTAAAATGATTTTCTTGTGTTTTATTTCAATTCGAAGTTCTATATCTCTAAAAAAAACACCCTTTGCATATTCTATTATATTAAAAATTATTGAATTAATGTGACGAATTCTTATTTTTAAGCTCAGATTTTCCCTCAGTGTATGGATTGTTTATATTTGCATTGTGCTTTAACTAAACGACGCTTCATATATATTCATGATGTAGATCTAATAAATACTTAAGCATTGATAAGAAATTTGATATGTATACATACATATCTACAAATTGATTTTATGTATGTATGTATGTACATATATATGTACATACAAATAAGTGTTTAACTCAATCTTTGAATACATTTTTTATTTTATTTTTTGTCATGTGATGTCTGTTGTTGTTGAAATTAAAAACATTTTAATTTTTATCTGCGTTTACTTAAAAGTTTGTGAGGATTTTCTGTTTTAAGTAAAACTGAATTCCTGAAGATATGTACATATTCTATAGTAATAGTAACTATAATAGAAATATTTCTTATACTTAATTTACATTTTTTTAAAGTTGATGTAATGTTAGTTAGTCAACGTTTGACATTTTTAGGGTATACATTTTTTTCTAGCTATAACCTTCTACATTTATTTTGGAAAGCTTGCTTTGCTTTTTAAAAATGTATAAACATTTTTAAATGAAACTGATCCGGCACTCCAGCTTAGGTACTGATAGTTTTTTGTTGTTAGTTAACTTACTTTTTTTTATTTTTTATTGATAAACATTTAAAATTAAAAGGGAATTTGATATTGTAATTATCATTTCCATAGTTGTTGAAAACAATCGCTGCTTTTTTTTTGTTTTTTTGCGATGAAATCATTTGAATTACTTTTGAAACTTTACGCGTTTATAAAAATTATGTTATTTTCTATATTTCTTAATTTATAAGACTTTTAGACTTTGTCCTTTAGGGGTTATATATTCTATTATACGATTATGAATAAGAATGCAGTAAGCTGACGTATTTGCTTACTGCTTGCAATTAAAATTTTATTCAATTGAATAAAAGGAGTTTTTTTCTTAAACTCTGATGCAGTTAGAAGCGCTGGAGATTCTTTCATATAACAGCTTTTTTGGAATTTTTGATACATAGTATAATATAGAATTGGATAACATTTATTTTTAATTTTTATGTTAAGAAGTACAGATATGAGACTGAATTTAAATGTACTTTTAAATTAGTTAAATCATAATGAACAAACATATTTTCTTCTTTAATAGCGATCAACAGAAAACGAACTCGTTTTCATATAATTTAGGTATACCCTATCGACGGCTCCTCTAGGATACAAGATGACTTTGTTTGACGAAATTTCTGTTGCTTTATACTGATAATATTTTTACATTAATAAGGTACATATATGTTTGTTTTATGAAGGGTGAGCACCTTTCACTTTTATTTGTTCTCATATATGATTTTTTTTTTAATTTTATTAAAGTTCAGCGTATTGTGTATATATTTCTGAAATGTTTAAGTGTGTTTTGTGTTCCCATCGGACAGAGTGTACGTATTAGTTGGTCAGTCAGTCTATATTTTTATTTATTTTTTTCTTCTAATGTGCCACTCCTTTTTTCAGATTTTACTACTTGGAATAGAGTATTTTTGTCTAATTTTTTGCTGGGTATATACATTAGGTATGTAGAAATTAGTTTACTTACAAAGAAATGTATGTTTAATAAACAACTATTGTAGCAAATCGATCTCAAATAACTCAGTTACCTCTACCAGCAATTCACCGTCGGTGTTTTCATAAAGTGTTAGAAACAATAAAATATCTATGTTTGGGAGAATTTTTTTGCCTCAAGTAGGTATTTCTACATGAGGTTTGCTGGTTGACTCCTATCGCATTCATATGTAATGATTATCCACTTAAAAAAGGTCATCATCACCATCAATCACTCCCGTATACAATACATTCATGAGTTGGGTTGATCCAGATACAATTGCTCTCATTACCTTCTAACAGCTTTATATATTTTGCTAGTATGCATGCCTTAGCATGCTTCTATCGATAGTGACGTAAGAGTCCGAGATGTAGTAGTGTTACAATTAAAAATCTTTACTATTAGAATTTACCAGTTCGCTCTTTTGAATTTTTGCAAAGTAGATACATATGTATGTTTGTATTTAAGTGACCACAAAATCATAAAATTTCTTTGCTTACAAAATTGTATGACGTGAGGATTTTTTTTTTTTTTGAAATTATTCATGTTTCGGCATGCTTTCATTTTTTTTCTGTAAATTTATTTAATACTCATACAGATACAGATATAAAGTAAGATCTGTTTGCAGTATGCATGCTTCAGCATGATTCTAGTTGAAGCGTATATTCATTCACTAAGTTTGCTTGATACTTATTCATACACATGTACATTCTTAAAGATTGGATATCAAAGTCCAAGTTCCGTAGTTTATCTATATTTTCTAAAGATCTGATAGCTAAAGAAATAAATAGAGTGAAGATCTTCTATAATAATCCCATTTTCATATTGTAAAATTTTGCGTTCTAACGCTTTCGATGGGAAAATGTACATACAACTTTATAAAAAGTGATAATATGATGTGCTGCTGAATATTGCACTATGTTATAGTTTATTTTAAACACTGAAGTTTTAGCAAATTTCATTCAGACCAACAAGTTTAGAGAATTCCACTACATTTAGCTAATTATCTAATTCCACTACATTTAGTTAATTACCTTTCTTAAGACCCATCATTCATAATCAATCCTACAAAAAACTAGATTTTTCGTTTTAATTTAATTTTTATTTTTATTAAATTCAACATTCATTTTTCAAATTACTTTATACTGTATTAAGCAGCTTTTTCTCATTTGTTGAGTTAACTTTAATCGTAAACATTTTAATGTTGAGATAAATTTTTCTATTTTATGCACTAAGTAATTCTTTATATATGTATACCAATCCTTTTATATGAACCATTAAAGCTAATTCTTTTCACATCATTCCTTTTAATGCTCAATTAAATCATTGTACTATTGATGCTTTCATATTAAGTAATGTTTAATCTTCTATTTATGTATGAGTTTTCCAAAGTATTTATTAAAAAATTCCTTAGAATCATCTGTTTGTAAGTTTTTTGTTTTTTTTTGGTACCCGTACCACTTCAAAAATATTTTCCATTCCTTGGTTTTTTGAGTGCAGCTTTTATTTTCAGCTGTACTACAATTTGAGAATGTGTCAATTACAGTCTTCAAAAATCAACAATTTCTATTTTCTGTAGAATAGTTCTCCATTTCACCTAACTTAGCTCCATAAAACTTCATATATTCCTGTCATTGCATCTCTACAAGCACAAACAATTTTCGAGTTTTAAAATGGAGTTCGTTTACTAAATTTCTTTTTAAAGACATTGAGTTGTTTTACAGATTTTTTCGATAGTGTGGTGATCTACATGTTGCACTTTCAGCTATTTATACTAACATGTAGTTAATTTTCTAATCTATATATTTAATCGTACAACTCTTCAATTTGTTTTTAATTATTTAATTTTTAGAATTCCTTTTCAATTTTATAACTCTCTTCCTTCTCTAATTTTATTTCACGTTGTAGTCCACCAATATGCATTTGAATATATTCTTGAATTATATCAATGCCTTAAGCTATATTATTAATTTGTTCTTTAGTTTGTCGATTTCAGTTTCCAGAAAAATTAACTTATATCTATCATCGTTCTCTGACGGAGAACGATGATGATTCTGTATGCATACATTAGTAGTAATTAAAATCTTTTTATAGATTTCGAGTTGAAATTTATCATAATTTTTTGGTATTTTATCAAACATTAGAGAAAATAGTCCTAGTGTTAGAGCCCATATTTGACCACCAACTTGTATTTTATCTTCATTCAGTTTGAAGTTACTATCACCATTAATTTGTATCTAATTCATTTCCTCCTTCCAATACTGATAAGTCTTCGGAATTGGAAGTCTTTGAGTACAAATCATCGTCATCATCATTCTCAGTATTAGCATAATTAAATAAGATGGTATTATCAAATATTGTTCCTTCTGCTAGTTTCTTTGGTGTACTTGTCTCTATCTTGACTGATGGTTTCTCATGCTTTAAACTTGTATATTTTCAACTTCTGTCTTGATTTTACTTTTTTCTTTCATAAGAATTCTTTTAATATTTTTAGAACTATTTATGATTTCTTCTGTTATAGGTTTAAATGCATCTCTTAGTTGTTCATTTGTATCTATTTCACTAGTTTTTATACTACGAAGCTTTTAATTAATCACATTTGTTCTCAACACCAAATGCTTTAAAACTTTCTCATCCATGTTTGCTAACAGCAAATTCAGGTATCGGTTACTAGATCAGCTTATCAGGAGCTGATCTGGTTTTCAGATCAGCTTATCAGGAGCTGGTCTAGTTATCAGATCAGCTTATCAGGAGCTGGTCTGGTTATCAGATCAGTTTATCAGGAGCTGGTCTGGTTATCAGATCAGCTTATCAGGAGCTGGTCTGGTTATCAGATCAGCTTATCAGGACCTGATCTGGTCTTCAGATCAGCTTATCAGGAGCTGGTCTGGTTTTTAGATCAGCTTTTCAGGACCTGGTCTGGTTTTCAGATCAGCTTATTAGGACCTGGTCTGGTTTTCAGATCAGCTTTTCAGGACCTGGTCTGGTTTTCAGATCAGCTTATCAGGACCTGGTCTGGTTTTCAGATCAGCTTTTCAGGACCTGGTCTGGTTTTCAGATCAGCTTATCAGGACCTGGTCTGGTTTTCAGATCAGCTTTTCAGGACCTGGTCTGGTTTTCAGAACAGCTTATCAGGAGCTGGTCTGGTTTTCAGATCAGCTTATCAGGAGCTGGTCTGGTTTTCAGATCAGCTTATCAGGAGCTGATCTGATTTTCATTTCAAGATATCTGAGTCAGATTTAGTTATCAGTGTACAAGTAGCTAGCCATTTATAACATTTATATACATGAAGTTTAAAGTCAGATGAAATACGAAAAAGTAAAGTTTTATATAGTAAAATTATTTTCTATAACGATCAACGTTTAATTCAATATCTTTGCTTATAATCAAAAATTCATATTTAGCCTTTCAACATGCTTTATATTTTTCTCACCTTACTTAAACATTAAAATTACATTATGATGATCTCTTATTAAATGTTTGGTGATTCTGGTGTAAGTTTTACATAAGTAGAATGAATCAACATTCTTATCTCTCCCCATACAAAAGTATTCTTCCCATACGCATCATCGTTAAATATCATATTGGAATTACTTTGGACTGAAATAACAGATTCACTATCGGTAAATTTTGTAATATATTATTATTTTAATTGATGTAATTAATTTCTTTATATCTGGGTTGATATAAAGATTTTGAGTATAAATAAATGTTCTCAAATTTAAGTCCATTAGGACTTTCTAGCAAGCCAATCATAGCGTTTTTTTCGCAATTTGACAGGTCAACTATTGTTGCACGAATAGAATTTGATATAAGGGAACTGTGATTTATTTTTGAACTATCGTTCGATGATTCATCAATATTTCATACCAAGGTATTTGAGGTTGTTTTACTAACCGCATTTATGTAGCTAAATACATTTAATAAATTTTATCTCTTATGGTAAAAAAATAAACTAATACAGCTATACCATATCAGAAAATAGTTTCTGAAATCGTATAGCTATATTATTTTATTTGTCCTATAATAAGAGATAATGGCCCCTACTCATAGTCAAAACAAAGAATATTTTAAGAGTTTCAAATCAGTATTATCATACAAAATACTGATTTTAAACTCTTACAGCCTTATATATAAAACATATTAAGTCTTTATAAAGGCTTTTTAAATCAAATTTTGATACAAAATTTTTCTTAAAAAGTCTTTATAACGCCCTAATAAGTGTTATAAATAAGGCTGTTAAATTATACTTTGTTTTACTAACCACATTTTTTGTAACTAAACGCATTTCATAAATATTGATGCATACTCATAGTAAAAAATAAATCATAGTTATATATAAAGATTTACTTAGTGCATAAAATAGAAAAATTCATCTCACCATTAAAATGTTTACGATTAAACATTCCACAAATGAGAAAAAGCTACTTAATATAGTATAAAGTAATTTGAAGAATGAATGTTGAATTTAATAAAAATAAAATTAAAACGAAAAATCTAGTTTGTGTTGTTTTTTGTAGGATTGATTGGGAATGATGGGTCTTAAGAAAGATAATTAACTAAATGTAGTGGAATTCTCTAAACTTGTTGGTCTGAATGAAATATTGCTAAAACTTCAGTGCAATTTTCAGCAGCACATCATATTATCACTTTTTATAAAGTTGTATGTATATTTTCCCATCGAAAGCGCTAGCTCGCAAAATTTTACAATATGAAAATGGGATTATTATAGAAGATCTTCGCTCTATTTATTTCTTTAGCTATCAGATCTTTAGAAAATATAGATAAACTACGGAAATTGGACTTTGATATCCAATCTTTAAGAATGTACATGTGTATGAATAAGTATCAAACAAACTTAGTGAATGAATATACGCCTCAACTAGAATCATGCTGACGCATGCATAAATTTTAAAATATACAGTAAACAGATCTTACTTTGTATCTGTCTCTGTATGAGTATTACATAAATTTATAAAAAAAATGAAAGCATGCCGAAGCATGTATAATTTCAAAAAAAAAAAAAAAAATCCTCACGTCATACAATTTTGTAAGCAAAGAAATTTTATGATTTTGTGGTCAATGAAATACATACATATGTATTTACTTTGTAAAAATTCAAGAGCGAACTGGTAAATTCTAATAGTAAAGATTTTTAATTGTAACACTCTACATGTCGGAATCTTACGTCACTATCGATAGAAGCATGCTAAGGCATGCATACTAGCAAAATATATAAAGCTGTTAGAAGGTGATGAGACAGCAATTGTATCTGGATCAACCAAACTCATGAATGTATTGTATACGGAGATGATTGATGGTGATGATGACCTCTTTTAAGTGAATAATCATTACATATGAATGCGACAGTGATTGACCCCTCAAACCTCATGTAGAAATACTTGAGGGGAAAAATTCTCTCAAAACATAGATATTTCATTGTTTCTAACACTTTATGAAAACACCAACGGTGAATTGCTGGTAGAGGTAACTGAGTTATTTGAGATCGATTTGCTACAATAGTTGTTTATTAAACATGCATTTCTTTGTATCTAAACTAATTTCTACATACCTAATGTATATACCCAGCAAAAAATTAGACAAAAATTCTCTATTCCAAGTAGTAAAATCTGAAAAAAGGAGTGGCACATTAGAAGAAGAAAAAATAAATAAAAATAGAGACTGACTGACCAACTAATACGTACACTCTGCCCGATGGGCACACAAAACACACTTAAACATTTCAGAAATATATATACAATACGCTGAACTTTAATAAAATGAAAAAAAAAATCATATAGAACATTAAATAAAAGCCATAGGTGCTCACCCTTCATAAAATAAACATATGTATATGTACCTTATTAATGTAAACATATTATCAGTATAAAGCAACAGAAATTTCGTCATACAAAGTCATCTTGTATCCTAGAGGAGCCGTCGATAGGGTATACCTAAATTATATGAAAACGAGTTCGTTTTCTGTTGATCGCTATTAAAGAAGAAAATATGTTTGTTCATTATGATTTAACTAATTTAAAAGTAAATTTAAATTCAGTCTCATATCCGTACTTCTTAACATAAAAATTAAAAATAAATGTTATCCAATTCTGTATTATACTATGTATCAAAAATTCCAAAAAAGCTGTTATATGAAAGAATCTCCAGCGCTTCTAACTGCATCAGAGTTTAAGAAAAAAACTCCTTTCATTCAATTGAATAAAATTTTAATTGCAAGCAGTAAGCAAATACATCAGCTTACTGCATTCTTATTCATAATCGTATAATAGAATATATAACCCCTAAAGGACAAAGTCTAAAAGTCTTATAAATTAAGAAATATAGAAAATAACATAATTTTTATAAACGCGTAAAGTTTCAAAAGTAATTCAAATGATTTCATCGCAAAAAACAAAAAAAAAAACAAACAAAAAAGCAGCGATTGTTTTCAACAACTATGGAAATGATAATTACAATATCAAATTCCCTTTTAATTTTAAATGTTTATCAATAAAAAATAAAAAAAAGTAAGTTAACTAACAACAAAAAACTATCAGTACCTAAGCTGGAGTGCCGGATCAGTTTCATTTAAAAATGTTTATACATTTTTAAAAAGCAAAGCAAGCTTTCCAAAATAAATGTAGAAGGTTATAGCTAGAAAAAATTTTATACCCTAAAAATGTCAAACGTTGACTAACTAACATTACATCAACTTTAAAAAAATGTAAATTAAGTATAAGAAATATTTCTATTATAGTTACTATTACTATAGAATATGTACATATCTTCAGGAATTCAGTTATACTTAAAACAGAAAATCCTCACAAACTTTTAAGTAAACGCAGATAAAAATTAAAATGTTTTTAATTTCAACAACAACAGACATCACATGACAAAAAATAAAATAAAAAATGTATTCAAAGATTGAGTTAAACACTTATTTGTATGTACATATATATGTACATACATACATACATAAAATCAATTTGTAGATATGTATGTATACATATCAAATTTCTTATCAATGCTTAAGTATTTATTAGATCTACATCATGAATATATATGAAGCGTCGTTTAGTTAAAGCACAATGCAAATATAAACAATCCATACACTCAGGGAAAATCTGCAGCTTAAAAATAAGAATTCGTCACATTAATTCAATAATTTTTAATATAATAGAATATGTATATTGAGATATCTACAAACTAATGAGTTTAATAAATGAATACTGTAAATTAATATTTTGTCCATATTGAAATAAGAAATTTCAATATGATTAAACCTTCGCTAATGGTTCTTATTAATTCAGCATGGTTCTTACTGATTTCAAGTTGGTTTTTCTCTGTGTGTAGAAAACTCTTTCAGTGAAAGAAGACGGATGTAGTTAAATAAACAAAATCTGTAATGTAAACAAATTTCACACAGACAGACTTTAACGCGAGACAAATTTAAGCATGAGAAAATATAAAGCAATCGTAAGTATAAAAGCATACTAGGATTAGGGAGGTCCAGATATATGATAGTATTTTATAGTACCATATGTCGATATTGAAAACAATTTATTTCTACCTACATATAAATACCAGCGCAAATACACAAACATAGTAGAATTCATATAAGAAATATCCAAGAAAATTTCAACAACACCCCACCTTTTACAAATCATGACCAACCTTAAATTCTCCCAGATATACATACACAAATTCTCATGATCATACATAGGTACATATACAATATACAAGATTAATCTCAACAACACAACACTCTCACCCACCCGAAATTACAGATAGTCTTAAACTTCTACAGACATCTATACACATAGATTCTCACGGCTACATATTACAACACCTCGCCCCTAATAAATCATAATCATCTTAAATTGTTACAGAAATACATAAATACATACACATAACCAATTTAACTCAACAACATCCTCACCCACCTCAAATCACGATCAGCCTTAAACTACTATAGACAGACACATCCACAAATCCCCATGGCTACATATTACGTCAACAACCCTGCCCACCCAAAATCATGGTCAGCCTTAAACTGCTACAGACATAAAAACACACAGATTCCCCCGGTTGCATATTACTAGAACACCTCACCCCTCATAAATCACAATCAGCCTTAAGCTCCTACAGAAATACACACATTGAAATTCCTACAAACATACACACACACACACACATACACACGCAACCGATCTACCTCAACTACACCCCGCCCCTTCCAATCAAACCCTCACCTAAATTCTCACAGACAGACAGACACATCCGCAAATTCCTATGGTTACATATTACGGCAACAACGTCACCCACTCAAATCACGGTCAGCCTTAAATTCCCACAGTTTAGCAACGCCTACATTAGCACTAGAAAAAATAACTTTCACGTTTTCCCGTCGTCATTAGGAAAAATCATTTTCCCGTCGGCATTTGAAAAAACAATATTCATGTATTGCCCGGCATTAGGAAAAATTATCATGCATTACCGTTGGCATTAAGAAAAATTAATAATCACTATTTCACCATTGGTATTAGGAAAAATCATTTTCATGATTTTCCTCGTCTGTATATACGCACATAAAAACCGCCAAACTATGAACAGCCTTAATACATTCACACAAAATATTCCACACACAAACATCCACGGTCAGGCAGACAGACAGACAGACTTAATGTAAACAAAAACTCCTAATGTAAACAAAAAACACAAATTTCCAAGAATTTAACAATTTTCAAATTTTAATTACCCAAATTTAACAATTTCACAATTTCAGCCCACAATTTAACAATTTCAGCAACAATTTAACAATTTTAATTGGTCCAGGATGAACAGTTCACAACTACTTACATCAACCCAAAATTAAAATAAAAACATACGTACAAAATCTAACTAAAACAAAACCAACAACAAAAACATGCATAGATATCCCACAAGCATAAATAATTTCTTTCTTTCCAAAATATCTTTCCATCTCCACCAGCTAAAAAGAATATTACAAAAAACTAAGGCAACATTTTCTCTATGCATACTCTACTTAAAAAAAAACATTGCACTCTAAAACCATAAACCTGCTGCAACCACTTGACAAACAAAAAAATCTAAATTAAAACAAAAATCTAAAACATACATACAAGTTTGCGCGCCAACATAATAAACTACGAGTATGTACATCAACCGACCGACATCTAACCATTCTTATCTCACACTTATGCTCACACAACAAAACAAAACATCATCATCACATACATATACATCTACAAACCATCGAGTACCCTCGTCACTTCACACCCTTGACTTTAATTACCTAAATTTTCCCATAAATTACAAAATTTTCAATTTTAATTACCCAAATTTGACAATTTTAATTGTCATAGAACCGGCAGTATCTAACTACTTATGAACATGTATGGAAATGTATGGGATTATACAATGCAAAACTATTATGTATGAATTGATATATGGACTTATATATGAAATGTATTATAATATAAGTATGAGCTCATATATGGAAATTTAATTATGAAGCACTTCATATGTGGATCCATATATAGAAATAAGATTTAATATATGGAGCCATATAAGAATGTAATCATACATGATATCTCACATAAGATCGTTTTTGCAATCAAAAAAGTTTGGTATTTTATCACTGTTGAATTAGAAATCCATTAGAAAATACAAACGGTATGCAAAGTTTATATGCGTACAATCAGCGTTTAAAAAAGAAAAACTTCTGTTACAAAAATACCATTCTTTTATGATTTTATACATTGTGGATCAAATAATCAAAAGGATAATACAGTCATCAATTTTATAGCAAAAAAAAAAAAAAAACAGAATTCCCTACATAAGAAACAAAGTTCATATTACTGCAAAAAATTATATTGAAAACTATTATTACGACGGATTTTTTTCCATTTATAATTAATTGCATTAGTTTTTAATCCCCGACTAAAAAAAGAGGTGTTATAAGTTTGTAGTGTGTGTCTGTCCGTGTCCACGGACAGGCCAAACGGCTGGACCGATTTTCATTTAGTTTTTTCTGTTTGAAAGATGACTTGATCGAGAGCGTTCTTAGCTATGTTTGAAGAAAATCGGTCCAGCCGTTTAGAAGATATAACATCTTTTCTGAAAAAAGTCGGGGGTTTTTTAAATTTTTAATTTTTGTTAATATGATTTCTTAAATTAAATTTTATGTACGAATATGAGTTTTGTGTTTTTTAAATAATTGATTCCACTTTTGACTTAAAATGATGAATAAAATGACTTTTAGTTCGTTTTGAATTATTGGTCCAAACAAATGTTTCATTAAATACAACCTCCCTGTCAAAATCTAAAAAAAAGTAATTTTAGTAATTTAATTTATTGCACAACAGTGCGATTTTGTGAATCAAGAGAGTATGAATATGAACTTTGCAAACTGTAGAGGTAATATTTAAACGTACATGTATGAAAATGTATGAATATATATAATCATATATGTTCATATACCCTCATATTCGGGATATCATACATGCTCCATACATATTTTTTTAGCTGGGTTTATTTACTTTTTTCTTTCTTATTTTTTCAATATTCTATCGTATACCATACTTTTAATTTTTAAGAGGTTCCTCTAAACTTGATTTGTTCCGAAAATTTTTTATTCCAACTTGTTTAATTGTAGAAAGGATACAAAATTACTTTTTTTAAATAAATAAAGTCTTTTTTTATAAGCAAATTAACTAACATGTGCATAATTAGTAAAGGAACAAACGACAATGGTAAGACTGTTGTAAATATAGATATGTTAAAATTTAGCTTTCAGTACAAAAATGCTTTCAGCAAATTGAAATAAGATGAATCAAAACAATTCACATATTCCATTTGCAATAATGCTAAGTATATAAAACAGAAATCTACATCAACTGACACCACACGCAGTGGACCAAGCACAAAAGAACGCTGATGATGAAGATTTAGTGGTCTTCGAAAACGGCTGGCTGTTCCGTTCAACTATGTGTTGCCAGAATATTTACAACTAACTTTAGTGTTATTTGTTCATTAATAATTATCACATGTAATTTGGCTTAAAAAGCGATACGAACTTTAGCCTGTTCAAATTATAAATATATAAATAAAGTCTTGTTTTCTTGTCTTGCATTTGTGCAGCTATGTTTGTTACGGGAGAGATTTGGGGGGTCAACTCTGTAATTAGAATCGAAAAAATTTTTAAATTAAATTTTTGGTGAATTTTTTTCCTGTGTTTGTTGTAAAAAAATTAAATTTTTCCATATTTCCAACAAGAAAAAAGCTGATGTGAATACCTTTATTATTATTTTATAAATGAAGCTTGATTAATATTCACAAAACAAATTTACAAATCTCAGAGTGCAGCTAAATGTGCTCCTAATAAAAATCGAATTTTGTAAAATGTCTTAATTTAATTCAAATGAAATAAAGTAGGGTTTGACAAAAAACCGTGGAAATTAAAAATCCGCGGTTTCCGGTTTTAAGCTATTAAAATCGGCCGGAAAGCCCGTTCAGCGTGCCAAGAAATCAAGTACTTGCATGATTTCGGCCGAAATTAAGTTGAAATTAAATAATTTCCCATACATTTGACGTATCCCAAATTAACTTATTTTGCTTAATTCCAACGAAATTAATATTAAATTACAATGGATAACGCTGTTTTTGTATGAAAAACTAATTTTTTTCAAACATGAAGATATTTACAACCACGAAAAGGAAAAAAATTTAAGCATCAATTTGGTTCGAAATTGTTTTTTTTTTATTAAATATAAAATAAAAATATGAGTTAAACCATTACATGAAAAATATTTTCAAGTGAAAATTTTATTTAAATGTTAAAAAGCATTTATTCAACTCAAAATAATGCTCCAATGAATGCCTCGACGAATCAGATCTTTCATTTAGTACCAGCATGAACACTTCTAATATCGTTCGTAATTTCATCTTGAAATTAAGGCAGAATAACCGACTGTAAATGTAGAACTGTAAATGCAAATGTGTTAGCTGTTCGAATCTGTTACATGAAAAGCTATGCTAATGCTTACCTGACTGAAATGGCACGTAAATGTAACGTCTGAACCTGCAGAAAATAGAATTTCATGACGACGTTACGTGACATTTGTAGACAGTGATGGGATGTATGTATATTGAATGAGAGTGTGGCACAATAGCCCTGATTTGGTACTTTTGTTTCTTTTAATAGTTTAAGCTTTTGAGTGGTTAATTTGTATACGTACATGGCATATATAATAAATTTAGTTTTCTAGCAAAGTTTTTTCTATAAAATCTAACCAGAGACTACCAATCGTATGTTTTTTTTTAATATACATACACATATATATATGTACATATGTATGTATGTATGAATATGTAAAATATACATCATATGTGCGTACAAACATTCAAGCGTACAAAAAACTTTTTATTTAAAAATAATACCAATAATAACAAAAACTAAAAATTTTAAAAACCACCGACTTTATTCAGAAAAGATGTTATATCTTCTAAACGGCTGGACCGATTTTCTTCAAACATAGCTAAGAACCCTCTCGATCAAGTCATCTTTCAAACAGAAAAAACTAAATGATGAAAATCGGTCCAGCCGTTTGGCCTGTACGTGGACACGGACAGACACACATATACACAGACACATACTACAAACTTATAACACCCCTTACACACATACATATATACAAACATATGCTTTTGCTTACAATTTATTCAGTGTTGTGAAATGAATTTATATATACATAAATATATTTGCCTTTTTCCAACACTGAAACAAAAACTCGATTCGCTTGGTAGCGAGTGACATCATCGGAAAATTTATTGCCATCGAAATTAATTTCTATTCGAATGCAATTCCGATCACGAGTGCAGGAATTAGGCCCCAGATTACAATTCTTCCTGCAAAGAATTGTTATAATTTTCTAAAAAATTTACAATTTTCTTAAATTTTATTGTTACGGAATGTTCACTAATGTATAAAAGTCTTCAATGTAAAGTACATTTGCGGTATTTTTAAACAAGACAATAATGTTAAGGTAAAACTAAAAAACCGACGCTTTTTTGTCGGTTACGGTTTCGGTTTTCATGGTTTAAAAACCGCGGTTTCGGTTAAAACTGAACGGCAATCCCTAAAATAAAGCCCCAAAAAATTGTATGGAGTTATTGGGGCCAATTTTCATTTCCTTTAATCCCAGCGAAATCGTTAGAAGTTAAGAATGAATAAAAGCCCCACATTAAAAAATTTAATATATTGTGGGGCTTAATTTCATTTTCCTTTTTTGGGGCTAAATTTCATTTCAGAGAAAATGAAATATCGCCACAATTGCGAAATGAAAATATATCCCAAGGGTGTTATTACCCTAAAATTTTCGTGTTGTTGTTTTCTATGTGTACATTGGGGCCATTTTTCATTTTGCACTTTGGGGCCTTATTTCCTGGGGTCTTATTTCGCACATCCAAAATATGTACAATATTTACAAAATATATATGTATATATTTGATTTTTGTTGTTAAAAATAATAAATTTTCAGCGTAGGGAAATATGTAGGGAAAATATTTTTGTTTAGAGGGCAAAAAGGGATTTTTTTCCAACGCGTAGGGAATTTCAAAAATGTTCACTGGCATTAGTGTACACAGTAAATTTTATAAATTTATGTCCAATACCACAATGCGTATGTTAGGAAGGGTTTCCATCTGTGTGCCATGCGCCAAACAAGCGTAAAAAAGCGTAACCACTAATTACTAATGAAAAACTTTTAGATTGAGACATGTATTTATTAAGTTAAATAGTTTCATACATAACTAACAGACAATTTTATAGAATCCAGCATGATTGCAAACTGTTTAAATCAATAAATACATGTCTGAATCAAACAGTTCTTCATTATAATGCGTTTTTTATAGAACTACTCTATTCAGGCTTCCAAGGTCATTCAATTGATTTAAATGCAAATAAAAGACAATTTTATTTAATTTTTTTATATCCGACGTTTCGTTGGGATTTTCCAACATCTTCAGGGATACTATTATTATTGAAATCTGGTAACATTAATAAATAAAAGAACAATTTTAATGCAATAACAACAATAATAATAAAACAATAAATATTTTGCTTTAACTTACATTTACTATCTTCTAATAAAATTTGCATTTCAGTTTTTTAAAAATGTTATTTTACGCGACGTGATAACATACAACATAAAATACATAATTTAAAAATAATTGAAAAAATAATCAAAAAATTGTAAATATCACAGTATAAAGCTTTACTTAACGTTCTAATATCACAGCTGGAGTTACACTAAAACTTAAATTAATACAATGCTATAAGTAGCATTAGTTTTGTCTTTGTCAGTCTTGTTGTTCATTGCTGTGTCCATTTTTTGTTGAATACTTATACCCCTCTTAGAGAAGGAAAGTTTACTTTGCAAAGTCTTAATTCAGCTGAGAGAAAGATAGAAAGAGATAGTATTTTTCCCTTTGTCTTTCACATAGCTGAATTGAGACTTTGCAAAGTAAACTTTGCGTGTCTAAAAGGGGTGTTAAGGTTCACAAATTCCCCTTTTAGACAGGCAAAGTTTACTTTGCAAATACCACTTTTAGACACGAAAAGTTTACTTTGCAAAGTCTTAATTCAGCTGGGAGAAAGACAGAAAGAGATAGTATTCCTACCTCTGTTTTTCACACAGCTGAATTAAGACTTTGCAAAGTAAACTTTCCGTGTCTAAAAGGGGTAAAAGTCTTAATTCAGCTGTGTGAAAGACAGAGAGGAACACTATTTCTCTCTGTCTTTCTCCCAGCTGAATTAAGACTTTGCAAAATAACTTTCCCAGTCTAAAAGGGGTAAAAGTGTATCTTTTGTTGTACCCCTTTTACACACGGAAAGTTTACTTTGCAAAGTCTTAATTCAGCTGGGAGAAAAACAGTGTTGTGTTGAATTTGAATACGGATTTTTCTGTTAATATATTAATGGTTTATTTAAAAAAAAAGGCTTTGTTTGTTCACGAGTGTGCCCGAATCTATATCTTCTGGTGTGCCCCAGGGTAGTATTCTGGGTCCTGTCTTGTATTTAATATATACTTGTGATATGCCTGTGAGCAATAATATCCATATTTCTACTTTTGCCGATGATACAGCCTGTATGAGTGTGCACGAAAACCCTTATGAGGCATCCCGCAATCTCCAGGAACATATCACTCAGCTGGAAATATGGTTGAACTTATGGAGAATTAAAGTCAATGAACAAAAGTGTGTCCATATAACGTTCACCCTAAGAAGAGATACTTGCTCCCCCATTCGAATCAACAATCAAAATATTCCTCAACATTCCCAAGTGAAATACCTTGGTATACACCTTGATCGAAGACTTACATGGAAACATCATATTGACTCTAAGTTAACTCAGATGAAACTTAAGTTAACTCAAATATATTGGTTGATTGGCAGAAACTCAACACTCAGCTTAGACTGCAAACTTTTACTGTACAAGTCGCTTTTGAAGCCAATATGGCGCTACGGAATACAGTTATGGGGCTTCCAATGTCGAGAGAATCCAACGACGGCAAAAGAAAAGTTTACGGTTAATAACATCGGCTCCATGGTACATCCAAAATTCTATTATACATCGTGATTTAAATATGCCACTAGTGACTGAAGAAATTGCAAAATACGCAGGCAAATATTTAACAAAACTCGAATCACATCCTAATTCGCTTGCTCGTAATATTTTGAACTTTACTGGACACGTCCGCTTAAAAAAGAGGGACACACGGGCTCTTATACCTAACACTCCAGATGGGACTACTTGAAAATACTTTCCCCCCCCCCTTTTTTTTTGATTATCACTACTAATGTATTATTTATAACTACCACTAAGTTTATGTCCGACACTGGTCGGGCCTAATAATTTTTTTTATAGATTTAAGATTTGAATACTTATTGTTAGTTCACATATGAAGATACAATAAATAAATACATGCATTACAAAAAAAAAATAAAAAAAAAAAAAATAACAATTAGTATCTTGTTCTATTAATTTACAATTTTTAACCTGGAGGGTCCCGTGGGAATCGCAGGTATGACTCTAACTTTTAACTGCTAAATACAAGACTCCCACTCTTTAATTAAAACTGCACTATTTATACAAAACTTAATTTTAATTTAATATACTTCAACAGTAATATTATGCTTAACAGCTATTATTATTATGCTAACTTGCTAAACTATTTAATGTTATTAAACTTTTGACCCAATTACGAAATATCGCTATTGCATAATTTGTCAACGCAAGGAATTTAGCAAACAACCAAGTGAATGAACTGGTTGCTGCTGCGTTAACAATTTGGTGCAATATGCGGGTACGAGGGTTGTTCAGTTCTGATTCACAACATCCCTCCCCCATTGGCGGAAGAAAATACCTAGTTATAGATATTTTCCAAGAATACTAATTGGATCAAATGCTTTTACATATGTTAAAATCTTAAACGTACTTGATCTTATGCTATTCAATTATACTTTTTTTGGGTTTTGTTTCAAATACATTTTTTTTACCTTTTGCTATACATAAATATAATATATATTTTTCATTTAATATTAATTTAAAGCTAAATATTTTACCATACTCTGGTACGCCTATAGATTTTCAATATATTAATTTTTCTTAAAGATGCATAATTATGTATTTTGCCTTTGCAATTTCATTAGTTGCCAATAGACTTGTGCCATTTAGTTCATTTCAGTGACCGGTCATTTTAGTTCATTATTTGTAAATGAACTAGTTCGTTCATTTAGTTCAATCGCTCTTTTTAGTTCAATGAACTAGTTAGGTCTTTTTAGTTCAATGATTTTACATCTACAATTCTACATGCATATGTATGAGTGTTGTGGTCTTTGACAATATTAAAAAGACAGATTCTGTGATTAAAATGTTTTATGAAAAATAAAATTAATTAATTAATAAATAAATTTGCTCTATAAAGGGTTTATAAAACAAATTTTTTAAAATCTCATAAATCCAAAATATATTTTGCGAATAGGGTAGTATAAGTGTTTACTTGTTTATTGCATTTGTGGTAGTAGCAAGCCATGAACAAGAACTAAATATACATACATACATACATATGGATGAGTATAGAAGATAAGCACACAAACAGTGAAAAAGTAAAGCAAAACGTTGAAAACATTTAGTTCACAGCATCTGTGTTAGTTAATTTTGTGTCTTACTTCTTAGTTCAAAAATCGAACTAGTTCAAAAATTGAACTAGTGAGCGTAAAACAATTGAACTAGTTCACTTAGTTCAAAGTACTGACTCGTTCATTTGAACTAGTTTGTTCATGAACTACACAAGACTAGTTGCCAACTTTTGTTTTCGGAATAATTACTGTTTATCATTATTACTATTATTATTATTTTTTTTAAATAAAATTATTGAATATAAATGGTCATCAAATTTAAAGTAGGTTAACATAAAGTTGTTAAACTTAAAAAATAAACAAAAACATTACAACAGGTGTGCATATATACAGAAAAAATAAATACGTCATCAGCACTTTGATACTTCAGGTTGTTGACGCGCGTATTCGCCTAGCTTAACTTTCCCCATGCTCGTATTGCAGTAAAAAAAAATCTGTTTTTTTTGTATCATTTTGCGTTTGTCAACAGTTTTGTTTAATTGCAATTACGTATTGTAGCGAGGGTTTATTCAACTTTTTTTTTTTTGTTTAATAATTTTTTTTGTCTTTATTATTATTTTTTATTTAAAGAACATTTTAGTAAGCATATTTGTGTTTTTTTTTGTTTATTTTAGTACGCGGAAATAAATTCGTTGTTGTTGTTAAAAAAGTAAAATGATTAAAGTTCAATGCTTTCCCTTATAAATTTATAACTAAATAGCCTGGATTGTAACTGAATGATCAATTACCCCATATAGGTTACCATATACATTATATTAAATGCCGTTCCTTGTAGGGTTTTACTAAATTCTTATGGTAGACCTTTTCACACTTTTTTACTCTCAATTTTATGTTTACACGTGTTGGTATGTCTATAACTTCATATGGTCCTAACCATAAGGGTGAAAACTTATTTTTTCTAGTTTGATTCTTTAACCAAACCTTTTGACCTATTTTATACTCTCTGTCCTTTGAACCCTTATCATAATACTGTTTGGCTCTCAATTTTGCCATCTCTTGATTCTCTCTAACGGTTTCATGTGAACATTGGATTTGATATTTCAGGATTTTACTATAATCATCCGCGTTGTATAGTGGTGTCGGGGATATTTTCAAAGATATGGGTATTTCAAATTCAATCCCGAATAACACTCTCGTCGGTGTTTGTTTTGTTGTTGAATGTTGGCTATTATTATACACATGCATGGCGTGATGAGTCCATTCGTCCCAGTTGGTACTATCCAGGTTAACGAAATTTCTCAGAAATTCGGCCAATGGTCGATGAGCTCGTTCTAAAGCACCATTGGCTTGTGGATGATAAGGAGTGGTTAGTAGTTTCTTTATTCTTAGCATCTTACACGTTTCCTTGAATAATCTGGATGTGAAGTTTGAACCATTATCCGTTACCAACACCTTGGGAATAAAGTATCTTGAAATTATTTCCTTAAAAAAGACTTTAGCTACAGTTGGTGCTTCTGCGTCAGGCACGGCTGCACATGCGAAAAATTTTGAAAAATCATCTTGAAAGGTGACGATGTATTTATTTCCCCTAGCTGATTCTGGCAATGGGCCTACCAGGTCCATGAAAACCTTTTCAAAAGGCTTACTTGAAGTGCTTGTTATAACCAATGGCATTTTTTCAACTTTCGAACATTTATTTTTCTGGCATAAGCTACACGTTGTTACATAATTTTTTATTTGTCGATACATACCGGCCCATTTATACTGATTCCTGATGCGGGAATAAGTTTTGAATGTACCTTGATGTCCACCCAAAGGTGTATCGTGAAATGCTTTTATTACTTTGTTAATATATTCTGCATTCGTTAAATAAACAGCCATATCTTCCTCTCCCATATCGTTTACATCTGTTTGATGCATAATTTCTTCATTCTCCTCCTTCTGGTTGTTTTGTAATTCTCGAGCTTTTGATCTGGTTATTGCCCCTACATTTATATTCTCTATTGGAAGGCTACTGAGGGCATCAGCGTTTTGATTCGTTTTCCTGATTTATACCGTATATCGAAATCACATTCTAAAAGTTTTAGTCTAAGGCGCCCCAATCTGCCTTCTTGATCCTTAAGATTAGCTATACCCTTGAGGGGTTTGTGGTCTGTAAAAATGGTGAAGTGTCTCCCGAGGAAATATGGCCTAAAAGTTTTTGTTGCCCATACGATGGCAAGCAACTCCTTCTCTGTTGTAGAGTATCGTTTTTCTGTGGCACTTAGTACTCTGCTTGCAAAATATACTGGTAAATCGCTACCAGGCTCTCCTTGAGAAAGGATAGCTCCTAGGGCTTCATTGCTAGCATCCGTCGTCAGAACAAATGGTTTCTCAAAGTCAGGGTATTGTAATAGAGGTGGATTCTCAACTGCTGCTTTTAATTGGTCCATAGCTTGCTGACACTCATGCGTCCATTCAAATTTTACGTTCTTCTTTAGTAGTTTGTTTAGAGGTAAGGCCATTTGAGACGTGTTCGTTATAAACTTCCTGTAGTAGTTGATCAATCCCAGAAATGCTTGCATATCTCTGATACTTCTAGGAGGTGGAATATCTTTTACTGTTTTAGTTTTATGGGGATCCGGTAAGACTCCTTTTTCCGAACATTGGTGGCCCAGATAAACTACCTCCCTTTGAAGGAAATGCCATTTTTCGGGGTGTAACTTAAGGTTGTACCTTCTTAATATATCTAATACTCTCTTGAGCCTTAATTGGTGATCCGCTAGGTTCCTGCCGTAGATTACTACATCGTCCAGATTCCTTGTCGATTCCTTGTAGCCCCGTTAATATCGAGTTCATGATTCTTTGAAAAGTGGCTGGTGCTCCTGTTAATCCGAAAGGCATACGATTAAACTCGAAATGCCCCAAATTGGTGCTAAAAGCTGTTTTTTGTCTGTCCCGTGGGTCCATTAAAACTTGGTGGTACCCACTCGCTAGATCGAGGGTAGAAAAATATCGGCTCTATCCCAGTTGGTCTAGGATTTCATCAATTCTTGGTATGGGGAAGACTTGCTTTATTGTAGCCCCGTTCAATTTTCTGAAATCTACTACTAAATGCCATTTTTCCTCTCCATCTTTTCCTGCCCTTTTTGGTACTAGGAGTATTGGTGAATTCCACGGGGAAGGAGAGATAATTCCATCTTTGACCATCTGGTCTACTTGTCTATTCACTTCATTTCGATGGACCTCAGGTAGTCCATATTGTTTAGTATTTATTGGAGGTTGACTAGAATCAGTTGGGATTTTATGCTTAACTACATTTGTGTGAGTTAAACTGTCTCCTGGTAATTGAAACACGTCGTCGTATGATTTCAAAATGCTCTCGATCGATAATCGCTCTTCCGGGCTCAAATCTGCGGAAAGCTGTACTATTTCCAATAGCAATTTGGTTCTTTCTTTGTTGTCCGCGGTACTTATTGTATTAATGGCTGTTGTTGATTCTATCTGGTAGTCCTCAGGGTTTTCATAACTTAACATTGTTTTCTTATTGATGTTCACTGTATAGTTGTTGGTGTTTAGAATGGGAACAAATGCTATTCCCCCTTTGATCGATGTTAGGGTTTTGCCCACAAAAACCCCTGGTAAAATTTCTAGTTTATTTACTATTATTTCTCTTTGGGAACGTCCTTTTATAGAAAAATTTTCGGATATATATAACGGAGGGATTTCTGAAACAAGTGGCAAGGAAAGTATTTCTTTCTGGTTTTAAAAAAATTTTATGTTTTTGTTTATTGTGTCGGTAACCGACCTATTCCACATCATATCTCGGCCCAGCAAACCATCTGCTGGCAAAATTGTGCCCTTTGGTACTATGTGCATTTTAAAACTTAGTTTGTCCACGTATTTGTGGTTCACAGTTATAGTTCCTTTGGTACTCATGTTTCCTCCAAAGGCTCCTGACAAGGTTTTCTTCTCATTTTCATTAACTTTTATGCACGATGTCAAAGCTTCTTCCTTTACTAGTGTAGTATCAGCGCCTGAGTCTAAAACAGTAGTATTTTTTCTTCTTTTGCCTCTACAAGGAAAGCTTATATAAGCATCGTTTATCTCACAACTTTCGTTGCTACTAACATCACTCTCCAGTCTCAGTTCATTTTTGTGCTCTG
Organism: Tachina grossa; assembly: GCA_949987645.1. NCBI lineage: Eukaryota > Metazoa > Arthropoda > Insecta > Diptera > Tachinidae > Tachina > Tachina grossa. The sequence goes on along the minus strand of OX465278.1, from coordinate 80,195,222 downwards.
ATTGGTTTATGTGATATTCTGCGACGTTTCCGTCCTTAATTATTCTATTATTTATATCATTACATGTCATCATTGCAATATTCAGCGATTTTCTTACTGAAACTGTGCATCTTGCACCAGATGTTAATTCGGTGTTATCCTTGTCTTCCTGTTTCTGATTATCCTGCTCCTCTGTCAAGTGTATATTGTTAATATCTAAATTTATGATATTAAAAGCTGTATCTTCTTCATAGTTAGTTCTTACGGGGTGTTGTGTTTTATTTTCATTTTCTTTATTAGTGATTTCTGTACATTTTTCGGCATTCCGGTCCATTAATCTTGGCCGGGCCGATTCTCGTTTCACGAATTATTGCTGTTGTAATTATATATGCTTCTGTTTACGTCATTGTTGCCTCTATTGTTGCCGTTTCTACTATTGCTATTTATACTCCGTCTGTTTCTTGGGCAATTAAAAGAAATGTGACCCTGTTGATTGCATCTAAAACAGCGTCGCTCCTTGTTGTTGTTATACCTAGTTCCACTTTTATTTTGAGTTTTCGAGCTTGTAAAATTTTGCCTATTTGTTCCATAGTCGGGAGGTTTCATGTTCATTCTAAAATTGTATTCGTTATAGCCCTGTCGTCTGCCTTGATTATAGCACGTATTGCTGCCTTGGTTATAACATTCGTCTAGCATAGGACTGCAGTATACTGAGTTGTTGAATGAGTTTGCTCGTGTATTACTGTTAGGCATTGGATTTGCATCAGTAATACAGATATTAATTAATTAAGACTGCAAAGTAAACTTTGCGTGTTTAAAAGGGTATTGTATTTCCTCTCTTTGTGTAGTATTTTCACATTTTCAAATAATCCAAACAATGTTGAGGTAATGCAGTAGATCGTCGTCCTTTTTTAATATCAGTTTCATATTCAGCTACTCTTACGTATACTTGCCAACCGTCCAGTTTTCGTCGGGACAGACCAGTTTTGTAGTGGAATGTCCCGTGTCCCGGTCATACTCTAAACGGGACGCCATTTGTCCCGTTTTGAGCTAAAGAACTAACTTTTTCTTCGTTATTTTATAGAAAATTATTGTAATTGAACTTTTTCAATCATTGCTACAAAAAAAAATCGAGATCTTTAACAATTATTTTCGTACTACTAACTTTTTTATTATTAGCAACACCGAAATTATTTTAATGGATTGGCAACACTTGATTATTTTGATTTTTCTTTGACTATTATCCCGTTTATACGCACTTCTTATTTGCAAATAAAACTGGAAAGCGTTGCCGTATAACTTTTTTATTGTAAGTTAATAACTCACGAAAACTATTTGCAAATAACGCACTATTTGCAAATAAGGTGTAAAATGTTGCCAATTATTTTTATTTTGTAAAAAAGTAATACAAATTTAAAAATGTGTGGCAATATCATTCACAGATAGCAATGTATTCTATCTACGTATAAACGGTGAGTTCAGTACTTGCAAATAGTTTTATTTGCAAATAAGATTTGCGTATAAACGAGGTATATCTTATTTTATTTGTCAACTTTCAAATCAATTACAGTTTTAACAGAACGTGATTGCAGAGGTATTTACATATTTATTATTTTAGTAAGTATTATTTCCAACACACATATTTGCAAAAATATTAAAATTGTAAAACTTTGCATAAGAAAATGAACAGAAAAAGACTTGCAGAAGTAAATGAATCGCTAGTAAGTCCTAATTTACACGACGTCTTATTGCTAAGCTGATTAATTTGTACGAGAGGGAGACGAGGGGAAAAGAACCGAGTACTCAGCTTAATGTACCCTTCAAATTCGTTTTGCTATCTTATTCGTTTCTTCCTATTCGTTTTATAGGCTATTTACATTGACACACATTTCAGTGAAACGCATGGAAGATGTAAAAAATGTGAAACATGCGTTTACATTGACACCATCTAACATCTACCATCATCTCACTTGTCAAAAAGACAACACGTTCTGCATAAGTTTTGTTAAGGAAATTATAAAAAATAGATTTAGATGTAAAATTAATAATTGGAGTAGTTGTTGCTTTGCATGAACAAACCCAATTAAAGTGCAGTACATGGAAATTATAAAAGATTTGCAAGAATGCGCTGATTTACACGGGCATAATTGTGCTGGCATAACATGCCAGTTTGTAGGTGAGAGAGGCAAAGAGAGTGGTTTTGCGGTTGGCATAACTTTTCAACCAGCTTCAACCCCGCATTAGCAGCATAAAACCAATACACACACAACTTAAAAAACAGCAAATGTTAAATGAATACTAAAAACACTAACACACCCACAGCTGTGTATACGAATACATTTTGTGCCAGATGAATTAGTCTCGTGTAATTTGGAAAAGAACAAAAATTGTGCGGCTTAAAAATTGTTCTCGTCTAAACTACCTCAATAAGATGAAGATTTTTTAAAAGGTACATATGTATATGTAATATGTATATACGTATGTCGTTTTTTCTTAGTTTTTGACCAGCGTTGCCACTAGTGAAAAAAGAAATTACAAAGCCGCAAGTCTAAAATAATGCAAAAACATTTAAGAAAAAATTTTTATTTTCTTAATAGGTTTTTTAGTACATTGAAATTTATACGAGCTAATTTTTTTATATTTAAAAAACGTGCAATTGAAAATATAAAAAAAATCACTAATTCGTAAATATTTACTTCAACGAAGAATAATTTACCACTTTCCTCTTAACATTTTGTATAAGTTTAATAAAATATTTTTTGAACCATGCGTTTGAGAAGAGGGTTATTAACCTTTTCTTTTCTTAATTTAAACTCATTTAACTAGAAGTACTGAGCGATACTTATACATTCGTTGGTTCTTTAAGCATATGTACATATGTACACTAAACTATTTTTTCCAATTTATTTTCATAATTTAAATTTATTTTCATAATTTTAATTAAATTTGCACCACAATTTTAAAATTGACGCTACTGTATTAGCTGATAAGTCATTCTTGGGGTATCAGTTTTAATAAAGATCAGTTTACTTTAAAAAACTCTTTCAACAGAAGCGTTTAAGAATGGTAATGTCACAACTTTTAAATTTGTAAAGAAAATATCGCCAGCACAGTTTTTACTTTGAGAAATTTTAGAACAATAAATTTCAAAACATCGAATTTATCCTTATGGTCTAAAAGTGCATATTCACGCCACTCATTGTCTAATTTTTGATAATCTAGCTTAACAAATGGAAATCGATTTTTATTTCAATGATTGTGCAAATTCTCATTATACTACATCAATAAAAATTATAAAGGTCATCATGAAAGTTGATTTTTTTTAATTTGTGTTGTGCCTCGGAATAGTACTTTAAGCAGCTAAATTAATATAAATTCCACTTTTGCTAACAAGTTGCTCGTTTTTATCGGTAAACTAAAAATTAAAAAAATAAGCCTTTAGTAATTAGAAAAAAAATTGGCACATCTTTGATTACTTCAGCTTTTAATTTGTATAAAAGCAGGGATTAGCTCCAAGAGAATATGAAGGAAACTGCAAATAATATTTTGTAGATGTTTCATCTAAAGCAGAAAGAATTGATTCAGTTATTTTTTAATTATCTTTAAAAACTTGCAATCTTCAATAAGGCATGAAGTTTCGTCTGTAGAATGTGGTAGTACATAAGTATAACTCGATTTTGTCTTTAGTCAACTCATGCTGTTATCGACTTATAACATATAAATATAAATGCCATTAAAGTCAAATAGTGCAAAATCACACAAAAAATTTATGGTGCAAAAATACTGCGAAAATATATAAATAGTACAGATTTTGCACTATTACACAGAAAGTGGCAACGTTGTTTTTGACACAACAATGTAATTTTGCTAGTGATGGCACTAAAATTAACGAAAGATGTTAGATGAAACAAAATGAGATAGGAACATCTTTTAAAGATGTAGAAAGATGTTGGTTTTTAGTACTGTGTATTTCTTATGGGAAGATGTTAACGTTTTCGCAAATTGATGGTAGATGTTAGATGTGCGTCAGTGTAAAAACCCTATTAATCAGTTATATTTTGACATTTATCTTTCATATGTAATTTCGTTATACATTGTGGATTTCGTTGCTTGTGTGATTTTTTGTGAATCTTTTAGAACATTTTAACAAAAGAAAAAAAGAAATACATACCTACATATATATGTATGTATGTACATATGTCTGTACATTTTGTACGCATAAATTTATGTATAATAGAAATAATAAATACAAGATGTCATTGAAGTGGAAAAGGGAAGATACAGAATTATTAATTCTACCAATGCAACAACATCCCTGCCTGTATAATATACGCTCCATTGAATACTTGGACAGAACAAAAAAGTCACAGGCATTCAACAAAGTCTTGGAGGTAGTGAGAAATACTATGAGCTGCGTGAACTTAGATGACATAAAACAAAAGTGGAGAAATGTTCGAACGCAATATGTACAGGAATTGCGGATGGCAACTATTTCTAAAAAGTCTGGTTGTGGGAAATCAGATGTATATGTTCCCAAGCTTTGGTGCTTCAACCAACTATCTTTTTTGAGAACCAACACAAAAATGAGGCAGAGTGAAGATAACGTAGAGGTAAACACAAATTAACAAACTGAAAGTATAAAATCCAATTAAATGATTTTAGGATATCGAAAAAGAGAATCAAATCTATTCCCAGAACAACACCGAAGACGAAATTCTCATTGAAGAACCCCCCAAAAAAGAAGCAAGGTACATATATTTTGAATATATGTACATACATATGTATGTATATTGTAGGGACTCACTGAAAAAAAGTTTTTGTTATCCCAATATAATTAACGTTATGTCTTTTTAATGAGGATTTCCAAAATATTTGAGGGGTCTAGCGATGGCCGTTCGTGAGCTGGACTGTGTCTAAAAAAGGTATATTTTGAAAGTTTTTTGCGTATTTTCGTAGTTTCTCTCTCCAAAGGCAACATACTAAAAACAAGTACATTATATGAAAGAGCTTTTCAAGCCGCTTTCAATGCAAATTTTATCATTTGCAAACTTTATCATTTAGCATAAAAATTAGGCTTTTTAAACCTTTTTAATGGCAGGTGCTACTTGCATTTAAATAAACTAGGATCGCCTGGTGGTCTAAATTAGACGACTTGACACCTAGTATGTCTTTATTATAAGCAAATGTGTACAAAATAAAAACAAAGTAGAAAATTGCTTTTTAAGCAAATTTAAATCGCTTTTTACTACTTTTGAGCAAAGAAATTTTTAAAAACATGTGCTTATCTATACAAAAATACGTTGCTGAAACATACATGGTTTAATCAGCAATGTTAGTGCACGAAAAGATACTTTTTTATATATAAGATTATATTAATTTTTAAGTATTATTTGATGAGTAATTTTTAAGTTTCACGAAATGTCAAATCACGGTGATTTCAAAAAATTAATAAAAGCTTAATCAATGCTATGCACCTGCTATGAAAATATTTAAAAAGGGGTAGTTTTTGTGGAATAACGCATTGCTGACGGTACAAATGTTAAAGTGTAACGCACCATTGAAAGCGGCTTGAAAAAATCGTTCAGATGATGTTCTTTTTTAATATGTTGTCTTGGGAGAAACTACGAAATTACGCAAAAAACTTTCAAAATATGTATACCTTTTTTAGACACAGTCCAGCTTACGAATGGCCATCGCCAGACCCCTCAAATATTTTGGAAATCCTCATTAAAAATACATTACGTTAATTAGAGAGGGGTAACAAATTCGAGTTTTTCATCTCCAAACAATGTGTGTCGCTCTAATGTACATACTACATACATATGTATTATCAATGTATTATCATATATGGTTAAATTATTAATTTTTCCAGCATCTCGTAGATGTAAAGGAACTGAGAAATGATCTTATAAGTTTTAAATATAAGATGGGTGAACGCAAACAAGAAAAAAAGTTCGCTTGGTTGGGATCATTGGTGGCTTCTCAAATGGAAGATGTAGATCCTAGTTGCCAGAAAGATGCCGCCTGGCAAGTTCAATGTTTGATGCGTAAATTAACTTCAAAAAGTAAAAACGATGCTTCCACAAGCCCTTGTTCATCTAAAAAGGACATTTTAAAGCTATCAATTGAAGGGCTTTTTGACGACGATAACGAATTTATATAAATGGTAGGAACGTACATATCTTGAATTTAAATTTGTTAATAATTTAAAATTTTTCAGCTGCTCCTATAAAATTTAATACACCAAAGTGCAAATTCAAGTACATACATACGTATGTATGTCCATATTGATATTTGAAGACTGAAATTTATAAAATATTTTCTTTAAAACGTAAATTCATACTTATTTATACATTAGCATTTTTAGCATTTAGTGAAAATAAAGTAAATGTTGTATGACAAAAAGTTAGTTCTAACAAACAACGGAAAAAACAAAATACAATGAAATTCTGAATTTATATGAAAATTTTTTTCTAAACGAATGCTAGAATCAAATAAAAATAAAATTTCTTACCCCCTTGTTCATAAAATTTAAAATTAATTTGAAATTATTTTCCTTTAAAATTTTTCATGGAAATTTTTTTAATACATTAATGGCCTGTTCCACAACAACCAAACAAAACTTTCGACTGAAAATGTATATTTAAAACAACAATAAAATATGAAAATTTGTTTTTGTTTTCAATATGTAGGGCGCAACATGCAAATGTAATTTTCTCCACTGTATCTACTTTGAGATTTATATGGCTCAAAAATACCCGAAATCTGTTAGAAAGTATTCCAAATTCGTGCTCAACTACATGCCGGGCTCTGGTAAGTCGTCCATTAAATATTTGTTTTTCTGTGGAATTGGTTTGGTATGGATAGGGCTTAAGCAAATGAGTCTGCATAAGAAATGCATCATCCGCAACAACAACGTAAGGGAGGCATCTCCCATTACCAACTACTGCATTTGGTGGTATTTTTTCGGCATCTTGCAAAACGGTGCTAAGTTTTCAGAAAAATGCCAGCGTCATTATTGCGGCCATTACAACCAATGTTCACATAAATAAATTTACAGTTTGCATCAACAAGTGCTAACAAAACGATGCTGTTTGTTCCCTTATAATTATGGTAAAATGCACCATCTTTTCGTGATGGCCGGAAGTTTATGTGCTTGCCATCCTAAGCAATTGGGGAACTGCCCTTTTAGAGCAAACTCTTTTGCTATACACTCCCATTGGGATATATTGTTGGGGAACTGTTAATAAACAATTATATACATATACATATTTATTATTTTACTTTACAAATTTATTTTAAACTAAAGCAAAACTCTGTACATATGTGCACTAGAGCATCCAATGTGCCGAAAGTATTTAGTTTATTCGCTCCGCCAGCAGTTTCTTAGAAGACTGGTCATAAAAAATGACATGTGCGTAAAAATTGCACTGATAGCATGCAAGCCGGTCATTCGCATTGCACTTTTCATCAAAAAACTATAAACATTTCTGGCGCATTAATTTCCAAATGCGTCGTTTTTTGGAAAAAATTTGTATAACCATTTTTTTGCACAATAAATAGTACAACATTTTTCACGTGCATAATTTTCCCCTAACTATTGGCCTATCATGGTACTTTCATGAGATGAAACTAAGTATTTTGGGAAAACTATTTTTCAACGCCTCTCCTTAACAATAGGATAGCGTTAATTATAATCCGGTTTCAGTATTTTATAAGGTAATAGCTGTAGATTATATAGCCCCATTGAACTTGGTTCAAATATATCATTTATTAATATAATAATTAAAACATAGCATACCTTTTATTAAATGCTTATAAACTTTGTTACGCACCTATTGGGAAATTATCCAATAGCACATGATGCATTGAAAAACAGTTTTCCCATAAAAACTTAGTTTCATCTCATGAAAGGACAATGATAGGCCATAGTTAGAGCAAAATTATGCACGTGAAAAATGTTGTACTATTTATTGTGCACAAAAATGGTTATACAAATTTTTTCCAAAAAACGACGCATTTGGAAATTAATGCGCCAGAAATGTTTATAGTTTTTTTTGATGAAAAGTGCAATGCGAATGACCGGCTTGCATGTAAGTGTATATTATTGTTTTAAAACAGCTTCGTTATAAAAATAACAATGTTATATATAAATATTAAAACAAACATTCTAATTTTAAAAAATGCTGCATTTAAAATTTAGAACCCAATATTCTTCTTTTAAAAATGCTTTTTTTGGTTCCGTATATGAAGTTTTCACCTTTAAATATGTTGCTTTCAAGTTGTTCCAAATTGATTTGCAGACCTCAGGTAGCACATTAGATATATATGACTTTGATATACGACTTTGGTAGTCCAGACTTTGAAACGTTTCCCCTGCAGCATTTAATTAAAAAAGTTAAATGAAAAATATCCTTTTTTATAACTTACCACTTGCTAGAAATCGCAAGGTCAATGCTAATTTTTCAGCAGGTTTAATTGCTGCTCTCATTAGAGTGTCGGAACGTAATATATCCCTCTCTACTAAATTAAGAAGTGTTTGAAATTGATTCTTCGACATACGTAAATAATTTCTATAGGAACACTCGTCATTCAAAAACAGCAACTTTGTCAAGAAAGAAAATGACCCACGCTCGTTTCTAGCGTTCCTCCAAGACGACCCACTGCTTTTTAGTATTTTTTAGTGGAAGATATGTGGCCTTGCTGGTTAATTCAATCAATGCTAATACATATGCACATAAGTTAAAATAAATAATCAAGAACATTATTACTATGTAGTATGTATGTAAATGGCTTACCTATGAGTATGTCCTCCTTTTCATCGTCATCGGAATCCAGTTCTACGGCTTTTCCAATGCATTGTATGAGTGCAGTTAGTACTTCATTTCGTGGAGAACTCATTTCCACTAATTTTTTTAATTAACAATAGTTATTGGACAAGATGCTGTTGGGCTTATTAAATTTAATACACTTTGTGAATTAAAACGATTTTATATTTAAACGCAAATTGAGTTTTTTAGTTAATTAATTTTCCTTATAAATACAAATTTCACAAAATCAACAGAAAGTGCCTTTATAAATCTTAAGAACAAATTGAAATGTGTTAATAAAAAGAAAATGTCAAAACGCACATATACATTCACATAACAAAAAACAACTTAAGCAATAAGATGAGCATTGTGTAAACGCCGATGAAAGTTCAAAGAAAAAAAATTATAAGCTTAGCACTAAGACTTGACTAGTGTGAATTGGGACTAACACACGAAAAGGAAAAAATAGAATTAAAAGGTATTGCAAGTTTCAACCAGATTGGTTAAAGTTACCGGATTTCCAAAGTTGGCTAAGAAATACGCCGGACGATGAAATGAGTGCTTAGTACCAATTTACACTATGCAAGTCTTATTGCTAAGCTGATTAGTTTGTTAGGGGAGAGAGACGGGGGGAAAATAAACGTTGCTGTTCCCCTCGTCTCTCTCTCCTTGAAACGAATCAGCTTAGCAATAAGACTTGCATAGTGTGATTTGGGACTTATTGTAGTATTTGCAAGCTAATTTTTTCAGTAAAATTTGAAGGAGTTTCAATGCTTCTTTATAAGCATGCAAATTCAAAAAAACATATACAACTCATAAATGCAATGAACGTTAGTACTAGGTTGACAAAGTTTTTTACAAAAAACAACAAAATTGCTGAGGATGAAGCTATAATATGTGAAATAGCATTAACGTATCATGGTGTGATGAATATATGTCTCAAGATTGTGGTATAAAGCTTGTAAAAAAATTATTTAGTGATTCCGAAAAAACCCAACGTATTCACTGCGGCCGAACGAAGGCTGAGGCAATTGTTGAGAATGTTTTAGCTCCATATTCTATTGAAAATGTTTTATTTGATGTTGGTGATGGCCCTATTTCTATAGCCACAGACGCTTCGAACAAGGGAAATAAGAAACTGTTTTCTGTTGCAATTCGATATTTTTCCATTGAAAATGGACCAACAACATTTCTTATTGATTTTTATGAAGATAACGACGAGACATCTGAAGCCATAGCAGCGAAGTTAAGTGCTTAGAAAAATCTGGAATGTTGCGTACTAATAAATTAGTTAGTTAATTAATTAATTACCGAATTTAATTGCTGGACATTGTCACGCTCATATTTTGCATAATACTGCTAAACAAGCACTGAAAACCTTATCGTTCAATGTTGAAAGTTTTGTTATTGAAGTTTTTAGTGAATTTTCTTCAAGTGCTAAAAATCTGGCAGAACTGAAAGATTTTTTCATTTTTATGGAAACTGATTACATCCAATTACTAGGACATTCGCGAATTATATTCCTGACATTATTTCCAGCTGTTGACCGTATTCAATCTTGTCCTGTTTTAAAATCGTATTTTTTGAGTAAATGAAACGAAAATGTTTCCAAACTTATTTGGAAATTTGTTGCCAGTGACCAAGATTCGGAAGTAAGTAAAGCCGAAAGCCAATTATGCGAGGCATACCTACATTTTATCCATAATATTATGAGCATATTATTATCACATATAAAACATTTAGAAAGCGACTACATCCAACCTACAGAAGTTTTTGATATTTTTAATAAAATAAAATTAGAATTTTCAAATAGACTGGAAAAACTGTTTTTTGGATTTAAAGCAAATCAAATTTTGTCGCAAATAGAGCATAAGAAAAGAGAATATTTTACTAAAGAGGGCGTTTCTGTGTATAAAAAAATTCTTGATTATTTGAATAAGTGGTTTGATTGTTCAACTGAAGCTTTTTTTTATAAATGCAAACAGTTTAACTTGGATAATGAATTAAAATATGATGAAGTGGTTGAAGTTGTTCAGAAATTGGAAATATCGATAGACGAGGATGCTTCATTTTCTGAAATATGTTTCCTAAATAGTATTTTCCAAAACTGAATATCGCTATTCAACCATATACTGCATCAACTTCTTTGAGTACTGAAAAAACGCATTCAAATAAAGTAATTCTAAAATGGTTAAACTTTTTCGCTAAAGGGGACAGTCCAAATTTGTTTACGATAGTGCAACACATTTTTATAGTGCCTCCTAATAATTGCTATGTAGAACGTGTTTTCAGCGTCATGAAAAATAAATGACATGATACTCGCTCTAGGATGCTTGTATCTTTATTTAAAGCTAGTCCATTTCAATTTCAACTTCAAATGTGCTGAGTTTATTGAGTTTATTACTTCAAATAAAGATTTAATAAAAGCTGCTAAAATTGATAAAAAATATAAATTTAAGACTAAATACTGAAATAATTGGACTTTATTAAATATTTTATGTTCCTATTAATATTAACTATTATTATACTTATGTTTCTGTTTTGTTAAAGTTTTATGAGTCTAGATTTTACATAATTTGAATTAATGTGTTATTGTTGATTTTGATAAATAAAAATTATAAACGAATTTGTTTGAATCACAAAATTTTTCTATGATTTGTTAGTAGTGTCCCGTTTTGTAAATTTCAAAAGGTGGCAAGTCTACTCTTACGCCCAAATTTCTTTTTGTTGTCCCGATGTAAACTTGTTTACAGCTTTCATGTACGTTGCCATTACATTTGATTTCATACACTACATTGCTTTGGCCTTTTTTATTTATTTTTGTTTTAAGATTGTGAACAGTGTTTTTATTGTTTTGTTTGGTTTGTGTGCAATTATAATTCCTTCTTCATTAATTATCAGTTTTAAAAACAGTTTTTCATTAGTAATTAGTTGGTTACGCTTTTTTTTTGGGCAAATGACACACAAGAAATGCCAGATGTAAACTCAGCCTTAGAAGATGGTGGCGTTGGCTGAAGTAGTTAGCACGTTGACTACAAAACCGAAGGTCCTGTGTTCGATCCCGGTGTCCGACAGTCTAGAGCTGCTCGATGTTAATCGATGCATCGTAAACATCGATGTTCTGGTTGTGATACATCGAATAAATGCCGATGCATCGTATCATACGATGTTAATCGATACATCGATGTTTTTATTCGATGTATCGAAAAGACGACATTTGTACATATTAGTCTCCTGCACAAGACATCTTATAAGAATTTTCAAGACATGAGGGATTTTTCAAATGCTTTACTACAGCGAAATCTTTAACACAAACGTTAACAACATTGTTTGCAAGAAATTTGTTTGAGTATTGTAGGTATAAGAGTAAAGAAGAAAACACTTCGTGACGGAAGAATTTGTGATACTTACTTCTTTCTACGCATGAGCGCGTGTACAAACGTCATGCATGTATGTGTGTATGATTTTAATTTTTCTGCGCACATGCAAAGGCACACACATGCATTAACATTAGTTGTATGCGGTTAACCACATAATAGCTTACCGTATACATATTACACACACACTCAAACGTACAATATGAAAAATAACAAGCATACACTAATCAACAGTACTTCTCTTGAGTGTTTCTTACAAACAAGCTGTCTTGCGACATCGCTTGTTACAACTGATATACACATACGCCAATACATCCATCGTGCTTCGCTTATAGTACGACAGCATTTATTATTGGTTTAGTATAATACATGCGACGTGAATACATTTAAAAATCATGACGTTTTTACATTTCAAGACTGTTTACGCAGCTCTCTAGTACATATACATTGATGCTTGCAATTCATTTAATGTAGCGATAAGAAAACCCCTCCAATAATGACTTTAAAAACGTTTTTTAAATTCTAGAATTGTTTTAAAATCGCTTGATGTAACAACACAACACTAAATGCATTTTTTTTTTTTCAATTTACAAAGCGTCATCGAAGCAACAGCGTTATTTTACAGCATCCAAATATATATTTTTATTGTGAAAAAAGTGTCAAAATTTTCTTGGTATTGTATGGTAATAATCAGCAATGTAAGTTATTTTTCCATATTTGATGTTAAAATCAATAATATATTTGGCTTAAAATTACTGTTACTGAAGGTTTTAGAAACCTAGTCAAAGTTATATCACCGCATTTTAAAGTTCCAAGTAGAGCCACTGGACTCGTTGGGTTGATAAAATATGTATATGACGCTTTGTCAGGAACATTGAAAACTAAATTACACACAATGGAAAATATTACTTTGACACCTGACATTTGGTCCGATTTGCAAAGCTGTAGAACTGGCCTTTGAAAAAAGAAACACATACCGTGCTGTGTGCAAAGCCTTTTCTTAATTCTTATGAAATTTTAAAATCGTATTTTAGTTATTTAATAAATTTTCTTGGCTCCAATTAATCAATACGATGCATCGTAAACATCGATGTTTTTTTTTAAATCGATACATCGAATAACATCGATGTAAATTAATAATGAGTCGAATGAGAAAAAACATCGATGTTTTTTTACGTGAGCGGCTCTACGACAGTCATTAAAAAATAACACCACGCATTAGTGTCCTTTTTATCAGCTGTTTCGGGAAAAATTCTAGTGATGGAGGCATAAGGCACTGGTCACTAAACTATACCGACTCAGCAGATACTAATTCTAATGTAACATCAGAGCGCCCTCGTTCGTTAGTTTTGTAGCAGAATCATCGGCGAAGTAAAATAACCAATAAAATGGCTACTAAACACATCTTCAAAATTTAACACGCCTCATTTGACACCAGATGGCGCTGCAACACTGCATTATTGAAAAGCGTGCAAAAAGCATAATTGTAAAAGAATGAAGCTTTCCTCTATCTATCTCTTTTTCTCTATCACTATTGCTTTCCTATCACCGTCTTTAACTATTTTCTCTTCATCACAAAGGGATTATTGTATTGGACCCAAGTGACCTGGACTCTAACTTTCACACTTCCTTACCAGTAGCCTGCTAACCGAAAGTAATAAAGATACTTAAAAATTTTAAAAAGAATTTGAAAGAAGACTCCTTAAGCTTCAATATACATGATTTGCACGGTTATAGATTACTCGCGGCACTGTGCACAGTGTCGGCTATTGACTGTTTTTATTACAAACATCAAAACTTTTACGGGTCTATTATGACACATTAATAATAGTCACCATGGTAATTTGTAACCAAAGTTATCAAAATAAAATTGGTATTGTAATAAGCTTTCATCGTAACAAAAAACTAAAACTACTACCTGCAAAAAAGTAGGCAAAAATTCAATTTAAAAATTTGTAATTCAATTTGATATTAAAGTTCGCGAAAAATTGGAAATGAACCCTTAGATTCATTTAACATTGCTCAAATCAATTTTATTTATTTTATTCTCGTTGAACCTTCATAGTGAAGAGACATTAAAGCGGATTTTTTTTTACATACATACATACGAAACAAATATAAAAAACAACAAAATCAAAAATCATACAAAAAATATTCGTAATAGATATTCACCTTGATAAATAAGCTTATTGGCTTTACTAATATTTTTTACATAGCAAGAAATAGTAAAAACAAAAAAAAAACCGTAAACACAAAGTTCCCTTGAGGAATAATACTCTGTATGAGTACCTCAAAGGAAAAAAATTTTGAAGTGAGTTCTAACGGCAGAAATGCTTATTTTACTGTGAGTTCTGAAACTCTTAATGAAAAAAATATAAATAATAAATCTGATGAGTCTTTTTTTAACGGCAAAGCCAATTTTTCGCCAGCGATCAACTTCGCTTTGTCCAATGCCAACTAGTGAATCGTTAACATTACCATTGCCTAGTACTTCTTCATTTAAGTCTGCGATATCATCCGCATCGGGCTCGCCTTCATCACTAAACCAAGTTATCACTACAGATAACAGTAGCTCAAAACCCAAGGTACAAGTGGGAATGGACAGATATATAACAGTGGTAAAGCGTGGGCGAAGCCCAAATTCTTCAAAAATTTCATCTGCCCCAAAGATGTCTAGGGATAACAGCGCATCATCTACCAATCGTCAAAATCGTTTTTCATTATTGCAAGACACCGACGACAAGCCCTCTACATCATCGCAAAAGTCTTTTAAGCCACCACCTATTTATCTGAGAGAAAAAAATTCTAACGCGCTTATAAAAAAACTACTGTCGACCATTGCTGAAAATACTTTTCACATCATTCCAATTAAACGAGGTAATATTGATGAAACTAAAATCCAAATATATAATGAAAAAGATTTCCGAAAAATTGTTAGTGAATTCGAAAAAAATAAAACAAATTTTTACACATACCAACTTAAGAGTGCTAAAGGCCTACAGATAGTATTAAAGGGCATAGATTCATATGTTGAGCCCGAAGAAGTAAAATGTGCACTTGTCGACCAAGGATTCAAGGTAAAAAATGTTACCAACATATTTAATAGAGAAAAGGTCCCCAACCCCTATTTCGGGTTGAACTGGAGCCGAATGACATACAATTGAAAAAAAATTAAGCCCATCCAGTTTATAACGTAAAGTATCTATTACATCGAAAAATCACAGTTGAAGAGCCACGTAAGCGTTCAGGTCCCGTACAGTGCCATAATTGCCAAGAATATGGCCATACGAAAACTTACTGCAAGTTACCTACAGTGTGTTTTATCTGCGGTGAATTGCATGGTACTGCCAGCTGCACAAAAGATCAAGCAGAAAAAAATGCAGTAATTGTGGAGGTAATCACACATCTAACTATAGAGGGTGCCCTGTATATTCTTTCGTTAAACAGGCTATGGGTCAAAAACCCAAGCTAACTCCAGCTCTACAAGTAAACGCGAACTCCGACACTTTTGCTCAAATCAGCCAACCAGTTACTTCACGTGTATCGTATGCTGATGCTGCTAAGACTAGTTCAATTCCCACGCAAAATGTTCCACCGCCAAATAATTCAACGAATTCAAACTCAAGCTTTAACTTTAGTCGCCTTGAAGCTACTATTGAGAATCTGGTGCTAACTATAAACAACTTTACTACAAATATGACAAGTATGATGCAAGAAATGCTGCGAATGCATTAATTAACAAGCCATGAACACGTTAACCATATGTTTCTGGAACGCAAACGGCATTCGCGAACATAAAAATGAACTTGAGCGCTTCCTCATGGAAAAAAATATTGATATAATGTTGGTTTCTGAGACTCATTTGACCTCAAGAAGCTTATTTAAAATAAATGGTTACACTATATGATACAAAGGACCCGAGAGGGAGAGCATGCGGTGGATCTGCAATTCTGATTAAGTCAAGACTCAAGCACTATGTCCTTGACAACCTTAGTGAAGAATATTTGCAAGCAACGAATATTTTCGTAGAAACTTTTTGTGCGAATTTCGTGATATCATCAATTTACTCACCTCCCAGATTTTTAGTTACCGAAATTCAGTATGAGAAGTTCTACAAATCGCTTGGATCTTGTTTCGTGGCAGCTGGTGACTACAATGCAAAACATACGTACTGGGGATCGCGTCTTGTTACACCTAGAGGTCGAGCCTTGTTCAATACAATTTCAAAAATGGGCTTAGATGTCATTTCGAGTGGGGAGCCTACTTACTGGCCTACTGACGTAAGAAAAATTCCAGATGTTAGATTTTGTCGTCACGAAAAATATTCATAGGGACTTAATTCACGTAGAGGCCTCTCTAGATCTGTCCTCCGATCACTCTCCAACAATAGTTACAATTTTCAACCCACTAAGGAGTGATTCAACTAACTTATATGTGAAGATGAGTAATGGAATCAACTGGCTGGCATTCAAAAAATATCTTAGTAG
The DNA here is from genome assembly GCA_949987645.1 of Tachina grossa. Lineage (NCBI taxonomy): Eukaryota > Metazoa > Arthropoda > Insecta > Diptera > Tachinidae > Tachina > Tachina grossa. The sequence goes on along the minus strand of OX465278.1, from coordinate 80,178,569 downwards.
TCACTGCGTAGAAAACATTCAGCTTAGATCATGCGATGATATTGAACTTAACATTGCCAATCTTAACGAAAATATTAAACAGGCTGCTGAACACGCCACTACCTCATATCCGCAGACCGGCTTTAACAGAATTTATTCTACGGAAATTGAACGTATTGTATGGGAAAAAGGAGAGCTAGAAGAGAATAGCAACAACACAGATCACCCCTAAATAAAATCAGACTTAAAGAATGTACTAAACGATACAAAGAGCTGCTATCGTCGGAAAAAACTGCACTACTAGAAAAGTATTTAGAAGGTCTTGATGTTACGTCCGTGTCTATTTACTCTTTATAGCGCGCTACTAGAAATCTTAAAAGACCCGTTGATCTTAAATCACCACTGAGTACTGCGACCGGATGCTGGGCAAGAAGCGATAGTGAGAAAGGTAACTTATTTTCTGAGCATTTAAAATCTGTATTCAGTCCCCATTCATGTACGGGTGCTGCTGATTTACCCAGTGTAGTTTCTCTACCCCCTCGTCCCTAAAGGTTTAAGATGCGTGAAGTACAAAAAGTAATTGCTGAACTCAACCCGAAGAAAGCTCCAGGTATTGATGGTATTAGTAACAAAATGCTCATGAACTTGTCTCATATTGCAATAAGAATCCTGCTATTTACTTTTAATGCTATTTTAAGAATGCAGTATTTTCCACATAACTGGAAACTGGCCAAGATCAAAATGATTCCAAAGGCGGGCAAAGATCTTACCAAGACTTAGTCATATAAGCCCATAAGCTTACTATCTACAATCTCAAAGCTTTTCGAAAAGCTGCTCATGACTAAATTGTCCAGAATTTTAACTGATAATGGGTGCATCCCTGACCATCAATTTGGCTTTAGAAGTCAGCACAGCACGATTGAACAAACGTATAGACTGGTCCAAGTTGCAAGAAGAACATTTGAAGAAAAGAAGTATTGTTCTGCTCTCTTTATTGATGTTTCTCAGGCATTTGATAAAGTATGGCACGAAGGCCTAGTTTTAAAATTGAAGACATATCTGCCAATAAACATTCAAAAGCTTTTGGAAAGTTATATTATTGATAGGAAGTTCACTGTTGTGGAAGGAGAGTTCACGAGTGTGCCCGAATCTATATCTTCTGGTGTGCCCCAGGGTAGTATTCTGGGTCCTGTCTTGTATTTAATATATACTTGTGATATGCCTGTGAGCAATAATATCCATATTTCTACTTTTGCCGATGATACAGCCTGTATGAGTGTGCACGAAAACCCTTATGAGGCATCTCACAATCTCCAGGAACATATCACTCAGCTGGAAATATGGTTGAACTTATGGAGAATTAATGTCAATGAACAAAAGTGTGTCCATATAACGTTCACCCTAAGAAGAGATACTTGCTCCCCCATTCGAATCAACAATCATAATATTCCTCAACATTCCCAAGTGAAATACCTTGGTATACACCTTGATCGAAGACTTACATGGAAACATCATATTGACTCTAAGTTAACTCAGATGAAACTTAAGTTAACTCAAATATATTGGTTGATTGGCAGAAACTCAACACTCAGCTTAGACTGCAAACTTTTACTGTACAAGTCGCTTTTGAAGCCAATATGGTGCTACGGAATTCAGTTATGGGGCACTGCTTCAGCTTCCAATGTCGAGAGAATCCAACGAAGGCAAAACAAAATTTTACGGTTAATAACATCGGCTCCATGGTACATCCAAAATTCTATTATACATCGTGATTTAAATATGCCACTAGTGACTGAAGAAATTGCAAAATACGCAGGCAAATATTTAACAAAACTCGAATCACATCCTAATCCGCTTGCTCGTAATATTTTGAACTTTACTGGACACATCCGCTTAAAAAAGAGGGACACACGGGCTCTTATACCTAACACTCCAAATGGGACTACTTGAAAATACTTTCCCCCCCCCCCCCTTTTTTTTTTGATTATCACTACTAATGTATTATTTATAACTACCACTAAGTTTATGTCTGACACTGGTCGGGCCTAATAATTTTTTTTTTATAGATTTAAGATTTGAATACTTATTGTTAGTTCACATATGAAGATACAATAAATAAATACATGCATTATAAAAAAAAAAAAAAAAAAAAATTTTATTGGAAAAATAGCGAAAATCGCGAAAAATTGTACAAATGCAAACAAGCAAGGCTTCAAATATAAAAGTACGCGAAACTCATATTGATGTTGTGTTCAACTGTGACCTTCTTTATGTTTATTCATTAAACCCAGTCATAAAGCCCTTTTAATTTTGATAGATGTGTTTCTTGTCCGAAAGAAATCTATTTTGAAAAGCCATTTTGTTCTAGTTATTTGAGAAATTCGTTATAATATGTTTAACCCCCGACTAAAAAAAGGCGTGTTATAAGTTTGTAGTGTGTGTCTGTGTATCTGTGTGTCTGTCTGTGTCCACGTACAGGCCAAATGGCTGGACCGATTTTCATTTAGTTTCTGTTTGAAAGATGACTTGATCGAGAGGGTTCTTGGCTATGTTTGAAAAAAATCGGTCCAGCCGTTTAGAAAATATAACATCTTTTCTGAAAAAAGTCGGGGGTTTTTAAAATTTTTAATTTTTGTTATTTATAATGTACCAAGTCCTTTTATTTGAAATCCATATTAATATAGTTTCTGAGGTATACACGCTATTATGTACATGGGGCACTTTTGATGTTAATTCCTTAAATTTACTCGTCAACCCCTTTTAATTCAGAGTCGCATTGTAGGCTTGTTTTTTGCGCAAACTTCCACTCCATTTTTTTCTTCAGGTCGTCTCAGAATTTTTTATACTCGTTTTAATAATGCACTAACCAAGTCCTTTTGTTTGATACCTAATTTAATAGGAATGTTTTTTCTCCAAAAAGAATTATTTCTCTCCATAATTTTTTGTTGTAATCACCTAGAAGTGATTTCTTTCATGTTGAAAATTTTTGTAGTTGGCATTTCTTCGATTTACGATTTTTTTGCTTTGCCAAAGTTTTCAGTTTGGGCTGTTTTCGTTTAGGTGCGTTTTTTCGCTTTGACGATTTTCTCTTGATTGGAAAAACGTAACTCTCTCTACTGTGAATTTCATTTGAGGTTTTGAGTTCAATTACACTATGGAACATTTTTGGGATTATTGTCTGGGGGTGAGAAATTCCAAGTCAGGGTGATGGTACTAGGTCAGTGTAGTAAAAGCCTCAAAGGGTTTGGCGTTCGTATGTGTCAGTTTTTTTATGACCTTTTAAATTTTTTCCTTATCTTGATGTTTTTTCGCTTAGTTGTAACATTTTGGCAAAAACGTAGTTTAACATAACTCGAGAACCACTTGTCCGATTTTGATGAAACAAACTCAAAAAAATTTAGAATTACACGTCGGCAGAATGACCTCACAAAAAAGTTTGTGTTCAAACTTATTTTAAGGGGTGGCTAGACGTATAATGTTTAAACTCAAAATTTAGGTTGTCGTATGCATACAAAGTGCGCGTTTTAAGTTTTGATTTTTTAATACTTCTGCCACAGAGCATATATTTTGTGCTTCTGCTTGATTTTTTTTTTTTTTTCTTGTAATAAACTTATTATTTCTAGTTTCCCGCCATTATTTTCTACGAAAAAGGTAAATTTGACAGCTTGTGTCCTAACATAATTGCTCAGACTTGTGTTTGAGAAATTATTTCCAAATATGTGTTCGAACACTAACATTTACGGTTTACACAGTCATTTTTTGTGTTAGCAACAGATTTTGACAACTGCCAACACAAAAATTTCCAAACTTATGTCTAGAGTAAGCTCACTGTTAAGGGCTTTGGGCACGATCAAAATGCTTGCTGTCAAGTTCGTGTACGTGTGCTTGTCGGCTTGATGTTACCATGCTTGATGGCCCACCAAGCATTCATTTATATTTTGATTTTTTGCTGTTCGTTTGGTTGAAAAAAAATTTATAAAAAAGTATAAATAAAGAAATTCAATAACAACAATGGCAGCACTGCTTACAAAAAAAGAACAAAGCAAAATAAGAAAGTTATAACACTTCTTTTTTCTTCACCAGTCAAATTTATATTTTTTAATTCTGATATTTTGGGCAACCGTTCACAATGGAAATATAATTATAATGAAAATTTGTACGCGCTTGATGGGGTAACAATATACACGCATTAACAAGTAAAAGCAAGCACCGAAAATCAAAAGTTTTTGATTTTCCATCAAGCATCGTTGGTGTCACACATACTAACAAATTTTCACTCATACTATAAACAATCTCAGCAAGCATTTTGACCGTGTCTAAACCCCTTTACTCGTGTAGCATTCAAATTTCCAAAAATCAATTTTTAATACATCCGCAGAGAAAGCTAAAAATAATATGTAATTACTAATTAATACAAATTGAGGTGCATAGGACTAATCCAGAAAAGGAGTTGAAAAACGTGAAAAGTTTAACATACTGTGAGCGTCAAAAGAAATTAAACAGTTATTTAATCTGTATGAAAGGTTTTGTTACAGTAAAGTTGTTTGCGTGAAATTAAGAAAATAAAACAATTTTTTTTTTCTAATATTCAAAATTGAATAAATCAATTTATTCTTCTATTTAATTTACCTTTTTGTTTTTAAATATAAATTGTGAAGGTACAAATTTAACACAGCTCAATATATGTAGGCACTCTAAGCGTTCAAAACAACGAGTGATTAAAAAAGTATTTATATATATATATAGAGCGGCACAAAGACAATGTTTAAGAAAAAATACCGTTAGCGGTTCACTCGTTAGAATCTATGTAAATACTCCCACACAAGGTTGTGAAGAAGAGGAGTAATATAGATCCTAGCAAGATTGTAATAAATAAACAAAGTGTAAAGATTCATAACTTAATAAATCGAACTTAAACAACAGTAATTAATAAAAATTAAAAACTTTAATTGTGGTTTAACAGGATAAACGAAAAGAAAATAATAACAAAAATAATTCACTTTATCGTAAAATACGGATGGTTTTTACGTGTCAAAAAAAGTAAACAGAACCCATTACATTAGATAATTATGTCCAGAAGCACAGAATATGAAACAAAATTCTCACTTCTGAGTTAAGCGACAACGCGATAACAGCTGGTTGGGTGTGAATTCGCTGTTTTACTAAGTTTATTTAAGTGAGATAAAAAATTGTTTTCTACATGTATAAAAAGCAATAGCTATGTATATATTGCATTTGCAAACATATGTTCATAAAAAACTAGAAAATAAAATTCACAAAAATTTTTCAAAAGTGAAAAATTTTAATTAAAAATTAAATATTTGTAAAAATAAATGTGTTTTTAACATATTAAAATGTGTAATTGATAGCCAGTGGTATTCCTCAACTACTGACTGTAAATTGTGGCCCAAATAATGTGAGATATTTAAGCAATTACAAAGTGTTTGCAAAAAAATCTAAGGGCACTGTGATACCTTCCCGGCAATTGGAACATTTAGACATATGCGGCTACAAAGTTACTACCGATGATGAAGACTCGTCTAAACGAAACGTGTTTGTACACTTCGGAAGATGTAGCAAATAAAATAATTGCTAAAGTTGTGCATGCTGTTTAAGCTTGTTGGAACGCCACAAGAAAGTCGGCCTTAGCTCAACGAAAACAGTTTCGTAAAGCTCATCTGGACTCACAATATGTGCAGCACATGGGCGTTACACGACGCATGCAACAATTTGGTCAAGTATTCTAACATAATGCTGTTGGAGTCTTATTTGTGCCTAACATAGGGCCCGGCCAACTTATTTTGAGCCGCAAGTGCCTACACAAGTGCGTATAACTCCACGCTGGGCTGCACATGTGTGCTTGTGCTATAACTGGGCAGCAAACTGTTCCAGCACCTTATATTGCTTTTGCCGGGCAGTCTTAAAAGCTGCTTTTGTTTAAGAGCGTGCTACCAAATAAAAATGTACGCGTACTATCATGCCTAAAATTGGACCCGGCCAACGTTTTTTGGATCCGTAAGTTCATACAAAAATGCTTAATACTCTACGTTGTGTTGTACCTTATATTGCTTTGGCCGAGCCACGAAAACAGTTCAGAAGGTTCCAGCAAGTCCGCTTGTTTCGTAAATGTATAAAAACGGTAAGTTTTATTCCAAAAATATTTTGGTATTTTGAAATATTAATTGTTCTCACCGTTTATTTATTCCAGAAAATCGTTTGGCCTGTGTTGGTAAATGCAACAAGATCGGAAACAAATACTGGTCGAACATTTATACTCAATGATCAAACATATGCGTCCATCTTTGGCTAGTAAGATCAATGATATGTTGCTTGAAATATTAGCTAGTCAAGAAAATATTCCAGAAATCAATGTTTCTTTGGCTGGCCCACCTTTACCAGATGCTAAAACAGCTTTGAAAGAAATGATTCAAAAGGTACCATCGGTACTATAAACTACAAAGAGGTACTATAAACAAGAAAACGCAAAATCAAACATTCGTTTGCAAGGGAAACATCATAAAACTTGTTTGCAGAGAACATAAAGCTGCCTACCTGGATCAGCTTCGGACGAAATTCAAGGCCAAGGTATTTTTTTAATATGTATGAATGCACATTTATTAATTAACTTTTTTTCTTTCAGTTGCATGCATCATTTAAGAAAGTTACATCGCAAACGTGAATTTGATTAGTTTATTTGTTTTATCTTTAAACATTGTTTAAAGCAAATTCAAATTTTTTAATAATGCTATTAACTAGCATAATTAACTTAATCGAGCCAGATCTTTTTGGGTTAGTAGTTTTAGAAATGAAAGAGATATTTAAAAAATTTTAATACCATCATAAATAATGCCAAAAGGTTTAAGTACATCACCACTTGTTTATGGTTATGACTGGACTCTTTTTAAATATCTTCTTTCTAAAAACTACTTACCCAGAAAGATCTGATTCGATTAAGCCAATTACGCTAAATGTTAGCATTATTAAAAAATTGGAACGTGTACCGAAACTTTATAGGTCCACTTTAGATACAATTTTAGAATTGTTTTTGCATTAAATTAAATTTATATTGAAAAAGTAATAACTTTTTATGAAAGTAAATGATTTTCTTTAAAACTTTTGCATTAACTTGGAATAGAAATAAGTTATTTTAATAATAGGGGATCCAAATCAATTGCAGGCAATTCTTATTTCTTTCTTGAGCGTATACTCACCCCAATTTGAAGTAATAAAATCTTCAAAAAATAAGGAATTGTTTCTAATTTTTGTTTTTCATTTTGTTAATAAATAAATATAAAATTGTTTACTATTTTATTAAATGATTACAAATATAACTGCGCTACACGCATGCGTAAACAAAAAAAATTAGATTATATACTGGTTTAATTAATCAATTATTTTAATAATTTGAAACAAAAATACATTTACTTATGCCACCAAAGTCTAAAGTTGCTGCGTCCTTCTTAAATGGATTTTTTGCGGGTGTATTATTTTTTCCAGTTCAGTTTTTAGGGGTCGAATAGTTTTTGTAGCAGCTACATTTTATTTAAAGTTAATTTTAATTATTATTCGAACTCCATTTGTTTCTATATTTGTGATTTGAACGGGCTAAAGTTCGTATCGCTTTTTAAGCCAAATTACATGTGATAATTATTAATGAACAAATAACACCAAAGTCTGTTGTAAATGTTCTGACTAACAACACATAGTTGAACGGAACAGCCAGCCGTTTTCGAAGGCCACTAAACCTTCATCATCAGCGTTCTTTTGTGTTTGGTCCACTGTGTGTGGTGTCAGTTGATGTAGATTTCTGCTTTATATACTTAGCATTTTATTGCAAATGGAATATGTGAATTGTTTTGATTCATCGTCTTTCAATTTGCTGAAAGCTTTTTTGTATTGTAAGCTCAATTCTACCATCACTATATTTACAACAGTACATTGTCGTTTTGTTCTTTTTACTAATTATACACATGTTACTTAATTTGCTTATTTTTTGTTCTACTTAAGACAAACTTTTTTTTTTGGTTTGTTACTTTAAGTATATTTTTATTTAATTTTTGCCACAGGACCATGGCTATTAATTTTTAGTTAATTTTAATTATTATTCGAACTCCATTTGTTTCTATATTTGTGATTTGAACGGGCTATTTGTTCATTAATAATTATCACATGTAATTTGGCTTAAAAAGCGATACGAACTTTAGCCCGTTCAAATCACAAATATGGAAACAAATGGAGTTCGAATAATAATTAAAATTAACTAAAAATTAATAGCCATGGGCCTGTGGCAAAAATTAAATAAAAATATACTAACATGTGTATAATTAGGAAAAAGAACAAAACGACAATGTACTGTTGTAAATATAGTGATGGTAGAATTGAGCTTACAATACAAAAAAGCTTTCAGCAAATTGAAATACGATGAATCAAAACAATTCACATATTCCATTTGCAATAAAATGCTAAGTATATAAAGCAGAAATCTACATCAACTGACACCACACACAGTGGACCAAAAACAAAAGAACGCTGATGATGAAGGTTTAGTGGCCTTTGAAAACGGCTGGCTGTTCCGTTCAACTATGTGTTGTTAGTCAGAATATTTACAACAGACTTTGGTGTTATTTGTTCATTAATAATTATCACATGTAATTTGGCTTAAAAAGCGATACGAACTTTAGCCCGTTCAAATCACAAATAAAGAAAATTTTTAATTTGTAAATAACTAAATGTCATTTTACTAAGATAATCTGACAGAGAAAGTCATAGAAAATAGTCATATTTGCTATCTCTATCGCAAAATCTTAGTAAAGCGAATTTCTTCAATTCGCCGGTGTCGTGTCTAATTAAGTAGTCTATGTCCAGAAGCTAAATTGCTGTCAATTTTTAATATTTGGTTTGTTTTTCATTTGCATTCAAACTCCTATGCATTGATTCGACAAGGTTTTGCGTTATATTTGGAAATATTTTTTCCATTCTTCAATTAGAGAGTTTTTCAAGTCGTTCTTGTTGGAAATGACCCTCTGCCTGATATTTCTGTGAAGGTGCAGATCGACCACGGTGGACGATCTAAAGTCTTAGACGTTCGGTATAACAACTATTCCTTAACAATTATCGTCGTATGTTTCGTGTCGCTGTCATTTTGAAAGACCAAGTTGCTTATGTCCCACATTTTCAACGACGGGCGCAACATTTTCTTTCAGAATATTTAATTAATCAATTTTATTCATTGTATACTCACCAAAAACTAGATTGCTGACTCCAGATGGCGCCATGCAGCCTCAGTTCATAACCGAGCTTCCGCCGTGTTTTGCTTTGCTTGTAACACATTTTTTAACCCCCGACTAAAAAAAGGGGTGGTATAAGTTTGTAGTGTGTGTCTGTGGATCTGTGTGTCTGTCCGTGTCCACGTACAGGCCAAACGGCTGGACCGATTTTCATTTAGTTTTTTCTGTTTGAAAGATGACTTGATCGAGAGGGTTCTTAGCTATGTTTGAAGAAAATCGGTCCAGCCGTTTGGAAGATATAACATCTTTTCTGAAAAAAGTCGGAGGTTTTTAAAATTTTTAATTTTTGTGATTATTTATCAATAAAAACTTCCTTCTTTGAATGCAATATTTTTAGAGGCTTTTTCTCTCCAAATATTGATTGAAAATCATCACTTTATAAAATATTTTTCCAGAACACTAAAGGCTCAGTTTTGTACTTTTTTTTGCTAATCACGCGATTCTGCTGATTCACTTTAGACATGTAATACTTACTCTGTGTCACTCTGCCCTGTTGTCCATTATTGTAAAGTTCTCTTCTAAGATTGGTCCTTACTGCTCGTACTACTGCTCATACTTGTGTGCTACTAAGCCGTTTTGGTCGTCGCGGCAGTAGTAAATTATCTACCGTATGATGCCTTACATATATAGCTATACTTTTTTTTATAGTGCAGTGATTCCTTCCGACGATTTCTCCAATTTCGCGCAATGTTTTTTTATATATATAAATCTAAAATAATTTCTCGCGTCTCGTGGGTGGTATGATTGCCAATTTCTTAAAGTTTAATATCTATGCTTGCACTTTTTCTTAGAAAATTTGATATTAAACTGCCAAAAATATTTTCACTACATCGGTTTGCTACATTAGTAACTGTTTTGCAAATAATATTAGGTTTTATCCCGAAATATTTAAAGAAGACTCAAGGAATGCTGCAACTGCTTACTTTTTTTGACGCTTAAAAATCATCAGTATTTTAAAATAAAGTGAATTATTTTTGTTATTATTTTCTTTTCGTTTACTGTTTATACAGAACTAGCTACACCCGGTGTGCTTCGCTACCCCCATCGTGTTATCGAATGATGTAAATATATTGGATCATTATTAACATAGGTTTTTTGTAAATATCTTCGGAACTACATTACCAATTTAAGAGTTTGATATCTCGTTTTGAAAAACATGAAAACAGCTTTCAAAAAATAAAAAATAAAAAAAATAAAATAAAAAAGCAAAAAAAAAAATAAATATATATAAATATGGCATTGATGGTGCAATATGAAAAATGGATTTTGCCACGCCCTTCCGCCCACAGACCGAAAATCAAAAATCAGACTTTACAGTGTCACCCGCCTGAATATTCTGAAGATTCCATGAAAATTTCATCAAAATCGGCTCAGCCGTTTTGGAGTCCATACGTTACATACATACACACATCCTCTTATATATATAGATTAAACTCTTACTGCCTTATTCATAAAAAATATTTCAGGTTTATTAAGCGCTTATTTGACATATTTCCACTAAGAAGTGACTCATCTCACCCATATATGAAGATGATCAATCGTGTTAATTGGCTGGGATTCAAAAAATATCTTAGTAGTCATTGCACGCCTATATTAATGAAAATATTAAACAGGCTGCTGAACATGCCACAACCTCCCATCCGCAGACAGGAGTTAATAAAATTTATTCTAGCGATATTAAACGTCTCGTGTATGAAAAAAAAGAGCTAGAAGGGAATGGCAACAGCACAGATCACCCCAAAATAAAAATCATATTTAAATAGTGTACTAAACGACTACAAGAGTTGCTTACATCTGAAAAAACTGCATCTCTTAAAATTATCAGGAAGGTCTTGATGTCACACAAGCATCAAATTACTCTTTGTGGCGCACTGCTAGAAAGCTTCAAACACCCGTTGAGTTTAAGCCACCTCTGCGCACATCTATCGGAAGTTGGGCAAGAAGCGATACGGAAATATGTAAAATATTTGCTGAGCACTTAAAATCCGTATTCACACCAAACACATGTACTGGTGTTTCTGATTTGCCGAGTGTAGTTGCTCTACCCCCTCGACCCTTAAAGTTTAAGATGCGTGATGTACAAAAAGTAATTGCTGAACTCAAACCAAAGAAAGCTCCAGGTATTGATGGAATTAGTAACAAGATACTAATGAACTTGCCGCATATTGCAATAAGAATCCTGCTGTTTATTTTTAATGCCATATTACGACTGGAGTATTATCCACACACCTGGAAGCTTGCCAAGGTTAAAATGATTCCAAAGCCGGGCAAAGATCTTACCAAAGCAGAGTCATATAGGCCAACAAGTTTGTTCTCTACTGTGTCAAAACTCTTCGAAAATCTGCTCATGACAAAATTGTCCCCTTGTCTAACAGATAATATATGCATACCGGACCACCAATTTGGTTTTAGAAGTCAGAATAGCACCATTGAACAAACGCATAGATTGGTTCAATTTATAAGGAAAACATTCGAAGAAAAGAAGTATTGTTCTGCCCTGTTTATTGATGTTTCTCAGGCATTTGATAAAGTTTAGAATGATGGCCTAATTTTAAAATTGAAGACATATCTACCAAATAACATTCTAAAACTTTTGGAAAGTTATATTTTAGGCCGGAAGTTCTCTGTTATGGAAGGAGAATTTATGAGTACGCCCGAAACTATCTCATCCGGTGTACCACAAAGGAGTATACTGGGGCCAGTTTTGTATTTGATTTATACTTGTAATATGTCTGTGAGCAGTAATATCCATACTTCTACATTTGCAGATGATACAGCCTGCCTTAGTATGCACGAAAACCCTCATGAGGCATCTCGATATCTTTAGGAACATATAACACAGCTTGAGCTATGGTTAAAATTGTGGAGAATAAAAGTAAACGAACAGAAGTGCGTACATATAAGCTTTTCTACATGAAATAGCTGTTTACTTTCTCACAGTATATAAACTTTTCTTTTTGTTTTCTGTAATTCAAAGGATATATATAGATTACTTAAAAAAAATTCTTTTTCCTAAAGCAGCTTTTTAAGTGTAAATAAGTTTTCTTAAATGTACTTGTTTTGAAAGAGTACTCCTATAAAATACCATTTCTCAGCAATTACCTTCTCTAAAAGTTTTTATATACCAAAAATACATTTTCAAAAGCACCATTTCAAAACAGTCCTGTTTACAAAAATATTTAATAATTTTTTTGAGAAAATTGCTTTTTTCCGAAAATAATGTTTTTGAAAAGTACCAAATTAATATTCAATATTCAGTTTTTACCCCCTTTTAACACGTATCGAAAAATTACCAACCAGATGTCGGTTTATTTTTTTTTAGCAACATTCCTATGCTTTTAGATTGTTTTGTCTATGTAATGTACATAGTTTCCGAGATATAAAGATACCGATTTTCCCCTTTTTTACCCCCTTAGCACGCTTTTGGCCCTTCGAAAAATCATACATTTTACTATCTCAGCTTTTACTGAGCGGTAGGAAGTCATAGTAAATTATTTTTACATGTATGTCATATGTACCTTGTCATTAACAAAAAAGTACCAAAAAACGGGTACGATTTTAGCCCTCATAAGTGCGAATTTTCGAAAAGTTCCAAAACTAATTTGAGATCTTGTTCAGAAAAAAAGAACGCACCAAAAATCTTTCTGCTACGTACAAAAATTTAGAAGATATGTCGAGTGCAAAAAAGGTACCAAATTTCAGTTTCTACCCCCTTTTAACCCCTAACAGCACATATCGAAAAAGTACCAAACGTGTCGGCTTATTATTTAGCAGCATTCGTATTCTGGAATTTTTAGCCTATTTGATGTAGTTTCTGAGATATAAAGATGCCGATTTTACTCTTTTTTTACCCCTTTTTACCCTCTTAGCACGCTTTGGGCCCTTTGGGAAATCATACATTTTGCTATATCGGCTTCTACTGATTAGTAGGAAGTCATAGTAAATTATTAATTGCGTTCGCGTACTCAAAAGTTTTTACAAATTTTTACTGAACTTTACTGCATTTTACTAAATTGCGTTCGTTTACCCAAAATACAGTAAATGAGAACACAAATTGAGAGAGTAAAGTGATAGTTCTTGACTGAGTGTTTTGCAAATTTTTACTGCAGAAATTTGTCGTAGTAAAGTTTAGTAAGATAAGAACATATGATTCAAAATGTAAACAAATGGAAAGTAAGCAAATGAAAGGTGTATAAATTTGAAAAAAAAAGGTTAAATGAAAATCGTGAAATTCATTAAAAAAAATAATTAATTTATAAATCATAATAATAATAGCTGTTAATATTCATATTTTGTAATATAGTTTATTACACCTTTTGTTTTGCAATTCATTTTAAAAGTTGTAAAACTGTAAAGTATCTGGGTACTTAGTATCGCACTTGCTTTTAAAGTAATCAGTAACATTAACAAATAGTCATGTAATTTTTTAGTAATTTAGCCAACAACAAAACAAGGAAATCAAAAAAAAATTAATTACAAATATTACATGAAATAAATTACAGAATTTATTCTTAGATTGTCCGTGTTATAAAAATTTTGTATCGAGTACCAATAATTAAAAGAGTTGCATAGTCAAAAGGTTATATATTTTTCAACACTAAGTGGAGAGTCAGCTGTTTCTTTAATGTTACTAATTTTTACTATTTTTCCATTCGCGTACTTTTTTGGCTACCGATCTTTTTGAGAGTAAATTTTAAAATTTTTAAAGTAACTAACTACTCATTTACTGCATTTTACTGCAAAAGTAAACGAACACACTTATTTTTACATGTATGTCATATGTACCTTATCATTAACAAAAAAGCACCGAAACGGGGACCAATTTTACCCCTTATAAGTGCAAGTTTTCCGAAAGTACCAAAACCCATTTGAGATCCTGTATTGAAGAAATGAACGCGTTAAAAGCTTTCTGCTACGTTCAATAGCTTGGAAAATATGTCTAGTGCAAAAAAGGTATTCAGGGCTATCATGAATAAAATTCCACGTGAAATTTCTCCCTTTTCCAATTAGAATTTTTTGTTTTCCCTATCACTTGCTATAAGTTGGAATTGTTTCCAGGGAAAAATTTCACGCGGAATTTTATTCATAATAGCCCTGATTAAAATTCAGTACAAATATCGAAAAAGTACCACACGTGTCGGCTTATTTTTGGCAGCTTTCGTGTGCCTTTAGAATTTGGAGTTGAAAAACTGTTTTATTCGCACATATATTTATTGGTTTAAACAGTTTCCAATAATGTTGGATTCTATAAAATTATCTATTAGTTATGTCTGGAGCTATGTAACTTAATAAATACATGTCTGAATCAACAGTTTTTCATTATTAATTATCTCTAATCGTATTGCTCGTATAGAGAGAGTTCAACGTATTTTCGTCAAATATGCTACGCGCTCGCTATTTTATTTATCGTCCGTTCCATATGAATCTAAATGCTTGTTTATTGGCCTACGTACTTTGGCGTTCAATCTGCCCTGCTGTTATATGATATTATCAATGGATCTATTGATTGCCCTGATATGCTTTATGCCATACAGCTTTATATAGCTCCCAGGAATATGAGGTTTACTAAACTTTTCGATTTTCCATTTCATTGTACGGAGTATGCTCGTATCACGTACATTCTCTTTCTTGAACGAAATAAATTATAATATTCACCAGCGATGCCAAGTATTTATAATCCAAACGCGCTATTCCCATTTTCAAAACGCGCTGGAACGCACTAATTTACAGCATTGTCAGCTATTTATAGCCAACACGCGCTATTTTCATATGCGCTAAATTAAATTTTAATAAAAGTCGATGTATGTATGTATTGGTAAATAAAATTGATTTCTTAGTAACTCTTTCTTAGGTCGTTTCTTCGAAATTATATCCTAAATAACTAAAATCATTTAATACAGAATAAGAATCGCTTTCCAAATAATCGAAATCCTTAGTTTTTATTTTAATTTTATTTGTCAAACTTTTAACAACTTATGCATGTACATTCTCGAATAGTTTTGCGATTTAAATGCTTTTTGCACTTGAGCTACAATAGATGCTTAATAAGTTATATAACTTTCTTATTTGGTTGTGAAATTTCAAAATATTTGCCATTTACAGTATTAAAATTCGTTTTTAATTCTAACCCCTGTCAAGGGAATTTTATTTGCTTCAGCTGTATCATTAACCAATTTAAAAAATTTTATCAGATTTTTGTTATTTTTGTATTTCCCTCAGCTAATAAAAAGTCTAACCTTATTTTACTTCTCTTTAGAAACTCTAATTAATAAAAATGGTTTAAAGTTGGTTTTAACAACAACAACAACACTGACATGGTTTTAATAAAAGATGGTTTTAACGTTAAAACCAGCTCTTAAAAGCTGGTTTTACCATACAAACTGTTTTTGTAAAAACCAACTTAAAAAAATTTTAGAATTGGTTTTAATAAGTTGGTTTTATTAAATGCAATCTTGTTTTCGCTGTGCTAAATTTAGTGCTGCTAAGTTAGGTTTAGTTTGTGAACGTGCGTTGTCATGCATGAAAAAACGTAACACGCAAAGGCATTTTCAAGCATATATTTAAATTATTTTAACGAAATTTTCTACAAAACCATCTTTTTAGTCACCATTACATTGACGTATCTACAACAAAAGATGCCTATATTTATAAACAAAACTTGAGTGCTTCAACTGACCGTAATAAAATCAAGTTTGCCTTTGGAGATTTTAAATTTCAAATTAAGGAAATGAGACGAAATTTCACTGGCAACACCAGTTTGTGATGAGAGTATAACACATACAATCATAAAATGTAATGGTATAGGTTGCCGACCACGGCCTTACGGAGAGCTTATTGCTATGTATTAGTGATGCGTATTCGAATTCCCACATATTTGACAATTTCTAGATATTCGTATTCGTTAAAAAAATGTATACAGAAAATCATAAACGAAACAAAACGAAACGAAATTTAAATGAATGGCACACAAATTAATTTGTAATAATTTAAAAAAAACAAATTTATTTCAATTTTTAATAATTTTTATAATCTGCTATAATTTTACGTATTGATGACTGGGCAGTATTTGAAACACCAAGATGAGAATTGGCATAAGCCTAACAGTCGATTTCACTAGAGTCTATAAGTGAAGTCATCATGTATTTCAAAGGTGCGCATTTTTTAATTTCGGAATCTTTATTTTCATCTAATCTTGTAGGTTTCATTCTCGTTGTACCTTCATAGCGAACAGTCGATTAGCGGAATTTTTCTTACATACTTGCTAAACAAACAAAAAATTATACAAAAAAATATTTGTGGTACATATTATTCATAATAGGTACATACTGACTTTAATAAATAAGCTTTATTGCCTTGCTAATATTTTTTACATATCCAGCTAAAAAATATATATATGGAGCATATATGATAACCCATATAAGGTTCGGATCCGAAAAATAAGGGTATATGGGCATATATGATTATATACATATATTCATACATTTTCATACATGTATATGCAAATATTCCCTCTACAGTATGCAAAGTTCATATTCATACTCTCTTGATTACAAAAGCGCACTGCTGTGCAATAAATTAAATTACTAAAATTACTTTTTTTAGATTTTGAACACGGAGGTTGTATTTAATGAAAAATTTGTTTGGACAAATAATGAAAATCGAACTAAAAGTCATTTCTTAATTAGAAATAATTTTTAGTCAGTAATTTCAATTCTTTTTATTGAATGAAATATTTTATGAATTAATGTGAGTTTCTAAAGAAGAGAAGAAAAATTAAATTAGACTTTTAAGCTGGGGGAAATACCGATATTTTTCTGTGCAGCAACGCACTTCATCAGCACCCTAGTCTATCTACTTGGGTAGAGATTGTTATTAACATCAGCTATTTAACGTAAATTCTAATGAAACGGAATGTGAGAAATGATTGTTGTGTACAATTATTGATTTACCTTTGGTAAATACATATGTAAGTATCACTATTTATTTCCCCTGTTTTTCCATTTTTTTATTTTTCTATTTAGGTTAGCACGAAGTTATATTACTCTACCTACGTATGTTTAACTATTCTTGCTTATCTTTTACGATCATCACATTAATTATCCCTACTTATTCGATGTACCGTCGGTACATACATATAAGTATTATAGTGGTGGATATTATGTTACTTTTGTTGTTGCATTCTGCCGTTTATTTGGTTTTCGAACATTAGTGATTGCCAAGTGAACAGTGATTGCCAAGTGAACATATTTTTGTCACGTGCCCATGATGAATTGAGACATTTTTTTAGATTTTTAATTGAACTATAGTGAATTTTTAATCAGAAATAATTTTTAGTCAGGCTTAAGTTCAGTAATTTCAATTCTTTTTATTGAATGAAATATTTTATTAATTAATGTGAGTTTCTAAAGAAGAGAAGACAAATTAAATTAGACTTTTAAGCTGGGGGAAATACCGATATTTTTCTGTGCAGCAACGCACTTCATCAGCACCCTAGTCTATCTACTTGGGTAGAGATTGTTATTAACATCAGCTATTTAACGTAAATTCTAATGAAACGGAATGTGAGAAATGATTGTTGTGTACAATTATTGATTTATCTTTGGTAAATACATATGTAAGTATCACTATTTATTTCCCCTGTTTTTCCATTTTTTCATTTTTCTATTTAGGTTAGCACGAAGTTATATTACTCTACTCATTTCATTCATCATTTTAAGTCAAAAGGTGAATCAATTATTTAAAAAAACACAAAATCATATTCGTACTAAAGGGTTGCATTTGTATACTCGTTTATAGCCAGAACAAATATACCATGGTATGTACCATATAATTGTAGTGTTAGCGACAGAACTAGTATAAGAGTTATTGTGTATGCGTGCTTTTCCAAATTAAAATACAATTGAAAACAAATAACAATTGCTTATTGTATTACTGCTGAGCAACTGTTTGATCTGTTTTTGCTCAAAAAATACATATTGTAATACAAATATATGAAAAAACCACTATTGAAACAAATACATGATGTGCAGATGTATGTGCGGACGTTCGTTATGTTATTTTGTGGCGCAGCCAAAGTATAGAGAGAGAAAGAGATAATTTTGCTCTGAGAGTAATTACAAATGCATGTGTTTCATGTACATGTATCATTTACTTACATATGTATGTGCAATGTTACTTTCATTCATTCATTCATCAGCCAATTACATTTTTTTCTCAACACATCATAAGGCACTTATGGTAAAAGCATGTATCTTATTTGCCTTAGAAAAACAAAAAAATAAATGTGTTGTTTTCATTTTCTCATTGCCCAACCATACAATAATTCCCTATTTACACTATGCAAGTCTTATTGCTAAGCTGATTAGTTTATTAGGAGAGAGAGACGGGGGGAAAAGAAACGTTTCTGTTCCCCTCGTCTCTCTCTCCCTCAAACTAATCAGCTAAGCAATAAGACTTGCACAGTGTGATTTGGGACCAATTGCTTTAAAAATCAACATTTACAACTAGTAACAGAAAACGATAAATAACATATTTGTTCATACCAGAACCAAAAAACAGGCAAAACTAGTGCAAACAGATGTATCTGTGCAATGCTATAATTCGTACATAAGATTTCATTTAAGAAATCAGATTAAAAACTAATGCTAACAACAGTAGTTTTCAATAAAATTTTTTTGCAGTAATATTAACTTTGTTTCTTATCTAGAGAATTCTGTTATTTTCTATAAAATTAATGATTGGATTATCCTTTTGATTATTTGATATATTAAATGGGGCCACAAAGTATAAAATCATACCTTATGTATTTTCTAATGGATTTCCAATTCACAACTGATAAAACACCAAGCTTTTTTGATTGCAAAAACGATGTTATGTGATCTTATATGGCTCCATATATTAAATCATTTCTATATATGGATCCACATATGAAATTTCCATATATGAGCTCATATGTTATAATACATTTCATATATTAGTCCTTATATTAATTCATATATAATAGTTTTGCAATGTATAATCCCATACATTTCCATACATGAATTCATACATATTCATATATAGTTATATACATTCATATATTAAAAATATGTGGACCATATTTTTTTTTTATGCATGTATTTATTTATTGTATCTTCATATATGAACTAACAATAAGTATTCAAATCTTAAATCTATAAAAAAAAATTAATTGGCCCGACCAGTGTCGGACATAAACTTAGTGATAGTTATAAATAATACATTAGTAGTGATAATCAAAAAAGGGGGAAAAAAGTATTTTCAAGTAGTCCCATCTGGAGTGTTAGGTATAAGAGCCCGTGTGTCCCTCTTTTTTAGGCGGATGTGTCCAGTAAAGTTCAAAATATTACGAGCAAGCGGATTAGGATGTGATTCGAGTTTTGTTAAATATTTGCCTGCGTATTTTACAATTTCTTCAGTCTTTAGTGGCATATTTAAATCACGATGTATAATAGAATTTTGGATGTACCATGGAGCCGATGTTATTAACCGTAAAATTTTGTTTTGCCTTCGTTGGATTCTCTCGACATTGGAAGCTGAAGCAGCGCCCCATAACTGAATTCCGTAGCACCATATTGGCTTCAAAAGCGACTTGTATAGTAACAGTTTGTTGAGTTTCTACCAATCAACCAATATATTTGAGTTAACTTAAGTTTCATCTGAGTTAACTTAGAGTCAATATGATGTTTCCATGTAAGACGACGATCAAGGTGTATACCAAGGTATTTCACATGTGAATGTTGAGGAACAACTTGGCTGTTGATTCTTATGGGGGGGGGGGGCAAGTATCTTTTCGTAGGGTAAAGGTTATATGTACGCACTTCTGTTCGTTTACTTTTATTCTCCATAATTTTAACCATAGCTCAAGCTGTGTTATATGTTCCTGAAGATATCCGGATGCCTCATGAGGGTTTTCGTGCATATTAAGGCAGGCTGTATCATCTGCAAATGTAGAAGTATGGATATTACTGCGCACAGGCAGATCACAAGTGTAAATCAAATACAAAACTGGCCCCAGTATACTCCTTTGTGGTACACCGGATGAGATAGTTTCGGGCGTACTAAATTCTTCCATAACAGAGAACTTCCGGCCTAAAATATAACTTTCCAAAACTTTTAGAATGTTATTTGGTAGATATGTCTTCAATTTTAGAATTAGGCCATCATGCCAAACTTATAAAATGTCTGAGAAACATCAATAAACAGGGTAAAACAATACTTCTTTTCTTCGAATGCTTTCCTTATAAATTGATCCAATCTATGCGTTTGCTCAATGGTGCTATGTTGACTTCTAAAACCAAATTGAGGATCCGGTATGCACATATTATTATTATTTTTTTTTATACAAACACAACCCGCAAAGCGATTAGCTTGTCTGCGAAAAACACCCAGGGTCTATGGTGGGAATCGAACCCACGACCTCTGGACTGAGAGGCTAGCATCGCTACCACTCAGCCACAGGTAGCCTGTTAGACAAGGGGCAATTTTGTCATGAGAAGAGTTTTGACATAGAAAACTGCAAACTTATTGGCCTATATGACTCAGCTTTGGTAAAATCTTTGCCCGGCTTTGGAATCATTTTGACCTTGGCAAGCTTCCAGTGTTGTGGATAATACTCCAGTCGTAATATGGCATTAAAAGTAAACAGCAGGATTCTTATTGCAATATGCGGCAAGTTCATTAGCATCTTGTTACTAATTCCATCAATACCTGGAGCTTTCTTTAGTTTGAGTTCAGCAATTACTCTTTGTAAATCACGCATCTTAAACTTTAAGGGTCGAGGGGGTAGAGCAACTACACTCGGCAAATCAGAAACACCAGTGCATGTGTTTGGCGTAAATACGAATTTTAAGTGCTAACATTATATCAATATTTTTTTCCATGAGGAAGTGCTCAAGTTCATTTTTATGTTGGCGAATGCCTTTTGCGTTCCAGAAACATATTTTTAACGTGTTCATGGCTTATTAACTAATGCTTGAAGCAGTGTATTCTGCAATCGCAGCATTTCTTGCATCATACTTGTCATATTTGTAGTAAAGTTGTTTATAGTTAGCACCAGATTCTCAATAGTA
This sequence comes from Tachina grossa, assembly GCA_949987645.1. Classification (NCBI taxonomy): domain Eukaryota; kingdom Metazoa; phylum Arthropoda; class Insecta; order Diptera; family Tachinidae; genus Tachina; species Tachina grossa. Next base: position 80,157,214 of record OX465278.1, on the reverse strand, counting down.
GCTTCGATGCTACTAAAGCTATAGCTTGAGTTTGAATTCATTTTGTTATAGAACATACATATATACATTTACTTTCATAAATAAAATAAATAAAAAGACAACATTGTTTACAATCATACATACATTCACACACAACGATATTTTGCTGTTATTAACAAACATACAATCATACACAATTATAAGTTATTAACATTTAATTAATTGCTTACACATCATAAGGTTCATTAACCATTGCTAAGGAAATTTGCTTATTAATTAATTGTTTAAATACAAGTTGCATTTACCTCATTTATAAATTAGGTCACGTTATTGTGTTTATTCAAACAAAATTAATATTGCATATGTTATTATCTATAAGCTAAGCACTTTATTAATTCTTAATTTTATATAAAAGAAAGTAAAAATAAACATATTTTAAGTCGTTTTCAATAAGCATATCAAGAGTGTTTTATTACTGAACGGCTTCCTTCAAGTTACAAGTGCTTGTAAGGAATAACTATTTGGGAACCTAGTGCTAGTTCAAATTTATGTGTTTGAACTAATCAACACTAGCCCATTCACAAACACATTGAATTATTTGGCGGTGGAACATTTTGCATGGGAATTGAACTAGTCTTAGCAGTATCAGCATACGATACACGTGAAGTAACTGGTTGGCTCATTTGAGCAAAAGTGGCGGAGTTCGCGTTTACTGGTTGAGCTGGAGTTAATTTGGGTTTTTGACCCATAGCCTGTTTAACGAAAGAATATACAAGGCACCCTCTATAGTTAGATGTGTGATTACCTCCACAATTACTACATTTTTTTCTGCTTGATCTTTTGGCTTAGTGCAGCTAGCAGTACCTTGCAATTCACCGCAGATAACACACACTGTAGGTAACTTGCAGTAAGTCTTCGTATGGCCATATTCTTGAAAATTATGGCACTGTACGGGACCTGAACGCTTACGTGGCTCTTCAACTGTGATTTTTCGATGTAAGAGATACTTTAAACTATAAATTGGATGGGTTTCATTTTTTTCAATTGTATGTCATTCTGCTCCAGTTCAACCCGAAATAGGGGTTGGGGGACCTTTTCTCTATTAATTATTTTGGGAAAAATTTTTACCTTAAATCCTTGGTCGACAAGTGCACATTTTACTTCTTCGAGTTCATCATATGTTCTATGCCCTTTAATACTATCTGTAGGCCTTTAGCACTCTTAAGTTGGTATGTGTAAAAATTTGCTTTATTTTTTCGAATTCACTAACAATTTTTCGGAAATCTTTTTCATTATATATTTGGATTTTAGTTTCATCAATATTACCTCGTTTAATTGGAATGATGTGAAAAGTATTTTCAGCAATGGTCGACAGCAGTTTTTTGATAAGCGCGTTAGAATTTTTTTCTCTCAGATAAATAGGTGGTGGCTTAAAAGACTTGCGATGATGTAGAGGGCTTGTCGTCGGTGTCTTGCAATAATGAAAAACGATTTTGACGATTGGTAGATGATGCGCTGTTATCCCTAGACATCTTTGGAGCAGACGAAATTTTTGAAGAATTTGGTCTTCGCCCACGCTTTACCACGGTTATATATCTGTCCATTCCCACTTGTACCTTGGGGTTTTGAGCTACTGTTGTCTGTAGTGATAACTTGGTTTAGTGATGAACGCGAGCCCGATGCGGATGATATCGCAGACTTAAATGAATAAGTACTAGGCAATGGTAATGTTAACGATTCACTAGTTGGCATTGGACAAAGCGAAGTTGATCGATGACGAAAAAGTGGCTTTTCCGTTAGAAAAAGACTCATCAGGTTTATTATATTGTTTTCATTAAGAGTTTTAGAACTCACAGTAAAATAAGCATTTCTGCCGTTAGAACTCACTTCAAAATTTTTTTCCTTTGAGGTACTCATACAGAGTATTATTCCTCAAGGGTACATTTAGTAATTAAATTACTAATTTTTTCTGTTACGTAACATTTTCAAAGACCCCCGCCCCCACGATAACAAATTGTATCAAAACTCGAACCACTCCCACTCACCTCTCCCCCAGAGCGTTATGTAATATATGGACGGCTCCTTAGGGCATCCACCATAACAAGTGATCCACATGTATCACCTCAAACGGAATGCTCGGAATATGCATTGCATATAGTTCGCATTGTTTGCGCATTAGTTCTTTATGAAAGCAACACTCAATGTATGCTTTTAGATAGTGCCTGCCTCACGATTTCGCCAGCGTTGGACTTGTCGTACACTTACATTCAAAACAATAACAAATGTTGAAATTTTATTGTTGTTTCCAATGTAACTGTGCGACAAGTCGAACGTTGTCGATATCGTGGGACATGCCCTAAAGCAGCATCCAGAAAAAAAAACTTATCGAACATGTCGATAGCTGAAACTATCGGAAAAATTACGTTTTTTGTTGATTTTTTTTCAAAAACTTCGCAAACTGTGCAATTGTGTATTTTTACATTCTCGTAAATAAAATGTCAAAAATTGTATAGAAATTTATTTACACAAACCTGTTAAGTTTGCCCAATAATTTTTACTCGTAAGTTTAAGCTGTGGAATTTTGCATTTTGTAAACAGCAAATTCTTGATATTTTGGCTTTCTTTATATATTTTTAGACACACACACACTTTTTTATTTTTATAGAAGTATTTAAATATGTTTTTAAATTAAAAATTGCTTGAAATTTTTTATATTATTTTTATTAATTGAACTTTTTGACGTTTGTTTCAAATTAACTTAAACTGTTTGCGCAAAAGTTCAAAAGGGTCTTCATGAAACAAGTCTCGCAAGTTTGCCCAATTGAATTAAGAGTTCTCATGATAGCCCTTATTATTGTCATGTGCTTTTGTGTACATGATAACTATCATTATCAATTAATACAAAAAGAACTTTAATGTGAAACCCAGAATATCTTTTTGTTTATTATTGATACAAATGTTTTTACTATTACAAAAATTTTTTATAACTATTTCGAGAATACCACGAAAAGTTGAAATTTATATAGCGTTTAGACACGAAAACATTAGGAAGGAACACATTTGTTTTGGTAGTAATTTACGGTTAAGGAAGAGAGAATCCTTTTTGTGTTCGGTACTCGGCAACACGCTTTGTTTTCATATTCTTTGCTACATAAACATTCATACTTATACATACATGTATGCTTGATATTATCCAATAATATTGCAATGTCACCGCAACATTTTCGTTCATGTGAACGCGAAGGAAACAACAAAAGAGAATTCAAGAGAATTCCTGATGTTTTCCTTCCAAATGTTCGCCCGTCTAAACTCAGATATATTGGTAATTATATTAAAATATTAATTCCCTATATTATTTATATATTTCAGGTTCGAGCTTTATGGAGGCCATGTGCACGGATTTTTTGATGAACTTTTGCCAGACAAAAAGATAACACTTAAGTGGCGATTAAAATCGTGGCCATTAGGACATTACTCAAAAGTTGTGATTGAATTTGACGAAATGGTGAGTTTCGATACATACTTGCGTGATGCTTACTGAGTTATTTTTTTGCTCTAGTTTTCATAGTTTTATAATTGGGCGGATTAGTCACGATATTTAGATTTTGAATAGTGAGAACCTTTAATTCCTTCCTTTCCGGAAAAAAAACTCAAAAACTCAATTTTTATGAAATTATGTACACCACTCTAACTGTTCCAATAGTTCCACTAGAGGAATCTAGAGTATGATCAGCCTCCATTAATTGTTCCTCTCAGTATTTTGTATGATAATACTGGTTTTAAACTCTTACAACCTTATACCAAATTTTTCTTAAAAAGCCTATATAAAACCTTAATAATATTTATAAATAAGGCTGCTAAAATATACTTTGTTTTACTAACCACATTTTTTGTAACTAAATGCATTTCATAAATATTGACGCATACTCATACTCAAAACATAGGATAATTTTATGTTGTTTTGATTATGAGTATGGATCATTATCTCTTATTGTAGAAAATATAAAATACAGCTATACGATATCAGAAAATATTTTCTGATATAAGATATAATATTTTTAAATTGCATTTAGTTACACAAATGGGGCTAGTAAAACAACCTAAAAATACCTTGGTACGAAATATTGATGAATCATCGAGCGTTAGTTCAAAAATAAATCATAGTTCCCTTCTACTAAGTTCAATTAGTGCTACAATAGTCGGCCTGTCAAATTGTGGAAAGACTAATGTAAGAAAGTCCTTATTTACTCAAGTTTGAAAACATCTATTTATACTAAAAATCTCTATGTCAACCCAAATATGAATACCTGAAGAAACTACATAATTTCACCAATTAAAGGAATGGGATATTATACATTTACAAATAATGAATCTGTTATTTCTCTTAACAAAAATAAAAGCAATTCCAATATGATATTTAAAGATGTTGCGTGTGAGAAGCATATTCTTGTATGGGATGTGATAATAATGTTGATTCATTCTACTTATATCAAATCTCCAGACAATTGATACGAGAAAATGCTAATGTAATTATAATGTTTAAGTAAGATGAGAAAAATATAAAGCATGTTGGAAGGAGAAATATGGATTTTTGATTATGAGGAAATACACTGAATTAACAGACGATCGTTATGAAAAACAATTTGACTACATAAATGTTTACTTTTTCGTATATCATATGATCTTAAACTTCATTCATCTAAATGTTATAAATGGCCAGCTACTTGTAAACTGATAATCCAATCTGAAACCTGATCTGAAAATCTGAACAGCTTCTGATAACCTGATCTGTTTTACAGATCAGCTACCTGCTAGTGTGATCTGATACCTAATTACCTGATCTGAAAACCAGACCAGGTACCTGATAACCTGATCTGATACCTGATAACCTGATCTAAAAATCAGACCAGGTACCTCATCAGCTGATCTGGTACCTGATACACTTCACTATAGGAAATTTTCCGGGTTATAGGTTCCCGCATCCAAGATTTTTTTAGATCTTTAATAGATAATCTGGTTTTCTGAACTGTTTTTTTTTCTTAATTTTTCGAGTGTACACTTACCTTTCGAATATAACAGAAATTAATTTTACCAATTTAATGAAGTAACAAAGTCATGTTTAAAAATGAGTATTCAATAATTTGATTTTCCAATCCATCAACTAAATGTAATATACATGGGTTCAAAATGCCACCACTCTCCATTTCTTCATCTTCATCAACTCATCGTTTTGTTCTCTCAGATTTTTGGCAAAAACGTATTTGCGGTCGTCCTGGTTTCGATTTAATGGAGGCACACCGCGTTTCACGTTTTCTGATCGAAGTACTGTCTTTAAGCCAAACAGCATGATGTTTTTCAAAAACTCAAATTTCTGGAACTATTACGCCTTTTTATATTCATATTTGTACAAAATAATCGTGAATGCTCTTATAAATACTGTTTAAAGTTTTCGGAACAATCACTCTGGGCGTAAATAGCCGCTCTTTTGTCAATTTCGGCGTGTTTCTCTAGCCATATATTGAATAATTCTGAATTTGGCACGCATTTGAAAAAGTTTATTTTTTTTAAATTCGCAAAAAATTCGCAGATGAAATATATTAAATTTGGAAGATAATTGATTGTTCTAGAGAACTATTATGATATTATGTCTAACATGTGTTATCATTTGTGTGTAAGTCTATATAAAATTCTAATTCATAATTTCATTACGAATCATGATGAGTTTACCAATATTGTGCTATGGAATGTAAAAGTACTTACCTTCGGCATTACTTCCCATTTTTTAAATTTTCAAAAATATAAATTTTTGTTATGAAAACTTTTATTATAGAAGATGTCACAAAATTCACTGCACTTTAAGGTTTTCTGATAACTGGTTTAGAAATCGTAATCAAAACAATTGCTAAAGTAACAAAAATTAAATTTTTTGGAAAAATTTAGAAAGCTATGTTTATTTTGTTATATTTTTTACTATATTAAAGCAAAAAAAATAAACTTTGCAAAAATTAAAATTTTTTTACTTTTGGCCAAAAAATTAGTGAAATTTCCTATAGTGTACTGATCTGAAAACCAGACCAGGTACCTGATAACCTGATCTGATACCTTATAACCTGATCTGAAAACCAGACCAGAACCCTGATAACCTGATCTGGGGGTCGATTCTCGCTCTGTGAAACTATGAAATGAAGTTTGTTTCACGATTTCATAGCATTTCTGATTCCCGTTCAGGGAAAAATGAAAAGAATTTAAATACATTTTCATTATGAAAAAAATGGGGAATGGAACAAAACTTTTCATAGTTACATAACTCTGTCGATTCTCGTTTAGTGTAGCTTTGAAAAAAGTTTAAAAAACTTTTCATATGAAATTATTTTACACAAAAAATATTTACGTGAAAAACAGTAAAAAAGATAGAAAAAACTCGCGCAACAGCGAAAATAAAATTTTTTTGATTTTAAATTATTTAGAGGATGTCGAAATTTATTTATTTATTTATTTATAAAATGTAATAACAAAAGCCTTCATGTGGCCAAAAAAAAAAAAAAATATTACAGTAGAATATAAGTAATACGTACAACGTATATCGATAACTCATTATGATATAAAACTATTTGAAAAAAATAGTATAAGAAAAATATTATAAAAAAAGGTAAAAAACAAAATTATTATATTATATTTACAACAACACAAATACTAGATAAAACGAAATAAGATTCCGACATTGCGATGGTCAAAGTAAAGTAATATATGCATACACATACCCACATACATAAACGCATATACATACACACATGAACATACATATATATAATTACATATACATATACACACACGTATGCATATACACATGTATAAATACATATTAAAAGCTATTGATTATAATGTTGGATTAAATTTTTCTTGTAAACCGTTGAGGAAACAGAAAATTTTCTCAGATTATTAGGCAAGTTGTTCCAAGTACGAGCAATTTTTACCAGAAAAGATCTCTCAAAGAATGAATTATTTATTCTAGGAATAAGTACTTGTATATTTCTCGACGAATGTATAAAATTGATAATAATAATTACCTTTGCACATAGCGAGTTTATATGATCTGAGTAATTTAGCCTGCTGTCCAAGATCACACCCAATACTTTAAGACTTTCTACACAGGTTAGTTCAGTACCACATACCATAATCTTAAACCCATCAGTAGGAGACGGACCAAATCTCATGAGTCGTGTTTTTGATGTATTTATTGAAAAGTTATGAGACATCATCCAGGCTTGAACTTAAGATAATTTATTGTTAATTTCAAACTGCATATCACTCAATGAAAGGCGCTGGTGAAACAAGAGCTGTATGTCGTCAGCAAACGCATATGTCACACATGATTGTGAATCGGCAACGAAGAATAAGCTATTAAGATACATTAAAAAAAGTAATGGCCCAAGGACAGATCCTTGGGCTACGCCCATGCTGACATTGATCACTTGAGACTCGACCCCATTCAGCGACACAAATTGTTGACGATTACTTAAATAAGAAAATAATAGTTTACATGCGGCCGTGTGAACCTAAACTCTTCGTTGAGTTTTCTTATTAACTTTTTATGGTCTACCTGATCGAAGGTCTTCGATAGTTCAAGATTAACCAAAACGCATGTAATGTTATCATTTATTTTATCTCTGATTGACTCAGTAATACCTAAAAGAGCTAAGGACGTGCTGCAATTACTACGAAATCCGGGTTGTTTATCATTAAATAGGTGATGTCTAGAAATGTGGTTATCTATTTTGGCCATCATAACATGTTCACAAACTTTAGAAAGAACTGGTAAAATACTCATTTGCCTAAGATTGTTCATTTCGAAAGAATTGCCAATTTTAGGAATTGTAATAACTTTAGCAGATTTCCATCTGTCTGGGAACACTGATGTTGTTAGAATACAGTTAAATAAATGCAAGAAACGGTCAGATAGCAGGGGAAAATTAGTTTATAAAAACGCGGAGGTATTCCATCAACTCCACACGCATTGGATTTAATTTTACCCAAAGCAATTAACAGATCATGTAAATCAATACATGAAAAAGAAAAACCTTCAGAAAAATTTTCAAACGATTCAAAATCGAAAGGATAAGTGTTTGGTATACTTGATGTTGCCTAGTGACAAAAATAATCATTTAATTTATTGATATCTAGTTCATCAATACTAGTAAATTTTTTGTTTGATAATGAATTTCTCAAGTGATTCCACATTTGTTTAGAGTTCAAACCGTTAAATGCTTTAGAGTAATGGCCTTTCATAACGTTTCGGATGATCTTTTTAGCTTTGTTTCTGTATTTGCAGTAAATACTCCAGTTGTAGGAACTTTTATCATTCATATATGCTCTATACGCAATATATCTTAGAGACTTAGCATAGATAATCCGCTTAGATTTAAACCATTCGAACGATTTTTTTTTAATTTTAATTTTAGATATTGGGACAAGGGAAAACATTCTTGAAATTAGCAAATCTAAAGACTCCAGTTGGTCGTTAACATTATTTAAGCCATGAAAACAAGAAAAGTCGTGTTCGGAAATACATGAGAGTAGAGCATCCATGTTGATTAGGGAATAGTCCTTGTACTCAACATACTCATCTAAATTTGTGAAGGAATCAAACTTAAAAGTACAGAATATTAAAGAATGGTGCGAAAGAGATGGACATTGAACTTGTCCAGTTTTTTTAAAAACGATGTGGAAAAAGTCTAAGAGAGAAGTGGATTCGTGGTGTGTATCAAAATTCGTTCACATAAAAGTCTGAATTTCCTAGATTTATTTATATCAAATAAATTATTGTTGAAGTCACCAACAACTATTATTGTTTGATATTCATTGAGAATGTGTCCCACTGCGGATTCGAAAATATCTAAATTACCATGAGGTAAGTAAACAACACCAAATAATACAGTTCTACCGGCAACATAGATTTCTATAAATAGTACTTCACATTCACCATAATGAGATTCAATATCTCGGACTTTAAAACGAATATTGCGAGATATATATATGCCTACTCCACCACCTCTCCCAGTTGGGCGGTCGTTTCTAATAAAGTTATATTTTGCTATTGAGACTGCCCCATCTGAAACATGAGGCTTCAACCATGTTTCTGTTACACCAAAAACGTCAAATGACGAAGATTCCAAAATATTGCCAAATTCGTTAAATTTTGCTGAATAAGGTGATGGATTCATACTTTGGATATTAAAATGTCCAATTTTTAAATTTGATTGATCGTCACTTAAGTACCCGTTGAGTTCATATCCATCGCAAATAATCGGACCTAAATTTTCATTATGTGATACCATAATTGCATGTTAAAAATTGAAGCCGCAACAATAAAGATAAATTGATAATACAAAAACAATGAAATAAAAATATAGACATATTGTTTAAACAAAAAATATATTTCAATCCTGCCAAAAATTAAAATAAAATAAATATATGTGTATGTGAAATTATGTACAGAAAAAACTGTTTCATAGTTTATACAACAATATGGCAACTATTTAATCGAATAGAGTGTAAAATACATCCATATATCAATGGCTCAATATAAGAAAGGCGCAACTCAAATTTTCGATATTTTATAGGAGAAGCAAAACACTGAAGAGAAACTAAAGAATTTTCATGAATAAATAATTTTTTAAGTCGCCATAAGTCCTTGATTTTATACTGTAACGTTCCAATATCTTCAAGGAGGGTGCAATTATACGTTGTCTCCCAGAAAACGTTAAAAACGCGATTTCGAAAAAAAATGAAAATAAATAAATAAATTGATATACGCCCTTCTAGGAAATAGCAATCTAATAATCCACTGCAAATACCTTACATGAAATTGTCCTGCTTTTCGGCAAAAATAAAAAGAAATCTGTTAATGATTAGCTGCGTCTGCGCACGTATATACACACATACACATGTATGCATGCATGAAATGAAAAAACTTTTAACTTCGAGCTCCATAATGGGTTAATTGTAAATAAATTATACATATGTGCTCATACATGCATGCACGTCCATACATACATATGTATATATAAATATATTTATATTTATATATATAAGTACATACTAATGTAAGCGTGTTTTTCTTTTAAATCATTTTGATACTTTTCCATGAATTTAAAATAGTTGTATTTCAAATCCAAGCCATCGTGTGTAGTAAGTTCCACTTGTGGTAGGTCATCATTGCGAAATTTATACTTAGTTATTCGTTTAGCCTTTTTCAACTTGCGACACAAGAATGAGAGTTTGCTACCCATTGGTGTTAAATGATCATTTAAGAATACTCTCACCTGAAGTTCGCCTCCAATGAGGTCATTTAATTTCAGAGTGCGGGTATTATAGTATTTATGCATAATACTGGGAATTGAATTGAACTTGACTAAGACTTTCTTGTGATTTTTAGTATATAGACATTGATTAATATCACCATCAGCAACAGGAATGCCATAAATTTCTCCAAGTTTAAAAATTACACCTTTGAGGTTAGGTAGAGCATCTGGCAGACCCGAAATAATGATGTCAGGCCGATTTAGGCGCTTCATTAAGGCATTTTGAGACTTCTCAAGCATAACCAGTTTACGGGCATTATCAGCCTCAAATTTTTTAATATATTCATAGCACTGTTTAACCTCAGAATCAATTTTATTAATTTCAGCCTGGAATTCTTGGGTTATTTTAGACACTATAGAATCAACTTTAGTTTCAAACACGTTTACAGCTCTTTCTAATTATTCCTGAGTAAATTCACGGTAAGCGGTTAGTTTTTCATCGATATTTTTATTAATTTCTTGAATACCATTCTGGAGCTGAAGTGTTAAGGAATCAGAACTGTTTTTGGGTGGCATATCAGAAATTAGGTTATGAAGAACGAGCACGAGAACAGACGTCTGCTGAGAACGTGGATAAGAACTGATGAATTAAACATTGTGCGTTGATTTGATTATGTTAATAACACAACTTTTAAATATATAGTATTATTATTTTTAGATGTAAAAACAACAGTGTTTAGTTAATTATTTGGCTATTTATTTTATTAATTTTTCAACTTCAGGCAGAACAAATTTAATTTATACCGTCATGGCAGAGTTACCCAATTACAATTACAATTGTTAACAAGTCCGAAATTTAAGTACATAATCAAAAATAATACCTTGTGAATTATTTATGGGTGGATGTTGGTTGAACTTTTACTATTTTAATATTTATATTTATAAGCTATTCAATCTTAGTTATTAAGAAAATTATTTCACATTTATATCGTTGTCTGAAAGCACTATCTGTCCATAGACTGAAATAAATAAATTGTAAGCGACAATTCCGAAATTCAGTTAATAAAAAAAATACAGTAATCTGTCTGCAGACAGTGGGTACCAAGATCAAAGAAGAAAATTGCAGAGAGGTACATATAGGTCATGCGTTTGGGTCATGCTAAAATTTAAGATGATAGAATGTGGAAACTTTATTGCGGTGGTTTAAGATGTGCGCGGTAGCATTTAAAAAGGAAATAATAACGTTCATGAGGTCACAATGGGCATCATTTCCCGTTTGCAAAAACATAAGATTTGACGAGCATATCAAACAGTAGCTTCATAAGTTTTTAGCCTTTAAAGGGGTTTCTCTTCTAAGTATGTCGAATAACGACTTTGCTGAGTAAATATTTTTGTGTATCCAGCCTTCTGCAAAACTTAATGGCTGACAAAGGTTTTCTTCATTAAAGGCTACAAGCAAGATAAAAAGAAAACCTTTACTCACCACAGCCACTGTTCGATATTTAAGCTCGACAAGAAACGTGCACGGCATAACATTTCCCTATTCCTACAGAAGAAACGAATAATAAATCCTAGGTGTTAAAGTAAAGTTTGTCCTAAATTCTGCTTATGACGATGATTCGGAAGCATAAATTTTACCCAATCTATAATAAAGAAGAGAAAAATATTAAGTTTAATTAGTAGCAATAAGCTTTTAAACACTTTTACTTATGCTCATACTGAGTTCCTTGCAATATGTACATAAATAATAATTAGTTTTAATTATTTACATGACATATTTCAATAGCATAAAAACAAAAGTTTCATAGGCACAACGGAATAAAACATGTTTTCATAATAGCAACAAGAATCGAATTTTATGTAATTGTGAAAATTATTATGAAAAATGGTTGTGTAAATGAAAATGAAAAGTTTTTTTTCATTTCACATTATTACAAAACCAGAATCGACCCCCTGATACCAGACACCCTGATCTGCTAGCTGATACATGTTCTGCTATTTGCTGTTAGTAAAACTGGATGAGAAAGTTTTAAAGCAGTTAGTGTTGACAAGAAATGTGTCGAACAAAAAGCTTCGTAGTATAAAAATTGGTGAAATAGATACACGTAAACAACTAAGAGATAAATTTAAACCTATAACAGAACCTCTTAAAGAATTCATAAATACTTCTAAAAATATGAAAAGGATTCCTATGAAAGAAGAAAGTAAAATCAAGACAGAAGCTGCAAATAATACAAGTTTAAAGCCTCAGAAACCATCTGTCAAGATATAGACAAGTACACCAAATAAACTTGCAGAACGAACAATATTTAATAATGCCATCTTATTTAATGATGCTAATACTGATAATGATGATGACGATGATGAGGATGATTTTTACTCACAGATTTCCAATTCCGAAGATGCTTATACTGGTTTATCAGTCTGGGAAGGAAGAAATGAATTATATATACACTTTTTCTTTACAAACCAATCCATATCCTTTCTTATATGGTTTAAGGTAAAAACCTTTCCCCATTGCTACTGCTTCCATTGTTTTATTATGTCTAGTTGCTTCATCAAGTTGTTGTTTGGCATTCTTTGCAGCATTTATTGCTTTTGCTATAGCTGCTCCGCCAGTAGAAAGACTACCAATTGCACTCAGAGCAGTAAGAATAGGTACCAAAGGTAAGAAGCCACCAATCTTTGGAACATTAATTATGCGTGGTATTATAACTTGCGATTTCTTTCCCCTTAACGACTTGTTGATAACCTTACGTGCAATCCTAATGGCAGAGTTAATGTCTTGAGGTTTTTCCTTCTTCAGTACTTTTGTTGCATTTCTAATTGATGTACTGAACAGCTTTTTTCCATTTTGTTCACTTTTTTTTGCAACCTTCTTCAATCCCATACCAAGTTTTCTTTTGGCTTTCATTGCGTTAGTAACCATATACGCAAACGATTTTTCTGCAAGACTGCTATCTTTTGAAAGAACTCGTTCCCAAGCTTTATTTTCAAGAATTTTATCAGCTTGATGTCTAATATTTAAATCATTTGTTTTGGAATAAGCAATGTCGTGATTTTTACATGCAGCGTCTAATAAATTTATTCCTTTGTCACCGCGGTCTAAACGTTTTTGTAATTTTGTTCCGGGTCCACAAAACTGATATCCAGGAAGGTGTAGTTCAACAGGTAGAGAGTTTATTACTCTATTCACTAAACCTTTTCCAACGGCTGGTTTTTTATAACTAAACGTTTTGTTATAATGTATAAGCATCTTATTTAACTTTTTTCTTCTATAATAAAAGTAACATATATGAAATGCAATTAGTTATAAGAATGCAATTAGTAAAACAACATAAAAATATTGTGATTCGCAATATTGATTCTTCAACGAACATCACATCTAAAATAAAACATAGCTCTCTCTTACCAAATTCTATTCGTGCTCTAATAGTTGGACCATCAAATTGTGGAAAGACTAATGTTATGATTAGCTTGCTAGAAAGCCCTAATGGACTCAAGTTTGAAAACATCTATTTATACTCAAAATCCCTTTATCAACCAAAATATGAATACTTAAAGCGATTAATTTCGCCAATTAAAGGGATGGGATATTACACATTTACAGATAATGAAAAAGTTATTCCTTCTGACGAAGCGAAAACTAATTCAATTATGATCTTTGATGATATTTTTGCATGGGACGTCATAAGGATGTTGATTCATTTTATTTATGTCAAACTTATACCAGAATTCCCAAGCACTTAATAAGAGACAATAATGTTTAAACAAGATGAGACAAACATGAAGCACGTTTATAGCGATCATGTTGCCAGCGACATGAGTTATGAAAAGTTTCATGAAATTTGTCAAGAGTGTTGGAAGGATAAATATGGATTTTTGATGATAAGCAAAGATAATGACTTGAAAAATGGTCGCTATAGAAAGCAATTCGACTATTTTATAACAATATAAATTACTCTACATAAAAGTAAAACATTAGTACTTAATTTGGCTTTGGACATAGTACATCTACTTATTTCCTAAAAATATTTTATGCCGGATCTGATAGCTGATCTGTTACCTGATCTGATAGCTGATACGTGATCTGATACCCCCATACCTAATCTGAAAGCTGCTCAAATATCTGATATAATACCTGATCTGTTAGCTGATCTAATATCTGATACCTGATCTGCTGCCTAATAGTTGAAAATGGATGAAAAAATTTTAAAAGAGCTAATAAAGACAAGAATTGTTTTGAAGAAAAAATTTCGTAGTATAAAAGTTGATGAAGCAGATACACATGAGCAATTCAAAGATACATTTAAACCCATAATAGATAATTTAACAGAATTTGTGAACAGTTCTAAACATAATAAAAGAAGTATTAAAGCAGAAAAAAAAATTAATTTAAAACGAAAGTTTATAAAAAATCAAATTTTCCATTCAACGAACAATCAGTTAAGTTAGAGGCAAGTACTCCAAAGAAGCTTGCTGAAGAAACATTATGCAATAAAAATATCTCACTTAGTGATCGAAACGCAAATAAGATTGATAAGGTTGATACTGATGATGATGACGATGATGACAACGATGATTTTTACTCTCAATCGGAAACTCTAGACAATTCAGATAATAATAATAAGAGTTATACTGACCTAGCACTCTTGGAAAGCAGAAACGAATTAGATACTCTCTACGGTCCACATAAAGATTTAAATAATGAATGGAAGTTTGGCAATAGCAGTATTAAACTTACTGAAGATAAAATAGTGATTGGAAATCAAATATGGGCTTTTACACCAGGTTTATTTTCTTTACTGTTTCACAAAATACCAAAACGTTACGATAAACATGAATTAGATATATATAAAAAAAATTTAATAAGCACAAATGCATATAAAAGAGATTATAGACATGATGCACAGATCAAAGGAACGAGAGCATATAAATATAAGCATATTATCAGTAAATTGTTTAAGAAAGTGAAAAGAACTCATCAACTTCATCATCACTACATAAAATAAAAAGTCCTTACAAAGGCGAGGGTTTGATGCAACTAAACACATACAAACCTAACTATATATACTGGGACGATCCTAATGAGTTAGTAGATCGCCTTAGGCTATTGCTGGCATCACAAGCTGCAGGTCATACTAATCACAATAACGAAATTGTCTCAATTATCGAAGAATTATATGAGGCAAACATTATAGAATATTTATCTGCATAAATCATGTCCATCGATAAGTTCGGGCACTATCTTAATGATACAAGTGGTACTGTTTTTGTGAAAAATGTTCCTAAGCTGCTGGGCTTCGTTATGGATAAAACTAATAACATTGACGTTCAAAACAAAAGAATCAAAAATGTGGCAAAAGCTTTGGAGGAAAACGATGTTGTTAATAAATTGCATCTGCAAGGTCAAATTCAAGAGGTTCGAGATAAAATCAACATGATCTTAAGTCAAAAACTCAATGAAATTCAGGAAAAAATTTCAAGTATGAAACTATTTTTTGAAAAAGAAATTAAAAAGATAAATGAGTTAATTTATGGGTATGTAAGAAATATGATGGTCGACAGTACTTAAATGAACTCACTCTGAACTCAACGTATCCCTTAAAATTCAAAATACCTTAAATAATGACTTCAAAAAGAAATTTAGTAAAAGCACGAAAAAATTTTCCACGTCGAAGAGTTGTTATGAAAGGAATAGATGATCTTTGGCAAGCTGATTTAGTTGAAATGGGGAACTATTCTACAGACAATAGAGATTATCGATTTTTGCTGACCGTAATTGATACATTTTCAAAATTTGCTTGGGCAGTACCCTTGAAAAGAAAGACTGCATTGGAAACAAGCCAGGCTATGCAGAGTATTTTTCAACTGGGACGAATACCAAAAAACTTGCAAACAGACGACGGTAAAGAGTTTTTCAATAAACACTTTGGAAAATTGATGAATAAATACAACATTAATCACTACTCAACATATAGCAGAATGAAAGCATCAATAGTAGAACGATTTAACAGAACATTAAAAGGAATGATGTGGAAAGAGTTTAGCTTTAATGGGTCTTATAACTGGCTCGACATTTACAAAGACTTGATTAATACATATAATAAAAAAATTCATCGCACCATCAAAATGCCACCGATTCAAGTTAACTATAAAAATGAGAAAAAATTATTAAACACGGTATATAACCGCTTAAAACTTTTTAAATTATCAAAGTTCAATGTGGGAGATCATGTGCGCATAAGTAAATATAATGTAGCGTGGTTTCATTATCACTATAACCAGGAGTGTATAGTAAACATTAAAATCAACTTGACCGCAACATCAAATTGCATTGAAATTATTTTTGTTCACTGGACATTTGACACTCATGCAATCGGGCAAATACCGCTGCATGAAGTGTAAGATAAATGCATTGACAGACTGCAACGTTAATATGTATTTTGTTCAACGGCACGTCTACCGTTAGAAACTAAAAGGGAACAATTTGCTTATTAAGCGTATACCTTTTCTTTTCCCTCTTATGTTAAGATAGGTTAAGCTTTATTCTCATAACTAGTATATAAGACAATGTATTTTTATTTTAAAATTAATTAATTGACAAACATCTAAAAGAGCTCCTCGTTGAGCACTAATAAACTTGAAGCTCCCAGATGAGCTCACAAATCAATTAACTAAAAATTTATTGTTTAATTCTTTACATGGCGATCCTGTCAGTTTAAAAAGTTTAAAAAAAAAAAGTTTAAAAAGTTTAAAAATTCATCAAAATTTTTTTTGGAGTGCCCTAAGAGAGCACCAAATTAAAACCCGACGGACAGCCAAGTTGCCGTCGGAAGAGTGTCTAGCCAAAATTCACTGGAAATATTTTCACCGCAGCAAGTAGTGCCTCTAAAAATGCCGTAGCTGACTCATCTATATAAAGTTCAACTCAGCTGATACAACAAGGAAAAACTCACCAGTTATATGAAAAAAATGACATCCCATGGCTCAGAAAATCAACCAGGACCTAAAGCTATAACCATAGCGGAGTAACACAAAAACTTAAAAGGGGAAAAGGGATACTGTTGAGGCTCATCAACAGTGAACCACCACCATCCTGGGAAGCCTCCACTGAGATGTGGAACAAAATTAATCTACTGGAGGAAACTTTGGAGCAATTGAAAAGAAAAAAAGTGTAAGAAGCACCAACAAATTTTTTTTATGTAAAAAAAATAATAATAATAATAAAACGCATTGCGTCTAATCCGCAATCGTAAGGCCTGTAAGCGTTAACCGCTCGAGGAAAATTTTTTTTTGGGATTTTTAATATAAATATATCTATACATATATAAATAAAATTTATTAAACTTAATATAATATCTTGTGCGGTCCTTTATAATGGATAGAAAAGCGAAAAACGCAATTTATGAGGAGAAAAAAAAATACCTATGGAAGAACAAATAGAATGGTTACAAAAATTATGGACAATAATAGGAATTCCAGGTGTCCCAACTGAGGACGATGTCTTAAATAATACTCGTGTAGAAGAAATGACAGTTCGTGCAATCAGATGGTCAGAACGTATAGAAAATGAAAATAGTATGCACCAATAATTTCGTAAGATATATATAAAAACGTAAACATGGGTAAAACAGAATCGAAATTAGAAAACCCAAATGCAAATGTAATAAACGAGGTAGAGGTAGTACCAGAAAAAATCAATTTAAAACTAATTGAAATAACTTTAATAATTATAACTATATTGTTACTTTTGAACTTCGTTTTAAAAATTTACAAAATGCACCATAAAAATTTGAAAAAGAAATATTCTAGCAGAGCAAATAACCTAGACAAAATATAACTTTAATAAGTTGTAACAATTTTTTTGATATTCACTAATGGAATGGAAGGATATTTTAAACAAGGCACGAATTATAAAAGAAGATTTTGAAAGGTCATATATATATGTATCAATATTGATAGACCAATTAAAAGTGAAACAATTAGTAATCATTTCCAAAAAATTCTTACAAAATTGGAAGAGATAAGAGTTTTATTTAATGTTTATTACAATAGACTTACAGTAGCTCGCCAAAGAGCAGCAGACGCATTTTTTCTTGACTTAACAAGCAGAGTTTCAAATTTAGCCGATAAAAAATCGATACAAATCAAACTACCAAATTCAATACACGAAAGTGTAACATTTAATATTTCTATACCTAAAACTGAATCCACAATGACTCAAACTGTAGTAGACTTTTTAAATACAGCTTCAAAGCTGATTATAGACTTTGGTGGAAAATCAGAAAATTTACGCTCCTTTGTTGATTCCTTGTCTCTAGTAGACTCAATAAAAGGTACTCACGAAGCAGTGGCAGTAACATTAATAAAGACAAAGCTAAAAGGAAACGCCAGAAATTTAATCAGTAATGAGTCAACTATATCAGAAATAATAAACAAACTAAAAAATAGCGTGGAAGGGAGAGTCTGTGGAAGTATTGACAGCAAAAATTTTAAATATAAAACAAAACAATAAAACTGCTAACGCTTATTGCAGTGAAATAGAAAATTTAACCAAATCATTAGAAACAGCATACATTTCAGATGGATTGTCATGCGACCTAGCTACAAAGTATTCCACACAAACTGCCGTAAAGGCATTAACTAAAAACTGCACCATAGATAAAGTAAAGTTTATCATGGAAGCGGGTCAATTCAATAACATGAACGATGCTATTAGTAAATTTGTTAATAGTTGTACAGATGCCACAGGTCAACAAAATACCATTTTGTACTATGGACAAAAGTACAAATCTGGAAACAATTACCATGGTAATAACACACGATCACGTAGAAGAAATAATTACCCACGTAGAAATAATAACAAGAACTATAATAATAACAATAATAATAACAATTATTACAGAAACCGACAGAGATTTAATAATAATCGTAGGAACAATAACTACGTAAGAGCAACAGAATCAAATGATAATAGTTCGGAAAACTCCGAACTTCCCCTAGGATTAAATCAGTAAAAATTTACCATCTAAATCTAAACTTGAGCTTCTTTATACATATTCAATTAGGCAATACTAACAATTCACTCACACTCTTAGTAGACACAGGAGCAGACATTTCATTAATAAAATCAAAATTCTTTAAACTAAACCAAATTAACACTAATAAAACAACAACTTTAAGTGGAATAGGACAGGGTGACATCAAATCGATTGGAAATACATTTTGCGATTTAAAATTTAAAAACTTTTTAATACCACATTACTTCCAGGTAGTAGATAATAATTTTCCGATACCATGCGATGGAATCATTGGCATGGATTTTATCAAAAAATATAACTGTATATTGGATTTCAACCAAGATAATGGTTACCTTATCCTTAGACCATTTAATATACCACATACAATAGATATACCAATTACGAATAACTGCAATGAAATTAATATACCTCCAAGATGTGAAGAAATACGCCAAGTAAATTTTACCAATTCAAATAACGAATTATTAATTCCAAATCAAGAAATTGAACCAGGTGTTTTTATACCAAATACATTAGTTAAATCTGACAAAGCATTTATTCGTATTCTAAATACTAATAACACCATTAGTAAAATCAAACAAAGTAGCATAAAAACCGAAAACATCTCTGATTATAATATAATCAAAGAAAATTTAGGCAAAAATTCACAAAGAAAATCAGAAATATTAAAAATTTTGAAGAAAAATTTTCCACAACAATTTAAAACAACATTAACAAAACTATGTTCAACATATAGTGATGTTTTCGGTTTGGAATCAGAAACAATAACAACTAACAATTTTTATGAACAAAAATTGAGAGTAAAAGATAAAGAACCAGTATATATTAAAAATTATCGTATACCACACACACATAAAGAAGAAATTGACAAACATGTGAAAAAATTAATAGACGATAAGATTATTAAACCTTCCTATTCTGAATACAACAGTCCAGTCTTGTTGGTACCAAAGAAGTCACTTCCTAACTCTGACCAGAAGAGATGGAGACTTGTTATAAATTACAGACAAATAAATAAAAAATTAATTGCAGATAAATTCCCATTACCTAGAATTGATGATATATTGGACCAACTACGCAGAGCAAAATATTTTTCCTGTTTGGACTTAATGTCAGGCTTTCACCAGATTAGCTTAGAGAAAAACTCTAGAGACTTAACAGCTTTTTCAACCAACAATGGTTCATACAGATTTACTAGATTACCTTATGGTTTAAAGATAGCACCCAATTCCTTTCAACGAATGATGACACTTGCTTTCAGTGGTTTAAAACCAGACCAAGCCTTTCTATATATGGATGATTTGGTCGTATTGGGATGCTCCGAAAAACACATGCTTTTAAATTTAAAAAACGTTTTCGATCTATGTCGAAGGAACAATCTTAAATTACATCCTGAAAAATGTTCATTCTTCATGAGAGAAGTAACATACCTTGGTCACAAATGCACAGATAAAGGAATATTACCAGACGATAGTAAATATTCAATAATTGAAAACTATCCAACACGAACTGACGCAGATAGTGCAAAAAGATTCGTAGCTTTTTGTAACTACTATCGAAGATTTATTAAAAATTTTTCTGAATACTCCAGACATTTAACAAAATTATCCAAGAAAAATATACCCTTTAAATGGACTAAAGAATGTGATTTTGCATTTAAATATCTCCAAAAGGCATTAATGACTCCAACCTTACTACAGTATCCTGACTTCGCAAAGGAATTTTGTATAACAACAGATGCAAGTAAACACGCTTGTGGCGCTGTTTTAACACAACAACACGAAGATAAACATTTACCTATTGCCTATGCATCCAAGACATTCACAAAAGGAGAAAGTAATAAATCAACAATTGAGCAAGAATTAACTGCAATTCATTGGGCAATCACCCACTTCAGACCATATATATATGGAAAACATTTTCTTGTCCGTACTGATCATAGACCACTTTCTTATTTATTTTCAATGAAAAACCCAAGCTCCAAGTTAACGAGAATTAGACTCGATTAAGAAGAATATGATTTTACAGTAGAATATCTTAGGGGAAAAGATAACCATATTGCCGACGCTCTATCGCGAATAACAATAAACGACTTAAAAGACATGAATAATAAAATCTGTTCTATATTAAGAGTCACGACTAGATCGATGACCAATACAGAAAAAGAAAAGAATAGTAATAAACTAAATAAACAGCATAAATCTAATAAAAATAATGATAAGCCCAGTATATATGTACCTTTAACAAACACTGACGTCAGAAAATACTATAAACTAAAGATTTCCCCCGGAAGATGTTTATCAAACGAGGAAAATCAATAGTAACATATATACAAATAAATGATTTGTTTACTAAAGGGAACTTTGACTTAGGACAATTTTTCTCTAGGCTCGAATATGTGGCCGGTAAACATAATATCAATAAATTACAAGTGGCACCTAGTGAGAAAATTTTCGAATTTATCTCTATTAATGAATTTAAAATTATGGGCAATAAAATATTAAATAAAATTAAAGTAGCGCTACTAAATGAGGTGACCCAAATCAATAACAAGAATGCTAAGGCAATTCTTGAGATTCTGCTGAAATATCACGATGATCCCATAGAAAAAATAAAGAAATATTACTATTGGAAAAATATGTCCAAAGACATATCTAAATACGTAAAAACATGTCATAAATGTCAAACTGCTAAAATTTTAAAACATAACAGAAGTCCAATGACTGTGACACCAACGCCAACAAAACTATTTGATACGGTAGTGGTAGACACAATAGGACCATTTCCAAAATCATTATTTGGAAATGAATATGCTATCACAATAACATGTGATTTAACTAAATATTTAGTTACTATACCAATAAAAGACAAAAGCGCTAAAACAATCGCTAAGGCGATATTTGAAAATTTTATATTTACCTATGGTCCAATGAAGACGTTCATTTCGGACATGGGAACAGAATATAAAAATTCTATATTAACAGAACTTTGTAATCTACTAAAAATTGAAAAAACTAACTTCGACAGCTCATCACCACGAAACAGTAGGCACAATAGAAAGAAGTCATAGAACTTTCAATGAATATTTACGTTCCTACATATCTATAGACAAGTATGATTGGGACGAATGGCTAAAGTATTTTACTTACTGTTTTAACACAACACCTTCAACAATACATAATTATTGTCCTTATGAGTTAGTCTTTTCAAAAACACCTAATAGTTTTCAGATATTCAATGTAGATAAAGTGGCACCACTATATAACATAGATGACTATGCCAAAGAAACAAAATTTAGGTTAGAAGTAGCATATAAGAGAGCTCGACAATTATTAGATAAAAATAAGCTTAGGCAAAAATTAAACTATGATAGGGATATACTTGATTATAACTTTAAAATAGGAGATCTAGTTTTACTGAAAAATGAAGCAGGTCATAAATTAGAAACCCAATATAGAGGACCTTACAAAATTAAGAAAATAGACTTAAGAAATAATGTAACTATAGTTGATAAGAAAACATATAAAACACAAATAGTTCATAAGAATAGACTTAAGCCATATAAAACTAAATAAAATAATATGTATACATGTATGTCCGGACTACAAAAACAAAAAAAAAAAAAAAATTATATATAATTGTATTCGTATTTTATAATTTAAAATAACCAATTGTAAAAAAATGTCCATAAAACTAACGTTATATGAACATTCTTGTAAAAGGTGGAGGTGTAGCGTGGTTTCATTATCACTATAACCAGGAGTGTATAGTAAACATTAAAATCAACTTGACCGCAACATCAAATTGCATTGAAATTATTTTTGTGCACTGGACATTTGAAACTCATGCCATGGGGCAAATACCGCTGCATGAAGTGTAAGATAAATGCATTGACAGACTGCAACGTAAATATGTATTTTGTTCAACGGCTATTTGACACTCGCAAGTCTGATCAAAGGCCGCAGCATAAAGCATTTGAATAAATCATATTTAATAATAATATGTGTTTGCAAAATCTAAGTTTTACAAGTTACTTATAAGACACACGCCGCACGTCTACCGTTAGAAACTAAAAGGGAACAATTTGCTTATTAAGCATATACCTTTTCTTTTCCCTCTTATGTTAAGATAGGTTAAGCTTTATTCTCATAACTAGTATATAAGACAATGTATTTTTATTTTAAAATTAATTAATTGACAAACATCTAAAAGAGCTCCTCGTTGAGCACTAATAAAGTTGAAGCTCCCAGATGAGCTCACAAATCAATTAACTAAAAATTTATTGTTTAATTCTTTACAATAAACATGTTTTTGAAAAAGGATATACACCAAATTGGACCACAGAAATTTTCACCATGAAAAGAGTTCAAAATACATATCCAGCCACATACATATTAGAAGACTATCGTGGTAATCCTATTAAAGGTGGATTCTATGATGAAGAACTTTCAAGAACTAGATATCCAAATACATATCTAGTTGAAAAAGTTCTTAAAACTAAAGGAGAGAAGGCATATGTTAAATGGTTAGGATTTACAAATCAACATAATTCTTGGATCTATAAAAATTAAATATTGTAGTTAAGTTTATATATATATATATATATATATATATATATATATATATATATATATGTGTATATATTTGTATCTAATATATTAAATAAAATATAATTATATATATATATAAATCCTTTTCTTATACAAAGTGTTGTGTTTAATTTCAATTATTTGTAATCAGACAAGCATAATGTCAATAACATTTACTCTTAGCTCTAACTCATCTGAGTTATCTGCTAATTACTTTCCTCCTATTCGTTTGGATGGTGAATATGAATGTGCTCTAACTGATTTTCATTCATATAATAGCATTCCTAATGTAGATGATTATAACAATATATTTCATATTGGTGAACACGTAATTAAAATACCAATAGGATCTTATGAATTGAGTGATATAGTTGATTATATTAACACCACTATAAGCAGTATTGTCCGGAAAATAAAATTGATATAGAAGCTAATAACAATACAATGCAAGTTAGAGTTAATAGCTCTAAGGATCCCATATACTTTAACAAGGATAACACAATTGGACAACTTTTTGGATTCAATAAGAAAATTCCAGCTCCTAACCAAGACCATTACTCAGACCTACCGGTCAATATTTTCATCGTGAATATCTTGCGTGTTGAATGTAGTATAGTCGTTAACACATATACGAATAACTCACAAGCACACACATTACATGAATTTGCGATCAATGTCCCCCCGGGGTATAAAATTGTGGAGATTCCTCGAAATCTTATCTATTTTCCAGTTAACTGCCGAGGGATAAGTTCTCTCACTCTACGCATAGTTGATCAGAACGGTGATTTAATTAATTTCCGAGGAGAGGAAATTACAACAAGAATACATTTGAGATCTAGCAAATAATGATAATATACAACGTCAAGCAATCTAAGAATAAAATTGGATACACTTATAAAACACTCTTGCAAACCAAACTACGATTAAAGAGATCATTACACAAAAAACATTTGACACAAGGCAATAAAAAGTTTTTGAAGTCTCTTAATTTAAAATTGACAAAGAAATGAGCTACATACTAGATGTTCTAGAAAAACCTCAATCAGACGAGAGTATAATTAAAAAAAGACTACCACACATATACACCGTACCTACAATCCTTCAACAATAATGATGAGATTCGAATTTCAATACAAAATCAAGACTTATATGTGCTACCAAGCGGAAGCTACATATATGTCGAGGGAAGTGTTGTAGATGATGATAACAGCAAAATATCTTCTTTTTTAAATCTGAAATTAAAAAATAACTTTGTTGCACATCTCTTTGACGAAATTCGATATGAACTTAATGGCATAGAAATTGATCATACAAGACATTTAGCGATTACAAGCAGCCTAAAAAACGTTGTTTCTTTATCACCTATGGAAATTGTTGGCTGGTACAATGCTGGATGGAACAAACTCAAATGGACACTTTAATTTCTATGTACCACTGAAACAATTTTTAGGCTTTGCTGAAGACTATATTAAAATTATACTCAGCGGTAAACATGAATTGGTTCTCTTACGTAGTAAGAACGAGGAAAAACTCGTATACTCAACTGTTGCTACTGACAAACCAAAAATTTGTATCTCAAACATCTCATGGAGAATTCCGCATGTACAATTATCTGATCTGAGCAAATTGAATATAATTAAAATTATTAACAGTGGTGCTTCTATACCGATGGCATTTCGGGATTGCCACATTAATCCTCAACTAAATACAGGAACTAGCTATATATGGAATGTTAAATTGGTTGCAAATAGAGAACGACCCCGTTTTGTGTTGATTGCTTTTCAACAAGAAAATAAGTTTGTTCACTGTAATCTAAACAATTTAAAAGTGCATTTAAATTCCAAATCGTACCCATATGATGATTTAAATATAATATTTAAAAATGATCGGTGTGCCATCCTATATGATATGTATCTACGGTTTCAACAAAGCTACTACATGAGGGAATCAGAACCACTTCTAACTGCTCAAGAATTTAAAAATAGTGTGCCGATAGTGGTAGTAGATGTCAGTTATCAAAACGACGCTCTCTCTAATAATCCTGTTGATATAAAAATTGAAATTGAAACGGACTCCAACATTCCTACCGATACATCAGCCTTTTGCATTCTCATCCACGATCGCATAATAGAACACATACCCTTAAAACGTCAAGTTCGTAAAATAATGTAAATAAAAAAATAAGATGATTGGGGATAAAGTTTTCATCGATATGCAAGGATTTAAAACCAATTCAAACATCTTCATTGGAAAAGAAATATCAATTGTTTTTAACAATAAGGAGCACATAAATTTTATTATTAAACCACCATTTAACTTCAAAAGATTATCAATAGCAAAACAAAGAGAAGCGAATTGGCTAACAAAAAACTTTCGTCATATGAATTGGAATGACGGATCAATATCATTTAGGAGTGTTGTAAAATTTTTAAAATCCAATTTAAAACATTCTTCAATCTATGTTAAGGGTGTGGAATAGAAGAAATGGTTTGAAAAACTACTTCAACTTAGAGTTTTCAACATTGAGGATATTGGCTGCATCAACTTTAAGCAAAGACAACTTAAATATCCGGAATATTTTTACTGTAGCTATCACAATTATGGAGTTTGTGCCTTAAGAAATGCATATTTACTTTATCAGGAAAATAACTAAACAATTTATTTTAATTTGTATTCTTACATTGTTACAACATACATATATTTACGATATTTCTTTAAAATAAATATGTAGATTAAAAATATACAAAATTTTGTTCATTCATTTATTTATATGTATATGGTATGTACAAGAGACAGAGACAAATTTCAGCAAGCAGTGAAAATAACAACCAATCTTTGACAATCCTCAATATCACAAACTTCAATTTCTTTACAAAATAAGTGAAAAGAATGAATAAATACAACACGCATAAATTGTATATTTTATTCATTTCTTCAAACTCTACACATAAAAAAATTAAAATAAAACAACAAAAACAAAACATTGATATCTCACCAGCATACATAATTACTTTCTAAAATACCCTTCCATGTCCCCAGCTAAAAAACGAATATTACAAACAAAAAAATAATTCCGAGTGCACACTATGATATTTTGTGACATCGCAACAGTGTGCCCTAGTGGTAACGTTTATCATTTCCGATTTGCATTCCATATAAAAAAACATAATGTGAAAGGCGTTGCACACATTTTAAAAAATGATTAGAACACAAGAAAATGCCAGATTTGTACTCGGCATTGCATATATACATATACGACTACTTACCCTTCTGCCAACGCTCAAGTTATTGTAAAAACATACACAAATACACACGTATGAGCATAACGTTGGCTCCCATGATCACGCATCTCTAATTCCCTTTGACAATCCTAAATATCTTACACTTCAATTTTTCCAAACTTCAAATAAGTTCATTGCTCATAAATTACGTATTTCGTTTACCTCTTCAAACTCTTTAAATATAGGAAATATGAAAATCAAACTAAATAAAACCAACAACAAAAACATTCATAGATTTCCCACAAGCATACATAATTTCTTTCTAAAATAATCTTCCATGACCACCAGCTAAAAAAGAATATTGCAAAAAGACCAAAGCAACATTTTTCTCTATACACACACGCACTTACACTCTAAAATCATAAACCTGCTGCAACCGCTTAACAAACCAAAAAAAAAAACATTCAATTCAATTCAAAATTAAAATTAAAACAAAAACCTACATAAAATCCTTCGTACCTACATAATTAACTATGTACATCGACGAACGGATATCAAACCATGCTTATCTCACAAACCATATATTTTATTCATGTCTTCGAACTCTTTAAACATAGGAACAAAATAAATAAAAATCAAACTAAATAAAACCAACAACAAAAAACATTCATAGATTCCCACACAATTTCTTTCTCAAGTACCCTTCCGCAACCGCTTAACAAACGAAAAAACATACTACATACAAACAAAAAAATATTACAAAAAAACTAAACTATGCACACACGCACACGCAATATAAAATCATAAACCTGCTGCAACCGCTTAACAAACGAAAAAACATACTACGTACAAACAAGCCCCGCGTGCCGACGAACGGATATCAAACCATAAAATTAAAACAAAAACACATCGACGGGCCGACATCAAACTACCCTTTTCTATGTACAAACCGTCCATAACCCTCGTCACTTCACACCATTGACAGTAATTACCTTAATATGTAAATTTTAGCCCATAAATTACGAAATTTCGATTTTAATTACCCAAATTTGACAATTTTAATTGTTCAGGCTCATACATTCTACTACTACTGATCCACTTACTTCTTTAGGTTGATTCGGAAAAAAAGAATTTCCCGGTGTAATTTAATGCGAAATACTCCATAGTGCAATTAAAACACTTCCATTTCAATTAATTAAAAACTTTATAAATTTGTAGAGCCATATTTTCTTAACTGATACCGATAAGGCTTTCGAGATGGTAAAACATAACAACTTTGAGTACCTCAAAAACAAACATACAATCATAAATAACAAAAAAAAAACACAAACAAAGAACCCTTGAGGAATACTCTGTATGAGTACCTCAAATACAAAAAATTTTGAAGTGAGTTCTAACGGCAGAAATGCTTATTTTACTGTGAGTTCTGAAACTCTTAATGAAAACAATATAAACAATAAGCCTGATGAAATTCTTTTTATTAACGGCAGAGCCAATTTTTCGCCAGCGATCAACTTCGCTTTGTCCAATGTCAAATAGTAGTGATTGATTAACATTACAGTTGCCTAGTACTTCTTCATATAAGTCAGTAATATGGTCCCCTTCAGGCTCGTGTTCATCACTTAACAAAGTTATCACTACCGATAACAGCAGCTCCAAACTCAAGGTACAAGTCGGAATGGACAGATATATAACCGTGAATTCTTTAAAAATTTCATCTGCTCCAAAGATGTTTAGGGATAACAGCGCATCCTCAACTAATCGTCAAAACCGCTTTAAAATTTTGCAAGATGAGAACGACAAACCCGATGTATCCTCGAATAAAACATCCAAGCCGCCACCAATCTATTTGAGAGGGAAAAATTCAAATGCCCTTTTTAAAAAATTAATTTCGGCCATTGGTGAAAATAAATTTCACATTGTCCCAATAAAACGTGGCAATATCGATGAAACGAAAATTCAAATTTATGACGAAAAAGATTTCCGCAAAATGGTTTCTGAATTTGAAAAAAATAAAACAAATTTCTACACATACCAGCTTAAGAGTGCTAAAGGCCTGCAGATCGTATTGAAAGGCATAGATTCTTACGTTGTTCCCGAAGAAATAAAAGATGCATTCGTCCTCCAGGGATTTAAGGTAAAAAATGTATCTAACATAATAAATAGGGAGAAGATCCCCCAACCTCTATTTCGAGTTTAACTTTAGCCAAATGATATAAAATTAAGAAAAAATGAGACGCATCCAATTTATAATTTAAAATACCTCTTGTACCGAAAAATCACAGTTGAAGAGCCACATAAGCGTTCAGGTCCTGTACAGTGTCATAATTGCCAAGAATATGGCCATACAAAAACATACTGCAATTTACCCTCTGTTTGTGTTGTGTGCGGCGAATTACACGGCACTGCTAGTTGCAATAAGCCAAAAGTTCAAAGTGATAAACAATGCAGTAACTGTGGAGGTAATCACACCGCTAACTACAGAGGATGTCCTGTGTACTCTTTCGTCAAACAGACTATGGTGCAAAAACCTAATTTAGCTCCGGCTCAATCAGCAAACGCTTACTCCGCCACTTTTGCGCAAATGAGCCAACCAGTCACTTCCCGTGTTTCGTATGCCGATGCTGCTAAGACAAATTCTATTCCATCGCAAAATATTTCACCACTAAATAATTCAACAAATGCAAACTCAAGTCTTAATTTCAGTCGCCTTGAAACCACTATTGATAATCTGGTGCAAACTATGAACAACTTTACAACAAATAGCATGATGCAGGAAATTCTTCGAATGCAGAATACACTGCTTCAAGCATTAGTTAACAAACCATGAACATGTTAAAATGTTAAAAATATGTTTCTGGAACGCAAACGGCATTCGCCAACATAAAAATGAACTTGAGCACTTCCTCATGGGAACAAATATTGATATAATGTTGGTCTCTGAGACTCACTTTACTTCGAGAAGCCTTTTTAAAATTTATGGCTATACTATATATGATACAAAGGACCCTAGAGGAAGAGCTTGCGGTGGATAAGCTATTCTAATTAAGTCAGGACTCAAGCACTATATTCTTGACAACATATGAGAAGAACATCTACAAGCAACAAATATTGGCATGGAACATTTTTGTACAAATTTTGTACAGATTTGCAATCACAGGATCAATAGAGAATTTCTACAAATCCCTTGGACCTTGTTTTGTAGCAGCTGGGGACTACAATTCAAAACATCCGTTCTTGGGTTCGCGTCTTATTACACCCAGAGGTTGAGCGTAGTTCAACACAATTGCAAAAATGGACTTGGACGTTATTTCGAGTGGGGAGCCCACTTATTGGCCTACTGACATACAAAAAATTCCGGATGTCATTAATTTTGGCGTCATGAAAAATATCTAGGGATTTAGTTCAAGTTGAAGCTTCTCTAAATCTCTCGTTCGATCACTCTCCCACTATCGTGACAATCTGTAACTCACTAAGAAGTGACTTACCTCATCCATATATGAAGATGATAAATCGTGTTAATTGGCTGGGGTTCAAAAAATACCTTAGTAGTCATTGTAAGGAAAATATTAATCTAAGAACACCAGATGATATTGAATCTAACATTGCCAATCTCAACGAGAATATTAAACAGGCTGCTGAACATGCCACTACCTCCCATCCGCTGACTGAGTTTAATAAAATTTATTCTACAGACATTGAACGTCTCGTACGTGAAAAAAGAAGAGCTAGAAGGGAATGGCAACAGCACAGATCACCCCAAAATAAAATTACATTTAAAGAGTGCACGAAACGACTCCAAGAGTTGCTTGCATCTGAGAAAACTGCATCTCTTAGAAATTATCTTGAAAGTCTCGATGTCACACCAGCATCTAATTACTCCTTGTGGCGCGCTACTAAAAAGCTTAAAACACCCATTGAGTATAAGCCACCTCTACGCACATCTACCGGAAGTTGGGCAAGAAGCGATACTGAAAAAGGTAAAATATTTGCTGAGCACTTAGAATACGTTTTTACGCCAAACATATGTACTGGTGTTGCTGATTTGCCGAATGTAGTCGCTCTACCCCCTCAACACATAAAGTTTAAGACGCGTGATTTACAAAAATTAATTGCCGAACTCAACCCGAAGAAAGCTCCGGGTATTGATGGAATTAGTAATCAGATGCTTAGAACTTGCCTCGTATTGCAATGAGAATCCTATTATTCATATTTAATGCCATTTTACGACTGGAGTATTATCCACACAGCTGGAAGCTTGCCAAGGTTAAAATGATTCCAAAGCCGGGCAAAGATCTAACCAAGGCTGAGACATATAGGCCAATAAGTCTACTATCAACTATGTCAAAGCTTTTCGAAAAACTGCTCAAAACAAAATTGTCCCCAATTCTAATTAGTAGTGGGTGCATACCAGACCATCAATTTGGTTTTAGAAGTCAGCATAGCACCATTGAACAAACTCACAGACTGGTTCAATTTATAAGAAGAACTTTTGAGGAAAAAAAGTATTGTGCTGCGCTCTTTATTGACGTTTCCCAGGCATTTGATAAAATGTGGCATGAAGGAAAGTTACATTATTTCCCGTAAGTTCACTGTTGTGGAAGGAGACTTTACGAGTAGGCCTGAAACTATTTCATCCGGTGTGCCACAGGGGAGCATACTGGGACCAGTTTTATATTTGATTTATACTTGTGATATGCCTGTGAGCAGTAGTATCCATACTTCCACATTTGCCGACGATACAGCCTGCCTTAGTATGCACGAAAACCCTGATGAGGCATCCCGCAAACTCCAGGAACACATTAGCCAGATGGAGCTTTGGTTAAACTTATGGAGAATTAAAGTCAATGAACAAAAGTGTGTCCATATAACGTTCACCCTAAGGAGAGATACTTGCTCCCCCATTCGAATCAACAATCATAATATTCCTCAACATTCCCAAGTGAAATACCTTGGTATACACCTTGATCGAAGACTTACATGGAAACATCATATTGACTCTAAGTTAACTCAGATGAAACTTAAGTTAACTCAAATATATTGGTTGATTGGCAGAAACTCAACACTCAGCTTAGACTGCAAACTTTTACTGTACAAGTCGCTTTTGAAGCCAATATGGTGCTACGGAATTCAGTTATGGGGCACTGCTTCAGCTTCCAATGTCGAGAGAATCCAACGAAGGCAAAACAAAATTTTACGGTTAATAACATCGGCTCCATGGTACATCCAAAATTCTATTATACATCGTGATTTAAATATGCCACTAGTGACTGAAGAAATTGCAAAATACGCAGGCAAATATTTAACAAAACTCGAATCACATTCTAATCCGCTTGCTCGTAATATTTTGAACTTTACTGGACACATCCGCTTAAAAAAGAGGGACACACGGGCTCTTATACCTAACACTCCAAATGGGACTACTTGAAAATACTTTCCCCCCCCCCCCCTTTTTTTTGATTATCACTACTAATGTATTATTTATAACTACCACTAAGTTTATGTCTGACACTGGTCGGGCCTAATATTTTTTTTTTTTATAGATTTAAGATTTGAATACTTATTGTTAGTTCACATATGAAGATACAATAAATAAATACATGCATTATAAAAAAAAAAAAAAAAAATTATTGGAAAAATAGCGAAAATCGCGAAAAATTGCACAATTGCAAACAAGCAAGGCTTCAAATATAAAAGTACGCGAAACTCATATTGATGTTGTGTTCAACTGTGACCTTCTTTATGTTTATTCATTAAACCCAGTCATAAAGCCCTTTTAATTTTGATAGATGTGTTTCTTGTCCGAAAGAAATCTATTTTGAAAAGCCATTTTGTTCTAGTTATTTGAGAAATTCGTTATAATATTTTTAACCCCCGACTAAAAAAAGGGGTGTTATAAGTTTGTAGTGTGTGTCTGTGTGTCTGTGTATCTGTGTGTCTGTCTGTGTCCACGTACAGGCCAAACGGCTGGGCCGATTTTCATTTAGTTTCTGTTTGAAAGATGACTTGATCGAGAGGGTTCTTGGCTATGTTTGAAAAAAATCGGTCCAGCCGTTTAGAAAATATAACATCTTTTCTGAAAAAAGTCGGGGGTTTTTAAAATTTTTAATTTTTGTTATTTATAATGTACCAAGTCCTTTTATTTGAAATCCATATTAATATAGTTTCTGAGGTATACACGCTATTATGTACCTGGGGCACTTTTGATGTTAATTCCTTAAATTTACTCGTCAACCCCTTTTATTTCAGAGTCGCATTGTAGGCTTGTTTTTTGCGCAAACTTCCACTCCATTTTTTTCTTCAGGTCGTCTCAGAATTTTTTATACTCGTTTTAATAATGCACTAACCAAGTCCTTTTGTTTGAGACCTAATTTAATAGGAATGTTTTTTCTCCAAAAAGAATTATTTCTCTCCATAATTTTTTGTTGTAATCACCTAGAAGTGATTTCTTTCATGTTGAAAATTTTTGTAGTTTTGGCATTTCTTCGATTTACGATTTGTTTGCTTTGCCAAAGTTTTCAGTTTGGGCTGTTTTCGTTTAGGTGCGTTTTTTCGCTTTGACGATTTTCTCTTGATTGGAAAAACGTAACTCTCTCTACTGTGAATTTCATTTGAGGTTTTGAGTTCAATTACACTATGGAACATTTTTGGGATTATTTTCTGGGGGGTGAGAAATTCCAAGTCAGGGTGATGGTACTAGGTCAGTGTAGTAAAAGCCTCAAAGGGTTTGGCGTTCGTATGTGTCAGTTTTTTTATGACCTTTTAAATTTTTTCCTTATCTTGATGTTTTTTCGCTTAGTTGTAACATTTTGGCAAAAACGTAGTTTAACATAACTCGAGAACCACTTGTCCGATTTTGATGAAACAAACTCAAAAAAATTTAGAATTACACGTCGGCAGAATGACCTCACAAAAAAGTTTGTGTTCAAACTTATTTTAAGGGGTGGCTAGACGTATAATGTTTAAACTCAAAATTTAGGTTGTCGTATGCATACAAAGTGCGCGTTTTAAGTTTTGATTTTTTAATACTTCTGCCACAGAGCATATATTTTGTGCTTCTGCTTGATTTTTTTTTTTTTTTTTGTAATAAACTTATTATTTCTAGTTTCCCGCCATTATTTTCTACGAAAAAGGTAAATTTGACAGCTTGTGTCCTAACATAATTGCTCAGACTTGTGTTTGAGAAATTATTTCCAAATATGTGTTCGAACACTAACATTTACGGTTTACACAGTCATTTTTTGTGTTAGCA
The DNA here is from genome assembly GCA_949987645.1 of Tachina grossa. NCBI lineage: Eukaryota > Metazoa > Arthropoda > Insecta > Diptera > Tachinidae > Tachina > Tachina grossa. The sequence continues at coordinate 80,122,828 of OX465278.1, read as the reverse complement.
ACAGATTTTGACAACTGCCAACACAAAAATTTCCAAACTTATGTCTAGAGTAAGCTCACTGTTAAGGGCTTTGGGCACGATCAAAATGCTTGCTGTCAAGTTCGTGTACGTGTGCTTGTCGGTTTGATGTTACCATGCTTGATGGCCCACCAAGCATTCATTTATATTTTGATTTTTTGCTGTTCGTTTGGTTGAAAAAAATTTATAAAAAAGTATAAATAAAGAAATTCAATAACAACAATGGCAGCACTGCTTACAAAAAAAGAACAAAGCAAAATAAGAAAGTTATAACACTTCTTTTTTCTTCACCAGTCAAATTTATATTTTTTAATTCTGATATTTTGGGCAACCGTTCACAATGGAAATATAATTATAATGAAAATTTGTACGCGCTTGATGGGGTAACAATATACACGCATTAACAAGTAAAAGCAAGCACCGAAAATCAAAAGTTTTTGATTTTCCATCAAGCATCGTTGGTGTCACACATACTAACAAATTTTCACTCATACTATAAACAATCTCAGCAAGCATTTTGACCGTGTCTAAACCCCTTTACTCGTGTAGCATTCAAATTTCCAAAAATCTATTTTTAATACATCCGCAGAGAAAGCTAAAAATAAAATGTAATTACTAATTAATACAAATTGAGGTGCATAGGACTAATCCAGAAAAGGAGTTGAAAAACGTGAAAAGTTTAACATACTGTGAGCGTCAAAAGAAAGTAAACAGTTATTTAATCTGTATGAAAGGTTTTGTTACAGTAAAGTTGTTTGCGTGAAATTAAGAAAATAAAACAATTTTTTTTTCTAATATTCAAAATTGAATAAATCAATTTATTCTTCTATTTAATTTACCTTTTTGTTTTTAAATATAAATTGTGAAGGTACAAATTTAACACAGCTCAATATATGTAGGCACTCTTAACTTTCAAAACAACGAGTGATTAAAAAATTATTTTTATATACATATATAGAGCGGCACAAAGACAATGTTTAAGAAAAAATACCGTTAGCGGTTCACTCGTTAGAATCTATGTAAATACTCCCACACAAGGTTGTGAAGAAGAGGAGTAATATAGATCCTAGCAAGATTGTAATAAATAAACAAAGTGTAAAGATTCATAACTTAATAAATCTAACTTAAACAACAGTAATTAATAAAAATTAAAAACTTTAATTGTGGTTTAACAGGATAAACGAAAAGAAAATAATAACAAAAATAATTCACTTTATCGTAAAATACGGATGGTTTTTACGTGTCAAAAAAAGTAAACAGAACCCATTACATTAGATAATTATGTCCAGAAGCACAGAATATGAAACAAAATTCTCACTTCTGAGTTAAGCGACAACGCGATAACAGCTGGTTGGGTGTGAATTCGCTGTTTTACTAAGTTTATTTAAGTGAGATAAAAAATTGTTTTCTACATGTATAAAAAGCAATAGCTATGTATATATTGCATTTGCAAACATATGTTCATAAAAAACTAGAAAATAAAATTCACAAAAATTTTTCAAAAGTGAAAAATTTTAATTAAAAATTAAATATTTGTAAAAATAAATGTGTTTTTAACATATTAAAATGTGTAATTGATAGCCAGTGGTATTCCTCAACTACTGACTGTAAATTGTGGCCCAAATAATGTGAGATATTTAAGCAATTACAAAGTGTTTGCAAAAAAATCTAAGTGCACTGTGATACCTTCCCGGCAATTGGAACATTTAGACATATGCGGCTACAAAGTTACTACCGATGATGAAGACTCGTCTAAACGAAACGTGTTTGTACACTTCGGAAGATGTAGCAAATAAAATAATTGCTAAAGTTGTGCATGCTGTTTAAGCTTGTTGGAACGCCACAAGAAAGTCGGCCTTAGCTCAACGAAAACAGTTTCATAAAGCTCATCTGGACTCACAATATGTGCAGCACATGGGCGTTACACGACGCATGCAACAATTTGGTCAAGTATTCTAACATAATGCTGTTGGAGTCTTATTTGTGCCTAACATAGGGCCCGGCCAACTTATTTTGAGCCGCAAGTGCCTACACAAGTGCGTATAACTCCACGCTGGGCTGCACATGTGTGCTTGTGCTATAACTGGGCAGCAAACTGTTCCAGCACCTTATATTGCTTTTGCCGGGCAGTCTTAAAAGCTGCTTTTGTTTAAGAGCGTGCTACCAAATAAAAATGTACGCGTACTATCATGCCTAAAATTGGACCCGGCCAACGTTTTTTGGATCCGTAAGTTCATACAAAAATGCTTAATACTCTACGTTGTGTTGTACCTTATATTGCTTTGGCCGAGCCACGAAAACAGTTCAGAAGGTTCCAGCAAGTCCGCTTGTTTCGTAAATGTATAAAAACGGTAAGTTTTATTCCAAAAATATTTTGGTATTTTGAAATATTAATTGTTCTCACCGTTTATTTATTCCAGAAAATCGTTTGGCCTGTGTTGGTAAATGCAACAAGATCGGAAACAAATACTGGTCGAACATTTATACTCAATGATCAAACATATGCGTCCATCTTTGGCTAGTAAGATCAATGATATGTTGCTTGAAATATTAGCTAGTCAAGAAAATATTCCAGAAATCAATGTTTCTTTGGCTGGCCCACCTTTACCAGATGCTAAAACAGCTTTGAAAGAAATGATTCAAAAGGTACCATCGGTACTATAAACTACAAAGAGGTACTATAAACAAGAAAACGCAAAATCAAACATTCGTTTGCAAGGGAAACATCATAAAACTTGTTTGCAGAGAACATAAAGCTGCCTACCTGGATCAGCTTCGGACGAAATTCAAGGCCAAGGTATTTTTTTAATATGTATGAATGCACATTTATTAATTAACTTTTTTTCTTTCAGTTGCATGCATCATTTAAGAAAGTTACATCGCAAACGTGAATTTGATTAGTTTATTTGTTTTATCTTTAAACATTGTTTAAAGCAAATTCAAATTTTTTAATAATGCTATTAACTAGCATAATTAACTTAATCGAGCCAGATCTTTTTGGGTTAGTAGTTTTAGAAATGAAAGAGATATTTAAAAAATTTTAATACCATCATAAATAATGCCAAAAGGTTTAAGTACATCACCACTTGTTTATGGTTATGACTGGACTCTTTTTAAATATCTTCTTTCTAAAAACTACTTACCCAGAAAGATCTGATTCGATTAAGCCAATTACGCTAAATGTTAGCATTATTAAAAAATTGGAACGTGTACCGAAACTTTATAGGTCCACTTTAGATACAATTTTAGAATTGTTTTTGCATTAAATTAAATTTATATTGAAAAAGTAATAACTTTTTATGAAAGTAAATGATTTTCTTTAAAACTTTTGCATTAACTTGGAATAGAAATAAGTTATTTTAATAATAGGGGATCCAAATCAATTGCAGGCAATTCTTATTCCTTTCTTGAGCGTATACTCACCCCAATTTGAAGTAATAAAATCTTCAAAAAATAAGGAATTGTTTCTAATTTTTGTTTTTCATTTTGTTAATAAATAAATATAAAATTGTTTACTATTTTATTAAATGATTACAAATATAACTGCGCTACACGCATGCGTAAACAAAAAAAATTAGATTATATACTGGTTTAATTAATCAATTATTTTAATAATTTGAAACAAAAATACATTTACTTATGCCACCAAAGTCTAAAGTTGCTGCGTCCTTCTTAAATGGATTTTTTGCGGGTGTATTATTTTTTCCAGTTCAGTTTTTAGGGGTCGAATAGTTTTTGTAGCAGCTACATTTTATTTATAGTTAATTTTAATTATTATTCGAACTCCATTTGTTTCTATATTTGTGATTTGAACGGGCTAAAGTTCGTATCGCTTTTTAAGCCAAATTACATGTGATAATTATTAATGAACAAATAACACCAAAGTCTGTTGTAAATATTCTGACTAACAACACATAGTTGAACGGAACAGCCAGCCGTTTTCGAAGGCCACTAAACCTTCATCATCAGCGTTCTTTTGTGTTTGGTCCACTGTGTGTGGTGTCAGTTGATGTAGATTTCTGCTTTATATACAAAACTTTTTTGCAAATGGAATAGGTGAATTGTTTTGATTCATCGTATTTCAATTTGCAAAAAGATGTTTTGTAATGAAAGCTCACCTTACCATCTCTAAATTTACAACAGTCTTGCCATTGTCGACTCCAAGAGTTGCTTGCATCTAAAAAAAACTGGATCTTTTAAAAATTATCTAATTACTCTTTGTGGCGCGCTGCTAAAAAGCTTAAAAGACCCGTTGAGTTTAAACCATCTCTGCGCACTTCGACCTGTGATTGGGAAAGAAGCGATACTGAAGAAGGTAAAATATTTGCTGAGCATTTAAAATCCGTATTTACCCCAAATACATGTACTGGTGTTGCTGATTTGCCGAGTGTAGTTGCTCCACCCCCTCGACCCTTAAAGTTTAAGATGCGTGATGTACATAAACTAATTGCTGAGCTCAACCCGAAGAAAGCTCCAGGTATTGATGGAATTAGTAACAAGATGTTGATGAATCTGCCTCGCACTGCAACTAGAATCTTACTATTTATTTTTAATGCCATATTACGACTAGAGTATTATCCACACAGCTGGAAGCTTGGCAAGGTCAAAATGATTCCAAAGCCCGGCAAAGATCTTACCAAGGCTGAGTCTTACAGGCCAATAAGTTTACTATCAACAATATCAAAGCTTTTCGAAAAGCTGCTCATGATAAAATTGTCCCCAATTCTAACAGATAATATGTGCATACCGGACCATCAATTTGGTTTTAGAAGTCAGCATAGTACCATTGAACAAACGCATAGATTGGTTCAAGTTATAAGAAGAACATTTGAAGAAAAGAAGTATTGTTCTACTCTCTTTATTGATGTTTCTCAGGTATTTCATAAAGCATGGCATGAAGGCCAAATTTTAAAATTGAAGACATATCTACCAATAAATTTTCTAAAGCTATTGGAAAGTTATATTCTATCCCGGAAATTCATTGTTGTGGAAGGAGACTTCATGAGTGTTTCCGAATCTATCTCTGCCGGTGTGCCACAGGGCAGTATACTGGGACCAGTTTTGTATTTGATTTATACTTGTGATATGCCTGTTAGCACTAAAATCCATACATCCATTTTTGCCGATGATACAGCCTTCTTTAGCATGCACGAAAACCCTCACGAGGCATCCCGGTATCTTCAGGAACATATTATCCAGCTGGAACTATGGTTAAAGTTGTGGAGAAATAAAGTAAATGAGCAGAAGTGTGAGCAGATAACATTTACTCTACGAAAAGATACAACAATAATCAAATTGTTCCTTAACATTCACATGTAAAATACCTTGGTATACACCTTGATCGACGGCTTACATGGAAACAACACATTGATTGACAGTGATGCCAGAATACCTCCACCAAAAATGGCTAAATGTAGACAAAAAAATGGCTAAAAAATTACTCAAAACTAGCTGAAAAATGGCTAAGCAAAGTCGAATGCAAAAACCATGAACTTTAGCAAAAATAAGAAGGTATTTCATATATTGTTTTTTTTAAGGCAAATCGGGAACTTTTTTAAAGTAAATAAAAGCAATAAATTGAAGTAATAAATAAAATAATTTTTCTTCAGGTAATAAAAAAAACTGCGCATATAGTGCAAACTTACAATACTTGCATTACGCCTTCTATTCATTTGTACATTCTGCTATTAAGTCTTTAAATATTTTGGGATACTAATCCATTCCTTGCGAAATTTTTGCTTATACTTTTTATTAACTTTCTATTTTTTAAACTTTAATTTAAACTTTTATTTATCTTGATATTTTCACTCGTGTAAAACAAATATGACCCTTGTTTGATTGATATCATAAACCACCACTTTCAGTGAAACCTATTATAACCGGACACTCACGGTCGCCCTGTTTTTGTCTGTTTATTAGAGGTGTCCGCTTATGAGAGAGTTACACATTTTTTGGATTTCATTGTAGTTGAAAATTTATTTTAAGAGTAGACTTCTTCAAATTAGATTGGTATAATTTCAGCTGTTGGGTTTCAAATGATTTTCAATGATTTTATTTGTTGGAATACAACAAAGTCGTCTCTAGAAAAATGATTTGAAAAGGCAGTTTGTAAAGGGTGTTTTTTATTGAGGTATAGAACTTTAAGTTGGCATCACTTTTTTAACTGGCGGCCATTTTGTCAGCTGTCAAGTGATTAATATTTAGTTTGGTTTGCCATTTCATCATGAACATGTAGACAAAAGAACAACGCTTGCAAATCGTGCAAATTTATTTCGAAAATAATGGTTCAGTTCGCGAAGTTTATCGCAAGCTCCGTCCATTTTATGGTCGACATAATCGTCCATCAGAGCAATTAATTCGGTTAACCATGGATCGTTTTCGCACTACGTTTACTCTATGTGATAATACGCATCCGCAGAGACGTCGAACAGTGCGCACCGAAGAAACAATTGCCGTTGTAGAGCAAAGTGTTGAAGAGGACCCGAATGAATCGATTCGCCACCGTGCACAGCAATTGGAGCCGACTAACCGACTATTTTGTTCCCGAATTGGATGGCATGAATGTGGATGAGTTGTGGTTCCAACAAGACGGCGCTACATGCCACACAGCGCACGTCACAATCGATTTATTGAAGGAAACATTCGATGAGCGCATAATTTCGCGGAATGGACCTGTCAATTGGCCACCAAGATCGTGTGATTTGACACCATTGGATTATTTTCTTTGGGGATATGTGAAGTCGCTCGTCTACGCCAACAAACCAGAAACGTTAGGGGACTTGGAAGCCAACATTCGTGGCGTTATTGCCAACATACGGCCCCATATGCTCGAAAAAGTGGTTGAAAATTGGACCTGTAGAATTGGCTTTATTCGAGCCAGCCGCGGCGGCCACATGCCCGAAATCATATTTAAACATTAATTGCATAAAATTATCCTTCCAATAAAGCCAAATTGATGGACATTAATACGATTTTCTTGTGTTTTATTTCAATTTGAAGTTTTATACCTCTAAAAAAAACACCCGATATAAGAAATGTAGCAATATGAATTGTTAAAATACACAAGAAACTTTATATCTTCACAAGTTCGTGCACCGAATATTTTCCTTTTTCAAACTCGTTTAAAATATAATTTTTTTTCTGTAATTGATAAAAAAAAATTTTTCACTGCCATTTTGGGACACCAGCTAAGCAAACAACATCTTCATATAAACAGCAATTTCTTTCGCCTTCAACGAATCAGTATTTACTTACATATGCGTTAATCAGGGAACCAGCAATATCATTGACACTAATATAAATATGAATCAGAGTTGAATAAAGAAAGACCTACTATTTAAATGCAACTCTTATTGCCGTGTTTCACCGCTTCTGTGCTTTTATGAGAGTGTCCGGTTATGGGAGTACATTTTGTATGGAAAAACTAATGAACGTGTTGGATATACAAAAATTTTCCGGTTATTAGAGGTGTCTGGTTATAGGAGGTTTCCGTTATGAGAGATTTCACTGTAGACCCGACAACTTATAAACACCTTGCAAAGATTATAAGAATGCAGTAGCAAATCTTATTGTTACCAATTGAGCCATCTCTTTCATATAAGCGCTTTTAGACTGCTGCAACAAAAATGGCAAGTTTGAACCGAAATTTATAGATATTAATGCGAAAACAATAACATATTACTCTGTTGTGTTTTTTTTTTTGGTAGTTATTTAATGTTTCCATGTTCCGAGTTTAAATTTTTTGTGAAAAATCACAAACAAATTTCATGTTTGGAAAAATAGCTAGATTAAAATAAAAATGGCTAAAAAAAATAGCTAATAGCTAAACTCACTTTTCTTCCGGCTAAATGGGATGAAAAATGGCTAAAAATTTAGCCAAAAAATGGCTAAATTGGCATCACTGATTCTAAGCTAACACAAATGAAACTAAAATTAACTCAGGTACATTGGCTGATTGGTAGAAATTCAACTCTCAGTCTAGATTGCAAGCTTTTGATATACAAGTCACTTTTGAAACCTATATGGTGCTACGGAATTCAACTATGGGGCACTGCTTCAGCTTCCAATGTCGAGAGAATCCAACGAAGGCAAAACAAAATTTTACGGTTAATAACATCGGCTCCATGGTACATCCAAAATTCTATTATACATCGGGATTTAAATATGCCACTAAAGACTGAAGAAATTGTGAAATATGCAGGCAAATATTTAACAAAACTCGAATCACATCCTAATCCGCTTGCTCGTAATATTTTGAACTTTACTGGACACATCCGCCTAAAAAAGAGAGACACAAGGGCTCTTATACTCAACACTCCATATGGGACTACTTGAAAATACTTTTTTTTTCTTTGGATTATCACTACTTATGTATTATTAATAAATGTCACTAAGTTTATGTCCGACAGTGGTCGGGCCTAATAATTATATTTTAGATTTAAGATTGAATTCTTATTGTTAGTTCATATTTGAAGATACAATAAATAAATATGTGTATTGAAAAAAAATTTATATTGATTTGAAAGTGTTGCGCATTGGTGGTGCAATATGAAAATTAAATTTTGCCACGCCCCTCCGGCCGCAGACCGAAAATAAAAAATCAGACTTCACATTGTCACCCGCCTGAATATTCTGAAGATTCCCTGAAAATTGCATCAAAATCGGCCCAGCTGTTTTGGAGTTCAAGTCTTGGGGGGCAATGCCCCCCCCCCCCAGGATTTATTACAAATTCTTTTTAAAACATATTCTTTTGCCTGTAATATTAAAAATTTCTATTTTTTATTTATTTTAAAATTACTCATTAAAATCACCAGTAATTTTTATACAAACTTTTCGAATAATCGCTAAATATGCATACTTTTATTAGATAACAAATACCCAAAAAACTATAAGTTTACAGCACTTCAAAACATCACAAATAGTAAACTCCATGTGAATTTATAATGCATGTGTGTAGATATGTATGTGTGTATGTAGCTTTCAACAAATTCTTAATAAAATTGTATTAGTGTACGTAGTTAGTAGCAAGACAAGTTGTTTTAAGGTGTTCTTAAGATTTTCTACTGTCAAATTGTTTGTAACAATAGCCACCAATTTTTATTTAGAGTAAAATTAAAAAAATAGCGAAAAATTATGATCTGCAAATACCTTGTATATATTCATATATTATATATACTCGTACACACACATGTATGTATGTATGTATGCATATTTATGGTTCAATCCAGGGCTGCCAGATAAAATGATGGAAAAATCGCCGAAATCCCGATAAAATATAAAGTAATCGTCATTTCATGTCCGAAAAATCGTCAGAAAATCGAACAAATCAAAATTTCCTCTTTAAACATGTATACATATGTTTTATTTTTATTAGAAAACAAAACAAAACAATTCATGTTCATATACAACTTTGTTAGACTAGTGGAAAACTTGTGAAAAATATTCCTAGGTCCAAATTTTGGTATCAGTACTTTTGATGACCGAAATTTTTGATAGGATATCAACTTACACAGGTCAATATATCGTTGGTCTCAAATGGAAAGGCCCTAATGCAAATAATTGTAACTTTACTGGAGAAGGTAAAACATAATAGAAAGTGTAATATTCAAAATGTAACTTTTTTGTACAACTGCTTGTAAAAGCGCTATTTTTTACACTATTGCAATAAATTTTTGTGATGAGGTGTATTAGTGTGAAATTTATTGAAATCACTAAAAAACTCAACTATCGATACGTATGCATGTATATATATGCACATAAAATTTTTTCAATTGAACACTTATACATACATACTTGCATACATATGTTTGTACTTATTTATGTATGTATGTTCATTCATGGCAACAATATAGTATTGATTCAGAACTTCAATATTGGAAAGGTAACTAAATAATAAATGGCAATTTTCTATTTTTATTTATGCACCAACAGATAAATTTTTTTTAAATTAAATAATAAATTATTAAGAAATGAAATCATGAATGATGAATGAAATCATTTCTTGCTTGTATCTTTTCAAAATATTGTATTCAAATATAGTATATACATAAATAATTTTTCCATATGAGCATAGATCATGCGATGATATTGAATTTAACATTGCCAATCTTAACGAAAATATTAAACAGGCTGCTGAACACGCCACTACCTCCTATCCGCAGACCGGCTTTAACAGAATTTATTCTACGGAAATTGAACGTCTTGTATGTGAAAAAAGGAGAGCTAGAAGAGAATGGCAACAACACAGATCACCCCTAAATAAAATCAGACTTAAAGAATGTACTAAACGACTCAAAGAGCTGCTATCGTCGGAAAAAACTGCACTACTGGAAAAGTATTTAGAAGGTCTTGATGTAACGTCCGCATCTAATTACTCTTTATGGCGCGCTACTAGAAATCTTAAACGACCCGTTGATATTAAATCACCATTGCGTACTGCGACCGGAGGCTGGGCAAGAAGTGATAGTGAGAAAGGTAACTTATTTTCTGAGCATTTAAAATCTGTATTCACTCCCAATTCATGTACGGGTGCTGCTGATTTACCGTGTGTAGTTTCTCTACCCCCTCGTCCCTTAAGGTTTAAGATGCGTGAAGTACAAAAAGTAATTGCTGAACTCAACCCGAAGAAAGCTCCAGGTATTGATGGCATTAGTAACAAAATGCTCATGAACTTGGCTCATATTGCAATAAGAATCCTGCTATTTACTTTTAATGCTATTTTAAGAATGCAGTATTTTCCACATAACTGGAAACTAGCCAAGATCAAAATGATTCCAAAGGCGGGCAAAGATCTTACCAAGACTGAGTCATATAGGCCTATAAGCTTACTATCTACAATCTCAAAGCTTTTCGAAAAGCTGCTCATGACTAAATTGTCCAAAATTTTAACTGATAATGGGTGCATTCCAGACCATCAATTTGGCTTTAGAAGTCAGCACAGCACGATTGAACAAACGCATAGACTGGTCCAAGTTGTAAGAAGAACATTTGAAGAAAAGAAGTATTGTTCTGCTCTCTTTATTGATGTTTCTCAGGCGTTTGATAAAGTATGGCACGAAGGCCTAGTTTTAAAATTGAAGACATATCTGCCAATAAACATTCAAAAGCTTTTGGAAAGTTATATTATTGATAGGAAGTTCACTGTTGTGGAAGGAGAGTTCACGAGTGTGCACGAAACTATATCTTCTGGTGTGCCCCAAGGTAGTATTCTGGGTCCTGTCTTGTATTTAATATATACTTGTGATATGCCTGTGAGCAATAATATCCATATTTCTACTTTTGCCGATGATACAGCCTGTATGAGTGTGCACGAAAACCCTTATGAGGCATCCCGCAATCTCCAGGAACATATCACCCAGCTGGAAATATGGCTGAACTTATGGAGAATTAAAGTCAATGAACAAAAGTGTGTCCATATAACGTTCACCCTAAGAAGAGATACTTGCTCCCCCATTCGAATCAACAATCAAAATATTCCTCAACATTCCCAAGTGAAATACCTTGGTATACACCTTGATCGAAGACTTACATGGAAACATCATATTGACTCTAAGTTAACTCAGATGAAACTTAAGTTAACTCAAATATATTGGTTGATTGGCCTAGACTGCAAACTTTTATTATACAAGTCGCTTTTGAAGCCAATATGGCGCTACGGAATTCAGTTATGGGGCACTGCTTCAGCTTCCAATGTCGAGAGAATCCAACGAAGGCAAAACAAAATTTTACGGTTAATAACATCGGCTCCATGGTACATCCAAAATTCTATTATACATCGAGATTTAAATATGCCACTAGTGACTGAAGAAATTGAAAAATACGCAGGCAAATATTTAACAAAACTCGAATCACATCCTAATCCGCTTGCTCGTAATATTTTGAACTTTACTGGACACATCCGCTTAAAAAAGAGGGACACACGGGCTCTTATACCTAACACTCCAAATGGGACTACTTGAAAATACTTTCCCCCCCCCCTTTTTTTTTGATTATCACTACTAATGTATTATTTATAACTATCACTAAGTTTATGTCCGACACTGGTCGGGCCTAATAATTTTTTTTATAGATTTAAGATTTGAATACTTATTGTTAGTTCATATATGAAGATACAATAAATAAATACATGCATTAAAAAAAAAAAAAAATATGAGCATATAAACTTGTTGGAAGCGAATATTAATTTTATTATTATTTAGTTTATTATTATTAGATTATTATTATTATTATTATTATTATTATTATTATTATTATTATTATTTAGTTTTTTTCTAATACATACTTTACTTTTTGTCTATATATTGTTTTTGTTTTGAATGTTTCGTTTTTTTTTGTTTTAATTATAACTTAATTTTTGTTATTGAAACTGGACTGTTAATTTATGTTTTAACTTAAATAAAAAAAATCTGTATAAAATTTTTTAAACGCACTAATAATCCCAAACCAATATTTTACTTATTAATATTTTACTTATTAAGTAAAATATATTTTCTTAATTTCCAATTTCAATGTATTTTTAATAAAAAATATATATTTAACTTAATAAGTAAAATATTAATTTGGGGTTATTAGTGCGATTAAAAAATTTTAAGCTTAAATTTTAACAATTCCCATAAAAAACACTAATTAAAAAAATTGTGTTTGCCCCCCCCCCCCCCCCCCCAGAAAAAATGTCTAGCTACGCCAATGTCATCACAAAGTAGACCAGAGTTGTAATAACTGACGTATGAAAAAAGCTAAAATTATTTGTGGTACAGGAACTGCGAGAAATGGACAAATAGTGTGTGTTTGTTATGAAAATTGCAAACAAAACAAACAGAAAATATAATAACGAAATTTAGTTTTACAATATTAAATTAAAGTAATTTAAATTAAAAGTATTTGTTAGTTTCTAATTGGAAAAATATAATGTAAAAGATTATTTGCATTAAAATGTGTACATACGTAATAGATTTGCGTTTGAATTGTACATGGTGTGTGTGTATATATAAAAAATGTGGCCAATATATAAAAAAAATGAAATTTATAAGAAGAAATAAAAGTGAAAATTAGGAGCAAATAGATATATTTAATCAGCGTACGTCATGTGTCTTATTTGGGTTTGGGGTTGCTGGCTGCCAGACATGCATCTGATGATGATAATACGATATCCATTGCGAAGGTAATGAACCAACATTTTATTTATTTAAAGAAAACAATAATTTGGTTTCTTTTCATCATTCAGTGCGTTTGAAAGATATTGTTCTAAACTTCCGGATGTTATGCTATGTCCAATGTGGTTATACATTACTTGATCTAAATTTTCAATTTTGGAAAAATAATGAAATTGATTTATGGAAAGATGGAGCTATTATTTACCCTTATCGGGAATGAAAGTTTACGTGGAATGTGTTCCCTTTCCCTTTGTGATCGCCAATGCTTGCGTTGTTGTGTCAGTATACTATATATTTTCCATTTTGTCCACCACTTGTTCATGGGAAATATTTCAGGTGAACAAAATGTTCGTCTTTTATTCCCGATAAGGGTGATTATTTGTGTATAGACGTTTGGATTTTTCTTTATGTAACTAATTAAAAACAACACATTTTATTTTGCAAATAAATTTATGCATTTTATTTTTCTATTTTGTCTTTTGAATTTGAAATTTTAATTATAAGCATGTAAAGAAAGTGTGTTGAATTCAATTTATATTATTACTTAATATAATTTATTATTGTGTTGTCAAAATGTTTATTTAAAAAAATTAAAACTAGTAAAGGGTGTACAATTGCAGTTATATAAATGCACAAAAAATAGTTAAATATTGCATTAAACACAAATAAAAACTTAACAAAATAAATACACAATTAAATCTTACAAACAATTCCCATAAAAAACAACTAATTATTAAATTGACTGCACCTGGTCAAAAAATACTTGTTTGGCAACACTCTATACTTAAATAGCTGTTGTTGTTAATTACATTTATTTTCTTTTTACATACTCTTACAAATACAATTTGAAGCTGAAAAAAGTCAGCCAATGTATTAATGGTATAGTAAGAAAATAAAAAAACATGTTGATTATTGAGTTCTTGTTTCAAGTTTGATATTTGTTGTTGAGCTTCTCATTTGTTTAAATTAAAGTTTATAACATAATAACTCTAGTTGTTCTAAGAAACTTTGGGTAAAGGTTCCCTGATGATCAGCATTAGCAACAGTGAAATGCGCATAGGATCCAGCTAAATACCTCAATAATCAATTTCAATGAATTTTTAATAAAAAAATATATTTTACTTAATAAGGAAAATATTAATTTGGGATTATTAGTGCGTTTAAAAATTTTAAACTTAAATTTTAGTGTTTTTAGTTCAAGATTCTCGATCCAAGTAGCCTGCAACAGGTCTTCTGCATCATTGTTGGCCGTGTACTGTTTGATGCTGGTTACAGTTGCTGTTGTAGTATTTTTTAATCTTATCCGCTGCGTGCTAGTCTAAGTCTGGTTGTAATATACTTATAATTTTGTTGTTGTTGTTTGTGCTGATGTAGTAGGTGCATCTCCAATTTTGGCGAAAGCCTGTATAAGTGCACTTTCAAGCGATTTGACTTGTTGCTGCCTTTGGTGTTGTGTTTCCAAACGTTTTTTTTAGATTTTGCGTTGTATTTCCACTTGTGCCAATTTGTCATCGTCCTCATTGTTAATTTCATGTTCAGCTAAGAAATCCTCTTCTAGTTGTATTCGATTTGCAGAGTAGAAGGCCAGGGCACTAATAAACCATACTCCTCTTAGGAAACGTATGAATACATACATATGTATCTGTTGAACTTGTAGAAAAAAACTTATGCATGAATTTAAAATTTTTCAGTAGAGCAAAAATACTGTTCAAGTGCTCAGGCAAACTTTTAAAGTATGTGCCTATAAAAATGTGATCTTTAGACGTAATTAATCGGATTTGATTAGAACAGTGTATACATTTCATTTAATTTTTCGACATGTTCAGCCTTATTATCGTTGTCATAGTCGTAACGAAATCGATAAAAAATTAGATAATGCTTGGTATACATACATATGTAACAACCGTTATACTTGTTGTTGATCAATCGCAATTAAAAAAACGTTAGTAGATATATTTTTAACAAAACAATATTGTTTTTGCAACTTATTTGTATGAGAGTGAATGATTTTCGTAAGTCAACTTAAGCGGTAGTGCTAAAAGTCCACCGAAATGTATATTCCTTTTGGTTTAGATAATAGAAAAACATTTATATTGAAAACAAAAACAAGTTTTCATATTTAGTTATTGTTTTCACTATAAATTCTCTGACATCAAATGTGATTAATTAACTTAAAAATAGATGAGAAAAATTCTTTTGATTTTTATTTCATACTCGTATTAGAAAATTGTTTACTTTAAAGACAATTGTGCAATGATAAATTATGAACATAAAACCTTTTAAAATGCAATAAATTGTTATTAAAGTAATATTTATTTAAAAAAATAATTTATTTTACGAAAAATATTGAGATCCCGAAATCTCGAAAATCCCGTGATCCCGAAAAATCCCGGGATTTTCGGGATCGGGATTACAAAATCCCGAATCCCGGGATTTCCAAAAATCGATCCCGATTGGCATCCCTAGCTCATACGCATATAAGGTTCCTTGTACAATAAATAGTTTTTTCGTAATAGCAATTTTTTCTCACTGTGAAAGGAAAAGTTGTTCTTCCTCTGTATTTTACCCAGCTAGATTAACATTCTGCAAAGGAAACTTTGCGTATCTAAAGAGGTGCAATCAGACAGAAAAGTGGAAAATTCTGTTTTTAATATAAACTGTTTTAATATAAATCACAAGTTATTATTTAGTGGATTTGTAATTCGCGCTAAATTCACTAAAATCAAAGGTAAAAAAGCACCAATTTAGTGCCTTTTTTAAAAAAAGCACCAAGTTGATAAATTCCAGACTGTTATGAATTAAAAAGCACTAAATCTAGTGCGAAAAGCACTAAATTGGCATGCTCCACATGAAGCACGAAGGCTTCGTGTAAACGACAAGACTCATAAACCTGATTCAGAGAGCGAGGCATGTGATTCAACTCGTCGTCTAAACATAGTATTACTTTATTTTGAATTATATAACTGTTTTTCAACTTATTATAAATTTTGTTTTCTTTTCAGAGAAACTCAACTCGAATGAAACTTACTCAATCAGGCGTTCCAGCGTCGGAGTACGATGTAATTAGAGCTAACTGGTACCGGTACTACTGGTATAGTATTAAGAAGACTTTTGGTTTTGGAGTTTCGTTGACTGACGCGTTTTAAGCATTGTCTAGCCTGCAATTTTTTATTATCTTTCGAAGTAATGTACTATTCTTTAAAAAAAAATTATGAGATCGAAAGCTTGTTAAATAAATTGCATTAGCTGTAATATAATTTACATTTTATCTTCTATTCTTCGATCCTCTTATATTAAAATAATTTATGGACTGCAAAGTAGGGACTTTTGCAAAATAAATGGTCATAAATCTGGAACTTCTAAAGTAATGATTGGATTTATATGAAACTTCGAACATTCATAAAAGAGGACATAGGCTTTATAACACATGTCTTGGCAGCCTTCTGGCTTTAGCTGGACAGAAGTTACAGTGGGCCTAAGTTGACCACATGGGACTAAGAAAAGTTCTGGGGCTTGTAACTTTTAGAAAAATTATCCGATTTTTATGGGATAAAGCGTTTTGAGTTGAGCTTAACATTTTCAAGAAATAATGTCCTCAGATGTGTTTTAGTATCTCTCATTACTTAGAAGATATTTGACTTTAACATGTTTAACTAAAATTTTAGAGAGCCTTTTCATAAATGCGGACAAACGCGCAGATTTTCTGAAAAAAAGTCAAAATTTGGTCAAATAATTGTTTTGTGCCATAAAAAATATATATTAGAATAATTTTCTTTTCTTATATTGGCCTTTTTGACTTCTATGAGTCTTTTTACTTCGAATGAAAAAATTACTCTAACATAATTAACTGATCTCGAGATATTCCGATTGTAGGGTGCAATTCAAAAAATATATATACTACGCTTATACGCAGGGCTTATTTGCAAATAAAACTGTACATTGTTGCCATATTATTAGCGGAGTTCGATGTTTGATGCAAATTGTCTTGCGTAAGTGCAAATGCAAAATATCTTAGCTTTTCTTTCAAATCCAACAACATACACACACAATCCAAAGAAAAGCTACGATATTTTGCATTTGCACTCACGCAAGACAATTTGCATCAAACATCGAACTCCGCTATTGTTTTTATTTCGACTTACTAATTCAGAAAACTATTCACGATTAACGCACTATTTGCAAATAAAATGCTTGAGGTTGCTACGCTTGCAAATGTTTGATAACAAAAAACAATAAATGGATTAACATTGCACAAAAAACACTAATAGAAGCAAATAATGACAATTAAATCATATAATTATTTTATATTTTGTTCATTTACACAATTTTTTTTGTTGTCAAAAAAGTAAATTTCTATAGAAGTGCTACCAAGTTTGTGTACTTTTGCTATGCCGTATAAACAGTGAGTTAATTTATTTGAGAATATTTTAATTTGCAAATAGTGCGTGTATAAACGTAGTAATAGAATGCGCTTAACTTTTTTTCCCATTGTTCACAAATCAGCTGTTTAAAACTTTTATGAATTCTGAAATTCGACCTAAATAGAAAAAAAATATAAATTTGGAATGTCATACAATAAGTCTATGTATACTTTTTATTTAAGGAATAATAACACACACAGCGTCATCGGGAGGTGCTACCTGCTTATGCTACTACTTAAAATAAATAACACTTCAGGTTATTTATTTAAACTGCTTCACTGTCGTTTTTCTCTATTTCTTTAGTTATCTTTGGTAACCATTTCAATCGTATTGCTTGTAAAACTTGATCTGAGGGTAACAATAAGTGAAGCATTAAATCATAATTTTCTGCTAATTTTAAACCAGTGTTCGAAAATAAACATTATTTAATGTACTTTAATGTTCTGTAAGGTACAACCTCACACACACAAGCGCTAATAATGTAGGCATACCGAATACATTAAAATTATAAGTACTTATAATTTTAGTTAACTTCTGCACAACGAGAATAATTATATTAACCTACTCAAAATGATGATGATCAACACTTCGTTTTGTAAGGTTAAAGCCATTATTATTACAGTATATTTAATGCATATTTGTACAGTCAAAAAATTTTTACAGTAATACTGACAAATAAAAAATTTCCATGCAACTAATTTCATGAAAAAAATGTACAAGAAGTTTCTGTTAACTAAAATTAAAGTTTTTACAGGTATATTTTGACCAAGCTATTTGTGTGTGACGACTTTGTGTTTATTGTTTAAAAAGCAATAATATATTAAGGATTTTCTGTGCACTCAATATAATAAATTATTTAGAATATGTATTTAGTAAAACAATTTCATCAGAAAATTTTTTTCGTACAATTTTTACTTAAGCGGTTAGTAAATGCCACATACTAATGGGGCTGTGCCATCACAAGAATTTTAAGCATGTTGGTTGAATTGTTTTTAATCAGTAGTAGTGGCTACATTACGTTAAATCTTCATAGTATTTTTGTTCCAATATCTAAATGTAAAACATTTAGCCGAGTCGGGCACATTTCCAGAAGTAGCACGTGTGTAAAGATGTGAGTTTCTACATTAAAATGTGCTACTAGTAAACGGCATGTAGACAATGTAGCTTCATGGTGACGTCAAAATTACGTCAGAGCCACATGCGTATACTATTTGCTTTAGATTATTTTCTTTTATTATAAAAGTAAAAAAAAAATATTTTAATAACAACTAATCAATATGGGAAATGCATATCAGTAGTAGGGAAATGGCGGTTCTGGGACAATTAAAATTGATAAATTGTTGCTGAAATTGTTAAATTGTGGGCTGAAATTGTTAAATTGTGGCTGAAATTGTTAAATTGTTGCTGAAATTTTAAAATTCTTGGAAATTTGTGTTTTCGGCGGCGCTTTGATGTTTTTTGTTTACATTAGGAGTTTTTTTGTTTACATTAGGAGTTTTTTGTTTACATTAACTTTGTGTGAACGGGTGCCTTTTTTGGGTTACATTAATTGCGATAACGGGTGATTTTTTTTTGAGGTTTCATATGAGTGTATGTGCCGACGGCAATACATGATTATTATTTTTTTCAAATGCCGACGGCAAAACATGTTTATTAATTTTTCCTAATGCCGACGGCAAAACATGAATATAATTTTTTCAAATGCCGACGGGAAAATGATTTTTCGTAATTCCGAAGGCAAAACATGATAATTTTTCGTAATACCGAAGGCAAAATATGATAATTTTTCCTAATGCCGACTACAATCCATGATAATTTTTCCTAATGCCTACTGCAATACATGATTATTATTTTTTTCAAATGCCGACGGCAAAAAATTAATATAATTTTTTCAAATGCAGACGGGAAAATGATTTTTCCTAATGACGACGGGAAAACGTGAAAGTTATTTTTTCTAATGCTAATGTAGGTGTTGCTAGACTGTGGGAATTTAAGGCTGACCGTGATTTGAGTGGGTGGCGTTGTTGCCGTAATATGTAACCATAGGAATTTGCGGATGTGTCTGTCTGTCTGTGAGAATTTAGGTGAGGGTTTGATTGGAAGGGGCGGGGTGTAGTTGAGGTAGATCGATTGCGTGTGTGTGTGTGTATATGTGTGTGTGTATGTGTGTGTGTGTGTGTGTGTGTGTGTGTATGTTTGTAGGAATTTCAATGTGTGTATTTCTGTAGGAGCTTAGGGCTGATTGTGATTTATGAGGGGTGAGGTGTTCTAGTAATATGTAACCGGGGGAATCTGTGTGTTCGTATGTCTGTAGGAGTTTAAGGCTGACCATGATTTGGGTGGGCAGGGTTGTTGACGTAATATGTATCCATGGGGATTTGTGGATGTGTCTGTCTATAGTAGTTTAAGGCTGATCGTGATTTGAGTTAGGTGAGGATGTTGTTGAGGTAAATTGGTTATTTGTATGTATGTATGTATGTATTTTTGTAAGAATTTAATATGATTGTGATTTATTAGGGGCGAGGTGTTCTTGTAATATGTAGCCGTGAGAATCTATGTGTATAGACGTCTGTAGAAGTTTAAGACTATCTGTAATTTCAGGTAGGTGAGAGTGTTGTGTTGTTGAGATTAATCTTATATATTGTATATGTATGTATGTATGATCATGGGAATTTGTGTATGTATATCTGAGGGAGAATTTAAGGCTCGTCATGATTTGCAAAAGGTGGGGTGTTGTTGAAATTTTCTTGGATATTTCTTATATGAATTCTGCTATGTGTGTGTGTGTATTTGCGCTAATATTTATGTGTAGATAGAAATAAATTGTTTTCAGAGTAGATTAGTAATGGGGACGGACGACATGTTTTGGGAATTCAAAACCGGGAAAAAACAAAAACGATGGCAACCCTGTTACAAATGGGGGGATTTTGGGGATTTTCATGCTGATATGGTGTGTGTGTGTGAGTTTGATTCTTTGGCCATGTGTATGTATGTATACTTGTGTGCACAGCTTTTGTTATTGTAGAGAAACGTTGTGCTTACAGTGCATGGATGTATGTACGTGTGGGATGTGTATGTGTGTGTGTGTGAGTCTAATTCTTTGGTTGTGTGTGCATGTATATGTGGGTGTTTGTATGTATGTATGGGTGTGTGCGTGTGTGTGTGATTGTTATTTGATAGTTTATGGTTTACTGTTGCTGTTTTGAGTTATAGTTGGTATGCTTATGTAGGGTTATTGTATGTATGCATTTATGTTTGTGATCTCTGGCGGGGGAAATAATCTAATAGCTGCAGAGAGTGGCAACCCTGTTACGAATGGAAGTCGTTAGGGAATGTATTTGGTAATGTATGTATATGTTGTTGGATTAATGTGTGTGATCTTATCTATTTTTGCTTTGAAGAATGTCATTGTTTGTGTGAGTTACATCAACACTTTTTCATACATATTTACAAATGCATGTATATATGTTTTTAAGGCTATTGACGTTGCTATTATGGAGATAGAAAATATTGTGTCGGCATAGGTTTCATATCTGTTCAAGTGAATTTCAGATGTTAAATGTTTTGAATCCGATCAGGTTGATAAAAAGAGCTTTTCAATAGGGGTAGTGATATCTTTATTTCGGTATATTTTACTTTAATGTAACAATTATAAGAAATAGCTTTTGGAGAAATACAGCAAAAACTTATAGAAGCACCTACTTTCACGTGTCCCGATTTTTCTAGTACCTTTATATTGCAAACTGATGCTAGCGATTTTGTTCTGGGTGTTGCTGTGTATATGAATTTCATCATATATCGTAATACCAACAGAGAATTGTGGAAATGTGTGTGTGTGTGTGTGTATGAATTTCATCATATGTCGTAATAAATTAGGCTTGATGACTACTACGCGATTCTCATATAAAGTATATAAGTAGAAGAAATAATGTAGATTGTCATCAGTCTGCTCTGATATCTCAACAAGTCACAACCTATTTTCCCATCCAAAATCTCTAAAGTGTTTGAAATCCAAAAACTATAAAAGTGTTAGAACTAATTACTCTTTATTAAAAAAGATAATAGTGCATAAAAAATAATTAAATAAATTGTTTATAACTGAAATAAATTGTTTATAAATAAAATAATTAAATTACTTAATAAACAAATAAATAATTAAATAATATGAATACTACAAGTTGTACTATCTGCAATAAAGTCTTTATGACTCAAACAAAACTAAACCAGCATATTGAAACGCACTCCTATGCTAGCCAATCGAAGGCTATGCTTGGAACTAGTAAGCTAAATCTTCAAAACAAATATTGTGAGGATTGTGATGAGATGATCCCATCAAATGGTTATAGGGCTCATGTCAGAACCACAAAACACAAAAACAGTTGTCAGCAAGAACGGATTGGAGATTTTCTCACTAAGAGAGCAAGCAACTTCAATGGGAGGATCGAGACATACATCCTCCTCAACAAAAATGTGGGTGTCTTGTTTCCGGAGGAGTTTCTGAAATCTGCCAAGAGCTCCATAGTACAACAACTAAATGAAAGTAGTAAGATACATACTACATTTAAATTTAATATGGAGCTCACGTGTGATTATATGAAGATGGTGAATGATGAGATGAATGTTTCCCAACTTGTACATATTTCGAAAATGATGTTGGTGACTTTGTCTGATGATATAGAGGACATGTACAAGAAACAAGCCGAGGAGCTAAGAACCAAAATGGAAGAATTTCAAGAGAGGGATAGCGGATGGACCTTGATTTCAATAAATTCCCTTGAAGTTAATATAAACAAGGCGTCCATAATAAGAGGATCAAGCTTTATCCCTCTCCCGAAAAATATTGCAGTGAAATGTGCATGCATAAATGTCGACAACAATGATATTTATTGCTTTAAATGGTGTCTCATTGCGGCTTTGTACACAAATAGTACTTTAGATCGAAGACAACGGAAAAACTGTAGAAATTTCAATATTGCAAACATTTCTGATGAGAATATTAATATAGGGGAAGTTGTATTAAATTTTAAAGACCTAGAGTTTCCACTCCCATTGAAGCAGATACAAAAATTTGAAAGTCAAAATTATGTGAGCATCAATGTATTTGGTCACAATGGAACATCGCTTATAGGACCATACTACATAACAAAAGGAGAAAAACATGTTCATATTAATCTCTTATTGCTCCAGTCCAATGAAAACTTCCACTATGTACTCATCAATGATATATCAAAGTAAGTTTCATTTGTGCATTTAAGCGAAATATGTTTTCAAATCTATTTAAATAGTTACTTATTATTGTTATGTTAATTTACATACTATTTTATTTTCTATATTTTCTTCAGACTTCTTCGTTCCAACATGACGTCACACAGAAGTAAGATTCTGATATGCAACACCTGCCTATATTATACACATGATGATTATGTGTATAATCATCACAAAAACGTTTGCGGCAAAAAAGTCATCAGAATGCCAGAAGATGGATCTATTATCAAGTTTACGAAGCACTACAAACAGTTAAATGTACCATTTGTAATATACGCAGACTTTGAGTCCATTTTAGAAAAAGTCAATGATCCTGTAAGTAAAAGCACTACAAATGTACAGAAACACCATGCGTGTGCATTCGGGTATTTTATTAATTGTAGTTTTAAGAGAGAAAATAATTTATATAGGAATTATTTTGGTGAAGATTCGGCAAATGTATTTATTAAAAAAATAGTTGAAGATTGTACCGATATTTATCTAAATTATTTAATTAAAGTTAAGAAAATGTTCATAACCCCAATTGAAATAGCTCAATATAATAATGCAAAAAATTGTTATATATGTAAGAAAATATTAAATAACGATAAAGTTAGAGATCATTGTCATCTTACGGGCAATTATCGTGGGGCAGCTCATAGCGAATGTAATTTGAATTATAAAACACCTCAGTTTATACCGGTTATCCTGCATAATCTTTCTGCATATGATATACACCTATTTTTCAAAGAACTTTCTACTATAAAATACTCCACAATAAAAGTGATTCCCCAGAACACAGAGCGTTATATTTCTCTTTCAATTTTCATTAGATTAGATGAAAAATATGGATTCGAAATAAGATTTATAGACTCGTTTAGATTTATGGCTTCGAGCTTAGATACGTTAGCGAAAAATCTTGATAGCAATGATTTCAATACTATTCGATCATGTTTCGTTGATGAAGATCATTCCAACCTGATTAGAAGAAAGGGTGTATTTCCGTACTCTTACATGGATTCCATGACTAAGTTTAAGGAAACTAAGCTCCCTAGTAGAGACGAGTTCTTCAATATTCTAACGAATGAAGAATGTGATGTATTCGAGTATGAACATGCTCAAAAAATATGGAGGGTGTTTAACTGTAAAACCCTCCTTGACTATACTGAGCTCTACTTAAAGACAGATGTTCTACTTCTAGCCGATGTGTTTGAAAATTTTAGGAAAATTTGTAGAGATATATACGATTTGGACCCCTGCCACTATTATACAGCACCAGGCTTATCCTGGGATGCAATGTTGAAAACCACAGAAGTTTCACTGGAACAGTTCACTGATTCCGAAATGTATATGTTTATGCAAAACGGAATTAGAGGTGGACTAGTTCAATGCTCGCAAAGATATTCCAAAGCAAATAACAAATATTTGGAAGATTTTGATCCATCAAAGCCATCAGAATTTCTTGTATATTTAGACGCTAACAATTTGTATGGTTGGGCGATGTCGGAATATCTTCCTTGCGGTGAATTTGAGTGGGTATGTGATACTGATTTTGATGTTAAAAAAATTTCTGATACTGCAGAGTATGGGTACATTTTGGAAGTGGATATAGATTATCCGGATTCAGTGCATGATCTTCATAATGATTTGCCATTTTGTCCCCAAAATAAGACCGTGGGAGGATCCAAAATCAAAAAATTAGTTGCAGACTTACACTCAAAAACAAATTACACCATACACTATAGAGTTTTAAAACAAGCCATTTCAAATGGCCTCATTTTAAAACAAATCCATAGAATACTCAGATTTAAGCAATCCCCATGGCTTAAAAAATATATTGACTTAAACACATTTCATAGGACAAATGCTAAAAATAATTTTGAAAAAGATTTCTTCAAACTTTTAAACAATGCTGTTTACGGGAAGACAATGGAAAACATTGAAAAACGTAGGGACATTAGAATTACTTCATCTTGGGAAACAACAAATAGGAATCATTTAGGTCTCAGAGCATTAATTGCGAAACCAAATTTTAAGCAGTTGATAAAATTTTCTGATGATATGTATGCGGTAGAGTTAGAAAAAATGGAACCACTATATGATAAACCCATATATGTTGGTTTTACAGTACTGGAGTTATCCAAGTGGAGAATGTATGACTTCCATTATGGCTTCATGAAGCCTAAATTTGGAGACAACATTTCTCTCAACGATATGGATACTGACTCATTTATTTATTCAATTAAAACTGATGATTTTTACGATGACATCCGTAATGACATTAGTTTGAATTTTGATACGTCAGAATATCCTATAGATAATCAATTTCGTTTGCCGCTACTAAATAAGAAGGTTTTAGGAATGATGAAAGATGAAAACCATGGGGATATAATGACAGAGTTTGTTGGTTTAAGAGCAAAAATGTATTCTCTCTCGACTCTTCGCTCGGAAGCTGTTAAAAAATCAAAAGGGATCAAAAAGTCTGTAATTAAAAAGTTGTCCATTAATGATTACAAAAGTTGCTTATTCGAATCCAAAATCATCTCGGATGAAATGTTTTTGTTTAGATCTAAAACACATCAACTATATACACAAAAACTGCATAAAATAGCACTTAGCTTTTCTGATGATAAAAGAAATATAATGAAAGATAAAATAAAAACGCGTGCTTGGGGACATTACATAGACCGAAATAATGATGCAATGGATGTAGAATAGAATGATTCCTACTAAATTGCATGTAAGATGTCAATGAAAATTTAATTTTGTACTAATTGTATTTATTTATTAATGTATTTCTTTAATTATTTATTAATTTATTTATTATTCACTTATTTGTTTATTAATTAATTTATGTATTTATTATTTATTTGTTTATTAATTTATTAATTAGTTTATTCCTTTATTTCTTTATTAATTTACTTATTTATTAGTTTATTTATTGTTTATATATTTGTTTATAAATTTATCTATTAATTTTAGTATTTTATTCACACAAAAGTATGTAAAAATTTAATGCTTTAAAGCTTTTATCTTTTTACCTATACCTAAGTTACCTTTAAATAAAAATTAAATATTAGATTAATGATCTTTTTTCTTTTTATATCTGTATATTTTTATTTATAAATATAGTTAAATTTGTATTGGTACTAAGATTTTTAAGAAAAAATGTTAAATAAAATATGGAAAAAATAATAATATATATAAATGGTTTTTATTTCAACTTAAATTTACTTAATAGAAATTTTAACTACAAATGTCCACATCTTTATATTTTGTTTCTTTATGGGTTTTACTTAAAAAATTTTTTCTTCTTTCATGCGAATTCTTGTTTTTTCTTTTCATATCGCTTAAACATGCACAGTCTTGTTATCTTTGAAAGGTTCTGCACAAAACAAATCGAATTTCACAATATTATGAAATTCCATTATATTTCATTAGGTATTTTCTTATCGGCACCAACTGCTTTAACACCATCTCATTTACGTTTGCTAACAGCAAATAGTACAATAGGTGTCAGCTATTAGATCAGCTTATCAGCTATTAGATCAGCTTATTAGCACCTGGTCTGTTTTTCAGATCAGCTTTTCAGGACCTGGTCTGGTTTTCAGATCAGCTTATCAGGACCTGGTCTGGTTTTCAGATCAGCTTTTCAGGACCTGGTCTGGTTTTCAGATCAGCTTTTCAGGACCTGGTCTGGTTTTCAGAACAGCTTATCAGGACCTGGTCTGGTTTTCAGATCAGCTTTTCAGGACCTGGTCTGGTTTTCAGGTCAGATGAAATAACTAAAGTCTATCTTTTATTAGCAGTATTTTTTTTTCTATAACGAAAATCGTTTAATTCAATATATTTGCTTATAATCAAAAATCCATATTTATCCTTCCAACACTCTACAAATTTTTTAAAACTAGTCAAAATTCATACTACTGCCAACATGAACCTTGTAAACATGCTTCATATTTTTCTCATCTTACTTAAACATTATAATTACATTTGCATTGTATCTTATTAAATGCTTATAGCCATATTCATAAAAATTTTAAACAGCATTTCAAATGTTGTTTGAGCAAAATTCGCTAAAATTGTATTCATAATAGAATATTAGCTTAAAAACGTTTTTTAACTTGCGTAAATCAACAAATCTTATAAATTAAATGCACCCATACTTAAAATAATTTTGAGCTGACGTCGTTCTAGTTTTGCTTCTTGTTTATTTATATTTTTAACTTTGTCTGTATGTATGTATGTATGCATGTATTAAGAATTATGCTTATGTTTGGCACAAGTAGAATGAGTCATCATTCTTCTGTCGCCCCATACAAAAATATACACGTACACGTACATATGTATGTATATTATTCTGCTTTCCACATGCAACATTAGCAAATATCATAATTGAAATGTATTAATCTTCATTACCAGAAAAAAAATAAATGTATAATAACCCATTCTTTTAATTATGAAATTATGTAATTTCCTTAACTATTCATATTTGTAGTAGTATATAGATAATTTTAGTATAAATATATGTTTTTAAACCTCAGATAGTAGTAGGAAACTGGGCATCCGGCGTAGATTAAAATTTTAAAGTTTCATTACCCATAACCCCGACAAATTACACCCAGAAATTATTACACAACCCAAATCACTGACAGACTCAAATTTCCACGGTCAGGCAGACAGACAGACAGACAGACATACACTTAATGTAAACAAAAACTCCTTATGTTAAAAAAATAAGAGTGACTTATTGAACCACCCTCGAAAAATATTTAAAGGACTTATCGAACCACCCTCGTAGGTATCAAATTTCAAGAATTTTAAAATTTTCAAATTTTAATTACCCAAATTTAACAATTTCACCCACAATTTAACAATTTTAATTGTCCCCGAATGCCCAATAGTAGTATATAGATAATTTTAGTATAAATATATGTTTTTAAACCTCAGATAGTAGTAGGGAACTGGGCATCCTGGGACAATTAAAATTGTTAAATTGTGGCTGAAATTGTGAAATTTGGGTAATTAAAATTTGAAAATTTTAAAATTCTTGAAATTTGATACCTACGAGGGTAGTTCAATAAGTCCTTTAAATATTTTTCGAGGGTGGTTCAATAAGTCCGTCTTTTATTTTTTGTTTGCACTAAGAGCTTTTGTTTACATTAAGTTTATGTCTGTCTGTCTACCTACCTGACCGTGGAAATTTGAGTCTGTCAGTGATTTGGGGTGTGTAATAATTTGTTGGTGTCCTTTGTCGGAGTTATGACTAATGAAACTTTAAAATTTTAATCTAAGCCAGATGCCCAGTTCCCTACTACTATCTGAGGTTTAAAAACATATATTTATACTAAAATTATCTATATACTACTACAAATATGAATACTTAAAGAAATTACATAATTTCATAAGTAAAAGAATGGGTTATTATACATTTATTTTTTTCTGGTAATGAAGCTTAATACATTTCAATTATGATATTTGCTGATGTTGCATGTGGAAAGCAGAATAATATACATACATATATACGTGTACGTGTATATTTTTGTATGGGGCGACAGAAGAATGATGACTCATTCTACTTGTGCCAAACATAAGCATAATTCTTAATACATGCATACATACATACATACAGACAAAGTTAAAAATATAAATAAACAAGAAGCAAAACTAGAACGACGTCAGCTCAAAATTATTTTAAGTATGGGTGCATTTAATTTATAAGATTTGTTGATTTACGCAAGTTAAAAAACGTTTTTAAGCTAATATTCTATTATGATTGTATTCATTATTATTATTAGCGAATTTTGCTCAAACAACATTTGAAATGCTGTTTAAAATTTTTATGAATATGGCTATAAGCATTTAATAAGATACAATGCAAATGTAATTATAATGTTTAAGTAAGATGAGAAAAATATGAAGCATGTTTACTAGGTTCATGTTGGCAGTAGTATGAATTTTGACAAGTTTTAAAAAATTTTTAGAGTGTTGGGAGGATAAATATGGATTTTTGATTATAAGCAAATATATTGAATTAAACGATTTTCGTTATAGAAAAAAAAATACTGCTAATAAAAGATAGACTTTAGTTATTTCATCTGACCTGAAAACCAGACCAGCTCCTAATAAGCTGACCTGAAAATCAGACCAGCTCCTAATAAGCTGACCTGAAAATCAGACCAGCTCCTGATAAGCTGATCTGAAAACCAGACCAGGTCCTGATAAGCTGATCTGAAAACCAGACCAGGTCCTGAAAAGCTGATCTGAAAACCAGACCAGGTCCTGAAAAGCTGATCTGAAAACCAGACCAGGTCCTGATAAGCTGATCTGAAAACCAGACCAGGTCCTGATAAGCTGATCTGAAAACCAGACCAGCTCCTGAAAAGCTGATCTGAAAAACAGACCAGGTGCTAATAAGCTGGTCTAATAGCTGATCTAATAGCTGACACCTATTGTACTATTTGCTGTTAGCAAACGTAAATGAGATGGTGTTAAAGCAGTTGGTGTCGATAAGAAAATACCTAATGAAATATAATGGAATTTCATAATGTTGTGAAATTCGATTTGTTTTGTGCAGAACCTTTCAAAGATAACAAGACTGTGCATGTTTAAGCGATATGAAAAGAAAAAACAAGAATTCGCATGAAAGAAAAAATTTTTTAAGTAAAACCCATAAAGAAACAAAATATAAAGATGTGGACATTTGTAGTTAAAATTTCTATTAAGTAAATTTAAGTTGAAATAAAAACCATTTATATATATTATTATTTTTTCCATATTTTATTTAACATTTTTTCTTAAAAATCTTAGTACCAATACAAATTTAACTATATTTATAAATAAAAATATACAGATATAAAAAGAAAAAAGATCATTAATCTAATATTTAATTTTTATTTAAAGGTAACTTAGGTATAGGTAAAAAGATAAAAGCTTTAAAGCATTAAATTTTTACATACTTTTGTGTGAATAAAATACTAAAATTAATAGATAAATTTATAAACAAATATATAAACAATAAATAAATTAATAAATAAGTAAATTAATAAAGAAATAAAGGAATAAACTAATTAATAAATTAATAAACAAATAAATAATAAATACATAAATTAATTAATAAACAAATAAGTGAATAATAAATAAATTAATAAATAATTAAAGAAATACATTAATAAATAAATACAATTAGTACAAAATTAAATTTTCATTGACATCTTACATGCAATTTAGTAGGAATCATTCTATTCTACATCCATTGCATCATTATTTCGGTCTATGTAATGTCCCCAAGCACGCGTTTTTATTTTATCTTTCATTATATTTCTTTTATCATCAGAAAAGCTAAGTGCTATTTTATGCAGTTTTTGTGTATATAGTTGATGTGTTTTAGATCTAAACAAAAACATTTCATCCGAGATGATTTTGGATTCGAATAAGCAACTTTTGTAATCATTAATGGACAACTTTTTAATTACAGACTTTTTGATCCCTTTTGATTTTTTAACAGCTTCCGAGCGAAGAGTCGAGAGAGAATAAATTTTTGCTCTTAAACCAACAAACTCTGTCATTATATCCCCATGGTTTTCATCTTTCATCATTCCTAAAACCTTCTTATTTAGTAGCGGCAAACGAAATTGATTATCTATAGGATATTCTGACGTATCAAAATTCAAACTAATGTCATTACGGATGTCATCGTAAAAATCATCAGTTTTAATTGAATAAATAAATGAGTCAGTATCCATATAGTTGAGAGAAATGTTGTCTCCAAATTTAGGCTTCATGAAGCCATAATGGAAGTCATACATTCTCCACTTGGATAACTCCAGTACTGTAAAACCAACATATATGGGTTTATCATATAGTGGTTCCATTTTTTCTAACTCTACCGCATACATATCATCAGAAAATTTTGTCAACTGCTTAAAATTTGGTTTCGCAATTAATGCTCTGAGACCTAAATGATTCCTATTTGTTGTTTCCCAAGATGAAGTAATTCTAATGTCGCTACGTTTTTCAATGTTTTCCATTGTCTTCCCGTAAACAGCATTGTTTAAAAGTTTGAAGAAATCTTTTTCAAAATTATTTTTAGCATTTGTCCTATGAAATGTGTTTAAGTCAATATATTTTTTAAGCCATGGGGATTGCTTAAATCTGAGTATTCTATGGATTTGTTTTAAAATGAGGCCATTTGAAATTGCTTGTTTTAAAACTCTATAGTGTATGGTGTAATTTGTTTTTGAGTGTAAGTCTGCAACTAATTTTTTGATTTTGGATCCTCCCACGGTCTTATTTTGGGGACAAAATGGCAAATCATTATGAAGATCATGCACTGAATCCGGATAATCTATATCCACTTCCAAAATGTATCCATACTCTGCAGTATCAGAAATTTTTTTAACATCAAAATCAGTATCACATACCCACTCAAATTCACCACAAGGAAGATATTCCGACATCGCCCAACCATACAAATTGTTAGCGTCTAAATATACAAGAAATTCTGATGGCTTTGATGGATCAAAATCTTCCAAATATTTGTTATTTGCTTTGGAATATCTTTGCGAGCATTGAACTAGTCCACCTCTAATTCCGTTTTGCATAAACATATACATTTCGGAATCAGTGAACTGTTCCAGTGAAACTTCTGTGGTTTTCAACATTGCATCCCAGGATAAGCCTGGTGCTGTATAATAGTGGCAGGGGTCCAAATCGTATATATCTCTACAAATTTTCCTAAAATTTTCAAACACGTCAGTTAGAAGTAGAACATCTGTCTTTAAGTAGAGCTCAGTATAGTCAAGGAGGGTTTTACAGTTAAACACCCTCCATATTTTTTGAGCATGTTCATACTCGAATACATCACATTCTTCATTCGTTAGAATATTGAAGAACTCGTCTCTACTAGGGAGCTTAGTTTCCTTAAACTTAGTCATGGAATCCATGTAAGAGTACGGAAATACACCCTTTCTTCTAATCAGGTTGGAATGATCTTCATCAACGAAACATGATCGAATAGTATTGAAATCATTGCTATCAAGATTTTTCGCTAACGTATCTAAGCTCGAAGCCATAAATCTAAACGAGTCTATAAATCTTATTTCGAATCCATATTTTTCATCTAATCTGATGAAAATTGAAAGAGAAATATAACGCTCTGTGTTCTGGGGAATCACTTTTATTGTGGAGTATTTTATAGTAGAAAGTTCTTTGAAAAATAGGTGTATATCATATGCAGAAAGATTATGCAGGATAACCGGTATAAACTGAGGTGTTTTATAATTCAAATTACATTCGCTATGAGCTGCCCCACGATAATTGCCCGTAAGATGACAATGATCTCTAACTTTATCGTTATTTAATATTTTCTTACATATATAACAATTTTTTGCATTATTATATTGAGCTATTTCAATTGGGGTTATGAACATTTTCTTAACTTTAATTAAATAATTTAGATAAATATCGGTACAATCTTCAACTATTTTTTTAATAAATACATTTGCCGAATCTTCACCAAAATAATTCCTATATAAATTATTTTCTCTCTTAAAACTACAATTAATAAAATACCCGAATGCACACGCATGGTGTTTCTGTACATTTGTAGTGCTTTTACTTACAGGATCATTGACTTTTTCTAAAATGGACTCAAAGTCTGCGTATATTACAAATGGTACATTTAACTGTTTGTAGTGCTTCGTAAACTTGATAATAGATCCATCTTCTGGCATTCTGATGACTTTTTTGCCGCAAACGTTTTTGTGATGATTATACACATAATCATCATGTGTATAATATAGGCAGGTGTTGCATATCAGAATCTTACTTCTGTGTGACGTCATGTTGGAACGAAGAAGTCTGAAGAAAATATAGAAAATAAAATAGTATGTAAATTAACATAACAATAATAAGTAACTATTTAAATAGATATGAAAACATATTTCGCTTAAATGCACAAATGAAACTTACTTTGATATATCATTGATGAGTACATAGTGGAAGTTTTCATTGGACTGGAGCAATAAGAGATTAATATGAACATGTTTTTCTCCTTTTGTTATGTAGTATGGTCCTATAAGCGATGTTCCATTGTGACCAAATACATTGATGCTCACATAATTTTGACTTTCAAATTTTTGTATCTGCTTCAATGGGAGTGGAAACTCTAGGTCTTTAAAATTTAATACAACTTCCCCTATATTAATATTCTCATCAGAAATGTTTGCAATATTGAAATTTCTACAGTTTTTCCGTTGTCTTCGATCTAAAGTACTATTTGTGTACAAAGCCGCAATGAGACACCATTTAAAGCAATAAATATCATTGTTGTCGACATTTATGCATGCACATTTCACTGCAATATTTTTCGGGAGAGGGATAAAGCTTGATCCTCTTATTATGGACGCCTTGTTTATATTAACTTCAAGGGAATTTATTGAAATCAAGGTCCATCCGCTATCCCTCTCTTGAAATTCTTCCATTTTGGTTCTTAGCTCCTCGGCTTGTTTCTTGTACATGTCCTCTATATCATCAGACAAAGTCACCAACATCATTTTCGAAATATGTACAAGTTGGGAAACATTCATCTCATCATTCACCATCTTCATATAATCACACGTGAGCTCCATATTAAATTTAAATGTAGTATGTATCTTACTACTTTCATTTAGTTGTTGTACTATGGAGCTCTTGGCAGATTTCAGAAACTCCTCCGGAAACAAGACACCCACATTTTTGTTGAGGAGGATGTATGTCTCGATCCTCCCATTGAAGTTGCTTGCTCTCTTAGTGAGAAAATCTCCAATCCGTTCTTGCTGACAACTGTTTTTGTGTTTTGTGGTTCTGACATGAGCCCTATAAACATTTGATGGGATCATCTCATCACAATCCTCACAATATTTGTTTTGAAGATTTAGCTTACTAGTTCCAAGCATAGTCTTCGATTGGCTAGCATAGGAGTGCGTTTCAATATGCTGGTTTAGTTTTGTTTGAGTCATAAAGACTTTATTGCAGATAGTACAACTTGTAGTATTCATATTATTTAATTGTTTATTAATTAATTTAATTATTTTATTTATAAACAATTTATTTCAGTTATAAACAATTTATTTAATAATTTTTTATGCACTATTATCTTTTTTAACAAAGAGTAATTAGTTCTAACACTTTTATAGTTTTTGGATTTCAAACACTTTAGAGATTTTGGATGGGAAAATAGGTTGTGACTTGTTGAGATATCAGAGCAGACTGATGACAATCTACATTATTTCTTCTACTTATATACTTTATATGTGAATCGCGTAGTAGTCATCAAGCCTAATTTATTACGACATATGATGAAATTCATACACACACACACACACACATTTCCACAATTCTCTGTTGGTATTACGATATATGATGAAATTCATATACACAGCAACACCCAGAACAAAATCGCTAGCATCAGTTTGCAATATAAAGGTACTAGAAAAATCGGGACACGTGAAAGTAGGTGCTTCTATAAGTTTTTGCTGTATTTCTCCAAAAGCTATTTCTTATAATTGTTACATTAAAGTAAAATATACCGAAATAAAGATATCACTACCCCTATTGAAAAGCTCTTTTTATCAACCTGATCGGATTCAAAACATTTAACATCTGAAATTCACTTGAACATATATGAAACCTATGCCGACACAATATTTTCTATCTCCATAATAGCAACGTCAATAGCCTTAAAAACATATATACATGCATTTGTAAATATGTATGAAAAAGTGTTGATGTAACTCACACAAACAATGACATTCTTCAAAGCAAAAATAGATAAGATCACACACATTAATCCAACAACATATACATACATTACCAAATACATTCCCAAACGACTTTCATTCGCAACAGGGTTGCCACTCTCTGCAGCTATTAGATTATTTCCCCCGCCAGAGATCACAAACATAAATGCATACATACAATAACCCTACATAAGCATACCAACTATAACTCAAAACAGCAACAGCAAACCATAAACTATCAAATAACAATCACACACACATGCACACACCAATACATACATACAAACACCCACATATACATGCACACACAACCAAAGAATTAGACTCACACACACACACATACACATCCCACACGTACATACATCCATGCACTGTAAGCACAACGTTTCTTTACAATAACAACAAAAGCTGTGCACACAAGTATACATACATACACATGGCCAAAGAATCAAACTCACACACACACACCATATCAGCATGAAAATCCCCAAAAACCCCCCATTTGTAACAGGGTTGCCATCGTTTTTGTTTTTTCCCGGTTTTGAATTCCCAAAACATGTCGTCCGTCCCCATTACTAATCTACTTTTCAGTATCGACATTTGGTACTATAAAATACTATCATATGTCTGGACTTCCCTAATCTTATTATGTTCTTATACTTACGCTTGTTTTATATTTTCTCATACTTAAATTTGTCTCGTGTTAAAGTCTGCCTATATGAAATTTGTTTATATTACAGATTTTGTTTATTTCAATCTTTGAATACATTTTTTTTGTCATTGATGTCTTTTGTTCTTCTTGTTGTTGGTGTTGTTGTTGTAAATATTCGTCTGTGTATAGATGCGATATATTCAGTTTTTTTTTTATTTGAAAATAAAAACGTTTTAATTTTTATCTGCGTTTACTTAAAAGTTTGTGAGGATTTTCTGTTTTTAAGTAAAACTGAATTCCTGAAGATACATACTCTATAGTAATAGCAACTATAATAGAAATATTCCTTATACTCAATTTACATTTTTTAAAGTTGATGCAACGTTAGTAAGTTAACGTTAGAAATGTTTGGGGTACATAATTTTTTCTAACTATAGACTTTTTGCTTCACTTTCTACATTTGTTTTCGAAATCTTGCTTTGCTTTATGAAAATGTATAAACATTTTTAAATGAAACTGATCCGGCACTCCAGCTTATATACTGATAGTTTTTTTTGTCTTTGGTAGTCAACTTACTTCTTTTTTTATTTTTATTGATAAACATTTAAAATTAAAAGGGAGCTTTATATTGAAATTATTATTTTCATAATTGTTGAAAACAATCACTAGTTTTTTTTTTGTGATGAAATCATTTGAAGTTGAAGCTGATATCTTTGCTTACTGTTTTAAATTAAAATTTTATTCAATAGAATAAAAGGAGCTTTTTTCTTAAATTCTGATGCAGTTAAGATCGGATATGAGACTGAACTTAAATGTACTTTTAAATTAGTCATAATGAACAAACTTATTTTCTTGTTGAAAAGCGATCATCAGAAAACGAAGTGGTTTTCAGAGACTTTAGGTATACCCTTTCGACGGTTCCTCTAGGATACAAGATGACTTTGTTTGACGAAATTTCTGTTGCTTTATACTGATAATATTTTTACATTAATAAGGTACATATATGTTTGTTTTATGAAGGGTGAGCACCTTTCACTTTTATTTGTTGTCATATATGATTTTTTTTTTAATTTTGTTAAAGTTCAGCGTATTGTGTATATATTTCTGAAATGTTTAAGTGTGTTTTGTGTTCCCATCGGACAGAGTGTACGTATTAGTTGGTCAGTCAGTCTATATTTTTATTTATTTTTTTCTTCTAATGTGCCTCTCCTTTTTTCAGATTTTACTACTTGGAATAGAGTATTTTTGTCTAATTTTTTGCTGGGTATATACATTAGGTATGTAGAAATTAGTTTACTTACAAAGAAATGTATGTTTAATAAACAACTATTGTAGCAAATCGATCTCAAATAACTCAGTTACCTCTACCATCAATTCACCGTCGGTGTTTTCATAAAGTGTTAGAAACAATGAAATATCTATGTTTGGGACAATTTTTTTGCCTCAAGTAGGTATTTCTACATGAGGTTTGCTGGTTGACTCCTATCGCATTCATATGTAATGATTATCCACTTAAAAAAGGTCATCGTCACCATCAATCACTCCCGTATACAATACATTCATGAGTTGGGTTGATCCAGATACAATTGCTGTCTCATCACCTTCTAACAGCTTTATATATTTTGCTAGTATGCATGCCTTAGCATGCTTCTATCGATAGTGACGTAAGAGTCCGAGATGTAGTAGTGTTACAATTAAAAATCTTTACTATTAGAATTTACCAGTTCGCTCTTTTGAATTTTTGCAAAGTAGATACATATGTATGTTTGTATTTAAGTGACCACAAAGTCATAAAATTTCTTTGCTTACAAAATTGTATGACGTGAGGATTTTTTTTTTTTTGAAATTATTCATGCTTCGGCATGCTTTCATTTTTTTCTGTAAATTTATTTAATACTCATACAGATACAGATATAAAGTAAGATCTGTTTGCAGTATGCATGCTTCAGCATGATTCTAGTTGAAGCGTATATTCATTCACTAAGTTTGCTTGATACTTATTCATACACATGTACATTCTTAAAGATTGGATATCAAAGTCCAAATTCCGTAGTTTATCTATATTTTCTAAAGATCTGATAGCTAAAGAAATAAATAGAGCGAAGATCTTCTATAATAATCCCATTTTCATATTGTAAAATTTTGCGTTCTAACGCTTTCGATGGGAAAATGTACATACAACTTTATAAAAAGTGATAATATGATGTGCTGCTGAATATTGCACTATGTTATAGTTTATTTTAAACACTGAAGTTTTAGCAAATTTCATTCAGACCAACAAGTTTAGAGAATTCCACTACATTTAGCTAATTATCTAATTCCACTACATTTAGTTAATTACCTTTCTTAAGACCCATCATTCCTAATCAATCCTACAAAAAACTAGATTTTTCGTTTTAATTTAATTTTTATTTTTATTAAATTCAACATTCATTCTTCTAATTACTTTATACTGTATTAAGCAGCTTTTTCTCATTTGTTGAGTTAACTTTAATCGTAAACATTTTAATGTTGAGATAAATTTTTCTATTTTATGCACTAAGTAATTCTTTATATATGTATACCAATCCTTTTATATGAACCATTAAAGCTAATTCTTTTCACATCATTCCTTTTAATGCTCAATTAAATCATTGTACTATTGATGCTTTCATATTAAGTAATGTTTAATCTTCTATTTATGTATGAGTTTTCCAAAGTATTTATTAAAAAATTCCTTAGAATCATCTGTTTGTAAGTTTTTTGTTTTTTTTTTGGTACCCGTACCACTTCAAAAATATTTTCCATTCCTTGGTTTTTGGAGTGCAGCTTTTATTTTCAGCTGTACTACAATTTGAGAATGTGTCAATTACAGTCTTCAAAAATCAACAATTTCTATTTTCTGTAGAATAGTTCTCCATTTCACCTAACTTAGCTCCATAAAACTTCATATATTCCTGTCATTGCATCTCTACAAGCACAAACAATTTTCGAGTTTTAAAATTGAGTTCGTTTACTAAATTTCTTTTTAAAGACATTGAGTTGTTTTACAGATTTTTTCGATAGTGTGGTGATCTACATGTTGCACTTTCAGCTATTTATACTAACATGTAGTTAATTTTCTAATCTATATACTTAATCATACAACTCTTCAATTTATTTTTAATTATTTAATTTTTAGAATTCCTTTTCAATTTTATAACTCTCTTCCTTCTCTAATTTTATTTCACGTTGTACTCCACCAATATGCATTTGAATATATTCTTGAATTATATCAATGCCTTAAGCTATATTATTAATTTGTTCTTTAGTTTGTCGATTTCAGTTTCCAGAAAAATTAACTTATATCATCGTTCTCTGACGGAGAACGATGATGATTCTGTATGCATACATTAGTAGTAATTAAAATCTTTTTATAGATTTCGAGTTCAAATTTATCATAATTTTTTGGTATTTGATCAAACATTAGAGAAAATAGTCCTAGTGTTAGAGCCCATATTTGACCACCAACTTGTATTTTATCTTCATTCAGTTTGAGGTTACTAACTATCACCATTAATTTGTATCTAATTCATTTCCTCCTTCCAATACTGATAAGTCTTCGGAATTGGAAGTCTTTGAGTACAAATCATCGTCATCATCATTCTCAGTATTAGCATAATTAAATAAGATGGTATTATCAAATATTGTTCCTTCTGCTAGTTTCTTTGGTGTACTTGTCTCTATCTTGACTGATGGTTTCTCATGCTTTAAACTTGTATATTTTCAACTTCTGTCTTGATTTTACTTTTTTCTTTCATAAGAATTCTTTTAATATTTTTAGAACTAGGTTTAAATGCATCTCTTAGTTGTTCATTTGTATCTATTTCACTAGTTTTTATACTACGAAGCTTTTTCTTAATCACATTTGTTCTCAACACCAAATGCTTTAAAACTTTCTCATCCATGTTTGCTAACAGCAAATTCAGGTATCGGCTACTAGATCAGCTTATCAGGAGCTGATCTGGTTATCAGATCAGCTTATCAGGAGCTGGTCTGGTTATCAGATCAGCTTATCAGGAGCTGGTCTGGTTATCAGATCAGCTTATCAGGACCTGATCTGTTTATCAGATCAGCTTATCAGGAGCTGGTCTGGTTATCAGATCAGCTTATCAGGACCTGATCTGGTTATCAGATCAGCTTATCAGGAGCTGGTCTGGTTTTCAGATCAGCTTATCAGGACCTGATCCGATTTTCAGATCAGCTTATTAGGACCTGATCTGGTTATCAGATCAGCTTATCAGGAGCTGGTCTGGTTTTCAGATCAGCTTATCAGGTAACAGGTCAGGCTATCAGGAGCTGTTCAGATTTTCATTTCAAGATATCTGAGTCAGATTTAGTTATCAGTGTACAAGTAGCTAGCCATTTATAACATTTATATACATGAAGTTTAAAGTCAGATGAAATACGAAAAAGTAAAGTTTTATGTAGTAAAATTATTTTCTATAACGATCATCGTTTAATTCAATATCTTTGCTTATAATCAAAAATTCATATTTAGCCTTTTAACATGCTTTATATTTTTCTCACCTTACTTAAACATTAAAATTACATTATGATGATCTCTTATTAAATGTTTGGTGATTCTGGTGTAAGTTTTACATAAGTAGAATGAATCAACATTCTTATCTCTCCCCATACAAAAGCATTCTTCCCATACGCATCATCGTTAAATATCATATTGGAATTACTTTGGACTGAAATAACAGATTCACTGTCGGTAAATTTTGTAATATATTATTATTTTAATTGATGTAATTAATTTCTTTATATCTAGGTTGATATAAAGATTTTTGTATAAATAAATGTTCTCAAATTTAAGTCCATTAGGACTTTCTAGCAAGCCAATCATAGTGTTTTTTTTTGACATAAAGGAACTATGATTTATTTTTGAACTATCATTCGATGATTCATCAATATTTCGTACCAAGGTTTTTTAGGTTATTTTACTAACCGCATTTATGTAGCTAAATACATTTTATAAATATTATCTCTTATTATAAAAAAATAAACTAATACAGCTATACCATATCAGAAAATATTTTCTGAAATCGTATAGCTGCATTAGTTTATTTTTTTCTAAAATAAGAGATAATGATCCACACTCATAATCAAAACAGCATAAAAATATCCTTTGTTTTGACTATGAGTATGCATCAATATTTATGAAATGCGTTTAGTTACAAAAATGTGGTTAGTAAAACAAAGTATATTTTAACAGCCTTATTTATAAAAAATTTGTTTTAAAAAGCCTTTACAAAGCCTTAATAAGTTTTATAAATAAGGCTGTAAGAGTTTAAAATCAGTATTTTATATGATAATACTGATTTGAAACTCTTAAAATATTCTTTGTTTTGACTATGAGTAGGGGCCATTATCTCTTATTATAGGACAAATAAAATAATATAGCTATACGATTTCAGAAAATATTTTCTGATATCGTATAGCTACATTTTTAATTTTTCTATAATAAGAGATAATATTTATGAAATACATTTCATAAATATTGGCGCATACTCATAGTAAAAACAATCTAAAAATACCTTGGAACGAAATATTGATGAATAATCAAAATTTCATACCATCCTTTATTTATGTTGTTTTACTAATCGCATTTTGTAAATAAATGCATTTCATAAATATTATCTATTATTATAGAAAGAATCAAATAGTATGGTTATATGATATTAGAAAACATGATTTCTGATATCATATAATTATACTATTTTATTTTTTTATAATAAGAGATAATGACTCATACTCATAGTCAAAACAAGGGATATTTATATGCTGTTTTGATTATGAGTATGCGTCAATATTTATGAAATGCATTTAGTTATAAAATGCGTAAAAAAACAAAGTAAGTAGATTAGTAATGGGGACGGACGACATGTTTTGGGAATTCAAAACCGGGAAAAAACAAAAACGATGGCAACCCTGTTACAAATGGGGGAATTTTGGGGATTTTCATGCTGATATGGTGTGTGTGTGTGAGTTTGATTCTTTGGCCATGTGTATGTATGTATACTTGTGTGCACAGCTTTTGTTGTTATTGTAGAGAAACGTTGTGCTTACAGTGCATGGATGTATGTACGTGTGGGATGTGTATGTGTGTGTGTGTGAGTCTAATTCTTTGGTTGTGTGTGCATGTATATGTGGGTGTTTGTATGTATGTATGGGTGTGTGCGTGTGTGTGTGATTGTTATTTGATAGTTTATGGTTTGCTGTTGCTGTTTTGAGTTATAGTTGGTATGCTTATGTAGGGTTATTGTATGTATGCATTTACGTTTGTGATCTCTGGCGGGGGAAATAATCTAATAGCTGCAGAGAGTGGCAACCCTGTTGCGAATGGAAGTCGTTAGGGAATGTATTTGGTAATGTATGTATATGTTGTTGGATTAATGTGTGTGATCTTATCTATTTTTGCTTTGAAGAATGTCATTGTTTGTGTGAGTTACATCAACACTTTTTCATACATATTTACAAATGCATGTATATATGTTTTTAAGGCTATTGACGTTGCTATTATGGAGATAGAAAATATTGTGTCGGCATAGGTTTCATATATGTTCAAGTGAATTTCAGATGTTAAATGTTTTGAATCCGATCAGGTTGATAAAAAGAGCTTTTCAATAGGGGTAGTGATATCTTTATTTCTTACTTTAATGTAACAACTATAAGAAATAGCTTTTGGAGAAATACAGCAAAAACTTATAGAAGCACCTACTTTCACGTGTCCCGATTTTTCTAGTACCTTTATATTGCAAACTGATGCTAGCGATTTTGTTCTGGCTGTTGCTGTGTATATGAATTTCATCATATATCGTAATACCAACAGAGAATTGTGGAAATGTGTGTGTGTGTGTGTGTGTGTGTATGAATTTCATCATATGTCGTAATAAATTAGGCTTGATGACTACTACGCGATTCTGATATAAAGTATATAAGTAGAAGAAATAATGTAGATTGTCATCAGTCTGCTCTGATATCTCAACAAGTCACAACCTATTTTCCCATCCAAAATCTCTAAAGTGTTTGAAATCCAAAAACTATAAAAGTGTTAGAACTAATTACTCTTTGTTAAAAAAGATAATAGTGCATAAAAAATAATTAAATAAATTGTTTATAACTGAAATAAATTGTTTATAAATAAAATAATTAAATTAATTAATAAACAAATAAATAATTAAATAATATGAATACTACAAGTTGTACTATCTGCAATAAAGTCTTTATGACTCAAACAAATCTAAACCAGCATATTGAAACGCACTCCTATGCTAGCCAATCGAAGGCTATGCTTGGAACTAGTAAGCTAAATCTTCAAAACAAATATTGTGAGGATTGTGATGAGATGATCCCATCAAATGGTTATAGGGCTCATGTCAGAACCACAAAACACAAAAACAGTTGTCAGCAAGAACGGATTGGAGATTTTCTCACTAAGAGAGCAAGCAACTTCAATGGGAGGATCGAGACATACATCCTCCTCAACAAAAATGTGGGTGTCTTGTTTCCGGAGGAGTTTCTGAAATCTGCCAAGAGCTCCATAGTACAACAACTAAATGAAAGTAGTAAGATACATACTACATTTAAATTTAATATGGAGCTCACGTGTGATTATATGAAGATGGTGAATGATGAGATGAATGTTTCCCAACTTGTACATATTTCGAAAATGATGTTGGTGACTTTGTCTGATGATATAGAGGACATGTACAAGAAACAAGCCGAGGAGCTAAGAACCAAAATGGAAGAATTTCAAGAGAGGGATAGCGGATGGACCTTGATTTCAATAAATTCCCTTGAAGTTAATATAAACAAGGCGTCCATAATAAGAGGATCAAGCTTTATCCCTCTCCCGAAAAATATTGCAGTGAAATGTGCATGCATAAATGTCGACAACAATGATATTTATTGCTTTAAATGGTGTCTCATTGCGGCTTTGTACACAAATAGTACTTTAGATCGAAGACAACGGAAAAACTGTAGAAATTTCAATATTGCAAACATTTCTGATGAGAATATTAATATAGGGGAAGTTGTATTAAATTTTAAAGACCTAGAGTTTCCACTCCCATTGAAGCAGATACAAACATTTGAAAGTCAAAATTATGTGAGCATCAATGTATTTGGTCACAATGGAACATCGCTTATAGGACCATACTACATAACAAAAGGAGAAAAACATGTTCATATTAATCTCTTATTGCTCCAGTCCAATGAAAACTTCCACTATGTACTCATCAATGATATATCAAAGTAAGTTTCATTTGTGCATTTAAGCGAAATATGTTTTCATATCTATTTAAACAGTTACTTATTATTGTTATGTTAATTTACATACTATTTTATTTTCTATATTTTCTTCAGACTTCTTCGTTCCAACATGACGTCACACAGAAGTAAGATTCTGATATGCAACACCTGCCTATATTATACACATGATGATTATGTGTATAATCATAACAAAAACGTTTGCGGCAATCAGAATGCCAGAAGATGGATCTATTATCAAGTTTACGAAGCACTACAAACAGTTAAATGTACCATTTGTAATATACGCAGACTTTGAGTCCATTTTAGAAAAAGTCAATGATCCTGTAAGTAAAAGCACTACAAATGTACGGAAACACCATGCGTGTGCATTCGGGTATTTTATTAATTGTAGTTTTAAGAGAGAAAATAATTTATATAGGAATTATTTTGTGAAGATTCGGCAAATGTATTTATTAAAAAAATAGTTGAAGATTGTACCGATATTTATCTAAATTATTTAATTAAAGTTAAGAAAATGTTCATAACCCCAATTGAAATAGCTCAATATAATAATGCAAAAAATTGTTATATATGTAAGAAAATATTAAATAACGATAAAGTTAGAGATCATTGTCATCTTACGGGCAATTATCGTGGGGCAGCTCATAGCGAATGTAATTTGAATTATAAAACACCTCAGTTTATACCGGTTATCCTGCATAATCTTTCTGCATATGATATACACCTATTTTTCAAAGAACTTTCTACTATAAAATACTCCACAATAAAAGTGATTCCCCAGAACACAGAGCGTTATATTTCTCTTTCAATTTTCATCAGATTAGATGAAAAATATGGATTCGAAATAAGATTTATAGACTCGTTTAGATTTATGGCTTCGAGCTTAGATACGTTAGCGAAAAATCTTGATAGCAATGATTTCAATACTATTCGATCATGTTTCGTTGATGAAGATCATTTCAACCTGATTAGAAGAAAGGGTGTATTTCCGTACTCTTACATGGATTCCATG
Organism: Tachina grossa; assembly: GCA_949987645.1. Taxonomy (NCBI): domain Eukaryota; kingdom Metazoa; phylum Arthropoda; class Insecta; order Diptera; family Tachinidae; genus Tachina; species Tachina grossa. The sequence continues at coordinate 80,078,252 of OX465278.1, read as the reverse complement.
ACTAAGTTTAAGGAAACTAAGCTCCCTAGTAGAGACGAGTTCTTCAATATTCTAACGAATGAAGAATGTGATGTATTCGAGTATGAACATGCTCAAAAAATATGGAGGGTGTTTAACTGTAAAACCCTCCTTGACTATACTGAGCTCTACTTAAAGACAGATGTTCTACTTCTAGCCGATGTGTTTGAAAATTTTAGGAAAATTTGTAGAGATATATACGATTTGGACCCCTGCCACTATTATACAGCACCAGTCTTATCCTGGGATGCAATGTTGAAAACCACAGAAGTTTCACTGGAACAGTTCACTGATTCCGAAATGTATATGTTTATGCAAAACGGAATTAGAGGTGGACTAGTTCAATGCTCGCAAAGATATTCCAAAGCAAATAACAAATATTTGGAAGATTTTGATCCATCAAAGCTATCAGAATTTCTTGTATATTTAGACGCTAACAATTTGTATGGTTGGGCGATGTCGGAATATCTTCCTTGCGGTGAATTTGAGTGGGTATGTGATACTGATTTTGATGTTAAAAAAATTTCTGATACTGCAGAGTATGGATACATTTTGGAAGTGGATATAGATTATCCGGATTCAGTGCATGATCTTCATAATGATTTGCCATTTTGTCCCCAAAATAAGACCGTGGGAGGATCCAAAATCAAAAAATTAGTTGCAGACTTACACTCAAAAACAAATTACAACATACACTATAGAGTTTTAAAACAAGCCATTTCAAATGGCCTCATTTTAAAACAAATCCATAGAATACTCAGATTTAAGCAATCCCCATGGCTTAAAAAATATATTGACTTAAACACATTTCATAGGACAAATGCTAAAAATAATTTTGAAAAAGATTTCTTCAAACTTTTAAACAATGCTGTTTACGGGAAGACAATGGAAAACATTGAAAAACGTAGGGACATTAGAATTACTTCATCTTGGGAAACAACAAATAGGAATCATTTAGGTCTCAGAGCATTAATTGCGAAACCAAATTTTAAGCAGTTGACAAAATTTTCTGATGATATGTATGCGGTAGAGTTAGAAAAAATGGAACCACTATATGATAAACCCATATATGTTGGTTTTACAGTACTGGAGTTATCCAAGTGGAGAATGTATGACTTCCATTATGGCTTCATGAAGCCTAAATTTGGAGACAACATTTCTCTCAACTATATGGATACTGACTCATTTATTTATTCAATTAAAACTGATGATTTTTACGATGACATCCGTAATGACATTAGTTTGAATTTTGATACGTCAGAATATCCTATAGATAATCAATTTCGTTTGCCGCTACTAAATAAGAAGGTTTTAGGAATGATGAAAGATGAAAACCATGGGGATATAATGACAGAGTTTGTTGGTTTAAGAGCAAAAATGTATTCTCTGTCGACTCTTCGCTCGGAAGCTGTTAAAAAATCAAAAGGGATCAAAAAGTCTGTAATTAAAAAGTTGTCCATTAATGATTACAAAAGTTGCTTATTCGAATCCAAAATCATCTCGGATGAAATGTTTTTGTTTAGATCTAAAACACGTCAACTATATACACAAAAACTGCATAAAATAGCACTTAGCTTTTCTGATGATAAAAGAAATATAATGAAAGATAAAATAAAAACGCGTGCTTGGGGACATTACATAGACCGAAATAATGATGCAATGGATGTAGAATACAATGATTCCTACTAAATTGCATGTAAGATGTCAATGAAAATTTAATTTTGTATTAATTGTATTTATTTATTAATGTATTTCTTTAATTATTTATTAATTTATTTATTATTCACTTATTTGTTTATTAATAAATTTATGTATTTATTATTTATTTGTTTATTAATTTATTAATTAGTTTATTCCTTTATTTCTTTATTAATTTACTTATCTATTAATTTATTTATTGTTTATATATTTGTTTATGAATTTATCTATTAATTTTAGTATTTTATTCACACAAAAGTATGTAAAAATTTAATGCTTTAAAGCTTTTATCTTTTTACCTATACCTAAGTTACCTTTAAATAAAAATTAAATATTAGATTAATGATCTTTTTTCTTTTTATATCTGTATATTTTTATTTATAAATAGAGTTAAATTTGTATTGGTACTAAGATTTTTAAGAAAAAATGTTAAATAAAATATTGAAAAAATAATAATATATATAAATGGTTTTTATTTCAACTTAAATTTACTTAATAGAAATTTTAACTACAAATGTCCACATTTTTATATTTTGTTTCTTTATGGGCTTTACTTCGCTAGATCAAAAAATTTTTCTTTTTGCTTATTTACAAATTCTTGTTTTTTCTTTTCATATCACTTAAACATGAACAGTCTTGTTATCTTTGAAAGGTTCTACACAAGAGGAATTGAGTTTCACAATATTATGAAATTCCATTATATTTCATTAGGTATTTTCTTATCGACACCAACTGCTTTAACACCATCTCATTTACGTTTGCTAACAGCAAATAGTACAATAGGTGTCAGCTATTAGATCAGCTTATCAGCTATTAGATCAGCTTATTAGCACCTGGTCTGTTTTTCAGATCAGCTTTTCAGGAGCTGGTCTGGTTTTCAGATCAGCTTTTCAGGACCTGGTCTGGTTTTCAGATCAGCTTATCAGGACCTGGTCTGGTTTTCAGATCAGCTTATCAGGACCTGGTCTGGTTTTCAGATCAGCTTTTCAGGACCTGGTCTGGTTTTCAGATCAGGCTATCAGGACCTGGTCTGGTTTTCAGATCAGCTTATCAGGAGCTGGTCTGATTTTCAGGTCAGCTTATTAGGAGCTGATCTGATTTTCAAGTCAGCTTATTAGGAGCTGGTCTGGTTTTCAGGTCAGATGAAATAACTAAAGTCTATCTTTTATTAGCAGTATTTTTTTTTTTTTTATAACGAAAATCGTTTAATTCAATATATTTGCTTATAATCAAAAATCCATATTTATCCTTCCAACACTCTAAAAATTTTTTAAAACTTGTCAAATTTCATATTACTGCCAACATGAACCTTGTAAACATGCTTCATATTTTTCTCATCTTACTTAAACATTATAATTACATTTGCATTGTCTCTTATTAAATGCTTATAGCCATATTCATAAAAATTTTAAACAGCATTTCAAATGTTGTTTGAGCAAAATTCGCTAAAATTGTATTCATAATAGAATATTAGCTTAAAAAACGTTTTTTAACTTGCGTAAATCACCACATCTTATAAATTAAATGCACCCATATCTAAAATAATTTTGAGTTGACGTCGTTGTAGTTTTGCTTCATGTTTATTTGTATTTTTAACTTTGCCTGTATGTATGTATGTATGCATGTATTAAAAATTATGCTATAAGTTTGGCACAAGTAGAATGACTCATCATTCTTCTGTCGCCCCATACAAAAATATACACGTACACGTACATATGTATGTATATTATTCTGCTTTCCACATGCAACATCAGCAAATATCATAATTGAAATGTTTTAAGCTTCATTACCAGAAAAAAAAATAAATGTATAATAACCCATTCTTTTACTTATGCAATTATGTAATTTCTTTAAGTTTTCATATTTGTAGTAGTATATAGATAATTTTAGTATAAATATATGTTTTTAAACCTCAGATAGTAGTTGTGAACTGGGCATCCGGCGTAGATTACAATTTTTAAGTTTAATTACCCATAACCCCGACAAAGGACACCCAGAAATTATTACACAACCCAAATCACTGACAGACTCAAATTTCCAAGGTCATGCAGACAGACAGAGAGAGAGACAGACATACACTTAATGTAAACAAAAACTCCTTATGTTAAAAAAATAAGAGTGACTTATTGAACCACCCTCGAAAAATATTTAAAGGACTTATTGAACCACCCTCGTAGGTATCAAATTTCAAGAATTTTAAAATTTTCAAATTTTAATTACCCAAATTTAACAATTTCAGCAACAATTTAACAATTTTAATTGTCCCAGAATGCCCAGTTCACAACTACTATCTGAGGTTTAAAAACATATATTTATACTAAAATTATCTATATACTACTACAAATATGAATACTTAAAGAAATTACATAATTTCATAATTAAAAGAATGGGTTATTATACATTTATTTTTTTTTTCTGGTAATGAAGCTTAAAACATTTCAATTATGATATTTGCTGATGTTGCATGTGGAAAGCAGAATAATATACATACATATGTACGTGTACGTGTATATTTTTGTATGGGGCGACAGAAGAATGATGAGTCATTCTACTTGTGCCAAACTTATAGCATAATTTTTAATACATGCATACATACATACATACAGGCAAAGTTAAAAATACAAATAAACATGAAGCAAAACTACAACGACGTCAACTCAAAATTATTTTAGATATGGGTGCATTTAATTTATAAGATTTGGTGATTTACGCAAGTTAAAAAACGTTTTTTAAGCTAATATTCTATTATGAATACAATTTTAGCGAATTTTGCTCAAACAACATTTGAAATGCTGTTTAAAATTTTTATGAATATGGCTATAAGCATTTAATAAGAGACAATGCAAATGTAATTATAATGTTTAAGTAAGATGAGAAAAATATGAAGCATGTTTACAAGGTTCATGTTGGCAGTAATATGAAATTTGACAAGTTTTAAAAAATTTTTAGAGTGTTGGAAGGATAAATATGGATTTTTGATTATAAGCAAATATATTGAATTAAACGATTTTCGTTATAGAAAAAAAAATACTGCTAATAAAAGATAGACTTTAGTTATTTCATCTGACCTGAAAACCAGACCAGCTCCTAATAAGCTGACTTGAAAATCAGATCAGCTCCTAATAAGCTGACCTGAAAATCAGACCAGCTCCTGATAAGCTGATCTGAAAACCAGACCAGGTCCTGATAGCCTGATCTGAAAACCAGACCAGGTCCTGAAAAGCTGATCTGAAAACCAGACCAGGTCCTGATAAGCTGATCTGAAAACCAGACCAGGTCCTGATAAGCTGATCTGAAAACCAGACCAGGTCCTGAAAAGCTGATCTGAAAACCAGACCAGCTCCTGAAAAGCTGATCTGAAAAACAGACCAGGTGCTAATAAGCTGATCTAATAGCTGATAAGCTGATCTAATAGCTGACACCTATTGTACTATTTGCTGTTAGCAAACGTAAATGAGATGGTGTTAAAGCAGTTGGTGTCGATAAGAAAATATCTAATGAAATATAATGGAATTTCATAATATTGTGAAACTCAATTCCTCTTGTGTAGAACCTTTCAAAGATAACAAGACTGTTCATGTTTAAGTGATATGAAAAGAAAAAACAAGAATTTGTAAATAAGCAAAAAGAAAAATTTTTTGATCTAGCGAAGTAAAGCCCATAAAGAAACAAAATATAAAAATGTGGACATTTGTAGTTAAAATTTCTATTAAGTAAATTTAAGTTGAAATAAAAACCATTTATATATATTATTATTTTTTCAATATTTTATTTAACATTTTTTTCTTAAAAATCTTAGTACCAATACAAATTTAACTCTATTTATAAATAAAAATATACAGATATAAAAAGAAAAAAGATCATTAATCTAATATTTAATTTTTATTTAAAGGTAACTTAGGTATAGGTAAAAAGATAAAAGCTTTAAAGCATTAAATTTTTACATACTTTTGTGTGAATAAAATACTAAAATTAATAGATAAATTCATAAACAAATATATAAACAATAAATAAATTAATAGATAAGTAAATTAATAAAGAAATAAAGGAATAAACTAATTAATAAATTAATAAACAAATAAATAATAAATACATAAATTTATTAATAAACAAATAAGTGAATAATAAATAAATTAATAAATAATTAAAGAAATACATTAATAAATAAATACAATTAATACAAAATTAAATTTTCATTGACATCTTACATGCAATTTAGTAGGAATCATTCTATTCTACATCCATTGCATCATTATTTCGGTCTATGTAATGTCCCCAAGCACGCGTTTTTATTTTATCTTTCATTATATTTCTTTTATCATCAGAAAAGCTAAGTGCTATTTTATGCAGTTTTTGTGTATATAGTTGATGTGAGTAGTATATTTATGGGCATTCTGGCACACGTGTGCCAGAATGCCCATAGTGTATTTTCTCCATAAGGATCATTCTAATTAGAATAGTTATGGGCATTCTGGCACACGTGTATTTTCTCCATAAGGATCATTCTATTAGAAAAAATTCTAATTGGATCTAATTAGAATAGTAGAGTATTCTAGTTAGATCTAATTAGAATGATCTACTATTCTAATTAGTATATATATGTGCATTCCAATACATGTATTTTCCCATAAGGACGGATATTCCAATACATGTATTTTCCCATTAGGAAGGATATTCCAATACATGTATTTTCCCATTAGGAAGGATATTCCAATACATGTATTTTCCCATTAGGAAGGATATTCCAATACATGTATTTTCGCATAAGGACGGATATTCCAATACATGTATTTTCTCATTAGGAAGGATATTCCAATACATGTATTTTCCTATTAGGAAGGATATTCCAATACATGTATTTTCCCATTAGGAAGGATATTCCAATACATGTATTTTCTCATAAGAAAGGATATTCTAATACATATATATTCCTACAACAAAGTTAACTTCAAATGAGAATATATATTTTTCTCATAAAAAGTTTAACGAAGACATTTTCGTAAATGGAACAATTCGAATGAGATTCTCATTTGAGTAATTTTATTAAAATGAGAATTCGATTGACTCACAAATATGTATATAAAAGACCAATTAGAAATTATTTTTAGTTATTGTTATTCAAAGATCCTTGAAATTACATTCAACAACAATGGTAAGAATGAAGTTTAACATAACATTAGAATTTTTTTATTTATTATATGAAAGTTAAGAAATACATATAAAATTTAACTAATTTTTTTGTTTGTTTTTAGATCTATCAACAAATAATTAACATTGCGCAAGGAATAAAATCTGAATACACAAAAATTGATGATATTCCCTTAAATGAACCTTACATGATTTTAAATTTTGAATGGAAGGTTACACAATATGGATCCAAAGTTATTGCATATTTAAACAACAATAAGTGGTTTTATCTTCCGCAAAGAATCGTTAAATATTTAAACAGAGAGGATCCTTACTTATCAAAAATGAATGACAAAATTTGGACAATTATTTACAAAGGACGTCAATCACCAAATGGTTCAGCAATATTCGAACTAAACTATAGCTAAATTTTTATTTGTCATAAGAAATTTTATGTAGTTACACAATTTTTAAAACAATAAATATATTTAGAAAAGTGAAGTGACCCCTATTATTTATTGATTTTTGTTTTTATGTTAAACATGCACATGCACGTTAACAAAGTGAATTTGAAATCCATTTCAGGAAAATTTAGTTCAAAAAAATTAAAATAAAATGCATATATTTCAAAATTCATTTAAATTTTATGAAAATGAGAGTTTATGCTTAAAATAAGTTATCTTATTTATTTTCATTTTAAGAAAAAGGATAGGACATTTAAAAATTTGATGAAAGTTAAACATGCATGTACAAGACATGAAATTTAAACATGCATGTGCAAGACACATGGTCATATGTATATGTATGCATTACAAGTTTTATTACTTTTTGCACTTATATAGAAATTTTCAAAATTCTCACCAAAAAAATAAATTACATTACATTGCATGTAGTGCGTAAGCATGCTTTTGCATGCTTTTTCATGTCACAGCATTTGCAAGACACATGATATTAAGTATTTTTAAAGTATTAAGAACGAGAGACATGCGTATGCATGCTTTTTGTGCGTGTAGATTTACGTGGGTGCGTTGGTGAAATTTACATTTTATTTGTTCTGAGAAAAAGGGTATGCGAAAAACTGATTACAAAAAAATATATTTCATGAAGGACAAACAAATCTAATTTTCATTTTTAAGAAAAAGTATAGGACACTTAAAATTTAATGAGTGTGCATACTTTGCTTTTACATACCGCTGTATGTATGCATGTATGTATGTATGTATGTATGTGCATGCGTTAAAAGAAAAAAGGTATGCGAAAAAACTAATTACAAAAAAATATATTTCTATGAAGGACAAACAAATATTTTTCCTTTATTGCTTAAACTCACTAATTTACAACATCATAAATGTAGATAAATATGAAGATTTTCCAATTACAGGTAATTTTCTATAGATGAATGTATGCATATATTGCGTGTAGAAAAAAAGTATAAAATAAAACATTTTTCTAAACAAAATTCTAGTCTTGTGACATTATTCAAAAACGAAGTGTTGTGTGAAAAAAAAGAAAACTCGAAATTTTTATTGTTATATACATATGTGTATAGATTTAAATATTTTTAATTCATAATAGGTAAGTTAAATAATTTTAAAAATAGTAAGCATTGATTTCTAACGTTTAACGTTTTACACAAACAGTCTGTAAATTTGTTTTATACATTTTTAGTATATTTAAAAACGTTTATACAAAAATAAAATGATATCGAATTTAGAATGCAAAGAATGCAAAAGAGCTTTCCTAACTGAGGAAAATTACAGAGAGCACGAACGAAGTCATGCTTCAAGCTACAGTCGTGTAAAGCTTGTAAAAAGTGCGTTTAAAAAAAGACTTGTGACACTTGTTTACATAAACGACAACGAGGAATGCCTCCTCCCAGAGGTGTTTATGAAAGAAGCTGTGGAGTCATTAAAAAAAGAAGTTGACTACTTTTTAAAAAATAATGGCGCTCTAAAATATAATATGGAGATGTATGGCTTATATGCTTGTCCCAAAATGAGCGACCTAGAAAATACACCAATAGAGGTAAAACATTTCCAAACCAAAATGAAAGAAGTTTTCGATATTGATGAATTCACAAATGAATATTTCACTAATATTCAAAATATATTAACAAAGATGGAAGAGTTTCAAGAGCGGGATAGTGGTTGGACTCTAGTTCAACTTTTAAAACTTCACCTGAACTTAAATAAATATCAACCACTGAAAGGTTCTAGTTTTATAGCTCTCCCGCCTAAACTGATGTCAAAAAAAGCATGTATAAGTGTACAAAATGATGATGATTTTTGTTTCAAATGGGCAATTTTATCAGCCATATCAACTCATAGAAATGCGCAACGAACTAGTATTTATGGGATCAACATTGCTGATGAGATAATAAATCTAAATGGATTTTCTTTAAATTTTAGTGGGTTATGCTTCCCACTTAAAATAAAAGATATACACATTTTTGAGACCAATAATCCTAATATTAGTATAAACGTTTTTGGCTATGAGATGGAAAAAGACTTAGTTGTTGGCCCATATTACAAAACAAAAGCAATAAAATCTAAGCATATACAGCTATTGTTTTTACAGAAAGATAATGGAGGAAATATAGTTTCACACTATGTATATATCAAAAATATTTCAAGGTAAATGTGATTATTATAAAAAAAAAAAAAAAAAAAAAAAAAATCATAATAATTATATGTTTAATTTTTATATTTATTTTACATAGATTGATTCGATCACAACAAACTAGCCATCATGGAAGCATTATTCTCTGTGATGACTGTTTACAGAGTTTCCATTATCAACAAGACTTAGAAAAACATCGACAGCATTGTAAAAGACAGGTTTCTTATGCCCCCCAACAAGATAAGTCAATATTAGAATTTAATAATTATAATAATAGTATAAATGTACCTTTTGTAATATACGCTGATTCGGAATGCATATTTGAAAATATTCAAACTTGCATTCCGCGTGGTGATGTTTCGTCAACAACATTAGTTGATAGACATATTCCCTACGCAATGTCGTATTTTATTAAATGTAGTTTTAATGACAAATTAAACAAGTTACGTACCTTTAAAGGATTAGAATCGGCTAAACTATTTATAGAAAGTTTAATTCGGGATATAAGAGATTTAAATAATAATTATTTGACAAAAGTAAAACCATTGACCCCATTAACTGAAGTGGAAAATTTAAACTTCCATGCTAATAATATATGCCACATTTGCTCTAAAATAATTTTAGATGAATCAAAAGTTAGAGATCATTGTCATTTGACTGGTAAATATAGGGGGGTTGCACATAGTTCTTGTAATCTTAATTATAAAGTACCGAAATTTGTCCCGGTTATTTTTCACAATTTTTCTAGTTATGACTGTCACTTATTTGTGAAGGAGCTAAATAATATAAATGATGGTCCAATTAATATCATTCCACTCAATAAAGAGCTATATATATCACTCTCTAAAACCATAAGCGTCAACAATAATGGTAATATAGAAATTCGATTTTTAGATTCCTATAGATTTTTACAATCAAGCTTAAATGATTTAGTTAAAAATTTAGGTAAGCGGGATTTGAAAATAGTTAAATCAATGTTTGGTGAAAATGAAAGTAAATTTAATTTACTTGTTAGAAAAGGTGTCTTTCCATATAGTTATTTAAATTCTATCGAAAAACTCAAAGAAACTTCTCTACCGAATATTGAGAATTTTTATAATAAATTAACAGATGAAGATTGTTCTCAAGAAGATTACACACATGCGAAAGAGGTATGGAGTACTTTTGAGTGTACAACTTTAGAAGATTATTTAATTTTATATTTGAAAACTGATGTCTTGTTATTAGCTGATGTTTTCGAAAACTTTAGATTTCTTTGCAATGATATTTATAAACTAGATCCTTGTTATTACTATACCGCTCCAGGATTTTCTTGGGAAGCAATGTTAAAAATAACAGATATTAAATTAGAGTTATTGAGCGACATAGATATGATTTTATTTATACAAAAGGGTATAAGGGGAGGAATAGTACAATGTTCTCAACGACATGCCATTGCGCAAACAATAAATATATGAGTGATTACAATGAACATCTTCCATCCAAATATTTAATGTATTTAGATGCAAATAATTTATATGGTTGGGCAATGTCTGAAGCTGTACCAGAAGGTAATTTTGAATGGGAAACAGACATTGAAAATTTTTGTTTGGATACTATACCAGAAGATTCAACTACTGGATATATATTAGAAGTAGATTTGACGTATCCAATAGAAATTCATGATATTCATAATAACTTACCATTTTGTAGTGAAAATAAAAATCCTCCAAATTCTAAGGAAAAGAAATTAATTTGTGATTTAAATGATAAAAATGAATATGTAATACATTACAAAAACTTACAACAATGTTTAAAACATGGGTTGAAGTTAAAAAAAATTCACCGAATTTTGAAATTTAAGCAATCAACATGGTTAAAGCCATATATTTCATTGAACAATTTACATAGAACTAATGCAAAAAACTCTTTTGAAAAAAATTTCTTTAAGTTACTAAATAATGCTGTCTACGGTAAAACGATGGAAAACGTTGACAAGCGTAAGAATATAAAAATTGTTAATCGGTGGGAAAGCATTGGAAAGAAAATGGGAGCTCATGCCCTTATTGCCAAACCAGAATTTCATTCCTTTAGCATATTTCAAGAAAACATGATAGCAGTGGAGCTAAACAGAAGTTATTCGTTTTATAATAAACCCATTTATTTAGGATTTATAATCCTAGAACTTTCAAAGTGGAAGATGTATAACTTTCATTATGATTATATGCTTTTAAAATATAACATCAAGGCAGATCTAAACTATATGGATACAGATTCGTTTATATACATAGTAGAAACTGATGATTTTTATAAAGATATAATAAACGATATTGATACACACTTTGATACATCAGATTATGAAGCGAATAATAAGTTTGGTATTCCACAGAAAAATAAAAAAAAAATTAGGTATGATGAAGGATGAAAATAATGGTAAGTTAATGAAGGAATTTGTGGGTCTAAGAGCAAAAATGTATGCATTCAAAACGATAGATATGAATGAAATCAAAAAGGTTAAGGGCATTAAAAGTAATATAACTAGAAATTTAAGTCTATTAGATTATAAAAACTGTTTATATAATAAGAAAATATATTATGGAAATATGTATATTTTTAAATCCAAACTTCATGATTTATATACTTCTCTAATAAATAAGATATCTTTAAGTTATCTAGATAATAAAAGGATTGTATATAATAATGTAAATACACTTGCTTGGGGGCATTACAAAGAAGAATTTATCAATGAAAGAGATGATGATTTTGTAATGGAAATTTATAACAGAGATAATCAAAACACAACTAATTGTATTATAGATCAATTTTTAAATGATGATGATGATGATTTTGTAATGGAAACTGATAATAGAGCTAATCAAAACACAACTAATTGTATTATAGATCAATTTTTAAATGATGATGATGATGACATCGTTAATTAATAAGAAAAATATAAATAAACTTTAACGTATCCGTTTGTGGATATATTTATATAAATATTTGTCTGAATTATTTTAAATTACATTTATTAACTAAGAATTTTAAACATAGGTGACCACAATTAAATGTATTAAAGTTTTGTTTTCGCTCATAATTATATTTAATGGGTATCTTTAAATAATTAACAAGTTCAATTGGAGGTTGTAAGTTTCCAAAGCTATCAAAATATTCTTTATAGTTATGATTTTTATAATAGGCTACCCAGTGAGTTCCAGCACCACGAGAGTTATCTAGATTAACAATACCACATTCTTGAACTAATGGTTTTTTAGGCAAACGATCTCGCATAAACACACCTCTAAAATTTGCGAGTTTTTTACCATATTTTATTAAATCTAAATCAGTTAATGGTCGATTGGGTAGGTTATCTAAAAGTTTTTTGGAATCGGTTTATAATACAGTCCATATCCAGATTTATATGGTTTAAGATATAAGCCTTTTCCCATAGCAATTGATTCCATGTGTCTATTATGCCGAGTAGCCTCGGCTAGTTGTTCTTTTCCATTTTTAATATCATTTACAGCCTTAATAATAGACGATCCACCCGTAGCCAAACCACCAAGTGCGGATAAAGCTGTTAGGATTGGAATTAGTGGAAGAAATCCACCGATTTTGGGCATTGGTATAACTCTCGGTATCACAATATTAGCCCTCTTCTTCCCTTTGAAGTTCGAAGTAATGGATTTTAACGCAATTTTAACAGCAGCCTTTAAATTGTCTGGTTTTTCATTTCTCAAGAGGTTAAGAGTATTTTTAACAGCTTTTGAAAACAATTTTCTATCACATGTTTTTTTCATTTGACTCTTTTTTTTCTGTGACTTTTTAGATTTATGAATTTTTATATTGTTCATACCTAATCCGAATTTAAGTTTTGATTTCATAGCGTTTGTTACGAACCAAGCGTTAGCCTTTTCTTTGAAATCACTATCTTTAGATTGCACTTGTTGCCAAGCTTTTTCAACTAAAATTTTATCCGCTTTATGTCTCTTATTAATATCGTTTGTTTCTGAATATGTAATATCGTGTTCCCTACACGCTGCATCCAATGAATTTATTCCCTTATCACCTCTTGCTAAACGTTTTTCAAGTTTTGTTCCAGGTCCACAAAACTGATAACCAGGTAAATGTAGTTCAACAGGTAATTTGTTTATTAAGTTGTTTACTAATCCACTACCAATATTATACTGATTATCTTTAACTCCCTTTTTATAGTTTATATTCATTTTTTATTAATTATATGATATGTGTAATGGGATTGACACTATAAACTTAAATGATGAGGTTTCGCTATATAATAAGAAATTTATATCAAAACCAAGTTAGTTATAAAAATGCGATTAGTAAAACAAGCTAAACAAATTGTAGTAAGAAATGCGGATGAAGCACAAGAAAACGAACCGAAAATTAAACATAGTACACTTTTACCAAATTCAATACGAGCATTAATTGTAGGTCCTTCAAATTGTGGCAAAACTAATGTTATGATTAGTCTAATAGAGAGCCCCAACGGTTTAAGTTTTAAAAACATTTACATATATTCAAAATCTTTATATCAACCAAAAATACTGTTATCTCAAGGAATTGATACACCCAATAAAAGGAATAAATATTTTTACATTTGCGGAAAACGAGAAAGTTATTAGTCCTACAGAAGCGAACTCACATTCTATCATAATATTTGATGATGTTATTTGTGGAAAACAAGACACTATAAGAGATTACTTTTGTATGGGCAGACATAAGAATATAGATTGTTTTTATGTATGTCAAATGTACACAAAAATCCCTAAACATCTTATACGTGATAATGCGAATATGATTATAATATTTAAACAGGATGAAATGAATTTACGACATATATATAATGATCATGTAATTGGTGATATGTCATTTAAAGAATTTACAAATATATGTAGTGAATGTTGGAAAAATAAATATGGCTTTCTTGTTATCAGTAAGGATAATCTGATAAATAAAGGGCGATATAGAAAAGGTTTTGATGAATTCATAGAACTATAAGTAAGCAGATCTTAAGTAGTTATAATGCAGATTGCATTCAGACATAAAACAGATCATTGGCAGATAAATATCAGTTGCTTAAGCAGATATCAGGCAGATCATTATCAAATATAAAGCAGATTTCAAGCACATATAAAAACAATAACTATGGATAATAAATTGTTAAAGGATATTGTTAAGACAAGAGGAGTATTGAAAGCAAAATTAAAAAATCTCAAATTAGACAACATAGAACGAGTTAATATTTTAGAAGATACATTCAAACCAATAACTAAACCTTTAAATACGATAATTGGAAAAATTAATGAATATCAAACTGATGATATATTGAATGATACATCTAAGTCCATAACCAAACCTTTGAATAAAATAATAAAAAAAGATGATGATTATAACTCAGATGATTATCAATCTAATGATAACATAACAGATCCACAACTTCCACCACTACCATCCGACGACAGTTCAAACAATTTTGATGATGCAATAGATTATAATCAAGTTACTGAAACTGATTTGAAAAAATATCCATTAGCTGAAAATATAGAAATACTCCTCAATAATAAAACAATAGATAAAATTTATGGTTTCAACATAGATGAAAGCGGAAATTGGCGATATGCAAATAATGAATTAAATTTTAATGCTGATAACTCTATTCAAATAGGGAATTCAACGTGGAAAATGACTCCAGGATTATTTGAATTAGTTTTCCATTCAAAGCCTCTACATTATAATAAAAATGATTTAAGAAAATATAAAGAAATTTTAATAAGTACCAATGCTCACAAACGTCAATATCAATCAAAAAGTCAAATTAAAGGTACACGAGCTTATAAATATATTCGTATAATAAAAAATTTATTTAATACTAAACCAAATATTCTAACGAAAGGTAGTGGATTCTCGTTAAAGACTATTGATAATCGTAGATCTAGTTATATATATTGGAATGACACAAATGAATTAGTTGACAGATTACGTTTACTTATTTCATCAGAAAGTGTTGGTCATAATAATCACAATAACGAAATCATTTCCATTATTGAAGAATTGAAAGAAGCTGATATAATATATTAAACTAAAAATGACTTATATAAATAAGTTTGGAGAAACGTCCTTCCGACATAATCTAAATGACTCAAAGTTAAAATTATATAAATATAATTTGCAATTGAATAACATAACAAAAGATATAGAAAAACTGGATAATATAATTAAAACTATTAACAAACAACGTGAAGAACTTAAAAACGATTATAATTCTCAATTAAACATTATCAAAAGGGATGTTAAAGTATTACAAGAATTAATTACAAAAGGAATCAATGAAAATGTTGAAGCTATTGAAAAAATAGTGAGGAATCAAATAAGTTATGCAAATGAAGACTTTTCAAAGAATATCGAAGAGAGATTCAATACACTTGAGGATTTTATATTTAAATCGATGAAGAGAAATGATGTAAACGTTGAGGTGAAAAAACGAAAACTTGAATTTCCTAAAATTAAAGGATAAAAATTTTATATAAATATTTGACACTCATATCTGAATGCTTAATAGTAAAGAATCTTATTTCAAAATGAACTTAGATAAAAGAGAAATAGTTGATGAACTTCATAAGCAAGCGCGAAAAAATTTTAAAAGAAGACGGGTTATCATAAAAGGAATCGATGATTTATGGCAGGCGGATTTGGTTGAGATGGGCAACTACGCAACATATAATAACGGTCACCGTTATCTCTTAACAGTAATAGATTCTTTTTCAAAAAAAGCTTGGGCTATAGCAGTGAAAAATAAAACTGCACTCAACATAACGAACGCCATGAAAAACATTTTCATAAAAAGCAATCGTAAACCAAAAAATTTACAAACAGATGATGGTAAGGAGTTCTTCAATAATCAGTTTCGTCACTTAATGCAATTGAATCAAATCAACCACTATTCAACATATAGTGTTCTGAAAGCATCCATCATAGAAAGATTTAACAGAACTCTTAAAGGAATGATGTGGAAGGAGTTTAGTTATCAAGGAACATATAAATGGTTAAACATATATAAGAACCTTGTAGAGAAATATAATAATACTTACCACAGAACAATAAAAATGTCGCCCAATGAAGTAAATTCATCAAACGAAAAATTTTTATTGGATACAGCTTACAACAATTTAAAAGTATTTACAAAACCAAAGTTCAAAGTGAATGATAATGTTAGAATAAGTAAATATAAACATATATTTGAAAAAGGTTATACACCAAATTGGACTACTGAAGTATTTACGGTTAAAACTATAAAAAATACTAATCCAAATACATATATATTAAAAGATTATCAAGGACATGAAATTAAAGGAGGGTTTTATGAGTCTGAATTAATGAAAACTAGATTTCCTGAAACTTATTTGGTTGAAAAGGTTTTGAAAAGGAAAAGCAACAAAATTTATGTTAAATGGCTTGGTTTTTCTTCAGAATATAATTCTTGGATTAATACAAATTATGATTAATAATAAAAACTGTGAAAAATTTAATAATTAACTTAATCATTCATGAACCACTAAAATGTCAATTACATTAACTTTAAACGGAGACTCTTCGCGTCTTGTCGCAAACTATTTTCCGCCAATTGAACTAAATGAAAATTATGTTTGTGGCTTAATAAGTTTTGATACATATCATTCAATTCCAAATGTAGATGTTGAAAACAATTTATTTCATATTGGAAATCATGAAATAACAGTTCCAGTTGGGTCATATGAATTAACTGATATAGCTGAAGTACTAAAAATTAAATATCATGATATGAATCCAACCGGTTCTCTTGATGTACGAGCAAATTATAATACACTACAAACATGTATAAAAAGCACTTCTGATTCAATTTATTTTAATAAAAAATCCTCAATTGGATCATTATTAGGCTTTAGTAGAAAAGTACTAGCACCTGGAATAGAACATTACTCCGATAAAACGATAGATATAACCAAAATTAATACAGTAATCGTTGAATGCAATATTGTATGCGGTTCGTATATAAACAACATGTCTACGCATATTTTACATCAGTTTTCGCTTAACGTTAGTCCTGGATATAAAATAACAGAGACTCCAACCACTGTAATATACTTACCTGTAAATTCAAGAACAATAAATAATATAATTTTGAAAGTTGTTGACCAAGACGGAAACTTAATAAACTTTCGCGGTGAAAAAATAACAATACGATTACATTTAAAGCCTATGAAAGAATGATAATATACAACAAAAGTGATCTATCGAATGATTTAACATTTATTCAATCACCATCAGCCGAAGGCGAAGGTGAAAATTCATCAAATTTTTGTAAAAAGTTAAAAATACAATACTATAAAAATAATAAACATCGAAAGCCTAAAAAAGCTAACGTTTTAAATAAAACTAATCAGCATTTTTTAAAAAGTTTAGGATTTAAATTAAAATAATAAAATTAATCACGTAGTTACAACCAAGGAAAACAAACAAATGAGTAGTATAATTAATATATTGCAAAAGCCTCAAGTGGATAATTCAATTATCAAGAAGGAGTACCACAGTTATACATCATATTTACAGTCATTTAAAAATAATGATGAAATTCGTATATCAATTCAAAACCAAGATTTGTATGTTTTACCAAGTGAAAGTTTTCTATATATCGAAGGTCTTGCAACAAAGGAAGATTCAACAGTTCCTACATCCATACGTCTCTTAAACAATTGTATGGCACACCTATTTGATGAAATTCGTTATGAAATTAATGGTATAGAAATTGATCGCACACGTCATTTGGGTATTGCAACAGAATTAAAAAACTATGTTTCGTTGAATAAATTTGAAAGTGATAGTCTACTAAATGCAGGAT
Organism: Tachina grossa; assembly: GCA_949987645.1. Taxonomy (NCBI): domain Eukaryota; kingdom Metazoa; phylum Arthropoda; class Insecta; order Diptera; family Tachinidae; genus Tachina; species Tachina grossa. The sequence goes on along the minus strand of OX465278.1, from coordinate 80,059,915 downwards.
GGTCACCATTTAACAATGATAGTCTTATACCCGAAAATGGATATTTTAATTTTTGTGTACCACTAAAATTACTATTTGGATTTGCCGAAGATTTTCACAAAATAATAGTTAACTCTAAGCATGAATTGATTCTGTTACGATCTAAAGATGATAAGCAAGTTTTTAAATCTCAACTATCAACTGAAAAAACCAAGTTAACAATTTTAAATATAACTTGGAAAGTACCACACATTCAACTTGCTGATGCATACAAATTGCAGATATATAAAACAATAAATAACCGTCATCCATTAAGTATATGTTTTAGAAGTTGGGATATGTATTATTATCCTTCACTTCCAGAAAGTACAACAGTTTTGTGGAATGTTAAGCTAGCTGCTCACAACGAAAGACCACGCTTCCTATTGTTAGGTCTTCGAAATAATGACAACAAGTTTCAACATTGTGATTTAAGTGATGTAAAAGTACATCTTAACTCTGATACATATCCTTATGATGATCTAAATCTTAAGTTTGATAGAAATCGTTTTGCTATTCTATATGACATGTACTTAAAATTTCAACAAAGTTATTATTCACGCAACACCCAACCATTATTAACACCAGAAAACTTCAAAACTATGGCGCCAATAGCTGTCTTGGATGTTACACATCAAAATGAATTAGTCAAAACTGGACCAATCGATATTAAAATTGAACTGAAGACTTCAAAAAATATATTACCTAATACATCTGCGTATTGTTTAATTATTCATGATAAAATATTTGAATATATTCCACTAACAAACGAAATTAGAAAATTGATATAACTTTATTTTTAGTTAGTTTAAGAGACTAATAATTATAGATATACATAAACTAAAAAGTACTTGTATACAATTTATATAAATGTTAACTGTAATAACATTATTGTTTATTCACAAACATTTGGTCTACATACTCAGTCACACTTATTTGTAAGGATGTTACTCAACGATATATATGAATTTTTAAAAAGATGTTCACACATTGTCTCCAACGAAGATAGATATAAACTGATTAATATTCAATCACATCTCGAAGAAGTAAATAACTTAAAAACAACGAAAAACAAATTTGGAGAGCATTATGAAGATTGTTCATGGTCTAATGAGAATGAAACTTGTGGACCCGACACTTGTTCATGTTCATACAAAAGAAGACAAAATATGAGAATAGAGGAAGAAGCAAACAAACTAATGAAATTCTATTATAACATATATAATGTCAGTAAATGTAAAAACTGTAATTTTCAAAAAGTTTAGATAATAAAAATATTTATTTAAAAGAAAAAAAACATATTCATTTATTTAATAATAAAAAATGGAAAAATATTTTACATTATTTTATTAACCCATATTTTCGACCCTTCTTAATGCGTCTAAAAGAATTTCATCCTGCCCATCATGTAACAATAAATATGCTGCTACATCCACCGGTGGCAAAACTATTACCTCCCTAATATCGATGGGCTCTTTAATGTTTAAAAATAGATCTTCATCGCCTTCTAATAGATGATGGTAGCTCACGTGTGTTGCTGTTGATGATTCTGTAATTGCTGTAGGTGTTGCGACTGCTATAGTAGATGTCGATGTTGCGGGCTCAGTAGATGTTGATGTTGATGGTTTAGATTCTCTCATTTCCTTATTTTTGTTAATTATTCTCCTATATAAAGGAGTATCCCAAAATTTTTTAGTTTTTAATTTTATTCCATGTTGATTCAGATAATGGCGTTTTTTGTTTGAATTGTTTGAAAAAGTAACTATTTGACATATTTCACAATATAATTTGTTACTATTCATTTTTAAATATTATTTTAGTTTTTTTTTTTCACACAACACTTCGTTTTTGAATAATGTCACAAGACTAGAATTTTGTTTAGAAAAATCTTTTATTTTATACTTTTTTTTCTACACGCAATATATGCATACATTCATCTATAGAAAATTACCTGTAATTGGAAAATCTTCATATTTATCTACATTTATGATGTTGTAAATTAGTGAGTTTAAGCAATAAAGGAAAAATATTTGTTTGTCCTTCATAGAAATATATATTTTTGTAATTAGTTTTTTCGCATACCTTTTTTCTTTTAACGCATGCACATACATACATGCATACATACAGCGGTATGTAAAAGCAAAGTATGCACACTCATTAAATTTTAAGTGTCCTATACTTTTTCTTAAAAATGAAAATTAGATTTGTTTGTCCTTCATGAAATATATTTTTTTGTAATCAGTTTTTCGCATACCCTTTTTCTCAGAACAAATAAAATGTAAATTTCACCAACGCACCCACGTAAATCTACACGCACAAAAAGCATGCATACGCATGTCTCTCGTTCTTAATACTTTAAAAATACTTAATATCATGTGTCTTGCAAATGCTGTGACATGAAAAAGCATGCAAAAGCATGCTTACGCACTACATGCAATGGAAATATCCTTCCTTATAGGAATATTTTTTCATGTAATTTATTTTTTTGGTGAGAATTTTGAAAATTTCTATAAAAGTGCAAAAAGTAATAAAACTTGTAATGCATACATATACATATGACCATGTGTCTTGCACATGCATGTTTAAATTTCATGTCTTGTACATGCATGTTTAACTTTCATCAAATTTTTAAATGTCCTATCCTTTTTCTTAAAATGAAAATAAATAAGATAACTTATTTTAAGCATAAACTCTCATTTTCATAAAATTTAAATGAATTTGAAATATATGCATTTTATTTTAATTTTTTTGAACTAAATTTTCCTGAAATGGATTTCAAATTCACTTTGTTAACGTGCATGTGCATGTTTAACATAAAAACAAAAATCAATAAATAATAGGGGTCACTTCACTTTTCTAAATATATTTATTGTTTTAAAAATTGTGTAACTACATAAAATTTCTTATGACAAATAAAAATTTAGCTATAGTTTAGTTCGAATATTGCTGAACCATTTGGTGATTGACGTCCTTTGTAAATAATTGTCCAAATTTTGTCATTCATTTTTGATAAGTAAGGATCCTCTCTGTTTAAATATTTAACGATTCTTTGCGGAAGATAAAACCACTTATTGTTGTTTAAATATGCAATAACTTTGGATCCATATTGTGTAACCTTCCATTCAAAATTTAAAATCTTGTAAGGTTCATTTAAGGGAATATCATCAATTTTTGTGTATTCAGATTTTATTCCTTGCGCAATGTTAATTATTTGTTGATAGATCTAAAAACAAACAAAAAAATTAGTTAAATTTTATATGTATTTCTTAAACTTTCATATAATAAATAAAAAAATTCTAATGTTATGTTAAACTTCATTCTTACCATTGTTGTTGAATGTAATTTCAAGGATCTTTGAATAACAATAACTAAAAATAATTTCTAATTGGTCTTTTATATACATATTTGTGAGTCAATCGAATTCTCATTTTAATAAAATTACTCAAATGAGAATCTCATTCGAATTGTTCCATTTACGAAAATGTCTTCGTTAAACTTTTTATGAGAAAAATATATATTCTCATTTGAAGTTAACTTTGTTGTAGGAATATATATGTATTAGAATATCCTTTCTTATGAGAAAATACATGTATTGGAATATCCTTCCTAATGGGAAAATACATGTATTGGAATATCCTTCCTAATAGGAAAATACATGTATTGGAATATCCTTCCTAATGGGAAAATACATGTATTGGAATATCCTTCCTAATGGGAAAATACATGTATTGGAATATCCGTCCTTATGGGAAAATACATGTACTGGAATGCACATATATATACTAATTAGAATAGTAGATCATTCTGGCACACGTGTGCCAGAATGCCCATAAATATACTACTGATGTGTTTTAGATCTAAACAAAAACATTTCATCCGAGATGATTTTGGATTCGAATAAGCAACTTTTGTAATCATTAATGGACAACTTTTTAATTACAGACTTTTTGATCCCTTTTGATTTTTTAACAGCTTCCGAGCGAAGAGTCGACAGAGAATACATTTTTGCTCTTAAACCAACAAACTCTGTCATTATATCCCCATGGTTTTCATCTTTCATCATTCCTAAAACCTTCTTATTTAGTAGCGGCAAACGAAATTGATTATCTATAGGATATTCTGACGTATCAAAATTCAAACTAATGTCATTACGGATGTCATCGTAAAAATCATCAGTTTTAATTGAATAAATAAATGAGTCAGTATCCATATAGTTGAGAGAAATGTTGTCTCCAAATTTAGGCTTCATGAAGCCATAATGGAAGTCATACATTCTCCACTTGGATAACTCCAGTACTGTAAAACCAACATATATGGGTTTATCATATAGTGGTTCCATTTTTTCTAACTCTACCGCATACATATCATCAGAAAATTTTGTCAACTGCTTAAAATTTGTTTTCGCAATTAATGCTCTGAGACCTAAATGATTCCTATTTGTTGTTTCCCAAGATGAAGTAATTCTAATGTCCCTACGTTTTTCAATGTTTTCCATTGTCTTCCCGTAAACAGCATTGTTTAAAAGTTTGAAGAAATCTTTTTCAAAATTATTTTTAGCATTTGTCCTATGAAATGTGTTTAAGTCAATATATTTTTTAAGCCATGGGGATTGCTTAAATCTGAGTATTCTATGGATTTGTTTTAAAATGAGGCCATTTGAAATGGCTTGTTTTAAAACTCTATAGTGTATGGTGTAATTTGTTTTTGAGTGTAAGTCTGCAACTAATTTTTTGATTTTGGATCCTCCCACGGTCTTATTTTGGGGACAAAATGGCAAATCATTATGAAGATCATGCACTGAATCCGGATAATCTATATCCACTTCCAAAATGTATCCATACTCTGCAGTATCAGAAATTTTTTTAACATCAAAATCAGTATCACATACCCACTCAAATTCACCGCAAGGAAGATATTCCGACATCGCCCAACCATACAAATTGTTAGCGTCTAAATATACAAGAAATTCTGATAGCTTTGATGGATCAAAATCTTCCAAATATTTGTTATTTGCTTTGGAATATCTTTGCGAGCATTGAACTAGTCCACCTCTAATTCCGTTTTGCATAAACATATACATTTCGGAATCAGTGAACTGTTCCAGTGAAACTTCTGTGGTTTTCAACATTGCATCCCAGGATAAGCCTGGTGCTGTATAATAGTGGCAGGGGTCCAAATCGTATATATCTCTACAAATTTTCCTAAAATTTTCAAACACATCGGCTAGAAGTAGAACATCTGTCTTTAAGTAGAGCTCAGTATAGTCAAGGAGGGTTTTACAGTTAAACACCCTCCATATTTTTTGAGCATGTTCATACTCGAATACATCACATTCTTCATTCGTTGGAATATTGAAGAACTCGTCTCTACTAGGGAGCTTAGTTTCCTTAAACTTAGTCATGGAATCCATGTAAGAGTACGGAAATACACCCTTTCTTCTAATCAGGTTGAAATGATCTTCATCAACGAAACATGATCGAATAGTATTGAAATCATTGCTATCAAGATTTTTCGCTAACGTATCTAAGCTCGAAGCCATAAATCTAAACGAGTCTATAAATCTTATTTCGAATCCATATTTTTCATCTAATCTGATGAAAATTGAAAGAGAAATATAACGCTCTGTGTTCTGGGGAATCACTTTTATTGTGGAGTATTTTATAGTAGAAAGTTCTTTGAAAAATAGGTGTATATCATATGCAGAAAGATTATGCAGGATAACCGGTATAAACTGAGGTGTTTTATAATTCAAATTACATTCGCTATGAGCTGCCCCACGATAATTGCCCGTAAGATGACAATGATCTCTAACTTTATCGTTATTTAATATTTTCTTACATATATAACAATTTTTTGCATTATTATATTGAGCTATTTCAATTGGGGTTATGAACATTTTCTTAACTTTAATTAAATAATTTAGATAAATATCGGTACAATCTTCAACTATTTTTTTAATAAATACATTTGCCGAATCTTCACCAAAATAATTCCTATATAAATTATTTTCTCTCTTAAAACTACAATTAATAAAATACCCGAATGCACACGCATGGTGTTTCCGTACATTTGTAGTGCTTTTACTTACAGGATCATTGACTTTTTCTAAAATGGACTCAAAGTCTGCGTATATTACAAATGGTACATTTAACTGTTTGTAGTGCTTCGTAAACTTGATAATAGATCCATCTTCTGGCATTCTGATGACTTTTTTGCCGCAAACGTTTTTGTGATGATTATACACATAATCATCATGTGTATAATATAGGCAGGTGTTGCATATCAGAATCTTACTTCTGTGTGACGTCATGTTGGAACGAAGAAGTCTGAAGAAAATATAGAAAATAAAATAGTATGTAAATTAACATAACAATAATAAGTAACTGTTTAAATATATATGAAAACATATTTCGCTTAAATGCACAAATGAAACTTACTTTGATATATCATTGATGAGTACATAGTGGAAGTTTTCATTGGACTGGAGCAATAAGAGATTAATATGAACATGTTTTTCTCCTTTTGTTATGTAGTATGGTCCTATAAGCGATGTTCCATTGTGACCAAATACATTGATGCTCACATAATTTTGACTTTCAAATTTTTGTATCTGCTTCAATGGGAGTGGAAACTCTAGGTCTTTAAAATTTAATACAACTTCCCCTATATTAATATTCTCATCAGAAATGTTTGCAATATTGAAATTTCTACAGTTTTTCCGTTGTCTTCGATCTAAAGTACTATTTGTGTACAAAGCCGCAATGAGACACCATTTAAGGCAATAAATATCATTGTTGTCGACATTTATGCATGCACATTTCACTGCAATATTTTTCGGGAGAGGGATAAAGCTTGATCCTCTTATTATGGACGCCTTGTTTATATTAACTTCAAGGGAATTTATTGAAATCAAGGTCTATCCGCTATCCCTCTCTTGAAATTCTTCCATTTTGGTTCTTAGCTCCTCGGCTTGTTTCTTGTACATGTCCTCTATATCATCAGACAAAGTCACCAACATCATTTTCGAAATATGTACAAGTTGGGAAACATTCATCTCATCATTCACCATCTTCATATAATCACACGTGAGCTCCATATTAAATTTAAATGTAGTATGTATCTTACTACTTTCATTTAGTTGTTGTACTATGGAGCTCTTGGCAGATTTCAGAAACTCCTCCGGAAACAAGACACCCACATTTTTGTTGAGGAGGATGTATGTCTCGATCCTCCCATTGAAGTTGCTTGCTCTCTTAGTGAGAAAATCTCCAATCCGTTCTTGCTGACAACTGTTTTTGTGTTTTGTGGTTCTGACATGAGCCCTATAACCATTTGATGGGATCATCTCATCACAATCCTCACAATATTTGTTTTGAAGATTTAGCTTACTAGTTCCAAGCATAGCCTTCGATTGGCTAGCATAGGAGTGCGTTTCAATATGCTGGTTTAGATTTGTTTGAGTCATAAAGACTTTATTGCAGATAGTACAACTTGTAGTATTCATATTATTTAATTATTTATTTGTTTATTAATTAATTTAATTATTTTATTTATAAACAATTTATTTCAGTTATAAACAATTTATTTAATTATTTTTTATGCACTATTATCTTTTTTAACAAAGAGTAATTAGTTCTAACACTTTTATAGTTTTTGGATTTCAAACACTTTAGAGATTTTGGATGGGAAAATAGGTTGTGACTTGTTGAGATATCAGAGCAGACTGATGACAATCTACATTATTTCTTCTACTTATATACTTTATATGTGAATCGCGTAGTAGTCATCAAGCCTAATTTATTACGACATATGATGAAATTCATACACACACACACACACACACACACACACACACACACACACACATTTCCACAATTCTCTGTTGGTATTACGATATATGATGAAATTCATATACACAGCAACATCCAGAACAAAATCGCTAGCATCAGTTTGCAATATAAAGGTACTAGAAAAATCGGGACACGTGAAAGTAGGTGCTTCTATAAGTTTTTGCTGTATTTCTCCAAAAGCTATTTCTTATAATTGGTACATTAAAGTAAGAAATAAAGATATCACTACCCCTATTGAAAAGCTCTTTTTATCAACCTGATCGGATTCAAAACATTTAACATCTGAAATTCACTTGAACATATATGAAACCTATGCCGACACAATATTTTCTATCTCCATAATAGCAACGTCAATAGCCTTAAAAACATATATACATGCATTTGTAAATATGTATGAAAAAGTGTTGATGTAACTCACACAAACAATGACATTCTTCAAAGCAAAAATAGATAAGATCACACACATTAATCCAACAACATATACATACATTACCAAATACATTCCCTAACGACTTCCATTCGCAACAGGGTTGCCACTCTCTGCAGCTATTAGATTATTTCCCCCGCCAGAGATCACAAACATAAATGCATACATACAATAACCCTACATAAGCATACCAACTATAACTCAAAACAGCAACAGCAAACCATAAACTATCAAATAACAATCACACACACACGCACACACCCATACATACATACAAACACCCACATATACATGCACACACAACCAAAGAATTAGACTCACACACACACACATACACATCCCACACGTACATACATCCATGCACTGTAAGCACAACGTTTCTCTACAATAACAACAAAAGCTGTGCACACAAGTATACATACATACACATGGCCAAAGAATCAAACTCACACACACACACCATATCAGCATGAAAATCCGCAAAATCCCCCCATTTGTAACAGGGTTGCCATCGTTTTTGTTTTTTCCCGGTTTTGAATTCACAAAACATGTCGTCCGTCCCCATTACTAATCTTCTAAAGTATATTTTAAGTGTTTAAAACCACCATTTTTATGGTAATACCGGTTTTAAACACTTAAAGCATACTTTGTTTTGACTATGAGTATGAGCTGATATTTATGAAATGGATTTTATAAATATTGACTCATACCCTTAGTCAAAACAACATAAATAATTCTTGGTACGAAATATTGATGAATCATCGAACGATAGTTCAAAAATAAATCATAGTTCCTTTATATCAAATTCTATTCGTGCAACAATAGTTGACCTGTCAAATTGCGAAAAAAAACGCTATGATTGGCTTGCTAGAAAGTCCTAATGGACTTAAATTTGAGAACATTTATTTATACTCAAAATCTTTATATCAACCCAGATATAAAGAAATTAATTTCATCAATTAAAACAATAATATATTACAAAATTTACCGATAGTGAATCTGTTATTTCAGTCCAAAGTAATTCCAATATGATATTTAACGATGATGCGTATGGGAAGAATACTTTTTTATGGGGAGAGATAAGAATGTTGATTCATTCTACTTATGTAAAACTTACACTAGAATCACCAAACATTTAATAAGAGATCATCATAATGTAATTTTAATGTTTAACTAAGGTGAGAAAAATATAAAGCATGTTGAAAGGCTAAATATGAATTTTTGATTATAAGCAAAGATATTGAATTAAACGATGATCGTTATAGAAAATAATTTTACTACATAAAACTTTACTTTTTCGTATTTCATTTGACTTAAAACTTCATGTATATAAATGCTCTAAATGGCTAGCTACTTGTACACTGATAACTAAATCTGACTCAGATATCTTGAAATGAAAATCTGAACAGCTCCTGATAGCCTGATCTGTTACCTGATAAGCTGATCTGAAAACCAGACCAGTTCCTGATAAGCTGATCTGAAAATCAGATCAGGTCCTGATAAGCTGATCTGAAAACCAGACCAGCTCCTGATAAGCTGATCTGATAACCAGATCAGGTCCTGATAAGCTGATCTGATAACCAGACTAGTTCCTGATAAGCTGATCTGATAAACAGATCAGGTCCTGATAAGCTGATCTGAAAATCAGATCAGGTCCTGATAAGCTGATCTGAAAACCAGACCAGCTCCTGATAAGCTGATCTGATAACCAGATCAGGTCCTGATAAGCTGATCTGATAACCAGACTAGTTCCTGATAAGCTGATCTGATAAACAGATCAGGTCCTGATAAGCTGATCTGATAACCAGACCAGCTCCTGATAAGCTGATCTGATAACCAGACCAGCTCCTGATAAGCTGATCTGATAACCAGACCAGCTCCTGATAAGCTGATCTGATAACCAGATCAGGTCCTGATAAGCTGATCTGATAACCAGACCAGCTCCTGATAAGCTGATCTGAAAACCAGATCAGGTCCTGATAAGCTGATCTGATAACCAGACCAGCTCCTGATAAGCTGATCTGATAACCAGACCAGCTCCTGATAAGCTGATCTGATAACCAGACCAGCTCCTGATAAGCTGATCTGATAACCAGACCAGCTCCTGATAAGCTGATCTGATAACTAGACCAGCTCCTGATAAGCTGATCTGAAAACCAGATCAGCTCCTGATAAGCTGATTTAGTAGCCGATACCTGAATTTGCTGTTAGCAAACATGGATGAGAAAGTTTTAAAGCATTTGGTGTTGAGAACAAATGTGATTAAGAAAAAGCTTCGTAGTATAAAAACTAGTGAAATAGATACAAATGAACAACTAAGAGATGCATTTAAACCTATAACAGAAGAATTCATAAATAGTTCAAAAAATATTAAAAGAATTCTTATGAAAGAAAAAAGTAAAATCAAGACAGCATGAGAAACCATCAGTCAAGATAGAGACAAGTACACCAAAGAAACTAGCAGAGGGAACAATATTTGATAATACCATCTTATTTAATGATGCTAATACTGAGAATGATGATGACGATGATTTGTACTCAAAGACTTCCAATTCCGAAGACTTATCAGTATTGGAAGGAGGAAATGAATTAGATACAAATTAATGGTGATAGTTAGTAACCTCAAACTGAATGAAGATAAAATACAAGTTGGTGGTCAAATATGGGCTCTAACACTAGGACTATTTTCTCTAATGTTTGATAAAATACCAAAAAATTATGATAAATTTGAACTCGAAATCTATAAAAAGATTTTAATTACTACTAATGTATGCATACAGAATCATCATCGTTCTCCGTCAGAGAACGATGATATAAGTTAATTTTTCTGGAAACTGAAATCGACAAACTAAAGAACAAATTAATAATATAGCTTAAGGCATTGATATAATTCAAGAATATATTCAAATGCATATTGGTGGAGTACAACGTGAAATAGGAAGAGAGTTATAAAATTGAAAAGGAATTCTAAAAATTAAATAATTAAAAATAAATTGAAGAGTTGTACGATTAAATATATAGATTAGAAAATTAACTACATGTTAGTATAAATAGCTGAAAGTGCAACATGTAGATCACCACACTATCGAAAAAATCTGTAAAACAACTCAATGTCTTTAAAAAGAAATTTAGTAAACGAACTCAATTTTAAAACTCGAAAATTGTTTGTGCTTGTAGAGATGCAATGACAGGAATATATGAAGTTTTATGGAGCTAAGTTAGGTGAAATGGAGAACTATTCTACAGAAAATAGAAATTGTTGATTTTTGAAGACTGTAATTGACACATTCTCAAATTGTAGTACAGCTGAAAATAAAAGCTGCACTCAAAAAACCAAGGAATGGAAAATATTTTTGAAGTGGTACGGGTACCAAAAAAAAACAAAAAACTTACAAACAGATGATTCTAAGGAATTTTTTAATAAATACTTTGGAAAACTCATACATAAATAGAAGATTAAACATTACTTAATATGAAAGCATCAATAGTACAATGATTTAATTGAGCATTAAAAGGAATGATGTGAAAAGAATTAGCTTTAATGGTTCATATAAAAGGATTGGTATACATATATAAAGAATTACTTAGTGCATAAAATAGAAAAATTTATCTCAACATTAAAATGTTTACGATTAAAGTTAACTCAACAAATGAGAAAAAGCTGCTTAATACAGTATAAAGTAATTTGAAGAATGAATGTTGAATTTATTAAAAATAAAAATTAAATTAAAACGAAAAATCTAGTTTTTTGTAGGATTGATGAGGAATGATGGGTCTTAAGAAAGGTAATTAACTAAATGTAGTGGAATTAGATAATTAGCTAAATGTAGTGGAATTCTCTAAACTTGTTGGTCTGAATGAAATTTGCTAAAACTTCAGTGTCTAAAATAAACTATAACATAGTGCAATATTCAGCAGCACATCATATTATCACTTTTTATAAAGTTGTATGTACATTTTCCCATCGAAAGCGTTAGAACGCAAAATTTTACAATATGAAAATGGGATTATTATAGAAGATCTTCACTCTATTTATTTCTTTAGCTATCAGATCTTTAGAAAATATAGATAAACTACGGAATTTGGACTTTGATATCCAATCTTTAAGAATGTACATGTGTATGAATAAGTATCAAGCAAACTTAGTGAATGAATATACGCTTCAACTAGAATCATGCTGAAGCATGCATACTGCAAACAGATCTTACTTTATATCTGTATCTGTATGAGTATTAAATAAATTTACAGAAAAAAAAATGAAAGCATGCCGAAGCATGTATAATTTCAAAAAAAAAAAAAAAAAAAAAATCCTCACGTCATACAATTTTGTAAGCAAAGAAATTTTATGATTTTGTGGTCACTTAAATACAAACATACATATGTATCTACTTTGCAAAAATTCAAAAGAGCGAACTGGTAAATTCTAATAGTAAAGATTTTTAATTGTAACACTACTACATCTCGGACTCTTACGTCACTATCGATAGAAGCATGCTAAGGCATGCATACTAGCAAAATATATAAAGCTGTTAGAAGGTGATGAGACAGCAATTGTATCTGGATCAACCCAACTCATGAATGTATTGTATACGGGAGTGATTGATGGTGACGATGACCTTTTTTAAGTGGATAATCATTACATATGAATGCGATAGGAGTCAACCAGCAAACCTCATGTAGAAATACCTACTTGAGGCAAAAAAATTCTCCCAAACATAGATATTTCATTGTTTCTAACACTTTATGAAAACACCGACGGTGAATTGATGGTAGAGGTAACTGAGTTATTTGAGATCGATTTGCTACAATAGTTGTTTATTAAACATACATTTCTTTGTAAGTAAACTAATTTCTACATACCTAATGTATATACCCAGCAAAAAATTAGACAAAAATACTCTATTCCAAGTAGTAAAATCTGAAAAAAGGAGTGGCACATTAGAAGAAAAAAATAAATAAAAATATAGACTGACTGACCAACTAATACGTACACTCTGTCCGATGGGAACACAAAACACACTTAAACATTTCAGAAATATATACACAATACGCTATACTTTAATAAAATTAAAAAAAAAATCATATATGACAACAAATAAAAGTGAAAGGTGCTCACCCTTCATAAAACAAACATATATGTACCTTATTAATGTAAAAATATCAGTATAAAGCAACAGAAATTTCGTCAAACAAAGTCATCTTGTATCCTAGAGGAACCGTCGAAAGGGTATACCTAAAGTCTCTGAAAACCACTTCATTTTCTGATGATCGCTTTTCAACAAGAAAATAAGTTTGTTCATTATGACTAATTTAAAAGTACATTTAAATTCAGTCTCATATCCGATCTTAACTGCATCAGAATTTAAGAAAAAAGCTCCTTTTATTCTATTGAATAAAATTTTAATTTAAAACAGTAAGCAAAGATATCAGCTTCAACTTCAAATGATTTCATCACAAAAAAAAACTAGTGATTGTTTTCAACAATTATGAAAATAATAATTTCAATATAAAGCTCCCTTTTGATTTTAAATGTTTATCAATAAAAATAAAAAAAGAAGTAAGTTGACTACCAAAGAAAAAAAAACTATCAGTATATAAGCTGGAGTGCCGGATCAGTTTCATTTAAAAATGTTTATACATTTTCATAAAGCAAAGCAAGATTTCGAAAACAAATGTAGAAAGTGAAGAAAAAAGTCTATAGTTAGAAAAAATTATGTACCCCAAAAATTTCTAACGTTAACTTACTAACGTTGCATCAACTTTAAAAAATGTGAATTGAGTATAAGGAATATTTCTATTATAGTTGCTATTACTATAAAGTATGTATCTTCAGGAATTCAGTTTTACTTAAAAACAGAAAATCCTCACAAACTCAAAAAAGTAAACGCAGATAAAAATTAAAACGTTTTTATTTTCAAATAAAAAAAACTGAATATATCGCATCTATACACAGACGAATATTTACAACAACAACACCAACAACAAGAAGAACAAAAGACATCAATGACAAAAAAAAATGTATTCAAAGATTGAAATAAACAAAATCTGTAATATAAACAAATTTCATATAGGCAGACTTTAACGCGAGACAAATTTAAGTATGAGAAAATATAAAACAAGTGTAAGTATAAAAACATAATAAGATTAGGGAAGTCCAGACATATGATAGTATTTTATAGTACCAAATGTCGATACTGAAAACAATTTATTTCTATCTACATATAAATATTAGCGCAAATACACACACACATAGCAGAATTCATATAAGAAATATCCAAGAAAATTTCAACAACACCCCACCTTTTGCAAATCATGACGAGCCTTAAATTCTCCCTCAGATATACATACACAAATTCCCATGATCATACATACATACATATACAATATATAAGATTAATCTCAACAACACAACACTCTCACCTACCTGAAATTACAGATAGTCTTAAACTTCTACAGACGTCTATACACATAGATTCTCACGGCTACATATTACAAGAACACCTCGCCCCTAATAAATCACAATCATCTTAAATTCTTACAAAAATACATACATACATACATACAAATAACCAATTTACCTCAACAACATCCTCACCTACCTCAAATCACGATCAGCCTTAAACTACTATAGACAGACACATCCACAAATCCCCATGGATACATATTACGTCAACAACCCTGCCCACCCAAATTATGGTAAGCCTTAAACTCCTACAAACATACAAACACACAGATTCCCCCGGTTACATATTACTAGAACACCTCACCCCTCATAAATCACAATCAGCCCTAAGCTCCTACAGAAATACACACATTGAAATTCCTACAAACATACACACACACATACACACACACATATACACACACACATACACATACACACACACACATACACACGCAATCGATCTACCTCAACTACACCCCGCCCCTTCCAATCAAACCCTCACCTAAATTCTCACAGACAGACAGACACATCCGCAAATTCCTATGGTTACATATTACGGCAACAACGCCACCCACTCAAATCACGGTCAGCCTTAAATTCCCACAGTCTAATAACACCTACATTAGCATTAGAAAAAATAACTTTCACGTTTTCCCGTCGTCATTAGGAAAAATCATTTTCCCGTCTGCATTTGAAAAAATTATATTCATTTTTTGCCGTCGGCATTTGAAAAAAATAATAATCATGTATTGCGGTAGGCATTAGGAAAAATTATCATGGATTGTAGTCGGCATTAGGAAAAATTATCATATTTTGCCTTCGGTATTACGAAAAATTATCATGTTTTGCCTTCGGAATTACGAAAAATCATTTTCCCGTCGGCATTTGAAAAAAATAATAATCATGTATTGCCGTCGGCATATACAGTCATATGAAACCTCAAAAAAAATCACCCGTTATCACAATTAATGTAACCCAAAAAAGTCACCCGTTCACACAAAGTTAATGTAAACAAAAAACTCCTAATGCAAACAAAAAAACTCCTAATGTAAACAAAAAACATCAAAGCGCCGCCGAAAACACAAATTTCCAAGAATTTTAAAATTTCAGCAACAATTTAACAATTTCAGCCACAATTTAACAATTTCAGCCCACAATTTAACAATTTCAGCAACAATTTATCAATTTTAATTGTCCCAGAACCGCCATTTCCCTACTACTCATATCGAGCCATTTTTTCGATTTAATCGTAAATGAAAAAAATGAAAGTTTTTAAGAGATTTTTTTATATATCGAGCCTTATTTTCGACTTTATCGTGGGCGACAAAAATTAAAGTTTTCAGGAGAATGTTTTTTTTTTAATATTCAAATATTTTTTTGTACGTACATTGTAGCTTAAAATAAAATTGTACAGCCTATATCTTAAAAGTTATGAACAATTTTGCCATTTTGATAATTCTAAACTATGGATAGGCCCATAAAATTTTAATTTCAATAAAAATGTTAATTTTTTACAACATACCGCTTATGATTAAATCGAAAATAGAGCTCGATATGTACGTACATAAAATACATAAAACGTTAAATTTGCTCAGGCAAAAAACATGAAATAGATGGTTGAAGTTTTGTTACATGATATTTAACATCTTTCCTCATCTTCGTCAAAACAGAGCCCTTAGATGTTAAATATCATGTAACAAAACTTCAACCATCTATTTCATGTTTTTTGCCTGAGCAAATTTAACGTTTTATGTATTTTATGTACGTACATATCGAGCTCTATTTTCGATTTAATCATAAGCGGTATGTTGTAAAAAATTAACATTTTTATTGAAATTAAAATTTTATGGGCCTATCCATAGTTTAGAATTATCAAAATGGCAAAATTGTTCATAACTTTTAAGATATAGGCTGTACAATTTTATTTTAAGCTACAATGTACGTACAAAAAAATATTTGAATATTAAAAAAAAAACATTCTCCTGAAAACTTTAATTTTTGTCGCCCACGATAAAGTCGAAAATAAGGCTCGATATATAAAAAAATCTCTTAAAAACTTTCATTTTTTTCATTTACGATTAAATCGAAAAAATGGCTCGATATGAGTAGTAGGGAAATGGCGGTTCTGGGACAATTAAAATTGATAAATTGTTGCTGAAATTGTTAAATTGTGGGCTGAAATTGTTAAATTGTGGCTGAAATTGTTAAATTGTTGCTGAAATTTTAAAATTCTTGGAAATTTGTGTTTTCGGCGGCGCTTTGATGTTTTTTGTTTACATTAGGAGTTTTTTTGTTTACATTAGGAGTTTTTTGTTTACATTAACTTTGTGTGAACGGGTGACTTTTTTGGGTTACATTAATTGTGATAACGGGTGATTTTTTTTGAGGTTTCATATGACTGTATATGCCGACGGCAATACATGATTATTATTTTTTTCAAATGCCGACGGCAAAACATGTTTATTAATTTTTCCTAATGCCGACGGCAAAACATGAATATAATTTTTTCAAATGCCGACGGGAAAATGATTTTTCGTAATTCCGAAGGCAAAACATGATAATTTTTCGTAATACCGAAGGCAAAATATGATAATTTTTCCTAATGCCGACTACAATCCATGATAATTTTTCCTAATGCCTACCGCAATACATGATTATTATTTTTTTCAAATGCCGACGGCAAAAAATGAATATAATTTTTTCAAATGCAGACGGGAAAATGATTTTTCCTAATGACGACGGGAAAACGTGAAAGTTATTTTTTCTAATGCTAATGTAGGTGTTATTAGACTGTGGGAATTTAAGGCTGACCGTGATTTGAGTGGGTGGCGTTGTTGCCGTAATATGTAACCATAGGAATTTGCGGATGTGTCTGTCTGTCTGTGAGAATTTAGGTGAGGGTTTGATTGGAAGGGGCGGGGTGTAGTTGAGGTAGATCGATTGCCTGTGTATGTGTGTGTGTGTATGTGTATGTGTGTGTGTATATGTGTGTGTGTATGTGTGTGTGTATGTTTGTAGGAATTTCAATGTGTGTATTTCTGTAGGAGCTTAGGGCTGATTGTGATTTATGAGGGGTGAGGTGTTCTAGTAATATGTAACCGGGGGAATCTGTGTGTTTGTATGTTTGTAGGAGTTTAAGGCTTACCATGATTTGGGTGGGCAGGGTTGTTGACGTAATATGTATCCATGGGGATTTGTGGATGTGTCTGTCTATAGTAGTTTAAGGCTGATCGTGATTTGAGGTAGGTGAGGATGTTGTTGAGGTAAATTGGTTATTTGTATGTATGTATGTATGTATTTTTGTAAGAATTTAAGATGATTGTGATTTATTAGGGGCGAGGTGTTCTTGTAATATGTAGCCGTGAGAATCTATGTGTATAGACGTCTGTAGAAGTTTAAGACTATCTGTAATTTCAGGTAGGTGAGAGTGTTGTGTTGTTGAGATTAATCTTATATATTGTATATGTATGTATGTATGATCATGGGAATTTGTGTATGTATATCTGAGGGAGAATTTAAGGCTCGTCATGATTTGCAAAAGGTGGGGTGTTGTTGAAATTTTCTTGGATATTTCTTATATGAATTCTGCTATGTGTGTGTGTATTTGCGCTAATATTTATATGTAGATAGAAATAAATTGTTTTCAGTATCGACATTTGGTACTATAAAATACTATCATATGTCTGGACTTCCCTAATCTTATTATGTTTTTATACTTACGCTTGTTTTATATTTTCTCATACTTAAATTTGTCTCGCGTTAAAGTCTGCCTATATGAAATTTGTTTATATTACAGATTTTGTTTATTTCAATCTTTGAATACATTTTTTTTTTTGTCATTGATGTCTTTTGTTCTTCTTGTTGTTGGTGTTGTTGTTGTAAATATTCGTCTGTGTATAGATGCGATATATTCAGTTTTTTTTATTTGAAAATAAAAACGTTTTAATTTTTATCTGCGTTTACTTTTTTGAGTTTGTGAGGATTTTCTGTTTTTAAGTAAAACTGAATTCCTGAAGATACATACTTTATAGTAATAGCAACTATAATAGAAATATTCCTTATACTCAATTCACATTTTTTAAAGTTGATGCAACGTTAGTAAGTTAACGTTAGAAATTTTTGGGGTACATAATTTTTTCTAACTATAGACTTTTTTCTTCACTTTCTACATTTGTTTTCGAAATCTTGCTTTGCTTTATGAAAATGTATAAACATTTTTAAATGAAACTGATCCGGCACTCCAGCTTATATACTGATAGTTTTTTTTTCTTTGGTAGTCAACTTACTTCTTTTTTTATTTTTATTGATAAACATTTAAAATCAAAAGGGAGCTTTATATTGAAATTATTATTTTCATAATTGTTGAAAACAATCACTAGTTTTTTTTTGTGATGAAATCATTTGAAGTTGAAGCTGATATCTTTGCTTACTGTTTTAAATTAAAATTTTATTCAATAGAATAAAAGGAGCTTTTTTCTTAAATTCTGATGCAGTTAAGATCGGATATGAGACTGAATTTAAATGTACTTTTAAATTAGTCATAATGAACAAACTTATTTTCTTGTTGAAAAGCGATCATCAGAAAATGAAGTGGTTTTCAGAGACTTTAGGTATACCCTTTCGACGGTTCCTCTAGGATACAAGATGACTTTGTTTGACGAAATTTCTGTTGCTTTATACTGATATTTTTACATTAATAAGGTACATATATGTTTGTTTTATGAAGGGTGAGCACCTTTCACTTTTATTTGTTGTCATATATGATTTTTTTTTAATTTTATTAAAGTATAGCGTATTGTGTATATATTTCTGAAATGTTTAAGTGTGTTTTGTGTTCCCATCGGACAGAGTGTACGTATTAGTTGGTCAGTCAGTCTATATTTTTATTTATTTTTTTCTTCTAATGTGCCACTCCTTTTTTCAGATTTTACTACTTGGAATAGAGTATTTTTGTCTAATTTTTTGCTGGGTATATACATTAGGTATGTAGAAATTAGTTTACTTACAAAGAAATGTATGTTTAATAAACAACTATTGTAGCAAATCGATCTCAAATAACTCAGTTACCTCTACCATCAATTCACCGTCGGTGTTTTCATAAAGTGTTAGAAACAATGAAATATCTATGTTTGGGAGAATTTTTTTGCCTCAAGTAGGTATTTCTACATGAGGTTTGCTGGTTGACTCCTATCGCATTCATATGTAATGATTATCCACTTAAAAAAGGTCATCGTCACCATCAATCACTCCCGTATACAATACATTCATGAGTTGGGTTGATCCAGATACAATTGCTGTCTCATCACCTTCTAACAGCTTTATATATTTTGCTAGTATGCATGCCTTAGCATGCTTCTATCGATAGTGACGTAAGAGTCCGAGATGTAGTAGTGTTACAATTAAAAATCTTTACTATTAGAATTTACCAGTTCGCTCTTTTGAATTTTTGCAAAGTAGATACATATGTATGTTTGTATTTAAGTGACCACAAAATCATAAAATTTCTTTGCTTACAAAATTGTATGACGTGAGGATTTTTTTTTTTTTTTTTTTGAAATTATACATGCTTCGGCATGCTTTCATTTTTTTTCTGTAAATTTATTTAATACTCATACAGATACAGATATAAAGTAAGATCTCTTTGCAGTATGCATGCTTCAGCATGATTCTAGTTGAAGCGTATATTCATTCAGTAAGTTTGCTTGATACTTATTCATACACATGTACATTCTTAAAGATTGGATATCAAAGTCCAAATTCCGTAGTTTATCTATATTTTCTAAAGATCTGATAGCTAAAGAAATAACTAGAGTGAATATCTTCTATAATAATCCCATTTTCATATTGTAAAATTTTGCGTTCTAACGCTTTCGATGGGAAAATGTACATACAACTTTATAAAAAGTGATAATATGATGTGCTGCTGAATATTGCACTATGTTATAGTTTATTTTAGACACTGAAGTTTTAGCAAATTTCATTCAGACCAACAAGTTTAGAGAATTCCACTACATTTAGCTAATTATCTAATTCCACTACATTTAGTTAATTACCTTTCTTAAGACCCATCATTCCTCATCAATCCTACAAAAAACTAGATTTTTCGTTTTAATTTAATTTTTATTTTTAATAAATTCAACATTCATTCTTCAAATTACTTTATACTGTATTAAGCAGCTTTTTCTCATTTGTTGAGTTAACTTTAATCGTAAACATTTTAATGTTGAGATAAATTTTTCTATTTTATGCACTAAGTAATTCTTTATATATGTATACCAATCCTTTTATATGAACCATTAAAGCTAATTCTTTTCACATCATTCCTTTTAATGCTCAATTAAATCATTGTACTATTGATGCTTTCATATTAAGTAATGTTTAATCTTCTATTTATGTATGAGTTTTCCAAAGTATTTATTAAAAAATTCCTTAGAATCATCTGTTTGTAAGTTTTTTGTTTTTTTTTGGTACCCGTACCACTTCAAAAATATTTTCCATTCCTTGGTTTTTTGAGTGCAGCTTTTATTTTCAGCTGTACTACAATTTGAGAATGTGTCAATTACAGTCTTCAAAAATCAACAATTTCTATTTTCTGTAGAATAGTTCTCCATTTCACCTAACTTAGCTCCATAAAACTTCATATATTCCTGTCATTGCATCTCTACAAGCACAAACAATTTTCGAGTTTTAAAATTGAGTTCGTTTACTAAATTTCTTTTTAAAGACATTGAGTTGTTTTACAGATTTTTTCGATAGTGTGGTGATCTACATGTTGCACTTTCAGCTATTTATACTAACATGTAGTTAATTTTCTAATCTATATATTTAATCGTACAACTCTTCAATTTATTTTTAATTATTTAATTTTTAGAATTCCTTTTCAATTTTATAACTCTCTTCCTATTTCACGTTGTACTCCACCAATATGCATTTGAATATATTCTTGAATTATATCAATGCCTTAAGCTATATTATTAATTTGTTCTTTAGTTTGTCGATTTCAGTTTCCAGAAAAATTAACTTATATCATCGTTCTCTGACGGAGAACGATGATGATTCTGTATGCATACATTAGTAGTAATTAAAATCTTTTTATAGATTTCGAGTTCAAATTTATCATAATTTTTTGGTATTTTATCAAACATTAGAGAAAATAGTCCTAGTGTTAGAGCCCATATTTGACCACCAACTTGTATTTTATCTTCATTCAGTTTGAGGTTACTAACTATCACCATTAATTTGTATCTAATTCATTTCCTCCTTCCAATACTGATAAGTCTTCGGAATTGGAAGTCTTTGAGTACAAATCATCGTCATCATCATTCTCAGTATTAGCATCATTAAATAAGATGGTATTATCAAATATTGTTCCCTCTGCTAGTTTCTTTGGTGTACTTGTCTCTATCTTGACTGATGGTTTCTCATGCTGTCTTGATTTTACTTTTTTCTTTCATAAGAATTCTTTTAATATTTTTTGAACTATTTATGAATTCTTCTGTTATAGGTTTAAATGCATCTCTTAGTTGTTCATTTGTATCTATTTCACTAGTTTTTATACTACGAAGCTTTTTCTTAATCACATTTGTTCTCAACACCAAATGCTTTAAAACTTTCTCATCCATGTTTGCTAACAGCAAATTCAGGTATCGGCTACTAAATCAGCTTATCAGGAGCTGATCTGGTTTTCAGATCAGCTTATCAGGAGCTGGTCTAGTTATCAGATCAGCTTATCAGGAGCTGGTCTGGTTATCAGATCAGCTTATCAGGAGCTGGTCTGGTTATCAGATCAGCTTATCAGGAGCTGGTCTGGTTATCAGATCAGCTTATCAGGAGCTGGTCTGGTTATCAGATCAGCTTATCAGGACCTGATCTGGTTTTCAGATCAGCTTATCAGGAGCTGGTCTGGTTATCAGATCAGCTTATCAGGACCTGATCTGGTTATCAGATCAGCTTATCAGGAGCTGGTCTGGTTATCAGATCAGCTTATCAGGAGCTGGTCTGGTTATCAGATCAGCTTATCAGGAGCTGGTCTGGTTATCAGATCAGCTTATCAGGACCTGATCTGTTTATCAGATCAGCTTATCAGGAACTAGTCTGGTTATCAGATCAGCTTATCAGGACCTGATCTGGTTATCAGATCAGCTTATCAGGAGCTGGTCTGGTTTTCAGATCAGCTTATCAGGACCTGATCTGATTTTCAGATCAGCTTATCAGGACCTGATCTGTTTATCAGATCAGCTTATCAGGAACTAGTCTGGTTATCAGATCAGCTTATCAGGACCTGATCTGGTTATCAGATCAGCTTATCAGGAGCTGGTCTGGTTTTCAGATCAGCTTATCAGGACCTGATCTGATTTTCAGATCAGCTTATCAGGAACTGGTCTGGTTTTCAGATCAGCTTATCAGGTAACAGATCAGGCTATCAGGAGCTGTTCAGATTTTCATTTCAAGATATCTGAGTCAGATTTAGTTATCAGTGTACAAGTAGCTAGCCATTTAGAGCATTTATATACATGAAGTTTTAAGTCAAATGAAATACGAAAAAGTAAAGTTTTATGTAGTAAAATTATTTTCTATAACGATCATCGTTTAATTCAATATCTTTGCTTATAATCAAAAATTCATATTTAGCCTTTCAACATGCTTTATATTTTTCTCACCTTAGTTAAACATTAAAATTACATTATGATGATCTCTTATTAAATGTTTGGTGATTCTAGTGTAAGTTTTACATAAGTAGAATGAATCAACATTCTTATCTCTCCCCATAAAAAAGTATTCTTCCCATACGCATCATCGTTAAATATCATATTGGAATTACTTTGGACTGAAATAACAGATTCACTATCGGTAAATTTTGTAATATATTATTGTTTTAATTGATGAAATTAATTTCTTTATATCTGGGTTGATATAAAGATTTTGAGTATAAATAAATGTTCTCAAATTTAAGTCCATTAGGACTTTCTAGCAAGCCAATCATAGCGTTTTTTTTTCGCAATTTGACAGGTCAACTATTGTTGCACGAATAGAATTTGATATAAAGGAACTATGATTTATTTTTGAACTATCGTTCGATGATTCATCAATATTTCGTACCAAGAATTATTTATGTTGTTTTGACTAAGGGTATGAGTCAATATTTATAAAATCCATTTCATAAATATCAGCTCATACTCATAGTCAAAACAAAGTATGCTTTAAGTGTTTAAAACCGGTATTACCATAAAAATGGTGGTTTTAAACACTTAAAATATACTTTAGAAGATTAGTAATGGGGACGGACGACATGTTTTGGGAATTCAAAACCGGGAAAAAACAAAAACGATGGCAACCCTGTTACAAATGGGGGGATTTTGCGGATTTTCATGCTGATATGGTGTGTGTGTGTGAGTTTGATTCTTTGGCCATGTGTATGTATGTATACTTGTGTGCACAGCTTTTGTTGTTATTGTAGAGAAACGTTGTGCTTACAGTGCATGGATGTATGTACGTGTGGGATGTGTATGTGTGTGTGTGTGAGTCTAATTCTTTGGTTGTGTGTGCATGTATATGTGGGTGTTTGTATGTATGTATGGGTGTGTGCGTGTGTGTGTGATTGTTATTTGATAGTTTATGGTTTGCTGTTGCTGTTTTGAGTTATAGTTGGTATGCTTATGTAGGGTTATTGTATGTATGCATTTATGTTTGTGATCTCTGGCGGGGGAAATAATCTAATAGCTGCAGAGAGTGGCAACCCTGTTGCGAATGGAAGTCGTTAGGGAATGTATTTGGTAATGTATGTATATGTTGTTGGATTAATGTGTGTGATCTTATCTATTTTTGCTTTGAAGAATGTCATTGTTTGTGTGAGTTACATCAACACTTTTTCATACATATTTACAAATGCATGTATATATGTTTTTAAGGCTATTGACGTTGCTATTATGGAGATAGAAAATATTGTGTCGGCATAGGTTTCATATATGTTCAAGTGAATTTCAGATGTTAAATGTTTTGAATCCGATCAGGTTGATAAAAAGAGCTTTTCAATAGGGGTAGTGATATCTTTATTTCTTACTTTAATGTAACAATTATAAGAAATAGCTTTTGGAGAAATACAGCAAAAACTTATAGAAGCACCTACTTTCACGTGTCCCGATTTTTCTAGTACCTCTATATTGCAAACTGATGCTAGCGATTTTGTTCTGGCTGTTGCTGTGTATATGAATTTCATCATATATCGTAATACCAACAGAGAATTGTGGAAATGTGTGTGTGTGTGTGTGTGTGTGTGTGTGTGTGTGTGTGTGTGTGTATGAATTTCATCATATGTCGTAATAAATTAGGCTTGATGACTACTACGCGATTCTCATATAAAGTATATAAGTAGAAGAAATAATGTAGATTGTCATCAGTCTGCTCTGATATCTCAACAAGTCACAACCTATTTTCCCATCCAAAATCTCTAAAGTGTTTGAAATCCAAAAACTATAAAAGTGTTAGAACTAATTACTCTTTGTTAAAAAAGATAATAGTGCATAAAAAATAATTAAATAAATTGTTTATAACTGAAATAAATTGTTTATAAATAAAATAATTAAATTAATTAATAAACAAATAAATAATTAAATAATATGAATACTACAAGTTGTACTATCTGCAATAAAGTCTTTATGACTCAAACAAATCTAAACCAGCATATTGAAACGCACTCCTATGCTAGCCAATCGAAGGCTATGCTTGGAACTAGTAAGCTAAATCTTCAAAACAAATATTGTGAGGATTGTGATGAGATGATCCCATCAAATGGTTATAGGGCTCATGTCAGAACCACAAAACACAAAAACAGTTGTCAGCAAGAACGGATTGGAGATTTTCTCACTAAGAGAGCAAGCAACTTCAATGGGAGGATCGAGACATACATCCTCCTCAACAAAAATGTGGGTGTCTTGTTTCCGGAGGAGTTTCTGAAATCTGCCAAGAGCTCCATAGTACAACAACTAAATGAAAGTAGTAAGATACATACTACATTTAAATTTAATATGGAGCTCACGTGTGATTATATGAAGATGGTGAATGATGAGATGAATGTTTCCCAACTTGTACATATTTCGAAAATGATGTTGGTGACTTTGTCTGATGATATAGAGGACATGTACAAGAAACAAGCCGAGGAGCTAAGAACCAAAATGGAAGAATTTCAAGAGAGGGATAGCGGATAGACCTTGATTTCAATAAATTCCCTTGAAGTTAATATAAACAAGGCGTCCATAATAAGAGGATCAAGCTTTATCCCTCTCCCGAAAAATATTGCAGTGAAATGTGCATGCATAAATGTCGACAACAATGATATTTATTGCCTTAAATGGTGTCTCATTGCGGCTTTGTACACAAATAGTACTTTAGATCGAAGACAACGGAAAAACTGTAGAAATTTCAATATTGCAAACATTTCTGATGAGAATATTAATATAGGGGAAGTTGTATTAAATTTTAAAGACCTAGAGTTTCCACTCCCATTGAAGCAGATACAAAAATTTGAAAGTCAAAATTATGTGAGCATCAATGTATTTGGTCACAATGGAACATCGCTTATAGGACCATACTACATAACAAAAGGAGAAAAACATGTTCATATTAATCTCTTATTGCTCCAGTCCAATGAAAACTTCCACTATGTACTCATCAATGATATATCAAAGTAAGTTTCATTTGTGCATTTAAGCGAAATATGTTTTCATATCTATTTAAACAGTTACTTATTATTGTTATGTTAATTTACATACTATTTTATTTTCTATATTTTCTTCAGACTTCTTCGTTTCATCATAACGTCACACAGAAGTAAGATTCTGATATGCAACACCTGCCTATATTATACACATGATGATTATGTGTATAATCATCACAAAAACGTTTGCGGCAAAAAAGTCATCAGAATGCCAGAAGATGGATCTATTATCAAGTTTACGAAGCACTACAAACAGTTAAATGTACCATTTGTAATATACGCAGACTTTGAGTCCATTTTAGAAAAAGTCAATGATCCTGTAAGTAAAAGCACTACAAATGTACGGAAACACCATGCGTGTGCATTCGGGTATTTTATTAATTGTAGTTTTAAGAGAGAAAATAATTTATATAGGAATTATTTTGGTGAAGATTCGGCAAATGTATTTATTAAAAAAATAGTTGAAGATTGTACCGATATTTATCTAAATTATTTAATTAAAGTTAAGAAAATGTTCATAACCCCAATTGAAATAGCTCAATATAATAATGCAAAAAATTGTTATATATGTAAGAAAATATTAAATAACGATAAAGTTAGAGATCATTGTCATCTTACGGGCAATTATCGTGGGGCAGCTCATAGCGAATGTAATTTGAATTATAAAACACCTCAGTTTATACCGGTTATCCTGCATAATCTTTCTGCATATGATATACACCTATTTTTCAAAGAACTTTCTACTATAAAATACTCCACAATAAAAGTGATTCCCCAGAACACAGAGCGTTATATTTCTCTTTCAATTTTCATCAGATTAGATGAAAAATATGGATTCGAAATAAGATTTATAGACTCGTTTAGATTTATGGCTTCGAGCTTAGATACGTTAGCGAAAAATCTTGATAGCAATGATTTCAATACTATTCGATCATGTTTCGTTGATGAAGATCATTTCAACCTGATTAGAAGAAAGGGTGTATTTCCGTACTCTTACATGGATTCCATGACTAAGTTTAAGGAAACTAAGCTCCCTAGTAGAGACGAGTTCTTCAATATTCCAACGAATGAAGAATGTGATGTATTCGAGTATGAACATGCTCAAAAAATATGGAGGGTGTTTAACTGTAAAACCCTCCTTGACTATACTGAGCTCTACTTAAAGACAGATGTTCTACTTCTAGCCGATGTGTTTGAAAATTTTAGGAAAATTTGTAGAGATATATACGATTTGGACCCCTGCCACTATTATACAGCACCAGTCTTATCCTGGGATGCAATGTTGAAAACCACAGAAGTTTCACTGGAACAGTTCACTGATTCCGAAATGTATATGTTTATGCAAAACGGAATTAGAGGTGGACTAGTTCAATGCTCGCAAAGATATTCCAAAGCAAATAACAAATATTTGGAAGATTTTGATCCATCAAAGCTATCAGAATTTCTTGTATATTTAGACGCTAACAATTTGTATGGTTGGGCGATGTCGGAATATCTTCCTTGCGGTGAATTTGAGTGGGTATGTGATACTGATTTTGATGTTAAAAAAATTTCTGATACTGCAGAGTATGGATACATTTTGGAAGTGGATATAGATTATCCGGATTCAATGCATGATCTTCATAATGATTTGCCATTTTGTCCCCAAAATAAGACCGTGGGAGGATCCAAAATCAAAAAATTAGTTGCAGACTTACACTCAAAAACAAATTACACCATACACTATAGAGTTTTAAAACAAGCCATTTCAAATGGCCTCATTTTAAAACAAATCCATAGAATACTCAGATTTAAGCAATCCCCATGGCTTAAAAAATATATTGACTTAAACACATTTCATAGGACAAATGCTAAAAATAATTTTGAAAAAGATTTCTTCAAACTTTTAAACAATGCTGTTTACGGGAAGACAATGGAAAACATTGAAAAACGTAGGGACATTAGAATTACTTCATCTTGGGAAACAACAAATAGGAATCATTTAGGTCTCAGAGCATTAATTGCGAAAACAAATTTTAAGCAGTTGACAAAATTTTCTGATGATATGTATGCGGTAGAGTTAGAAAAAATGGAACCACTATATGATAAACCCATATATGTTGGTTTTACAGTACTGGAGTTATCCAAGTGGAGAATGTATGACTTCCATTATGGCTTCATGAAGCCTAAATTTGGAGACAACATTTCTCTCAACTATATGGATACTGACTCATTTATTTATTCAATTAAAACTGATGATTTTTACGATGACATCCGTAATGACATTAGTTTGAATTTTGATACGTCAGAATATCCTATAGATAATCAATTTCGTTTGCCGCTACTAAATAAGAAGGTTTTAGGAATGATGAAAGATGAAAACCATGGGGATATAATGACAGAGTTTGTTGGTTTAAGAGCAAAAATGTATTCTCTGTCGACTCTTCGCTCGGAAGCTGTTAAAAAATCAAAAGGGATCAAAAAGTCTGTAATTGAAAAGTTGTCCATTAATGATTACAAAAGTTGCTTATTCGAATCCAAAATCATCTCGGATGAAATGTTTTTGTTTAGATCTAAAACACATCAGTAGTATATTTATGGGCATTCTGGCACACGTGTGCCAGAATGATCTACTATTCTAATTAGTATATATATGTGCATTCCAATACATGTATTTTCCCATAAGGACGGATATTCCAATACATGTATTTTCCCATTAGGAAGGATATTCCAATACATGTATTTTCTCATTAGGAAGGATATTCCAATACATGTATTTTCCTATTAGGAAGGATATTCCAATACATGTATTTTCCCATTAGGAAGGATATTCCAATACATGTATTTTCTCATAAGAAAGGATATTCTAATACATATATATTCCTACAACAAAGTTAACTTCAAATGAGAATATATATTTTTCTCATAAAAAGTTTAACGAAGACATTTTCGTAAATGGAACAATTCGAATGAGATTCTCATTTGAGTAATTTTATTAAAATGAGAATTCGATTGACTCACAAATATGTATATAAAAGACCAATTAGAAATTATTTTTAGTTATTGTTATTCAAAGATCCTTGAAATTACATTCAACAACAATGGTAAGAATGAAGTTTAACATAACATTAGAATTTTTTTATTTATTATATGAAAGTTTAAGAAATACATATAAAATTTAACTAATTTTTTTGTTTGTTTTTAGATCTATCAACAAATAATTAACATTGCGCAAGGAATAAAATCTGAATACACAAAAATTGATGATATTCCCTTAAATGAACCTTACAAGATTTTAAATTTTGAATGGAAGGTTACACAATATGGATCCAAAGTTATTGCATATTTAAACAACAATAAGTGGTTTTATCTTCCGCAAAGAATCGTTAAATATTTAAACAGAGAGGATCCTTACTTATCAAAAATGAATGACAAAATTTGGACAATTATTTACAAAGGACGTCAATCACCAAATGGTTCAGCAATATTCGAACTAAACTATAGCTAAATTTTTATTTGTCATAAGAAATTTTATGTAGTTACACAATTTTTAAAACAATAAATTTATTTAGAAAAGTGAAGTGACCCCTATTATTTATTGATTTTTGTTTTTATGTTAAACATGCACATGCACGTTAACAAAGTGAATTTGAAATCCATTTCAGGAAAATTTAGTTCAAAAAAATTAAAATAAAATGCATATATTTCAAATTCATTTAAATTTTATGAAAATGAGAGTTTATGCTTAAAATAAGTTATCTTATTTATTTTCATTTTAAGAAAAAGGATAGGACATTTAAAAATTTGATGAAAGTTAAACATGCATGTACAAGACATGAAATTTAAACATGCATGTGCAAGACACATGGTCATATGTATATGTATGCATTACAAGTTTTATTACTTTTTGCACTTATATAGAAATTTTCAAAATTCTCACCAAAAAAATAAATTACATGAAAAAATATTCCTATAAGGAAGGATATTTCCATTGCATGTAGTGCGTAAGCATGCTTTTGCATGCTTTTTCATGTCACAGCATTTGCAAGACACATGATATTAAGTATTTTTAAAGTATTAAGAACGAGAGACATGCGTATGCATGCTTTTTGTGCGTGTAGATTTACGTGGGTGCGTTGGTGAAATTTACATTTTATTTGTTCTGAGAAAAAGGGTATGCGAAAAACTGATTACAAAAAAATATATTTCATGAAGGACAAACAAATCTAATTTTCATTTTTAAGAAAAAGTATAGGACACTTAAAATTTAATGAGTGTGCATACTTTGCTTTTACATACCGCTGTATGTATGCATGTATGTATGTGCATGCGTTAAAAGAAAAAAGGTATGCGAAAAAACTAATTACAAAAATATATATTTCTATGAAGGACAAACAAATATTTTTCCTTTATTGCTTAAACTCACTAATTTACAACATCATAAATGTAGATAAATATGAAGATTTTCCAATTACAGGTAATTTTCTATAGATGAATGTATGCATATATTGCGTGTAGAAAAAAAAGTATAAAATAAAAGATTTTTCTAAACAAAATTCTAGTCTTGTGACATTATTCAAAAACGAAGTGTTGTGTGAAAAAAAAACTAAAATAATATTTAAAAATGAATAGTAACAAATTATATTGTGAAATATGTCAAATAGTTACTTTTTCAAACAATTCAAACAAAAAACGCCATTATCTGAATCAACATGGAATAAAATTAAAAACTAAAAAATTTTGGGATACTCCTTTATATAGGAGAATAATTAACAAAAATAAGGAAATGAGAGAATCTAAACCATCAACATCAACATCTACTGAGCCCGCAACATCGACATCTACTATAGCAGTCGCAACACCTACAGCAATTACAGAATCATCAACAGCAACACACGTGAGCTACCATCATCTATTAGAAGGCGATGAAGATCTATTTTTAAACATTAAAGAGCCCATCGATATTAGGGAGGTAATAGTTTTGCCACCGGTGGATGTAGCAGCATATTTATTGTTACATGATGGGCAGGATGAAATTCTTTTAGACGCATTAAGAAGGGTCGAAAATATGGGTTAATAAAATAATGTAAAATATTTTTCCATTTTTTATTATTAAATAAATGAATATGTTTTTTTTCTTTTAAATAAATATTTTTATTATCTAAACTTTTTGAAAATTACAGTTTTTACATTTACTGACATTATATATGTTATAATAGAATTTCATTAGTTTGTTTGCTTCTTCCTCTATTCTCATATTTTGTCTTCTTTTGTATGAACATGAACAAGTGTCGGGTCCACAAGTTTCATTCTCATTAGACCATGAACAATCTTCATAATGCTCTCCAAATTTGTTTTTCGTTGTTTTTAAGTTATTTACTTCTTCGAGATGTGATTGAATATTAATCAGTTTATATCTATCTTCGTTGGAGACAATGTGTGAACATCTTTTTAAAAATTCATATATATCGTTGAGTAACATCCTTACAAATAAGTGTGACTGAGTATGTAGACCAAATGTTTGTGAATAAACAATAATGTTATTACAGTTAACATTTATATAAATTGTATACAAGTACTTTTTAGTTTATGTATATCTATAATTATTAGTCTCTTAAACTAACTAAAAATAAAGTTATATCAATTTTCTAATTTCGTTTGTTAGTGGAATATATTCAAATATTTTATCATGAATAATTAAACAATACGCAGATGTATTAGGTAATATATTTTTTGAAGTCTTCAGTTCAATTTTAATATCGATTGGTCCAGTTTTGACTAATTCATTTTGATGTGTAACATCCAAGACAGCTATTGGCGCCATAGTTTTGAAGTTTTCTGGTGTTAATAATGGTTGGGTGTTGCGTGAATAATAACTTTGTTGAAATTTTAAGTACATGTCATATAGAATAGCAAAACGATTTCTATCAAACTTAAGATTTAGATCATCATAAGGATATGTATCAGAGTTAAGATGTACTTTTACATCACTTAAATCACAATGTTGAAACTTGTTGTCATTATTTCGAAGACCTAACAATAGGAAGCGTGGTCTTTCGTTGTGAGCAGCTAGCTTAACATTCCACAAAACTGTTGTACTTTCTGGAAGTGAAGGATAATAATACATATCCCAACTTCTAAAACATATACTTAATGGATGACGGTTATTTATTGTTTTATATATCTGCAATTTGTATGCATCAGCAAGTTGAATGTGTGGTACTTTCCAAGTTATATTTAAAATTGTTAACTTGGTTTTTTCAGTTGATAGTTGAGATTTAAAAACTTGCTTATCATCTTTAGATCGTAACAGAATCAATTCATGCTTAGAGTTAACTATTATTTTGTGAAAATCTTCGGCAAATCCAAATAGTAATTTTAGTGGTACACAAAAATTAAAATATCCATTTTCGGGTATAAGACTATCATTGTTAAATGGTGACCATCCTGCATTTAGTAGACTATCACTTTCAAATTTATTCAACGAAACATAGTTTTTTAATTCTGTTGCAATACCCAAATGACGTGTGCGATCAATTTCTATACCATTAATTTCATAACGAATTTCATCAAATAGGTGTGCCATACAATTGTTTAAGAGACGTATGGATGTAGAAACTGTTGAATCTTCCTTTGTTGCAAGACCTTCGATATATAGAAAACTTTCACTTGGTAAAACATACAAATCTTGGTTTTGAATTGATATACGAATTTCATCATTATTTTTAAATGACTGTAAATATGATGTATAACTGTGGTACTCCTTCTTGATAATTGAATTATCCACTTGAGGCTTTTGCAATATATTAATTATACTACTCATTTGTTTGTTTTCCTTGGTTGTAACTACGTGATTAATTTTATTATTTTAATTTAAATCCTAAACTTTTTAAAAAATGCTGATTAGTTTTATTTAAAACGTTAGCTTTTTAGGCTTTCGATGTTTATTATTTTTATAGTATTGTATTTTTAACTTTTTACAAAAATTTGATGAATTTTCACCTTCGCCTTCGGCTGATGGTGATTGAATAAATGTTAAATCATTCGATAGATCACTTTTGTTGTATATTATCATTCTTTCATAGGCTTTAAATGTAATCGTATTGTTATTTTTTCACCGCGAAAGTTTATTAAGTTTCCGTCTTGGTCAACAACTTTCAAAATTATATTATTTATTGTTCTTGAATTTACAGGTAAGTATATTACAGTGGTTGGAGTCTCTGTTATTTTATATCCAGGACTAACGTTAAGCGAAAACTGATGTAAAATATGCGTAGACATGTTGTTTATATACGAACCGCATACAATATTGCATTCAACGATTACTGTATTAATTTTGGTTATATCTATCGTTTTATCGGAGTAATGTTCTATTCCAGGTGCTAGTACTTTTCTACTAAAGCCTAATAATGATCCAATTGAGGATTTTTTATTAAAATAAATTGAATCAGAAGTGCTTTTTATACATGTTTGTAGTGTATTATAATTTGCTCGTACATCAAGAGAACCGGTTGGATTCATATCATGATATTTAATTTTTAGTACTTCAGCTATATCAGTTAATTCATATGACCCAACTGGAACTGTTATTTCATGATTTCCAATATGAAATAAATTGTTTTCAACATCTACATTTGGAATTGAATGATATGTATCAAAACTTATTAAGCCACAAACATAATTTTCATTTAGTTCAATTGGCGGAAAATAGTTTGCGACAAGACGCGAAGAGTCTCCGTTTAAAGTTAATGTAATTGACATTTTAGTGGTTCATGAATGATTAAGTTAATTATTAAATTTTTCACAGTTTTTATTATTAATCATAATTTGTATTAATCCAAGAATTATGTTCTGAAGAAAAACCAAGCCATTTAACATAAATTTTGTTGCTTTTCCTTTTCAAAACCTTTTCAACCAAATAAGTTTCAGGAAATCTAGTTTTCATTAATTCAGACTCATAAAACCCTCCTTTAATTTCATGTCCTTGATAATCTTTTAATATATATGTATTTGGATTAGTATTTTTTATAGTTTTAACCGTAAATACTTCAGTAGTCCAATTTGGTGTATAACCTTTTTCAAATATATGTTTATATTTACTTATTCTAACATTATCATTCACTTTGAACTTTGGTTTTGTAAATACTTTTAAATTGTTGTAAGCTGTATCCAATAAAAATTTTTCGTTTGATGAATTTACTTCATTGGGCGACATTTTTATTGTTCTGTGGTAAGTATTATTATATTTCTCTACAAGGTTCTTATATATGTTTAACCATTTATATGTTCCTTGATAACTAAACTCCTTCCACATCATTCCTTTAAGAGTTCTGTTAAATCTTTCTATGATGGATGCTTTCAGAACACTATATGTTGAATAGTGGTTGATTTGATTCAATTGCATTAAGTGACGAAACTGATTATTGAAGAACTCCTTACCATCATCTGTTTGTAAATTTTTTGGTTTACGATTGCTTTTTATGAAAATGTTTTTCATGGCGTTCGTTATGTTGAGTGCAGTTTTATTTTTCACTGCTATAGCCCAAGCTTTTTTTGAAAAAGAATCTATTACTGTTAAGAGATAACGGTGACCGTTATTATATGTTGCGTAGTTGCCCATCTCAACCAAATCCGCCTGCCATAAATCATCGATTCCTTTTATGATAACCCGTCTTCTTTTAAAATTTTTTCGCGCTTGCTTATAAGGTTCATCAACTATTTCTCTTTTATCTAAGTTCATTTTGAAATAAGATTCTTTACTATTAAGCATTCAGATATGAGTGTCAAATATTTATATAAAATTTTTATCCTTTAATTTTAGGAAATTCAAGTTTTCGTTTTTTCACCTCAACGTTTACATCATTTCTCTTCATCGATTTAAATATAAAATCCTCAAGTGTATTGAATCTCTCTTCGATATTCTTTGAAAAGTCTTCATTTGCATAACTTATTTGATTCCTCACTATTTTTTCAATAGCTTCAACATTTTCATTGATTCCTTTTGTAATTAATTCTTGTAATACTTTAACATCCCTTTTGATAATGTTTAATTGAGAATTATAATCGTTTTTAAGTTCTTCACGTTGTTTGTTAATAGTTTTAATTATATTATCCAGTTTTTCTATATCTTTTGTTATGTTATTCAATTGCAAATTATATTTATATAATTTTAACTTTGAGTCATTTAGATTATGTCGGAAGGACGTTTCTCCAAACTTATTTATATAAGTCATTTTTAGTTTAATATATTATATCAGCTTCTTTCAATTCTTCAATAATGGAAATGATTTCGTTATTGTGATTATTATGACCAACACTTTCTGATGAAATAAGTAAACGTAATCTGTCAACTAATTCATTTGTGTCATTCCAATATATATAACTAGATCTACGATTATCAATAGTCTTTAACGAGAATCCACTACCTTTCGTTAGAATATTTGGTTTAGTATTAAATAAATTTTTTATTATACGAATATATTTATAAGCTCGTGTACCTTTAATTTGACTTTTTGATTGATATTGACGTTTGTGAGCATTGGTACTTATTAAAATTTCTTTATATTTTCTTAAATCATTTTTATTATAATGTAGAGGCTTTGAATGGAAAACTAATTCAAATAATCCTGGAGTCATTTTCCACGTTGAATTCCCTATTTGAATAGAGTTATCAGCATTAAAATTTAATTCATTATTTGCATATCGCCAATTTCCGCTTTCATCTATGTTGAAACCATAAATTTTATCTATTGTTTTATTATTGAGGAGTATTTCTATATTTTCAGCTAATGGATATTTTTTCAAATCAGTTTCAGTAACTTGATTATAATCTATTGCATCATCAAAATTGTTTGAACTGTCGTCGGATGGTAGTGGTGGAAGTTGTGGATCTGTTATGTTATCATTAGATTGATAATCATCTGAGTTATAATCATCATCTTTTTTTATTATTTTATTCAAAGGTTTGGTTATGGACTTAGATGTATCATTCAATATATCATCAGTTTGATATTCATTAATTTTTCCAATTATCGTATTTAAAGGTTTAGTTATTGGTTTGAATGTATCTTCTAAAATATTAACTCGTTCTATGTTGTCTAATTTGAGATTTTTTAATTTTGCTTTCAATACTCCTCTTGTCTTAACAATATCCTTTAACAATTTATTATCCATAGTTATTGTTTTTATATGTGCTTGAAATCTGCTTTATATTTGATAATGATCTGCCTGATATCTGCTTAAGCAACTGATATTTATCTGCCAATGATCTGTTTTATGTCTGAATGCAATCTGCATTATAACTACTTAAGATCTGCTTACTTATAGTTCTATGAATTCATCAAAACCTTTTCTATATCGCCCTTTATTTATCAGATTATCCTTACTGATAACAAGAAAGCCATATTTATTTTTCCAACATTCACTACATATATTTGTAAATTCTTTAAATGACATATCACCAATTACATGATCATTATATATATGTCGTAAATTCATTTCATCCTGTTTAAATATTATAATCATATTCGCATTATCACGTATAAGATGTTTAGGGATTTTTGTGTACATTTGACATACATAAAAACAATCTATATTCTTATGTCTGCCCATACAAAAGTAATCTCTTATAGTGTCTTGTTTTCCACAAATAACATCATCAAATATTATGATAGAATGTGAGTTCGCTTCTGTAGGACTAATAACTTTCTCGTTTTCCGCAAATGTAAAAATATTTATTCCTTTTATTGGGTGTATCAATTCCTTGAGATAACAGTATTTTTGGTTGATATAAAGATTTTGAATATATGTAAATGTTTTTAAAACTTAAACCGTTGGGGCTCTCTATTAGACTAATCATAACATTAGTTTTGCCACAATTTGAAGGACCTACAATTAATGCTCGTATTGAATTTGGTAAAAGTGTACTATGTTTAATTTTCGGTTCGTTTTCTTGTGCTTCATCCGCATTTCTTACTACAATTTGTTTAGCTTGTTTTACTAATCGCATTTTTATAACTAACTTGGTTTTGATATAAATTTCTTATTATATAGCGAAACCTCATCATTTAAGTTTATAGTGTCAATCCCATTACACATATCATATAATTAATAAAAAATGAATATAAACTATAAAAAGGGAGTTAAAGATAATCAGTATAATATTGGTAGTGGATTAGTAAACAACTTAATAAACAAATTACCTGTTGAACTACATTTACCTAGTTATCAGTTTTGTGGACCTGGAACAAAACTTGAAAAACGTTTAGCAAGAGGTGATAAGGGAATAAATTCATTGGATGCAGCGTGTAGGGAACACGATATTACATATTCAGAAACAAACGATATTAATAAGAGACATAAAGCGGATAAAATTTTAGTTGAAAAAGCTTGGCAACAAGTGCAATCTAAAGATAGTGATTTCAAAGAAAAGGCTAACGCTTGGTTCGTAACAAACGCTATGAAATCAAAACTTAAATTCGGATTAGGTATGAACAATATAAAAATTCATAAATCTAAAAAGTCACAGAAAAAAAAGAGTCAAATGAAAAAAACATGTGATAGAAAATTGTTTTCAAAAGCTGTTAAAAATACTCTTAACCTCTTGAGAAATGAAAAACCAGACAATTTAAAGGCTGCTGTTAAAATTGCGTTAAAATCCATTACTTCGAACTTCAAAGGGAAGAAGAGGGCTAATATTGTGATACCGAGAGTTATACCAATGCCCAAAATCGGTGGATTTCTTCCACTAATTCCAATCCTAACAGCTTTATCCGCACTTGGTGGTTTGGCTACGGGTGGATCGTCTATTATTAAGGCTGTAAATGATATTAAAAATGGAAAAGAACAACTAGCCGAGGCTACTCGGCATAATAGACACATGGAATCAATTGCTATGGGAAAAGGCTTATATCTTAAACCATATAAATCTGGATATGGACTGTATTATAAACCGATTCCAAAAAACTTTTAGATAACCTACCCAATCGACCATTAACTGATCTAGATTTAATAAAATATGGTAAAAAACTCGCAAATTTTAGAGGTGTGTTTATGCGAGATCGTTTGCCTAAAAAACCATTAGTTCAAGAATGTGGTATTGTTAATCTAGATAACTCTCGTGGTGCTGGAACTCACTGGGTAGCCTATTATAAAAATCATAACTATAAAGAATATTTTGATAGCTTTGGAAACTTACAACCTCCAATTGAACTTGTTAATTATTTAAAGATACCCATTAAATATAATTATGAGCGAAAACAAAACTTTAATACATTTAATTGTGGTCACCTATGTTTAAAATTCTTAGTTAATAAATGTAATTTAAAATAATTCAGACAAATATTTATATAAATATATCCACAAACGGATACGTTAAAGTTTATTTATATTTTTCTTATTAATTAACGATGTCATCATCATCATCATTTAAAAATTGATCTATAATACAATTAGTTGTGTTTTGATTAGCTCTATTATCAGTTTCCATTACAAAATCATCATCATCATCATTTAAAAATTGATCTATAATACAATTAGTTGTGTTTTGATTATCTCTGTTATAAATTTCCATTACAAAATCATCATCTCTTTCATTGATAAATTCTTCTTTGTAATGCCCCCAAGCAAGTGTATTTACATTATTATATACAATCCTTTTATTATCTAGATAACTTAAAGATATCTTATTTATTAGAGAAGTATATAAATCATGAAGTTTGGATTTAAAAATATACATATTTCCATAATATATTTTCTTATTATATAAACAGTTTTTATAATCTAATAGACTTAAATTTCTAGTTATATTACTTTTAATGCCCTTAACCTTTTTGATTTCATTCATATCTATCGTTTTGAATGCATACATTTTTGCTCTTAGACCCACAAATTCCTTCATTAACTTACCATTATTTTCATCCTTCATCATACCTAATTTTTTTTTTATTTTTCTGTGGAATACCAAACTTATTATTCGCTTCATAATCTGATGTATCAAAGTGTGTATCAATATCGTTTATTATATCTTTATAAAAATCATCAGTTTCTACTATGTATATAAACGAATCTGTATCCATATAGTTTAGATCTGCCTTGATGTTATATTTTAAAAGCATATAATCATAATGAAAGTTATACATCTTCCACTTTGAAAGTTCTAGGATTATAAATCCTAAATAAATGGGTTTATTATAAAACGAATAACTTCTGTTTAGCTCCACTGCTATCATGTTTTCTTGAAATATGCTAAAGGAATGAAATTCTGGTTTGGCAATAAGGGCATGAGCTCCCATTTTCTTTCCAATGCTTTCCCACCGATTAACAATTTTTATATTCTTACGCTTGTCAACGTTTTCCATCGTTTTACCGTAGACAGCATTATTTAGTAACTTAAAGAAATTTTTTTCAAAAGAGTTTTTTGCATTAGTTCTATGTAAATTGTTCAATGAAATATATGGCTTTAACCATGTTGATTGCTTAAATTTCAAAATTCGGTGAATTTTTTTTAACTTCAACCCATGTTTTAAACATTGTTGTAAGTTTTTGTAATGTATTACATATTCATTTTTATCATTTAAATCACAAATTAATTTCTTTTCCTTAGAATTTGGAGGATTTTTATTTTCACTACAAAATGGTAAGTTATTATGAATATCATGAATTTCTATTGGATACGTCAAATCTACTTCTAATATATATCCAGTAGTTGAATCTTCTGGTATAGTATCCAAACAAAAATTTTCAATGTCTGTTTCCCATTCAAAATTACCTTCTGGTACAGCTTCAGACATTGCCCAACCATATAAATTATTTGCATCTAAATACATTAAATATTTGGATGGAAGATGTTCATTGTAATCACTCATATATTTATTGTTTGCAATGGCATGTCGTTGAGAACATTGTACTATTCCTCCCCTTATACCCTTTTGTATAAATAAAATCATATCTATGTCGCTCAATAACTCTAATTTAATATCTGTTATTTTTAACATTGCTTCCCAAGAAAATCCTGGAGCGGTATAGTAATAACAAGGATCTAGTTTATAAATATCATTGCAAAGAAATCTAAAGTTTTCGAAAACATCAGCTAATAACAAGACATCAGTTTTCAAATATAAAATTAAATAATCTTCTAAAGTTGTACACTCAAAAGTACTCCATACCTCTTTCGCATGTGTGTAATCTTCTTGAGAACAATCTTCATCTGTTAATTTATTATAAAAATTCTCAATATTCGGTAGAGAAGTTTCTTTGAGTTTTTCGATAGAATTTAAATAACTATATGGAAAGACACCTTTTCTAACAAGTAAATTAAATTTACTTTCATTTTCACCAAACATTGATTTAACTATTTTCAAATCCCGCTTACCTAAATTTTTAACTAAATCATTTAAGCTTGATTGTAAAAATCTATAGGAATCTAAAAATCGAATTTCTATATTACCATTATTGTTGACGCTTATGGTTTTAGAGAGTGATATATATAGCTCTTTATTGAGTGGAATGATATTAATTGGACCATCATTTATATTATTTAGCTCCTTCACAAATAAGTGACAGTCATAACTAGAAAAATTGTGAAAAATAACCGGGACAAATTTCGGTACTTTATAATTAAGATTACAAGAACTATGTGCAACCCCCCTATATTTACCAGTCAAATGACAATGATCTCTAACTTTTGATTCATCTAAAATTATTTTAGAGCAAATGTGGCATATATTATTAGCATGGAAGTTTAAATTTTCCACTTCAGTTAATGGGGTCAATGGTTTTACTTTTGTCAAATAATTATTATTTAAATCTCTTATATCCCGAATTAAACTTTCTATAAATAGTTTAGCCGATTCTAATCCTTTAAAGGTACGTAACTTGTTTAATTTGTCATTAAAACTACATTTAATAAAATACGACATTGCGTAGGGAATATGTCTATCAACTAATGTTGTTGACGAAACATCACCACGCGGAATGCAAGTTTGAATATTTTCAAATATGCATTCCGAATCAGCGTATATTACAAAAGGTACATTTATACTATTATTATAATTATTAAATTCTAATATTGACTTATCTTGTTGGGGGGCATAAGAAACCTGTCTTTTACAATGCTGTCGATGTTTTTCTAAGTCTTGTTGATAATGGAAACTCTGTAAACAGTCATCACAGAGAATAATGCTTCCATGATGGCTAGTTTGTTGTGATCGAATCAATCTATGTAAAATAAATATAAAAATTAAACATATAATTATTATGATTTTTTTTTTTTTTTTTTTTTATTTTTATAATAATCACATTTACCTTGAAATATTTTTGATATATACATAGTGTGAAACTATATTTCCTCCATTATCTTTCTGTAAAAACAATAGCTGTATATGCTTAGATTTTATTGCTTTTGTTTTGTAATATGGGCCAACAACTAAGTCTTTTTCCATCTCATAGCCAAAAACGTTTATACTAATATTAGGATTATTGGTCTCAAAAATGTGTATATCTTTTATTTTAAGTGGGAAGCATAACCCACTAAAATTTAAAGAAAATCCATTTAGATTTATTATCTCATCAGCAATGTTGATCCCATAAATACTAGTTCGTTGCGCATTTCTATGAGTTGATATGGCTGATAAAATTGCCCATTTGAAACAAAAATCATCATCATTTTGTACACTTATACATGCTTTTTTTGACATCAGTTTAGTCGGGAGAGCTATAAAACTAGAACCTTTCAGTGGTTGATATTTATTTAAGTTCAGGTGAAGTTTTAAAAGTTGAACTAGAGTCCAACCACTATCCCGCTCTTGAAACTCTTCCATCTTTGTTAATATATTTTGAATATTAGTGAAATATTCATTTGTGAATTCATCAATATCGAAAACTTCTTTCATTTTGGTTTGGAAATGTTTTACCTCTATTGGTGTATTTTCTAGGTCGCTCATTTTGGGACAAGCATATAAGCCATACATCTCCATATTATATTTTAGAGCGCCATTATTTTTTAAAAAGTAGTCAACTTCTTTTTTTAATGACTCCACAGCTTCTTTCATAAACACCTCTGGGAGGAGGCATTCCTCGTTGTCGTTTATGTAAACAAGTGTCACAAGTCTTTTTTTAAACGCACTTTTTACAAGCTTTACACGACTGTAGCTTGAAGCATGACTTCGTTCGTGCTCTCTGTAATTTTCCTCAGTTAGGAAAGCTCTTTTGCATTCTTTGCATTCTAAATTCGATATCATTTTATTTTTGTATAAACGTTTTTAAATATACTAAAAATGTATAAAACAAATTTACAGACTGTTTGTGTAAAACGTTAAACGTTAGAAATCAATGCTTACTATTTTTAAAATTATTTAACTTACCTATTATGAATTAAAAATATTTAAATCTATACACATATGTATATAACAATAAAAATTTCGAGTTTTCTTTTTTTTCACACAACACTTCGTTTTTGAATAATGTCACAAGACTAGAATTTTGTTTAGAAAAATGTTTTATTTTATACTTTTTTTCTACACGCAATATATGCATACATTCATCTATAGAAAATTACCTGTAATTGGAAAATCTTCATATTTATCTACATTTATGATGTTGTAAATTAGTGAGTTTAAGCAATAAAGGAAAAATATTTGTTTGTCCTTCATAGAAATATATTTTTTTGTAATTAGTTTTTTCGCATACCTTTTTTCTTTTAACGCATGCACATACATACATACATACATACATGCATACATACAGCGGTATGTAAAAGCAAAGTATACACACTCATTAAATTTTAAGTGTCCTATACTTTTTCTTAAAAATGAAAATTAGATTTGTTTGTCCTTCATGAAATATATTTTTTTGTAATCAGTTTTTCGCATACCCTTTTTCTCAGAACAAATAAAATGTAAATTTCACCAACGCACCCACGTAAATCTACACGCACAAAAAGCATGCATACGCATGTCTCTCGTTCTTAATACTTTAAAAATACTTAATATCATGTGTCTTGCAAATGCTGTGACATGAAAAAGCATGCAAAAGCATGCTTACGCACTACATGCAATGGAAATATCCTTCCTTATAGGAATATTTTTTCATGTAATTTATTTTTTTGGTGAGAATTTTGAAAATTTCTATATAAGTGCAAAAAGTAATAAAACTTGTAATGCATACATATACATATGACCATGTGTCTTGCACATGCATGTTTAAATTTCATG
Organism: Tachina grossa; assembly: GCA_949987645.1. Taxonomy (NCBI): domain Eukaryota; kingdom Metazoa; phylum Arthropoda; class Insecta; order Diptera; family Tachinidae; genus Tachina; species Tachina grossa. The sequence goes on along the minus strand of OX465278.1, from coordinate 80,016,273 downwards.
TCTTGTACATGCATGTTTAACTTTCATCAAATTTTTAAATGTCCTATCCTTTTTCTTAAAATGAAAATAAATAAGATAACTTATTTTAAGCATAAACTCTCATTTTCATAAAATTTAAATGAATTTGAAATATATGCATTTTATTTTAATTTTTTTGAACTAAATTTTCCTGAAATGGATTTCAAATTCACTTTGTTAACGTGCATGTGCATGTTTAACATAAAAACAAAAATCAATAAATAATAGGGGTCACTTCACTTTTCTAAATATATTTATTGTTTTAAAAATTGTGTAACTACATAAAATTTCTTATGACAAATAAAAATTTAGCTATAGTTTAGTTCGAATATTGCTGAACCATTTGGTGATTGACGTCCTTTGTAAATAATTGTCCAAATTTTGTCATTCATTTTTGATAAGTAAGGATCTTCTCTGTTTAAATATTTAACGATTCTTTGCGGAAGATAAAACCACTTATTGTTGTTTAAATATGCAATAACTTTGGATCCATATTGTGTAACCTTCCATTCAAAATTTAAAATCTTGTAAGGTTCATTTAAGGGAATATCATCAATTTTTGTGTATTCAGATTTTATTCCTTGCGCAATGTTAATTATTTGTTGATAGATCTAAAAACAAACAAAAAAATTAGTTAAATTTTATATGTATTTCTTAAACTTTCATATAATAAATAAAAAAATTCTAATGTTATGTTAAACTTCATTCTTACCATTGTTGTTGAATGTAATTTCAAGGATCTTTGAATAACAATAACTAAAAATAATTTCTAATTGGTCTTTTATATACATATTTGTGAGTCAATCGAATTCTCATTTTAATAAAATTACTCAAATGAGAATCTCATTCGAATTGTTCCATTTACGAAAATGTCTTCGTTAAACTTTTTATGAGAAAAATATATATTCTCATTTGAAGTTAACTTTGTTGTAGGAATATATATGTATTAGAATATCCTTTCTTATGAGAAAATACATGTATTGGAATATCCTTCCTAATGGGAAAATACATGTATTGGAATATCCTTCCTAATAGGAAAATACATGTATTGGAATATCCTTCCTAATGAGAAAATACATGTATTGGAATATCCGTCCTTATGCGAAAATACATGTATTGGAATATCCTTCCTAATGGGAAAATACATGTATTGGAATATCCTTCCTAATGGGAAAATACATGTATTGGAATATCCTTCCTAATGGGAAAATACATGTATTGGAATATCCGTCCTTATGGGAAAATACATGTATTGGAATGCACATATATATACTAATTAGAATAGTAGATCATTCTAATTAGATCTAACTAGAATACTCTACTATTCTAATTAGATCCAATTAGAATTTTTTCTAATAGAATGATCCTTATGGAGAAAATACACGTGTGCCAGAATGCCCATAACTATTCTAATTAGAATGATCCTTATGGAGAAAATACACTATGGGCATTCTGGCACACGTGTGCCAGAATGCCCATAAATATACTACTCACATCAACTATATACACAAAAACTGCATAAAATAGCACTTAGCTTTTCTGATGATAAAAGAAATATAATGAAAGATAAAATAAAAACGCGTGCTTGGGGACATTACATAGACCGAAATAATGATGCAATGGATGTAGAATAGAATGATTCCTACTAAATTGCATGTAAGATGTCAATGAAAATTTAATTTTGTATTAATTGTATTTATTTATTAATGTATTTCTTTAATTATTTATTAATTTATTTATTATTCACTTATTTGTTTATTAATAAATTTATGTATTTATTATTTATTTGTTTATTAATTTATTAATTAGTTTATTCCTTTATTTCTTTATTAATTTACTTATCTATTAATTTATTTATTGTTTATATATTTGTTTATGAATTTATCTATTAATTTTAGTATTTTATTCACACAAAAGTATGTAAAAATTTAATGCTTTAAAGCTTTTATCTTTTTACCTATACCTAAGTTACCTTTAAATAAAAATTAAATATTAGATTAATGATCTTTTTTCTTTTTATATCTGTATATTTTTATTTATAAATAGAGTTAAATTTGTATTGGTACTAAGATTTTTAAGAAAAAAATGTTAAATAAAATATTGAAAAAATAATAATATATATAAATGGTTTTTATTTCAACTTAAATTTACTTAATAGAAATTTTAACTACAAATGTCCACATTTTTATATTTTGTTTCTTTATGGGCTTTACTTCGCTAGATCAAAAAATTTTTCTTTTTGCTTATTTACAAATTCTTGTTTTTTCTTTTCATATCACTTAAACATGAACAGTCTTGTTATCTTTGAAAGGTTCTACACAAGAGGAATTGAGTTTCACAATATTATGAAATTCCATTATATTTCATTAGATATTTTCTTATCGACACCAACTGCTTTAACACCATCTCATTTACGTTTGCTAACAGCAAATAGTACAATAGGTGTCAGCTATTAGATCAGCTTATCAGCTATTAGATCAGCTTATTAGCACCTGGTCTGTTTTTCAGATCAGCTTTTCAGGAGCTGGTCTGGTTTTCAGATCAGCTTTTCAGGACCTGGTCTGGTTTTCAGATCAGCTTATCAGGACCTGGTCTGGTTTTCAGATCAGCTTATCAGGACCTGGTCTGGTTTTCAGATCAGCTTTTCAGGACCTGGTCTGGTTTTCAGATCAGGCTATCAGGACCTGGTCTGGTTTTCAGATCAGCTTATCAGGAGCTGGTCTGATTTTCAGGTCAGCTTATTAGGAGCTGATCTGATTTTCAAGTCAGCTTATTAGGAGCTGGTCTGGTTTTCAGGTCAGATGAAATAACTAAAGTCTATCTTTTATTAGCAGTATTTTTTTTTCTATAACGAAAATCGTTTAATTCAATATATTTGCTTATAATCAAAAATCCATATTTATCCTTCCAACACTCTAAAAATTTTTTAAAACTTGTCAAATTTCATATTACTGCCAACATGAACCTTGTAAACATGCTTCATATTTTTCTCATCTTACTTAAACATTATAATTACATTTGCATTGTCTCTTATTAAATGCTTATAGCCATATTCATAAAAATTTTAAACAGCATTTCAAATGTTGTTTGAGCAAAATTCGCTAAAATTGTATTCATAATAGAATATTAGCTTAAAAAACTTTTTTTAACTTGCGTAAATCACCAAATCTTATAAATTAAATGCACCCATATCTAAAATAATTTTGAGTTGACGTCGTTGTAGTTTTGCTTCATGTTTATTTGTATTTTTAACTTTGCCTGTATGTATGTATGTATGTATGTATGCATGTATTAAAAATTATGCTATAAGTTTGGCACAAGTAGAATGACTCATCATTCTTCTGTCGCCCCATACAAAAATATACACGTACACGTACATATGTATGTATATTATTCTGCTTTCCACATGCAACATCAGCAAATATCATAATTGAAATGTTTTAAGCTTCATTACCAGAAAAAAAAAAATAAATGTATAATAACCCATTCTTTTAATTATGAAATTATGTAATTTCTTTAAGTATTCATATTTGTAGTAGTATATAGATAATTTTAGTATAAATATATGTTTTTAAACCTCAGATAGTAGTTGTGAACTGGGCATTCTGGGACAATTAAAATTGTTAAATTGTTGCTGAAATTGTTAAATTTGGGTAATTAAAATTTGAAAATTTTAAAATTCTTGAAATTTGATACCTACGAGGGTGGTTCAATAAGTCCTTTAAATATTTTTCGAGGGTGGTTCAATAAGTCACTCTTATTTTTTTAACATAAGGAGTTTTTGTTTACATTAAGTGTATGTCTGTCTCTCTCTCTGTCTGTCTGCATGACCTTGGAAATTTGAGTCTGTCAGTGATTTGGGTTGTGTAATAATTTCTGGGTGTCCTTTGTCGGGGTTATGGGTAATTAAACTTAAAAATTGTAATCTACGCCGGATGCCCAGTTCACAACTACTATCTGAGGTTTAAAAACATATATTTATACTAAAATTATCTATATACTACTACAAATATGAAAACTTAAAGAAATTACATAATTGCATAAGTAAAAGAATGGGTTATTATACATTTATTTTTTTTTTCTGGTAATGAAGCTTAAAACATTTCAATTATGATATTTGCTGATGTTGCATGTGGAAAGCAGAATAATATACATACATATGTACGTGTACGTGTATATTTTTGTATGGGGCGACAGAAGAATGATGAGTCATTCTACTTGTGCCAAACTTATAGCATAATTTTTAATACATGCATACATACATACATACAGGCAAAGTTAAAAATACAAATAAACATGAAGCAAAACTACAACGACGTCAACTCAAAATTATTTTAGATATGGGTGCATTTAATTTATAAGATTTGGTGATTTACGCAAGTTAAAAAACGTTTTTTAAGCTAATATTCTATTATGAATACAATTTTAGCGAATTTTGCTCAAACAACATTTGAAATGCTGTTTAAAATTTTTATGAATATGGCTATAAGCATTTAATAAGAGACAATGCAAATGTAATTATAATGTTTAAGTAAGATGAGAAAAATATGAAGCATGTTTACAAGGTTCATGTTGGCAGTAATATGAAATTTGACAAGTTTTAAAAAATTTTTAGAGTGTTGGAAGGATAAATATGGATTTTTGATTATAAGCAAATATATTGAATTAAACGATTTTCGTTATAAAAAAAAAAAAAAAATACTGCTAATAAAAGATAGACTTTAGTTATTTCATCTGACCTGAAAACCAGACCAGCTCCTAATAAGCTGACTTGAAAATCAGATCAGCTCCTAATAAGCTGACCTGAAAATCAGACCAGCTCCTGATAAGCTGATCTGAAAACCAGACCAGGTCCTGATAGCCTGATCTGAAAACCAGACCAGGTCCTGAAAAGCTGATCTGAAAACCAGACCAGGTCCTGATAAGCTGATCTGAAAACCAGACCAGGTCCTGATAAGCTGATCTGAAAACCAGACCAGGTCCTGAAAAGCTGATCTGAAAACCAGACCAGCTCCTGAAAAGCTGATCTGAAAAACAGACCAGGTGCTAATAAGCTGATCTAATAGCTGATAAGCTGATCTAATAGCTGACACCTATTGTACTATTTGCTGTTAGCAAACGTAAATGAGATGGTGTTAAAGCAGTTGGTGTCGATAAGAAAATACCTAATGAAATATAATGGAATTTCATAATATTGTGAAACTCAATTCCTCTTGTGTAGAACCTTTCAAAGACAACAAGACTGTTCATGTTTAAGTGATATGAAAAGAAAAAACAAGAATTTGTAAATAAGCAAAAAGAAAAATTTTTTGATCTAGCGAAGTAAAGCCCATAAAGAAACAAAATATAAAAATGTGGACATTTGTAGTTAAAATTTCTATTAAGTAAATTTAAGTTGAAATAAAAACCATTTATATATATTATTATTTTTTCAATATTTTATTTAACATTTTTTCTTAAAAATCTTAGTACCAATACAAATTTAACTCTATTTATAAATAAAAATATACAGATATAAAAAGAAAAAAGATCATTAATCTAATATTTAATTTTTATTTAAAGGTAACTTAGGTATAGGTAAAAAGATAAAAGCTTTAAAGCATTAAATTTTTACATACTTTTGTGTGAATAAAATACTAAAATTAATAGATAAATTCATAAACAAATATATAAACAATAAATAAATTAATAGATAAGTAAATTAATAAAGAAATAAAGGAATAAACTAATTAATAAATTAATAAACAAATAAATAATAAATACATAAATTTATTAATAAACAAATAAGTGAATAATAAATAAATTAATAAATAATTAAAGAAATACATTAATAAATAAATACAATTAATACAAAATTAAATTTTCATTGACATCTTACATGCAATTTAGTAGGAATCATTGTATTCTACATCCATTGCATCATTATTTCGGTCTATGTAATGTCCCCAAGCACGCGTTTTTATTTTATCTTTCATTATATTTCTTTTATCATCAGAAAAGCTAAGTGCTATTTTATGCAGTTTTTGTGTATATAGTTGACGTGTTTTAGATCTAAACAAAAACATTTCATCCGAGATGATTTTGGATTCGAATAAGCAACTTTTGTAATCATTATTGGACAACTTTTTAATTACAGACTTTTTGATCCCTTTTGATTTTTTAACAGCTTCCGAGCGAAGAGTCGACAGAGAATACATTTTTGCTCTTAAACCAACAAACTCTGTCATTATATCCCCATGGTTTTCATCTTTCATCATTCCTAAAACCTTCTTATTTAGTAGCGGCAAACGAAATTGATTATCTATAGGATATTCTGACGTATCAAAATTCAAACTAATGTCATTACGGATGTCATCGTAAAAATCATCAGTTTTAATTGAATAAATAAATGAGTCAGTATCCATATAGTTGAGAGAAATGTTGTCTCCAAATTTAGGCTTCATGAAGCCATAATGGAAGTCATACATTCTCCACTTGGATAACTCCAGTACTGTAAAACCAACATATATGGGTTTATCATATAGTGGTTCCATTTTTTCTAACTCTACCGCATACATATCATCAGAAAATTTTGTCAACTGCTTAAAATTTGGTTTCGCAATTAATGCTCTGAGACCTAAATGATTCCTATTTGTTGTTTCCCAAGATGAAGTAATTCTAATGTCCCTACGTTTTTCAATGTTTTCCATTGTCTTCCCGTAAACAGCATTGTTTAAAAGTTTGAAGAAATCTTTTTCAAAATTATTTTTAGCATTTGTCCTATGAAATGTGTTTAAGTCAATATATTTTTTAAGCCATGGGGATTGCTTAAATCTGAGTATTCTATGGATTTGTTTTAAAATGAGGCCATTTGAAATGGCTTGTTTTAAAACTCTATAGTGTATGTTGTAATTTGTTTTTGAGTGTAAGTCTGCAACTAATTTTTTGATTTTGGATCCTCCCACGGTCTTATTTTGGGGACAAAATGGCAAATCATTATGAAGATCATGCATTGAATCCGGATAATCTATATCCACTTCCAAAATGTATCCATACTCTGCAGTATCAGAAATTTTTTTAACATCAAAATCAGTATCACATACCCACTCAAATTCACCGCAAGGAAGATATTCCGACATCGCCCAACCATACAAATTGTTAGCGTCTAAATATACAAGAAATTCTGATAGCTTTGATGGATCAAAATCTTCCAAATATTTGTTATTTGCTTTGGAATATCTTTGCGAGCATTGAACTAGTCCACCTCTAATTCCGTTTTGCATAAACATATACATTTCGGAATCAGTGAACTGTTCCAGTGAAACTTCTGTGGTTTTCAACATTGCATCCCAGGATAAGACTGGTGCTGTATAATAGTGGCAGGGGTCCAAATCGTATATATCTCTACAAATTTTCCTAAAATTTTCAAACACATCGGCTAGAAGTAGAACATCTGTCTTTAAGTAGAGCTCAGTATAGTCAAGGAGGGTTTTACAGTTAAACACCCTCCATATTTTTTGAGCATGTTCATACTCGAATACATCACAGATAAAAATAAGCTTAGGCAAAAATTAAACTATGATAGGGATATACTTGATTATAACTTTAAAATAGGAGATCTAGTTTTACTGAAAAATGAAGCAGGTCATAAATTAGAAACCCAATATAGAGGACCTTACAAAATTAAGAAAATAGACTTAAGAAATAATGTAACTATAGTTGATAAGAAAACATATAAAACACAAATAGTTCATAAGAATAGACTTAAGCCATATAAAACTAAATAAAATAATATGTATACATGTATGTCCGGACTACAAAAACAAAAAAAAAAAAAAAAAAAATTATATATAATTGTATTCGTATTTTATAATTTAAAATAACCAATTGTAAAAAAATGTCCATAAAACTAACGTTATATGAACATTCTTGTAAAAGGTGGAGGTGTAGCGTGGTTTCATTATCACTATAACCAGGAGTGTATAGTAAACATTAAAATCAACTTGACCGCAACATCAAATTGCATTGAAATTATTTTTGTGCACTGGACATTTGAAACTCATGCCATCGGGCAAATACCGCTGCATGAAGTGTAAGATAAATGCATTGACAGACTGCAACGTAAATATGTATTTTGTTCAACGGCTATTTGACACTCGCAAGTCTGATCAAAGGCCGCAGCATAAAGCATTTGAATAAATCATATTTAATAATAATATGTGTTTGCAAAATCTAAGTTTTACAAGTTACTTATAAGACACACGCCGCACGTCTACCGTTAGAAACTAAAAGGGAACAATTTGCTTATTAAGCATATACCTTTTCTTTTCCCTCTTATGTTAAGATAGGTTAAGCTTTATTCTCATAACTAGTATATAAGACAATGTATTTTTATTTTAAAATTAATTAATTGACAAACATCTAAAAGAGCTCCTCGTTGAGCACTAATAAAGTTGAAGCTCCCAGATGAGCTCACAAATCAATTAACTAAAAATTTATTGTTTAATTCTTTACAATAAACATGTTTTTGAAAAAGGATATACACCAAATTGGACCACAGAAATTTTCACCATGAAAAGAGTTCAAAATACATATCCAGCCACATACATATTAGAAGACTATCGTGGTAATCCTATTAAAGGTGGATTCTATGATGAAGAACTTTCAAGAACTAGATATCCAAATACATATCTAGTTGAAAAAGTTCTTAAAACTAAAGGAGAGAAGGCATATGTTAAATGGTTAGGATTTACAAATCAACATAATTCTTGGATCTATAAAAATGAAATATTGTAGTTAAGTTTATATATATATATATATATATATATATATATATATATATATATATATGTATATATTTGTATCTAATATATTAAATAAAATATAATTATATATATAAATCCTTTTCTTATACAAAGTGTTGTGTTTAATTTCAATTATTTGTAATCAGACAAGCATAATGTCAATAACACTTACTCTTAGCTCTAACTCATCTGAGTTATCTGCTAATTACTTTCCTCCTATTCGTTTGGATGGTGAATATGAATGTGCTCTAACTGATTTTCATTCATATAATAGCATTCCTAATGTAGATGATTATAACAATATATTTCATATTGGTGAACACGTAATTAAAATACCAATAGGATCTTATGAATTGAGTGATATACTTGATTATATTAACACCACTATAAGCAGTATTGTCCGGAAAATAAAATTGATATAGAAGCTAATAACAATACAATGCAAGTTAGAGTTAATAGCTCTAAGGATCCCATATACTTTAACAAGGATAACACAATTGGAAAGCTTAAGCTAACTTAAACTAACCAAGACCATTACTCAGACCTACCGGTCAATATTTTCATCGTGAATATCTTGCGTGTTGAATGTAGTATAGTCGTTAACACATATACGAATAACTCACAAGCACACACATTACATGAATTTGCGATCAATGTCCCCCCAGGGTATAAAATTGTGGAGATTCCTCGAAATCTTATCTATTTTCCAGTTAACTGCCGAGGGATAAGTTCTCTCACTCTACGCATAGTTGATCAGAACGGTGATTTAATTAATTTCCGAGGAGAGGAAATTACAACAAGAATACATTTGAGATCTAGCAAATAATGATAATATACAACGTCAAGCAATCTAAGAATAAAATTGGATACACTTATAAAACACTCTTGCAAACCAAACCACGATTAAAGAGATGATTACACAAAAAACATTTGACACAAGGAAATAAAAAGTTTTTGAAGTCTCTTAATTTAAAATTGACAAAGAAATGAGTTACATACTAGATGTTCTAGAAAAACCTCATTCAGACGAGAGTATAATTAAAAAAAAACTACCACACATATACACCGTACCTACAATCCTTCAACAATAATGATGAGATTCGAATTTCAATACAAAATCAAGACTTATATGTGCTACCAAGCGGAAGCTACATATATGTCGAGGGAAGTGTTGTAGATGATGATAACAGCAAAATATCTTCTTTTTTAAATCTGAAATTAAAAAATAACTTTGTTGCACATCTCTTTGACGAAATTCGATATGAACTTAATGGCATAGAAATTGATCATACAAGACATTTAGCGATTACAAGCAGCCTAAAAAACTTTGTTTCTTTATCACCTATGGAAATTGTTGGCTGGTACAATGCTGGATGGAACAAACTCGATGATTTGGATATTTCAAATGGACACTTTAATTTCTATGTACCACTGAAACAATTTTTAGGCTTTGCTGAAGACTATATTAAAATTATACTCAGCGGTAAACATGAATTGGTTCTCTTACGTAGTAAGAACGAGGAAAAACTCGTATACTCAACTGTTGCTACTGACAAACCAAAAATTTGTATCTCAAACATCTCATGGAGAATTCCGCATGTACAATTATCTGATCTGAGCAAATTGAATATAATTAAAATTATTAACAGTGGTGCTTCTATACCGATGGCATTTCGGGATTGCCACATTAGTCCTCAACTAAATACAGGAACTAGCTATATATGGAATGTTAAATTGGTTGCAAATAGAGAACGACCCCGTTTTGTGTTGATTGCTTTTCAACAAGAAAATAAGTTTGTTCACTGTAATCTAAACAATTTAAAAGTGCATTTAAATTTCAAATCGTACCCATGATGATTTAAATATAAAATTTAAAAATGATCGGTGTGCCATCCTATATGATATGTATCTACGGTTTCAACAAAGCTACTACATGAGGGAATCAGAACCACTTCTAACTGCTCAAGAATTTAAAAATAGTGTGCCGATAGTGGTAGTAGATGTCAGTTATCAAAACGACGCTCTCTCTAATAATCCTGTTGATATAAAAATTGAAATTGAAACGGACTCCAACATTCCTACCGATACATCAGCCTTTTGCATTCTCATCCTTGATCGCATAATAGAATACATACCCTTAAAAGGTCAAGTTCGTAAAATAATGTAAATAAAATATAAGATGAATGGGGGTAAAGTTTTCATCGATATGCAAGGATTTAAATCCAATTCAAACATCTTTATTGCAAAAGAAATATCAATTGTTTTTAACAATAAGGAGCACATAAATTTTATTATTAAACCACCGTTTAACTTTAAAAGATTATCAGTAGCAAAACAAAGAGAAGCGAATTGTCTAACAAGAAACTTTCATCATCTGAATTGGAATGACGGATCAATATCATTTAAGAGTGTTGTAAAATTTTTAAAATCCAATTTAAAACAGTCTTCAATCTATGTTAAGGGTGTGGAAAAGAAGAAATGGTTTAAGAAACTACTTCAACTTAGAGTTTTCAACATCGAGGATATGGGGTGCATCAACTTTAAGCAAATACAACTTAAATATCCGGAATATTTTTACTGCAGCTATCACAATTATGGAGTTTGTGCCTTAAGAAATGCATATTTACTTTATCAGGAAAATGACTAAAAAAATGTATTTTAATTTTCTATTCTTACATTGCTACAACATGTATATACGATATTTTTTTAAATAAATATGTAGATTAAAAATATACAAAATTTTGTTCATTCATTTATTTATATGTATATGGTATGTACAAGAGACAGAGACAAATTTCAGCAAGCAGTGAAAATAACAACCAATCTTTGACAATCCTCAATATCACAAACTTCAATTTCTTTACAAAATAAGTGAAAAGAATGAATAAATACAACACGCATAAATTGTATATTTTATTAATTTCTTCAAACTCTACACATAAAAAAATTAAAATAAAACAACAAAAACAAAACATTGATATCTCACCAGCATACATAATTACTTTCTAAAATACCCTTCCATGTCCCCAGCTAAAAAACGAATATTACAAACAAAAAAATAATTCCGAGTGCACACTATGATATTTTGTGACATCGCAACAGTGTGCCCTAGTGGTAACGTTTATCATTTCCGATTTGCATTCCATATAAAAAAAAACATAATGTGAAAGGCGTTGCACACATTTTAAAAAATGATTAGAACACAAGAAAATGCCAGATTTGTACTCGGCATTGCATATATACATATACGACTACTTACCCTTCTGCCAACGCTCAAGTTATTGTAAAAACATATACAAATACACACGTATGAGCATAACGTTGGCTCCCATGATCACACATCTCTAATTCCCTTTGACAATCCTAAATATCTTACACTTCAATTTTTCCAAACTTCAAATAAGTTCATTGCTCATAAATTACGTATTTCGTTTACCTCTTCAAACTCTTTAAATATAGGAAATATGAAAATCAAACTAAATAAAACCAACAACAAAAACATTCATAGATTTCCCACAAGCATACATAATTTCTTTCTAAAATAATCTTCCATGACCACCAGCTAAAAAAGAATATTGCAAAAAGACCAAAGCAACATTTTTCTCTATACACACACGCACTTACACTCTAAAATCATAAACCTGCTGCAACCGCTTAACAAACCAAAAAAAAAAAAACATTCAATTCAATTCAAAATTAAAATTAAAACAAAAACCTACATAAAATCCTTCGTACCTACATAATTAACTATGTACATCGACGAACGGATATCAAACCATGCTTATCTCACAAACCATATATTTTATTCATGTCTTCGAACTCTTTAAACATAGGAACAAAATAAATAAAAATCAAACTAAATAAAACCAACAACAAAAAACATTCATAGATTCCCACACAATTTCTTTCTCAAGTACCCTTCCGCAACCGCTTAACAAACGAAAAAACATACTACATACAAACAAAAGAATATTACAAAAAAACTAAACTATGCACACACGCACACGCAATATAAAATCATAAACCTGCTGCAACCGCTTAACAAACGAAAAAACATACTACGTACAAACAAGCCCCGCGTGCCGACGAACGGATATCAAACCATAAAATTAAAACAAAAACACATCGACGGGCCGACATCAAATTACCCTTTTCTATGTACAAACCGTCCATAACCCTCGTCACTTCACACCATTGACAGTAATTACCTTAATATGTAAATTTTAGCCCATAAATTACGAAATTTCGATTTTAATTACCCAAATTTGACAATTTTAATTGTTCAGGCTCATACATTCTACTACTACTGATCCACTTACTTCTTTAGGTTGATTCGGAAAAAAAGAATTTCCCTGTGTAATTTAATGCGAAATACTCCATAGTGCAATTAAAACACTTCCATTTTAATTAATTAAAAACTTTATAAATTTGTAGAGCCATATTTTCTTAACTGATACCGATAAGGCTTTCGAGATGGTAAAACATAACAACTTTGAGTACCTCAAAAACAAACATACAATCATAAATAACAAAAACAAAAAAAAAAACAAAAAAACAAAGAACCCTTGAGGAATACTCTGTATGAGTACCTCAAATACAAAAAATTTTGAAGTGAGTTCTAACGGCAGAAATGCTTATTTTACTGTGAGTTCTGAAACTCTTAATGAAAACAATATAAATAATAAGCCTGATGAAACTCTTTTTATTAACGGCAGAGCCAATTTTTCGCCAGCGATCAACTTCGCTTTGTCCAATGTCAAATAGTAGTGATTGATTAACATTACAGTTGCCTAGTACTTCTTCATATAAGTCAGTAATATGGTCCCCTTCAGGCTCGTGTTCATCACTTAACAAAGTTATCACTACCGATAACAGCAGCTCCAAACTCAAGGTACAAGTCGGAATGGACAGATATATAACCGTGAATTCTTTAAAAATTTCATCTGCTCCAAAGATGTTTAGGGATAACAGCGCATCCTCAACTAATCGTCAAAACCGCTTTAAAATTTTGCAAGATGAGAACGACAAACCCGATGTATCCTCGAATAAAACATCCAAGCCGCCACCAATCTATTTGAGAGGGAAAAATTCAAATGCCCTTTTTAAAAAATTAATTTCGGCCATTGGTGAAAATAAATTTCACATTGTCCCAATAAAACGTGGCAATATCGATGAAACGAAAATTCAAATTTATGACGAAAAAGATTTCCGCAAAATGGTTTCTGAATTTGAAAAAAATAAAACAAATTTCTACACATACCAGCTTAAGAGTGCTAAAGGCCTGCAGATCGTATTGAAAGGCATAGATTCTTACGTTGTTCCCGAAGAAATAAAAGATGCATTCGTCCTCCAGGGATTTAAGGTAAAAAATGTATCTAACATAATAAATAGGGAGAAGATCCCCCAACCTCTATTTCGAGTTGAACTTTAGCCAAATGATATAAAATTAAGAAAAAATGAGACGCATCCAATTTATAATTTAAAATACCTCTTGTACCGAAAAATCACAGTTGAAGAGCCACATAAGCGTTCAGGTCCTGTACAGTGTCATAATTGCCAAGAATATGGCCATACAAAAACATACTGCAATTTACCCTCTGTTTGTGTTGTGTGCGGCGAATTACACGGCACTGCTAGTTGCAATAAGCCAAAAGTTCACAGTGATAAACAATGCAGTAATTGTGGAGGTAATCACACCGCTAACTACAGAGGATGTCCTGTGTACTCTTTCGTCAAACAGACTATTATGCAAAAACCTAATTTAGCTCCAGCTCAATCAGCAAACGCTTACTCCGCCACTTTTGCGCAAATGAGCCAACCAGTCACTTCCCGTGTTTCGTATGCCGATGCTGCTAAGACAAATTCTATTCCATCGCAAAATATTTCACCACTAAATAATTCAGCAAATGCAAACTCAAGTCTTAATTTCAGTCGCCTTGAAACCACTATTGATAATCTGGTGCAAACTATGAACAACTTTACAACAAATAGCATGATGCAGGAAATTCTTCGAATGCAGAATACACTGCTTCAAGCATTAGTTAACAAACCATGAACATGTTAAAATGTTAAAAATATGTTTCTGGAACGCAAACGGCATTCGCCAACATAAAAATGAACTTGAGCACTTCCTCATGGGAACAAATATTGATATAATGTTGGTCTCTGAGACTCACTTTACTTCGAGAAGCCTTTTTAAAATTTATGGCTATACTATATATGATACAAAGGACCCTAGAGGAAGAGCTTGCGGTGGATAAGCTATTCTAATTAAGTCAGGACTCAAGCACTATATTCTTGACAACATATGAGAAGAACATATACAAGCAACAAATATTGGCATGGAACATTTTTGTACAAATTTTGTACAGATTTGCAATCACAGGATCAATAGAGAATTTCTACAAATCCCTTGGACCTTGTTTTGTAGCAGCTGGGGACTACAATTCAAAACATCCGTTCTTGGGTTCGCGTCTTATTACACCCAGAGGTTGAGCGTAGTTCAACACAATTGCAAAAATGGACTTTGACGTTATTTCGAGTGGGGAGCCCACTTATTGGCCTACTGACATACAAAAAATTCCGGATGTCATTAATTTTGGCGTCATGAAAAATATCTAGGGATTTAGTTCAAGTTGAAGCTTCTCTAAATCTCTCGTCCGATCACTCTCCCACTATCGTGACAATCTGTAACTCACTAAGAAGTGACTTACCTCATCCATATATGAAGATGATAAATCGTGTTAATTGGCTGGGGTTCAAAAAATACCTTAGTAGTCATTGTAAGGAAAATATTAATCTAAGAACACCAGATGATATTGAATCTAACATTGCCAATCTCAACGAGAATATTAAACAGGCTGCTGAACATGCCACTACCTCCCATCCGCTGACTGAGTTTAATCAAATTTATTCTACAGACATTGAACGTCTCGTACGTGAAAAAAGAAGAGCTAGAAGGGAATGGCAACAGCACAGATCACCCAAAAATAAAATTACATTTAAAGAGTGCACGAAACGACTCCAAGAATTGCTTGCATCTGAGAAAACTGCATCTCTTAGAAATTATCTTGAAAGTCTCGATGTCACACCAGCATCTAATTACTCCTTGTGGCGCGCTACTAAAAAGCTTAAAAGACCCGTTGAGTTTAAACCATCTCTGCGCACTTCGACCTGTGATTGGGCAAGAAGCGATACTGAAGAAGGTAAAATATTTGCTGAGCATTTAAAATCCGTATTTACCCCAAATACATGTACTGGTGTTGCTGATTTGCCGAGTGTAGTTGCTCCACCCCCTCGACCCTTAAAGTTTAAGATGCGTGATGTACATAAACTAATTGCTGAGCTCAACCCGAAGAAAGCTCCAGGTATTGATGGAATTAGTAACAAGATGTTGATGAATCTGCCTCGCACTGCAACTAGAATCTTACTATTTATTTTTAATGCCATATTACGACTAGAGTATTATCCACACAGCTGGAAGCTTGGCAAGGTCAAAATGATTCCAAAGCCCGGCAAAGGTCTTACCAAGGCTGAGTCTTACAGGCCAATAAGTTTACTATCAACCATATCAAAGCTTTTCGAAAAGCTGCTCATGATAAAATTGTCCCCAATTCTAACAGATAATATGTGCATACCGGACCATCAATTTGGTTTTAGAAGTCAGCATAGTACCATTGAACAAACGCATAGATTGGTTCAAGTTATAAGAAGAACATTTGAAGAAAAGAAGTATTGTTCTACTCTCTTTATTGATGTTTCTCAGGTATTTCATAAAGCATGGCATGAAGGCCAAATTTTAAAATTGAAGACATATCTACCAATAAATTTTCTAAAGCTATTGGAAAGTTATATTCTATTCCGGAAATTCATTGTTGTGGAAGGAGACTTCATGAGTGTTTCCGAATCTATCTCTGCCGGTGTGCCACAGGGCAGTATACTGGAACCAGTTTTGTATTTGATTTATACTTGTGATATGCCTGTTAGCACTAAAATCCATACATCCATTTTTGCCGATGATACAGCCTTCTTTAGCATGCACGAAAACCCTCACGAGGCATCCCGATATCTTCAGGAACATATTATCCAGCTGGAACTATGGTTAAAGTTGTGGAGAAATAAAGTAAATGAGCAGAAGTGTGAGCAGATAACATTTACTCTACGAAAAGATACAACAATAATCAAATTGTTCCTTAACATTCACATGTAAAATACCTTGGTATACACCTTGATCGACGGCTTACATGGAAACAACACATTGATTGACAGTGATGCCAGAATACCTCCACCAAAAATGGCTAAATGTAGACAAAAAAATGGCTAAAAAATGACTCAAAACTAGCTGAAAAATGGCTAAGCAAAGTCGAATGCAAAAACCATGAACTTTAGCAAAAATAAGAAGGTATTTCATATATTTTTTTTAAGGCAAATCGGGAACTTTTTTAAAGTAAATAAAAGCAATAAATTGAAGTAATAAATAAAATAATTTTTCTTCAGGTAATAAAAAAAAACTGCGCATATAGTGCAAACTTACAATACTTGTATTACGCCTTCTATTCATTTGTACATTCTGCTATTAAGTCTTTAAATTTTTTGGGATACTAATCCATTCCTTGCGAAATTTTTGCTTATACTTTTTATTAACTTTCTATTTTTTAAACTTTAATTTAAACTTTTATTTATCTTGATATTTTCACTCGTGTAAAACAAATATGACCCTTGTTTGATTGATATCATAAACCACCACTTTCAGTGAAACCTATTATAACCGGACACTCACGGTCGCCCTGTTTTTGTCTGTTTATTAGAGGTGTCCGCTTATGAGAGAGTTACACATTTTTTGGATTTCATTGTAGTTGAAAATTTATTTTAAGAGTAGACTTCTTCAAATTATATTGGTATAATTTCAGCTGTTGGGTTTCAAATGATTTTCAATGATTTTATTTGTTGGAATACAACAAAGTCGTCTCTAGAAAAATGATTTGAAAAGGCAGTTTGTAAAGGGTGTTTTTTTATTGAGGTATAGAACTTTAAGTTGGCATCACTTTTTTAACTGGCGGCCATTTTGTCAGCTGTCAAGTGATTAATATTTAGTTTGGTTTGCCATTTCATCATGAACATGTAGACAAAAGAACAACGCTTGCAAATCGTGCAAATTTATTTCGAAAATAATGGTTCAGTTCGCGAAGTTTATCGCAAGCTCCGTCCATTTTATGGTCGACATAGTCGTCCATCAGAGCAATTAATTCGGTTAACCATGGATCGTTTTCGCACTACGTTTACTCTATGTGATAATACGCATCCGCAGAGACGTCGAACAGTGCGCACCGAAGAAACAATTGCCGCTGTAGAGCAAAGTGTTGAAGAGGACCCGAATGAATCGATTCGCCACCGTGCACAGCAATTGGAGCCGACTAACCGACTATTTTGTTCCCGAATTGGATGGCATGAATGTGGATGAGTTGTGGTTCCAACAAGACGGCGCTATATGCCACACAGCGCACGTCACAATCGATTTATTGAAGGAAACATTCGATGAGCGCATAATTTCGCGGAATGGACCTGTCAATTGGCCACCAAGATCGTGTGATTTGACACCATTGGATTATTTTCTTTGGGGATATGTGAAGTCGCTCGTCTACGCCAACAAACCAGAAACGTTAGGGGACTTGGAAGCCAACATTCGTGGCGTTATTGCCAACATACGGCCCCATATGCTCGAAAAAGTGGTTGAAAATTGGACCTGTAGAATTGGCTTTATTCGAGCCAGCCGCGGCGGCCGCATGCCCGAAATCATATTTAAGCATTAATGGCATAAAATTATCCTTCCAATAAAGCCAAATTGATGGACATTAAAACGATTTTCTTGTGTTTTATTTCAATTTGAAGTTTTATACCTCTAAAAAAAACACCCGATATAAGAAATGTAGCAATATGAATTGTTAAAATACACAAGAAACTTTATATCTTCACAAGTTCGTGCACCGAATATTTTCCTTTTTCAAACTCGTTTAAAATATAATTTTTTTTCTGTATTTGATAAAAAAAAATTTTTCACTGCCATTTTGGGACACCAGCTAAGCAAACAACATCTTCATATAAACAGCAATTTCTTTCGCCTTCAACGAATCAGTATTTACTTACATATGCGTTAATCAGGGAACCAGCAATATCATTGACACTAATATAAATATGAATCAGAGTTGAATAAAGAAAGACCTACTATTTAAATGCAACTCTTATTGCCGTGTTTCACCGCTTCTGTGCTTTTATGAGAGTGTCCGGTTATGGGAGTACATTTTGTATGGAAAAACTAATGAACGTGTTGGATATACAAAAATTTTCCGGTTATTAGAGGTGTCTGGTTATAGGAGGTTTCCGTTATGAGAGATTTCACTGTAGACCCGACAACTTATAAACACCTTGCAAAGATTATAAGAATGCAGTAGCAAATCTTATTGTTACCAATTGAGCCATCTCTTTCATATAAGCGCTTTTAGACTGCTGCAACAAAAATGGCAAGTTTGAACCGAAATTTATAGATATTAATGCGAAAACAATAACATATTACTCTGTTGTGTTTTTTTTTGGTAGTTATTTAATGTTTCCATGTTCCGAGTTTAAATTTTTTGTGAAAAATCACAAACAAATTTCATGTTTGGAAAAATAGCTAGATTAAAATAAAAATGGCTAAAAAAATAGCTAATAGCTAAACTCACTTTTCTTCCGGCTAAATGGGATGAAAAATGGCTAAAAATTTAGCCAAAAAATGGCTAAATTGGCATCACTGATTCTAAGCTAACACAAATGAAACTAAAATTAACTCAGGTACATTGGCTGATTGGTAGAAATTCAACTCTCAGTCTAGATTGCAAACTTTTGATATACAAGTCACTTTTGAAACCTATATGGTGCTACGGAATTCAACTATGGGGCACTGCTTCAGCTTCCAATGTCGAGAGAATCCAACGAAGGCAAAACAAAATTTTACGGTTAATAACATCGGCTCCATGGTACATCCAAAATTCTATTATACATCGGGATTTAAATATGCCACTAAAGACTGAAGAAATTGTGAAATATGCAGGCAAATATTTAACAAAACTCGAATCACATCCTAATCCGCTTGCTCGTAATATTTTGAACTTTACTGGACACATCCGCCTAAAAAAGAGAGACACAAGGGCTCTTATACTCAACACTCCATATGGGACTACTTGAAAATACTTTTTTTTTCTTTGGATTATCACTACTTATGTATTATTAATAAATGTCACTAAGTTTATGTCCGACAGTGGTCGGGCCTAATAATTATATTTTAGATTTAAGATTGAATTCTTATTGTTAGTTCATATTTGAAGATACAATAAATAAATATGTGTATTGAAAAAAATTTATATTGATTTGAAAGTGTTGCGCATTGGTGGTGCAATATGAAAATTAAATTTTGTCACGCCCCTCCGGCCGCAGACCGAAAATAAAAAATCAGACTTCACATTGTCACCCGCCTGAATATTCTGAAGATTCCCTGAAAATTGCATCAAAATCGGCCCAGCTGTTTTGGAGTTCAAGTCTTGGGGGGCAATGCCCCCCCCCAGGATTTATTACAAATTCTTTTTAAAACATATTCTTTTGCCTGTAATATTAAAAATTTCTATTTTTTATTTATTTTAAAATTACTCATTAAAATCACCAGTAATTTTTATACAAACTTTTCGAATAATCGCTAAATATGCATACTTTTATTAGATAACAAATACCCAAAAAACTATAAGTTTACAGCACTTCAAAACATCACAAATAGTAAACTCCATGTGAATTTATAATGCATGTGTGTAGATATGTATGTGTGTATGTAGCTTTCAACAAATTCTTAATAAAATTGTATTAGTGTACGTAGTTAGTAGCAAGACAAGTTGTTTTAAGGTGTTCTTAAGATTTTCTACTGTCAAATTGTTTGTAACAATAGCCACCAATTTTTATTTAGAGTAAAATTAAAAAAATAGCGAAAAATTATGATCTGCAAATACCTTGTATATATTCATATATTATATATACTCGTAAACACACATGTATGTATGTATGTATGCATATTTATGGTTCAATCCAGGGCTGCCAGATAAAATGATGGAAAAATCGCCGAAGTCCCGATAAAATATAAAGTAATCGTCATTTCATGTCCGAAAAATCGTCAGAAAATCGAACAAATCAAAATTTCCTCTTTAAACATGTATACATATGTTTTATTTTTATTAGAAAACAAAACAAAAGAATTCATGTTCATATACAACTTTGTTAGACTAGTGGAAAACTTGTGAAAAATATTCCTAGGTCCAAATTTTGGTATCAGTACTTTTGATGACCGAAATTTTTGATAGGATATCAACTTACACAGGTCAACATATCGTTGGTCTCAAATGGAAAGGCCCTAATGCAAATAATTGTAACTTTACTGGAGAAGGTAAAACATAATAGAAAGTGTAATATTCAAAATGTAACTTTTTTGTACAACTGCTTGTAAAAGCGCTATTTTTTACACTATTGCAATAAATTTTTGTGATGAGGTGTATTAGTGTGAAATTTCTTGAAATCACTGAAAAACTCAACTATCGATACGTATGCATGTATATATATGCACATAAAATTTTTTCAATTGAACACTTATACATACATACTTGCATACATATGTTTGTACTTATTTATGTATGTATGTTCATTCATGGCAACAATATAGTATTGATTCAGAACTTCAATATTGGAAGGGTAACTAAATAATAAATGGCAATTTTCTATTTTTATTTATGCACCAACAGATAAATTTTTTTTAAATTAAATAATAAATTATTAAGAAATGAAATCATTAATGATGAATGAAATCATTTCTTGCTTGTATCTTTTCAAAATATTGTATTCAAATATAGTATATACATAAATAATTTTTCCATATAAGCATATAAACTTGTTGGAAGCGAATATTAATTTTATTATTGTTTAGTTTATTATTATTAGATTATTATTATTATTATTATTATTTAGTTTTTTTCTAATACATACTTTACTTTTTGTCTATATATTGTTTTTGTTTTGAATGTTTCTTTTTTTAGTTTTAATTATAACTTAATTTTTGTTATTGAAACTGGACTGTTAATTTATGTTTTAACTTAAATAAAAAAAATCTGTATAAAATTTTTTAAACGCACTAATAATCCCAAACCAATATTTTACTTATTAATATTTTACTTATTAAGTAAAATATATTTTCTTAATTTCCAATTTCAATGTATTTTTAATAAAAAATATATATTTAACTTAATAAGTAAAATATTAATTTGGGGTTATTAGTGCGATTAAAAAATTTTAAGCTTAAATTTTAACAATTCCCATAAAAAACACTAATTAAAAAAATTGTGTTTGCCCCCCCCCCCCCCAGAAAAAATGTCTAGCTACGCCAATGTCATCACAAAGTAGACCAGAGTTGTAATAACTGACGTATGAAAAAAGCTAAAATCATTTGTGGTACAGGAACTGCGAGAAATGGACAAATAGTGTGTGTTTGTTATGAAAATTGCAAACAAAACAAACAGAAAATATAATAACGAAATTTAGTTTTACAATATTAAATTAAAGTAATTTAAATTAAAAGTATTTGTTAGTTTCTAATTGGAAAAGATTATTTGCATTAAAATGTGTACATACGTATTAGATTTGCGTTTGAATTGTACATGGTGTGTGTGTATATATAAAAAATGTGGCCAATATATAAAAAAATGAAATTTATAAGAAGAAATAAAAGTGAAAATTAAGAGCAAATAGATATATTTAATCATTGAAGGACTAATACTTGCTCCAGCGTACGTCATGTGTCTTATTTGGGTTTGGGGTTGCTGGCTGCCAGACATGCATCTGATGATGATAATACGATATCCATTGCGAAGGTAATGAACCAACATTTTATTTATTTAAAGAAAACAATAATTTGGTTTCTTTTCATCATTCAGTGCGTTTGAAAGATATTGTTCTAAACTTCCGGATGTTATGCTATGTCCAATGTGGTTATACATTACTTGATCTAAATTTTCAATTTTGGAAAAATAATGAAATTGATTTATGGAAAGATGGAGCTATTATTTACCCTTATCGGGAATGAAAGTTTACGTGGAATGTGTTCCCTTTCCCTTTGTGATCGACAATGCTTGCGTTGTTGTGTCAGTATACTATATATTTTCCATTTTGTCCACCACTTGTTCATGGGAAATATTTCAGGTGAACAAAATGTTCGTCTTTTATTCCCGATAAGGGTGATTATTTGTGTATAGACGTTTGGACATTTTATTTTGCAAATAAATTTATGCATTTTATTTTTCTATTTTGTCTTTTGAATTTGAAATTTTAATTATAAGCATGTAAAGAAAGTGTGTTGAATTCAATTTATATTATTACTTAATATAATTTATTATTGTGTTGTCAAAATGTTTATTTAAAAAAATTAAAACTAGTAAAGGGTGTACAATTGCAGTTATATAAATGCACAAAAAATAGTTAAATATTGCATTAAACACAAATAAAAACTTAACAAAATAAATACACAATTAAATCTTACAAACAATTCCCATAAAAAACAACTAATTATTAAATTGACTGCACCTGGTCAAAAAATACTTGTTTGGCAACACTCTATACTTAAATAGCTGTTGTTGTTAATTACATTTATTTTCTTTTTACATACTCTTACAAATACAATTTGAAGCTGAAAAAAAGTCAGCCAATGTATTAATGGTATAGTAAGAAAATAAAAAAACATGTTGATTATTGAGTTCTTGTTTCAAGTTTGATATTTGTTGTTGAGCTTCTCATTTGTTTAAATTAAAGTTTATAACATAATGGCGCATAGTCATAGTCAAAACAAAGTATACTTTATGAGTTTAAAACCAGTATTTTGTATGGCAATACTGGTTTTAAACTCTTAAAGTGTACTTTGTTTATGACTATGACTATGCGCCAATAACTCTAGTTGTTCTAAGAAACTTTGGGTAAAGGTTCCCTGATGATCAGCATTAGCAACAGTGAAATGCGCATAGGATCCAGCTAAATACCTCAATAATCAATTTCAATGTATTTTTAATAAAAAAATATATTTTACTTAATAAGGAAAATATTAATTTGGGATTATTAGTGCGTTTAAAAATTTTAAACTTAAATTTTAGTGTTTTTAGTTCAAGATTCTCGATCCAAGTAGCCTGCAACAGGTCTTCTGCATCATTGTTGGCCGTGTACTGTTTGATGCTGGTTACAGTTGCTGTTGTAGTATTTTTTAATCTTATCCGCTGCGTGCCAGTCTAAGTCTGGTTGTAATATATAATATATAATTTTGTTGTTGTTGTTTTTGCTGATGTAGTAGGTGCATCTCCAATTTTGGCGAAAGCCTGTATAAGTGCACTTTCAAGCGATTTGACTTGTTGCTGCCTTTGGTGTTGTGTTTCCAAACGTTTTTTTTTAGATTTTGCGTTGTATTTCCACTTGTGCCAATTTGTCATCGTCATCATTGTTAATTTCATGTTCAGCTAAGAAATCGTCTTCATTATAGCTGAAACTGACGTCTATGTGTTTATTGCGGTTCGTGTGCAAGGACCGTTTGCAGTCATCACTATAATGGTGGCTTAGCTTTAGTTTTAAATATATACTTATCGGGTGTATATTCGTCTTCATCTTCCTCCAATTGACATTTGCGTGTTACGGAGTTTGTAAGCGCATTTAAGAAGTAGAAGTTTATGTGCAAGAAACGGCATAGTTTTTTTTTCCGCTGCCGGAATGAGACATGAGACCCATGGTTTTCCCAGGCTGCGTCGTACAAGTGAATTCGCAAAAGCGACGTCCATAATTAGTGACTCTCTTGGTGTTTCTGAGGAAAATTGTATTAAAATCTGACATGGCAGCTCATGTTGCCGCGCATACCCTTGACTTATTAGACAGTAAAGCGGATAAGGCAGGAGGATTTGCCCCTGTCGAATTATCGTCATCATATTCGATACAAATGGGCGAGTTACGCGTCTCAACAAATCAGTAGTAAGAACTGCTTGCTGCTGGAACTGCTTGCCTCTTGAACTTCGTATTTTTTCGCATACAAATAACGTTTTTCGGCTTAAACTTATGTCATACCCAGCGTTTAAAAACTTCCCATTTGCGTATTTTCTTTTGCTTCTGAAAATTCATGTGTCGTTGTAGAAGTTAACATAATAAACCAATAGTTATACAAAACGAAGAGATTCAGCTTTCGACATGTTCGAAAAGTTTTCTGTTTGTCAGCGCGCTGTTTTAAATAAATTCTGAAGTTATCGTAGTAGAGATGTGTGTTTTTTCTTTTCTTTTGATTTTGCAGTTTCAATTGCGTATTTAGTTGCTTTCTGGAAGAAATGTTGTTGTTGTTGTTGTCTTACTTTTATATTTGTATATATAGGAAAAAACACTCATGCACACGCAAAACACACATTCAAACACATACTTACAAACATTTCTACTTCGTTAACTTCGTATTTATTTAAAGCAGCCGTCGGTCAAACCGAAAACTTTTCGAACATGTCGAGAGTTGAAGCTCTTCGTTTTGTATAGTTATTCGTTTATTGTATTCATTTCAACTACGACACTTTGAAATTCTGTAGCAGAGGTGTTCATACACACGTTGTGATTGTGCAGTCAAACAAAAGAATGGTCTATAAAATGGTCTGCAGTTTTTTAAACACTGGTCATACCTAGCTGGTTCGCTTTGATTGACTAGAAAATTTTCTATTTATGTGATTGTGTGATGTGATTGGGTGCTTACTCTCTTTGTTCTTCATTGAATTCTGGTAATAGTACAGGGTGAGCCAAAAGAAACCAAGGGGTGTAAAAGTTTAATAACTTTTTTGTTTATTAACTTTTTTTTATTTTTTCTTTCAGATTATATAATTTACAAAATAAAAATATTTTTACACTAAGTATGAAAAATGATGTCTCTTAAATGACCACCGTTTTCAGCTTCGCACTGATGGGCTCTTTTTAGAGCATTTTCCATAACATCTTTCAAAACTTGTGGCTGTAGCGTTCGAATTTCTGCAACAATGTTTGCCTTGAGAGTAGTAGGGAACTCCCACTCCGGGGACAATTAAAATTGTTAAATTGTGGCTGAAATTGTTAAATTGTTGCTGAAATTGTTAAATTTGGGTAATTAAAATTTGAAAATTTTAAAATTCTTGAAATTTGATACCTACGAGGGTGGTTCGATAAGTCCTTTAAATATTTTTCGAGGGTGGTTCAATAAGTCTGTCTTTTTCCTAATGCCTACGGCAATACATAATTATTTTCAAATGCCGACGGCAATACATGATTATTTTTTTTTTTTCAAATGCCGACGGCAAAATATGATTATTTTTTTTTTCAAATGCCGACGGCAAAACATGATTATTTTTTTCAAATGCCGACGGCAATACATGATTATTTTTTTTCCTAATGCCGACGGCAATACATACTTATTTTTCCTAATGCCTACGGCAATACATAATTATTTTCAAATGCCGACGGCAATACATGATTATTTTTTTTTTTCAAATGCCGACGGCAAAACATGATTATTTTTTTTTTCAAATGCCGACGGCAAAACATGATTATTTTTTTCAAATGCCGACGGCAATACATGATTATTTTTTTTCCTAATGCCGACGGCAATACATACTTATTTTTCCTAATGCCTACGGCAATACATAATTATTTTCAAATGCCGACGGCAATACATGATAATTTTTCCTAATGCCTACGTCAATGCATGATAATTTTTCCTAATGCCGACGGCAAAACATGATTATTATTTTTTTCAAATGCCGACGGCAAAACATGATTATTATTTTCTAATGCTCCCAGTGTTGCCATACTGAGAAATTTGTTATCGTAATACTATATCAGTAATATCAGAGAAAGAAGGTTTGATGACTACTAGGTCATATGGTTTCATATGAATCATGGGAATGTGCTTGTGTGATTTCCTCACGCTAATAAATTCTTATAAAATAAAATAATTAAATAAATGAATAAAATAATTACATAAATTATTTTATTTATTTATAAAACGTTCTCATGTATGTGAACACCCCTAATGCTTGTGTGTGGGGGGTCCAGCTTGTTTGTCGCTGGTAAGCTTATATTCTGTTTATTTGTTTAAGAAATATATTTGTATGTAGGTATGTATGTGTGTATGATGCATGCATGCATGTATGTATGTATGTATGTGTGTATGATGTTTGTATGTATGTATGTATGTATGTGCGATCGAAAGAACTTGTGCGTGGAATATTTTGTGGCTGTGTAGAATACATTTATATTTTGCAACGTAATCATTTTCTTTGGCTGCGATTATTTTAAAGCAGCAAGTTTCAACTAACTACAGTCATAAGCAGAGAAACAAAAAGTAAAAATTTGCAAGTTAGCAAAAATGCTAACTTCTCCTCCTCCTTCCCACTTCCTTCTCTTTCCTTTATGTAGTTTGTTTTTGAAATAAGAAAACACTTGTAGATTTTTTATTTTTCTATACATTTATTGTTTAAAGTTTTTTAAAATTTTATAATAATACATACATTAATATTTTAAAGAGTGTAAAAATTCATTTAAAGCAAGATATTTCTTTTGTTAGTAAAATAGCATTTTTTTAATGCGCAAACACCAAGTTTATGATAATTACAATAAAAATATTCTGGATACTTAATCTCCATTTGTTTAAAGTTGATACAGCCTATATCCTCAACGTTAAAAATTTTTCGGCATAAAATTTTTTCCAACCATCGTCTTTTCTCTTCACCTTTTACATAAATTTTAGAACATCTTGCGTTGGCTTTTAAAAAATTGCAAACGCTTTCAAAAGAAACTGATCCAGCAGTCCAGCTGAGGTGATGATAGTTTTTCGTTAGCCACTTTGCTTCTCTTTGCTTTTTTATTGATAAGCATTTAAAATCAAAAGGTGGTTTTATAATGAAATTGTTATATTCATAATTGTTGAAAACAATCGCTACTTCTTTTGCGATGAAATCATTTGAATTACTTTTGAAACCTTGTACGTCTATAAAAATTGTGTTATTTTCCATATTACTCAATTTATAAGACTTTTCGAACTTGTCCTTTGATGGGTATATATTCTATTATGCGATCATGAATAAGAATGCAGTAAGCTGATGTCTTTGCTGCAATATTAGTTGCTGTTTCAAATGCTATTTTTATATCAATCGGTCCATTATTGAGTGATTCATTCTGATGACTGACATCTACTACAATAATAGGAGCTTTTGTCTTAAACTCTGATGCAGATAGAAGCGGTTGAGATTCCCTCATATAGTAACTTTGTTGGAATCTTAGATACATATCATATAGAATTGCATATCGTTCATTTTTGAACTTTATGTTAAGACCATCATATGGATATGAGACTGAATTTAAATGTACTTTTAAATTAGTCAAATCACAATGAACAAACTTATTTTCTTGTTGAAAAGCAATCAATACAAAACGGGGGCGTTCTCTATTTGCAGCCAGTTTAACATTCCAAATATGGCTAGTACCTGTGTTTAATTGTGGATTAACATGACAATCCCAACTGCGAAATACCATAGGTATAGAAGCACCATTGTTAATAATTTTTATCATATTCAATTTGCTAAAGTCGGATAATTGTACATGTGGGATTCTCCATGAGATGAGTGAAATTGTAAGTTTAGCTTTTTCAGTAGAAACACTCGAGCGTACAAGATCTTCATCATTCTTATTGCGCAAGAGTATCAATTCATGTTTTCCATTTAGTATAACTTTGTTTTAGTCTTCGGCGAATCCTAGAAGCATTTTTAGAGGTACATAAAAATTGAAAAATCCATTTTCAAGAGTGACATCGTCAATTTTGTTCCATCCAGCATTTTGCATCACATTGCTTTCTGTTGGTGACAGAGAAACCAAATTTTTTATAGTGCTTGTGGCTCCTAAATATCTTGTATGGTCAATTTCAATTCCATTGAGCTCATAGCGAATTTCATCAAATAGATATGCCACAAAGTTGTTTTTTAATAAAAAGTTCTCCGAAGAAGAAGAAGAAGATTTGGCCTTATTATCATCGACAACAAATCCCTCTACATAAATGTAGCTCTCACTGGGTAGCACATACAAATCTTGATTTTGTATTGAAATTCTAATTTCATCATTATTGTTGTAAGATTGTAAGTATGGTACATATGTATGATAGTCCTTTTTGATTATATTCTCATCAGACAAGGGTTTATCTAAGACATCTATTATTGAACTCATTTTGTCTTCAATTTAAAATTCAAGGACTTTAGAAAATTTTTATTTGATGTTGTTAGAGCTTTTTGTTGAGCTGGTCGCTTTAATGTTGTTGTTGTTGTTCTTGGTGCTATATTTTTCAATGTATTTGTGTTGTATATTAGCATTATTTAGTTGGCCTTAAATGTATTCGTATTGTAATTTCCTCTCCTCGGAAATTAATTAAATCACCGTGTTGATCCAGTACGCGCAGCGCTAGTGAACTTATCTCTCTGGTGTTTACAGGTAAATAGATAAGATTTCTTGGAACCTCATCTATTTTATAGCCTGGAGGCACATTAATCGGAAATTCATGAAGTGTATGCGATTTCGAGTTATTCATATATGTGTTCATAGCGATACTACTTTCAATTCGCAAGAGATTCACTTTAAAAATATTAACTGGAAGATCTGAATAATAATATTTGTTTGGTGTTAGGATTTTGCTATTGAATCCTAAAAGTTTTCCAATTGTATTGTCTTTATTAAAATATACAAGATCCTTGGAACTATTAACTTTAACTTGCATTGTATTGTTATTGGCTTCAATAAAAATCTTATTTGCTGGGCAGAGTCGTTTGTATTCCTCTTCTATAAAATCAACTATATTATTTAATTCGTAAGATCCAATTGGTATTTCAATTATATGTTCCCCTATATGAAACATATTGTTGTAGGTGTCTACATTTGGAATACTGTTGTATGAATGAAAATCAGTTAGAACACACTCATATGCACCATGTAATTCAATAGGAGGAAAGTAACTAGCAGATAGTTCTGATGAGTTAGAGCTCAGAGTAAGTGTTATTGACATTATAACAGTCTGATTACAATTAAATAATGTTTAGTACACAGTATGGTTTATAAGTATGATTTACATATTTTATTTAAAACTTTTTCTCATTTTAAAATTAACATTAGTTTCTTAATATTAATGCTATTGTTGTTGTTGCAATTGATGTTGTTGTTGTTTCTAATTTAGTTTTTCTTCCAACTATAATATTTCATCTTTACTTATCCAAGAATTGTGTTGATTAGAAAATCCTAGTCATTTAACATATACCTCTTTCGCCTTAATTTTAAGAACCTTTTCAAGTAGATATGTATTTGGAAATCTAGTTTTTGAAAGTTCCTCAGTATAGAAGCCACCTTTAATAGGATTGCCAAGATAGTCTTCTAATATGTATGTTTCAGGATTTGTATTTTGAACTCTTGTAATTGTGAAAATTTCTGTAGTCCAATTTGGAGTATAACTTTTTTCAAATGTGTGCTTATATTTGCTTATGCGAACATGATCTCCCACATTAAATTTTGACATTTTATACATTTTCAAATGACTGTATACTGTATTGAGCAGCTTTTCCTCATTTGTTGAGTTGACTTTAATAGGAGCCATTTTAATGGTACGATGAACTTTTCTATTGTATGCATTGAGTAAATCTTTGTATATATCAATCCACTTATATGAACCATTATAACTAAATTCTTTCCACATCATTCCTTTCAATGTTCTATTAAATCGTTCTACTATTGATGCTTTCATAATGCTATATGTTGAGTAGTGATTAATGTTGTATTTATGCATTAATTTTCCAAAGTGTTTATTTCTTTATTGGCTTTACTTCGTTGAATCAAAAAAACTTTCGTTTTTGCTTATTTGCAAATTCTTGTTTTCATATCGCTTAAACATGCACAGTCTTGTTTTCCCTGAGAGGTTCTGCACAAAACAAATTGAATTTCACAATATTATGAAATTCCATTAAATTTCATATTTTCATAAAGAGAAACAATTTAGATAATCGGATAAGTCCTTATATTTTTCACTACATACAAGTTTCTGTAATTTTCTATTCGAATAAATGATTCCTAAATATCCTTTAAAAAATAATACACAACAAGGAATAATTTAATTTAATTTTATTTATTTTTATTATAATGATGGAAAAATTTCATAGTATCTAATTATTAAATTTTCTAATATACTTTTGCGCAAAAAATATATTGTACATCTGCAAGTATCAGGTCCTTCCTCACACTCAGGATCATACCAAGGACAGCTTTTGAAGTGTCCTTCTGTATTGTCTTCATCTTCCATGATACCATATTCTTCGTTCTCATCTAGCATATTTTCGAAAAATTTGATCATCTCCCAATGATCAAAAAGCCTGAAGCTTTCGAAATCTCTTAAAAATTGGTTTAGAGTACGTCTAATTTGGCTCATTGTATTTGCCGATAAATTAATGAATGATGATTGTTTGAAGGTTTCTTTAAGACTAATTTGCTCTTTAAATTTTAAAAGTACTATCTTTTGATATTTAAAATATCTATACCATCATCTATATTCCATACTTCTTTTTTAGCACTCTATCTCTCTCTATCCCTTTTCTCTCTATAACCATCTCTTTCTGTCTATCACTATCCCCCACTTATTCACTATTTCACCATAAATATTTTCGATTAGCCTTCTAGAAGTCATCATCGCTACTTTTAAGATCATTTTCAGTTAAACATTTAAAGTGAGTAGAAGTAAATAAAAAATGGAGTCTACAACAAATCTAACATCAAAATTTAATTCACTAAAAAATAAAACCTTAATCCACATAAAGGAGCTTGAGACATCAATTAAATACACAATTCGAAAAGTGACAAGAGTAACAACAAAATATGGGCCAACACTAAAAGTTGAAATGGAAAACCACATAATGTTCCTCCCAAAGCGATATAATGCTTTAACCGATGATGAAATTAAAGAGCTCTCGAGCGGATCATATTGCTTAAGTAGAGAAGGTGAACAAAGCTTAATTGTTGAAAGCGAGCTGAGTGAATTTCTAATTCAAAATTCCCAATTTCCAATTTGGTAATAATATATAATAATTTTGTATTTTAAATTATAAATAAAAATACATGAAACAGTTTTGTAAAAAATAAATGTTTGTGCTTTTTTATTTAATATTTTCAGTTATTTCATAAAGAAATTTAAGACATAAATGACCACAGGTAAATGTATTGAAATTCTGATGTTGATTATAGTTGTATTTTATATTTGTACCAAGATATTTGACTACTTCCGAAGGAGGTTGTAAGTTTCCAAAGCTGTCGAAATATTCTTTTTCATTGTTGTTTTTATAATATGCTACCCAATGTGTACCAGGTCCTGTTGATACGTCTAAATTGATTATTCCACATTCTATTTTCTTTGTTCGTTTTGGTAGAGTATATTTATAGAGAAACGGTTTATGTCCACATCAGATAGTGGTCTGTTCGTAGCATCTCTAAGAGTTTTTTGATTCCTCTTTGTAAACTAAACCATAACCCTTTTTATATGGTTTTAAGTAAAGTCCCTTTCCAACTGCTATAGATTCCATCGCTCTATTATGTCTAATTGCTTCATCAAGTTGATTTTTTGCATTCTTTGTTGCATTAACAGCTTTAGCTATAGCAGCACCTCCAGTTGGTAGACTACCAATTGCACCCAGAGCAGTTAAAATCGGTATTAGAGGCAAAAACCCACCAATTTTTGGTACACGTATTACATGTGGTACTATAATTTGAGATTTTCTTCCTTTTAATGATTTGTTGATAGTTTTTCGGGCAATTTTAATTGCTGAGTTAATATTTAATGGTTTTTCCTTCTTTAGTATTTTTGTTGCAGCTCTAATTGATGTTCTAAACAGTTTTTTATCATTTATCTTGTTCTTTTTAACATTTTTCTTTTTCTCCACACCCATACCAAATTTTGTTTTGGCTTTCATTGCGTTAGTAACCATATAGGCAAATGATTTTTCAGCAATACTACTATCTTTTGATAAAACTCGATCCCAAGCTGAATTTTCAAGTATTTTATCAGCTTTATGTCTAATGCTTAAATCCTTACAAGCAGAGTCCAATAAATTAATTCCTTTATCACCTCGATTTAAACGTTTTTGTAGTTTTGTTCCAGGTCCACAGTACTGATATCCAGGAAGATGAAGTTCAACAGGTAGAGAGTTTATTACTTTATCTACTATACCTCCTCCAACGAAGGTGTTTTTATGACTAAACGTTTTCTGATATCGTATAACCATATTATCTGATTTTTTCTATAATAAGAGGTAACATTTATGAAATGTATTTAGTTACAAAAATGCAGTTAGTGAAACAACATAAAAATATTTTAGTTCGTAATATTGATGAATCATCGAACATCACTTCAAAAATAAAGCATAGCCCCCTCTTACCAAATTCTATTCGTGCTCTAATAGTGGGACCATCAAATTGTGGAAAGACTAATGTTATGATCGGCTTACTAGAAAGTCCTAATGGACTCAAGTTTGAAAACATCTATTTATACTCAAAATCTCTTTATCAACCCAAATATGAGTACTTGAAGAAACTAATTTCACCAATTAAAGGAATGGGATATTATACATTCACCGATAATGAATCAGTTATTCCACCTGACGAAGCTAAAACTAATTCAATTATGATATTTGATGATGTTGCATGTGAAAAGCAGAATAATATACGTACATATTTTTGTATGGGGCGACATAGGGATATTGATTCATTCTACTTGTGTCAAACTTATACTAGAATTCCCAAGCATTTAATAAGAGACAATGCAAATGTTATTATAATGTTTAAGCAAAATGATACAAATATGAAGCATGTTTATAGGGATCATGTTGGCAGCGATATGAGTTACGAAAAGTTCCAAGAAATTTGTAGAGAATGTTGGAAGGATAAATTTGGCTTTTTAGTGATAAGCAAAGATAATGAATTAAATGATGGTCGCTACAGAAAGCAATTTGACTTTTTCATAACTATATAAACTACTTCTCATAAAAGATTGACTTTAGTTATTAATCTAACTTTAAACTTGATACATCTATTTGCTATAACCTCATCCGATACCTGATAAGCTGATCTCCAAACTGTACCAGCTACCTGAAAACCAGACCAGCTCCTGATAACCTGATCTAAAAACCAGACCAGGTCCTGATAAGCTGATCTGAAAACCAGACCAGGTCCTGAAAAGCTGATCTGAAAAGCAGACCAGGTCCTGATAAGCTGATCTAAAAATCAGACCAGGTCCTGATAAGCTGATCTGAAAACCAGACCAGGTCCTGAAAAGCTGATCTGAAAACCAGACCAGGTCCTGAAAAGCTGATCTGAAAACCAGACCAGGTCCTGATAAGCTGATCTGAAAACCAGACCAGGTCCTGAAAAGTTGATCTGAAAACCAGACCAGGTCCTGATAAGCTGATCTAAAAACCAGACCAGGTCCTGATAAGCTGATCTGAAAACCAGACCAGGTCCTGAAAAGCTGATCTGAAAACCAGACCAGGTCCTGATAAGCTGATCTGAAAACCAGACCAGGTCCTGAAAAGCTGATCTGAAAACCAGACCAGGTCCTGAAAAGCTGATCTCATTGCTGATACCTGTTATTTGCCCTTAGCAAACATGGATGAGAAAATTTTAAAACAGTTGGTGTTGACAAGGAATGTGTTGAAGAAAAAGCTTCGTAGTATAAAAACTGGTGAAATAGATACACGTGAACAATTAAGAGATACATTCAAACCTATAACAGAACCTCTTAAAGAATTCATAAATAGTTCTAAAAATTTTAAAAGAATTCGTATGAAAGAAGAAAGCAACATCAAGACAGAAGTTGAAAATAATACAAGTTTAAAGCCTGAAAACCCATCAGTCAAGATAGAGACAAGTACACCAAAAAAAACTAGTAGAAGGGACAATTTTTGATAATACCATCTTATTTAATGATGTTAATACTGAAAATGATGATGATGATGATGAAGATGATTTTTACTCACAGACTTCCAATACAGAATATACTTATACTGATTTATCAGTTTTGGAAGGAAGAAATGAGTTAGATACAAACTATGGCCCACATAAAGATTACAATAATGAATGGAAATTTGGTGATAGTAGCCTAAAACTGAATGAAGATAAAATACAAGTTGGTGGTCAAATATGGGCTCTAACACCAGGACTATTTTCTCTAATGTTTCATAAAATACCAAAAAATTACGATAAATTTGAACTTGAAATCTATAAAAAGATTTTAATTACTACTAATGCATATAGAAGAGACTTTAAACCTGATGGTCAAATTAAGGGTACTAGAGGATATAAATATAAATATATTATTAAGAAATTTATTGATGAGAAAAACCAGAAGAATTTACCTGAATCAACAGGGTCTAAGCCCAAAGGTAGCTATTTAGGTGAGGGAATGATGCAAGTTAACATCAATAATCCCAACTATATATACTGGGACGATCCAAATGAGTTAGTAGATAGACTTCGACTACTGCTCGCATCACAAGGTGCAGGTCATACTAATCACAATAACGAAATTGTATCAATTATTGAAGAACTACGTGAAGCGAATATAATACACTAACTTTAATAAACTAAATAGAGTATGTCTGTTGATAAATTTGGACACTATTTAAACGATACTAGCAGCACAATTTCTTTGAAAAATGCACCTAAACTGCTGGGGTTCTTTGTGGATACGAACAACAACATTGATGTCCAAAACAAAAGGATCAAAAATGTTGCAAAAGCTCTGGAGGAAAACGATGTTATCAATAAATTGTTTTTGCAAACTCAAATCGAAAAATTAGAAGAGAAATTATTAACATACTTTAAGGGGGATAATACTATAATACGAGAAGATATTCAAATGCAAATTGAGGAACTACAACGCGAAATAAAATTATATATAGAAGAAAATTATAAAATTGAAAAAGATATTCTACATATTAAAACATCCTTTGAAGAACAAATTGAACAGCTTAATGAGAAAATTTATAGATTAGAAAATTATATCTTTGTATCAATAGCTGAAAGTGCGTCAAGCAGATCACAACACTCTGCAAAAAATCTTTAAAAACAACTTAATGTCTTCAAAAAGAAATTTAGTAAATGAACTCCATAAGCAAGCACGAAAACAATTTGTGCGTCGCAGAGTTGTAATGAAAGGAATAGATGATCTTTGGCAAGCTGATTTAGTTGAAATGGGGAACTATTCTAAAGAAAATAGAAATTATCGATTTTTGTTGACTGTAATTGACACATTCTCAAAATTTGCATGGGCAATACCGCTAAAAACAAAAACAGCACTCGAAACAACCAAGGCAATGGAAGATATTTTTGAATTGGGACGAGTACCAAAAAACTTACAAACAGATGATGGCAAAGAATTTTTCAACAAACACTTTGGAAAATTAATGCATAAATACAACATTAATCACTACTCAACATATAGCATTATGAAAGCATCAATAGTAGAACGATTTAATAGAACATTGAAAGGAATGATGTGGAAAGAATTTAGTTATAATGGTTCATATAAGTGGATTGATATATACAAAGATTTACTCAATGCATACAATAGAAAAGTTCATCGTACCATTAAAATGGCTCCTATTAAAGTCAACTCAACAAATGAGGAAAAGCTGCTCAATACAGTATACAGTCATTTGAAAATGTATAAAATGTCAAAATTTAATGTGGGAGATCATGTTCGCATAAGCAAATATAAGCACACATTTGAAAAAAGTTATACTCCAAATTGGACTACAGAAATTTTCACAATTACAAGAGTTCAAAATACAAATCCTGAAACATACATATTAGAAGACTATCTTGGCAATCCTATTAAAGGTGGCTTCTATACTGAGGAACTTTCAAAAACTAGATTTCCAAATACATATCTACTTGAAAAGGTTCTTAAAATTAAGGCGAAAGAGGTATATGTTAAATGACTAGGATTTTCTAATCAACACAATTCTTGGATAAGTAAAGATGAAATATTATAGTTGGAAGAAAAACTAAATTAGAAACAACAACAACATCAATTGCAACAACAACAATAGCATTAATATTAAGAAACTAATGTTAATTTTAAAATGAGAAAAAGTTTTAAATAAAATATGTAAATCATACTTATAAACCATACTGTGTACTAAACATTATTTAATTGTAATCAGACTGTTATAATGTCAATAACACTTACTCTGAGCTCTAACTCATCAGAACTATCTGCTAGTTACTTTCCTCCTATTGAATTACATGGTGCATATGAGTGTGCTCTAACTGATTTTCATTCATACAACAGTATTCCAAATGTAGACACCTACAACAATATGTTTCATATAGGGGAACATATAATTGAAATACCAATTGGATCTTACGAATTAAATAATATAGTTGATTTTATAGAAGAGGAATACAAACGACTCTGCCCAGCAAATAAGATTTTTATTGAAGCCAATAACAATACAATGCAAGTTAAAGTTAATAGTTCCAAGGATCTTGTATATTTTAATAAAGACAATACAATTGGAAAACTTTTAGGATTCAATAGCAAAATCCTAACACCAAACAAATATTATTATTCAGATCTTCCAGTTAATATTTTTAAAGTGAATCTCTTGCGAATTGAAAGTAGTATCGCTATGAACACATATATGAATAACTCGAAATCGCATACACTTCATGAATTTCCGATTAATGTGCCTCCAGGCTATAAAATAGATGAGGTTCCAAGAAATCTTATCTATTTACCTGTAAACACCAGAGAGATAAGTTCACTAGCGCTGCGCGTACTGGATCAACACGGTGATTTAATTAATTTCCGAGGAGAGGAAATTACAATACGAATACATTTAAGGCCAACTAAATAATGCTAATATACAACACAAATACATTGAAAAATATAGCACCAAGAACAACAACAACAACATTAAAGCGACCAGCTCAACAAAAAGCTCTAACAACATCAAATAAAAATTTTCTAAAGTCCTTGAATTTTAAATTGAAGACAAAATGAGTTCAATAATAGATGTCTTAGATAAACCCTTGTCTGATGAGAATATAATCAAAAAGGACTATCATACATATGTACCATACTTACAATCTTACAACAATAATGATGAAATTAGAATTTCAATACAAAATCAAGATTTGTATGTGCTACCCAGTGAGAGCTACATTTATGTAGAGGGATTTGTTGTCGATGATAATAAGGCCAAATCTTCTTCTTCTTCTTCGGAGAACTTTTTATTAAAAAACAACTTTGTGGCATATCTATTTGATGAAATTCGCTATGAGCTCAATGGAATTGAAATTGACCATACAAGATATTTAGGAGCCACAAGCACTTTAAAAAATTTTGTTTCTCTGTCACCAACAGAAAGCAATGTGATGCAAAATGCTGGATGGAACAAAATTGACGATGTCACTCTTGAAAATGGATTTTTCAATTTTTATGTACCTCTAAAAATGCTTCTAGGATTCGCCGAAGACTAAAACAAAGTTATACTAAATGGAAAACATGAATTGATACTCTTGCGCAATAAGAATGATGAAGATCTTGTACGCTCGAGTGTTTCTACTGAAAAAGCTAAACTTACAATTTCACTCATCTCATGGAGAATCCCACATGTACAATTATCCGACTTTAGCAAATTGAATATGATAAAAATTATTAACAATGGTGCTTCTATACCCATGGTATTTCGCAGTTGGGATTGTCATGTTAATCCACAATTAAACACAGGTACTAGCCATATTTGGAATGTTAAACTGGCTGCAAATAGAGAACGCCCCCGTTTTGTATTGATTGCTTTTCAACAAGAAAATAAGTTTGTTCATTGTGATTTGACTAATTTAAAAGTACATTTAAATTCAGTCTCATATCCATATGATGATCTTAACATAAAGTTCAAAAATGAACGATATGCAATTCTATATGATATGTATCTAAGATTCCAACAAAGTTACTATATGAGGGAATCTCAACCGCTTCTATCTGCATCAGAGTTTAAGACAAAAGCTCCTATTATTGTAGCAGATGTCAATCATCAGAATGAATCACTCAATAATGGACCGATTGATATAAAAATAGCATTTGAAACAGCAACTAATATTGCAGCAAAGACATCAGCTTACTGCATTCTCTTTCATGATCGCATAATAGAATATATACCCATCAAAGGACAAGTTCGAAAAGTCTTATAAATTGAGTAATATGGAAAATAACACAATTTTTATAGACGTACAAGGTTTCAAAAGTAATTCAAATGATTTCATCGCAAAAGAAGTAGCGATTGTTTTCAACAATTATGAATATAACAATTTCATTATAAAACCACCTTTTGATTTTAAATGCTTATCAATAAAAAAGCAAAGAGAAGCAAAGTGGCTAACGAAAAACTATCATCACCTCAGCTGGACTGCTGGATCAGTTTCTTTTGAAAGCGTTTGCAATTTTTTAAAAGCCAACGCAAGATGAAGGTGAAGAGAAAAGACGATGGTTGGAAAAAATTTTATGCCGAAAAATTTTTAACGTTGAGGATATAGGCTGTATCAACTTTAAACAAATGGAGATTAAGTATCCAGAATATTTTTATTGTAATTATCATAAACTTGGTGTTTGCGCATTAAAAAAATGCTATTTTACTAACAAAAGAAATATCTTGCTTTAAATGAATTTTTACACTCTTTAAAATATTAATGTATGTATTATTATAAAATTTTAAAAAACTTTAAACAATAAATGTATAGAAAAATAAAAAATCTACAAGTGTTTTCTTATTTCAAAAACAAACTACATAAAGGAAAGAGAAGGAAGTGGGAAGGAGGAGGAGAAGTTAACATTTTTGCTAACTTGCAAATTTTTACTTTTTGTTTCTCTGCTTATGACTGTAGTTAGTTGAAACTTGCTGCTTTAAAATAATCGCAGCCAAAGAAAATGATTACGTTGCAAAATATAAATGTATTCTACACAGCCACAAAATATTCCACGCACAAGTTCTTTCGATCGCACATACATACATACATACATACAAACATCATACACACATACATACATACATACATGCATGCATGCATCATACACACATACATACCTACATACAAATATATTTCTTAAACAAATAAACAGAATATAAGCTTACCAGCGACAAACAAGCTGGACCCCCCACACACAAGCATTAGGGGTGTTCACATACATGAGAACGTTTTATAAATAAATAAAATAATTTATGTAATTATTTTATTCATTTATTTAATTATTTTATTTTATAAGAATTTATTAGCGTGAGGAAATCACACAAGCACATTCCCATGATTCATATGAAACCATATGACCTAGTAGTCATCAAACCTTCTTTCTCTGATATTACTGATATAGTATTACGATAACAAATTTCTACAGTATGGCAACACTGGGAGCATTAGAAAATAATAATCATGTTTTGCCGTCGGCATTTGAAAAAAATAATAATCATGTTTTGCCGTCGGCATTAGGAAAAATTATCATGCATTGACGTAGGCATTAGGAAAAATTATCATGTATTGCCGTCGGCATTTGAAAATAATTATGTATTGCCGTAGGCATTAGGAAAAATAAGTATGTATTGCCGTCGGCATTAGGAAAAAAAATAATCATGTATTGCCGTCGGCATTTGAAAAAAATAATCATGTTTTGCCGTCGGCATTTGAAAAAAAAAATAATCATGTTTTGCCGTCGGCATTTGAAAAAAAAAAAATAATCATGTATTGCCGTCGGCATTTGAAAATAATTATGTATTGCCGTAGGCATTAGGAAAAATAAGTATGTATTGCCGTCGGCATTAGGAAAAAAAATAATCATGTATTGCCGTCGGCATTTGAAAATAATTATGTATTGCCGTAGGCATTAGGAAAAATAAGTATGTATTGCCGTAGGCATTAGGAAAAAGACAGACTTATTGAACCACCCTCGAAAAATATTTAAAGGACTTATCGAACCACCCTCGTAGGTATCAAATTTCAAGAATTTTAAAATTTTCAAATTTTAATTACCCAAATTTAACAATTTCAGCAACAATTTAACAATTTCAGCCACAATTTAACAATTTTAATTGTCCCCGGAGTGGGAGTTCCCTACTACTCTTGAGTTCAAGGATTGTCTCTGGCTTGTTCACATACACTCGCTCCTTCAAAAAAATCCCAAAGAAAATAGTCGGGTGCTGTCAAATCTGGCGATCGCGCTGGCCAAATAATTTCCGAATTTCGAGAAATTATTCGCTCACCAAAAATTTGACTTAAAAGTGCCATTGTGTCTCGGGCAGTATGGGCAGTGGCTCCGTCCTGCTGAAACCACATACCAGGTCTGTTTTCAAGAGCAGGACGTAAAAAATTTTCTATCATAAACCGATACCGCTCTCCATTTACGGTTACAGCACTTCCATCTTCATTCTCGAAGAAGTAGGGCCCAATGACATTTTCAGATGTGATCCCACACCATACTGTACACCTGATGGGGTGCAATTGGCGTTGATGAATGGCTCTTAGATTTTGAGAACCCCAGAACCTACAGTTCTGCTTATTAACAAAGCCATTCAAATGAAAATGAGCTTCATCACTCATAATCAAATTTTCAATAAAGTTGATTTCATTTCTGGCCAACTCTTGAAATTTTACTGCAAAATTTAGACGTTGCCGATGATCTGCGGGTTTTAATTCTTGGACCAATTGCACCTTATATGGGTATAACTGTAAATCTTTTTTTAAAATGCGCCGTAGTGGCGTACGAGACATTTCTAGCTGAGCAGAACGCCTTCTGCCAGATGTTTCTGGTGCTTCGTTAACACTTTGCTGTACTCGTTCAATATTTTCCGCAGTGCGACTTAAACGTGGTCTACCGGTTCGAGGCAAATCTCTTACGCTGCCATGTTGGTGATGACGATTAACTAAGCAACGAATCATCGCTTCAGAGGGCGAAATTCTGACTTTAAAATATCGACGATATGCTCTTTGCGTTAAAATAATTGATCTCTGGTTTAAATAATAAAATTCTATTGTTCTGGTTCTCTGTTCAGTTGTGAACCTCTCCATTATAAATTCTCCAAGTGTTGTCTATATAATCTGAAAGAAAAAATAAAAAAAAATAATAAACAAAAAAGTTATTAAACTTTTACACCCCTTGGTTTCTTTTGGCCCACCCTGTACATAACCTACTCTGGTTGATTTAAGAGTAATTTTTCCTAAGGCTTTTTTGATGCTACATTTTTTATCTTAGATATTAAATTGCTATTGATTTTGGGATCATGTTTCTAATAATTTGTTTCTTTTCTTTTGATAATAAAAATATCTTCTTTTGCTGGGGAGCCGTATCAGTCTGCAAATCTAAACTTTATTTAATGATATATTTTATATTGTAATTAAATTATAATGATCTCAGGTATTTAAGTACCATATGTAATACTTAGAATTTTTGCCTTTTAGGCTTGTATTGCATTTGTTGAATAAATAAATAAATAAATGTTGTCTCCGGCAAGAATCCTTCCTTAACTGATTTTTTCCCAAAATTAAATGACTGTTCCGTGGGATCCGGAAGATCTGCCAGGCGGGCAAGCTTTTATGCATTTGTTGCTCCTAAAAAATAAAACGAATTAAATTAATATACTTGTATATTATATAAAATTATAGTTATTTTACTCACATACATAGGTACATAGGTATTTTTCTGTTTTGCCAAAAATGTGCTTCTGAAAATATAGAGAAAAAACTAGCTATTATGGCAATATACAGACATAAATTATTAATTGCAGAAACTACTCAACTTTAATTTTAACCAACATTATGTTTTTCTTACAAAAATCTGCAAATATATAAAACTTAAGGCATATTTCTTTAAATTCTAATGTAACATCAGAGCGCCCTCCTTCGTCGGTATTGTGTAGCAAAATCATCGGCGAAGTAAAATAATTCAAATTCAAATTATTCAATTAATTCAAAATTTAATACGCCTCATTTAACACCCGGAGGCACTGCAACACTGCATTATTAAAAAGCGTGCAAAAGCAGAGTTGTAAAAGAATGAAGCTTTCTTCTATCTCTTCCTTCACCACCTGTGAAGGCATTAATTGCCTGAGTGTTACTTCTCTTTATTAAAAAAAAACTAATAAATTTTCTCATTGCACTTACCAAAATCACACAGCGAATGAAGAACACAAAGCACAAAGAAAAAATGCCACCACGAAAGAAGGTTAAAGAGTACGCAGTGACTGAGTGAGCGAGACCCCCGAAAACACTAATTATCTTCCGTCTCGTGTCATCTCTGTGTATCCTCTGTGGTTATCATTTCTTACCCTACGTCTCCACTAGCCATCGACTTGGACATGACATGGACATGACGCCGGCAGAGCAAGTGTGAAAAATTCATCAACTTCCTTGTCGTGGTGAACACGTGCGATGTCCATGTTCAGGCATATCAAAGTATTTTGCGGTAGTGCAATAGAGATGGAATATTTACCAATTTTGTTCTGTCTTTTTTCTTTCTATTGCAAATGGTTGCGGACGCCAAATCTCATGGCGAACATTTTTGCTCAGACATATGCTCGGACATTGATGTCAGAG
Organism: Tachina grossa; assembly: GCA_949987645.1. NCBI lineage: Eukaryota > Metazoa > Arthropoda > Insecta > Diptera > Tachinidae > Tachina > Tachina grossa. The sequence continues at coordinate 79,972,729 of OX465278.1, read as the reverse complement.
CATGGACGAAAGTTGGACATGAGCGGTCTCCATTAATCCCTTATGACACTTCATTTTTTCTTCATTGATTTGATATTGAATTGATAGAAAGAAAGAATAAATGTTAGAAAGAATAATATATATAAAACGGAAACAAAATGTTTAAATGTTTTCAAATTTTCGTAACTGGAAACCGCTAGTATTAAGATAAAACAAACTAAAAATCGCTTTGTTTAACCATAAATCGCTAATTAACCAAAACTTTTATGTTTCAAGTTTGAAATGTCAATTTTAAGTTGAAAAATTTTACATTTTTTTTTTTTGACAGATCTTAATTTGTTATTGATAACTTTAGTCAAGTTGTTGACATTATTTCATTTTTCTTAATATAGCTGAACCCTTTGCACCTGTTGAATTTTCCTATTACAATATATTTGCATTTTTCTCTAAAACTTGATAAATTTGTGTCATATGGGCTTTAGCCATTTGCGATGTCCGACATGATGCCCATACCAAGTTCATGGCTAGTGGAGACCGCTAGTTACAGAAGCTAACACATAATTTCAAAACAAAAAAATCTGATAAACAGAACGGCTAACCCGAAGCCGGAAATGAGCCGCATAAGTCGGCGGCGGCTGAGAATCTTTGAAAATTGCCGGCGGCGGCTGTTAGCCGACTCACAGCCGATCGGCTTCCTTCCCTGTCACACAAACACTTCACCAGAACTTCACCAGATCTTGTGCATCCACTACATACATGCGGCTCTTAAAAAATGTATTGAATTTCATTTGTAAACCATTTTTCCAATAAATACTTACATATTTCTGTGGATTTTGCTCTTATCATTCTGTCCTTTAATGAAAAAGGGGTTAAATGATATTGCCATTTGGGATGCCATTCGTCAATTTCTCGGAAAAAATTACGTGACAGTATTTTCCCGGATCCAATCTGCCTAACCTGTGGACTCGACTAGAGTTTGCTTTATACTAACTGCCTCTCACACAAGGTACTTCTTTTTATACTACAGGAACCGGTTCTAGAATGTTCGCCATGTGCTCATAGATGGCGTAATGAAATGTGTTCACTTAGTAAAGCCAAATGGAAGGAACTGTATTTCTGCATATCGATTTTTCTGCTATGCACGTTACCATCTGTGTTTTAATTTACTATTGGTAGCAAGGTGATCAAACGTTCTTCTAACACAATCTGAAAAATTCATCTTACTGTTTCTAGGTGTTTGTAGATAATTCGATTGGCCGATATTTTGAATATCAGAGTTCTGTGTAACGACTTTTATGTTGGTAAAACCGTGTGTTACTGGAAATACAGTGTTGTTACCATATGTGCGTATAGGTGTTGCTATAGTTCTTCTGTGTGTTTGTACGTGCATACGTGTGTACATTTAGTTCACGTGCATTAGTCCTGTTGGAATATTTTTGTGTAACGCTGCATTACATTTGTGGACGGCCATTTCCGTAACAATATGTTTTTGGAACGCAAACGGCATTAGCCAACATAAAAATAAACTTGAGCACTTCCTCACGGAAAAAATACTGATACAATGTTGGTCTTCGAGACTTATTTGACTTCGAGAAACCTTTTCAAAATGATTGGTTACACCCTATATGATTCAAAGGACACTAGAGAAAGAGCATGCGGTGGATAGGCAGTTCTAAGAGCATGTGGTGGATTGGCAGTTCTAAGAGCATGCGGTGGATCGGCAGTTCTAAGAGCATGCGGTGGATCGGCAGTTCTAATAAAGTCAAGACTCAAGCACTATGTTCTTGACAACATTCGTGCGGAACATCTACAAGCAACTAATATTTGCGTTGAAAATTCTTGCACAAATTTCGTTATATCATTAATTTAGGCCCCACCCACATTCGCAATTACAAATTCTACAAATCTCTTGGACCCTGTTTCGTAGCAGCTGACGATTGTAATGCTGACCATACGTTCTGCGTTTCACGTCTTATCACACCCAGAGGTCGAGCGGTGTTCAACACATTTTTAAAAATGGCGTCATAGATATAGATTTTTGCGTCATGAAAAGTATCTCTAGGGATTTAATTCACTTTGAAGCTTCTCTAGATCTCTCGTCCGATCATTCTCCCACGAAGATGATCAATCGTGTTAATTGGCCGGGATTAGAAAAAATATCTTAGTAGTAATTGCACGGAAAACATTAACAAACACATGTTAATATTTGTAATAAACGGCTAATAAGAAATACGTAGTTAGATTTAAATATGCTATGCTGAAGTAGATGAAATAGGCTGAGAGTACGAAAAAGACTAAAGCCTATAGTACACAGCATGTAAAAGACCACATGCGTATGTGGCGATGGCGTCACGGGATTTTTCAGTATAGGTTGAATTTTTTAAAATTAATACTAGTGGCTACATGTCGTAAAATTCTTATAGTATTTAAAAAAACACAGTTTCTGAGGCAGCACTTTTGTAACCATGTGAATATCTACATGTATATATGTTACTAGTACACGGCATGTAGCAAATGTAGCTTCGTGGTGACGTCAAAATTACTTCAGAGCCACATGCGCATGTGGTTTTTTGCATGCTATGTATAGCCTTAAATCCCCTGGAATTTTCATTAAGTGCGGTTTGTTTTATCCCGTAAGCTTCTCAACAATTCTCACCAACAAACTAAAAAAGCCTGCTGTGAAGGCAATCAAAAAATCGCACAGTGTAAATTGCGTGTTGCATTTTAAAGCCCACTTTTTACACGAAAATTTGTAGCCTTGATTAATAGCAACGTCCATGCAAAATTTCAATATAATCGTTAGTTGTGGGCGTAGTCCCGCCCCACTGGCTGAAATTCAGCGTTTTCACATTTTTCTTTCTAACTTAGGCCTACTTGTACATCCAATTTCATGGGCGTATAAACACGAATAATGGCTTCGCGTAAATACACACTGTAAATACACCGTGTGCTTATTAGAGAGCTGCGTAAACAGTCTTTAAATGTAAATACATCTTTTTTTTTTTTAATGTATTCTCGTCGCATGTATTATACTAAACCAATAATAAATGCTCTCGCATTATAAGCACGATGAATGTATTGGTGTACGTGTATATTAGAGCGACTCACCAATAAAAGTGCTCGATGTACCCTCCTGAAAATGAACCTTGGACTTTTTTAAGATGATATTTAAAATATTTTGGCTCCAGCTTTGACCTTTCGTGAGCTGGACCATTTTGAGAAAAGGTCTATTTTTGCATGTTTTGTCAATTTGAGAATCTGTTTCCATACCAACATATACAATATCAGTATCATAAGAAAGGTTTTTTTTAAGGCGCGTCCAACTATATACAAGGACGATCATCCATGTACTTTTTTAAGGATATTCAGTAAAAAATACGGGTTTTTAATTTTTTGTTCGGGGTTTGCCAAATTAACATATTTTAATCTTTGGTCGATTTAATTAAATACGGGTCTCAGCTTTTTTTAAATTCGCGCTAGTTCGCGTTTTGACAAAAATGCAATGGGGTGGTAACCCTTCGTTTTAAATAGGGCAATATGGGTATCAATTTTTTTTTTTTTGCCAAGTACATCATCTTTGTATGTAAATAATTTAGATTTTTGCAAATTAGATGCATTTACAAGGTGCTCTGGAATATATATAAATGCAATTTTTTGGTAACTCTAATATGATAGCGGATTTAGTTTCTAGATCATGTATGGATGAAAATAGGATTAAAGAAAGAAAAAAATAAATGATCCACGACTTTTTGGAGGCTTATTTTTTCGCAAATTAAAAAAAATTTATTAAATTTATGGTTTATATTTACAAAACAAAAAAACCTTTCTTATGATACCCATATTGTATATGTTGGTAAGGAAACAGATTCTCAAATTGACAAAACATGCAAAAATATACCCTTTTTTAAAATGGTCCAGCTCATGAGAGGTCAAAGCTGGAGCCGAAATATTTTAAATTTCGTCATAAAAGATACCAATGTTCATTTTAAGGGGTACACCTTGCACGAATTTCCCTTCCATACAACTTGAGTCGCTCTAGTGTATATGAGTGTTAACAAGCGATGTCGGCAAGACTTCTTGTTCATAATGTGCCCAGGAGACGTACAAAAAAACCCATCAATCACATAGTTGTGTGCGTGCTACACGTACACGTTGTCGGCACTGATTGATAAAAAAATTATGATATTTTTATTTGACGGCTGATTATTTGAAAGTCTCCAAATCTGATTGACGAAAAAACGTAATTTGCTTTGTGTTATATATTGTGTGACGACATGGAGAAGTGCGCGAATCAAAAAAATTAATTTTCACTTTATGAAAATGAACCATAGTTCTTTGTAAAAAACCAAACAATCAAAAGTCTTCAAACAGTTTTATTATTATTATAAATATAATATTCTCTCAATTTTATTAAGCTTAACGGGTATTGTGAATAAAAAAAGTATACTTAAATGTTTTTTTTTAAACCCCAAATACATACATATATATTTAGGTATGTGAATTTAAAACAGAGCTCGCAACAATTGGCCTCTCTCGTGCTTGTTGTCAGAAAAAAAAACACTTGTCCACTAGCACGATGCGACACTGTCGCGAAAAAAAACTTCGTTCTTCTTTTGCTTGCTCTTCGCTCAACCAACGACCGTTTTTGTTCGATCGCTCGGCTCATGTGTTCACTCGAGGCCCTTTATTTCGTAAAATCTCGCAAACGGTCTTTTGTATGTATATGTGTGTTGCGAGTTTAGTTTGATTTACAGATATTTTTCTTGTTATTTATTATATTCTCCCTTCCTCTTTAATGCTTTGCCTGTGACAAAATATCTAAGGCAACAACATAAAGCAAACGCAACAACAAAAATAAAGACCTTTTTGGCGAACTCTTTGCTTGTTTTGCTCACTTACTGACCTCAGTAGCTGAGCAGCGAACGATTTTGTTCGTAACATCGGTCAGTAAGAGACCGACGCGCAACCCATAACCCGGGAGCGAAAACACGATTGAAACGAAAAAGAGCTTTGCTGTTCAGACACTGAGTGATTCCGTCTCATTTTTTTAGGTCTTTTGAGTGAGAAGATCGCACAGAGAAATTTTTTGCAAGCTCTGGTTTAAAACAAATTTTTAACTAAAAAGCAAATACATATGTATGTATGTACAAATTTTTTTTATTCACACTACCCAATGTCTTGTTTTTATATTAAAAATCATTTGTTTATGTTTCGATATTTTTTCAGGAAATGTGTTTGATTTTTTAGAATAGTTTGAAGAATTAGAAAAATTATAGTTATAAATAATAATAATAATAGAAGAAAAATTAGAGTGGAAGATAAAACAATTATTATTTAGCTTTGTATATTTGTTTAATGTGCTTTTTTATACCAAAATTTCATAAAGTTTTAATGCCAATAATAACCAAAAACCTCATCCGATGAAGACATATGTGCATGCAATCACACAGAACGAACTCAAAATTAAAATGCTGATTGACGATTTTACGTCTCCGAAAAATCATCAATTAAACGACACTAACACGTTCTTACCGATTGATGGCTTTTTTGTACGTCTCCTGGGCACTTAATAAACAACCAAAAGAGGTAGTGTAATTGAATGTATGCTTGTTATTTTTCATATTGTACGCTTGAGTGTGTGTGTGTAGGATGTAGATGGTAAGCTATTATATCCCTGCAAATAATATTGGAGTACGTGGTCCAATCTAGATGAAACAGACTAGTTACATCATGGTCCCATGTAATACAGTCATGGATCATGTCGTTTTCATACAAGCATTCAATGCTGTACGATAAGTATTTGTGTTTAAACGAATATAATCGTTCTTCTTAGGCACTCACAATTGTATGCGAGTAGTCTATAACTATTCCATATAGAGTAGTTTTGGGGTTAGTCCGATGTAATGCAAAGTTAGACCATGTGGTCCAACCCTAGGACATCGCAATGTTAAATCGACCACCTTTTTTTCATATATTTGGAGTAGTTTTGTGGTACTCCTACTCATCTTTGGACTAGTCTTTACATGCATGTATGCACTAGTCGCATTATTTGCAGTGATATATGTGTTTAAACGCATACAACTAATGTCAATGCATGTGTTTACGTTTGCATGCGCCAAGAAAAATAAAAGATCATACACACATACATGCATTACGTTTGTATACGCGCCCAAAATCCCGGATTTCCGTGCTTCAGGAAATCCCGAATCCAATGATTTAAATTTTTTAATCTCGGGATTTAGTCAGTCCCGAAACTGTTTACTAATACCATGTTCAGACGGGTGGCGTTGTCTGAAGTAGTTAGCACGTTGACTACGAAACCGAAGGCACTGGGTTCAATCCCTGTTACCAACAGTCATTAAATAACAACACCACGCATTTTTTGGGTGTGCATTAGTGTCCCTTTGTGTCAGTTGTAGGAAAGTTCAAATGATGAAAGCATAGTCACTGGTCACTGAACTACACCGACTTCAGCAGATACTAATCCTATTGTAAGATCAGAGCGCCCTCCTTCGTTGTGTAGAAGAATTATCGGCGAAGTAAAATAACCGATATAATGGCTATTAACCACAGCTTCAAAAAAAGAGGTGCTGCAACACTGCATTATTAAAAACGTGCAAAAAATCAGAGTTGTTAAAGAGTGAAGCTTTTCTCTGTCTCTTCCTTCACCGCCTGTCTTCTCTATCAGTATCTCTTTCATAAAGAAGGTAACACCTAGCAATAGTAGTAGGCATTCATTGCCTGAGTGTTACTTTCTTCAAAAAAAGAAGAAGAAAAAACATGAACTACTTGGTACACCTTCTGAACCACGATTGAAAATCATGCCGTTCACACAGCACATTCGTAGTTCATTTGAAAATATTCTGTGATATTTACTTTTTTACACTAGATAAAAATTATGAATAAAATTTGTTCTGTTTTTAATTCAAAAACTATTTTTTCAAAAACAATACATACACACATGTGCATGTGTGTATGTATGTACATATGCATTTTATTTTGATAGCTAGTCCATATAAATTAGTGATAATTTGTTATCAAAACTAGAGATGATAGCAATTTCTTCATTTTTCGCAGTAAGGTTCAAACTGAACCAGAATGGTTGGCTTTCAAATAATTTTATGGCGAACAATGTTGATTCAATCAAGATTCGACCGCGTACCGTGATCGAGAGAGCGAACCCCGATATTTGCTGTCCGTGTCAACACACTATTAAATATGTTTGTATTAATAGAATGTACATTTTTATTTTAAGCGACTAGTAAGACGGTCATACTTGGCATATGAGCATGGTGTAATGTTGCAAAATTCGTGTTTGTCAGTTTTATTTGATGGTTTCCAAAAAATGTTGATATGTGTTTGTCATTATACCATCATATTCGTTTCATAGATCTTCTGTCAAACTCAGTGCGAATTGCATATGTTATTTCGTTAAAGATTTTTGCTTGTATACTGATGTTTGCCATACTTGGTATGATAGTCTAGTAACAAAACAATCTCTCTCATCAATCACGCCATGCTCACATACCAAGTACATATGACCGTCGGATAGCCGCTTTATAGTATGTTTACACGATACGTGCTTCGCTCTCTATTCATGCTTCATACCCTAATCATGACCGAATCTACTTGCTTCGCCATAAAAAATTATGAGAGCGAATCAAGTAGATTCAATATGAATCTACTTGCGAAGCACGTAAAATTGGTATCTTCTCTAACTTTATCGCAGTTTAGCTGAAATAGCTATCAAACCAAAATAGGTATATGTGTATGTGTGTTTGTGAACAAATAAAAACAAACCAAAAAAAATAGATGTGAGTTTAATATAAATAAATTTAATTAAGTTATGAATAGTAAAAAAAGGAAAAATAAGAAGAATATATAGGGATGGCTTCAAAAACAAGATTTTGAATGTATCGCATTTATGTAAGTATGTATGCTTATGTATATGTATATATACATGCGTATGATACGTATGTACCCAGCTGGAAAAGTATGCATTAATTACATAAAGTATTATTTTCCAAAGCAAAACAATGCATCCCTTAGAAACGATAGGGTAATTTGATTAAACACAATTAAAATAATTAATTACTTTCCTGTTCTTTGTTAACAGTAATCAATTCAAAAATGAAAAATTATACATGATGTACATTACCTTATAATTTACTATTCATTACCTTCCCCAATGGGTATGTATATGCGTGCGTATGATACGTATTAGAGACCTGCGTAAACAGTCAATAAATGTAAATACGTCATGATTTTTAAATGTATTCACGGAGCATGTATTATACTAAACCAATGATAAATGCTGTCGTACTATAAGCGAAGCACAATGGATGTATTGGTGTATGTGTATATCAGTTGTAACAAGCGATGTCACAAGACAGCTTGTTTGTAACAAACACTCAAGAGAAGTACTGTTGATTAGTGTATGCTTGTTATTTTTCATATTGTACGTTTGAGTGTGTGTGTAATATGTAGATGGTAAGCTATTATGTAATTAACCGCATACAACTAATGTTAATGGATGTGTGTGCCTTTGCATGTGCGCAGAAAAATAAAAGATCATATACACAAACATGCATGACGTTTGTACACGCGCTCATGCGTAAAAAGAAGCAAGTATCACAAATTCTTCCGTCACGAAGTGTTTTCTTCTTTACTCTTATACCTACAATACTGAAACAACTTTCTTACAAAGAGAGTTGTTAACGTTTGTTTTATAAGATTTCGCTGTAGTAAAGCATTTGCAAAATCCCTCGTCTTGAAAGTTCTTATAAGATATCTTGTGCAGGACACTAATACGTATGTATGTGTGAATTTACATAAAAAGATGCCACACGAACAGTGATCCCAACTTTTTCAGAGCAAAAAGCACTGTGTTTTCATAAAAAAGCATTAAATGCAATAAAGCCGTATTTCGATTTTGCTTAGTTAGAAGTAGAATATGAGTAGGAAAATAATTTAAGTTCAAGACAACAAGAAATTAAACAATTGTAATGGGCTATTTGATTTAATAATTTTGGAAAAAATAAAGTAGAACTCGTAAGCTAATATAATCCTTAAAACTTTATTTCAGAAACAAAGTAATTTTATTTGCAGGATAAAGATTTCAATTCAAATTTTATTTGTACTCTTTTATATAACTGCCTAAATTAAATCATTCCGTATAGACGAAATATCAAAATACTTGATTAAAATTTATGTGGAAATGTTTTAGGATTTTTGACGATATCGAGTCCCTCAATTTGTTACTGGGGTTACATTGTAACTCGAATCGAAATAAAAAGAATTCTGCATGTAATTAGCATACAAGGCGAAACAATTTTCTTTTGTTTCAAATTGCAGAGTTAAGAGTACACTTAATTATATTGTAGTGTATCTCACTTACTATAATACACAGTATCATAGTTTAAATTCTCAAAAAACTTTTGGCACCTCTTTTGAGCGCCTAATGATAAGCTGGACTCCCTGACAGCTGTATAAAATAACCAAGGGAATATAGGATCACACAAGCACACTGACTACTACACGTTAGGGCTGACCTTTGAATCCTGCACATTCACGCATTACATGGCGATCCTTCCTTTGTAACATTACAATATATGTACATGTATTTATGTATATGTCCATACATATAAATATGTATGTATGTATGTGTCAATTAATTAATATAAACTATTTATGTATGGATGTGCATATATAAATACTTTAACAGAAAGTCATATGTACATATTTATATTAATATATAACTATACTCCTCGTTTAAGGAAAAAATCGTTTCATATTTTTTCTCTGGCAATAAAACAATTTGAATTTTTACGCGTTTTATCTGAATTAATTTTTACATGATATATGTTACATTCTGAATAACATAACTCTTTTCTTCTTAGACCGTATTTTATATGCATGAAATAATTTGATGTATTTATTAAAAATGAATATTCTATTTCTAACTTACTTTTAAAATACTTATTAGCGCTTAAAGTTCTTTCTACCTCAGCATTTGAACATGGCAATGTTAATTGTCCTAAAGCAAATATTGACAATTTCAGAAATGGATTATCATTAGTAGAATTTCGATAATTAAAAAATTCAATCCAAAATTTATCAGTTCTGAGCAAATTTTTCCATTTCTGTAGCCTTAAATTTCTGATACTTCGTTCTATTTATTTAATTTTACCATCCCAGCAAAAATTAAAGCTTTGCAGAAGAGTGTTTGTAAGCCAGCTAGAAGCAATACATTCAGCTTCCAAAAAGCCATGCATTTTTTGCCTTACGAAATCGTTTCACAAAAGTAATAATGTGTAGATTTTGTGTACTCAGATGCAAAAGTTACTAGTTTACAATTTTTTTTTTACTTTTTTCCACTTTTTTAGAGAGCCCGCTTTACGCTAGTGCTTTTCAGAAGCACTTTTCGAAGCTTTCGTTATCAAGAAAGCAATAATTTTCTTCCCTCAGTTGTTAATTCCTCCAAATCAGAATTCTTTTATATGTATATCTATATATGTATATAAAAATATATTCTTAACTCTGAATAAACAAAGTTTATTTTACAGTGTGATAATAAGGAACAGCTAAAGCCATCTTTCTTAATATTGTAATTTTTAGTTCAAGTAAACTTGTATATTTTTTATTTTTGATGTTTTAACAACAACACAACTCGATTACAAAATCCCCTGAAGAAGTGAACATAAAATTCACGAAACGTCGGGAAAAATATGTAATAAAAATTGAGTTTTTATTGACATAAATCAATATAGGCCTCACCAGCTAAATAATAAAAAGAATTCAATTCACAACAAATTTGATTTGGCCGAAAATAAAAAAACAAATAAAAAAACAACTGTAGTGTACCCCTATAGTCACCCCTAATATCGCAATTTAGTATGTGCACTTTCCCATAGGAATGTCACTCAATTTTAACTCAAAACAATAATAATAATAAATAATACTTGTTACAACAAATAACTATCCGTTTTGTAAAGCAACAATTATTAAATATTATTGTATTATTCTAGTTTTAAGGATACCGTTAGTTAAGTATAAAAGAAAGAAATTTTTGGAATAAAAATCAATTTTTGCTTAGCCTTTAAATCGGCTGTTTTATTTAAAAGCATTCTACTGCTTGAATTAAATCTAAGAGCATACATCTGCTCAGGCATAAAATCTGCCTAAGTCTTTTTAGAGCCAGTGGCGTTCATTAGCGCCGGCATAACCGGGTAGGCAGACTTTTATAAACCTTACATGGCGATCCTGCCAAATAATAACAAAGATGTCCCTGTAGAGGAATACAAACCTGCAGGCAAGGACCAACAAGCTCCCTCATATACGGCCACACCGTTGAAGGCAGGCCCAAAGCCACTGACGATAGAGGAACACCGCAAACCAAAATAATAAAACACTATTATTTTTTCATTTTTATATTTAATTTCATTTTATTATAAAATGAATATATAAATTTTCTTATAAATAAACACACAGCTTAATTTATATTACATCTATTTTAATTAAAAATAATATAACAAAATTACACATTTGAAGAAAACTATAACAAAATTACTAATGTAATAAAAGATAACGCGAAGAAGCATTAATAAGAACACAAATGTCAATCACAGATGTTGAGAAATAAGTGCTACCAAATTGGAAGAATTGGTAGTGTTGTAAAGTTTACCAAAAAAAAAAAGTTCAGTGTTACCTATTTGATTCACATATTTTTGCCATAATATATGTTATAACATAAGTTATGATTTGAAATCGCACAACTGCTTAACTTTTAATAGACATAAATTAATATAATTTTAGATGGAAGAATTAAAACAATATTATATTGAATTCGAAAAATTAGAAAAGAACATAAAAAAGAGCAAAGACAGAATTTACTCCTCTAACTATAAAATTGAAAAATTATCGCGCTTAATTGAAATTAAATTAGAAATTGACAATATTTGTAGTCGTTTGCAGGAAGAAGAGACCAAATCGTTTATAATCAAATTTAATGAATTATACACAATAGTGTTGAACTTAGTGAAAAATATAAGTACTAAAGAAAGTACAGATTTAACAGATAATTCGGACGCAAGTGTTGCAAGGGAAATTATTAATATGGCACAATTCGATATTGGAGTTGTGGGCAAAAACCTTAACGTTTTTAAAGGTTCATATGAGGTGTTAGAAGACTTTATAGTGCAAACAGAGTTATTGCATGATATTTTAAGAACAGAAGACCGAGAGATATTCATAAAGTATGTCTATAACTTTAAATTAGCTGCAAATGTCAGGAGTGTTTTGGGACGTTCCAACAGACCTACTACGTTTAATGAATTGAAGAAGTTGTTGGTTGATGCGTACCCGAACCCAAGAACTCTGCAACAAGTCTTAAGTGAATTAGGATCAATAAGGCAAGGAAATTTGAGTATATCAGCCTTTAGAGAGAAAGTTGCATTGTTGTCAGAACAATTGAGCAATTTTGAACTTAAGGCAATAGCAAATCCATCGCAGGAAACAAAAAACGCAATATCTAAAATGAGTGAAAATATGGCCTTAAATGTGTTTATAAAAGGTGTTAATGTGGAATATAAAAATATATTGGTAGCAAGTAGTCCAAAAACTCTCAGTGAAGCTGTAGAGAAATGTATTACAGTGGAAAGAAATATGCAAACAAATGATAATAGTATTTTTAGAATTAATAGGCGTGATAATGAACGTATGTACAATTCGCAAAGAGTGTATGGGGATTATACAGGGTACAGAGGTCAGGGATACCCAAACCAAAATAGTAACAGAAATAGCAACAATTATAATAATGGATTGTATAATAATAATGCTAATTACAATCGCAATAGATATGGCGACAGCAATAGTAACAATAGCAATAATAGGTACAGAAATAGTGGTAATAATGCGAATAGAAACTTTGCAACAAGAAGTAATGATAATAATATGAATTCCTCATATAGAAATAATAATAACAGGAACAATTCGTCGTATAGACCCAGTAATGGCAGACATAACCAGGGAAACTAATAGCGCCGGATAGCAAAGATTGTTATCCAGGAGGGCAAAAATGTTTCAAAATTTCAAATAACACTGATAATTCGATAACAATAACTTGCAGTACCATAAATAAAGAGCTTAAGTTTTTGGTAGACACTGGAGCAGATATTTCTATTTGCAAGCGAGGTAATATAGAAAACATAAATGAACGTAACATATCATCACTAAGTGGTATTACTTTAGATACGATTGAAAGTCTTGGCACCGCATATCTAACTTTAGAATTCGATAATAAGCCGATAACACACAAATTTCACATAGTTGAAGATAATTTTCCAATCAATACTAATGGAATCATTGGTAGAGACTTTTTAGAAAGATATAAATGCAAAATTGTTTTTGAAACATACACGTTAACCTTCAATATAGCTGATGAAGAAGTTATTTTACCGATTACCCCAAAACGCGTTTATAAAACTGAAATATGTATACCAGCACGCTCAGAACTGATAACACCAGTCAACATATGTATAAGTCAGGAAAGCATTGTTTTGAACAAAGAATTATGTCCGGGAATTTTTGTAGGGAATAGCATTATACCATCAATAGGACTACAACACATAAAATTGTTGAATACAACTGACAAAGATGTAGTTTTGAAAGATTTGAAGTTAGAAACGAAGCCATTATCAAATTACAATATATATAATTGCGGCAACAATATCAATACAAGTAAAGGCAGAGTACAAAAAGTTTTAGAAGATTTAAATATCGAATCTATAGATCCATTAGCTAGGCAGTCCTTAAAAAACATAGTTACAGAATATAATGATGTATTCCACCTTGATGGTGACAAATTAACAACAAATAATTTTTATAGTCAAAACATTCAGATGACAGATTCTTCACCTGTTTACATAAAACCTTATAGACTACCTGAGTCACAAATGAGCGAAATAAACAAACAGGTAAATAAATTGTTAGAAGATGGTATCATTGAACCATCTGTGAGTCCTTACAATTCTCCATTATTGGTAATACCGAAAAAATCAGCAAATGACATGAAGAAATGGAGATTAGTAGTTGATTTCCGGAAAGTAAATGAAAAAATAGTAAGCGACAAGTTTCCTCTAACAAGAATCGAAGATGTCCTAGACAAATTAGGTAGGGCAAAATATTTTTCTACACTGGATATGACCAGTTCATTTCATCAAATCGGTTTGGATAAAGAATCAAGACCGATTACATCGTTTTCTACCAGGAATGGTCATTTTCAATTTACTCGGTTACCCTTTGGACTGAAGATATCGTCAAATAGTTTTCAAAGGATGCTTACAATTGCATTGAGCGGCTTAGATGCAGAAGCGTTTTTGTATGTCGATGACATTATTGTTTTTGGTTGTAGTATTCAACACCATCACGAGAACTTGATAAAAGTCTTTGAAAAATTGAGGCAGTATAATTTAAAACTGAATACGTGTAAATGTCGTTTTTTGAAAACAGAAGTAGTTTATCTAGGTCACCTTATAACTGATAAGGGTATACGTACCGACCCTGCTAAACACGAAGTAATAGAAAACTATCCAGTTCCCAAAAATGTAGATGAAGTCAGACGTTTCGTAGCGTTCTGTAATTACTACAGGCGTTTCGTTAAAAACTTTGCTGAAATAGCTAGAAATTTAAATAAACTGTTAAAAAAAAAATACTGTTTTTAGGTGGGACGAAGGTTGTCAAAAGTCTTTTGAAACATTAAAATCAAAATTAATCAATCCACCAATACTCCAATATCCTGATTTTAGGAAACCGTTTATATTAACTACCGATGCATCTAATTATGCACTTGGAGCAGTCCTATCACAAGGTGAAATTGGGTCAGATATGCCCATATCGTATGCGAGCAAATCGTTGAGTAAGCATGATATAAACAAGCCAGTTATAGAAAAAGAGCTGTTAGCTATACATTGGGCTATAAACTTTTTCCGTCCGTACCTTTATGGTAGAAAATTCTACGTAGTGACAGACCATAGACCCTTGGTATCGTTATTTTCTCACAAAAATCCATCATCAAAAATGACTAGAATTAGGTTGGATTTATGTGACTACGATTTCGAAATATCGTATAAGAAAGGTAAGATGAATAGCAATGCAGATGCGTTGTCAAGGATAGTATTGGACAGCGAAGCATTAAAAACGTTAACCCCTACCGAAAATTTACAAAAGCGTAATGATATATTAGTGATGACTAGAAACATGAAAAATAAACATGATGCACAAGAAGATGTCGAGCATAGAGGTGGCATCTCCAGTAAAGAGCCTGATCAACTTTTTATTTGGGAATGTACTTCAATCTCAGACATTAAATCGATGAAAAAACTTAGGTTTGAAATAATGAGTAAAATTAAAACACCTCAAATTGTAGCAAGTGATTTAGAAGTTGTAGTGAGATGTGGTGATAATCCAATAAACACAAAGCTGTATTTGGAGAAGCTACTATTGAAATTACTATCAATAAATGTAAAAGAGCTAGCATTAAATGCTCATGATGAAATTTTCAAATTAGTAACAAAGGAACAGTTTAAAGACACGTTCAACGCATTAAGAGGTAAAAATAAAGCAAATTTAAGAATACTAATATATAAAGAACCAGTAAGGGTATATGATAGGAAAGTACAGGATACTCTCATTAATGAGTACCATAGTTCAACTATAGGAGGACACTTAGGTGTCAGGAAAACGACGCTAAGACTTAAACAAAAATACATATGGAAGAATATGGGTAGGATGATTAAGCAGCATATATTAAATTGTAAAGAATGCAAAATTAACAAGCAAACAAAACACACCAAAGAAAAGCTAACACTAACCGATACGCCAGGGACTAGTTTCGAAACAGTGTCAATAGACACGGTGGGTCCCCTTAGATTCTCAAATAATTTTAGATACATACTAACAATACAGTGCGATTTAACAAAGTATATTATTGCATGCCCCATTGAGACGAAGGATGCTAAGACCGTTGCAAAGGCTCTTGTAGAAAACTTGATTTTAAGATACGGGCACTTCAAAGTTCTTAAGTCAGATAGAGGTACCGAGTTCGTAAACGAGTTAATGGCGGAAGTATGTAAGCTACTGGAAATAAAACAGATTTTCAGCACTCCATACCACCATGAAACTCTTGGATCAGTTGAAAGAAGTCATAGAGTACTGAATGAATTTCTCTTAGGCTTCTGTAAAGATAATGAATGGGACCATTGGATACCTTATTTCTGTTTTGCGTATAACACAACACCGCATATAGACACAAACTACACTCCATACGAGTTAATATTCGGTAGATTACCAAACTTGCCTAATGAAAACTTATTGAATTTTGAACCAATCTATAATATAGATAATTATTCGAAAGAATTGAAAGCTAGATTAAAATTTTCGTTGCAAAAAGCAAAAGAGTTACTGGAGATATCAAAAAAGAAACGCATTGAACAATGTGTAAAATTTAATCCGTTAAATTTGAATGTAGGAGATATGGTCTTAGTAAAAACCTTTAATAGGAAAAAGAATCAACCACCATACCATGGTCCATATAGAATAGTACAAACTAAAGGAGTAAACTCTGTCATAGATCTAGGAAGTAAGTTAAAAGAAATACATAATAATAATTTAAAAAAATATTAGTAATATGTTATAATTGTAAAATTATATATATATATAAAAAAAAAAAAAAAAAAAAAAAAATTTTTGAAACATAAAATTGTAAAATTTTTCTTAAGGGGTAGGGTGTAGTGTACCCCTATAGTCACCCCTAATATCGCAATTTAGTATGTGCACTTTCCCATAGGAATGTCACTCAATTTTAACTCAAAACAATAATAATAATAAATAATACTTGTTACAACAAATAACTATCCGTTTTGTAAAGCAACAATTATTAAATATTATTGTATTATTCTAGTTTTAAGGATACCGTTAGTTAAGTATAAAAGAAAGAAATTTTTGGAATAAAAATCAATTTTTGCTTAGCCTTTAAATCGGCTGTTTTATTTAAAAGCATTCTACTGCTTGAATTAAATCTAAGAGCATACATCTGCTCAGGCATAAAATCTGCCTAAGTCTTTTTAGAGCCAGTGGCGTTCATTAGCGCCGGCATAACCGGGTAGGCAGACTTTTATAAACCTTAAACAACAAAACAGCACAACCAAATATCGGACAGCTTGCCGAAAAACTATACACATATTTATTTAGAATTGGAAATATCAAAAATCACATCTAACAAAATAAACACAAACATGAAAAGATTTTTTCAACATATCGTCCTTAAATATGATGGGGAAACTTGCAGGAGCATGAAGGAATACTGTAATGAGGTAAAGAGATTGGCACTTAAACAAAAAAGACTTAAGTTTTTATTGTCATGTAGAAGGTATGGCATAATTCCTAAACACACACAAAATACCACAACACAAGTTAGAACACTTTTTTTATGTCAAACTATTAAAAAAAAAACAATTGGAACATATAGAAAATAATTTTCACAAAAAGATTTTAAACCTGGAAATTTCGCAAACTAACGCCGATATAAAATTAATAAGAAGAAAACTTTATCACCTCAAGACAGGCTTACATAGTTTTTTGACCGCAGATGATTTTGAATCGTTTCTCAAAAATCAAACTGAAAGAGCAAAACACATAGGTACAAATGCTAAAGTAAAACAAATAAGGAAAATAGAAACACTGAAAGAAACACTTTTTACAAAATTAGGCTTTTTTAACAACGAACACTGGTTTGAAAATAAAACTCAAGTAGAGATACCACCAGAAAGCAAATGGTTATTATCACTGGGGAAAAAATTTGCTTTACCCGTCAACAGACAAAGTTTTTCACCTTTACAAACTATAGCAGATGTAGAACAATGCATCCAGAGGATCGACGACGATAGTAATGAAGAAAAAGAAACAGCTAGAAATAAATTGGCATACGGTATTGCGCAATTTAAGAGAAGCCTTAGAAACTCGCCTAAGGAGAAGCTTATTCTCGCGATTTTTGAAAATACAAAAAAGTTTTTGAAAAGACACAGAGACATAATTATAACACAATCGGATAAAGGCAACAAAACAGTTGCCATAAACAAACACGAATACGAGAATAAAATGAAAAGGCGTTTGGAAGATAGAAACACGTATCGTATTATTACAGCAGACCCTACTTTAAAATTGATAAAAACTAATAACGCAATAGTTTTGGACCTGTATAAAAAATAACATATAGATAGCAGGTAGAAATTGAAGCTTTTTTGTTCTGTAGCAACTGCTCCTAGATTTTATGGATTACCTAAGGTACATAAGGAAGGCATGCCATTACGACCTATAGTGTCATCGTTCCAAGTTCCGTGTTACCAATTAAGTAAATTTGTGGGCAATATTCTTAAAAACATAGTTTCGGAAAAATATAATGTAAAAAATTCATTAGAATTGAAGGAAAAAATTAAAAACGTAAAACTTGATAATAACGAATTATTAGTGTCTTTTGATGTGGTTTCTTTATTCACCAACATTCCGGTTCGCACAGCGATAAATACGATAATGGACAAATGGAATATAATAAAAAATAACACCACTATCGCACGCTCACAATTCTTAGACATATTAAAGTTCTGTCTGTACGAAAACAATTATTTTATTTACAATAAAAAAGTTTACAACCAAGTCTTTGGCATGCCCATGGAAAATCCCCTCTCTCCAACAATTGCCGATATTGTTTTGGACAACTTACTTGACGTAGCACTGACTGAACTATTGAATAAAAACATTAATATCAAATACATAGCCAAATATGTAGATGATATTCTGGCAATAATTAACATAAACGACAAGGATGAGATATTACATTCTCTTAACGGGTATCATCCAAAAATCAAATTTACCATAGAAACTGAAACCAGGGGTAAAATGGCATATCTTGACACAAAATTATACAGGAATAATAACACAATAGCATTCGACTGGTATTCAAAAAATATTTCATCGGGAAGAATTATCAATTTTAATGCTACTCAACCCAAAAGCCAGATAATAAATACAGCCAAAAATTTTATCCAAAGAGTACTTGACATTAGTGACCATCAATTCCACACACAGAATTTTAACAAAATCACTAACATATTAATAGCTAACAGTTTCCCTAATAATCTAATTAAATTCCTAATACAATCATACAAAAGAAAAAATTACGGAGAGCGTGGCAACCCTAAGGAAGATGATAAATGCTTTTACAGTGTAAAGTACATACCTGGTCTCACTGAATCGAAGAAGATGAGAAAAATAATAAATAAAAATAACATAAGCTTCGCGTATAAACCCAACAAAACATTGAGCGAAATATTTACTAATACAAAAACAGCCATACCAAAGCTCCAACAAAATAACCTTGTTTACGAAATTCCTTGTAAAGGGAATGACAACAACAACTGCAACTTAGTTTACATTGGAACCACAAAAAGGAGTTTAGAAACAAGAATAAACGAACATAAAGCTGATATAAATAAAAAGAAAGAGAGCACAGCGTTATCAAAACACATATTACAAACCCATCATAAACCTGACTTCGAAAATGTAAAAATACTTAATAAGGAAAACAATGCGAGAAAGAGATTTATAACTGAAAGCTTAAGAATACAACAAAAGATTAACAGAACAATGAACAAAAAAGAAGATACCGACAATTTAAGCGCTAACTACAAAATTATCATAGAGAACAGCTGATCAGTTTGAAAAAAGCTTTTAATCGTTTGTGTTAGATACTTTTGTTTTGATTTATTTAAAATAACAATCCTTAAAATATGCATACGTATATATGTATGTATGTAACTTGGAATTTGTTTAAAAAGTTTTAAGCATGTAAATAAATGTTCTTATGAATATAAATTAATAATTTTTATTTGTAAGTATGCTTTTGTTGTATATTGTTACAAATTGTTAAACTTACTTATACAAAAATTTTTGATGTTCTTAATTTATGAAATAAATAGACGAATCCCTGGAAAAAGTGAACAAAACATTCACGAAACGTCGGGAAATATGAAATAAAATTGTTTTTTATTGTAATAGAAACACGTTAGGCCTAATTAGCTAAAGGAAATAGTCTTCAACTCAATTTAAAAGTTTATTTTAGTTAACTTAATTATTATTTTTCGAAGTTCATTTGTTTCTACATTTATAATTTTAAAAGGCTAAAGTTCGTATCGCTTTTTAAGCCAAATTACATGTGATAATTATTAATAAACAAATAACATTGTTTTGACGATACAAAACATGATCTAAAATCAGTTCTAGATATTGACGAATATAGAAACTTTATGAAAAAACAATCATTAAGATATAAAAATTTTATATCATTAGATAAACTGACACACTCGGCCAAGATACAAAAATTAAAACAGAGGGAATATGAAAAATACAACTTAAAATTCAACCCAACATGGTTCGTTAATAAAACAAATATAGATTTTACAGATGAAAGTAAGTGGCTACTATCCCTAGGATCAAAATTTTCCTTACCAGTCAATAAAGACAATTTCTCCGCCATCAATTTAATAGCAGATTTGGAACAATGGGTACAAACATTAACAGATGAAAAAGGAAAAGAGGTTATTAGAGCGAAAATAACAAACAGAATATTAACATATAAAAGGACATCAAGAAACAGTCAGAAAGAAAAGCTTATACTGAATATATACGAGGATACAAAGAAATTACTGCGAAGACATAGGGATAATATTATTATTACAACATCAGACAAAGGAAATAAAACTGTTGTTTAGTATAAAGAAGACTACAAAAGAGGAATGAGAAAACTTTTAGAAAATAAAAGTACCTATAAAGCAGTGCGTACAGATCCGACACAAACTCTACAAAGGAAGAACAACAAATTAGTAATGGATCTATATAAAAAAGAATATATTACCCAATCTGAGAAATACATACTATTTAGTTTCTTACCACGCCACAGCTCCAAGATTGTATGGCTTACCAAAAATTCATAAACCTGATATGCCTTTAAGACCCATTTCATCGTCTGTAGAAGTGCCATATTACAATCTATCCAAATATATAGGAACAATTCTGAAGAATATGATTTCAACAAAATACAATATAAAAAACTCATTAGCACTGAAAGTGCAATTAGAAAATATTATTTTGGACGACGACGAAATTCTCATATCATATCGTTATTCACTAACATACCTTACACCTAGCTATAACTAATATAATGGAAAAATGGAACCTATTAAAAAACCACACAAAAATACCAAAAACGCAATTTCTGAAAATCCTACAGTTTTGTCTTAACGAAAATAATTATTTCATATATGAAGACGTTATATATAACCCAACGTATGGTATGCCGATGGGAAACCCTCTGTCACCAACCATCGCAAACATTGTTCTAGATACTCTCTTAGAGAAAACGACCGACGAATTAACTCAAGAAAACATAAGAATAAAATTATTGACAAAGTATGTTGACTTATTTGCAATTATCAAAAGAAAAGATGAAGAGAGAAATTTGCAGATATTCAACAATTACCACAGCAAACTCAAGTTCACAATTGAAAAGGAAGTAGATAGTACATTGCCATATCTGGCCATGAAATTAATCAGACAAAAAGACAAAATTATAACAGATTGGTATATAAAACCGATAGAATCCGGCAGAATAATAAATTATAATTCAACGCAACCACTTGAGCAAAAGATAAATACAATTTCTAATTTTATTAATAACGCTTTAGTCCTGAGTCACGACAAATATAAAACTAAAAATATTAAAATAATTAAGGAAATAATGAAAAATAATAATTATCCCCCAAATTTAATAAATAATCTGATATACAGATCAATAAACCATAGAACTGAGGATAATGTAACAAGATCTGGCAACACAAAATACTTAAGCTTATCTTACATACCAAAATTAACTGAAACCATCAATATAAAAGAAATTATAAAAGAAGAAGGAATTATAGTTGCACATAAATCAAACAAAACTACAAATCGATGGCTTAATATGAAAAGGTCGTATCTAGTTTTTTCACAAAATCGCGTTTTTTGCATATTCTGGCGAAGGACCCTCAAATACACGTTTCTTACAATTTTTTTTTTATGTTAACAAATAAAAAAATTATAAACATTTAAAAAAAAGCCCAATCTCATTTGAGAAAATTCTTCGAAGAAAAAAGCCCTAACTCATTTTAATATAATGCACTTTGTTGATGTGGTTGATGGATTAGTTTTTAAAGCAGCGTCGCTTTTATTGTAACAGTCACAAAAATAACAGGGTAGCAATCAATAGTATAGTATAGAGTCACAATCAGTAACATAGTTACTATGCCACTGGGTGAAATAAAAAAGAATGGGTTTTCCCCGAAATTGTGAAATTGTATGAAATTTGCATCATTGTAATATAATAGTGTGGAGAACTGACACTTTAAATAATTGAAGCGTGAAAAATAAATTGAAGTGCCAAAAGTAAATTAAGTTATAATATGAATTGCGCAACAAAAAATATTGCCTCCGGTGCTGTAAATTCAGATGATATTCGCAAAAGGAATAGCGTCGCGAATAAATCAAAATGGAAAGAAAACGTCAACAAAAAGAAAAGAATGGAAGGTGAGCAATATGTGGGCATATCTAACAAAGAACTTTCCCAAAAACCTCCTCGACAACTCGGTGAGTCGTGTTCATCGCAGTATTGTGTGAAAAGTGCATTAAGAAACTGTTCAGTGTTTTCCGAGGCCACTCGAAAGGAAATATTTAAATTGTTTTGGGAAATGTCCTAGGAACAAAAGCGGATGTATGTTACTGGTCTTATTAAAATTTCGGAGAAAAAAAGTAATAGTTCTGAAAATTCGAGACGAGCATATAATGGGTGTTTTTATTGAGGTATAGAACTTTAAGTTGACATCACTTTTTGGAATGGCTACGTCAACAAGCAAAATTGCCGCATTTGGAGTGAAGAGAATCCACATGAGACCCTTGAGACGCCATTACATCCACAAAAACTGACTGTTTGGTGTGCTCTATGGGCTGGTGGAGTCATTGGGCCATACTTCTTCCGAAATAATGCTGGAGAGTCAGTTACCGTTAATGGAGACCGGTATAGAGCCATGATAACCGACTATTTTGTTCCCGAATTGGATGGCATGAATGTGGATGAGTTGTGGTTCCAACAAGACGGCGCTACATGCCACACAGCGCACGTCACAATCGATTTATTGAAGGAAACATTCGATGAGCGCATAATTTCGCGGAATGGACCTGTCAATTGGCCACCAAGATCGTGTGATTTGACACCATTGGATTATTTTCTTTGGGGATATGTGAAGTCGCTCGTCTACGCCAACAAATCAGAAACGTTAGGGGACTTGGAAGCCAACATTCGTGGCGTTATTGCCAACATACGGCCCCATATGCTCGAAAAAGTGGTTGAAAATTGGACCTGTAGAATTGGCTTTATTCGAGCCAGCCGCGGCGGCCACATGCCCGAAATCATATTTAAACATTAATGGCATAAAATTATCCTTCCAATAAAGCCAAATTGATGGACATTAAAACGATTTTCTTGTGCTTTATTTCAATTCGAAGTTCTATACCTCTAAAAAAACACCCTTTACAATAACATGCTTCCTCAAACAGGATTACAATAGATTTCAAGTATGCCGCCACATGTTTCATTCAACACTAGGACTAAAGGAAAAGATGGTTCGAAATTGGATCGACTCTGCCGGTAAACACGGTTCGCAAAATAGCCCCGACAAATCATTAAGTGTGCGCAAGTCTGCTAATCTATCAACAGTAGCAGGTAAGCACAATCAAAAACGACGTTCTTTCTTACAAACATGGCTGGATGAGTTACCAAAAATGGAGTCTCATTATTGTCGGAAAGATTCCAAGAAATTATATTTTCAGACGGATTTTTCTTCATATCAAGAAATTTACCGGATCTACGTCCACGAGTGTGAATCCAAAAAGGAAAATGAGAGCATGAAAATATCATATCCTATTTTTGATGAAATAATGAAGAAATCGAACTATTCCATTTTTAAGCCCAGAAAGGACCAGTGCGACTTTTGCGTATCTCACAAAGCAAATAATGTATCGGACGAAGATTATCAAAAACATAGAGACGACATTGAAAAAATGCGTGAAGAAAAATACAACGATATTAAAAATGCCGAAGACGGATTATGTGCAGTTTTTTGTATGGATGTGCAAGCAGTGAAGTTGCTGCCTCAAATCAATGCCAGTGCTGCTTATTATAAAATGAAATTGCAACTGCATAACTTCACCATCTACGATATTGTCACACACGATTCAGACAATTATGTTTGGGATGAAACAGATGGCAATCTAGTCTCCTCCGTTTTTGCAACATGCCTTATTAAGCACTTGCGAAATTTCACTGCTCGTTCTCCAAATATACATCACATAATAATTTACTACGGATGTTTTTACCAAAATCGTAATGTTGTTTTGTCTAATGCTTTGCTTGCATTTTGTAAGGAAACGAATATAACGGTTGAACAAAAATATTTAATAAGTGGCCATACCCTAATGGAATGCGATGCCACTCATTCGCTTATTGAAAGAAAAATGTCTAAAAAGCAAATAAATTTGCCATCTCAATTCGTTCAACTTATAAAGGAAGCGCGCAAAGTTCCTACACCTCTACAAGTACATCATTTGCATTATGAGTATTTTTTGAATTATGAAAAAAGTTCACAAGTGTACTCATCTATACGTCCAGGTAAATAATATTGCGCTCTAACTTAATTCTATAGGTACATATGTATACTCACATATTGTCTTAAATTTTAGGCAGAGTCGTTGGTGAACCGACAGTAAGCATGATACGAGCTCTTGCATATGAACCATCCGGAGTAATTTATTTTAAGACTAGAATAACCGACGACTATGACTTGCTTCCGCAGAGATCAGTTAGAAGAATTATTGAAGAAATTCCCCCCAAAAGTCTTCACAAAGAAAAAATTCCACTAACGAAGAAAAAGTGGGACCACTTGCAGGATTTAAAGAGATTCCTTTCATCAGATTGCCATTATTTCTATGATAAATTACCGTTTAGACACTAATTTTGGTTAAAAGTGACCTATTATATGTTTCTCACCTGAATTTTTTTGTTAAGTTTTTTCATTATTTATAACATGAATTATTTATTTATTTTCTTTTATTCAAATATCTAATTTTCACCTTAGTGTAAAAAAGCCCTAACTTGAATTTTCTTTCAAGAATATGATTAACTAAAAGCCCTATCTTACATATCTTCAGTAATATTAAAAAAAATTGAAAATAAAAGTAGTCATTGCATTTCCTGCTTGTTTTACTAAAAAACTGCGTTCAAAAACAAACATATTCCCAAATCGTTCCGATTTTATTCAGATTTTTCCTTGTCCTGTAAAGTAGCTAAAAGTTGAGATAGGACCTTTTCATATTAAGCCATCGAAATACACTATTCACCAATCTAAAATCAAAAATAAACAAAAAGGACCAAAGCAACGTTGTATACGAAATTAAATGTAATGGGGGGGGAAATGAAAAATGTAAACAAGTGTACAACAAAAAGAAATTTGGGAGTAAGAATTGCTGAGCACGAGACAGATATCAAAAAGAGCCGACATTCTACTGCATTATCTCAACACTGCATCGACAGCTTACATACACCTGACTTAGAAAACTTCAAAATACTTCATAAAGAAAGAAGGCACAATAAACGTTATACTTTGGAAAGCTTAAGTATACAACAGAAAATGGACATAGCAATGAACAGTAAAACAGATAAGGACAACACCAATGCCAGCTATAGCATTGTATTAGCTTAGACTTTAGTGTAATTCCAATTGTGATATTAGAAGTTAAGAAAAGGCTGTGATATTTTATTTTATTTATATTTGCAATTATTTTTTACGTTATGTGTTTTATGTTGTACATTTTATGTCTCTTTAAAATTCATCTCGAAAACTTAAAAGTAAATTGGAATAAAAGACAAAATATGTAAGTCAATGTTTATACTCTAGTATCATTAATTGCAATTATGTACATACATATGTATATATATATAAAAATCGCTCTTTTTATACATTACCAATGTTACCAGATTTCATTAAAAATAATTATCCCTGAAGATGTTGGAAAATCCCAACGAAACGTCGGATACATTAAAAATTAAATAAAAACGTCTTTTATTTACATTTTGAAGAAATTTAATGACCTTGAAAGCCTGACTAGATACAATATCTATAAAACTACATTAATTAATATTAAAAATAAGGTCGAGAAATTACGTAAAAATAACACCAAAGTTAGTTGTAAATATTCTGACAACACATAGTTGAACGGAACAGCTAGCAGTTTTCGAAGGCCACTAAACCTTCATCATCAGCGTTCTTCTGTGTTTGGTCCACTGTGTGTGGTGTCAGTTGATGTAGATTTCTGCTTTATATACGAAACTTTTTTTTTGCAAATGGAATATGTGAATTGTTTTGATTCATCTTATTTCAATTTGCTGAAAGATGTTTTGTAATGAAAGCTCACCTTACCATCTCTAAATTTACAACAGTCTTACCATTGCCGTTTGTTCTTTACTAATTATACACATGTTAGTTAATTTGCTTATTTATGTTCTACTTAAGACAAACTTTTTTGGTTTGTTACTACTAAGTATATTTATTTAATTTTTGCCACAAGCCAATGACTATTAATTTGGTTAATTTAATTATTATTTTTCGAACTTCATTTGTTTCTATATTTATGATTTGAACAGGCTAAAATAAATATTTACAACTAACTGTGGTATTATTTGTTCATTAATAATTATCACATGTAACTTGGCTTAAAAAGCGATACGAACTTTAGCCTGTTCAAATCATAAATATAGTCTATTTTATGCCCTAATTCAGTAAGAAGATTTAGGACGTTTTTGTTTGAAAATACTTTTGAGTTCTTGTTTTTGAATTCTTCAAATTATTTTCTTCAAAAATGATTGTTGTCTTTGATAATGATTTGAAAATCACGGTAATAGTAAACTATTAATTTTGGTTGTATTTGAAGTTTTTGTCATGTATAATAGAATAACTTAAAGTACCTTCCATCGCTATAAATTGTCAAATTTACAAAAGCAATGATTTAGGTCTTATTGATTTATTGAAATCACCGTGATTTGCAGAACAGGCCCGTATTACCATGTTTTTAAAATATAAAAATGAAACAATATTTTGAAAAATATATGAAAAACTATGTGTTGGATATAATGTTTGGAATAAAATCATAAAGCAAATACACGCACCTTCTAGCAGAGACTTTTACTAATAATTATTTTAAAGAATCACAACTGCGGCTTTTTTCGCCCATAGACAAGGCACAATCGTCGAACAGAATTAGGGCATTAATTTTAAAATTATTTGGCAATTTGGCTCATACTTGGGATGCCAAACGGGAAATCCCGAACCCGGAAATCCCGGGATTTTCGGGATTTGGCAAATCCCGAATCCCGGGATATGTAAAATTCAATCCCGGAATTTCTTAGCAATTTTTGTATAAAAACTTTATAAATTCAAATTTTCGTTGATTTTAAGGTATTTTTTATAATATTTAAAAGTCCCATACAATTTTATACGTACAGTTTTAACAATTTAATGACTATTCGTGACATATTTCTTATAAATTAACAACCAGAGCAAAATAAATAAACTACTTTCTTACGGTTATTTTCATCAAAGGTGCTACAATATATGTACATTTTAGAATTATTTTGAAAACAAAAGAAACATTGCCTTTGGAAGGGAAATAACATTTGAAAAATTCATAAGTTTGACAAATTTATTCCGTCTTATTTTATATTATGAGGGCAATTATAATTTAAATTCCACGAGAAATTTTTCCCGGGGATTAATTTCAAACAGTAGCAAATAATAGGGAAAATAAAAAAATCTAATTGGAAAAGGGAGAAATTTCTTGCGGAAATTTATTCATAATTGCAAAGTATAACTATCTTATGTCGACTCATCAACGCTAAAAAAAATTAGCCCTTATCTACTTGTCGGTAACAATTGAGTACTATTGACACCTCCTTACAATTGGAGTAGAATACAATACAAGGCAAGTGAAAACTTTTTGCTGTCGGGTTGACGTAAAAGCGAGAAATATTTACAGAATAATGCGGAGTATTTTGTCTAAAAAACTGCTCGAGTGTGTATGTATGTTTTTTACATTGCAGTTCAAAATTATTTTGTTTTTTATTAAGACCGTTTAGGTCGTTTTTGATACAAACCTAAGATCAACCCCATTTAAATTATATAGATTTGATGAATAGTTTTAGTCAAAAACGACCGACTGAATGAGTTCGACTCAATTATAGTTGTATTCGATTTGCAGAGTAGAAGGCCAGGGCACTAATAAACCATACTCCTCTTAGGAAACGTATGAATACATACATATGTATCTGTTGAACTTGTAGAAAAAAACTTATGCATGAATTTAAAATTTTTCAGTAGAGCAAAAATACTGTTCAAGTGCTCAGGCAAACTTTTAAAGTATGTGCCTATAAAAATGTGATCTTTAGACGTAATTAATCGGATTTGATTAGAACAGTGTATACATTTCTTTTAATTTTTCGACATGTTCAGCCTTATTATCGTTGTCATAGTCGTAACGAAATCGATAAAAAATTAGATAATGCTTGGTATACATACATATGTAACAACCGTTATACTTGTTGTTGATCAATCGCAATTAAAAAAACGTTAGTAGATATATTTTTAACAAAACAATATTGTTTTTGCAACTTATTTGTATGAGAGTGAATGATTTTCGTAAGTCAACTTAAGCGGTAGTGCTAAAAGTCCACCGAAATGTATATTCCTTTTGGTTTAGATAATAGAAAAACATTTATATTGAAAACAAAAACAAGTTTTCATATTTAGTTATTGTTTTCACTATAAATTCTCTGACATCAAATGTGATTAATTAACTTAAAAATAGATGAGAAAAATTCTTTTGATTTTTATTTCATACTCGTATTAGAAAATTGTTTACTTTAAAGACAATTGTGCAATGATAAATTATGAACATAAAACCTTTTAAAATGCAATAAATTGTTATTAAAGTAATATTTATTTAAAAAAATAATTTATTTTACGAAAAATATTGAGATCCCGAAATCTCGAAAATCCCGTGATCCCGAAAAATCCCGGGATTTTCGGGATCGGGATTACAAAATCCCGAATCCCGGGATTTCCAAAAATCGATCCCGATTGGCATCCCTAGCTCATACGCATATTAGGTTCCTTGTACAATAAATAGTTTTTTCGTAATAGCAATTTTTTCTCACTGTGAAAGGAAAAGTTGTTCTTCCTCTGTATTTTACCCAGTTATATTAACATTCTGCAAAGGAAACTTTGCGTATCTAAAGAGGTGCAATCAGACAGAAAAGTGGAAAATTCTTTTTTTAATATAAACTGTTTTAATATAAATCACAAGTTATTATTTAGTGGATTTGTAATTCGCGCTAAATTCACTAAAATCAAAGGTAAAAAAGCACCAATTTAGTGCCTTTTTTAAAAAAAGCACCAAGTTGATAAATTCCAGACTGTTATGAATTAAAAAGCACTAAATCTAGTGCGAAAAGCACTAAATTGGCATGCTCCACATGAAGCACGAAGGCTTCGTGTAAACGACAAGACTCATAAACCTGATTCAGAGAGCGAGGCATGTGATTCAACTCGTCGTCTAAACATAGTATTACTTTATTTTGAATTATATAACTGTTTTTCAACTTATTATAAATTTTGTTTTCTTTTCAGAGAAACTCAACTCGAATGAAACTTACTCAATCAGGCGTTCCAGCGTCGGAGTACGATGTAATTAGAGCTAACTGGTACCGGTACTACTGGTATAGTATTAAGAAGACTTTTGGTTTTGGAGTTTCGTTGACTGACGCGTTTTAAGCATTGTCTAGCCTGCAATTTTTTATTATCTTTCGAAGTAATGTACTATTCTTTAAAAAAAATTATGAGATCGAAAGCTTGTTAAATAAATTGCATTAGCTGTAATATAATTTACATTTTATCTTCTATTCTTCGATCCTCTTATATTAAAATAATTTATGGACTGCACAGTAGGGACTTTTGCAAAATAAATGGTCATAAATCTGGAACTTCTAAAGTAATGATTGGATTTATATGAAACTTCGAACATTCATAAAAGGGGACATAGGCCTTATAACACATGTCTTGGCAGCCTTCTGGCTTTAGCTGGACAGAAGTTACAGTGGGCCTAAGTTGACCACATGGGACTAAGAAAAGTTCTGGGGCTTGTAACTTTTAGAAAAATTATCCGATTTTTATGGGATAAAGCGTTTTGAGTTAAGCTTAACATTTTCAAGAAATAATGTCCTCAGATGTGTTTTAGTATCTCTCATTACTTAGAAGATATTTGACTTTAACATGTTTAACTAAAATTTTAGAGAGCCTTTTCATAAATGCGGACAAACGCGCAGATTTTCTGAAAAAAAGTCAAAATTTGGTCAAATAATTGTTTTGTGCCATAAAAAATATATATTAGAATATTTTTCTTTTCTTATATTGGCCTTTTTGACTTCTATGAGTCTTTTTACTTCGAATGAAAAAATTACTCTAATATAATTAACTGATCTCGAGATATTCCGATTGTAGGGTGCAATTCAAAAAATATATATACTACGCTTATACGCAGGGCTTATTTGCAAATAAAACTGTACATTGTTGCCATATTATTAGCGGAGTTCGATGTTTGATGCAAATTGTCTTGCCTAAGTGCAAATGCAAAATATCGTAGCTTTTCTTACTTACTAATTCAGAAAACTATTCACGATTAACGCACTATTTGCAAATAAAATGCTTGAGGTTGCTACGCTTGCAAATGTTTGATAACAAAAAACAATAAATGGATTAACATTGCACAAAAAACATTAATAGAAGCGAATAATGACAATTAAATCATATAATTATTTTATATTTTGTTCATTTACACAATTTTTTTTTTGTCAAAAAAGTAAATTTCTATAGAAGTGCTACCAAGTTTGTGTACTTTTGCTATGCCGTATAAACAGTGAGTTAATTTATTTGAGAATATTTTAATTTGCAAATAGTGCGTGTATAAATGTAGTAATAGAATGAGTAGATTAGTAATGGGGACGGACGACATGTTTTGGGAATTCAAAACCGGGAAAAAACAAAAACGATGGCAACCCTGTTACAAATGGGGGGATTTTGGGGATTTTTATGCTGATATGGTGTGTGTGTGTGAGTTTGATTCTTTGGCCATGTGTATGTATGCATACTTGTGTGCACAACTTTTGTTGTTATTGTAGAGAAACGTTGTGCTTACAGTGCATGGATGTATGTACGTGTGGGATGTGTATGTGTGTGTGTGTGAGTCTAATTCTTTGGTTGTGTGTGCATGTATATGTGGGTGTTTGTATGTATGTATGGGTGTGTGCGTGTGTGTGTGATTGTTATTTGATAGTTTATGGTTTGCTGTTGCTGTTTTGAGTTATAGTTGGTATGCTTATGTAGGGTTATTGTATGTATGCATTTATGTTTGTGATCTCTGGCGGGGGAAATAATCTAATAGCTGCAGAGAGTGGCAACCCTGTTGCGAATGGAAGTCGTTAGGGAATGTATTTGGTAATGTATGTATATGTTGTTGGATTAATGTGTGTGATCTTATCTATTTTTGCTTTGAAGAATGTCATTGTTTGTGTGAGTTATATCAACACTTTTTCATACATATTTACAAATGCATGTATATATGTTTTTAAGGCTATTGACGTTGCTATTATGGAGATAGAAAATATTGTGTCGGCATAGGTTTCATATATGTTCAAGTGAATTTCAGATGTTAAATGTTTTGAATCCGATCAGGTTGATAAAAAGAGCTTTTCAATAGGGGTAGTGATATCTTTATTTCGGTATATTTTACTTTAATGTAACAATTATAAGAAATAGCTTTTGGAGAAATACAGCAAAAACTTATAGAAGCACCTACTTTCACGTGTCCCGATTTTTCTAGTACCTTTATATTGCAAACTGATGCTAGCGATTTTGTTCTGGATGTTGCTGTGTATATGAATTTCATCATATATCGTAATACCAACACAGAATTGTGGAAATGTGTGTGTGTGTGTGTGTATGAATTTCATCATATGTCGTAATAAATTAGGCTTGATGACTACTATGCGATTCTCATATAAAGTATATAAGTAGAAGAAATAATGTAGATTGTCATCAGTCTGCTCTGATATCTCAACAAGTCACAACCTATTTTCCCATCCAAAATCTCTAAAGTGTTTGAAATCCAAAAACTATAAAAGTGTTAGAACTAATTACTCTTTATTAAAAAAGATAATAGTGCATAAAAAATAATTAAATAAATTGTTTATAACTGAAATAAATTGTTTATAAATAAAATAATTAAATTAATTAATAAACAAATAAGTAATTAAATAATATGAATACTACAAGTTGTACTATCTGCAATAAAGTCTTTATGACTCAAACAAAACTAAACCAGCATATTGAAACGCACTCCTATGCTAGCCAATCGAAGGCTATGCTTGGAACTAGTAAGCTAAATCTTCAAAACAAATATTGTGAGGATTGTGATGAGATGATCCCATCAAATGGTTATAGGGCTCATGTCAGAACCACAAAACACAAAAACAGTTGTCAGCAAGAACGGATTGGAGATTTTCTCACTAAGAGAGCAAGCAACTTCAATGGGAGGATCGAGACATACATCCTCCTCAACAAAAATGTGGGTGTCTTGTTTCCGGAGGAGTTTCTGAAATCTGCCAAGAGCTCCATAGTACAACAACTAAATGAAAGTAGTAAGATACATACTACATTTAAATTTAATATGGAGCTCACGTGTGATTATATGAAGATGGTGAATGATGAGATGAATGTTTCCCAACTTGTACATATTTCGCAAATGATGTTGGTGACTTTGTCTGATGATATAGAGGACATGTACAAGAAACAAGCCGAGGAGCTAAGAACCAAAATGGAAGAATTTCCAGAGAGGGATAGCGGATGGACCTTGATTTCAATAAATTCCCTTGAAGTTAATATAAACAAGGCGTCCATAATAAGAGGATCAAGCTTTATCCCTCTCCCGAAAAATATTGCAGTGAAATGTGCATGCATAAATGTCGACAACAATGATATTTATTGCTTTAAATGGTGTCTCATTGCGGCTTTGTACACAAATAGTACTTTAGATCGAAGACAACGGAAAAACTGTAGAAATTTCAATATTGCAAACATTTCTGATGAGAATATTAATATAGGGGAAGTTGTATTAAATTTTAAAGACCTAGAGTTTCCACTCCCATTGAAGCAGATACAAAAATTTGAAAGTCAAAATTATGTGAGCATCAATGTATTTGGTCACAATGGAACATCGCTTATAGGACCATACTACATAACAAAAGGAGAAAAACATGTTCATATTAATCTCTTATTGCTCCAGTCCAATGAAAACTTCCACTATGTACTCATCAATGATATATCAAAGTAAGTTTCATTTGTGCATTTAAGCGAAATATGTTTTCATATCTATTTAAACAGTTACTTATTATTGTTATATTAATTTACATACTATTTTATTTTCTATATTTTCTTCAGACTTCTTCGTTCCAACATGACGTCACACAGAAGTAAGATTCTGATATGCAACACCTGCCTATATTATACACATGATGATTATGTGTATAATCATCACAAAAATGTTTGCGGCAAAAAAGTCATCAGAATGCCAAAAGATGGATCTATTATCAAGTTTACAAGGCACTACAAACAGTTAAATGTACCATTTGTAATATACGCAGACTTTGAGTCCATTTTAGAAAAAGTCAATGATTATGTAAGTAAAAGCATTACAAATGTACAGAAACACCATGCGTGTGCATTCGGGTATTTTATTAATTGTAGTTTTAAGAGAGAAAATAATTTATATAGGAATTATTTTGGTGAAGATTCGTCAAATGTATTTATCAAAAAAATAGTTGAAGATTGTACAGATATTTATCTAAATTATTTACTTAAAGTTAAGAAAATGTTCATAACCCCAATAGAAATAGCTCAATATAATAATGCAAAAAGTTGTCATATATGTAAGAAAATATTAAATAACGATAAAGTTAGAGATCATTGTCATCTAACGGGCAATTATCGTGGGGCAGCACATAGCGAATGCAATTTGAATTATAAAACACCTCAGTTTATACCGGTTATCTTGCATAATCTTTCTGCATATGATATACACCTATTTTTCAAAGAACTTTCTACTATAAAATATTCCACAATAAAAGTGATTCCCCAGAACACAGAGCGTTATATTTCTCTTTCAATTTTCATCAGATTAGATGAAAAACGCGGATTCGAAATAAGATTTATAGACTCGTTTAGATTTATGGCTTCGAGCTTAGATATGTTAGTGAAAAATCTTGATAGCAATGATTTTAATACTATTCGATCATGTTTCGTTGATGAAGCTCATTTCAACATGATAAGAAGAAAGTGTGTATTTCCGTACTCTTACATGTATTCCATGACTAAGTTTAAGGAAACTAAGCTCCCTAGTAGAGACGAGTTCTTCAATATTCTAACGAATGAAGAATGTGATGTAGTCGAGTATGAACATGCTCAAAAAATATGGGGAGAGTTTAACTGTAAAACCCTCCTTGACTGCACTGAACTCTACTTAAAGACAGATGTTCTACTTCTAACTGACGTGTTTGAAAATGTTAGGAAAATTTGTAGAGATATATACGATTTAGACCCCTGCCACTATTATACAGCACCAGGCTTATCCTGGGATGCAATGTTGAAAACCACAGAAGTTTCACTGGAACAGTTCACTGATTCCGAAATGTATATGTTTATGCAAAACGGAATTAGAGGTGGACTAGTTCAATGCTCGCAAAGATATTCCAAAGCAAATAAAATATTTGGAAGATTTTGATGCATCAAAACCATCAGAATTTCTTGTATATTTAGGCGCTAACAATTTGTATGGTTAGGCGATGTCGGAATATCTTCCTTGCGGTGAATTTGAGTGGGTATGTGATACTGATTTTGATGTTAAAAAAATTTCTGATACTGCAGGGTATGGGTACATTTTGGAAGTGGATATAGAGTATCCCGATTCAGTGCATGATCTTCATAATGATTTGCCATTTTGTCCCCAAAATAAGACCGTGGGGGATCCAAAATCAAAAAGTTAGGTGCAGACTTACACTCAAAAACAAATTACACCATACACATACAAGCTATTTCAAATGGCCTCATCTTAAAACAAATCCATAGAATACTCAGATTTAAGCAATCCCCTTGGCTTAAAAAATATATTGACTTAAACACATTTCGTAGGACAAATGCTAAAAATAATTTTGAAAAAGATTTCTTCAAACTTTTAAACAATGCTGTTTACGGGAAGACAATGGAAAACATTGAAAAACGTAGGAACATTAGAATTACTTCATCTTGGGAAACAACAAATAGGAATCATTTAGGTCTCAGAGCATTAATTGCGAAATCAAATTTTAAGCAGTTGACAAATTTTTTTTAAGATATGTATGCGGTAGAGTTAGAAAAAATGGAACCACTATATGATAAACCCATATATGTTGGTTTCACAGTACTGGAGTTATCCAAGTGGAGAATGTATGACTTCCATTATGGCTTCATGAAGCCTAAATTTGGAGACAACATTTCTCTCAACTCTATGGATACTAACTCATTTATTTATTCAATAAAAACTGATGATTTTTACGACGACATCCGTAATGACATTAGTTTGAATTTTGATACGTCAGAATATCCTATAGATAATCAATTTCGTTTGCCGCTACTCAATAAGAAGGTTTTGGGAATGATGAAAGATGAAAACAATGGGGATATAATGACAGAGTTTGTTGATTTAAGAGCAAAAATGTATTCTCTGTCGACTCTTCGCTCGGAAGCTGTTAAAAAAATCAAAAGGGGTCAAAAAGTCTGTAATTAAAAAGTTGTCCATTAATGATTACAAAAGTTGCTTATTCGAATCCAAAATTATCTCGGATGAAATGTTTTTGTTTAGATCTAAAACACATCAATTATATACACAAAAACTGCATAAAATAGCACTTAGCTTTTCTGATGATAAAAGAAATATAATGAAAGATAAAATAAAAACGCGTGCTTGGGGACATTACATAGACCGAAATAATGATGCAATGGATGTAGAATAGAATGATTCCTACTAAATTGCATGTAAGATGTCAATGAAAATTTAATTTTGTACTAATTGTATTTATTTATTAATGTATTTCTTTAATTATTTATTAATTTATTTATTATTCACTTATTTGTTTATTAATTAATTTATGTATTTATTATTTATTTGTTTATTAATTTAGTAATTAGTTTATTCCTTTATTTCTTTATTAATTTACTTATTTATTAATTTATTTATTGTTTATATATTTGTTTATAAATTTATCTATTAATTTTAGTATTTTATTCACACAAAAGTATGTAAAAATTTAATGCTTTAAAGCTTTTATCTTTTTACCTATACCTAAGTTACCTTTAAATAAAAATTAAATATTAGATTAATGATCTTTTTTCTTTTTATATCTGTATATTTTTATTTATAAATATAGTTAAATTTGTATTGGTACTAAGATTTTTAAGAAAAAATGTTAAATAAAATATGGAAAAAATAATAATATATATAAATGGTTTTTATTTCAACTTAAATTTACTTAATAGAAATTTTAACTACAAATGTCCACATCTTTATATTTTGTTTCTTTATGGGTTTTACTTAAAAAATTTTTTCTTTCATGCGAATTCTTGTTTTTTCTTTTCATATCGCTTAAACATACACAGTCTTGTTATCTTTGAAAGGTTCTGCACAAAACAAATCGAATTTCACAATATTATGAAATTCCATTATATTTCATTAGGTATTTTCTTATCGACACCAACTGCTTTAACACCATCTCATTTACGTTTGCTAACAGCAAATAGTACAATAGGTGTCAGCTATTAGATCAGCTATTAGACCAGCTTATTAGCACCTGGTCTGTTTTTCAGATCAGCTTTTCAGGAGCTGGTCTGGTTTTCAGATCAGCTTATCAGGACCTGGTCTGGTTTTCAGATCAGCTTATCAGGACCTGGTCTGGTTTTCAGATCAGCTTTTCAGGACCTGGTCTGGTTTTCAGATCAGCTTTTCAGGACCTGGTCTGGTTTTCAGATCAGCTTATCAGGACCTGGTCTGGTTTTCAGATCAGCTTATCAGGAGCTGGTCTGATTTTCAGGTCAGCTTATTAGGAGCTGGTCTGATTTTCAGGTCAGCTTATTAGGAGCTGGTCTGGTTTTCAGGTCAGATGAAATAACTAAAGTCTATCTTTTATTAGCAGTATTTTTTTTTTTTCTATAACGAAAATCGTTTAATTCAATATATTTGCTTATAATCAAAAATCCATATTTATCCTTCCAACACTCTAAAAATTTATTAAAACTTGTCAAAATTCATACTACTGCCAACATGAACCTTGTAAACATGCTTCATATTTTTCTCATCTTACTTAAACATTATAATTACATTTGCATTGTATCTTATTAAATGCTTATAGCCATATTCATAAAAATTTTAAACAGCATTTCAAATGTTGTTTGAGCAAAATTCGCTAAAATTGTATTCATAATAGAATATTAGCTTAAAAACGTTTTTTAACTTGCGTAAATCAACAAATCTTATAAATTAAATGCACCCATACTTAAAATAATTTTGAGCTGACGTCGTTCTAGTTTTGCTTCTTGTTTATTTATATTTTTAACTTTGTCTGTATGTATGTATGTATGCATGTATTAAGAATTATGCTTATGTTTGGCACAAGTAGAATGAGTCATCATTCTTCTGTCGCCCCATACAAAAATATACACGTACACGTATATATGTATGTATATTATTCTGCTTTCCACATGCAACATCAGCAAATATCATAATTGAAATGTATTAAGCTTCATTACCAGAAAAAAATAAATGTATAATAACCCATTCTTTTACTTATGAAATTATGTAATTTCTTTAAGTATTCATATTTGTAGTAGTATATAGATAATTTTAGTATAAATATATGTTTTTAAACCTCAGATAGTAGTAGGGAACTGGGCATCTGGCTTAGATTAAAATTTTAAAGTTTCATTAGTCATAACTCCGACAAAGGACACCAACAAATTATTACACACCCCAAATCACTGACAGACTCAAATTTCCACGGTCAGGTAGGTAGACAGACAGACATAAACTTAATGTAAACAAAAGCTCTTAGTGCAAACAAAAAATAAAAGACGGACTTATTGAACCACCCTCGAAAAATATTTAAAGGACTTATTGAACTACCCTCGTAGGTATCAAATTTCAAGAATTTTAAAATTTTCAAATTTTAATTACCCAAATTTCACAATTTCAGCCACAATTTAACAATTTTAATTGTCCCAGGATGCCCAGTTCCCTACTACTATCTGAGGTTTAAAAACATATATTTATACTAAAATTATCTATATACTACTATTGGGCATTCGGGGACAATTAAAATTGTTAAATTGTTGCTGAAATTGTTAAATTTGGGTAATTAAAATTTGAAAATTTTAAAATTCTTGAAATTTGATACCCACGAGGGTGGTTCGATAAGTCCTTTAAATATTTTTCGAGGGTGGTTCAATAAGTCACTCTTATTTTTTTAACATAAGGAGTTTTTGTTTACATTAAGTGTATGTCTGTCTGTCTGTCTGTCTGCCTGACCGTGGAAATTTGAGTCTGTCAGTGATTTGGGTTGTGTAATAATTTCTGGGTGTAATTTGTCGGGGTTATGGGTAATGAAACTTTAAAATTTTAATCTACGCCGGATGCCCAGTTTCCTACTACTATCTGAGGTTTAAAAACATATATTTATACTAAAATTATCTATATACTACTACAAATATGAATAGTTAAGGAAATTACATAATTTCATAATTAAAAGAATGGGTTATTATACATTTATTTTTTTTCTGGTAATGAAGATTAATACATTTCAATTATGATATTTGCTAATGTTGCATGTGGAAAGCAGAATAATATACATACATATGTACGTGTACGTGTATATTTTTGTATGGGGCGACAGAAGAATGATGACTCATTCTACTTGTGCCAAACATAAGCATAATTCTTAATACATGCATACATACATACATACAGACAAAGTTAAAAATATAAATAAACAAGAAGCAAAACTAGAACGACGTCAGCTCAAAATTATTTTAAGTATGGGTGCATTTAATTTATAAGATTTGTTGATTTACGCAAGTTAAAAAACGTTTTTAAGCTAATATTCTATTATGAATACAATTTTAGCGAATTTTGCTCCAACAACATTTGAAATGCTGTTTAAAATTTTTATGAATATGGCTATAAGCATTTAATAAGATACAATGCAAATGTAATTATAATGTTTAAGTAAGATGAGAAAAATATGAAGCATGTTTACAAGGTTCATGTTGGCAGTAGTATGAATTTTGACAAGTTTTAAAAAATTTGTAGAGTGTTGGAAGGATAAATATGGATTTTTGATTATAAGCAAATATATTGAATTAAACGATTTTCGTTATAGAAAAAAAAAAATACTGCTAATAAAAGATAGACTTTAGTTATTTCATCTGACCTGAAAACCAGACCAGGTCCTGAAAAGCTGATCTGAAAACCAGACCAGGTCCTGATAAGCTGATCTGAAAACCAGACCAGGTCCTGAAAAGCTGATCTGAAAACCAGACCAGGTCCTGAAAAGCTGATCTGAAAACCAGACCAGGTCCTGATAAGCTGATCTGAAAACCAGACCAGGTCCTGAAAAGCTGATCTGAAAAACAGACCAGGTGCTAATAAGCTGATCTAATAGCTGATAAGCTGATCTAATAGCTGACACCTATTGTACTATTTGCTGTTAGCAAACGTAAATGAGATGGTGTTAAAGCAGTTGGTGCCGATAAGAAAATACCTAATGAAATATAATGGAATTTCATAATATTGTGAAATTCGATTTGTTTTGTGCAGAACCTTTCAAAGATAACAAGACTGTGCATGTTTAAGCGATATGAAAAGAAAAAACAAGAATTCGCATGAAAGAAGAAAAAATTTTTTAAGTAAAACCCATAAAGAAACAAAATATAAAGATGTGGACATTTGTAGTTAAAATTTCTATTAAGTAAATTTAAGTTGAAATAAAATCCATTTATATATATTATTATTTTTTCCATATTTTATTTAACATTTTTTCTTAAAAATCTTAGTACCAATACAAATTTAACTATATTTATAAATAAAAATATACAGATATAAAAAGAAAAAAGATCATTAATCTAATATTTAATTTTTATTTAAAGGTAACTTAGGTATAGGTAAAAAGATAAAAGCTTTAAAGCATTAAATTTTTACATACTTTTGTGTGAATAAAATACTAAAATTAATAGATAAATTTATAAACAAATATATAAACAATAAATAAATTAATAAATAAGTAAATTAATAAAGAAATAAAGGAATAAACTAATTAATAAATTAATAAACAAATAAATAATAAATACATAAATTAATTAATAAACAAATAAGTGAATAATAAATAAATTAATAAATAATTAAAGAAATACTTTAATAAATAAATACAATTAGTACAAAATTAAATTTTCATTGACATCTTACATGCAATTTAGTAGGAATCATTCTATTCTACATCCATTGCATCATTATTTCGGTCTATGTAATGTCCCCAAGCACGCGTTTTTATTTTATCTTTCATTATATTTCTTTTATCATCAGAAAAGCTAAGTGCTATTTTATGCAGTTTTTGTGTATATAGTTGATGTGTTTTAGATCTAAACAAAAACATTTCATCCGCGATGATTTTGGATTCGAATAAGCAACTTTTGTAATCATTAATGGACAACTTTTTAATTACAGACTTTTTGATCCCTTTTGATTTTTTAACAGCTTCCGAGCGAAGAGTCGAGAGAGAATACATTTTTGCTATTAAGCCAACAAACTCTGTCATTATATCCCCATGGTTTTCATCTTTCATCATTCCTAAAACCTTCTTATTTAGTAGCGGCAAACGAAATTGATTATCTATAGGATATTCTGACGTATCAAAATTCAAACTAATGTCATTACGGATGTCATCGTAAAAATCATCAGTTTTAATTGAATAAATAAATGAGTCAGTATCCATATAGTTGAGAGAAATGTTGTCTCCAAATTTAGGCTTCATGAAGCCATAATGGAAGTCATACATTCTCCACTTGGATAACTCCAGTACTGTAAAACCAACATATATGGGTTTATCATATAGTGGTTCCATTTTTTCTAACTCTACCGCATACATATCATCAGAAAATTTTGTCAACTGCTTAAAATTTGGTTTCGCAATTAATGCTCTGAGACCTAAATGATTCCTATTTGTTGTTTCCCAAGATGAAGTAATTCTAATGTCGCTACGTTTTTCAATGTTTTCCATTGTCTTCCCGTAAACAGCATTGTTTAAAAGTTTGAAGAAATCTTTTTCAAAATTATTTTTAGCATTTGTCCTATGAAATGTGTTTAAGTCAATATATTTTTTAAGCCATGGGGATTGCTTAAATCTGAGTATTCTATGGATTTGTTTTAAAATGAGGCCATTTGAAATGGCTTGTTTTAAAACTCTATAGTGTATGGTGTAATTTGTTTTTTAGTGTAAGTCTGCAACTAATTTTTTGATTTTGGATCCTCCCACGGTCTTATTTTGGGGACAAAATGGCAAATCATTATGAAGATCATGCACTGAATCCGGATAATCTATATCCTCTTCCAAAATGTACCCATACTCTGCAGTATCAGAAATTTTTTTAACATCAAAATCAGTATCACATACCCACTCAAATTCACCGCAAGGAAGATATTCCGACATCGCCCAACCATACAAATTGTTAGCGTCTAAATATACAAGAAATTCTGATGGCTTTGATGGATCAAAATCTTCCAAATATTTGTTATTTGCTTTGGAATATCTTTGCGAGCATTGAACTAGTCCACCTCTAATTCCGTTTTGCATAAACATATACATTTCGGAATCAGTGAACTGTTCCAGTGAAACTTCTGTGGTTTTCAACATTGCATCCCAGGATAAGCCTGGTGCTGTATAATAGTGGCAGGGGTCCAAATCGTATATATCTCTACAAATTTTCCTAAAATTTTCAAACACATCGGCTAGAAGTAGAACATCTGTCTTTAAGTAGAGCTCAGTATAGTCAAGGAGGGTTTTACAGTTAAACACCCTCCATATTTTTTGAGCATGTTCATACTCGAATACATCACATTCTTCATTCGTTGGAATATTGAAGAACTCGTCTCTACTAGGGAGCTTAGTTTCCTTAAACTTAGTCATGGAATCCATGTAAGAGTACGGAAATACACCCTTTCTTCTAATCAGGTTGAAATGATCTTCATCAACGAAACATGATCGAATAGTATTGAAATCATTGCTATCAAGATTTTTCGCTAACGTATCTAAGCTCGAAGCCATATATCTAAACGAGTCTATAAATCTTATTTCGAATCCATATTTTTCATCTAATCTGATGAAAATTGAAAGAGAAATATAACGCTCTGTGTTCTGGGGAATCACTTTTATTGTGGAGTATTTTATAGTAGAAAGTTCTTTGAAAAATAGGTGTATATCATATGCAGAAAGATTATGCAGGATAACCGGTATAAACTGAGGTGTTTTATAATTCAAATTACATTCGCTATGAGCTGCATCACGATAATTGCCCGTAAGATGACAATGATCTCTAACTTTATCGTTATTTAATATTTTCTTACATATATAACAATTTTTTGCATTATTATATTGAGCTATTTCAATTGGGGTTATGAACATTTTCTTAACTTTAATTAAATAATTTAGATAAATATCGGTACAATCTTCAACTATTTTTTTAATAAATACATTTGCCGAATCTTCACCAAAATAATTCCTATATAAATTATTTTCTCTCTTAAAACTACAATTAATAAAATACCCGAATGCACACGCATGGTGTTTCTGTACATTTGTAGTGCTTTTACTTACAGGATCATTGACTTTTTCTAAAATGGACTCAAAATCTGCGTATATTACAAATGGTACATTTAACTGTTTGTAGTGCTTCGTAAACTTGATAATAGATCCATCTTCTGGCATTCTGATGACTTTTTTGCCGCAAACGTTTTTGTGATGCTTATACACATAATCATCATGTGTATAATATAGGCAGGTGTTGCATATCAGAATCTTACTTCTGTGTGACGTCATGTTGGAACGAAGAAGTCTGAAGAAAATATAGAAAATAAAATAGTATGTAAATTAATATAACAATAATAAGTAACTGTTTAAATATATATGAAAACATATTTCGCTTAAATGCACAAATGAAACTTACTTTGATATATCATTGATGAGTACTTAGTGGAAGTTTTCATTGGACTGGAGCAATAAGAGATTAATATGAACATGTTTTTCTCCTTTTGTTATGTAGTATGGTCCTATAAGCGATGTTCCATTGTGACCAAATACATTGATGCTCACATAATTTTGACTTTCAAATTTTTGTATCTGCTTCAATGGGAGTGGAAACTCTAGGTCTTTAAAATTTAATACAACTTCCCCTATATTAATATTCTCATCAGAAATGTTTGCAATATTGAAATTTCTACAGTTTTTCCGTTGTCTTCGATCTAAAGTACTATTTGTGTACAAAGCCGCAATGAGACACCATTTAAAGCAATAAATATCATTGTTGTCGACATTTATGCATGCACATTTCACTGCAATATTTTTCGGGAGAGGGATAAAGCTTGATCCTCTTATTATGGACGCCTTGCTTATATTAACTTCAAGGGAATTTATTGAAATCAAGGTCCATCCGCTATCCCTCTCTTGAAATTCTTCCATTTTGGTTCTTAGCTCCTCGGCTTGTTTCTTGTACATGTCCTCTATATCATCAGACAAAGTCACCAACATCATTTGCGAAATATGTACAAGTTGGGAAACATTCATCTCATCATTCACCATCTTCATATAATCACACGTGAGCTCCATATTAAATTTAAATGTAGTATGTATCTTACTACTTTCATTTAGTTGTTGTACTATGGAGCTCTTGGCAGATTTCAGAAACTCCTCCGGAAACAAGACACCCACATTTTT
Organism: Tachina grossa; assembly: GCA_949987645.1. Taxonomy (NCBI): domain Eukaryota; kingdom Metazoa; phylum Arthropoda; class Insecta; order Diptera; family Tachinidae; genus Tachina; species Tachina grossa. The sequence goes on along the minus strand of OX465278.1, from coordinate 79,928,388 downwards.
GTTGAGGAGGATGTATGTCTCGATCCTCCCATTGAAGTTGCTTGCTCTCTTAGTGAGAAAATCTCCAATCCGTTCTTGCTGACAACTGTTTTTGTGTTTTGTGGTTCTGACATGAGCCCTATAACCATTTGATGGGATCATCTCATCACAATCCTCACAATATTTGTTTTGAAGATTTAGCTTACTAGTTCCAAGCATAGCCTTCGATTGGCTAGCATAGGAGTGCGTTTCAATATGCTGGTTTAGTTTTGTTTGAGTCATAAAGACTTTATTGCAGATAGTACAACTTGTAGTATTCATATTATTTAATTATTTATTTGTTTATTAATTAATTTAATTATTTTATTTATAAACCATTTATTTCAGTTATAAACAATTTATTTAATTATTTTTTATGCACTATTATCTTTTTTAATAAAGAGTAATTAGTTCGAACACTTTTATAGTTTTTGGATTTCAAACACTTTAGAGATTTTGGATGGGAAAATAGGTTTTGACTTGTTGAGATATCAGAGCAGACTGATGACAATCTACATTATTTCTTCTACTTATATACTTTATATGAGAATCGCGTAGTAGTCATCAAGCCTAATTTATTACGACATATGATAAAATTCATACACACACACACACACAAACACACACACACATTTCCACAATTCTCTGTTGGTATTACGATATATGATGAAATTCATATACACAGCAACACCCAGAACAAAATCGCTAGCATCAGTTTGCAATATAAAGGTACTAGAAAAATCGGGACACGTGAAAGAAGGTGCTTCTATAAGTTTTTGCTGTATTTCTCCAAAAGCTATTTCTTATAATTGTTACATTAAAGTAAAATATACCGAAATAAAGATATCACTACCCCTATTGAAAAGCTCTTTTTATCAACCTGATCGGATTCAAAATATTTAACATCTGAAATTCACTTGAACATATATGAAACCTATGCCGACACAATATTTTCTATCTCCATAATAGCAACGTCAATAGCCTTAAAAACATATATACATGCATTTGTAAATATGTATGAAAAAGTGTTGATGTAACTCACACAAACAATGACATTCTTCAGAGCAAAAATAGATAAGATCACACACATTAATCCAACAACATATACATACATTACCAAATACATTCCCTAACGACTTCCATTCGCAACAGGGTTGCCACTCTCTGCAGCTATTAGATTATTTCCCCCGCCAGAGATCACAAACATAAATGCATACATACAATAACCCTACATAAGCATACCAACTATAACTCAAAACAGCAACAGCAAACCATAAACTATCAAATAACAATCACACACACACGCACACACCCATACATACATACAAACACCCACATATACATGCACACACAACCAAAGAATTAGACTCACACACACACATACACATCCCACACGTACATACATCCATGCACTGTAAGCACAACGTTTCTCTACAATAACAACAAAAGTTGTGCACAAAAGTATGCATACATACACATGGCCAAAGAATCAAACTCACACACACACACCATATCAGCATAAAAATCCCCAAAATCCCCCATTTGTAACAGGGTTGCCATCGTTTTTGTTTTTTCCCGGTTTTGAATTCCCAAAACATGTCGTCCGTCCCCATTACTAATATACTAGAATGCGCTTAACTTTTTTTCCCATTGTTCACAAATCAGCTGTTTAAAACTTTTATGAATTCTGAAATTCGACCTAAATAGAAAAAAATAATAAATTTGGAATGTCATACAATAAGTCTATGTATACTTTTTATTTAAGGAATAATAACACACATTTTAATGGATTTAAAAAAGGTTTACGCGCATTACTTTACAGCGTCATCGGGAGGTGCAACCTGCTTATGCTACTACTTAAAATAAATAACACTTCAGGTTATTTATTTAAACTGCTTTGCTGCCGTTTTTCTCTATTTCTTTAGTTATCTTTGGTAACCATTTCAATCGTATTGCTTGTAAAACTGGATCTGAGGGTAACAATAAGTGAAGCATTAAATCATAATTTTCTGCTAATTTTAAACCAGTGTTCGAAAATAAACATTATTTAATGTACTTTAATGTTCTGTAAGGTACAACCTCACACACACAAGCGCTAATAATGTAGGCATACCGAATACATTAAAATTATAAGTACTTATAATTTTAGTTAACTTCTGCACAACGAGAATAATTATATTAACCTACTCAAAATGATGATGATCAACACTTCGTTTTGTAAGGTTAAAGCCATTATTATTACAGTATATTTAATGCATATATGTACACTCAAAAAATTTTTACAGTAATACTGACAAATAAAAAATTTCCATGCAACTAATTTCATGAAAAAAATGTACAAGATGTTTCTGTTAACTAAAATTAAAGTTTTTACAGGTATATTTTGACCAAGCTATTTGTGTGTGACGACTTTGTGTTTATTGTTTAAAAAGCAATAATATATTAAGGATTTTCTGTGCACTCAATATAATAAATTTTTTAGAATATGTATTTAGTAAAACAATTTCATCAGAAAATTTTTTTCGTACAATTTTTACTTAAGCGGTTAGTAAATGCCACATACTAATGGGGCTGTGCCATCACAAGAATTTTAAGCATGTTGGTTGAATTGTTTTTAATCAGTAGTAGTGGCTACATTACGTTAAATCTTCATAGTATTTTTGTTCCAATATCTAAATGTAAAACATTTAGCCGAGTCGGGCACATTTCCAGAAGTAGCACGTGTGTAAAGATGTGAGTTTCTACATTAAAATGTGCTACTAGTAAACGGCATGTAGACAATGTAGCTTCATGGTGACGTCAAAATTACGTCAGAGCCACATGCGTATACTATTTGCTTTAGATTATTTTCTTTCATTATAAAAGTAAAAAAAAATATTTTAATAACAACTAATCAATATGGGAAATGCATATCAGTAGTAGGGAAATGGCGGTTCTGGGACAATTAAAATTGATAAATTGTTGCTGAAATTGTTAAATTGTGGGCTGACATTGTTAAATTGTGGCTGAAATTGTTAAATTGTTGCTGAAATTTTAAAATTCTTGGAAATTTGTGTTTTCGGCGGCGCTTTGATGTTTTTTGTTTACATTAGGAGTTTTTTTGTTTACATTAGGAGTTTTTTGTTTACATTAACTTTGTGTGAACTGGTGACTTTTTTGGGTTACATTAATTGTGATAACGGGTGATTTTTTTTGAGGTTTCATATGAGTGTATATGCCGACGGCAATACATGATTATTATTTTTTTCAAATGCCGACCGCAAAACATGTTTATTAATTTTTCCTAATGCCGACGGCAACACATGAATATAATTTTTTCAAATGCCGACGGGAAAATGATTTTTCGTAATTCCGAAGGCAAAACATGATAATTTTTCGTAATACCGAAGGCAAAACATGATAATTTTTCCTAATGCCTACTGCAATACATGATAATTTTTCCTAATGCCTACCGCAACACATGATTATTATTTTTTTCAAATGCCGACGGCAAAAAATTTTTTTTTTTTTTTTTTTTGTAGTGCATGTATTTATTTATTGTATCTTCATATGTGAACTAACAATAAGTATTCAAATCTTAAATCTATAAAAAAAATTATTAGGCCCGACCAGTGTCGGACATAAACTTAGTGGTAGTTATAAATAATACATTAGTAGTGATAATAAAAAAAAATGGGGGGGGGGGAGAAAGTATTTTCAAGTAGTCCCATCTGGAGTGTTAGGTATAAGAGCCTGTGTGTCCCTCTTTTTTAAGCGGTTGTGTCCAGTAAAGTTCAAAATATTACGAGCAAGCGGATTAGGATGTGATTCGAGTTTTGTTAAATATTTGCCTGCGTATTTTGCAATTTCTTCAGTCACTAGTGGCATATTTAAATCACGATGTATAATAGAATTTTGGATGTACCATGGAGCCGATGTTATTAACCGTAAAATTTTGTTTTGCCTTCGTTGGATTCTCTCGACATTGGAAGCTGAAGCAGTGCCCCATAACTGAATTCCGTAGCACCATATTGGCTTCAAAAGCGACTTGTACAGTAAAAGTTTGCAGTCTAAGGTGAGTGTTGAGTTTCTGCCAATCAACCAATATATTTGAGTTAACTTAAGTTTCATCTGAGTTAACTTAGAGTCAATATGATGTTTCCATGTAAGTCTTCGATCAAGGTGTATACCAAGGTATTTCACTTGGGAATGTTGAGGAATATTTTGATTGTTGATTCGAATGGGGGAGCAAGTATCTCTTCTTAGGGTGAACGTTATATGGACACACTTTTGTTCATTGACTTTAATTCTCCATAAGTTCAACCATATTTCCAGCTGAGTGATATGTTCCTGGAGATTGCGGGATGCCTCATAAGGGTTTTCGTGCACACTCATACAGGCTGTATCATCGGCAAAAGTAGAAATATGGATATTATTGCTCACAGGCATATCACAAGTATATATTAAATACAAGACAGGACCCAGAATACTACCCTGGGGCACACCAGAAGATATAGATTCGGGCACACTCGTGAACTCTCCTTCCACAACAGTGAACTTCCTATCAATAATATAACTTTCCAAAAGCTTTTGAATATTTATTGGCAGATATGTCTTCAATTTTAAAACTAGGCCTTCGTGCCATACTTTATCAAACGCCTGAGAAATAGCAATAAAGAGAGCAGAACAATACTTCTTTTCTTCAAATGTTCTTCTTACAACTTGGACCAGTCTATGCGTTTGTTCAATCGTGCTGTGCTGACTTCTAAAGCCAAATTGATGGTCCGGGATGCACCCATTATCAGTTAAAATTTTGGACAATTTAGTCATGAGCAGCTTTTCGAAAAGCTTTGAGATTGTAGATAGTAAGCTTATAGGCCTATATGACTCAGTCTTGGTAAGATCTTTGCCCGCCTTTGGAATCATTTTGACCTTGGCTAGTTTCCAGTTATGTGGAAAATACTGCATTCTTAAAATAGCATTAAAAGTAAATAGCAGGATTCTTATTGCAATATGAGCCAAGTTCATGAGCATTTTGTTACTAATGCCATCAATACCTGGAGCTTTCTTCGGGTTGAGTTCAGCAATTACTTTTTGTACTTCACGCATCTTAAACCTTAAGGGACGAGGGGGTAGAGAAACTACACTCGGTAAATCAGCAGCACCCGTACATGAATTGGGAGTGAATACAGATTTTAAATGCTCAGAAAATAAGTTACCTTTCTCACTATCACTTCTTGCCCAGCCTCCGGTCGCAGTACGCAATGGTGATTTAAGATCAACGGGTCGTTTAAGATTTCTAGTAGCGCGCCATAAAGAGTAATTAGATGCGGACGTTACATCAAGACCTTCTAAATACTTTTCCAGTAGTGCAGTTTTTTCCGACGATAGCAGCTCTTTGAGTCGTTTAGTACATTCTTTAAGTCTGATTTTATTTAGGGGTGATCTGTGTTGTTGCCATTCTCTTCTAGCTCTCCTTTTTTCACATACAAGACGTTCAATTTCCGTGGAATAAATTCTGTTAAATCCGGTCTGCGGATAGGAGGTAGTGGCGTGTTCAGCAGCCTGTTTAATATTTTCGTTAAGATTGGCAATGTTAAATTCAATATCATCGCATGATCTAAGCTGAATATTTTCTACGCAGTGACTACTAAGATATTTTTTGAATACCAGCCAGTTGATTCCATTAATCATCTTCACATATGAGTTACTTAAATCACTCCTTAGTGGGTTGAAAATTGTAACTATTGTTGGAGAGTGATCGGAGGACAGATCTAGAGAGGCCTCTACGTGAATTAAGTCCCTATGAATATTTTTCGTGACGGCAAAATCTATAACATCTGGAATTTTTCTTACGTCAGTTGGCCAGTAAGTAGGCTCCCCACTCGAAATGACATCTAAGCCCATTTTTGAAATTGTATTGAACAAGGCTCGACCTCTAGGTGTAACAAGACGCGATCCCCAGTACGTATGTTTTGCATTGTAGTCACCAGCTGCCACGAAACAAGATCCAAGCGATTTGTAGAACTTCTCATACTGAATTTCGGTAACTGAAAATCTGGGAGGTGAGTAAATTGATGATATCACGAAGTTCGCACAAAAATTTTCTACGAAAATATTCGTTGCTTGCAAATATTCTTCACTAACGTTGTCAAGGACATAGTGCTTGAGTCTTCACTTAATCAGAATTGCTGATCCACCACATGCTCTTTCTCTCGGGTCCTTTGTATCATATAAAGTGTAACCATTTATTTTAAATAAGCTTCTTGAGGCCAAATGAGTCTCAGAAACCAACATTATATTAATATTTTTTTCCATGAGGAAGTGCTCAAGTTCATTTTTATGTTGGCGAATGCCGTTTGCGTTCCAGAAACATATTTTTAACGTGTTCATGGTTTATTAACTAATGCTTGAAGCAGTGTATTCTGCATTCGCAGCATTTCTTGCATTATACTTGTCATATTTGTAGTAAAGTTGTTTATAGTTAGCACCAGATTCTCAATAGTAGCTTCAAGGCGACTAAAGTTAAGGCTTGAGTTTGAATTCGTTGAATTATTTGGCGGTGGAACATTTTGCGTGGGAATTGAACTAATCTTAGCAGCATCAGCATACGATACACGTGAAGTAACTGGTTGGCTGATTTGAGCAAAAGTGTCGGAGTTCGCGTTTACTTGTAGAGCTGGAGTTAACTTGGGTTTTTGACCCATAGCCTGTTAAACGAAAGAAAATACAGGGCACCCTCTATAGCTAGCTGTGTGATTACCTCCACAATTACTACATTTTTTTTCTACTTGATCTTTTGGCTTAGTGCAGCTAGCAGTACCATGCAATTCACCGCAGATAACACACACTGTAGGTAACTTGCAGTAAGTTTTCGTGTGGCCATATTCTTGGCAATTATGGCACTGTACGGGACCTGAACGCTTACGTGGCTCTTCAACTGTGATTTTTCGATGTAAGAGATACTTTACGTTATAAACTGGATGGGCTTCATTTTTTTTCAATTGTATGTCGTTCGGCTCCAGTTCAACCCGAAATAGGGGTTGGGGGACCTTTTCTCTATTAAATATGTTGGTAACATTTTTTACCTTGAATCCTTGGTCGACAAGTGCACATTTTACTTCTTCGGGTTCAACATATGAATCTGTGCCCTTTAATACTATCTGTAGGCCTTTAGCACTCTTAAGTTGGTATGTGTAAAAATTTGTTTTATTTTTTTCGAATTCACTAACAATTTTTCGGAAATCTTTTTCATTATATATTTGGATTTTAGTTTCATCAATATTACCTCGTTTAATTGGAATGATGTGAAAAGTATTTTCACCAATGGTCGACAGTAGTTTTTTATAAGCGCGTTAGAATTTTTTTCTCTCAGATAAATAGGTGGTGGCTTAAAAGACTTTTGCAATGATGTAGAGGGCTTGTCGTCGGTGTCTTGCAATAATGAAAAACGATTTTGACGATTGGTAGATGATGCGCTGTTATCCCTAGACATCTTTGGGGCAGATGAAATTTTTGAAGAATTTGGGCTTCGCCCACGCTTTACCACTTTTATATATCTGTCCATTCCCACTTGTACCTTGGGTTTTGAGCTACTGTTATCTGTAGTGATACTTGGTTTAGTGATGAAGGCGAGCCCGATGCGGATGATATCGCAGACTTAAATGAAGAAGTACTAGGCAATGGTAATGTTAAAGATTCACTAGTTGGCATTGGACAAAGCGAAGTTGATCGCTGACGAAAAATTGGCTTTGCCGTTAAAAAAAGATTTTCATCAGATTTATTATTTATATTTTTTTCATTAAGAGTTTCAGAACTCACAGTAAAATAAGCATTTCTGCCGTTAGAACTCACTTCAAAATTTTTTTCCTTTGAGGTACTCATACAGAGTATTATTCCTCAAGGGAACTTTGTTTGTGTTTACGGTTTTTTTTTTGTTTTTGCTATTTCTTGCTATGTAAAAAATATTAGTAAAGCCAATAAGCTTATTTATCAAGGTGAATATGTATTACGAATATTTTTTGTATGATTTTTGTTTTTGTTGTTTTTTATATTTGTTTCGTATGTATGTATGTAAAAAAAAAATCCGCTTTAATGTCTCTTCACTATGAAGGTTCAACGAGAGGACGGCAAAAAATGAATATAATTTTTTTTTTTTTTTTGTTTTTTTTTTTCAAAAAAATGAATATAATTTTTTCAAATGCAGACGGGAAAATGATTTTTCCTAATGACGACGGGAAAACGTGAAAGTTATTTTTTCTAATGCTAATGTAGGTGTTGCTAGACTGTGGGAATTTAAGGCTGACCGTGATTTGAGTGGGTGGCGTTGTTGACGTAATATGTAACCATAGGAATTTGCGGATGTGTCTGTCTGTCTGTGAGAATTTAGGTGAGGGTTTGATTGGAAGGGGCGGGGTGTAGTTGAGGTAGATCGATTGCGTGTGTGTGTGTGTGTGTGTATGTGTGTGTGTATATGTGTGTGTGTATGTTTGTAGGAATTTCAATGTGTGTATTTCTGTAGGAGCTTAGGGCTGATTGTGATTTATGAGGGGTGAGGTGTTCTAGTAATATGTAACCGGGGGAATCTGTGTGTTTGTATGTCTGTAGGAGTTTAAGGCTGACCATGATTTGGGTGGGCAGGGTTGTTGACGTAATATGTATCCATGGGGATTTGTGGATGTGTCTGTCTATAGTAGTTTAAGGCTGATCGTGATTTGAGGTAGGCGAGGATGTTGTTGAGGTAAATTGGTTATTTGTATGTATGTATGTATGTATTTTTGTAAGAATTTAAGATGATTGTGATTTATTAGGGGCGAGGTGTTCTTGTAATATGTAGCCGTGAGAATCTATGCGTATAGACGTCTGTAGAAGTTTAAGACTATCTGTAATTTCAGGTAGGTGAGAGTGTTGTGTTGTTGAGATTAATCTTATATATTGTATATGTATGTATGTATGATCATGGGAATTTGTGTATGTATATCTGAGGAGAATTTAAGGCTCGTCATGATTTGCAAAAGGTGGGGTGTTGTTGAAATTTTCTTGGATATTTCTTATATGAATTCTGCTATGTGTGTGTGTATTTGCGCTAATATTTATATGTAGATAGAAATAAATTGTTTTCAGTAAATACTATCATATGTCTGGACTTCCCTAATCTTATTATGTTTTTATACTTACGCTTGTTTTATATTTTCTCATACTTAAATTTGTCTCGCGTTAAAGTCTGCCTATTTGAAATTTGTTTATATTACAGATTTTGTTTATTTCAATCTTTGAATACATTTTTTTTTTTTTTTTGTCATTGATGTCTTTTGTTCTTCTTGTTGTTGGTGTTGTTGTTGTAAATATTCGTCTGTGTATAGATGCGATATATTCAGTTTTTTTTATTTGAAAATAAAAACGTTTTAATTTTTATCTGCGTTTACTTTTTTGAGTTTGTGAGGATTTTCTGTTTTTAAGTAAAACTGAATTCCTGAAGATACATACTCTATAGTAATAGCAACTATAATAGAAATATTCCTTATACTCAATTTACATTTTTTAAAGTTGATGCAACGTTAGTAAGTTAACGTTAGAAATTTTTGGGGTACATAATTTTTTCTAACTATAGACTTTTTTCTTCACTTTCTACATTTGTTTTCGAAATCTTGCTTTGCTTTATGAAAATGTATAAACATTTTTAAATGAAACTGATCCGGCACTCCAGCTTATATACTGATAGTTTTTTTTTTCTTTGGTAGTCAACTTACTTCTTTTTTTATTTTTATTGATAAACATTTAAAATCAAAAGGGAGCTTTATATTGAAATTATTATTTTCATAATTGTTGAAAACAATCACTAGTTTTTTTTTGTGATGAAATCATTTGAAGTTGAAGCTGATATCTTTGCTTACTGTTTTAAATTAAAATTTTATTCAATAGAATAAAAGGAGCTTTTTTCTTAAATTCTGATGCAGTTAAGATCGGATATGAGACTGAATTTAAATGTACTTTTAAATTAGTCATAATGAACAAACTTATTTTCTTGTTGAAAAGCGATCATCAGAAAACGAAGTGGTTTTCAGAGACCTTAGGTATACCCTTTCGACGGTTCCTCTAGGATACAAGATGACTTTGTTTGACGAAATTTCTGTTGCTTTATACTGATATTTTTACATTAATAAGGTACATATATGTTTGTTTTATGAAGGGTGAGCACCTTTCACTTTTATTTGTTGTCATATATGATTTTTTTTTTAATTTTATTAAAGTTCAGTGTATTGTGTATATATTTCTGAAATGTTTAAGTGTGTTTTGTGTTCCCATCGGACAGAGTGTACGTATTAGTTGGTCAGTCAGTCTATATTTTTATTTATTTTTTTCTTCTAATGTGCCACTCCTTTTTTCAGATTTTACTACTTGGAATAGAGTATTTATTTATACATTAGGTATGTAGAAATTAGTTTACTTACAAAGAAATGTATGTTTAATAAACAACTATTGTAGCAAATCGATCTCAAATAACTCAGTTACCTCTACCATCAATTCACCGTCGGTGTTTTCATAAAGTGTTAGAAACAATGAAATATCTATGTTTGGGAGAATTTTTTTGCCTCAAGTAGGTATTTCTACATGAGGTTTGCTGGTTGACTCCTATCGCATTCATATGTAATGATTATCCACTTAAAAAAGGTCATCATCACCATCAATCACTCCCGTATACAATACATTCATGAGTTGGGTTGATCCAGATACAATTGCTGTCTCATCACCTTCTAACAGCTTTATATATTTTGCTAGTATGCATGCCTTAGCATGCTTCTATCGATAGTGACGTAAGAGTCCGAGATGTAGTAGTGTTACAATTAAAAATCTTTACTATTAGAATTTACCAGTTCGCTCTTTTGAATTTTTGCAAAGTAGATACATATGTATGTTTGTATTTAAGTGACCACAAAATCATAAAATTTCTTTGCTTACAAAATTGTATGACGTGAGGATTTTTTTTTTTTGAAATTATTCATGCTTCGGCATGCTTTCATTTTTTTTCTGTAAATTTATTTAATGCTCATACAGATACAGATATAAAGTAAGATCTGTTTGCAGTATGCATGCTTCAGCATGATTCTAGTTGAAGCGTATATTCATTCACTAAGTTTGCTTGATACTTATTCATACACATGTACATTCTTAAAGATTGGATATCAAAGTCCAAATTCCGTAGTTTATCTATATTTTCTAAAGATCTGATAGCTAAAGAAATAAATAGAGTGAAGATCTTCTATAATAATCCCATTTTCATATTGTAAAATTTTGCGTTCTAACGCTTTCGATGGGAAAATGACATACAACTTTATAAAAAGTGATAATATGATGTGCTGCTGAATATTGCACTATGTTATAGTTTATTTTAGACACTGAAGTTTTAGCAAATTTCATTCAGACCAACAAGTTTAGAGAATTCCACTACATTTAGCTAATTATCTAATTCCACTACATTTAGTTAATTACCTTTCTTAAGACCCATCATTCCTCATCAATCCTACAAAAAACTAGATTTTTCGTTTTAATTTAATTTTTATTTTTAATAAATTCAACATTCATTCTTCAAATTACTTTATACTGTATTAAGCAGCTTTTTCTCATTTGTTGAGTTAACTTTAATCGTAAACATTTTAATGTTGAGATAAATTTTTCTATTTTATGCACTAAGTAATTCTTTATATATGTATACCAATCCTTTTATATGAACCATTAAAGCTAATTCTTTTCACATCATTCCTTTTAATGCTCAATTAAATCATTGTACTATTGATGCTTTCATATTAAGTAATGTTTAATCTTCTATTTATGTATGAGTTTTCCAAAGTATTTATTAAAAAATTCCTTAGAATCATCTGTTTGTAAGTTTTTTGTTTTTTTTTTGGTACCCGTACCACTTCAAAAATATTTTCCATTCCTTGGTTTTTTGAGTGCAGCTTTTATTTTCAGCTGTACTACAATTTGAGAATGTGTCAATTACAGTCTTCAAAAATCAACAATTTCTATTTTCTGTAGAATAGTTCTCCATTTCACCTAACTTAGCTCCATAAAACTTCATATATTCCTGTCATTGCATCTCTACAAGCACAAACAATTTTCGAGTTTTAAAATTGAGTTCGTTTACTAAATTTCTTTTTAAAAACATTTAGTTGTTTACAGATTTTTTCGATAGTGTGGTGATCTACATGTTGCACTTTCAGCTATTTATACTAACATGTAGTTAATTTTCTAATCTATATATTTAATCGTACAACTCTTCAATTTATTTTTAATTATTTAATTTTTAGAATTCCTTTTCAATTTTATAACTCTCTTCCTATTTCACGTTGTACTCCACCAATATGCATTTGAATATATTCTTGAATTATATCAATGCCTTAAGCTATATTATTAATTTGTTCTTTAGTTTGTCGATTTCAGTTTCCAGAAAAATTAACTTATATCATCGTTCTCTGACGGAGAACGATGATGATTCTGTATGCATACATTAGTAGTAATTAAAATCTTTTTACAGATTTCGAGTTCAAATTTATCATAATTTTTTGGTATTTTATCAAACATTAGAGAAAATAGTCCTAGTGTTAGAGCCCATATTTGACCACCACCTTGTATTTTATCTTCATTCAGTTTGAGGTTACTATCACCATTAATTTGTATCTAATTCATTTCCTCCTTCCAATACTGATAAGTCTTCGGAATTGGAAGTCTTTGAGTACAAATCATCGTCATCATCATTCTCAGTATTAGCATCATTAAATAAGATGGTATTATCAAATATTGTTCCCTCTGCTAGTTTCTTTGGTGTACTTGTCTCTATCTTGACTGATGGCTTCTCATGCTTTAAACTTGTATATTTTCAACTTCTGTCTTGATTTTACTTTTTTCTTTCATAAGAATTCTTTTAATATTTTTTGAACTATTTATGAATTCTTCTGTTATAGGTTTAAATGCATCTCTTAGTTGTTCATTTGTATCTATTTCACTAGTTTTTATACTACGAAGCTTTTTCTTAATCACATTTGTTCTCAACACCAAATGCTTTAAAACTTTCTCATCCATGTTTGCTAACAGCAAATTCAGGTATCGGCTACTAAATCAGCTTATCAGGAGCTGATCTGGTTTTCAGATCAGCTTATCAGGAGCTGGTCTAGTTATCAGATCAGCTTATCAGGAGCTGGTCTGTTTATCAGATCAGCTTATCAGGAGCTGGTCTGGTTATCAGATCAGCTTATCAGGAGCTGGTCTGGTTATCAGATCAGCTTATCAGGAGCTGGTCTGGTTATCAGATCAGCTTATCAGGACCTGATCTGGTTTTCAGATCAGCTTATCAGGAGCTGGTCTGGTTATCAGATCAGCTTATCAGGACCTGATCTGGTTATCAGATCAGCTTATCAGGAGCTGGTCTGGTTATCAGATCAGCTTATCAGGAGCTGGTCTGGTTATCAGATCAGCTTATCAGGAGCTGGTCTGGTTATCAGATCAGCTTATCAGGACCTGATCTGTTTATCAGATCAGCTTATCAGGAGCTGGTCTGGTTTTCATTTCAAGATATCTGAGTCAGATTTAGTTATCAGTGTACAAGTAGCTAGCCATTTAGAGCATTTATATACATGAAGTTTAAAGTCAAATGAAATACGAAAAAGTAAAGTTTTATGTAGTAAAATTATTTTCTATAACGATCATCGTTTAATTCAATATCTTTGCTTATAATCAAAAATTCATATTTAGCCTTTCAACATGCTTTATATTTTGCTCACCTTACTTAAACATTAAAATTACATTATGATGATCTCTTATTAAATGTTTGGTGATTCTGGTGTATCATATCATACTATTTGATTCTTTCTATAATAATAGATAATATTTATGAAATGCATTTATTTACAAAATGCGATTAGTAAAACAACATAAATAAAGGATGGTATGAAATTTTGATGATTCATCAATATTTCGTACCAAGGTATTTTTAGATTGTTTTTACTATGAGTATGCGCCAATATTTATGAAATGTATTTCATAAATATTATCTCTTATTATAGAAAAATTAAAAATATAGCTATACGATATCAGAAAATATTTTCTGAAATCGTATAGCTATATTATTTTATTTGTCCTATAATAAGAGATAATGGGCCCTACTCATAGTCAAAACAAAGAATATTTTAAGAGTTTCAAATCAGTATTATCCTATAAAATACTGATTTTAAACTCTTACAGCCTTATTTATAAAACTTATTAAGGCTTTGTAAAGGCTTTTTAAAACAAATTTTTTATAAATAAGGCTGTTAAAATATACTTTGTTTTACTAACCACATTTTTGTAACTAAACGCATTTCATAAATATTGATGCATACTCATAGTCAAAACAAAGGATATTTTTATGCTGTTTTGATTATGAGTGTGGATCATTATCTTTTATTTTAGAAAAAAATAAACTAATGCAGCTTTACGATTTCAGAAAATATTTTCTGATATGGTATAGCTGTATTAGTTTATTTTTTTATAATAAGAGATAATATTTATAAAATGTATTTAGCTACATAAATGCGGTTAGTAAAATAACCTAAAAAACCTTGGTACGAAATATTGATGAATCATCGAATGATAGTTCAAAAACAAATCATAGTTCCTTTATGTCAAATTCTATTCATGCAACAATAGTTGACCTGTCAAATTGCGAAAAAAAACGCTATGATTGGCTTGCTAGAAAGTCCTAATGGACTTAAATTTGAGAACATTTATTTATACTCAAAATCTTTATATCAACCTAGATATAAAGAAATTAATTTCATCAATTAAAACAATAATATATTACAAAATTTACCGATAGTGAATCTGTTATTTCAGTCCAAAGTAATTCCAATATGATATTTAACGATGATGCGTATGGGAAGAATACTTTTTTATGGGGAGAGATAAGAATGTTGATTCATTCTACTTATGTAAAACTTACACCAGAATCACCAAACATTTAAAAAGAGATCATCATAATGTAATTTTAATGTTTAAGTAAGGTGAGAAAAATATAAGCATGTTAAAAGGCTAAATATGAATTTTTGATTATAAGCAAAGATATTGAATTAAACGATGATCGTTATAGAAAATAATTTTACTACATAAAACTTTACTTTTTCGTATTTCATCTGACTTTAAACTTCATGTATATAAATGTTATAAATGGCTAGCTACTTGTACACTGATAACTAAATCTGACTCAGATATCTTGAAATGAAAATCTGAACAGCTCCTGATAGCCTGACCTGTTACCTGATAAGCTGATCTGAAAACCAGACCAGCTCCTGATAAGCTGATCTGATAGCCAGATCAGGACCTGATAATCTGATCTGAAAACCAGACCAGCTCCAGATAAGCTGATATGATAACCAGATCAGGTCCTAATAAGCTGATCTGAAAATCGGATCAGGTCCTGATAAGCTGATCTGAAAACCAGACCAGCTCCTGATAAGCTGATCTGATAACCAGATCAGGTCCTGATAAGCTGATCTGATAACCAGACCAGCTCCTGATAAGCTGATCTGATAAACAGATCAGGTCCTGCTAAGCTGATCTGATAACCAGACCAGCTCCTGATAAGCTGATCTGATAACCAGACCAGCTCCTGATAAGCTGATCTGATAACCAGACCAGCTCCTGATAAGCTGATCTGATAACCAGATCAGGTCCTGATAAGCTGATCTGATAACCAGACCAGTTCCTGATAAGCTGATCTGAAAACCAGATCAGGTCCTGATAAGCTGATCTGATAACCAGACCAGCTCCTGATAAGCTGATCTGATAACCAGACCAGCTCCTGATAAGCTGATCTGATAACCAGACCAGCTTCTGATAAGCTGATCTGATAACCAGACCAGCTCCTGATAAGCTGATCTGATAACCAGACCAGCTCCTGATAAGCTGATCTGATAACCAGACCAGCTTCTGATAAGCTGATCTGATAACCAGACCAGCTTCTGATAAGCTGATCTGATAACCAGACCAGCTTCTGATAAGCTGATCTGATAACCAGACCAGCTCCTGATAAGCTGATCTGATAACCAGACCAGCTTCTGATAAGCTGATCTGATAGCCAGACCAGCTCCTGATAAGCTGATCTGATAACCAGACCAGCTCCTGATAAGCTGATCTGATAACCAGACCAGCTCCTGATAAGCTGATCTGAAAACCAGATCAGCTCCTGATAAGCTGATCTAGTAGCCCATACCTGAATTTGCTGTTAGCAAACATGGATGAGAAAGTTTTAAAGCATTTGGTGTTGAGAACAAATGTGATTAAGAAAAAGCTTTGTAGTATAAAAACTAGTGAAATAGATACAAATGAACAACTAAGAGATGCATTTAAACCTATAACAGAAGAATTCATAAATAGTTCTAAAAATATTAAAAGAATTCTTATGAAAGAAAAAAGTAAAATCAAGACAGAAGTTGTAAATATACAAGTTTAAAGCATGAGAAACCATCAGTCAAGATAGAGACAAGTACACCAAAGAAACTAGCAGAGGGAACAATATTTGATAATACCATCTTATTTAATGATGCTAATACTGAGAATGATGATGACGATGATTTGTACTCAAAGACTTCCAATTCCGAAGACTTATCAGTATTGGAAGGAGGAAATGAATTAGATACAAATTAATGGTGATAGTTAGTAACCTCAAACTGAATGAAGATAAAATACAAGTTGGTGGTCAAATATGGGCTCTATAACTAGGACTATTTTCTCTAATGTTTGATAAAATACCAAAAAATTATGATAAATTTGAACTCGAAATCTATAAAAAGATTTTAATTACTACTAATGTATGCATACAGAATCATCATCGTTCTCCGTCAGAGAACGATGATATAAGTTAATTTTTCTGGAAACTGAAATCGACAAACTAAAGAACAAATTAATAATATAGCTTAAGGCATTGATATAATTCAAGAATATATTCAAATGCATATTGGTGGAGTACAACGTGAAATAGGAAGAGAGTTATAAAATTGAAAAGGAATTCTAAAAATTAAATAATTAAAAATAAATTGAAGAGTTGTACGATTAAATATATAGATTAGAAAATTAACTACATGTTAGTATAAATAGCTGAAAGTGCAACATGTAGATCACCACACTATCGAAAAAATCTGTAAAACAACTAAATGTCTTTAAAAAGAAATTTAGTAAACGAACTCAATTTTAAAACTCGAAAATTGTTTGTGCTTGTAGAGATGCAATGACAGGAATATATGAAGTTTTATGGAGCTAAGTTAGGTGAAATGGAGAACTATTCTACAGAAAATAGAAATTGTTGATTTTTGAAGACTGTAATTGACACATTCTCAAATTGTAGTACAGCTGAAAATAAAAGCTGCACTCAAAAAACCAAGGAATGGAAAATATTTTTGAAGTGGTACGGGTACCAAAAAAAAAACAAAAAACTTACAAACAGATGATTCTAAGGAATTTTTTAATAAATACTTTGGAAAACTCATACATAAATAGAAGATTAAACATTACTTAATATGAAAGCATCAATAGTACAATGATTTAATTGAGCATTAAAAGGAATGATGTGAAAAGAATTAGCTTTAATGGTTCATATAAAAGGATTGGTATACATATATAAAGAATTACTTAGTGCATAAAATAGAAAAATTTATCTCAACATTAAAATGTTTACGATTAAAGTTAACTCAACAAATGAGAAAAAGCTGCTTAATACAGTATAAAGTAATTTGAAGAATGAATGTTGAATTTAATAATAATAAAAATTAAATTAAAACGAAAAATCTAGTTTTTTGTAGGATTGATTAGGAATGACGGGTCTTAAGAAAGGTAATTAACTAAATGTAGTGGAATTAGATAATTAGCTAAATGTAGTGGAATTAGATAATTAGCTAAATGTAGTGGAATTCTCTAAACTTGTTGGTCTGAATGAAATTTGCTAAAACTTCAGTGTTTAAAATAAACTATAACATAGTGCAATATTCAGCAGCACATCATATTATCACTTTTTATAAAGTTGTATGTACATTTTCCCATCGAAAGCGTTAGAACGCAAAATTTTACAATATGAAAATGGGATTATTATAGAAGATCTTCGCTCTATTTATTTCTTTAGCTATCAGATCTTTAGAAAATATAGATAAACTACGGAATTTGGACTTTGATATCCAATCTTTAAGAATGTACATGTGTATGAATAAGTATCAAGCAAACTTAGTGAATGAATATACGCTTCAACTAGAATCATGCTGAAGCATGCATACTGCAAACAGATCTTACTTTATATCTGTATCTGTATGAGTATTAAATAAATTTACAGAAAAAAAATGAAAGCATGCCGAAGCATGAATAATTTCAACAAAAAAAAAATCCTCACGTCATACAATTTTGTAAGCAAAGAAATTTTATGATTTTGTGGTCACTTAAATACAAACATACATATGTATCTACTTTGCAAAAATACAAAAGAGCGAACTGGTAAATTCTAATTTTTTTTTTTTAAATGCATGTTTATTATTTATTGTATCTTCAAATATGAACTAACAATAAGTATTCAAATCTTAAATCTATAAAAAAAAAATTATTAGGCCCGACCAATGTCGGACATAAGCTTAGTGATAGTTATTAATAATACATAAGTAGTGATAAGTAACAAAAAGAAAAAGGTGTTTTCAAGCAGCTTCTTCATCTAGAGTGTTGAATATTAGAGCCCGTGTATCTCTCTTTTTTAAGCGGATGTGTCCAGTAAAGTTCAAAATATTACGAGCAAGCGGATTAGGATGTGACTCGAGTTTTGTTAGGTATTTGCCTGCGTATTTTGCAATTTCTTCAGTCACTAGTGGCATATTCAAATCGCGATGTATATTTGAATTTTTGATGTACCATGGATCCGATGTTATCATGCGTAAAATTTTATTTTGCCTTCGTTGAATTTTCTCTACATTTGAAGCTGAAGCAGTGCCCCATAGTTGAATTCCGTAACACCATATTGGCTTTAAAAGCGACTTGTATATTAAAAGTTTGCAGTCTAGGCTAAGTGTTGAATTTCTACCAATCAGCCAATGTACCTGAGTTAATTTAAGTTTCATTTGAGTTAACTTAGAGTCAATGTGGTGTTTCCATGTAAGTCGTCGATCAAGGTGTATGCCAAGATATTTCACATGTGAATGTTGAGGAACAACTTGATTGTTAATCCGAATGGGGGAGCAAGTATTTCTTCTTAGGGTGAACGTTATATGGACACACTTTTGTTCATTGACTTTAATTCTCCATAAGTTTAACCAAAGCTCCATCTGGCTAATGTGTTCCTGGAGTTTGCGGGATGCCTCATCAGGGTTTTCGTGCATACTAAGGCAGGCTGTATCGTCGGCAAATGTGGAAGTATGGATACTACTGCTCACAGGCATATCACAAGTATAAATCAAATATAAAACTGGTCCCAGTATGCTCCCCTGTGGCACACCGGATGAAATAGTTTCAGGCCTACTCGTAAAGTCTCCTTCCACAACAGTGAACTTACGGGAAATAATGTAACTATCCAAAAGATTTAAAATGTTTATTGGTAAGTAAGTCTTCAATTTTAAAATTAGGCCTTCATGCCACACTTTATCAAATGCCTGGGAAACGTCAATAAAGAGCGCAGAGCAATACTTTTTTTCCTCAAAAGTTCTTCTTATAAATTGAACCAGTCTGTGAGTTTGTTCAATGGTGCTATGCTGACTTCTAAAACCAAATTGATGGTCTGGTATGCACCCACTACTAATTAGAATTTGGGACAATTTTGTTTTGAGCAGTTTTTCGAAAAGCTTTGACATAGTTGATAGTAGACTTATTGGCCTATATGACTCAGCCTTGGTTAGGTCTTTGCCCGGCTTTGGAATCATTTTAACCTTGGCAAGCTTCCAGCTGTGTGGATAATACTCCAGTCGTAAAATGGCATTAAATATGAATAATAGGATTCTCATTGCAATACGAGGCAAGTTCATAAGCATCTGGTTACTAATTCCATCAATACCCGGAGCTTTCTTCGGGTTGAGTTCGGCAATTAATTTTTGTAAATCACGCGTCTTAAACTTTATGTGTTGAGGGGGTAGAGCGACTACATTCGGCAAATCAGCAACACCAGTACATATGTTTGGCGTAAAAACGGATTTTAAGTGCTCAGCAAATATTTTACCTTTTTCAGTATCGCTTCTTGCCCAACTTCCGGTAGATGTGCGTAGAGGTGGCTTATACTCAACGGGTGTTTTAAGCTTTCTAGCAGCGCGCCACAATGAGTAATTAGACGCTGGTGTGATATCAAGACCTTCCAGATAATTTTTAAGAGATGCAGTTTTTTCAGATGCAAGCAACTCTTGGAGTCGTTTAGTGCACTCTTTAAATCTGATTTTATTTTGTGGTGATCTGTGCTGTTGCCATTCCCTTCTAGCTCTTCTTTTTTCACGTACGAGACGTTCAATGTCTGTAGAATAAATTTTATTAAACCCAGTCTGCGGATGGGAGTTAGTGGCATGTTCAGCAGCCTGTTTAATATTCTCGCTGAGATTGGCAATGTTAGATTCAATATCATCGGATGTTCTAAGCGTAATGTTTTCCGTACAATGACTACTGAGATATTTTTTGAACCCCAGCCAATTAACACGATTGATCATCTTCACATATGGGTCAGGTAAGTTACTTCTTAATGGACTACAAATTGTAATGATCGTCGGAGAGTGATCGGACGAAAGATCAATAGAAGCTTGAACTTGAATTAAATCCCTAGAGATATTTTTTATGACGCCAAAATCTATAACATCCGGAATTTTTTGTATGTCAGTAGGCCAATAAGTGGGCTCCCCACTCGAAATGACATCCAAGCCCATTTTTGAAATAGTGTTGAACAATGCTCGACCTCTGGGGGTAATAAGACGCGAACCCCAGAACGTATGCTTAGCATTGTAGTCGCCAGCTGCTACAAAACAAGGTCCAAGAGATTTGTAGAAATCCTCATATTGATTCTCAGTGATTGAAAATCTGGGAGGGGAGTAAATTGATGATATAACAAAATTTGTACAAAAACTTTCAATGCCAATATTTGTTGCTTGTAGGTGTTCTTCACAAATGTTATCAAGAACATGGTGCTTGAGTCTTGACTTTATTAGAATTGCTGATCCACCGCAAGCCCTTCCTCTAGGGTCCTTTGTATCATATATAGTGTAGCCATAAATTTTAAAAAGACTTCTCGAAGTCAAATGAGTCTCAGATACTAACATTACATCAATATTTTTTTCCATGAGGAAGTGCTCAAGTTCATTTTTATGTTGGCGAATGCCGTTTGCGTTCCAGAAACATATTGTTAACGTGTTCATGGCTTATTAATTAATGCTTGAAGCAGAGTATTCTGCATTCGCAGCATTTCTTGCATCATGCTAGTCATATTTGTTGTAAAATTGTTTATAGTTTGCACCAGATTTTCAATAGTAGCTTCAAGGCGATTAAAATTAAAGCTTGCGTCAGTATTTTTTGAATTATTTGGCGAGGAAACATTTTGTGTGGGAATTGAATTTGTCTTAGCAGCATCTGCATACGATACACGGGAAGTAACTGGTTGGCTCATTTGCGCAAAAGTGGCAGAGTAAGCTTTTGCTGATTGAGCTGGAGCTAATTTAGGTTTTTGCACCATAGTCTTCTTTACGAAAGAGTACACAGGACAACCTCTGTAGTTAGCGGTGTGATTACCTCCACAATTACTGCATTTTTTATCACTTTGATCTTTTGGCTTATTGCAACTAGCAGTGCCGTGTAATTCGCCGCACACAACACAAACAGAGGGTAAATTGCAGTATGTTTTTGTATGGCCATATTCTTGGCAATTATGGCACTGTACAGGACCTGAACGCTTATGTGGCTCTTCAACTGTGATTTTTCGGTACAAGAGGTATTTCAAATTATAAATTGGATGCGTTTCATTTTTTTTCAATTTTATATCATTAGGCTCAAGTTCAACACGAAATAGGGGTTGGGGAATCTTCTCTCTATTTATTATATTGGACACATTTTTTACCTTAAACCCCTGGAGGACGAGTGCATCTTTTATTTCTTCGGGAACAACATAAGAATCTATGCCCTTCAATACGATCTGCATGCCTTTAGCGCTCTTAAGCTGGTATGTGTAGAAGCTTGTTTTATTTTTTTCAAATTCAGCAACCATTTTGCGGAAATCTTTTTCGTCATAAATTTGGACTTTAGTTTCATCGATGTTGCCACGTTTTATTGGAACAATGTGAAATTTATTCTCACCAATGACCGAAATTAATTTTTTAATAAGGGCATTTGAATTTTTTTGTCTCAAATATATTGGTGGCGGC
Source organism: Tachina grossa (assembly GCA_949987645.1). Classification (NCBI taxonomy): domain Eukaryota; kingdom Metazoa; phylum Arthropoda; class Insecta; order Diptera; family Tachinidae; genus Tachina; species Tachina grossa. Next base: position 79,906,012 of record OX465278.1, on the reverse strand, counting down.
TTGGATATTTTATTCGAGGCTACCTCGGGTTTGTCGTTGTCATCTTGCAAAATTTCGAAGCGGTTTTGGCGATTAGTTGAGGCTGCGCTGTTATCCCTAGACATTTTTGGAGCAGATGAAATTTTTGAAGAATTCGGACTTCGCCCACGCTTTACCACGGTTATATATCTGTCCATTCCGACTTGTACCTTGAGTTTCGAGCCGCTGTTATCTGTAGTGATAACTTTGTTAAGTGATGAACATTCTAATAGTAAAGATTTTTAATTGTAACACTACTACATCTCGGACTCTTACGTCACTATCGATAGAAGCATGCTAAGGCATGCATACTAGCAAAATATATAAAGCTGTTAGAAGGTGATGAGACAGCAATTGTATCTGGATCAACCCAACTCATGAATGTATTGTATACGGGAGTGATTGATGGTGATGATGACCTTTTTTAAGTGGATAATCATTACATATGAATGCGATAGGAGTCAACCAGCAAACCTCATGTAGAAATACCTACTTGAGGCAAAAAAATTCTCCCAAACATAGATATTTCATTGTTTCTAACACTTTATGAAAACACCGACGGTGAATTGATGGTAGAGGTAACTGAGTTATTTGAGATCGATTTGCTACAATAGTTGTTTATTAAACATACATTTCTTTGTAAGTAAACTAATTTCTACATACCTAATGTATATACCCAGCAAAAAATTAGACAAAAATACTCTATTCCAAGTAGTAAAATCTGAAAAAAGGAATGGCACATTAGAAGAAAAAAATAAATAAAAATATAGACTGACTGACCAACTAATACGTACACTCTGTCCGATGGGAACACAAAACACACTTAAACATTTCAGAAATATATACACAATACGCTGAACTTTAATAAAATTAAAAAAAAAATCATATATGACAACAAATAAAAGTGAAAGGTGTTCACCCTTCATAAGACAAACATATATGTACCTTATTAATGTAAAAATATTATCAGTATAAAGCAACAGAAATTTCGTCAAACAAAGTCATCTTGTATCCTAGAGGAACCGTCGAAAGGGTATACCTAAAGTCTCTGAAAACCACTTCGTTTTCTGATGATCGCTTTTCAACAAGAAAATAAGTTTGTTCATTATGACTAATTTAAAAGTACATTTAAATTCAGTCTCATATCCGATCTTAACTGCATCAGAATTTAAGAAAAAAGCTCCTTTTATTCTATTGAATAAAATTTTAATTTAAAACAGTAAGCAAAGATATCAGCTTCAACTTCAAATGATTTCATCACAAAAAAAAAAACTAGTGATTGTTTTCAACAATTATGAAAATAATAATTTCAATATAAAGCTCCCTTTTAATTTTAAATGTTTATCAATAAAAATAAAAAAAGAAGTAAGTTGACTACCAAAGAAAAAAAAACTATCAGTATATAAGCTGGAGTGCCGGATCAGTTTCATTTAAAAATGTTTATACATTTTCATAAAGCAAAGCAAGATTTCGAAAACAAATGTAGAAAGTGAAGAAAAAAGTCTATAGTTAGAAAAAATTATGTACCCCAAAAATTTCTAACGTTAACTTACTAACGTTGCATCAACTTTAAAAAATGTAAATTGAGTATAAGGAATATTTCTATTATAGTTGCTATTACTATAGAGTATGTATCTTCAGGAATTCAGTTTTACTTAAAAACAGAAAATCCTCACAAACTTTTAAGTAAACGCAGATAAAAATTAAAACGTTTTTATTTTCAAATAAAAAAAACTGAATATATCGCATCTATACACAGACGAATATTTACAACAACAACACCAACAACAAGAAGAACAAAAGACATCAATGACAAAAAAAAAATGTATTCAAAGATTGAAATAAACAAAATCTGTAATATAAACAAATTTCATATAGGCAGACTTTAACGCGAGACAAATTTAAGTATGAGGAAATATAAAACAAGCGTAAGTATAAAAACATAATAAGATTAGGGAAGTCCAGACATATGATAGTATTTACTGAAAACAATTTATTTCTATCTACATATAAATATTAGCGCAAATACACACACACATAGCAGAATTCATATAAGAAATATCCAAGAAAATTTCAACAACACCCCACCTTTTGCAAATCATGACGAGCCTTAAATTCTCCCTCAGATATACATACACAAATTCCCATGATCATACATACATACATATACAATATATAAGATTAATCTCAACAACACAACACTCTCACCTACCTGAAATTACAGATAGTCTTAAACTTCTACAGACGTCTATACACATAGATTCTCACGGCTACATATTACAAGAACACCTCGCCCCTAATAAATCACAATCATCTTAAATTCTTACAAAAATACATACATACATACATACAAATAACCAATTTACCTCAACAACATCCTCACCTACCTCAAATCACGATCAGCCTTAAACTACTATAGACAGACACATCCACAAATCCCCATGGATACATATTACGTCAACAACCCTGCCCACCCAAATCATGGTCAGCCTTAAACTCCTACAGACATACAAACACACAGATTCCCCCGGTTACATATTACTAGAACACCTCACCCCTCATAAATCACAATCAGCCCTAAGCTCCTACAGAAATACACACATTGAAATTCCTACAAACATACACACACACATACACACACACATATACACACACACATATACACACACACACACACACGCAATCGATCTACCTCAACTACACCCTTCCAATCAAACCCTCACCTAAATTCTCACAGACAGACACATCCGCAAATTCCTATGGTTACATATTACGTCAACAACGCCACCCACTCAAATCACGGTCAGCCTTAAATTCCCACAGTCTAGCAACACCTACATTAGCATTAGAAAAAATAACTTTCACGTTTTCCCGTCGTCATTAGGAAAAATCATTTTCCCATCTGCATTTGAAAAAATTATATTCATTTTTTGCCGTCGGCATTTGAAAAAAATAATAATCATGTGTTGCGGTAGGCATTAGGAAAAATTATCATGTATTGCAGTAGGCATTAGGAAAAATTATCATGTTTTGCCTTCGGTATTACGAAAAATTATCATGTTTTGCCTTCGGAATTACGAAAAATCATTTTCCCGTCGGCATTTGAAAAAATTATATTCATGTTTTGCCGTCGGCATTAGGAAAAATTAATAAACATGTTTTGCCGTCGGCATTTGAAAAAAATAATAATCATGTATTGCCGTCGGCATATACACTCATATGAAACCTCAAAAAAAATCACCCGTTATCACAATTAATGTAACCCAAAAAAGTCACCCGTTCACACAAAGTTAATGTAAACAAAAAACTCCTAATGTAAACAAAAAAACTCCTAATGTAAACAAAAAACATCAAAGCGCCGCCGAAAACACAAATTTCCAAGAATTTTAAAATTTCAGCAACAATTTAACAATTTCAGCCACAATTTAACAATTTCAGCCCACAATTTAACAATTTCAGCAACAATTTATCAATTTTAATTGTCCCAGAACCGCCATTTCCCTACTACTCATATCGAGCCATTTTTTCGATTTAATCGTAAATGAAAAAAATGAAAGTTTTTAAGAGATTTTTTTATATATCGAGCCTTATTTTCGACTTTATCGTGGGCGACAAAAATTAAAGTTTTCAGGAGAATGTTTTTTTTTTTAATATTCAAATATTTTTTTGTACGTACATTGTAGCTTAAAATAAAATTGTACAGCCTATATCTTAAAAGTTATGAACAATTTTGCCATTTTGATAATTCTAAACTATGGATAGGCCCATAAAATGTTAATTTTTTACAACATACCGCTTATGATTAAATCGAAAATAGAGCTCGATATGTACGTACATAAAATACATAAAACGTTAAATTTTCTCAGGCAAAAAACATGAAATAGATGGTTGAAGTTTTGTTACATGATATTTAACATCTAAGGGCTCTGTTTTGACGAAGATGAGGAAAGAGCATCTGTTTTCCTATGATTTTGCACGAATATAAAAAAATTATGTTCTTAGATTACTTACAGATATTTTTTCCATATTACCTAATTATCTCAGCAATATTTACTTTACATATTTATAAACAATAAAAATTAATTATAAAAAAAATCTTTAAAATTATATTTATTTAATTTACAAGCTTGTTGTTCTGCTAGAAAGTTTAATCAAAATGCCTCTTAATGAAAACAAGTTATTTCTATGAGGTATATATCTGTTTTGAGAGATTTTGTTTGAAGTCGTGTTTTCAAATATGTCTTTAAATGACACAGCAATGCTTGTGAATCAAGCAATTTTAATTGTATTACCTTTAGTTAAAAAAATACTATAATGCATTAAAATAAATTAAGGAAACAGTAGTTTCAATTGGTTAGTTAGATAATTTGTTGTCCGTTGAAATAAGTAAAAAACAATTGCTATAGTTTTGTATACGTTATGTGATAGCTTCCGAATCATTTCGCGTGTTGTCTCAATGTGAGTTCAACTGTTAAAAGACATGCCACACCTGCTTAAGTTGAAATTTTTTATACACAAATTAATAGTATGTGTTCCAAATTAGATGAAAAGTATTTTGAAACAGACGATTTAAAATCAGTAGTTTTAATTACATATGTGTATGTAGGTTATTTGTTGGTGTTAAAAATAAAAGAAATAACATTATTTTTTACTGAAGTTTGAAATTAAAATAACTAATATTCCACGTACTATGGCCGATTTCGGCCCTTAAAATTTAACCACTTTACATAAGGCTGTTAATTTGTAAGTGCAAAGTAAATCAAAATGTTCACGTTTACAACAAAAAGTATGTAGGTAAATTTGTGTTCAACGCACAAGGGTGGTTAAATTTTAAGGGCCTATGTATATATAAATTTTAAGTGCTGCTTATAAAAAATACGTGTTACATTTGTAGCCATTACTGCTTACTTAACAAAATGCAACCAACATTCTGGAAATTCTCCCGAAGTCATTATGTGTGTTTCCACATGTGTACCATAGGCTTAGTACTGCGGTTTTTAAATCAAAATAATGTTGTTTGAAATGATGTTTCATTTGAATTTACTAACAGCATATTTTGAGTGTAGCATGTATCAAGAGCTGTTGTGTCCACACACACACACTATCTTATTCTTTGGTAGTGTATGTGTTTCGTGAGTATCATACACAGCGTACGTGTGTTGATTAGGGGGTTCTCTATTTTAATTTTTATGAAAAAGGTAGGTTCAGGAGCACAGAAAAATTTACACAAATTGTTGGAAAACTGTTTTGAGTAAAAATTATTAATAAATACATATTGTATAATAACTTTGAACTGATTTTCACAGTTTATGCACTGCAGTAATTTTTACTTAGCTGCACAATCAACTTTGCACGACTTTTTGTGCAGATAAGTCAAAAATGCTGTTATCTTAAATCAGCGGTAGGCAAAATAAGGGCGCCGCGCCTTTTCTTATTATCTTTTATTACGTATGTGTACAGACGCATTGTTGAGAAATAAACAACATTAATCAGTCTAGCTAAAACATTTAAACAGGCAGGTCGTGTACATCGCATACTGTTAAAAATCAGTGTTGCCAGAGACAAACTCTTCCCAACAATAATAAATTATGTGTGATGAAAATTTACTAAAATTTTTATTTTCAGAAAATTATTTTGGCAAACCAGAATGTCTGGTTTGTGAACGGGCATTGTCACGCATGAAAAAACATGACATACAAAGACATTTTCAAGCATATCACAAGGAATATGAAAATATTACTGGTGATGCAAGAGAAGCCCTTATTGTTCAGCTTAAGAAAGCTTTTTATGAAAAAATGATTGCTGATTCTAGAAATTCAGACGCAGAAGCAGTCGAGTTTTCTAAGAAAAGAAAGGCCTCTTTTGTTGTGGCTGCATCTCTTGCTAAACGTTGCCGTCCTTTTGAAGATGGCGAGTTTTTTAAAGAGCTGAGCAATGATGTATTAAAATGCTTTGGTGACAAATCTAAAGAGATTCGCATGCTTATAAATGACATTCCCCTCTCTCCTCGTACAATTGTTCGACGTACTGAGCAAATCAGCGCATTTATCTTTTCAAATATGAAGAAAAACAAATATATTTAAATTATTTTTAGCAAACTTCCTACGAAACCCTCTTTTGTATCGAAAATATGCTTTCATTTTGCATTGTTGTATAAGCCATATAGGGAAAAAATTATTTGTGTACGTCAAAATTTTATTGACAGTTCTTATACAAATAATTAACCGAGTTATGTCGTTTAATCAGTGCCTTCGTTTATTTCTTTCTTATTATTTCTTGATATTTAAAAAGATGAATGCACTGATATGCTGGGCATTCAAACTTATCGAAAAATCAAATACATATAAATTATTTGAAGAAACCGTCCTACAAAACCCATCTTTTTATCCACCATTACATTACAACAAAAGATGTATTTCTTTATATAAAAAAATTTTGTGTTTCTTCTGACCTTAATAATATCAAGTTTGCCTTTGGAGATTTCAAATTAGTGAAATGAGACACTGGCAACACCGGATCGTGGTGAGAGTTTAACTCACACAATTGTAAAATGCAATTGTTTGGGTTGCCGACCACGGCATTAGAGTTAAAAACTAAAGGGTGTTCCAAAACGAGCAACGAAAAATGTTAAAATCCCATGTAATATACATACAATTGTATGTACATATATACACTTGAAATTTTAAAAGTTAGTGTATTTTTATACAGACTACAATAATTAACACTAAATTTAAAAAATTTAAATCAATGGGTGTTCCATCAGTTAATACAATTTTGACTTTGTAATTTTGACATCTTGCTGTATCTTGGAAACCGTAAAAACAAAACTCTTGAAATTTTCAAAAACGGTAAAACTAAAAAATCAAAAAAATATAAAATCGCCAAATATAAAAAAATCGCCAAAAACAAAAAAAAAATCGCGAAAACAAAAAAAGCACATAATTAAAAAAAATCTCTAGGACTAAAATAAATCGCGAAAAACCGGAAAAATCGCCAAAATGAAAAAAAAAATCCTTAAACAAAAAAATCGCCCAGTAACAGAAAAAAATCGCCAAAATGAAAAAAACCCCCAAAAAACAAAAAAAAGATCGCCAAAATGAAAAAAACGCCAAAATGAAAAAAATTGCGAAAATTAAAAAAAACCCAAAAAGAGAAAAAAACGCCAAAACGAGAAAAAAGCGATAAAACTGAAAAAAACCGTTTATACTGAAAAAACTTAAAAAGGAAGAAAGCTAAATCAAAAAAAATTATCAGAACCGAATGTGCGCACTTTACTGAATTTATTTTAATTGCAATGCGTACACAACAACAAGAACAGCAACAACTAAACGATGAACAACAGAAATTAAAAATTAAAAAGTAAAAGTAAAGGCATCTACCATAGACGAGCACTGCAGTAGCACTAAAGTTTCAGTAAAAACAATAAAAAAATTTAACAAGTAAATTTTTACTGATTACTAAAAATTTTTTCTACAATTTTTATAAATTGCCTAAATGATTTGTTATATGATGAGGTGCATTGAATTTTCAGTAATCGGTAATGCCCGTATTCATAATGAAATTCTACCAAGTAGCTAAATGTTTTTCATACAAAAGTTTCACAATTTGAATGAAAAAACTTTGCCACTTGCTACAATTTTATTATGATTACGGCCCTACATTTTACTGGTAATGCAAATTAAATTTCATTAGCAGTAAAAATTTGCTGAATTTTTTTAGTAATCAGTAAATTTACTGCTTACTGCAATTTTGAATGCAGTACATATACATATACTGCAGTGTGCCCATTTACTAACCAAATAAGTTTAATAAAGCAAACAAAAACCAACAAATTCATAAGTATTTACAATATTGAAAGTTTTGATACTTTTAATTCATTAATTTAAAAAAAGATACTAAAAGCATAAGTACTTCCAACTTAAAAAAAAATTTCCTTACTAGATGTTTACACATCTCCTCTGTGATCGGACTCACATTGCTTTTTTTTATTCTCGTCTTTGGTGAGATGGCCATGATAGTCTTCCATCAGCTTAACTGCTCTCTCAGCAGTATCATTGACAACACGCAACGACTTTACAATTTTTTCCCCATCAATATAAGCTTCATGGCTACTCCAATTTTCCGCGTCACAACTGAGAAAACTGTCATCGATTTTAAATCGACGAAACATTTCCGCACTTTTCTCATTTATAAATACGTCAACCGTCTTATCTGTTAGCACGTTTTTAATTATTAGTTTAAACTATAAAAGTTATTTAATCGCATTATTACATTCCCAGTTCCTGATATCCTCAATATGTAAGGGAAGCCTTTTGTCCACTTGTTCTACACTAACCCTTGTCAAAGCTTGTATCATTTTCCTTTTAGTGTCGAGTTCCAAAGTTTCGTAAAAAAACGCGAGAGCAGATATTTCGTGATGTAAATACCATGAATGAGTAATAAGTTTTTTCAATGCAGGTCTTGCTGTCATTTGGTCAATATCTTGATATTTCACCATTTGGCAAATGAGGTCGATATCTGTTTGGCATGCTGTTGCTGCGTTTGAGCAGCAAAGGACAATGAAGCAGCAGACTTCTCCTAAAGCATTCAATTCTTCTTTGGGCATTGGGTAGTCCTCACGGAGAAGAAATATTTTCAAGCATTAAATTGCTTTCGACATCCATCTCGCATGGTGCATTGCTCCTGGTGGCCGTATTTTGAAATCGCTTTCACTTCCTGCTTTAAGGAACAATAATGCCAGCTCCAAAAGTTCACGGTAATCCTCTCGCACTTGACGCTTTAACTCCTGTGAGAGGAACTGCGAAATATTTTCCATAAAATCAATAAGTTGTCCATGGCCGTTGCTATCCTTCATTCCATTAAAAATTTTTTTTCGTTTTAAGTTTGTTTATAATTAACATAGTTTTTTATTTATAAATTTATTATTATGGTTTTATTCTTTTGTCTTTATAATTCTGATTAACTCTTGCTTATTATGCATTTTTAGTTTCGTTGCACTCTTAAGTATTTTATTACAATTATATAGTCTGTTTGTAAGTCACTCTTGTCTATTATGCATTTTTTGTTAATTTGTTTGTTTTTTGTAGTACGATCACCTTTTAGACATTAAATTGCATGCTAAGTATTTTGTTCGCCTCATGTTCATGGTCACACAGCCAATGAACTTAAAATATGATACATAATACCATAAATGCTAAGTATGTAAAATTAACAGTAAATAACATTTTATATTAAATTAATAGTAATCAATATTTCTGTATAAAATGAAGAAAAATTTAAATAAAGATAACCTTTTTGTTATTGAACATTAAAGAGTCTACATCAAATCATTTCTTCAAACAACTCGGTTCAAGTACTGTTTGTTGTTGAATAAACCTTAACACTTTAACACTTTAATCCAGTTTATGTGCTGAGATTAAAACAAGCATCTAATTAACAAACGAGTTAATTAACATTTTGGTGACCCCGACGTGATCGTCAGTTTATTGATTGGTTAATATCATCTTTTCATCAAGAAAAAATAATTCAACATGAGCTCATTTACGGAACTGGTTACTTCTCAGCAGCAAATTGGTCAGCGGATCGAAACCATCATCCGCAACTATAAAAAGGATGCAGCATCGAGGAAGACATCAACAAGCTACTTCCAAGAGCGATTAAGAAGACTGGACGAGGAATGGACAGCCTTTGAAGTCAATGACAGCCAAATTCGCGAGCTGGAGAAGATTCAACTCGACCATGACTACTTCCAAAAGGATTATTACACATAAATCCTAAATATCGTGCAGCAATACAGGAGGGAGTTTGAAGTATCAATGCTGAAACTACCTATGCCTGAAGCCACGAATACAGATGATCAAATACAGGTAGAACTCGCTAAGAAAGCCACGGCACCAGTTGGTGAGCTGGTAAAACTTATGCGAAGGCAGGCAGCCATGATGGCATCGGTCAATAGACTATTAACAGATGACGTTAGTCATGACGATGCCATAGCCGCCACCAGGTTATGGCAAGACAGGAGCTACACTACAAAATCTCAGAAATATGTGATGAAGGAAATCAGAATGTATACAATATGGAGAGGTTTATCCAGCTTGAAGGGCAGGTCCGAGCAGCCTCCAGAAGACTTAGAGACAACACAGTTCAGAGTAATCATGGGCAAAACATTGGGCATTCAGACACATTGACAGTACCTATTCCGAAAATCACTATACCCAAATTTGATGGAAACCAGATGAAATGGCAGGAATTTCATGATCTATTTTTATCACTGGTTGTCAATCAACCAATGACAAGAGTCCAAAAAATTTGGTACTTAAAAACACACTTAGTAGGATAAAACATTTTGCTGCAACAGAAGAAAATTTTGAAGCCGCATGGACGATGGTCATAGACCGCTACAACAACAAGAGATTACTAGTCAGCAGATTAGTTTATGAATTGGTCGAAGATGCAGATGACAGAATAAGTGACAACTTTAAAGAGCTTCATGACAAGACTCAAGAGTGCCTTTTAGCACTACAGAACCTTCAAATTGATACATCATCTTGGGACCCGCTTCTGCTGCACTTATTACTAAAAAGGCTAGATCGAAACACACGATTGCGCTTTGAACAGTCTCTATTACAACCACGAGAAGTTCCAACAGTTAAAGAATTTTTGATGTTTTTGGAAAAACACTTCCAGTCCATTGAAGCAATGGGGGTCAAAAAGAAACACCCAATTTCGAAGGTTTGCACTTCAGTGGTAACTCAAGACGATTCCTGTGTCATGTGCAGAAACGGTAAACACCCCTTATTTGCTTGCAAGATTTTCCTTCAATCATCACCGGTAGCTCGGCTTCAATTCGTTCAAAAGAAAAAATATTGTTTCAATTGCTTAAAAACAGGCCATAACGTAAAGAATTGCATTTCTAGAAGCTGCATGAAGTGTAATGAAAAACACAACACACTTCTTCACCTAGAAACCTCAGAACAAACCAGAAGCAACACGGCTTCAAAGAACCAGACACATTAACCACAGCTAAAAATTCAAGTTCAAGCAATTACGTGCTTCTTAGCACAGCATTAATCATCGTCAAGGCAAACGGAAAAGAAATACAATGCCGAGCAATTCTTGACTCCGGATCTCAACTTAATTTCGTCAGTGAGCGACTAGTTAAGCGCTTAGGACTTTCAACAAAACCAGCTTCTATCTATATAAATGGAATCGGAGCAAGCAACGCTAAGGTTCGGCACAGAGTCAATATCACGTTACATTCTAGACTAAACAACTTCACGACGCAACTCGAAGCAGCTGTTCTTCCTCAGATAATATCTTCACAACCGTCACAAACAATTAACATTGACAATTGGCCAATTCCCAAAAACATCAAACTTGCAGACCCGGAATTCAATCGTCCTGATAAAATAGATGTGCTTCTAGGTGCAGAGTTTTATCATCAGTTATTTTCAATCGGACAAATAAAATTGGGCAAGGAGCTGCCGACTTTGCAAAATACGGTATTGCGATGGGTTATTTCAGGAAGGGTTGGTGAAATTCAGCTATCATCGACAACCTGTGGAATGTGCACTGAGGAGGAAATCAAGCTGGAAGAAACAATTACGCAACTATGGGAGCTAGAAAAGGTGGAAGCAGCAGATAAAACACTTTCTACTTCAGAAAGGCTTTGTGAAAATCATTTCGCAAATACTTATACAGTCGATCAGAATGGAAGATTTGTCGTGAGACTGCCATTTTGCAGTAATCCCGAGGAACTAGGGGAGTCTCAGGGAATAGCATTCAACAGGTTTCTTGCTTTAGAGCGTCGACTTGCAAAGACACCAGAAATTAAAATGCAATACATACGATTCATGGAAGAGTATAAGTCGTTAGGACATATGACCGAAATAGACACCAATTCCATAGATAAACCTAACTACTTCATTCCTCACCACTGCATACTCAAGCCTGAAAGTTCGACAACTAAATTAAGAGTAGTCTTTGATGCCTCTGCGAAGACTTCTACTGGTGTATCATTAAATGACTTAAGGTACACTGGGCCAACAGTTCAAAGCGAACTCTTTTCCATTATACTCCGTTTTCGAATACCACGCTTTGTGTTTACCACAGACGTGGAAAAAATGTATCGACAAATGCTTATACATCCGGAAGACAGGAAATTTCAAACCATCATTTGGAGAGAGAGTCCAACTGCAGCAATCAAGCATTACCAATTGATCACAATAACCTATGGCACCCGAGCTGCACCGTATTTAGCAACTAAATGCCTGGAAAAATCGCAAAAAAGAATATAGCACGATACCCTCTTGGAGCCAACTTTCTACTCAATAATTTTTACGTCGATGATGGGATGTAAGGAGATGATAGTTTGAGTACAACAATCATCATTCAGAAAGAATTGAAGCACATATTAAAACAGCATGGCCTAACTTTGCAAAAGTGGAGTGCAAATCATCACCAACTACTCCAAAACATCTCAACGAACGAAAAAGTAAACATTGATTTTAACAACGAAAATCATCAAACAGTCAAAACCCTGGGATTGACATGGATACCAAAAGTCGATGAGTTTTGTATAAAGGTATGTTTGGGTGATACCAAACGTGTTACTAAACGAACAGTTGTCTCAGATTTGGCTCGATTATGCGACCCGCTGGGAATTGTATCTCCAATTGTAGTCACGGCAAAAATGTTCATTCAGGAATTGTGGCAATTAAAACTTTAATGGGATGAAGCCCTACCAGCAGAACTACATACAAAATGGATGAACTTTCGGAACGACTTAACACACATAGACAACCTCAAGTTTTCGAGACATATCTTCCAAGGGCAGATTGCATCAGAAATGCAAATTCATACATTTGTAGACGCTTCAGAGAGAGCATATGGGGCAGCAATATACATAAGGTCAATTATAAAAAATGGCCAAATAATAGTAAGGCTACTATGCTCATAATCACGAATAGCACCTTTAAAACAACAAAGCCTTCCCCGTCTTGAACTCTGTGCAGCACGCTTAGGTGCTCAACTAACGGCTCGAGTGAAAGAGGACTTAAAACTTGAGGATTAGCCTACCTTCCTCTGGACAGACTCAATGATTGTTTTGGCCTGGATTAACTCGCAGTCATCATCTCATCAAACGTTTGTGGCCAATCGAATAGCCGCGATTCAGGAGTTAACAATGGCCGAACAATGGCGACATGTAACTTCAAAAGAAAATCCTGCTGACATCATATCGCGAGGACTGTCTCCAAAGGCATTACCATCATGCAACTTATGGTTCTATGGCCCAATCTTCCTACATGGGCATGAAGCAGTTTGGCCACAAAGATACTCGAAGGCCACAGAAATACTGGAAGGTAACATGGAGCGAAAGAAAACAGCTACCGTGTTAGCAATTGAGAATACAACACCAATAATCTACAACGTTGATCACAAGGGATCATTTCGAACATTGCAAAGAATTGTAGCCTATATGCTACGATTTATTAACAAGACAAGAAAAATAAACACACGTCCAGAACTCGCCTTGACAGTAATGGAACTCGAACAAGCCCTTGTAGTTATTGTACGAGCAATGCAGTCAGATTTCGAAGACGACTTAAAACATTTAAAAAGAAGTAATGTAGTTAGTAAGGCAAGTCCTTTCAGCAACCTTACCCCATTCTTGGATTCAAATGGTATAATTAGAGTGGGGGGACGATTAAGCACATCTTCCCTTTCATATGACGCCAAACATCCGATGCTGCTTCCCTACAATGACCCAATCGCAAAGTTACTCATGCAAATGGTGCATGAACAAAACAGACATTGCGGTCCACAAGCACTCCTGTCATACATTAGACAAAGATATTGGCCAATCAAGGGAAAATCCGCAGCAAGATCTACTGTACAACATTGTATACGATGCTCCAAGGCCAAGCCAAGGCTGCTCAATCAGATTATGGGCAACTTACCAGCGGCGCGTGTCACACCAGCTCGACCATTCATCAACGCTGGAGTTGATTTTTGCGGACCATTTTATGTCCATTATAAAGTCAGAGGGAAAAGGCCTCAAAAGGTTTACATCGCAGTGTTTTGCTGTTTTGTCACCAAGGCAGTACACCTGGAATTAGTGAGTGATCTTACCACCGAATCGTTTATAGGATCACTAAAAAGATTTGTAAGTAGGCGAGGTCAATGCCGAAACCTATATTGTGACAACGCTACCAATTTTGTAGGAGCAAAGAATCAATTAACAGAATTATCAGAAACTATCCATTCTGGCTCAGCTCAAGAAATAATTAACCGAGAATGTACATCAAGAGGGATAGCATTTCATTTTATACCCCCAAGAGCACCACATTTCGGTGGCTTGTGGGAAGCTGCGGTCAAGTCAGCAAAACATCTTCTCGTTAGAAGTGTGTCAACAGCATCGCTCACGTATGAAGAACTTGACACGGTAATCATTGAAATTGAAGGAATACTCAATTCAAGACCAATAAGCGCAATCTCAGAAAACTTCAATGACTTAGCAGCATTAACTCCGGGCCACTTCCTTATTGGGGAACCCCTCAATGCTCAAGTTGACGTAAATTGCACCCAAGAACGAGGCAACTTATTGACCAGGTGGAAACTAGTAACTCATCTCAAAAATGAATTTTGGAGACGATGGTCGAGGGAATATTTGAATGAACTACAATATCGACATAAATGGAAAACTCAAGCAAACAATATTAAAACCGGGGATATGGTAACAATCAAAGAAGACAACACAGCACCGTTACAATGGCCATTGGGTAGAATTATAAAGATACATCAAGGAGATGACGGTCTCGTCCGAGTAGCTGATGTTAAAACATTAACAGGCAACTTCAGAAGGCCTATTACACGTTTAGCACCGTTACCAATAAATACTGAAGACGATAACGAAATATCTGTACAAGACCTAGCAATTGAAGCAAACGATAATGAATCTGAAATGCCTACGAAAAGGAGACGCACTTCAATCAATTCAAATATTCCCTTGATGATAATGACTATGATACTGTTACCACTGGTATTAGGAATAAATATCTGCAATGAACAATTTGGAACACAACCTGGAATTTATTATGAGGGAATCGGAAAAGCATTTATTTCACCCACAGAATGGCAATTTTTAATTTATTATGATTTGTAGGGGTTCTGGTCTGAACTAGCGCTATTCTCAAATGGAACCAAGGCACTTAGTCATTTGTGCAAGGAAATGCAACAAAAGGCAACATGCACAACCCTAGTCAATTATTTTGAACATGCTGAGGCTAGGCTACTCATGGACAGCACATTACTTTCCGGGAAAAGACATAAAAGAGCTGCAATCGATCTTGTGGGAAACATTGCGCATACATTATTTGGAGTGCTAGACTCCGAATATGCAAAAACAATGGAACACACAATAGCGCAAGTTAACCAAAATGAAGCCCACTTACTCAATCTATTAAAGAATCAAACATCAATCATAGATTCTACCATTAACATAATTAAATTGGATCAAGAAGCGGTAAAGAAAAAGTTTGATAAAATGGATGCCCAAATAGCAGAAATATACAATAGGATAAATAGCTACGGTGAAGAAGACAGAACCTATCGTATTTTTTCGTCATTATGCATAAAACTCACAATCATGGCAGCCACTTTAGACCAAACTCAATCCTTAATTGTTGATATCCTAACGGGCATTATAAGCCCGTCATTACTTACTCCGATACAACTGCAACATGAAATAGACAAAATATCACTTCATCTGCCCGAATCACTTCAGTTACCTGCAAAAGGAGAAGATTTATTACAATTATACAAACTCATGAAGGTCGCAGGAGGACTCGCAAGGACCACAGCAATTTTTAGTGTTACTTTACCACTGATTGAGAGTGAACCGTTCGATCTCTTCAATCTCATACCAATCCCAAGGTGGACTAACAACACGCTGGTATCAATAAAACCATGTTCTCCGCTCTTGGCAATCAAAAAGGTTCAAGCCGCATATTTCACCATAAGTAACTCAGAACTCGACGTATGCATTAGCCTCAAAGAAGAAATATATATATGTTCAAAGGGTCAGATTCAATACAGGCCAGGTGCAGCAGCATGTGCTTGCGAATTTAATTTATTTATAAACAAAACAAAATCTGACTGTACATTACAGCAGTTAACAGCAAATTCTGCTTGGATTCCACTACGACTTCAGAACAAATGGATCTATGCAACACCGTCTTCATCTCATGCAATTATTGTATGCAGAAAAGAGATCACGCATTTAACTCTCACAGGATCAGGCTTACTTGGTTTAGAACCAGAATGCGTGCTCCAATACAATTCCACAACCATACAAGCGCGGCAGAAAATATCTAGCTCAATAAAAACATCATACACCAAATTTTGGGAGATCTCGGATGAAGCACATACATAACTTGTCAAACCCCTTCTACATGAAATACATGAAAGCGAGTACATCTCACAAATCCAAAACTTAACAGAACTACAAACCTCATTAGCAGAACAAAATATTTTCCAGCTTCCAAACCAAATTGAAGCCCAAAACTACCACCACATAACGATCGGCTACTCCACCTTATTCATTACTGGTGTCATCATTGTTTATCTTATCATTAAAAGGAATACCAACGTCACACCAACTCCAGCTCCTCTTAACTTGCAACCCACACCAGATTTCACAGTCCATATTTAGACCAAAAGATGTTTACCCAGCACTTCAACTCAAGAAGATAAGAAATGTCAGTCCAGCATCTTCAACAAATGGCAAATTCAACACCGATTTTGAGCTGCGCTCAATGGGGGGAGCATGTTTATAATTAACATAGTTTTTTATTTATACATTTATTATTATGGTTTTATTCTTTTGTCTTTATAATTCTGATTAACTCTTGCTTATTATGCATTTTTAGTTTCGTTGCACTCTTAAGTATTTTATTACAATTATATAGTCTGTTTGTAAGTCACTCTTGTCTATTATGCATTTTTTGTTAATTTGTTTGTTTTTTGTAGTACGATCACCTTTTAGACATTAAATTGCATGCTAAGTATTTTGTTCGCCTCATGTTCATGGTCACACAGCCAATGAACTTAAAATATGATACATAATACCATAAATGCTAAGTATGTAAAATTAACAGTAAATAACATTTTATATTAAATTAATAGTAATCAATATTTCTGTATAAAATGAAGAAAAATTTAAATAAAGATAACCTTTTTGTTATTGAACATTAAAGAGTCTACATCAAATCATTTCTTCAAACAACTCGGTTCAAGTACTGTTTGTTGTTGAATAAACCTTAACACTTTAACACTTTAATCCAGTTTATGTGCTGAGATTAAAACAAGCATCTAATTAACAAACGAGTTAATTAACAAAGTTGTTGCCACGACTTTTTAAAGTCTTTGAAAAGGGAAACGTCTCTACTTGATGAGTGCAATACAAACAAACAAGCACCATGTTCCTTTCCAGTATTGGAACTTGTCGCATCACAACACAAAGCTTGCACTCTGTCGCAAAGGTGCCAATCTTGCAATGCCTTATATACCGCTGCTGCTTGTTCTTCTCCAGATGAACTATCCAGTATTGGAAAATCTATTAACATCTCGCTTCCGAGTCCACTGACAACAATTGGTAAACGTTCTACTTTCTGCTCGTAAATACCTATATAATTATAATATCGACTATTAGTTTAAACTGATTACATATAATTATGACGTTTACACTTACTCAATGCGGGCAATAACTTTCCATCCCAATGAACCACCACAAATTGAGGTAATGATTTTAAAATATTGCTCTTTATTTCTACAGCTCGTTGGGCTCGCAACTGTGAACGAACTTTGTGAATTGAAGTTGGAGTAATGATCAGTTCATCCAAACTGTGGCCGAGTGCTTCTGCTGTTGCTTGCAGGATGAAAACAGCGTAGCGCACTGAAACTTGACATCTATCAAGCACTGCAACAAATTTTTGGCGTTATAAAATGTTTGCGAGCTCTCCTGCTACCAGAAACTCCTTGGGACACGGTAACAATTCGGGCACATTCAGGCTTTTCTTCATCTTCTGACTCCTTAGAAAACATTTGAGGCAATGCATCGATTGAATTTTTTTGCTATTTTGCTCGCAATGTGTTGTTCTAGCCGAGTATTTTCATCTCTCTTACGTTTCTCCCTTTTCTCCTCAGCAATCGCAGAAATCTTGTCGACAGCTCCGAGACAACCTACGCGACCAGGCTGCCTTTGTGCAAGAAGAAATTGTTTGTCCTCTTCAATCCGCAGTTTAGTCATTGCTTCTGCATGTGCGATATCAAAGAAGTTGTCTGGATCATTGACAAACAAATTCTCTCTTTCTTTAAAACTTATTTAGCTGTAATATAATTTACATTTTATCTTATTCTTCGATCCTCTTATATTAAAATAATTTATGGACTGCACAGTAGGGACTTTTGCAAAATAAATGGTCATAAATCTGGAACTTCTAAAGCAATGATTGGATTTATATGAAACTTCGAACATTCATAAAAGAGGACATGGCTTTATAACACATGTCTTGGCAGCCTTCTGGCTTTAGCTGGACAGAAGCTACAGTGGGCCTAAGTTGACCACATGGGACTAAGAAAAGTTCTGGGGCTTGTAACTTTTAGAAAAATTATCCGATTTTTATGGGATAAAGCGTTTTGAGTTAAGCTTAACATTTTCAAGAAATAATGTCCTCAGATGTGTTTTCGTATCTCTCATAACTTAGAATATATTTGACTTTAGACAAAAAATTTTTTTTTTCTTTGACTTTTTTTTAGTATTTCACCTATAACTTTTTTAGTATATTGTTGGATTTCAAATTAGAAGACAGCATTAAATTTTTCACAAAATTTTAAATAAAGCAAAGTAAAAAACTTGATTAATATATGCATTTTCCTGAAAAAGGCATGTTTTTTGAGAAAAAGTATGTTCATTACTTCAATTTGGTGAAAAACTTTGTTTAACACATCTACTTTTAAACCACATAGCGCTAAAGACAATCTATTCAGAATGTGCTAAAAGCCAATTATTTTGTATTTTGGACATCTACACTACATTCAGCAGTGTCCGAAAATCTCCAATTTTAAAAATATTTTTTGTATTTAAGCGCTTATAAAAAGTTGTGCGGTAGATTTTGAAAGTTTCAACTATAAGTTTTAATAATGTAGATAGTTTTCAACATGTTTAACTAAAATTTTAGAGAGCCTTTTCATAAATGCGGACAAACGCGCAGATTTTCTGAAAAAAAGTCAAAATTTGGTCAAATAATTGTTTTGTGCCATAAAAAATATATATTAGAATAATTTTCTTTTCTTATATTGGCCTTTTTGACTTCTATGAGTCTTTTTACTTCGAATGAAAAAATTACTCTAACATAATTAACTGATCTCGAGATATTCCGATTGTAGGGTGCAATTCAAAAAATATATATACTACGCTTATACGCAGGGCTTATTTGCAAATAAAACTGTACATTGTTGCCATATTATTAGCGGAGTTCGATGTTTGATGCAAATTGTCTTGCGTAAGTGCAAATGCAAAATATCGTAGCTTTTCTTTCAAATCCAACAACATACACACACAATCCAAAGAAAAGCTACGATATTTTGCATTTGCACTCACGCAAGACAATTTGCATCAAACATCGAACTCCGCTATTGTTTTTATTTCGACTTACTAATTCAGAAAACTATTCACGATTAACGCACTATTTGCAAATAAAATGCTTGAGGTTGCTACGCTTGCAAATGTTTGATAACAAAAAACAATAAATGGATTAACATTGCACAAAAAACACTAATAGAAGCAAATAATGACAATTAAATCATATAATTATTTTATATTTTGTTCATTTACACAATTTTTTTTGTCAAAAAAGTAAATTTCTATAGAAGTGCTACCAAGTTTGTGTACTTTTGCTATGCCGTATAAACAGTGAGTTAATTTATTTGAGAATATTTTAATTTGCAAATAGTGCGTGTATAAACGTAGTAATAGAATGCGCTTAACTTTTTTTCCCATTGTTCACAAATCAGCTGTTTAAGACTTTTATGAATTCTGAAATTCGACCTAAATACAAAAAAATAATAAATTTGGAATGTCATACAATAAGTCTGTGTATACTTTTTATTTAAGGAATAATAACACACATTTTAATGGATTTAAAAAATGTTTTCGCGCATTACCTTACAGCGTCATCGGGAGGTGCTACCTGCTTATGCTACTACTTAAAATAAATAACACTTCAGGTTATTTATTTAAACTGCTTCGCTGCCGTTTTTCTCTATTTCTTTAGTTATCTTTGGTAACCATTTCAATCGTATTGCTTGTAAAACTGGATCTGAGGGTAACAATAAGTGAAGCATTAAATCATAATTTTCTGCTAATTTTAAACCAGTGTTCGAAAATAGACATTATTTAATGTACTTTAATGTTCTGTAAGGTACAACCTCACACACACAAGCGCTAATAATGTAGGCATACCGAATACATTAAAATTATAAGTACTTATAATATTAGTTAACTTCTGCACAACGAGAATAATTATGTTAACCTACTCAAAATGATGATGATCAACACTTCGTTTTGTAAGGTTAAAGCCATTATTATTACAGTATATTTAATGCATATATGTACACTCAAAAAATTTTTACAGTAATACTGACAAATAAAAAATTTCCATGCAACTAATTTCATGAAAAAAATGTACAAGAAGTTTCTGTTAACTAAAATTAAAGTTTTTACAGGTATATTTTGACCAAGCTATTTGTGTGTGACGACTTTGTGTTTATTGTTTAAACAGCAATAATATATTAAGGATTTTCTGTGCACTCAATATAATAAATTATTTAGAATATGTATTTAGTAAAACAATTTCAGCAGAAAATTTTTTTCGTACAATTTTTACTTAAGCGTTTAGTAAATGCCACATACTAATGTGGCTGTGCCATCACAAGAATTTTAAGCATGTTGGTTGAATTGTTTTTAATCAGTAGTAGTGGCTACATTACGTTAAATCTTCAAAGTATTTTTGTTCCAATATCTAAATGTAAAACATTTAGCCGAGTCGGGCACATTTCCAGAAGTAGCACGTGTGTAAAGATGTGAGTTTCTACATTAAAATGTGCTACTAGTAAACGGCATGTAGACAATGTAGCTTCATGGTGACGTCAAAATTACGTCAGAGCCACATGCGTATACTATTTGCTTTAGATTATTTTCTTTCATTATAAAAGTAAAAAAAAAAAATATTTTAATAACAACTAATCAATATGGGAAATGCATATCGAGCCATTTTTTCGATTTAATCGTAAATGAAAAAAATGAAAATTTTTAAGAGATTTTTTATATATCGAGCCTTATTTTCGACTTTATCGTGGGCGACAAAAATTAAAAATAATAAATTTGGAATGTCATACAATAAGTCTATGTATACTTTTTATTTAAGGAATAATAACACACACAGCGTCATCGGGAGGTGCTACCTGCTTATGCTACTACTTAAAATAAATAACACTTCAGGTTATTTATTTAAACTGCTTCACTGTCGTTTTTCTCTATTTCTTTAGTTATCTTTGGTAACCATTTCAATCGTATTGCTTGTAAAACTGGATCTGAGGTAACAATAAGTGAAGCATTAAATCATAATTTTCTGCTAATTTTAAACCAGTGTTCGAAAATAAGCATTATTTAATGTACTTTAATGTTCTGTAAGGTACAACCTCACACACACAAGCGCTAATAATGTAGGCATACCGAATACATTAAAATTATAAGTACTTATAATATTAGTTAACTTCTGCACAACGAGAATAATTATGTTAACCTACTCAAAATGATGATGATCAACACTTCGTTTTGTAAGGTTAAAGCCATTATTATTACAGTATATTTAATGCATATATGTACACTCAAAAAATTTTTACAGTAATACTGACAAATAAAAAATTTCCATGCAACTAATTTCATGAAAAAAATGTACAAGATGTTTCTGTTAACTAAAATTAAAGTTTTTACAGGTATATTTTGACCAAGCTATTTGTGTGTGACGACTTTGTGTTTATTGTTTAAAAAGCAATAATATATTAAGGATTTTCTGTGCACTCAATATAATAAATTATTTAGAATATGTATTTAGTAAAACAATTTCATCAGAAATTTTTTTTCGTACAATTTTTACTTAAGCGTTTAGTAAATGCCACATACTAATGTGGCTGTGCCATCACAAGAATTTTAAGCATGTTGGTTGAATTGTTTTTAATCAGTAGTAGTGGCTACATTACGTTAAATCTTCATAGTATTTTTGTTCCAATATCTAAATGTAAAACATTTAAGGTAGAATTAGTAAAATCGTATCGTGATGTTGCGTGTCAGCTGACAAAAACCGTACCATATACAATGCATGTTACTAGTTATAAAATATGTGGTGGTAGCACTGCTGACGTAGGAATCTGCCGAAAACAGATTTTTCTGTAGCGAATGTCAAAAACGCCGCATTTAATACCAGACAAAAAAAATGTGCTGTGCAAACTGTTACATTTTCTATAACTTGTGCACAAAGTTGAACGATACGGCAAGCTGTAAAGTAGAATGATACGATTTTACTAATTCTACCTTTAGCCGAGTTGGGCACATTTCCAGAAGTAGCACGTGTGTAAAGATGTGAGTTTCTACATTAAAATGTGCTACTAGTAAACGGCATGTAGACAATGTAGCTTCATGGTGACGTCAAAATTACGTCAGAGCCACATGCGTATACTATTTGCTTTATATTATTTTCTTTCATTATAAAAGTAAAAAAAAAATATTTTAATAACAACTAATCAATATGGGAAATGCATATCGAGCCATTTTTTCGATTTAATCGTAAATGAAAAAAATGAAAGTTTTTAAGAGATTTTTTATATATCGAGCCTTATTTTCGACTTTATCGTGGGCGACAAAAATTAAAGTTTTCAGGAGAATGTTTTTTTTTAATATTCAAATATTTTTTTGTACGTACATTGTAGCTTAAAATAAAATTGTACAGCCTATATCTTAAAAGTTATGAACAATTTTGCCATTTTGATAATTCTAAACTATGGATAGGCCCATAAAATTTCAATTTCAATAAAAATGTTAATTTTTTACAACATACCGCTTATGATTAAATCGAAAATAGAGCTCGATATGTACGTACATAAAATACATAAAACGTTAAATTTGCTTAGGCAAAAAACATGAAATAGATGGTTGAAGTTTTGTTACATGATATTTAACATCTAAGGGCTCTGTTTTGACGAAGATGAGGAAAGAGCATTTGTTTTCCTATGATTTTGCACGAATATAAAAAAATTATGTTCTTAGATTACTTACAGATATTTTTTCCATATTACCTAATTATCTCAGCAATATTTACTTTACATATTTATAAACAATAAAAATTAATTATAAAAAAATCTTTAAAATTATATTTATTTAATTTACAAGCTTGTTGTTCTGCTAGAAAGTTTAATCAAAATGCCTCTTAATGAAAACAAGTTATTTCTATAAGGTACATATCTGTTTTGAGAGATTTTGTTTGAAGTCGTGTTTTCAAATATGTCTTTAAATGACACAACAATGCTTGTGAATCAAGCAATTTTAATTGTATTACCTTTAGTTAAAAAAATACTATAATGCATTAAAATAAATTAAGGAAACAGTAGTTTCAATTGGTTAGTTAGATAATTTGTTGTCCGTTGAAATAAGTAAAAAACAGTTGCTATAGTTTTGTATACGTTATGTGATAGCTTCCGAGTCATTTCGCGTGTTGTCTCAATGTGAGTTCAACTGTTAAAAGACATGCCACACCTGCTTAAGTTGAAATTTTTTATACACAAATTAATAGTATGTGTTCCAAATTAGATGAAAAGTATTTTGAAACAGACGATTTAAAATCAGTAGTTTTAATTACATATGTGTATGTAGGTTATTTGTTGGTGTTAAAAATAAAAGAAATAACATTATTTTTTACTGAAGTTTGAAATTAAAATAACTAATATTCCAAAATAACTTAAAACCATTCGATTCGCATGAAAAATAAAGCCTGTGCGCATGTAGCTTGAGCGTAATATTGGCGTCACTATGAAGCTGCATATGGTATATACCACGTACTAGGGCCGATTTCGGCCCTTAAAATTTAACCACTTTACATAAGGCTGTTAATTTGTAAGTGCAAAGTAAATCAAAATGTTCACGTTTACAACAAAACGTATGTAGGTAAATTTGTGTTCAACGCACAAGGGTGGTTAAATTTTAAGGGCCTATGTATATATAAATTTTAAGTGCTGCTTATAAAAAATATGTGTTACATTTGTAGCCATTACTGCTTACTTAACAAAATGCAACCAACATTCTGGAAATTCTCCTGAAGTCATTATGTGTATTTCCACATGACCATAGGCTTAGTACTGCGGTTTTTAAATCAAAATAATGTTGTTTGAAATGATGTTGCATTTGAATTTACTAACAGCATATTTTGAGTGTAGCATGTATCAAGAGCTGTTGTGTCCACACACACACTATCTTATTCTTTGGTAGTGTATGTGTTTCGTGAGTATCATACACAGCGTACGTTCTCTATTTTAATTTTTATGAAAAAGGTAGGTCTCACCCCCCACCCCAAAAAGTTGTCAAATGATCTCAAAAGTAAGCAGGAAAAATTTAACGCCCCTACGACCCCGCCTTTCCATACCGCCGTTCGATTGGAAAAAAAAATATATTTATCACTCATACCCCTTGCTTTCTCATTTTGAAAATTATTTTGTTTTATACAGTAGTTTTGATTTAGCTGCATTTTGTTTAAGTGCACTTTGGACTTAATTGCCTAAACTGATAAATTTCTGTCACTAATCTTTAAAATTCTATACAAATTCGTTCTTTAGGTGTATAAAACTGAAGTCCAAAATTGTATACCAGCACATTTAGGCAGGTAAGTGCATTTAAGATAACAGCATTTTTGACTTATCAGCACAAAAAGTCGCGCAAAGTTGATTGTGCAGCTAAGTCAAAATTACTGCAGCGCATAAACTGTGAAAATCAGTTCAAAGTTATTATACAATATGTATTTATTAATAATTTTTACTCAAAACAGTTTTCCAACAATTTGTGTAAATTTTTCTGTGCTCCTGAACGCACTGCAGAATGTATTTTGATTTTATTTTTATGTGTAAACATCTCCTAGCGTGGGTAAAAATCTTTTGACTGAGATTTCTTTGCTAAGATTTCTTTGCATTGTCAAATCGGTGTGAGCTATGTATGAGTGGATTAGTGTTTGAAAGAAGCAATACCAAGCAGAGAAACAAGTCGACCGGCTCGAAGCCGACGGTGCGCCGCCGCCAGTTATTTTTCTGTATATTTCCGTACACCAAGGGTGAAAATGAACCGTAAGAGCTATGGACTTGAAATTTGAACACAGTATGTAGACATTTGGCCACTACAATAACAAATACATTAGAGTTAAAAACTAAAGGGTGTTCCAAAGCGAGCAACGAAAAATTTAAAATCCCATGTAATATATATACAATTGTATGTACATATATACACTTGAAATTTTAAAAGTTAGTGTATTTTTATACAGACTACAATAATAAACACTAAATTTAAAAAATTTAAATCAATGGGTGTTCCATCAGTTAATGCAATTTTGACTTTGTAATTTTGACAACTTGCTGTATCTTGGAAACCGTAAGAGCAAGACTCTTGAAATTTTCAAAAACGGTAAAACTAAAAAATCAAAAAAATATAAAATCGCCAAATATAAAAAAATCGCCAAAAACAAAAAAAATCGCCAAAACGAAAAAAGCACAAAATTAAAAAAAAATCTCTAGGACTAAAATAAATCGCGAAAAATCGGAAAATTAAAAAAACCCAAAAAGAGAAAAAAACGCCAAAACGAGAAAAAAGCGATAAAACTGAAAAAAAACCGTTTAAACTGAAAAAAACTTAAAAAAGGAAGAAAGCTAAATCAAAAAAAATTATCAGAACCGAATGTGCGCGAGTCAAAGTCGCACTTTACTGAATTTATTTTAATTGCAATGCGTACACAACAACAAGAACAGCAACAACTAAACGATGAACAACAGGAATTAAAAATTAAAAAGTAAAAGTAAAGGCATCTACCATAGATGAGCACTGCAGTAGCACTAAAGTTTCAGTAAAAACAATAAAAAAATTTAACAAGTAAATTTTTACTGATTACTAAAAATTTTTTCTACAATTTTTATAAATTGCCTAAATGATTTGTTATATGATGAGGTGCATTGAATTTTCAGTAATCGGTAATGCCCGTATTCATAATGAAATTCTACCAAGTAGCTAAATGTTTTTCATACAAAAGTTTCACAATTTGAATGAAAAAACTTTGCCACTTGCTACAATTTTATTATGATTACGGCCCTACATTTTACTGGTAATGCAAATTAAATTTCATTAGCAGTAAAAATTTGCTGAATTTTTTTAGTAATCAGTAAATTTACTGCTTACTGCAATTTTGAATGCAGTACATATACATATACTGCAGTGTGCCCATTTACTAACCAAATAAGTTTAATAAAGCAAACAAAAACCAACAAATTCATAAGTATTTACAATATTGAAAGTTTTGATACTTTTAATTAATTAATTTAAAAAAAGATACTAAAAGCATAAGTACTTCCAACTTAAAAAAAAATTTCATTACTAGATGTTTACACATCTCCTCTGTGATCGGACTCACATTGCTTTTTTTATTCTCGTCTTTGGTGAGATGGCCATGATAGTCTTCCATCAGCTTAACTGCTCTCTCAGCAGTATCATTGACAACACGCAACGACTTTACAATTTTTTCCCCATCAATATAAGCTTCATGGCTACTCCAATTTTCCGCGTCACAACTGAGAAAACTGTCATCTATTTTAAATCGACGAAACATTTCCGCACTTTTCTCATTTATAAATTCGTCAACCGTCTTATCTGTTAGCAAGTTTTTAATTATTAGTTTAAAATATAAAAGTTATTTAATCATATTATTACCTTCCCAGTTCCTGATATCCTCAATATGTAAAGGAAGCCTTTTGTCCACTTGTTCTACACTAACCCTTGTCAAAGCTTGTATCATTTTCCTTTTAGTGTCGAGTTCCAAAGTTTCGTAAAAAAACGCGAGAGCAGATATTTCGTGATGTAAATACCAAGAATGACTAATAAGTTTCCTCAATGCAGGTTTTGCTGTCATTTGGTCAATATCTTGATATTTCACCATTTGGCAAATGAGGTCGATATCTGTTTGGCATGCTGTTGCTGCGTTTGAGCAGCAAAGGACAATGAAGCAGCAGACATCTCCTAAAACATTCAATTCTTCTTTGGGCATTGGGTAGTCCTCACGGAGAAGAAATATTTTCAAGCAGTAAATTGCTTTCGACATCCATCTCGCATGGTGCATTGCTCCTGGTGGACATATTTTGAAATCGCTTTCACTTTCTGCTTTAAGGAACAATAATGCCAGCTCCAAAAGTTCACGGTAATCCTCTCGCACTTGACGCTTTAACTCTTGTGAGACGAACTGAGAAATATTTTCCATAAAATCAATAAGTTGTCCATGGCCGTTGCTATCCTTTATTCCATTAAAAATTTTTTTCGATTTAAGTTGTTGTCACGACTTTTTAAAGTCTTTGAAAAGGGAAACGTCTCTACTTGATGAGTGCAATACAAACAAACAAGCACCATTTTTCTTTCCAGTATTGGAACTTGTCGCATCACAATACAAAGCTTGCACTCTGTCTCAAAGGTGCCAATCTTGCAATGCCTTATATACCGCTGCTGCTTGTTCTTCTCCAGATGAACTATCCAGTATTGGAAAATCTATTAACATCTCGCTTCCGAGTCCACTGACAACAATTGGTAAACGTTCTACTTTCTGCTCGTGAATACCTATATAATTATAAAATCGACTATTAGTTTAAACTGATTACATATAATTATGACGTTTACACTTACTCAATGCGGGCAATAGCTTTCCATCCCAATGAACCACCACAAATTGAGGTAATGATTTTAAAATATTGCTGTTTATTTCTGCAGCTCATTGGGCTCGCAACTGGAAACGAACTTTGTGAATTGAAGTTCATCCAAACTGTGGCCGAGTGCTTCTGCTGTTGCTTGCAGGATGAAAACAGCGTAGCGCACTGAAACTTGACATCTATCAAGCACTGCAACAAGTTTTGGCGTTATAAAATGTTTGCGAGCTCTCCTGCTACCAGAAACTCCTTGGGACACGGTAACAATTTGGGCACATTCAGGCTCTTCTTCATCTTCAGACTCTTCAGAAAACATTTGAGGCAATGCATCGATTGAATTTTTTGCTATTTTGCTCGCAATGTGTTGTTCTAGCCGAGTATTTTCATCTCTCTTACGTTTCTCCCTTTTCTCCTCAGCAATCGCAGAAATCTTGTCGACAGCTCCGAGACAACCTACGCGACCAGGCTGCCTTTGTGCAAGAAGAAATTGTTTGTCCTCTTCAATCCGCAGTTTAGTCATTGCTTCTGCATGTGCGATATCAAAGAAGTTGTCTAGATCATTGACAAACAAATTCTCTCTTTCTTTAAAACTTATTTTGGCTCTGTGCGCGTTCTTTTGCAACTTTCGCCACTCCTCTTGCAATTTCAAAAGTTTTGTAACACAATGCTGTAATTGCCTAGTGGGTATGCGCGCCTTATCCCCGAATATCATCACTTCACGAATCACCAAACTTGCTCTTTCTTTAAGGTTTAATTTAACGTTTCTAGTATTGTAAAATAATACCTGTAACACTTGTTTATTGGATGGCAATTTTGAACCAGTAATACTAAAATTAATTGGACCAACTAAATAAATGATATTTTCATTTTGCAACGACATTTTCACACACTTGATTGTCACTATGACCGATAAAATAAACTTTAATGCAACTATTATAGTGTAAGTATAAAAGTGGCTTCAAGACGGCCATTTGTAAAATGTTTTTAGTAGTTGTCAAGCACCCAGTAATTGTCGTGTCAGAACCCCAAGCCGTCCGATGAAAATCAAGCGGCGCGCCGTCGCCACTTGTATGGCTATACATTGCTTTATAAAATGTTATTGTAATGTTCGCATATAGGATTGCCAGTTTTGAAATCGTAGAAATCAGTACATGAGAGAAATAAAATCAGTACAATTGAAAAAA
This sequence comes from Tachina grossa, assembly GCA_949987645.1. Lineage (NCBI taxonomy): Eukaryota > Metazoa > Arthropoda > Insecta > Diptera > Tachinidae > Tachina > Tachina grossa. Next base: position 79,876,760 of record OX465278.1, on the reverse strand, counting down.
AATCAGTACATTAATTTTTTCAATGTAAAAAGCTTTAACTAGGGATGTAACTAATACCAGTTTAGCTCATGCGAATGCGAATACTACATTTTAATTTTTGCGAAAGCGAATGCAAATATTACAATACGTTAAAAAATCACATGAAAATAAATTTATATAAGAACATGAAGTTGTATTACATACATGGATGTACTACATATAGCATTTTATTTAAACTGAGTCTTGCATTGAGCAAATATGTATTAATTTATTAAAAACATGAATTCATAAAACAGAAAGATACATACATATGTTTGTATATGAAATTAATGAGTGACACTTGTTTCGCGTGGAATTTACTACAACAATGACTAGTTAATATTGTTTGCGATTCAAATTTGTTTGTAATGAATGGTGCTCAAAACATTTTTTAAAAGTTTTAACAGACTAGTCTTAAGTAGAAAATACTGCTGCCGAAAATACAATGCCTTTTCTTTTTCAAAAAATTAAATACCGGTAGGTAGGTATATTTCCAAACACCGCTGGATTTTAGTTTAATTTTGATGCTTATGAGAACTTTTTTATAGAAAAGCTTTCTGATAAAGCTTTGAAGAATGCATTACTTATAAGTCAGCTACGTCCAAGCCATGTGCACAATGTGCAAACTTTTATAAGGAGTTTCTTGTGCTTTCACATCGACGAGATGACAACTTTCTTAAATAAAATTACTTGCAGGGTTAAAAATTGTTTGCAGTTCGTTCAAAAATGCCAACTATGCTCAGATATTGAGCAGTTGCAAAGCATTTGCAACAGTTGATCACGCATACGCAGAAAAAATTCGCAGAGCTTCTGCATAAATTTGCTGAATCTACGAACGTACCATATATTTATTTTTTTCATGCTGGCTTAAAATAATTTTCGTATTTTTGACGTTTGTTAATGGCAAACTTTTTGCGTAAAAGAAGTACAAAATTTTTTTGTCTTAAATATTCGCATACATTTTAGCAAATGCAAATAGCAAAAATAAGCGAAAAATTTGCAAATGCGAACATTCGTTACATTCCTAGCTTTAACCATTCTTAAAACAAAACATGAATTCAATGTATACTTTGTACCAAGGCATATGTAATTAATAAAAATAATATCAAAAAAATTTTCGAAAAAGAAACTTTATATTCATTATTTGCATGTATCAGAAATCACTTATAGCAAATCTTTCTTGCAAATTAAAATTAAAAAATCTCAATAAAATTAACATTAACATTAACATTAACATTAACATTAACATTAACATTAACTTAAACTAAAATCTATATGATCTCTGACAGTTTTGGCAGAATTTGCTTGAGCATTATATGGATACCACTTTGAAAATAAATTCGTCTTAAAGCGAACGTAAAGTAAAAATCACTGGTGATTCAAAGATAATAAATAAACACTATGACAGGCTTTCTTATACATTGATCATAATTATTGTATAAAAACAGTACATACATGAAAAAATCAGTACATTTGCGTACTGATTTGCTAGTTATGCATAAATCAGTACTTTAAACAAAAATCAGTACATGTAACTACTATCAAAATCAGTATGACTGGCAACCCTATTCGCATATGAATAATATAAATAAAACTTATATAATAGAAAGGCGGGGTCGTAGGGGCGTTAAATTTTTCCAGCTTACTTCTGAGATCATTTGACAACTTTTTGAGGGGTCAGACCTACCTTTTTCGAATATAATAAAAATCCCATACAAATAGAGAATAGATGTTAACAAGTAACAGATTATACTCGATTTGCAATGCTGTCAGCTTTTGAAATTTTTAACGCGAAAAAATATTAAGATAGTGCTTTTTAAATTAATTTTTTTTTCGTGAAAGTGCACTAAACTCAAAATTTCAAATCTATTTTATTTCGAGCAATCCTGTCATTTAAAAACTTAAATTGAGCATTTTAAGATATCTGTTTGTATTATTAGAATACTGATTCAAGAAATATGCGCTCTATCAAACTCTAACTTTAATATATAATTTAATTAATGTAAAAAATTGTTTTGTCTAACAAGAGGAAATCAATTATAGAAAATATAGGCTGTTTTTTTAAGAGGTATAGAACTTTGAATTGACATAAAGCACAAGAAAATCGTTTTAATGTCCATCAATTTGGCTTTATTGGAAGGATAATTTTATGCCATTAATGTTTAAATATGATTTCGGGCATGTGGTCGCCGCGGCTGGCTCGAATAAAGCCAATTCTACAGGTCCAATTTTCAACCACCTTTTCGAGCATATGGGGCCGTATGTTGGCAATAACGCCACGAATGTTGGCTTCCAAGTCCCCTAACGTTTCTGGTTTGTTGGCGTAGACGAGCGACTTCACATATCCCCAAAGAAAATAATCCAATGGTGTCAAATCACACGATCTTGGTGGCCAATTGACAGGTCCATTCCGCGTTATTATGCGCTCATCGAATGTTTCCTTCAATAAATCGATTGTGACGTGCGCTGTGTGGCATGTAGCGCCGTCTTGTTGGAACCACAACTCATCCACATTCATGCCATCCAATTCGGGAACAAAATAGTCGGTTAGTCGGCTCCAATTGCTGTGCACGGTGGCGAATCGATTCATTCGGGTCCTCTTCAACACTTTGCTCTACAGCGGCAATTGTTTCTTCGGTGCGCACTGTTCGACGTCTCTGCGGATGCGTATCATCACATAGAGTAAACGTAGTGCGAAAACGATCCATTGTTAACCGAATTAATTGCTCTGATGGACGATTATGTCGACCATAAAATGGACGGAGCTTGCGGTAAACTTCGCGAACTGAACCATTATTTTCGAAGTAAATTTGCACGATTTGCAAGCGTTGTTCTTTTGTCAACCTGTTCTTGATGAAATGGCAAACCAAACTAAATATTAATCACTTGACAGCTGACAAAATGGTTGCCAGTTAAAAAAGTGATGCCAACTTAAAGTTCTGTACCTCAATAAAAAACACCCTTCATATGGAAAATGATTTACGGAATGCAATTGAGAAACATTTGAGTCCATTTTAGAGTTTTAGGAAGAATTAAAATCTTATATAGAGTTGATATAAACCTGTTTTACAAACCAGCAAAAAGTTCTGTCACATCCATATTTATAGGCAGAAATAGAAAGAGACTTGGCTTTTATGCATTTCTTTAAGTTTAAAACATATACCACAATATTCTTACACGCGTTTAACGCTTAAAGGTCTGAATGACGTGTACATAACCTTTCTGTTTAAAATAAAAACTATGTTATGATCAGATGATAACAATGTTAAAGAGGCTATTTATTGAAAAATTTTCATATGATATACATATTCATACATACATATGTATATACAATTTTTTTATCTTCTTTTACATTTTATATGGGTTTGAATGCTACATGAATAGTTGAAAAATGCTTTTAAAAATATTATAGAAAAATAGTACATAACAGGTGTAAAACCACTTAAATTGTGTTCAAATTACATATATGTTTATGTCTTGTGGAATACCACTTTTACATGGTACATTTGTACATGTAGTCTGAAAACCTTTAACCCTAGACGCACTTTCTTATATTTTTTTTTACCTATAAGCACTTTATTCGTCGAATCGACGAAGTGCATTTTTTATCTGGCCCCAAACGCTCCCAATTAAAAAAATATATAAAATTTTGATTTTATTGGAAAAACAATTTAGTTTTTATTCGTATTAAACATAAAGTTTGTAGAGTTGCGCAGCTCATGAATGAACTAGTTCAATTGAACGATTCACCTCACTGAGCGCTGTGAGCCGGTAAATCCACTGAGAGCTTTCAGCTCAGTACTGAGTGGTTTGTATCGAACTCTTTCAGTAGCTCATTTTAGACACAAACCTATAATCAAACCCATTTAAATTACATGCCGACTTCCATCAAACTCTTTCAACAGCTCGTTTTAGACACAAACCTATGTATTTTAAGTGGGTTTGATAATAGGTTTATGTCTTAAACAGTGTCCCGCAAAATAAAATATGTTTGTATTGGTGAGAAAAATGAGAGTAAAATAAACTTGCACTTGAAGAAAACTTTTGTAATATAAAATACATGATGTGGTTATTAGTTGTTTGAATTTTTTGTTTGTAAATATGCAATTTAATAAAAACTTAAATAAAAAGTAAAAATTTAATAACCATTCAACAATTTAGTGAATAAATTCAAAATTAAATTTATTCACAGATCTTTGGATACTATTAAAATGCCTGTTTAATCTATTTTCCCTATTATTTTTTAATGTTTCATAACATAAAATGCATTGCATATTGCCAAAAGCATTTTTAATCACGAAATATTTCCCAGCTTCCAAAATTATATTATCAATTTTTTGTCTGTAGAAATTTATTAAATTTGAACTTTAATTTCGTTCCGTGTGCTCAAAAAAACTAAACAAAAAACCAGGAAAAAATGAATACATGCGTGCACAACTTAATTCGTCGCTTGCTCAGTGACGACTAAATTAAAGAGCATAAGCATGTGTGTGATTTTCATCCGCACAATTGTGCTATGATTTGCGGGTTAATGGTCTAAAACGACCTAATGAAAGAGTTCGATACAAGTCTTGTGGTTTTTAGCAATTTTCTTTTGTCTCACACGTACATAAAAAAAATTTATATATGTATTGTGATAATATTAAAATATCTGAAATAATTTTAATTTTGATACATACATATGTACATAACATAACATAACAAATTACACTCATTAAACTATGCACTCGTATTTTAGTTTTTACTTCATCTGCCTTTTGTAATGTATGACCACACACACTGTATAAATCTTTCACTTTTTATGCTTCTGTTTTCGCTCTTTATGCTTGATAAAATGTTTCACTACAAATGAACTGAGCTACTGAGCCAACTGAATGAAATACTTCAGTAAACTGAGCTGAGCTGAAAAGAGCGGTCACTCAAAATAGCTGATAAGCACAACCCTAAAAGTTAGCTTATTTCAATGCAACTTAAAACTAATGAACAAAAAAAAATTAACTTTAAATTTTTTTTATTTTTTTTAAATACATAGTAAAAAAAATCACAGAAGGCAGTATTTTAAATAAAAAATTATTTCAGGCATTTGTTAAAATCTTAACACTGACACTTAAAACTAAAAAATAAACTTAGTTTTTAGTGCAAGAGGCATATAGATCAATCGTCGATTTGACGAACACAAACTTAACAAGTAAGAGTGGTATATTCGGCTGTGCCGAATCTTATATACCCTTCACAAATCATAAAATGTAGAGAAAATACATGCATGCATACAAATAAATACATATGTACAAACATAGACATGCGTAATTTTATGAAAACACTTTCGTATTCATTACCAACTAAACTTCAATACGCATCGCTATACTGCATTTTAAATGCATCTTGCAGACAAAAGATCCCTTAACTTATGCTTGTCTTGTAAACATGACTGTGTGTGCTCAGCAGCGAACTTGTATAAATATCTACTTTCAAATTTATCGGGCCTGTTCTGAAAATCATGGTGATTTAAAATCAAAGTAAACTACTAATAGCTGACTTGATAGTAGGTTTTTATTGTATTTATGCGTATTATTTGTCATTTATAATACGTATTTTCTTCCAACTTCCAACGCTATAAATCGTGCAATTTACAAAAGCAATGATTTAGCGCTTTCATTAATTTTTTGAAATCACCGTGATTTGACATGTCGTGATTTGCAGAACAGGGGCCCATATGAATTAAATCAATTGAAACTGAAATAGAGGCAATTAGCAGCAATACGCATTCATGTTAGGGTGATCGATTATTCGACTTTTTCCAGAAACCGGTTTTCGAATAGTTCGAATATTTGAAACTATGAAATACCCGGTTTCGGTTTTTGCAATTCAGGAAAAACCGGTTAACCGGTTTTTTTAAATAAGATTTTAAATTGCTTTATTAAAAAAAAGAGTTAACAGTTCATCTAAATACAATAAAACAATACAAAAATAAAGGTAAAACATAAAAATTAAATACATATGTATGTATACTTACATACACTGAAAGGAAACCCTTCATTCAGACAATGAAATTCTTCATTGTATTAAAGAAATGTTTCATTAAAAGTCAGCTAATGAAGCCCTTCATTGGATCCATGAATAATGATTCATTGTATATATGAAGTTAATTTTGGCGGCTATATCATAAATATAATGAAACTATATCATTACTTCTATGAAACTTTTTTATGAATATAATGTAGTTGTTTCATTGATTTAATGAAGTTTTTACATACTATAAATGAAATTTATTCATTAATATAAAGAAAATTTCATATATATAATGAAATATAAGTAGTAAATAATGAAAATTTTCTATTAAAAACATGAAATCATGTCCCTTCCTAGGTGGTTTGGAATTAATAAAAATATATAGATATATAGATTTTTTTATTTTATTTAAAATATAGATATACATATGTACTTAATATATAAGCATATGTATGTATTTATTAACGTAAAACATTTAAAATTTAAGGAACTCATCAGTAGAATTCAAGCCAAATAATGCTTTAAGAAAGCCGAAAAACTTACATGTTTATAGTAAAACTCTTAATATGTTGCTGAGAATCACAATACACAAACATAAGTTTAAAAGAATCAAACAAAAATCTTAACAAAACAAGCATCTTTATAAGATGTTTGGCACAACCTTCTTGCGTTTGTACAGTGGTGAGGGACGTGAATGGATAAAAAAAGAGAAAGAGAGATTGTATAAATGATGTGATTTCATTGCATTTATGATGACCATACTGCTTTGAAATTAAATGGATTGGAAAAGTAAGAAATAGAAAATATATTTTAAGAAAATAACTTTTTATTTATTTAAGTTTGACAAACTGAATACAGTAAGAAAATAAGATTTTTGGAACTTATTTATATTTGTCCCAAATTCGCCAAAAAGAAAATTCGTTTAAACAATGCAACGATTTTCATTAATACAATGAACTATGAAGAACACATGAATAGCAGAGATGGAAAGATTTCATGCATACAATGAAATTGTTCATTGTATTAATGAAAAGTTTCATTAATATAATGCAGAACATTTAATGAAACCGTTTCATTCTATGAATGAATGATTTTCCTTTCAGTGTATGTATAGTATAAATATGAATGTATGGATAAGGTGGATGTCTACCTCTATCAGTGTGACTTTTTTCAACTTCATTCGCTTTGCAATTTCACAAACAATTTTTTTTATAATTTGAAATAAAATGATAAGCTGGCGAACAAAACCAGACACGTCCTCAGTAAATATTTTTTTTTCAATTTTTTCGGGCTCTACAAGTACAAATCTATGAAGTCATGAAATATTTTCATTCATAACCAGTTCGATCCTACATTAAAAAAGTAACGAACACTGATTTTTCCTTGCTATTCTCTATCTAGTTAATTCAGTAATTTGCCTGTCGTGTAAAAATAGTTACCGGGACTAGTCTGGTTTTGTTCGCTAACTCCTCAAATATACATATTTAATCATTTTTTAATTAAATTATATATTTATTATTATATTTTAGTTTAAAAAAAAACAAAACAAAAACTTCACAAAATAGCCTTAACCAATTTTCAAAATTTAACAGCATATATACTAAAATACGAAAACTTTTTTAGTGAATTAGTGTTATTTACAGTAAATCTATTTCAAAGATTTGTTTTAAGTAAATCCTTGCCGCTGATGCACGTTGAACTTAATATCAATAAGATAAGTCTTATTGGTAATAGTAATCTAACATTTGCCATTGTAACTCCAAAATTTCAATCAATGTCCTCTATTTTTAAATTTGCCATTTCTCTTATGAATAAACAATTTAAACTTTGTATTGTTTAAACTATTTTTCAATGAAAAACATTTATATTTTTAAATGTTAAAAAATTATCATTCTTATAAATTTTTTATGAGTTTAAAAAAAATCTAAAAAATAAGCCAAGAGCTAAATGAAAATTTTCAAGCTAAATCAAAAAAATAAGCTAAATTTAGTCCAAAATAAGCTAATATGGTCACGCTGAGTTCTATGTAAAATATGAAGCAAAATGTTAACAAAACTAAAAAAACACTTTTTGCAAATCGATTTTCACATCCATTGCACACCATAAGGCCAATTTAATTCGCCTCTGCTACCGCCTCATAAAATAATTTCGTTTAAATTTCATGCTTCAGTAAGTGTTGCCATGCTCAAAAAACATTTACAGCCGTATTCATAAAAATTTTAAACCGCGTTTCAAATATTGTTTAAGCAAAATTCGCTAAAATTGTATTCATAATAGAATTTTAGCTTAAAAAACGGTTTTTAAGCCTAGCGTAAATCAGCAAATTTTAAAATTGACTGCCCCCATGTTTAAACCAATTTTAAGGTGACGTTGTTGTAATTTTGCTTCGTTTTTGTTTACATTTTGAACTTTACCTGTATGTACAATATGTGTATGTATGTACTTATGTATGCATGTATGTATGCATATGCCAGTGTTATTTAAAAGAAAACAATGTAATTTTTTTTTATAGAAACTATTGCCGAAATAACAAATATATTCCAAAGAATATTTAAAAGAAAAGGAGCGATCCAGTTTCCATTCCCAGTCATTGTTTTCTCATTTTATGTGTTAACAAAAATAGTATAATTGTAGAAAATTAACTAGTGATGTATAAACACTCAAAACAAACAAAATAAAGCTCGTTATTCTAGTGCTTCTTTATCTGCAATAAAATAAATAATATAAAAAGAACTTTTAACAAAGATTTGTTGTGAACTTTTTTTATTATTTTATTAAATACAAGTTGGAACATATCTTTTATTTTATAGAAACAATATTTCTCTGAAAACCGACAAATAAACAAAATAGACACGAGTACTTTGCGAGTTAGCAATCGTTGTTTTGCAGAACTAATATGCAAGTGACAAATAAAGAATACAGTGTTGCCACGATATTTAAAAAAAATTTAGTTAATTGATTTTTAGTTAAAAAACTGATTATGCATACCAATATTTAAAAAACGTTATTTAACCTTAAAACGTTTTTTAACTAATATGAATTTTAAACCTCAATCAACTTTTTTCTTATGAATACGGCTGTTAGAACTTTTATACTGAAAAAAATAATTATTCAGGTCTATCATGAATAAAATTCCACGTGAAATTTCTCCCTTTTCCAATTAGAATTTTTTGTTTTCCCTATTACTTGTTATTAGTTGGAATTGTTCCCCGTGAAAAATTTCACGCGTAATTTTACTAATGATAGCCCTGATTATTTATTGAAAAATATACAAATCGAAAAGTCCATTCGACATTCGAAAAATCAACATTTTAAAAAAACCGACAACCGTATTGTGAAAAAACCGAGTCGATCACCCTAACTCATATGCACAATATTTTTTTAATTCATAAAATTTATTTCATTTACTCCTCGGATAAAGTTTTTAAAATATGTACATTAGAGCGACTCACTTGAAAAAAAGTTTTTGTTACCCTTCTCAAATCAAAGATCGGTCTTTTTAATGAGGACTCCAAAAATATTAGAGGGGTCTAGCGATGACCGCTCGTGAGCTGGACCTTGTGTAAATAAGGCATATTTTTGAAGTTTTTTTTGCATATTTTTATATTTTGTTCCGACACAACATATAAAAAAAAGTATATCATCTGAAAGGTTTGTTCAAACCGATTTCAACGGTGCATTAAACCTTACCATTCGTGCCATCAGCAATGTGTCATTCCATAAAATTCCCTTTCCTAAAGAAGGTAACACCTAGCAATAGTAGTAGGCATTAATTGCCTGAGTGTTACTTCTCTTAAGAAAAAAAAAAAACTGATATTTTAAGCATTCATACATATATTTAAATAAATTTATTGTTTGTACTACTCATATTTGATTTGAATCTTTATTAAATTATATCTGTTGTTAGTTCTCGCATGAACTTTTGCGGAAACTATTAACAGAAATAAGTTCACAATGACTTAAACCACATAATCCTTAAGACATAATGGAATTTCTTCATATAAATAAGTAGCACCTGCTATGAAAATGTTTAAAAAATCCTAGTTTTTATGGAACAACTCATTGCTGATGGTATTAATGGTTTTTAATATGTTGTCTCGGGATAAAATAAAAAATATGCAAAAAAAACTTCAAAAATATACCTTTCTTACACACGGTCCAGCTCACGAGCGGGCATCGCTGGACCCCTCAAATATGTTAGGAGTCCTCATTAAAAAGACCGATCTTTGATTTAAGAGAGGTAACAAGGTCGCATTTTTCATCTCCATACTAGGTGAGTCACTCTAAAGTACATACATACATAGTTGGTTGTTGTAGTAAGGATAATATATATATGCGGCAAAAAGGAAAAAGTGCTTAAGTCGAGATAAGCTGATTTTGAGTTAATGGTACTTCCGTAATCTGAATATTCGAAAGTATCCCTGGTCAAAATCTCAATAAATTTGTGTAATTTTTCAGCAAGTTATAGCGCGACTTATCTTTCTTAGACTTCTAATCTAATTTGGAATAATAGCTTAATTCAGATTATACTTTGGTATATTTCAACTTAAATGTACATATTACTTATAGTGTGTAGAACGACGGTTGCTTAAAAAAATAAAGTTGAACAAAGAATTTCCCAATTTAACTGTTAAAGAAAAAAAAATCTGAAAATCGACTTGAACGCTTAAAAGTGCTCCCCTGAAAAGCAGTAAAATACGCCACAGATATAATGTCATACATATCGCTCGTTTATTAAAAAATAAGTTTATTTTAAACTTTAAAGTTTTCAATTTACACACAACTTAATGGAAAACGATAATTTTATTTTTCTCTCGATAGTTAAGCATACAAGATATTTGTATGAAATTTTTACACAATACTAATATCAATATGAGGATTAATTTTGCATCATTAACTCAAAAATCCCATTTTTGATATATGACGTTGTTTTAGAAAATGAGCGATATGTACTTATGTAGCTTGTCAAGTTGCAAATAACCTACTAGCCTACTATGTGCCGTTGAAAGTTCTTATAATACCTGTTATTATCTAAGAAAAACTTTTTTAACATTACGGTTGCAGATCTACCAATGAGTTGGCACAGGCACCAATAAAATGCAGGACCACAAAATGGCTTTAGATATAAAAGTTACCAATTTTTTTTAAACCAACACTTCTCCTTAGATAAGTTTATTTAGCAATCGAATAATTAAGTTATTTTCGGACCCAGCAAAAAAGACATGCAAAAGAAATAGTTAGTGCATGGGTTCTTCTGAAAATGAATTGGTTCAATTTAGGGGCAGAACGTAAGATTTTAACGCAGGCGTGTCATTAATGAGCATGGGTTCACATTTAACAAAACTGATAATTATTGAAATGAGTGCTTAGAACCCATGCAAGTTCGCTGATTAGGTGACGTTTTTCACGTAAAAATATAAAAAAAAAATATTATCTCGGCCAAGATACGAACCATGTTGTTCTGACTGTCCATGCATACTCTCTACTACTAAACTACCGCATTGTTATTATTCTTGGAGAGACAACTTGTTTTATGAAAAATAATTCTAGGCTGATAATGTTCCGTTTTTGCATGCCTTTTTCGCTGGATATTTATTTTAATACAGTACCTACATACATACATATGTATGTACGGACAAACTACACAAGCTTAAGCAAAAATACCTTTTTCTTAGTTATTGGAACAAACAAAAACCACATGAACGAATGAAAATACTTGTAGCAACAACAAACCCTCAAACAAACACCTCAAACAAACAATCTTGTCTGTCCACTTTAAAATATTCATAAGAAATCCATGATCTTTAGCAAGGGGTAACTTATTATTTTAAAATACATATCCATAAATAATACATACACACATTAGCGAACGAATTTATACTTACATGTAGTTACAAGGAATACACGAAAGGAATGTAAAGATTGAATTAACACGACTTTGTTATGAGATTGGAGAAAAAATGCAACACAAGATTGTAACAGATGTGAAAATTCATAAATTTTATTTAAGGATGGATAATAAATAAAAAAAACTGTACACAAAAATATATGTTTTTATTGTTTTTTTTATTGGTTATATTTTCTTTGTTTTTTCATAAATTTTTTTTTTTAATAATTAATACTTACATTTATTTGTAACAAAAGAATTTTTCTTAATAATTAATATTTACATTTATTTTAACAATAAAAATTTACAATAATTTGCACTTATTTTAACTTTCTTCTTCTTCTTGAAGTCTATCAATTTCCATTAATAGCATGTCAAGCTCATAATCAGGATTGGTTTCCTCTATTGCTGAATGATACCATGCATATGTGCTTATACCATCACTTTTGATTTTTCTTTTATCATCTTGATAACTTAGTATTAGTTTATGTAGTTGCATAGTATATAATTGATGCAAACTCGACTTAAAGGTAAGCATATTATCAAATACATTTGATTTATTAAACAGACAATCTCTATATGAACTTAGGCTATACTTATCTAAAATGGTTTTCTTGACCCCCTTCGATTTCTTTACATCACTTTGATCTTGAACACTAAATGAATACATTTTAGATCGCAACCCAACAAACTCTTTCATTATTTTTCCACAATTTTCGTCTTTCATCATACGCAACACCTTTTTGTTTAAACGAGGAATACCATATATGTTATCTGCAGGATAATTAGATGTGTCAAATTCATCCTGTATGTCCATTTTTATGTCAGCATAGAAGTCATCAGTCCGTATTGTATATATGAATGAATCAGTATCCATATGGTTTAATGACAATTTTGATATAAATTTAGGCTGCATGTAGCCATAATGGAAATTATACATTTTCCATTTGGACAGTTCTAGCACACAAAATCCTAAGTAAGTAGGCTTATTATAATATGTCTGGAGCCTATTCATTTGAATCGCCACCATGTCTTCTAAAAATATAGACAAACTATGGAAATTGGGCTTAGATATCCAATCTTGGGCTCCCAAATGATTGCAATTCGTTCTGTTCCAGTTTGTTACAATTCTAACATCTTTTCTCTTATCTACATTTTCCATGGTCTTGCCATATACCGCATTATTGAGCAATTTGAAGAAGTTTTTCTCAAACGTATTTTTAGCGTTAGCTCTATGCTTGGTATTTAAGTCTATATATGATTTTAAAAATGGAGATTTTTAGAATCAAACCATACTCTAAACATTGTTTAAGAATTCTATAGTGAATAATATATGAATGTTTAGTAGAAAAGTCAGCAATTAATTTAGTTTGATTCTTTCCATAAGGTTTTTTATTTTCCGCACAAAAAGGTAGGTCATTGTGCGATTCGTGCAAATTCGAGGGATATTCTAAAGTAACTTCACAAACATAACCATCATTTGAATTATTATCTATCCGATTTGGATCCAGATTTAGCTCATCACTTGATAACCATCTGAATCCTCCGTATGGAAGATATTCGGACATAGCCCAACCGTAAAGGTTATTAGCATCTAGGTACATTAGAAATTCTGAGGGTTTCTCTTTATCGAAATCCTCTAGATATTTATTGTTTGGTTTTGAATACCTTTTACTACATTGTACAATACCCCCACGTATCCCTTTTTTAAAGAAATTTTACATATCTATGTCAGTTAACAATTCCAGTTCTATATTTGTGTACTTCAACATAGCATCCCACGACAGTCCAGGAGCAGTATAGTACTGGCTTGGATCTAGGTTATATATTCCCTTACAAACTTTTCGAAAGTTTTCGAATACATCAGTTAGTAATAGTACGTCTGTTTTTAAATACAACTCCATATAGTCTTGTAAAGTTTTGCAATCAAATGTGTGCCAAATTTTTTTTGCATGCTCATAATCTTCATGCGAACATTCTCTATTGGTAAGTGTGTTGAAAAAGTCTTCCCTCGCTGGAAGTTGACTATCATTTAATTTTTCAAAAGAATTGAGATAGTTGTAAGGGAAAACACCCTTCCTTCTAACCAGATCAAACTCTATTTTTGATGTAAATTGCTCTTTAATTGTACAGAAATCGTCATCCGTAAGATTATTGGCTAAAGTTTCTAAGCTTTCGGGCATAAAACGTAAGGTGTCTAGAAATCTAAGTTCAAGATTGAAATCGTCATTCATTTTTGTATATGTTGATAAAGATATGTAACGTTCTTTATTTAGCGGAAGGACTTTTATGTTGTCACACTTTTCCCCTAACTCTTTAACAAAAAGATGTGAGTCATAAGACGAATAATTATGAAAATAAATAGGGATAAATTTTGGTTGTGGATATTTTAAGTTGCACATATTATGAGATGCACCTCTAAATTTGCCAGTTACATGACAATGATCCCTTACGCGATCACTACCTAAAAATGTATCACATATGTGGCAATTTACAGCATTTTGAAAACTGAATATCTCTGAAGGGGACAAAGAATCCATTTGTGTCTTACTCATTAAATAATTAGTATATATATCCTCACAATCCTTAACTAAATAAGCAACGAATTTTTCTGCAGCGTCCCTACCAGTATAGATTCTAAACTTATCTAAATTATGGTTAATATATTTAATATTATAACTAAAAGCACAGGGAATATGCTTCTTGGTTAAATTATTTTTTTCACTTACTCTACATTGGATGTCCTCAAGTATGCGCTCAAAATCTGCATACACGACAAAAGGCACATCCATCTGTCGTTGGTGGTCCTTAAATTTAAGTGTAGCATTCTTATGGGATGGTAGCTGGGCTACAATTTTACCACACTCCGCTTTGTGTTGCTCCATGATCCTATCACTGTGCGTATATTGCAGACATACATTACACAATTGAAGTGTGTGTTCATGTTTTGTCGTTTGACCTCTTAATAATCTGTAAACAAATTTAAATTATATCATTTATAATGAATATTATAAAAAGTTTACCTTATATATATATATATATATATATATATATATATATATATATATATATATATTTATATTAACTAGTACTTGACACTTTTAGCTTACCTAGCCATATTTTCTATTAGAACGTAATGATGACCAACGATATTTTCCAACAACAATAAGTTGACATGATTACATTTTTCCTCCTTTGTAATATAATACGGACCAACAACTACATCATTTTCCTCATCATAACCAAATACGTTTACGCTGATTCCGCTTCTCAAATATTTTAATATCTTTTAAAGATATTGGAAATATTAAATTCTTAAAATCTAGCGTTACACCGTTTTGGGTACAAATGATGTCAGCAGTTATGTTATGAATATTGTATGAGCTACATCGCTGTTTACTCTTTATTTGAGAAGTATCCACTGCGGCGATTAGACACCACTTGAAACAATATTGATCGGTGTTTTCTACATTGATACAAGCTTTTCTTTTTTGAAGTTTTTCTGGTAAACTCATCCAGTTTGCTCCTTTAACTAGAGAAGACTTATTAATGCTTAGCTCTGCTCTGACTATGCGTATCAAAGTCCAACCAGAGTCCTTCTCTTGAAATTCCGACATTTTATTTTGAATTTCTGAAATTTGGTTAGAAAATATTTCATATATTTCATCTCCTCTGGTCAACAAATTCATTTTGGCCATATGATGAATAATATTGAACTCCAATTCCTCTCCTACAATTTTTACATATTCTGTCACAATACTTACATTAAATTTTATTACAGTGTGGCTTAGTAAATGACTTTCAAGTATCTCTATGAAAATTGATTCATTTTCACCAATGAAATCTTCTACTAAAAGTTATTATTTAAACCATACGTTACAATATTATTTCTGAACGCTTTGCTTATGGTGTAAAATTTCCTATTATCTTCATGTCTTCCTTGATTTTCTTCATCAATGCTGGTATTATTTATTAAGTTACCTTCATAAGCATCCGCTCCTTGTAGTTCTCGTTGTTGTTGTTGTTGTGGTTGATATTGTAGTTGTTGATGTTCATAAGTATTTGTGTACCATTGCATGGAGCTAGAGGGTTTTTGCCAATACATTTGTTTTGTTGCTGTTGTAGTTGATATTGCAATTGTTGGTCAGTATTTGGGTACCATTGCATGGCCGTAGGAGTTTGCTCCCAATACATTTGTAATTGTTGTTGTTGAGGATATTGATATTGTTGTTGTTGTTGAGGATATTGATATTGTTGTTGTTGTTGAGGATATTGATATTGTTGTTGTTGTTGTTGAGGATATTGATATTGTTACTGTTGTTGAGGATATTGATATTGTTGTTGTTGTTGTTGAGGATATTGATATTGTTGTTGTTGTGGATATTGATATTGTTGCTGTTGTTGAGGATATTGATATTGTTGTTGTTGTTGAGGATATCGATATTGTTGTTTTTGAGGATATTGATATTGTTGTTGTTGTTGTTGTTGAGGATATTGATATTGTTGCTGTTGTTGAGGATATGTATATTGGTCCTCAACATCATGATTTTGGATATGATCCAAGAAACACTTTTGATATTTGTATATCTTTTTACAGATATGACATTCATATACCGAATCCATTTTAATAATTTATAGAATTTATAATATATATTTTTTAAGATTTTATACGATGATGTACTTGCTAGATACAATGCTGTACTTGCTGCTAGATTAGAGAACGTCTCAATTTATACGAATTACGTTCTATTCTTACATTGTTACAACATACATACATATATTTACGATATTTCTTTAAAAGATGTAGATTAAAAAATATACAAAACTGCTGTTCATTAATTTATTTACATATACATACATATGTATGTAGTAAGTAAGTATGTATGTATATAAGTCTGTATGGTTTGTTTGACAAATGTCAGCCTCTTTGCACAAAAAACAAAAAATAAATAAAACCAAATAAAACCAACAACAAAACCATTAATATCTCACCAGCATACATAATTACTTTCTAAAATACCCTTCCATCTCCATCAGCTAAAAAGAATATTACAAAAAAACAAATGCCGAGTACATACTATGATATTTTGTAACATCGCAACAGTGTGTATTAGTGCCAACTTTTGTCATTTTTGAAATTTTTTCTTGTTATGTGGTATTGCTTTCCCTATAAAAAAACATAACGTGAAAGACGTTGCACACATTTTAAAAAATGATTATAACACAAGAAATGCCAGATGTGTACTCGGCATTACACACTCGCTTTTTTATATACATATACGACTACTTACCCACCTTTCAACGCTCAAGTTATTGTAAAAACATACACAAATACACATGCATGAGCATAACGTTGGCTCCCATGATCACGCATCTCTAATTCCCTTTGACAATCCTAAATATCTTACACTTCAATTTTTCCAACCTTCAAGTAAGTTCGTTGCTCATAAATTACATATTTTATTCATCTCTTGAAACTCTTTAAACATAGGAAAATCAAATTAAATAGAACCAACAACAAAAAACATTCATAGATTTCCCACAAGCATACATAAATAAGGTCTTCTAAAATTACCTTCCATGGTCACCATCAAAAAAGAAAATAAAAAAAATAAAGCAACATTTCCTTTATGCAAACACACACACACACCATAAACCTGCTGCAACCACTTGACAAAAAAAATCACACTTCAATTCAAAATTAAAACAAAAACATACGTACAAAATCAAACTAAACCAAAACCAACAACAAAAACATTCATAGATATCCCACAAGCATAAATAATTTCTTTCTTTCCAAAATACCCTTCCATCTCCATGAGCTAAAAAGAATATTACAAAAAACTAAGGCAAAATTTGCTCGATGCGTGCTCTCACTTAAAAAAAAACATTGCACTCTAAAACCATAAACCTGCTGCAACCACTTGACAAACAAAAAAATCAAAATTAAAACAAAAATCTAAAACATACATACAAGTTTGCGCGCAAACATAATAAACTACGAGTATGTACATCAACCCAAAATTAAAACAAAAACATACGTACAAAATCAAACCAAAACAAAACCAACAACAAAAACATTCATAAACCTGCTGCAACCACTTGACAAACAAAAACATACGTACAAAGCATGCGTGCCAACGAAAATAAACTACGAATATGTACATCAAACTATCCTTATCTCACACTTATGCTCACACAACAAAACAAAACATCATCATCACATACATATGCATCTACAAACCATCGAGTACCCTCGTCACTTCACACCCTTGACTTTAATTACCTAAATTTTCCCATAAATTATAAATTTTCAATTTTAATTACCCAAATTTGACAATTTTAATTGTTATAGAACCGCCAGTATCTAACTACTATCATGGGAATTTGTGTATGTATATCTGGGGAGAATTTAAGGCTGGTCATTATTTGTAAAAGGTTGGGTGTTGTTGAAATTTTCTTGGATATTTCTTTTATGAATTCTGCTATGTGTGTGTATTTGCGCTGGTATTTATATGTAGGTAAAAATAAATTGTTTTCAATATCGACATTTGGTAGTATAAAATACTATCATATATCTGGACTTCCCTAATCCTAGTATGCTTTTATACTTACGATTGCTTTATATTTTCTCATACTTAAATGTGTCTCGCGTTAAAGCCTGCCTGTGTGAAATTTGTTTATATTACAGATTTTGTTTATTTAAATACATCCGTCTTCTTTGACTGAAAGAGTTTTCTACACACAGAGAAAAACCAACTTAAAATCAGTAAAAACCATGCTGAATTAATAAGAAACATTAACGAAGGTTTAGTCATATTGAAATTTCTTAGTTCAATATGGACAAAATATTAATTTACAGTATTCATTTATTAAACTCATTAGTTTGTAGATATCTCAATATACATTTATATTTGCATTGTGCTTTAACTAAACGACGCTTCATATATTTTCATGATGTATGTAGATCTAATAAATACTTAAGCAATGATAAGAAATTTGATATGTATACATACATATCTACAAATTGATTTTATGTAGGTATGTATGTACATATATATGTATGTACATACAAATAAGTGTTTAACTCAATCTTTGAATACATTTTTTATTTTATTATTTGTCATGTGATGTCTGTTGTTGTTGAAATTAAAAATATTTTAATTTTTATCTGCGTTTACTTAAAAGTTTGTGAGGATTTTCTGTTTTAAGTAAAACTGAATTCCTGATGATATGTACATACTCTATAGTAATAGTAACTATAATAGAAATATTCCTTATACTTAATTTACATTTTTTTAAAGTTGATACTACGTTAGATAGTCAACGTTTGACATTTTTAGGGTATACAATTTTTTCAACTATAGCCTTCTATATTTATTTTGGAAAGCTTGATTTGCTTTTTAAAAATGTATAATCATTTTTGAAAGAAACTGATCCGGCACTCCAGCTTAGGTACTGATAGTTTTTTGTTGTAAGTTAACTTACTTTTTTTTATTTTTTATTGATAAACATTTAAAATCAAAAGGGAGTTTGATATTGTAATTATTATTTTCATAATTGTTGAAAACAATCGCTGCTTTTTTTTTTTGTTTGGTTTTTTGCGATGAAATCATTTGAATTACTTTTAAAACCTTACGCCTTTATAAAAATTATGTCATTTTCCATATTACTCAATTTATAAGACTTTTAGAATTTGTCCTTTAGTGGTTATATATTCTATTATACGACTATGAATACGAATGCAGTAAGCTGATGTCTTTGCTTACTGTTTCAAATTAAAATTTTATTCAATTGAATAAAAGGAGCTTTTTTTTCTTAAACTCTGATGTAGTTAGAAGCGCTGGAGATTCTTTCATATAACAGCTTTCTTGGAATTTTAGATGCATATAATATAGAATTGGATAACATTTACTTTTAAGTTTTATGTTAAGAAGTACAGATATGAGACTAAATTTAAATGTACTTTTAAATTAGTTAAATCATAATGAACAAACATATTTTACTCTAGGATACAAGATGACTTTGTGTGACGAATTTTTTTTTGCTTTATACTGATAATATGTTTACATTAATAAGGTACATATGTATATGTTTGTTTTATGAAGGGTGAGCACCTATCACTTTTATTTGTTGTCCTATATGATTTTTTTTTTTTTTTAATTTTATTAAAGTTCAGCGTATTGTGTATAAAACGGGTGTTTTTTTTAGAGCTATAGAACTTCGAATTGATATAAAACACAAGAAAATTGGCTTTATTGGAAGGATAATTTTATGCCATTAATGTTTAAATATGATTTCGGGCATGTGGCCGCCGCGGCTGGCTCGAATAAAGCCAATTCTACAGGTCCAATTTTCAACCACTTTTTCGAGCATATGGGGCCGTATGTTAGCAATAACGCCACGAATGTTGGCTTCCAAGTCCCCTAACGTTTCTGGTTTGTTGGCGTAGACGAGCGACTTCACATATCCCCAAAGAAAATAATCCAATGGTGTGAAATCACACGATCTTGGTGGCCAATTGACAGGTCCATTCCGCAAAATTATGCGCTCATCGAATGTTTCCTTCAATAAATCGATTGTGACGTGCGCTGTGTGGCATGTAGCGCCGTCTTGTTGGAACCACAACTCATCCACATTCATGCCATCCAATTCGGGAACAAAATAGTCGGTTATCATGGCTCTATACCGGTCTCCATTAACGGTAACTGACTCTCCAGCATTATTTCGGAAGAAGTATGGCCCAATGACTCCACCAGCCCATAGAGCACACCAAACAGTCAGTTTTTGTGGATGTAATGGCGTCTCAAGGGTCTCATGTGGATTCTCTTCACTCCAAATGCGGCAATTTTGATTGTTGACGTAGCCATTCAACCAAAAATGAGCCTCATCACTGAACAAAATTTTGCGATGAAAATCAGCATCGAGATCAATCTCATTTTCGGCCCATACACAAAAATAACGACGTATTGCATGGTCTCGCGGCTTTAATTCTTGCACAAGCTGGATCTTGTAAGGTCGCAAGCCAAGATCTTTGCGCAAAATCTTCCATAAAGTTGATGGACAAAGCTCCAATTGCTGTGCACGGTGGCGAATCGATTCATTCGGATCCTCTTCAACACTTTGCTCTACAGCGGCAATTGTTTCTTCGGTGCGCACTGTTCGACGTCTCTGCGGATGCGTATTATCACATAGAGTAAACGTAGTGCGAAAACGATCCATGGTTAACCGAATTAATTGCTCTGATGGACGATTATGTCGACCATAAAATGGACGGAGCTTGCGATAAACTTCGCGAACTGAACCATTATTTTCGAAATAAATTTGCACCATTTGCAAGCGTTGTTCTTTTGTCAACCTGTTCATGATGCCAACTTAAAGTTCTATACCTCAATAAAAAACACCCATTACATACATATGTATTTAAGTACTTATGTATACAGAAGCAGGGATGCGATGTCATATTTACAAATTGTACTAACTTTCAAAAAAAATTTTAATTTTTTCAGTACGATTGTACCTAATTCTTTATTTATATTTTTTTAATACTTGTACTTTTTAATTAACTAAAAATCAATTAACAAAATGCCAGAAGGTGCACAAAGAATATTTGTTGCTGGGATCTGAATATAAAAGTAACATTTACGATATACTACGTTTATAACCTTTTTTTATTCGATTGTTCACAGTAGATGCAAATAGTCGGCTTCTTTCCTTGGTACGAAAATAAAATTTCCACATTTGCAGATGAATTTGGAATAAATAACATTCCTCCAGCAATTCTTTAAGTACCGGAAAACATCGTTTGCTTTACTTAATTTTCTAATACCTTCGAGCTAAAGATTAACCCCCTTGTGCAAAAAATAAGTGAACGTTAAAAGCGGTTTTTCTATGGAAATTTTTTTTAATGTACATTTCAAGCCCGCATTATTTTTTGCATTAGGGGGTTAATATATTTTAATGCTATTTTTGGCATGTAATATAATATAAAGAGATTCCAGTAGTGCTAAATGGGTCATTATACAATTGTACCAACTTTTCCATCGCTGTACAAAAGCTTAAATCAAATACGGATAATTTGCTTCAAAGCTGCCGGCTACTGTTTACTGACTTCGATTATTTTTACTCTTTTAAATACTTGTTTTTTTTGCCGATAGTATCGATAGTGGAAAAAACTATCGTTATTTCATTTACAACAAAACTATCGATACTATCGATAGTACTATCGATAGTTTTGCAGCTCTACTGAAAACAAGACCAGCCCCTGATAAGCTGATCTGATAACCAGACCAGCTCCTGATAAGCTGGTCTGAAAATCAGATCAGGTCCTGATAAGCTGATCTGATAACCAGACCAGCTCCTGATAAGCTGATCTGATAACCAGACCAGCTCCTTATAAGCTGATAAGCTGATCTGATAACCAGACCAGCTCTTGATAAGCTGATCTGATAACCAGACCAGCTCCTGATAAGCTGATCTGAAAACCAGACCAGCTCCTGATAAGCTGATCTGATAACTAGACCAGCTCCTGATAAGCTGATCTGAAAACCAGATCAGCTCCTGATAAGCTGATCTAGTAGCCGATACCTGAATTTGCTGTTAGCAAACATGGATGAGAAAGTTTTAAAGCATTTGGTGTTGACAACAAATGTGATTAAGAAAAAGCTTCGTAGTATAAAAACTAGTGAAATAGATGCAAATGAACAACTAAGAGATGCATTTAAACCTATAACAGAAGAATTCATAAATAGTTCTAAAAATATTAAAAGAATTCTTATGAAAGAAAAAAGTAAAATCAAGACAGAAGTTGAAAATATACAAGTTTAAAGCATGAGAAACCATCAGTCAAGATAGAGACAAGTACAACAAAGAAACTAGCAGAAGGAACAATATTTGATAATACCATCTTATTTAATGATGCTAATACTGAGAATGATGATGACGATGATTTATACTCAAAGACGTCCAATTCCGAAGACTTATCAGTATTGGAAAGAAGAAATGAATTAGATACAAACTAATGGTGATAGTTAGTAACCTCAAACTGAATGAAGATAAAATACAAGTTGGTGGTCAAATATGGGCTCTAACACTAGGACTATTTTCTCTAATGTTTAATAAAATACCAAAAAATTATGATAAATTTGAACTCGAAATCTATAAAAAGATTTTAATTACTACTAATGTATGCATACAGAATCATCATTGTTCTCCGTCAGAGAACGATGATATAAGTTAATTTTTCTAGAAACTGAAATCGACAAACTTAAGAACAAATTAATAATATAGCTTAAGGCATTGATATAATTCA
The DNA here is from genome assembly GCA_949987645.1 of Tachina grossa. NCBI lineage: Eukaryota > Metazoa > Arthropoda > Insecta > Diptera > Tachinidae > Tachina > Tachina grossa. The sequence continues at coordinate 79,853,535 of OX465278.1, read as the reverse complement.
AGAATATATTCAAATGCATATTGGTGGACTACAACGTGAAATAAAATTAGAGAAGGAAGAGAGTTATAAAGTTGAAAAGCAATTCTAAAAATTAAATAATCAAAAATAAATTGAAGAGTTGTACGATTAAATATATAGATTATAAAATTAACTACATGTTAGTATAAATAGCTGAAAGTGCAACATGTATATCACCATACTCTCGAAAAAATCTGTAAAACAACTCAATGTCTTTAAAAAGAAATTTAGTAAACGAACTCCATATTAAAACTCGAAAATTGTTTGTGCTTGTAATGATACGAATATATGATCTTTTATGGAGGTGAGTTAAGTGAAATGGAGAACTATTCTACAGAAAATAGAAATTGTTGATTTTTGAAGACTGTAATTGACACATTCTCAAAGTTTATATAGTCGGTACAGCTGAAAATTAAAGCTGCACTCCAAAAACCAATGCAATGGAAAATATTTTTGAAGTGGTACGGGTACCAAAAAAAAACTTACAAACAGATGATTCTAAAGAATTTTTTAATAAATACTTTGGAAAACTCACACATAAATAGAAGATTAAACATTACTTAATATGAAAGCATCAATAGTACAATGATTTAATTGAGCATTAAAAGGAATGATGTGAAAAGAATTAGATTTAATGGTTCATATAAGTGGATTAGTATATGTAAGGATTTACTTAGTGCATAAAATAGAAAAATTTATCTCACCATTAAAATGCTTACGATTAAACATTGAACAAATGAGTAAAAGCTGCTTAATACAGTATAAAATAATTAAAAGATGTACAAAATGTTGAATTTAATAAAAATGAAATTAAAAACGAAAAATCTAGTTTGTGTTGTTTTTTGCAGGATTGATTAGGAATGATTGGTCTTAAGAAAGATAATTAGCTAACTGTAGTGGAAATCTCTAAACTTGTTGGTCTGAATGAAATATTGCTAAAACTTCAGTGTTTAAAATGAACTATAACATAGTGCAATATTCAGCAGCACATCATATTATCACTTTTTATAAAGTTGTATGTACATTTTCCCATCGAAAGCGCTAGAACGCAAAATTTTACAATATGAAAATGGGATTATTATAGAAGATCTTCGCTCTATTTATTTCTTTAGCTATCAGATCTTTAGAAAATATAGATAAACTAAGGAATTTGGACTTTGATATCCAATCTTTAAGAATGTACATGTGTATGAATAAGTATCAAGCAAACTTAGTGAATGAATATACGCTTCAACTATTAAATAAATTTACAGAAAAAAATGAAAGCATACCGAAGCATGTATAATTAAAAAAAATCCTCACGTCATACAATTTTGTAAGCAAAGAAATTTTAAGATTTTGTGGTCACTGAAATACATACATATGTATCTACTTTGTAAAAATTCAAAGTAGCGAACTGGTAAATTCTAATAGTAAAGATTTTTAATTGTAACACTACTACATCTCGGACTCTTACGTCACTATCGATAGAAGCATGCTAAGGCATGCATACTAGCAAAATATATAAAGCTGTTAGAAGGTGATGAGACAGCAATTGTATCTGGATCAATCCAACTCATGAATGTATTGTATACGGGAATGATTGATTGTGATGATGACCTTTTCTAAGTGAATAATCATTACATATGAATGCGATAGGGGTCAACCAGCAAACCTCATGTAGAAATACTTGAGGGGAAAAATTCTCCCAAACATAGGTATTTCATTGTTTCTAACACTTTATGAAAACACCAACGGTGAATTGCTGGTAGAGGTAACTGAGTTATTTGAGATCGATTTGATACAATAGTTGTTTATTAAACATCTATTTCTTTGTATGTAAACTAATTTCTACGTACCTAATGTATATACCCAGCAAAAAAATTAGACAAAAATTCTCTATTTCAAGTAGTAAAATCTGAAAAAAGGAGTGGCAAATTAGAAGAAAAAAATAAATAAAAAAAGAGAGTGACTGACCAACTAATACGTACACTCTGTCCGATGGGCACACAAAGCACACCTAAACATTTCAGAAATATATACACAATACGCTGAACTTTAATAAAATTAAAAAAAAAAAAAAAAATCATATAGGACAACAAATAAAAGTGATAGGTGCTCACCCTTCATAAAACAAACATATACATATGTACCTTATTAATGTAAACATATTATCAGTATAAAGCAAAAAAAATTTCGTCACACAAAGTCATCTTGTATCCTAGAGTAAAATATGTTTGTTCATTATGATTTAACTAATTTAAAAGTACATTTAAATTTAGTCTCATATCTGTACTTCTTAACATAAAAATTAAAAGTAAATGTTATCCAATTCTATATTATATGCATCTAAAATTCCAAGAAAGCTGTTATATGAAAGAATCTCCAGCGCTTCTAACTACATCAGAGTTTAAGAAAAAAAGCTCCTTTTATTCAATTGAAGAAAATTTTAATTTGAAACAGTAAGCAAAGACATCAGCTTACTGCATTCGTATTTATAATCGTATAATAGAATATATAACCACTAAAGGACAAATTCTAAAAGTCTTATAAATTGAGTAATATGGAAAATGACATAATTTTTATAAACGCGTAAGGTTTTAAAAGTAATTCAAATGATTTCATCGCAAAAAACCAACCAAAAAAAAAAAAAAACAGCGATTGTTTTCAACAATTATGAAAATAATAATTACAATATCAAACTCCCTTTTGATTTTAAATGTTTATCAATAAAAAATAAAAAAAAGTAAGTTAACTTACAACAAAAAACTATCAGTACCTAAGCTGGAGTGCCGGATCAGTTTCATTCAAAAATGATTATACATTTTTAAAAAGCAAAGCAAGCTTTCCAAAATAAATATAGAAGGCTATAGTTGAAAAAATTGTATACCCTAAAAATGTCAAACGTTGACTATCTAACGTAGCATCAACTTTAAAAAAATGTAAATTAAGTATAAGGAATATTTCTATTATAGTTACTATTACTATAGAGTATGTATAGGGTGTTTTTTTTAGAGGTATAGAGCTTCGAATTGAAATAAAACACAAGAAAATCGTTTTAATGTCCATCAATTTGGCTTTATTGGAAGGATAATTTTATGCCATTAATGTTTAAATATGATTTCGGGCATGTGGCCGCCGCGGCTGGGTCGAATAAAGCCAATTCTACAGGTCCAATTTTCAACCACTTTTTCGAGCATATGGGGCCGTATGTTGGCAATAACGCCACGAATGTTGGCTTCCAAGTCCCCTAACGTTTCTGGTTTGTTGGCGTAGACGAGCGACTTCACATATCCCCAAAGAAAATAATCCAATGGTGTCAAATCACACGATCTTGGTGGCCAATTGACAGGTCCATTCCGCGAAATTATGCGCTCATCGAATGTTTCCTTCAATAAATCGATTGTGACGTGCGCTGTGTGGCATGTAGCGCCGTCTTGTTGGAACCACAACTCATCCACATTCATGCCATCCAATTCGGGAACAAAATAGTCGGTTAGTCGGCTCCAATTGCTGTGCACGGTGGCGAATCGATTCATTCGGGTCCTCTTCAACACTTTGCTCTACAGCGGCAATTGTTTCTTCGGTGCGCACTGTTCGACGTCTCTGCGGATGCGTATCATCACATAGAGTAAACGTAGTGCGAAAACGATCCATTGTTAACCGAATTAATTGCTCTGATGGACGATTATGTCGACCATAAAATGGACGGAGCTTGCGGTAAACTTCGCGAACTGAACCATTATTTTCGAAGTAAATTTGCACGATTTGCAAGCGTTGTTCTTTTGTCAACCTGTTCTTGATGAAATGGCAAACCAAACTAAATATTAATCACTTGACAGCTGACAAAATGGTTGCCAGTTAAAAAAGTGATGCCAACTTAAAGTTCTATACCTCAATAAAAAACACCCATTACATATCATCAGGAATTCAGTTTTACTTAAAACAGAAAATCCTCACAAACTTTTAAGTAAACGCAGATAAAAATTAAAATATTTTTAATTTCAACAACAACAGACATCACATGACAAATAATAAAATAAAAAATGTATTCAAAGATTGAGTTAAACACTTATTTGTATGTACATACATATATATGTACATACATACCTACATAAAATCAATTTGTAGATATGTATGTATACATATCAAATTTCTTATCATTGCTTAAGTATTTATTAGATCTACATACATCATGAAAATATATGAAGCGTCGTTTATTTAAAGCACAATGCAAATATAAATGTATATTGAGATATCTACAAACTAATGAGTTTAATAAATGAATACTGTAAATTAATATTTTGTCCATATTGAACTAAGAAATTTCAATATGACTAAACCTTCGTTAATGTTTCTTATTAATTCAGCATGGTTTTTACTGATTTTAAGTTGGTTTTTCTCTGTGTGTAGAAAACTCTTTCAGTCAAAGAAGACGGATGTATTTAAATAAACAAAATCTGTAATATAAACAAATTTCACACAGGCAGGCTTTAACGCGAGACAAATTTAAGTATGAGAAAATATAAAGCAATCGTAAGTATAAAAGCATACTAGGATTAGGGAAGTCCAGATATATGATAGTATTTTATACTACCAAATGTCGATATTGAAAACAATTTATTTTTACCTACATATAAATACCAGCGCAAATACACACACATAGCAGAATTCATAAAAGAAATATCCAAGAAAATTTCAACAACACCCAACCTTTTACAAATAATGACCAGCCTTAAATTCTCCCCAGATATACATACACAAATTCCCATGATAGTAGTTAGATACTGGCGGTTCTATAACAATTAAAATTGTCAAATTTGGGTAATTAAAATTGAAAATTTATAATTTATGAAAAAATTTAGGTAATTAAAGTCAAGGGTGTGAAGTGACGAGGGTACTCGATGGTTTGTAGATGCATATGTATGTGATGATGATGTTTTGTTTTGTTGTGTGAGCATAAGTGTGAGATAAGGATAGTTTGATGTACATATTCGTAGTTTATTTTCGTTGGTACGCATGCTTTGTACGTATGTTTTTGTTTGTCAAGTGGTTGCAGCAGGTTTATGAATGTTTTTGTTGTTGGTTTTGTTTTGGTTTGATTTTGTACGTATGTTTTTGTTTTAATTTTGGGTTGATGTACATACTCGTAGTTTATTATGTTTGCGCGCAAACTTGTATGTATGTTTTAGATTTTTGTTTTAATTTTGATTTTTTTGTTTGTCAAGTGGTTGCAGCAGGTTTATGGTTTTAGAGTGCAATGTTTTTTTTTTTAAGTGAGAGTACGCATCGAGAAAATTTTGCCTTAGTTTTTTGTAATATTCTTTTTAGCTGATGGAGATGGAAGGGTATTTTGGAAAGAAAGAAATTATTTATGCTTGTGGGATATCTATGAATGTTTTTGTTGTTGGTTTTGGTTTAGTTTGATTTTGTACGTATGTTTTTGTTTTGATTTTGAATTGAAGTGTGATTTTTTTTGTCAAGTGGTTGCAGCAGGTTTATGGTGTGTGTGTGTGTTTGCATAAAGGAAATGTTGCTTTAGTTTTTTTTATTTTCTTTTTTGATGGTGACCATGGAAGGTAATTTTAGAAGACCTTATGTATGCTTGTGGGAAATCTATGAATGTTTTTTGTTGTTGGTTCTATTTAATTTGATTTTCCTATGTTTAAAGAGTTTCAAGAGATGAATAAAATATGTAATTTATGAGCAACGAACTTACTTGATGGTTGGAAAAATTGAAGTGTAAGATATTTAGGATTGTCAAAGGGAATTAGAGATGCGTGATCATGGGAGCCAACGTTATGCTCATGCATGTGTATTTGTGCATGTTTTTACAATAACTTGAGCGTTGAAAGGTGGGTAAGTAGTCGTATATGTATATAAAAAAGCGAGTGTGTAATGCCGAGTACACATCTGGCATTTCTTGTGTTATAATCATTTTTTTAAATGTGTGCAACGTCTTTCACGTTATGTTTTTTATAGGGAAAGCAATACCACACAATAAGAAAAAATTTCAAAAATGACAAAAGTTGGCACTAATACACACTGTTGCGATGTTACAAAATATCATAGTATGTACTCGGCATTTGTTTTTTTGTAATATTCTTTTTAGCTGATGGAGATGGAAGGGTATTTTAGAAAGTAATTATGTATGCTGGTGAGATATTAATGGTTTTGTTGTTGGTTTTATTTGGTTTTATTTATTTTTTGTTTTTTGTGCAAAGAGGCTGACATTTGTCAAACAAACCATACAGACTTATATACATACATACTTACTTACTACATACATATGTATGTATATGTAAATAAATTAATGAACAGCAGTTTTGTATATTTTTTAATCTACATATTTTAAAAAAATATCGTAATTATATGTATGTATGTTCTAACAATGTAAGAATAGAACGTAATTCGTATAAATTGAGACGTTCTCTAATCTAGCAGCAAGTACAGCATTGTATCTAGCAAGTACATCATCGTATAAAATCTTAAAAAATATATATTATAAATTCTATAAATTATTAAAATGGATTCGGTATATGAATGTCATATCTGTAAAAAGATATACAAATATCAAAAGTGTTTCTTGGATCATATCCAAAATCATGATGTTGAGGACCAATATATATATCCTCAACAACAGCAACAATATCAATATCCTCAACAACAACAACAACAACAATATCAATATCCTCAAAAACAACAATATCGATATCCTCAACAACAACAACAATATCAATATCCTCAACAACAGCAACAATATCAATATCCACAACAACAACAATATCAATATCCTCAACAACAACAACAACAATATCAATATCCTCAACAACAGTAACAATATCAATATCCTCAACAACAACAACAACAATATCAATATCCTCAACAACAACAACAATATCAATATCCTCAACAACAACAACAATATCAATATCCTCAACAACAACAATTACAAATGTATTGGGAGCAAACTCCTACGGCCATGCAATGGTACCCAAATACTGACCAACAATTGCAATATCAACTACAACAGCAACAAAAACAAATGTATTGGCAAAAACCCTCTACCTCCATGCAATGGTACACAAACACTTATGAACATCAACAACTACAATATCAACCACAACAACAACAACAACAACAACGAGAACTACAAGGAGCGGATGCTTATGAAGGTAACTTAATAAATAATACCAGCATTGATGAAGAAAATCAAGGAAGACATGAAGATAATAGGAAATTTTACACCATAAGCAATGCGTTCAAAAATAATATTGTAACGTATGGTTTAAATAATAAAAGAGATGAACTTTTAGTAGAAGATTTCATTGGTGAAAATGAATCAATTTTCATAGAGATACTTGAAAGTCATTTACTAAGCCACACTGTAATAAAATTTAATGTAAGTATTGTGACAGAATTTGTAAAAATTGTAGGAGAGGAATGGGAGTTCAATATTATTCATCATAGGGCCAAAATGAATTTGTTGACCAGAGGAGATGAAATATATGAAATATTTTCTAACCAAATTTCAGAAATTCAAAATAAAATGTCGGAATTTCAAGAGAAGGACTCTGGTTGGACTTTGATACGCATAGTCAGAGCAGAGCTAAGCATTAATAAGGCTTCTCTAGTTAAAGGAGCAAACTGGATGAGTTTACCAGAAAAACTTCAAAAAAGAAAAGCTTGTATCAATGTAGAAAACACCGATCAATATTGTTTCAAGTGGTGTCTAATCGCCGCAGTGGATACTTCTCAAATAAAGAGTAAACAGCAATGTAGCTCATACAATATTCATAACATAACTGCTGACATCATTTGTACCCAAAACGGTGTAACGCTAGATTTTAAGAATTTAATATTTCCAATATCTTTAAAAGATATTAAAATATTTGAGAAGCGGAATCAGCGTAAACGTATTTGGTTATGATGAGGAAAATGATGTAGTTGTTGGTCCGTATTATATTACAAAGGAGGAAAAATGTAATCATGTCAACTTATTGTTGTTGGAAAATATCGTTGGTCATCATTACGTTCTAATAGAAAATATGTCTAGGTAAGCTAAAAGTGTCAAGTACTAGTTAATATAAATATATATATATATATATAAATATATATATATATATATATATATAAGGTAAACTTTTTATAATATTCATTATAAATGATATAATTTAAATTTGTTTACAGATTATTAAGAGGTCAAACGACAAAACATGAACACACACTTCAATTGTGTAATGTATGTCTGCAATATACGCACAGTGATAGGATCATGGAGCAACACAAAGCGGAGTGTGGTAAAATTGTAGCCCAGCTACCATCCCATAAGAATGCTACACTTAAATTTAAGGACCACCAACGACAGATGGATGTGCCTTTTGTCGTGTATGCAGATTTTGAGTGCATACTTGAGGACATCCAATGTAGAGTAAGTGAAAAAAATAATTTAACCAAGAAGCATATTCCCTGTGCCTTTAGTTATAATATTAAATATATTAACCATAATTTAGATAAGTTTAGAATCTATACTGGTAGGGACGCTGCTTCGTTTGCTTCGTTTAGTTAAGGATTGTGAGGATATATATACTAATTATTTAATGAGTAAGACACAAATGGATTCTTTGTCCCCTTCAGAGATATTCAGTTTTCAAAATGCTGTAAATTGCCACATATGTGATACATTTTTAGGTAGTGATCGCGTAAGGGATCATTGTCATGTAACTGGCAAATTTAGAGGTGCAGCTCATAATATGTGCAACTTAAAATATCCACAACCAAAATTTATCCCTATTTATTTTCATAATTATTCGTCTTATGACTCACATCTTTTTGTTAAAGAGTTAGGAGAAAAGTGTGACAACATAAAAGTCCTTCCGCTAAATAAAGAACGTTACATATCTTTATCAACATATACAAAAATGAATGACGATTTCAATCTTGAACTTAGATTTCTAGACACCTTACGTTTTATGCCCGAAAGCTTAGAAACTTTAGCCAATAATCTTACGGATGACGATTTCTGTACAATTAAAGAGCAATTTACATCAAAAATAGAGTTTGATCTGGTTAGAAGGAAGGGTGTTTTCCCTTACAACTATCTCAATTCTTTTGAAAAATTAAATGATAGTCAACTTCCAGCGAGGGAAGACTTTTTCAACACACTTACCAATAGAGAATGTTCGCATGAAGATTATGAGCATGCAAAAAAAATTTGGCACACATTTGATTGCAAAACTTTACAAGACTATATGGAGTTGTATTTAAAAACAGACGTACTATTACTAACTGATGTATTCGAAAACTTTCGAAAAGTTTGTGAGGGAATATATAACCTAGATCCAAGCCAGTACTATACTGCTCCTGGACTGTCGTGGGATGCTATGTTGAAGTACACAAATATAGAACTGGAATTGTTAACTGACATAGATATGTATAATTTCTTTAAAAAAGGGATACGTGGGGGTATTGTACAATGTAGTAAAAGGTATTCAAAACCAAACAATAAATATCTAGAGGATTTCGATAAAGAGAAACCCTCAGAATTTCTAATGTACCTAGATGCTAATAACCTTTACGGTTGGGCTATGTCCGAATATCTTCCATACGGAGGATTCAGATGGTTATCAAGTGATGAGCTAAATCTGGATCCAAATCGGATAGATAATAATTCAAATGATGGTTATGTTTGTGAAGTTACTTTAGAATATCCCTCGAATTTGCACGAATCGCGCAATGACCTACCTTTTTGTGCGGAAAATAAAAAACCTTATGGAAAGAATCAAACTAAATTAATTGCTGACTTTTCTACTAAACATTCATATATTATTCACTATAGAATTCTTAAACAATGTTTAGAGTATGGTTTGATTCTAAAAATCTCCATTTTTAAAATCATATATAGACTTAAATACCAAGCATAGAGCTAACGCTAAAAATACGTTTGAGAAAAACTTCTTCAAATTGCTCAATAATGCGGTATATGGCAAGACCATGGAAAATGTAGATAAGAGAAAAGATGTTAGAATTGTAACAAACTGGAACAGAACGAATTGCAATCATTTGGGAGCCCAAGATTGGATATCTAAGCCCAATTTCCATAGTTTGTCTATATTTTTAGAAGACATGGTGGCGATTCAAATGAATAGGCTCCAGACATATTATAATAAGCCTACTTACTTAGGATTTTGTGTGCTAGAACTGTCCAAATGGAAAATGTATAATTTCCATTATGGCTACATGCAGCCTAAATTTATATCAAAATTGTCATTAAACCATATGGATACTGATTCATTCATATATACAATACGGACTGATGACTTCTATGCTGACATAAAAATGGACATACAGGATGAATTTGACACATCTAATTATCCTGCAGATAACATATATGGTATTCCTCGTTTAAACAAAAAGGTGTTGCGTATGATGAAAGACGAAAATTGTGGAAAAATAATGAAAGAGTTTGTTGGGTTGCGATCTAAAATGTATTCATTTAGTGTTCAAGATCAAAGTGATGTAAAGAAATCGAAGGGGGTCAAGAAAACCATTTTAGATAAGTATAGCCTAAGTTCATATAGAGATTGTCTGTTTCATAAATCAAATGTATTTGATAATATGCTTACCTTTAAGTCGAGTTTGCATCAATTATATACTATGCAACTACATAAACTAATACTAAATTATCAAGATGATAAAAGAAAAATCAAAAGTGATGGTATAAGCACATATGCATGGTATCATTCAGCAATAGAGGAAACCAATCCTGATTATGAGCTTGACATGCTATTAATGGAAATTGATAGACTTCAAGAAGAAGAAGAAAGTTAAAATAAATGCAAATTATTGTAAATTTTTGTTGTTAAAATAAATGTAAATTTTAATTATTAAGAAAAATTCTTTTGTTACAAATAAATGTAAATATTAATTATTAAAAAAAAATTATGAAAAAACAAAGAAAATATAACCAATAAAAAAAACAATAAAAACGTATATTTTTGTGTACAATTTTTTTTATTTATTATCCATCCTTAAATAAAATTAATGAATTTTCACATCTGTTACAATCTTGTGTTGCATTTTTCTCCAATCTCATAACAAAGTCGTGCTAATTCAATCTTTACATTCCTTTCGTGTATTCCTTGTAACGGGTGTTTTTTAGAGGTATAGAACTTCGAATTGAAATAAAACACAAGAAAATCGTTTTAATGTCCATCAATTTGGCTTTATTGGAAGGATAATTTTATGCCATTAATGTTTAAATATGATTTCGGGCATGTGGCCGCCGCGGCTGGCTCGAATAAAGCCAATTCTACAGGTCCAATTTTCAACCACTTTTTCGAGCATATGGGGCCGTATGTTGGCAATAACGCCACGAATGTTGGCTTCCAAGTCCCCTAACGTTTCTGGTTTGTTGGCGTAGACGAGCGACTTCGCATATCCCCAAAGAAAATAATCCAATGGTGTCAAATCACACGATCTTGGTGGCCAATTGACAGGTCCATTCCGCAAAATTATGCGCTCATCGAATGTTTCCTTCAATAAATCGATTGTGACGTGCGCTGTGTGGCATGTAGCGCCTTCTTGTTGGAACCACAACTCATCCACATTCATGCCATCCAATTCGGGAACAAAATAGTCGGTTATCATGGCTCTATACCGGTCTCCATTAACGGTAACTGACTCTCCAGCATTATTTCGGAAGAAGTATGGGCCAATGACTCCACCAGCCCATAGAGCACACCAAACAGTCAGTTTTTGTGAATGTAATGGCGTCTTAAGGGTCTCATGTGGATTCTCTTCACTCCAAATGCGGCAATTTTGCTTGTTGACGTAGCCATTCAACCAAAAATGAGCCTCATCACTGAACAAAATTTTGCGATGAAAATCAGCATCGAGATCAATCTCATTTTCGGCCCATACACAAAAATAACGACGTATTGCATGGTCTCGCGGCTTTAATTCTTGCACAAGCTGGATCTTGTAAGGTCGCAAGCCAAGATCTTTGCGCAAAATCTTCCATAAAGTTGATGGACAAAGCTCCAATTGCTGTGCACGGTGGCGAATCGATTCATTCGGGTCCTCTTCAACACTTTGCTCTACAGCGGCAATTGTTTCTTCGGTGCGCACTCTTCGACGCCTCTGCGGATGCGTATTATCACATAGAGTAAACGTAGTGCGAAAACGATCCATGGTTAACCGAATTAATTGCTCTGATGGACGATTATGTCGACCATAAGATGGACGGAGCTTGCGGTAAACTTCGCGAACTGAACCATTATTTTCGAAATAAATTTGCACCATTTGCAAGCGTTGTTCTTTTGTCAACCTGTTCTTGATGAAATGACAAACCAAACTAAATATTAATCACTTGACAGCTGACAAAATGGCCGCCAGTTAAAAAAGTGATGCCAACTTAAAGTTCTATACCTCAATAAAAACACCCATTATTTCATTGATTTGAAGTTTTGTTTTGTTTAAAGCGCAGCAAGTTGGTATATAATATTCATGATAGAAATGAAGGATTTGTTTTCTTAGAATGTTGTTCCAACATAAAATTGATGTAAAAAATACTCGAATTTGAGTTAGTGATCTCCAAGTGTCAGAATCGATTTTTATTTTAAAGTTTCCTTGTATGAAAACTAAAAAACAAACACCTCTTTTATATTGAAACTTATATTCAAAATCTCTCTCACTTTCATTATCAATTATATTTATAGAATTTAAAAAATCCCAACGATTAAGCATATCATAAATATACTCCTTATAGCACATGAGATGTAACCACTCTTCTCGATCCAGTCCAATGTATTGCTTATTTTTATAATTCAACCATATCATTGGCTTAAAACCAAAAGCTGTAGAAAATCCACATGCAATCTTCAATTTCCAGTTGAGCAAGTATTCAAAGTCAAAACCCAAATCATATATTTGAGGTTTTCGTTCTTGATTGTTGTGAAATATATTCTTTAAAGTACGTTTATCCATCCTCAATGAAAATAATATTTAAACTAATAGCTTTTTCGGTCTATTAATCTGTATATATACATAAATATGTACATTGAAGTAAATAATAAATCATACACATACAAATACATTTTATATTTATTCATAGTTTTTTTTTTGAGATACATTTTTATAGGTCTCAATAATTTTAAAAATAATTTTTTTTCTTATGTGGAACATTGTACACCGACAAGTGTCCGGCCCTTCCTCGCATCCTTCGCTATACCAGGGGCAGCTTGCAAATTGTCCACCTTCTTCGGAGTCTTCCTGTTCTACAACTATATACTCTTAATTTTCATTTAGCATAGATATAAAAAAATGTATTGTTTCCTTATGCTCATAGAGCAATAAGTCTCCAAACGAATGAAGGAATTCAAACAATGTCTCACAAATTTGGCTCATTATTAATTTAATTTTATTTCTTTAAAGAATTTTGTTGAATGCTATTTTACACTAATATTCTTGAAAGGTTTACGTACCTATTTATAGTAAAACGATCTTGTAAAATCAAAATTTTACAAGCAATTTTGAGTTCTTTTGAAATTTTTTGTTTCACTTACACTTTAGAACATTAATATAACTATCTCTCTGATCTTTGTTTTGAAATTTTATGTTTTACTTACGTTTAAGAACGTCAATATAACTATCTCTTTCACTACAATATTATCAGTGACAAAACAAACAAACATTCACATAAAAAATAATTACAATATGAGAAAAAGAGATAGCTACGTTACTGATCTTTGTTTTTTATTTTTTTTTGTTTCTTGCCTATTTAAAGATTGGTAGAAATTTTTTAATACATCAGTTTACAAAAGCAGATTGAGCAATCTGTCAAAAAGAGAAGAAGAAAAAACATATAAAAAATACACATTAAAAAATTAAATTTAATCAATTAATTAATTAATATTTTTGATAATGAATCCACCAAATTTGATAGCAAAGTTCAACAATTTAAATAAAAAAACCTTAATCCATATAAAAGAGCTCCAGGACTCAACTAAATATACAGTTACAAATGATAAACGGGTGACTAGTAAATATGGCCCCGCAATTAAAATTGAACTGGAAAATAACATAATGTTTTTACCAAATCGATACAACACGCTATCGGATGATGATGTAATGGAACTAGCATCCGGGGTATATTGCATATGTAAGCAAGGAGAAAATTCCTTAAAATTGGATACTGCTGCTGAAATAAGTATATTTCTAACAAATGCTCAATACCCACAGTGGGAATAATATGTAGAAACTATATTTTATAAACTTTTTTTCATTAATAAAACAGTAAAATTTAAAAAATTGTTCGTGTGTTGTATTTATTTATTCTTTTCACTTATTTTGCAAAGAAATTGAAGACATAAATGTCCACATTTAAATGAATTATAATCTTGATATTGATTGTAATTATATTTTATATTTTTGCCTAGATATTTAACTAATTCTAATGGAGGTTGTAAATTTCCAAAACTGTCGAAATATTCTTTATGTTAATTGTTTTTATAATATGCTACCCAATGGGTTCCAGGTCCTCTTGATAAATCCAAATTAATGATTCCGCATTCTCTTTTTCTCGATCGTTTTGGTAGTGTATCCAACATGAAAACTCCTCTAAAGTATGGAATGTTTGTTGAAAAATTTCTCAGATCAACATCATTGGGTAGCTTTACGAAAAATTTGGGTTTTGTTTTGCTTGACAAACTAATCCATATCCTTTTTTATATGGTTTAAGGTAAAAACCTTTCCCCATGGCTACTGCTTCCATTGTTTTATTATGTCTAGTTGCTTCATCAAGTTGTTGTTTGGCATTCTTTGCAGCATTTATTGCTTTTGCTATAGCTGCTCCGCCAGTAGAAAGACTACCAATTACACTCAGAGCAGTAAGAATGGGTACCAAAGGTAAGAAGCCACCAATCTTTGGAACATTAATTATGCGTGGTATTATAACTTGCGATTTCTTCCCCCTTAACGACTTGTTGATAACCTTACGTGCAATCATAATGGCAGAGTTAATGTCTTGAGGTTTTTTCTTCTTCAGTATTTTTGTTGCATTTTTAATTGATGTACTGAACAGTTTTTTTCCATTTTGTTCACTTTTTTTTTCCAACCTTCTTCTTCAATCCCATACCAAATTTTCTTTTGGCTTTCATTGCGTTAGTAACCATATACGCAAACGATTTTTCTGCAAGACTGCCATCTTTTGAAAGAACTCGTTCCCAAGCTTTATTTTCAAGAATTTTATCAGCTTGATGTCTAATATTTAAATCATTTGTTTTGGAATAAGCAATGTCGTGATTTTTACATGCAGCGTCTAATAAATTTATTCCTTTGTCACCGCGGTCTAAACGTTTTTGTAATTTTGTTCCGGGTCCACAAAACTGATATCCAGGAAGGTGTAGTTCAACAGGTAGAGAGTTTATTACTCTATTCACTAAACCTTTTCCAACGGCTGGTTTTTTATAACTAAACGTTTTGTTATAATGTATAAGCATCTTATTTAACTTTTTTCTTCTATAATAAAAGTAACATATATGAAATGCAATTAGTTATAAGAATGCAATTAGTAAAACAACATAAAAATATTGTGATTCGCAATATTGATTCTTCAACGAACATCACATCGAAAATAAAACATAGCTCTCTCTTACCAAATTCTATTCGTGCTCTAATAGTTGGACCATCAAATTGTGGAAAGACTAATATTATGATTAGCTTGCTAGAAAGCCCTAATGGACTCAAGTTTGAAAACATCTATTTATACTCAAAATCCCTTTATCAACCTAAATATAAGTACTTAAAGCGATTAATTTCACCAATTAAAGGGATGGGATATTACACATTTACAGATAATGAAAAAGTTATTCCTCCTGACGAGGCGAAAACTAATTCTATTATGATCTTTGATGATGTTGCATGCGAGAAGCAAAATAATATACGAGCATATTTTTGCATGGGATGACATAAGGATGTTGATTCATTCTACTTGTGCCAAACTTATACGAGAATTCCCAAGCACTTAATAAGAGACAATGCAAATGTGATTATAATGTTTAAACAAGATGAGACAAACATGAAGCACGTTTATACTGATCATGTTGCCAGCGACATGAGTTATGAAAAGTTTCATGAAATTTGTCGAGAGTGTTGGAAGGATAAATATGGATTATTGATGATAAGCAAGGATAATGACTTGAAAAATGGTCGCTATAGAAAGCAATTCGACTATTTTATAACGATATAAATTACTCTACATAAAAGTAAAACATTAGTACTTAATTTGGCCTTGCGCATAGTACATCTACTTATTTCCTAAAGTACTTACCATACCTGAGCTGAAAGCTGATCTGTTACCTGTTCTAATAGCTGATACCTGATCTGATACCTGATCTGATACCTGATCTGATAGCAGATCTAATAAGTCATCTGTTAAGTAATAGCTGATCTGAAAGCTGATACCTGATCTGGTGCCTAATAGTTGAAAATGGATGAAAAAGTTTTAAAAGAGCTAATAAAGACAAGAAATGTTTTAAAGAAAAAATTTCGTAGTATAAAAGTTGATGAAGCAGATACACATGAGCAATTCAAAGATACACTTAAACCAATAATAGAACCATTAACAGAATTTGTGAACAATTCTAAAAATAATAAAAGAAGTATTAAAGCAGAAAGAGATGAATTTCAAACGAAAGTTTATTAAAATTCAAAATGTCCATTCAACGAACAATCAGTTAAGTTAGAGACAAGTACTCCAAAGAAACTTGTTGAAGAAACATTATGCAATAAAAATATCTCACTTAGTAATCGAAACGCAAATAAGGCTGATAATGTTGATACTGATGACGATGATGATGACAACGATGATTTTTACTCTCAATCGGAAACTTTAGACAATTCAGATAATAATAATAGCACTCTTGGAAAGCAGAAACGAATTAGATACTCTATACGGCCCACATAAAGATTTTAATAATGAATGGAAGTTTGGCAATAGTAGTATTAAACTTACTGAAGATAAAATAGCGATTGGAAATCAAATATGGGCTTTCACACCAGGTTTATTTTCTTTACTGTTTCACAAAACACCAAAATATTATGATAAACATGAATTAGATATCTATAAGAAAATTTTAGTAAGCACAAATGCATACAAAAGAGAATATAGACCTGATGCACAAATCAAAGGAACGAGAGCATATAAATATAAGCATATTATCAGTAAATTTTTTAAGAAAGAAAGTGAAAAGAACTCATCAACTTCATCATCATTACATAAAATAAAAAGTGCTTACAAGGGTGAGGGTTTGATGCAACTAAACACATACAAACCTAACTATATATACTGGGACGATCCTAATGAGTTAGTAGATCGCCTTAGGCTTTTGCTGGCATCACAAGCTGCAGGTCATACTAATCACAATAACGAAATTGTCTCAATTATCGAAGAATTATATGAGGCAAACATTATAGAATAATATTTATCTGCATAAATCATGTCCATCGATAAGTTCGGGCACTATCTTAATGATACAAGTGGTACTGTTTATGTGAAAATGTTCCTAAGCTGCTGGGCATCGTTATGGATAAAACTAATAACATTGACGTTCAAAACAAAAGAATCAAAAATGTGGCAAAAGCTTTGGAGGAAAACGATGTTGTTAATAAATTGCATCTGCAAGGTCAAATTCAAGAGGTTCGAGATAAAATCAACATGATCTTAAGTCAAAAACTCAATGAAATTCAGGAAAAAATTTCAAGTATGAAACTATTTTTTGAAAAAGAAATTAAAAAGATAAATGAGTTAATTTATGGGTATGTAAGAAATATGATGGTCGACAGTACTTAAATGAACTCACTCTGAACTCAACGTATCCCTTAAAATTCAAAATACCTTAAATAATGACTTCAAAAAGAAATTTAGTAAAAGCACGAAAAAATTTTCCACGTCGAAGAGTTGTTATGAAAGGAATAGATGATCTTTGGCAAGCTGATTTAGTTGAAATGGGGAACTATTCTACAGACAATAGAGATTATCGATTTTTGCTGACCGTAATTGATACATTTTCAAAATTTGCTTGGGCAGTACCCTTGAAAAGAAAGACTGCATTGGAAACAAGCCAGGCTATGCAGAGTATTTTTCAACTGGGACGAATACCAAAAAACTTGCAAACAGACGACGGTAAAGAGTTTTTCAATAAACACTTTGGAAAATTGATGAATAAATACAACATTAATCACTACTCAACATATAGCAGAATGAAAGCATCAATAGTAGAACGATTTAACAGAACATTAAAAGGAATGATGTGGAAAGAGTTTAGCTTTAATGGGTCTTATAACTGGCTCGACATTTACAAAGACTTGATTAATACATATAATAAAAAAATTCATCGCACCATCAAAATGCCACCGATTCAAGTTAACTATAAAAATGAGAAAAAATTATTAAACACGGTATATAACCGCTTAAAACTTTTTAAATTATCAAAGTTCAATGTGGGAGATCATGTGCGCATAAGTAAATATAAACATGTTTTTGAAAAAGGATATACACCAAATTGGACCACAGAAATTTTCACCATGAAAAGAGTTCAAAATACATATCCAGCCACATACATATTAGAAGACTATCGTGGTAATCCTATTAAAGGTGGATTCTATGATGAAGAACTTTCAATAACTAGATATCCAAATACATATCTAGTTGAAAAAGTTCTTAAAACTAAAGGAGAGAAGGCATATGTTAAATGGTTAGGATTTACAAATCAGCATAATTCTTGGATCAATAAAAATGAAATATTGTAGTTAAGTTTATATATATATATATATATATATATATATATATATATATATATATATATGTATATATGTATGTGTGTATATTTGTATCTAATATATTAAATAAAATATAATTATATATATATAAATCCTTTTCTTATATAAAGTGTTGTGTTTAATTTCACTTATTTGTAATCAGACAAGCATAATGTCAATAACACTTACTCTTAGCTCAAACTCATCTGAGTTATCTGCTAATTACTTTCCTCTTATTCGTTTGGATGGTGAATATGAATGTGCTCTAACTGATTTTCATTCATAAAATAGCATTCCTAATGTAGATGATTATAACAATATATTTCATATTGGTGAACACGTAATTAAAATACCAATAGGATCTTATGAATTGAATGATGTAGTTGATTATATTAAACACCACTATAAGGAGTATTGTCCGGAAAATAAAATTGATATAGAAGCTAATAATAAAGTTAATTGCTCTAAGGATCCCATATATTTTAACAAGGATAACACAATTGGAAAACTTTTTGGATTCAATAAGAAAATTCTAGCTCCTAACCAAGACCATTACTCAGATCTACCAGTCAATATTTTCATCGTGAATATCTTGCGTGTTGAATGTAGTATAGTCGTTAACACATATACGAATAACTCACAAGCACACACATTACATGAATTTGCGATCAATGTTTCCCAGGGTATAAAATTGTTGAGATTCCTCGAAATCTTATCTATTTGCCAGTTAACTGCCGATAGATAAGTTCTCTCACTCTAAGCATAGTTGATCAGAACGGTGATTTAATTAATTTCGGAGGAGAGGAAATTACAACAAGAATACATTTGAGATCTAGCAAATAATGATAATATACAACGTCAAGCAATCCAAGGATAAAACTGGATACACTCATAAAACATTATTGCAAACCAAACCACGATTAAAGAGATCATTACACAAAAAACATTTGCTACAAGGAAATAAAAAATTTTTGAAGTCTCTCAATTTAAAGTTGACAAAGAAATGAGTTACATACTAGATGTTCTAGAAAAACCTCAATCAGACGAAAGTATAATTAACAAGGACTATCACACATATACACCATACCTACAAGCCTTCAACAATAATGATGAGTTTCGAATTTCAATACAAAATCAAGACTTATATGTGCTACCCAGCGAAAGCTACATATATGTTGAGGGAAGTATTGTAGATGATAATGACAGCAAAATATCTTCGTTTTTAAATCTAAAATTAAAAAATAACTTTGTGGCACATCTCTTTGACGAAATTCGATATGAACTTAATGGCATAGAAATTGATCATACAAGACATTTAGCGATTACAAGCAGACTAAAAAACTTTGCTTCTTTATCATCTGCAAAAAGTATTGGCTTGTACAATGCTGGATGGAACAAACTCGATGATTTGGATATTTCAAATGTGCACTTTAATTTCTATGTACCACTGAAACTATTTTTAGGCTTTGCTGAAGACTATAATAAAATTATACTCAGCGGTAAACATGAATTGGTTCTCTTACGTAGTAAGAGCGATGAAAAACTCGTATACTCAACTGTTGCTACTGACAAACCAAAAATTAGTATCTCAAACATATCATGGAGAATTCCACATGTACAATTATCCGATCTGAGCAAATTGAACATAATTAAAATTATTTACAGTGGTGCTTCTATACCGATGGCATTTCGCAGTTGGGATTGTCACATTAATCCTCAACTAAATACAGGAACTAGCTATATATGGAATGTTAAATTGGCTGCAAATAGAGAACGAACCCGTTTTGTGTTGATTGCATTACAACAAGAAAATAAGTTTGTTCACTGTAATCTAATCTAAACTTAAAAGTGCATTTGAATTCCGAATCGTACCCATATGATGATCTAAATATAAAATTTAAAAACGATCGGTATGCCATTCTATATGATATGTATCTACGGTTTCAACAAAGCTACTATATGAGGGAATCACAACCACTTCTAAATCCTCAAGAATTTAAAAATAGTGTGCCGATAGTGGTAGTAGATGTTAGTCATCAAAACAAAGCCCTCTCTAATGGTCCTGTTGATATAAAAATTTAAATTGAAACGGACTCCAACATTCCTACCGATACATCAGCTTTTTGCATTCTCATCCACGATCGCATAATAGAATACATACCCTTAAAAGGTCAAGTTCGTAGAATAATGTAAATAAAAAAATAAGATGATTGGGGATAAAGTTTTCATCGATATGCAAGGATTTAAATCCAATTCAAACATCTTCATTGCAAAAGAAATATCAATTGTTTTTAACCATAAGGAGCACATAAATTTTATTATTAAACCACCATTTAACTTCAAAAGATTATCAATAGCAAAACAAAGAGAAGCGAATTGGCTAATAAGAAACTTTCATCATATGAATTGGAATGACGGATCAATATCATTTAAGAGTGTTGTAAAATTTTTAAAATCTAATTTAAAACATTCTTCAATCTATGCTAAGGGTGTGGAAAAGAAGATATGGTTTGAAAAACTACTTAAACTTAGAGTTTTCAACATTGAGGATATTGGCTGCATCAACTTTAAGCAAATACAACTTAAATATCCGGAATATTTTTACTGCAGCTATCACAATTATGGAGTTTGTGCCTTAAGAAATGCATATTTACTTTATCAGGAAAATAACTAAACAATTTTTTTTTAATTTTCTATTCCTACATTGTTACAACATACATATATTTACGATATTTCTTTAAAATAAATATGTGGATTAAAAGTATACAAAATTTTGTTCAATCATTTATTTATATGTATATGGTTTGTACAAGGACAGAGACAAATGTGAAAAAGCGACAATAAAAAATCTGTTTACACATTTTTTACGTTTTAAGTAAATTAATTTGAATTTATGTTTAAAAAATTAATCGAATTAAAATCTTAAATTTAAGGCCGCCAATAATGCGTCCCCCTCTTTGTCTTGCATAAATATTGTAGTTAAATCGTCTACATCTTCTGGCATATAGCTAAATGTTGCCAATAAAGCATCGCCCTCTTCATCTACCATAAACTTTTCTTCTTCCTTTTGGAAGTTTTCATTGTAGAAGTATGCCATTTGGTTGTTTGGAATGACATCACAGTCATCTATCTCATCCTCAAAAATATCTCTAATGAATATATTAGGAGGCAAATCGTCGTAAGACAGCTCTATTGACAGAGGGCTTACGGTTACCTCTTCCTGATTGCTGGAAAACAATCTCACAAATGTCGCTGGATGAGTTTGTGAGCCGTTCAAAGATACTAAAATTGGGCTGCTGCTTAATGTGTCCATTTTAATAATTTATAGAATGTAGAATATATATTTTTTAAGATTTTATACGATGATGTACTTGCTAGATACAATGCTGTACTTGCTGCTAGATTAGAGAACGTCTCAATTTATACGAATTACGTTCTATTCTTACATTGTTACAACATACAGACATACATATATTTACGATATTTCTTTAAAATAAATATGTAGATTAAAAAATATACAAAACTGCTGTTCATTAATTTATTTACATATACATACATATGTATGTAATAAATAAGTATGTATGTATATAAGTCTGTATGGTTTGTTTGACAAATGTCAGCCTCTTTGCACAAAAAACAAAAAATAAATAAAACCAAATAAAACCAACAACAAAACCATTAATATCTCACCAGCATACATAATTACTTTCTAAAATACCCTTCCATCTCCATCAGCTAAAAAGAATATTACAAAAAAACAAATGCCGAGTACATACTATGATATTTTGTAACATCGCAACAGTGTGTACTAGTGCCAACGTTTGTCATTTTTGAAATTTTTTCTTGTTGTGTGGTATTGCTTTCCCTATAAAAAAACATAACGTGAAAGACGTTGCACACATTTAAAAAAATGATTATAACATAAGAAATGCCAGATGTGTACTCGGCATTACACACTCGCTTTTTTATATACATATACGACTACTTACCCACCTTTCAACGCTCAAGTTATTGTAAAAACATACACAAATACACATGCATGAGCATAACGTTTGACAATCCTAAATATCTTACACTTCAATTTTTCCAACCTTCAAGTAAGTTCGTTGCTCATAAATTACATATTTTATTCATCTTTTCAAACTCTTTAAACATAGGAAAATCAAATTAAATAGAACCAACAACAAAAAAAATTCATAGATTTCCCACAAGCATACATAAGGTCTTCTAAAATTACCTTCCATGGTCACCATCAAAAAAGAAAATAAAAAAAACAAAAGCAACATTTCCTCTATGCACACACACACACACACCACAAACCTGCTGCAACCACTTGATAAAAAAAAATCACACTTCAATTCAAAATTAAAACAAAAACATACGTACAAAATCAAACTAAACCAAAACCAACAACAAAAACATTCATAGATATCCCACAAGCATAAATAATTTCTTTCTTTCCAAAATACCCTTCCATCTCCATCAGCTAAAAATAATATTACAAAAAACTAAGGCAAAATTTGCTCGATGCGTACTCTCACTTAAAAAAAAAAAACATTGCACTCTAAAACCATAAACCTGCTGCAACCACTTGACAAACAAAAAAATCAAAATTAAAACAAAAATCTAAAACATACATACAAGTTTGCGCGCAAACATATTAAACTACGAGTATGTACATCAACCCAAAATTAAAACAAAAACATACGTACAAAATCAAACCAAAACAAAACCAACAACAAAAACATTCATAGATATCCCACAAGCATAAATAATTTCTTTCTTTCCAAAATACCCTTCCATCTCCACCAGCTAAAAAGAATATTACAAAAAACTAAGGCAACATTTTCTCTATGCATACTCTCACTTAAAAAAAAACATTGCACTCTAAAACCATAAACCTGCTGCAACCACTTGACAAACAAAAACATACGTACAAAGCATGCGTGCCAACGAAAATAAACTACGAATATGTACATCAAACTATCCTTATCTCACACTTATGCTCACACAACAAAACAAAATACCATCATCACATACATATGCATCTACAAACCATCGAGTACCCTCGTCACTTCACACCCTTGACTTTAATTACCTAAATTTTCCCATAAATTACAAATTTTCAATTTTAATTACCCAAATTTGACAATTTTAATTGTTATAGAACCGCCAGTATCTAACTACTCATGATCATACATACGTACATATACAATATACAAGATTAATCTCAACACTCACACCTACCCGAAATTACAGATAGTCTTAAACTTCTACAGACATCTATACACATAGATTCTCACGGCTACATATTACAAGAGCACCTCGCCCCTAATAAATCATAATCATCTTAAATTCTTACAGAAATACATACATACATACACATAACCAATTTACTTCAACAACATCCTCACCCACCTCAAATCACGATCAGCCAGCCTTAAACTACTATAGACAGACACATTCACAAATCCCCATGGCTACATATTACGTCAACAACCCTGCCCACCCAAATCATGGTCAGCCTTAAACTCCTACAGACATACAAACACACAGATTCCCCCGGTTGCATATTACTAGAACACCTCACCCCTCATAAATCACAATCAGCCTTAAGCTCCTACAGAAATACACACATTGAAATTCCTACAAACTTACACACACACACACACATTCACACACAACTACACACGCAATCGATCTACCTCAACTACACCCCGCCCCCTGCAAATCAAACCTTCACCTAAATTCTCACAGACAGACAGACACATCCACAAATTCCTATGGTTACATATTACGGCAACAACGCCACCCACTCAAATCACGGTCAGCCTTAAATTTCCACAGTCTAGCAACACCTACATTAGCATTAGAAAAAATAACTTTCACGTTTTCCCGTCATCATTAGGAAAAATCATTTTCCCGTCGGCATTTGAAAAAAAAATAATAATCATGTTTTGCAGCCGGCATTAGGAAAAATTATCATGCATTGCCGTAGGCATTAGGAAAAATTAATAATCACTATTTCACCATTGGTATTAGGAAAAATCATTTTCATGATTTTCCCCGTCGGCATATACACACATAAAAACCGCCAAGCTATGAACCGCCTTAATACATTCACATAAAATATTCCACACACAAACATCCACGGTCAGGCGGACAGACAGACAGACAGACATACACTTGATGTAAACAAAAACTTCTAATGTAAACAAAAACTCCTAATGTAAACAAAAAACACAAATTTCCAAGAATTTAACAATTTTCAAATTTTAATTACCCAAATTTAACAATTTGGGGGTGCACAGTGGAATGAATGCTTAATTTATCTGGACTAAAACCATAAATATTAGCATTTCAATATCAAGAAAATAAAAGGATTTCTGGATAGCTAAGAACTTGTTCTAAAAGTACTGAAAATATTATATGAAAAATTAAATATTGAAAATATTACATGAAAAATTACTACTACTGAAGTTCGCAATAGCAAAACTCTGTCATATTTCTTAACAAATTGAGCTAGAATTTTTTAATTATTTCTGTCGAACTCAGCATCCCCAAAACCGTATAGACTAACCATCAAATAATTTTGACCTGCCAGGTTAGCGAATCGACCCACTGTGGGGCCGGAGTGGGAGTTAACTACTACTAACAAATTTAATATTTATGGTATAACATTCCAAATTTATTTTTATTTTTCTATTTACGTTGAATTTCAGAATTCATAAAAGTTTTAAACAGCTGATGTGTGAATAAAGGGAAAAAAGTTAAGCGCATTCTATATATTTTTCAAATTACACCCTTCAATCGGAATATCTCGAGATCAATTAATTATGTATATTGAAATAATTTTTTCGGGCGAAGTAAAAATACTCATATAGAAGTCAAAAAGGCTAATATAAGAAAAGAAAATTATTTTAATATATATATTTTATAGTACAAAACAATTATTTGACCAAATTTTAACTTTTTTCAGAAAATCTGCGCGTATGTCCGCATTTATGAAAAGGCTCTCTAAAAGTTTAGTTAAACATGTTGAAAACTATCTACATTATTAAAAGTTATAGTTGAAACTTTCAAAAGCTACCGTCACAACTTTTTATAAGCGCTTAAATACAAAACATATTTTTAAAATTGGAGATTTTCGGACACTTCTGAATGTAGGGTGAATGCCCAAAAAAAATAATAATAATTGGCTTTTAGCACATTCTAAATAGATTGTCTTTAGCGCTATGTGGTTTAAAAGTACATATGTTAAAAAAAGTTTTTCACAAAATTTAAAATAATGAACATACTTTTTCTTAAAAAAACATGCCTTTTTCAGGAAAATTTTAAAATTTTTAATTCTTAGCCTTTTTCCCGATTTCACCAATTATTAATCAAGTTTTTTACTTTGTTTTATTTAAAATTTTGTGAAAAAATTAATGCTGTCTTCTAATTTGAAATCAACAATATACTAAAAAGTTATAGATGAAAATCTAAAAAAAGTCAAGCAATAAAATTTTTTTTGTCTAAAGTCAAATATCTTCTAAGTTATGAGAGATTCGAAAACACATCTAAGGACATTATTTCTTTGTTGGGCTTAACTCAAAACGCTTTATCCCATAAAAATCGGATAATTTTTCTAAAAGTTACAAGCCTCAGAAGTTTTTTTAGTCCAATGTGGTGAACTTAGGCCCACTGTAACTTCTGTCCAGCTAAAGCCAGACGGCTGCCAAGACATGTGTTATAAAGCCTATGTCCTCTTTTATGGATGTTCGTACTTTCATATAAATCCAATCAGTACTTTAGAAGTTCCAGACTTATTACCATTTATTTTGCATAAGTCCCCAATGTGGACTGTTTCTTCCGAAAACTTTTTTCGCATCATTTTGGAACAAATACTGTACGCAGCAAAGCCCATATATAACCGACTTCAAAAAGGAAGAGGCTATCAATTCGTTTGTTTTTTATGTTTGTTAATTCAGAACTCTGTAACTTTAAGACCTATATGAAGTTAGCAAAAGTCACGACATTGAACTAGGTCCTAACCAGTAGTGTTGTTAATTATTCGTCTGTTATATTTGTTCGAATTAAATTTCATGACCTTTTTCCTGTTCGAACCGACGAATAATTTTGAACTTTCGTTCGAATATTCGAACGAACAAAGAATAAAAGAAATTATTCTAATAATTTTAAAAAAGTTTGCAAGATACGACACTCATGTATATTAGTTAAATTTTTCTATTAACAAACGAAAAATAATTTATTAAACAAGAAAAACGAATAATTTTAAGAACAAACTCAGACGCATATTATTGAGTAACAGAATCGCAAAAAAGAAAAGAGTAAATTAATATAAAGAAAATTTATGATAACTTCCATTCGAATAGACCGATTTTCTTCAAGTATATACTAGAAGATATATACGATCACGTCACCTTTCAAACGAAAAAAATAAGAAATTAAAGTAGGTCGTATAGGAGCTACGGCACACAGTAGAGGATTTTGAAAAAAAAAGTCGAAATAATTCTGCAGTTTCTAAACGAGCAATCCGATTGTAATGAAATTTCATACAACATTTAAGGAGGTGTTACCGAGTCTGGAATTTGCATATCCTTATAGGGGGCGGAGCCACAAATCCCCAAAATGGGCAACCTCGGGTTAATGAAAAATTCAAACCGATGCCAAGCTGATGTTTTTGGTCTGATAAAAAAGATATTTTGCAAGTGGATTTCTCTATCGAAGAGCTAAAAATAAGTCTTCTACATTTACGCAGTTTCGCTTATAGTTTAGAAAATATTCGAGAAAAAATTTAAATTTTGGTTTTTTATTAACCTTGGTCCACTGTTCTGCTAATGGAGAAATCAAATCTTGTTCGATTTTAAAATAGAAACTTGGTATGAGTTAAGAACAAAATTTTTAACATTTAGAAAAAAAAAATTTGATATCAAAAGCACTACTAAATCAAAAGTTATATGCAAATTAAATAAAATATGTGAAAAAAACAGACTTTTTGCCGTTTTTTTGCAAAAAAAAGTGGATTAATTATTTCGCTATTATATAAAAGTTTTGCTGGGATAACAACCCCATATTTTTATTTATTCAAAAGGTAATACTATAAGAAATATTACAAAGAAATTTGTTATTAAAAATTTTCATTATTTAAGGTGCCAGATTGTTTTGAAGTTGACCTATTTTTGTTGTAAATATCAAATGTAATGCCTTTTTTTTTTTAGCAAATTTTAAAGCTGCAACCAACAAATTTGTCATTCCACCTCACGACATGATATGTTTTTAAATATTTCCCAAAATATTATCTGCTCCCGGCGAAAGATAATAAAATACAGCAGAAATACCAAAAAATCCAATTTTTGGGATTTTATGAAATCTTTTTGAAAATTGCTGGGAATGCCGGGAATGCGAGTTTTATAGCATTCCTTTGTGTAAGACCTCTCTATTCTCGGAAAACTCTTTATATGTTGTAAGGTAGGGTTGTTATTCGTTCTCTTTATCCCGGACACTGTCCTCTTTTTGGGATCTCTGTCCTCGGAAAACATTGGCGTCCGGGAAAGTCCTACTTTTTCTCCTTTAAATGGCTTGACAAATGGCATTTATTAAAAACCAAGCTAAACAGGGAAATGATTAGTGTTGGGTGTCCAGCTTATCTTATAAATAACATTGCTCATGAGGGTTGATGTGGTATGCTATTTTAAGACGTAAAATTATTCACCCTTATTCTATTTGGCGTCGGCAACATCGTCACAGAATACACAGAAGTGAAGAAAGTGACAGGTAAAAAAAGCTCCAATCAGGTTTTTGTTAAAATTCATGGAAGAAAGAGAAAAGTATAGTGTATATGATACTGTAGTGTATTACTACTTACCAATTAACACAGCTAATAAAAATTTATTGCACTAGAAAAACGTAGCAAAACAAAACCGACGGCAAAATTTGAGGGAAAACGAGACAAACTGAAAAATACCCGTATCTTCCGTCTCGTGACACTTCTGTATGTTTTGTGACATCGTCGTCAATTTTGAGACAACATCGATATAACACAACATCATTGCTAACCTTGTATTCCCTAACAGTGTTATCACGACGTTGCCTGTTTATCGAGAAATACAATACACATATCCAATATTTGAGTCAACTGCTTCATTTTGTTTACTATTTTTGGTAAAAGCGTTTTTGATAAGTAAATAAATTAAAATAAAATATTTTTCTGTCCTATTGGGACGATGAAAATAAAAAAATTTAATAGTGAAAATAATAAATAAATAATAAATAAATTTGTCAGACAAAAGGCATGCATTTGCCAGTTATCCAAGGAAAAGTAAGTGATAAATCCTGTCATGTTTTTAGAAAATAATGAATAATGTTCATCCTTTTAATATTTTAAAGTTATTTTCGGCTGAACAAAACATCATTTAGGAATGTATTGGATGCAATAGAGCCTAAAAGGAATCATATCAACGTTTATTAGGGATTAGAGCTTCCTCCAAAGGACTCCAAAGGAGCTCAGTGTCAATTGTTTATATACCCCACCTCCAGTTGCTTTACACTCAGCACTGTTTGCAGCCTTTTTTTAATTTAAACCTCACGTCCCGCCAGATCTGTAAAAATTATTTTATCACACAGTATACTTTCCCAACACACTATTTACCTTACATTTTGCCATCCAATACCAGTTCTAATTGTTGGACCGAGGGAATTTAGTGCAGTCGCAACACTTTCCCACTATACCTTGAAATAATTAGGAACACTACCCCTGCGGAATCCTCTAGCAAAAGAAGCACTTTTTTCAACTTGGTTGGGGTTGGTAATTTTAATTTTGTTCAAATTATATTTTTCACTTTTTTTAAGAAATGTTTTCAAATAAATATGTACATTTTCATATCTACTTTGCTATTTCTTATATTTCACTTTTTTACCATTTAAATTATTTTTCAAATTCGTTGAGGCATGCAGACAACAGAACACGACATCAAAAACACTGACGACAAAATGAGTGGCAACATCAACATCAATTTTTCTTACAGGATACCAAACATATGTTGACCGTCATCGATAAATGGCAATACTATCTACGGGAATACTGATTTGCCAAAAAACATTAAAAACGACGTCGTGTTATGTTGCCGACGCCAAATATAATAAGGGTGATTAAAATGTATTTAAAATATCGATAGAGTTACGTAAAAAGGGTCAAAATAATACAGCACAGCTTCAAGCAAGAGTTAAAAATCTTTATTATATGAGCAAATAAGACATTTAACCAAACAATGAAAGTTTATTTAAAGTCGGCAGCCTTACCGTTAGAGATATTTGATGTTCACTTTTTAATGATTTCATGTACTATAAACCTTTTTCAGAAGTATAAACGCCAAAAATATAAGTTTAAAAAATGTTTCCAACACTTTAAAAGATATTTGAAGTGCTATTGCTGTGCATTTATGTACGCAAATATTCTCAAGATCCAAAATTCTATGTAAAATGGTGCGAGATTGACCCTTTTCACGCAACACCATCGATATGTATTTAAGACTTTATTTCTGAAAAAATCAATTTCGTTTTATTTTTAAGCCCTACTTTTTTTTTAGCAAATGTCCGGTTTTTTTCCCTCCGCTGTCGTTTTTTATAAATTACCCAATAACAACCCTATGTAAGCAGATGCAGGTAATTAGGAAAAAATTAGTACAAATTTATTTTTATAGGAAAATTAATACTTATTTATTTTTTTATTGTTGCTTGTAGCTGTATTAATTGAATATATTGTTGTAATATTCATGTATGTACACTCAAAATATTCCATGCATAAAAATACGAAACATTTTTTCGTAATTTAACTTTTGTGGAATAAACGAAAATTGTGTACATTTTACGAAAATATTTGTAGCATGTGCACGAAAACAGATTTCGTAATTTTACGAATTTCGTTGGGTTACAAAAATTATTTCGTACAATTATTTTCGTATATAGTACCATATTTTTCGTCTATTTTATTATTAGAAATTAGAAAAAAAAATAAAACATTTGTATAAAATTGGAAAATAAACAAATTTTGTTTTGTTGTCCTTTTGTTTACAGTACAAAATTATTCTTAAATCTACACAAGTTTCGTGAATTTTACAAAAAAAAAAAAAAACTTGAAATACATATAAGAATAAAAACTGTTCTATGTTTTACTTTTTACTATTTTCCTCATTTATGCCCCTATCATAGTTTTCAACTTTTAAAATAGTTTGGTTGAGATAGATAAATGCATTAACATTTGACTTTTTAGTTGTGTTTTGGTATTGTCATTTACAACTCTGCGTAATTGTGGTTGAGAAAAACGTTGAGTACACACAACTACTTTTTAGTAGTTAGATTGGGTTTTTCTTGGTGTGATATAAAAAGCATTATTGCCTTCTGTCAACCTAATATTTTAAGTTGGTAACGTGCTGATAATTTCAACTAAAAAACAGTTGTGGTTCATAATACTACAACACAGTTTGGTCGTGTGTAAGTTTGGTCGACTCTTAGACTCTTGGTTGAGAACAGTGATAGGGGCATTATTTTCTTGTCATTGTATACAAATATTGTATAAAAAATTATTCAATAGATTTCAATTAAAATAAAAAAAATTTGTAATAAAAAATTAGTTTTTGGTTTATGTTAGGAAGACAACTGGTGGCAAATTACACATTCGATACGGTTCAAAATTTTAAAATGTCCATATAAGCTCAACTGAAATATTTCATAATTTCGTTCGATAACGAGTGCCGTAATTTCCCCCTGGAACGAACGACAAATCTCGTCCATGGCACACCAACAACATTCAAAACTTCACTTTTAATAAATATAATAATAGTTAAGTTCATATTAAATTGAGTATTTGAATTTTAAAAATTCATGTAAGAAATAGTTTGCATATTTATGTATATGTAAGTATGTATGTACTTAAAAAATTTGGTTGTGATAACATCATAGTCTACTAAATTATTACTGCCTTATTTATAAAAATTATTAAAGCTTTATAAAGGGTTAATATAGAAATCTGTTTTATAAAGCCGTAATAGTTTTTATAAATTAGAATTTACAGACTTAAAAAGTCTTTATAAAGGTTTTTTAAAATCAATTTTCATACAAAATGTTTCTTAAAAAGCCTTTATAAAGCCTTTTCAAGTTTTATAAACAAGGCTGTTATAATTTATGCATGAATTTAAAAATGCAGTTGTTAGTTTACATTGTTTTAAACAAATAACTGCAAAATTAAATGTTTGTGATTGGTGAGAAATTGTGAGAGATTTAGAGGTACAGTAAAATGAAAAAGTAAACGAATAGATTTATGTTCAATTTTAAAAAATGTATATATATATTAAAAGATTAAATGGATGGTTACAAGAGGAAGAAAATATAGAAATGAAATTAGTTATAAACTTGGTAAAAAAAAATTTCGAGTGTATTTAGTCTAGGTATTGTGAAGGAGGGCAGACGATTTACTGACGGAGTTTTTATAAATTATTAAGTAAAATATTTGTAAAACTTAATTGTAACATCAATTTTGTAGAATCTCTTCCTTTGTAGTAATAGTACTACGCGACGTGCTGGGTTCGAGATAAAGATTAGTTTATTTCTCTAATTAGCTAATCCGAAAATTAACTTAATCTTAAATTAATTTAGTTTGATATTTTCGAGTGGTAGTTTAAACTTCTTATTATGTGTAGTATTACCATAATGAGGAACAAAATAGTGGCAACATTTTCTACGTAAAAGTGATACATGGTATCAACACACTTTGATTTTTTTTTTTGGAAGAATAAGAAACTACCATGTTTTATTATTTACAAGTAAAATATTGCGTGTGTTAAAGGAAATAGATAAATAATATAAAATATATATATTTATTAATGTGTTTTTAAATTATTTTATCATATAATTTTTACAAAAAGTTATATATTTTACAAGTATATTGTTACGTAAAAATATTCCTACAGGGTTAAAGCAAAGAACTATCTGGAAGTATTTAACTAAAGCACTAAAAGTACACACATATTTACGTGCAAACACTATAGCAACAACAATAATTGTGTACATACCCTGTTGCTAATTTTTGGTGTAGTTACGTTTTGGAACAGTCCTATACTAGTTATAAAGAGACAGAACTATGAAGCTTGATGAAATATCGGCTGCACTTCTCTACAAACGAAGCGCTGTCTCTTTCTCTCTCTCTTTTGTTTGTCATTTAAATAACATGGAAAAAAAATAATTTTTTGCCTGTGCAATATTTCCATTGTAAAATGGAATGCAGCAAGTGTGTGTATGTATGGATGTAGTAAAAGTCTTTGTAAAGGAATTTGAACGTCTTATGAGTCATAACAAATCGATAAGTGTTTTGATTAACAACAATATAAGCGGCGGATAAGTCTTATTTAAATTTTAATACGCAGTAAGTGTTGTAATGTATATATATTTTTAAAAGAAATGAGTAAACGCAACATTGCAAGATTAATAAAAAAGCAGCGTGAAATATATATTAATAGGCTAAGGAACATTTCAAGTGATGAATGTGTAAATATTAGCACAAATGAAGATGCTATTTTAAGTGCAGATATTTTAGAGGAGCAATCTAAAACTGTTGAAAGAAATGACAATGTTTCGACAGAATCATTCTCTGACACTGTTCAAACAGAATCATTCACTGACAAATTAGGGAAATGGTACCTAAGAAATAAAATTTCAAGAAATGCTTTCGAAGAGCTTTTGGGTATATTAAGAGAATATGATATTAATGTACCGAAGAAAGCGGAAACAATAGTACCCAACATAATTGAAAAACCCATTATTAAGAGTGTAAGTCCCGGTCTGTATTGTCATTTAGGTATAAGAAAACAGCTTAATAGAATGGGAGAACTTCTTTTAGGATTACAGAAAATAGTAATAGATATAAATATTGACGGCTTGCCACTATTTAAGAGCTCTAGGGCTCAACTTTGGCCAATTTTATTAAGGACAGTAAATACTAAGAATGTACATATTGTTCCAGTTGGAGTTTATGTTGGCCTTAAAAAGCCATATAGTATTGTTCTTTATTTAGAAGACTTTGTTGAAGAAATGAAAGAAATTACAGAAAATGGAATATTAGTTGAGGGAAATAATGTAAGGTTAGAAATACGAGCCATTGTTTGTGATGGTCCAGCTACAGCATTTATTTGTGGGATACCTAGTCATGCATCGTCACATGGTTGCAGTAAATGCACTCAGGTCGCCAAGAAAATTGGAAATACTTTAACCTACTGCACTGAAGCAGGAGAATTGATATCCGATGACGATTTTAAAAACAGAATACATTTAAACCATCATCTGCCCGATTTTACAAATACTAAAACACCCTTAGAAAACATAGGTGTTAAAATGATAAGTCAAGTAGCAATAGATAGTATGCATTTGGTGGATTTAGGAGTAATGCGAAAATTTATTTTAAGAGTGTTACAGGGCAAAATGGTGGTTAATGTAACTAAAAATAACAAAGTCGACATGTCGAGGAGATTGGAGTCATTGCGCGCATCGCTACCAAAGGAATTTGTTAGAAACCCCAGAAGTTTTGATGAAATTGCTAACTGGAAGGCAACTGAGTTTCGGCAGTTTCTTTTATATACAGGGATTTACGTATTCAAAGAACAAATTCCTGAGGATGCATATTACGTATTTCTGCTTTTATATTGTGCATGCAGATTGCTGTTATGTCCTAAAAGCTTTATCAATAACTTAAATTCATCAAAACAGTTATTGGAATTGTTTGTACAAAACTTTCCCGTCATTTTCGGAGATTGCAGCGTATCGTACAATGTCCATAATTTGTTGCATTTAACAGATAGCATTAAAGAAATAGGAATAATGTCTGGAGCTTCTGCATATGATTTCGAAAACTATTTACAGAAACTTAAAAAGTATTTACGAAAGCCAACAAACATACTGCAACAGATTTTTAAAAGAGTTCACTACGAAAGATTTGTCATCGATGCTCAAGATGAAGGGTTTAAAGTTTTTAAAAACAGAGGCTTATGTTATTATTTCAATAAATGTCTCTTTACCTCAAAAAGGCCAGATAATTTCTGTTGCATCGAACCTTATATTCCAATTGAAATAGAAAGTTTTCTAGATGAGGGCGTAGAAAAGTTTGTGCTTGGTAAAAGGTTAACAAATATACACAGCTTTTTTGAGGAGCCTATAGATTCCATGACAATTGGAATTTGCTGTGCTGAAACATCTTCTTTTGGTAATATAGAGAAGTTTCCAATTTCGAAAATTAACTTCAAATTTATGTGCATTCCCAGTAGTGATAAACTTTTATTGGTACCAATTTTACACAGCTGCGTTTAACTTGTTTCTTTTAGTATATGCATGTATACACATTTATTTGCAAGTGCTTAATATTTAAAATATTTTATAACAAAGAAGATGGATCCGACCCGAATATGCAAGCCTATTCGTGTAATGAATTCAAGTAAGTATATACATACATAATATATTATATGTTAAGTCCCACTTTGCAAGAGGCAATTTTACTTGCCAAGCACAGGAAAGTCTGTTGGGCTTTACACTTTACAGTTCTTTCTTCAACAAATTAAAAACTTACGCAAGTAAATTTGTTTCGTGAAAATTGCGACTTGGCACAGTGATCACTCAAAAAACTTCATCCCACATTTGTTATGAAAAATTAAGGGTGCTTTTCTTTTTGAAAAAAATTTTTGTTTGTTAAAAATCTGTTGATCTGGCTGCGTTGGACTCAAACATGAAAAATGTTAATGCTCTCTGCCACCAAAGCAGTTCCACATATAGAATGGTTACAGTATGAACTAGGCCTATTCAGTCCGTCCAAATAATATTTCTAGAACACTGTGTTTGAGTATTATTTGTTAAATACTATTTTTAATATTAATATTTGTAATATCATGAACAAAGTCTCGCCTGAAATTCTTAACGCTGCCATGCAGTTTTTATTCCTGAACATAAGAAATAACGCCGGCAAAAGAACTTCAAAAATGTTCCATGTTCAAACATATATTTAGTGTGGGGTAAACGTATATATGTATATATATGTTCGGACACAAAATTTCAAAAGTATAAAGAGTAAATGTGAATTACTTTCACTTTATTTTAATTCAGTAACATTTTTTACATAAGTAGCCTTAAGAATTCTTTTCAAAAAATTCTTTTCCAAACAGCATGTGTCCAAACAGGTTTGTTTTTGAGCAATTATTTCCAAACAAGTGTCTGAACAGTCTACACAGTCATATTTTGTGTCAGCGATATAATTTGACAATTGCAAACACAAAAATTTCCAATGTGGATTTCAAGTAAAACAATACAAGCAAGAAACGTCAAATTTTAAAATTTCTAAGAAAAACGTTGAGATCTGCCGAAAGCATTCAATTTCAATTTTATTCAAAAAGTTATACATATGTATGTATAAAGACAATAAGTTTTCAAAACTCACTGCAAATGGCATAAATATATTGGATTAACTGGCGGCTCAAGCAATTACTTAAGTAATGGCAACGGCGTCTGTTCGATCGACTTATTTCTAAAATGTAAATACATACTGAAAATTTTGATTGTTTCATGAATGTTGGAAAAAAAATTTAGTAATTCTGCACACGGGAAACGGTCAACAAGAATCTCCGGATAATACTCTGTGATCTCCGGACTCGCAAATCGTCATATTTTTTAGTCTGATATGCCTCCACGAAGACAAGTCCTGAAAACGTTAAAAAGAGGAAGTAAAACACAAGAAGATGAAATTTAAAAAATGAGAATGAAGTGGAGAATGAATTGGATGAAGCAAATCAACATGTATCATATCGCGATGAAATATGTGAACGAATTAATTTAAAATTTAACAAAAATGTCAAATTTTCTAAATACTCACTACTTATAATTTCATACTGCCACCATAGGCCAAAGCCAAACGTTTACCACAGTTGTCACAGAAAATTTAACAAATCTATGAAAATAGGGAAACGAACAACATAATTAGATTTAGAGCTTTTATATTTGAAAAGTAGTAAGCCACTTTACGTTTCTACAAATTTGAGCTGTATCCACCAGTCACAATTTTACCCGTGGGGCGCAAAACAAACAAAAATTTATATTCCCGCATATAAATAATACCCTGTGAACTTATACAAGAATCTTGTTCATATTTTCTCATACACATATTATTGTACATATACTTGTTCTCTCATTATAGACACGGAAAAAATTCATGTGGAGAATGTGAACGACTTTCCCGAAAAATTGAAAATTTGCAAGGTACGCATAATAAGCAATATCTAGATACATAAATACATGTGTATTAAGTTCTTACATTTCACTAATATATTTTTGTTTATTTTGTATTCCAGAATCCATTAATAATATGTCAACAATTATTCAAAAACACAATGAGTCAATTATGTCAGCGTTTGCCGAAATAAAGATTGTCACAACAAAATTAATTCGACAGGAGACATCCATCTCAGCAGCTGCAAATTACTTCCCGCTGACTTCATGTGAAATGCTACGATATGTAGATGCACAAATAAATTCTGACAACCGTGACATATATGTACGTAATGCATTATTTGTTTATATAAATTGTTATTGTCTTAAATTATTATCAATATTTACATATGTATGTATATTTCGCGATTTATTCATATTTAGGTATCTACTTTAAGTAAACTTTGGAGAAATAACGTGGTAAAAAACTTGGAAAATATTCTTCATCGAAAAATTGTTATGGATTATAACATTGACGGTTCCCATGGAAAACAAAAATTAAAAAACTTCGAAAATTTCTACAAAGTACTGATTGGTAAATAAACATTTTTAATTTAGTTTCACTCATATTTTCAAAATTAACGAATATATGCATGTACATATTTTCAACTTTTTCCAGATTCCATTCTAAGCCTACCAAATAATAATAGAGATCCAGAACAGCTTTTGCGTCACGCTATGCAGCTGACCAAAAAAAAAAAGAATTTAGACAACAGTCGGCCATCAAAATTAAAATAAAGGAAACACAGCTGCCGCCCAATTAGATATATGATAATTTATTTTATTTAATATATACATATGTATTTATGTTTATGTTTTTCATTATTGAGTTATGTTTTAAATGAATTGTTTTCTTTTTAATTTAGATTTTTAATTAAATTTTAAAATTAATTAAAAAATTATATTGTTTTATTACTAGAAAATAATTTCCCGAATTCGGTATGTATTGGAGTGGTATACAACCACATTGGGAGTAGCTAGTATTAAACTATTTTATAGAATACTGGTATAAAACTATTTTATAAAATACTAGTACACAACTATCCATGACGGGCATTGATATAAACTAGTATAACAGCAACTAGTCCTTCAACTAGTATGCAACTCTACACAAAACAACTAGTTGTGCTCCTATGACAACCCAATGTAAAAGTCGATAGTTCGTTGTATGAAACAAAAACAGATGTGCAACCAGTCTGAATTCAAAAGCAACTAGTATGTTTCTGACCACATACTACTCCTTTTATCTGCAGGGTAGCTACAAACATACACACATACAAATAAAAGTGCGAGCACTTATGGTAACCACCCTGTACTACCAGTAGCCCACCGCATTGCCAACATAAGAGTCGTTACTTTGAAATTCAAATATAACGGAAAATCGAATTATCTACAAACGCCTAGAAGCAGCAACATGAATTTTCCCGATTATGCTAGTTGACTGTTTGAACATCTGGCTACCAATAGTAAATGACAATACAGATGGCATCATGCATAGATGCCATTACTAAGTACAGACATGTTATCAGGTTACCTATCGGGCGAACATTCGAGAACCGGTTCCTGTACTATAAAAAGTGGCAGCATGTGCGAGAACAGATAAGTGCTAATCAGAAAGTAGTCAAGTTAAGACCTCGTTGAAAGTAGATAATAACGATAAGAAGTAGTTAAGTAAAGACAAGTTGTAATTTGCTTCGTTAAGAATAAAAGGAAAAGCAATAAATAAAAATAAAAATTGTGTGTTATTTATTTTTATTTTTGAGCAATCAAAAGAAATAATATAATAAAATTTAAACGTAATAATATGTTGTCAATATTAATACATGATTAAACCACCACGATTGCCCGCTTAAACTAGCAAGTAAAACCATATAATCGACTACACAAAAATCACGAATGAAGATTAAGGTTAATTTAATCTCTAATCTTGAACTCAAAAAGTCGCCCTTACTCAATCGGAAAATCCAAAAATTAAAGCACCAGCTACCCTATTGGAACTTTGCATGCACATTGGGCATATCCTTTTGATTTATGTACATACATATGTACTTCGTTAGCAGATTACCTAGAAATTATATGACACCCTTACGACTACAAATTTATACAATACATAGCATATTTCAGTGAAATGTATTATACCAAACAAGAACTTGGTCAAAATTTATATCTCACTGCTTCGAAATTTTTGATAGAAACTTGGCCTTTTTTCACATTTATGTTTTTGTGAGGATATTATGTACTTATATACCTCGTTTATACGCAAATCTTATTTGCAAATAAAACTTATTGCAAATACTGAACTCACCGTTTATACGTAGATAGAATACATTACTATCTGTGAATGATATTGCCACACATTGTTTAATATGTATTGCATTTCTTACAAAACAAAAATAATTGGCAACATTTTACACCTTATTTGCAAATAGTGCGTTATTTGCAAATAGTTTTCGTGAGTTATTAACTTACAATAAAAAAGTTATACGGCAACGCTTTCCAGTTTTATTTGCAAATAAGAAGAGCGTATAAACGGGATAATACGCTCTAATGAATACATGCATATGTATGTTCACCAGTGCCACCAGATTAGGGGATTTGTCCCCAAAATGGGGATTTCGCCTCTAATTTGGGAACAGAATTTCGTGGGGAGGGATTTGGGGACTTTTCATTTTGAGCTCTAACAATTTGCATGTGTTGACATAATATATTAGTACTGGTAACATTTCAGTTTTTAAAAATCTCGTAGTGTAGTGTGGTAATCATACTCTATAATGAAGATGATATTACCATCATGGTGATACCGCGAACATATATATCGTTAACTTAATACGAGAAGGCCCTAACTCATGTTTTTCATAGTTTACAGGAGGAGGAAAAAACTAAGTTAAAAAAATGCAATATTGATACAAAATTTTTTTAAACGCAGTATTATGTGATTATGTGAAGTGTTTTTAATAAAAATTGCGTTTACAAAAATTTTGTATCAATATTGCATCTTTTTTTATTTAGTTTTTTCGTCCTCCTGTAAACTATGAAAAACATGAGTTAGGGCGTTTTCGTATTAAGTTAACGATATGTACATAGGCAAAACTGTGCTCGCAGATGCAGAACAAACTCTTCGGCAATTAACATTTTTTTTCTTTTGAAAAAGAAAAATTACTGTTGAAAGTTTTGATTGTGCAATTGTTGTACGCACGATTCTATCGTAGTTATTATGTTTCGCATAAAAAAGCTATGTATATGTGATTCCCAGAAAATATGAAAAACGTTCAACTTTTTAAAAATTTGCAATTTAATGAAAAAAGTAAAATTTTTCTTGTAACTTTGTGAAAATCTTATTTCGCATCCCTGCGCATAGGTCTTAATAATCGTTTTCTATGAATGATATATTTTTGGGGACAAAAGTTAGGGATTTTTGGGAACATGACGTTTTAAATTGGGGACAAGAGTCAAAATTTTTCTGGCAGCACTGATGTTCACACAAGTTCATATATGTACATTGCAATCAAAATGAATTCCATGAATTTAAATATATGTATGTACATTAGACCGTCTCACTTTTGATACTTTTTTCCAAATTCCTTGATGAACATCGATTTTCTTAATCTACTCTAAAAACCAAGAATTTTGTTATATAACACTCAAATATTGATGAACCGAAAGTGCTCTCTCAAATCGTTTTTTTGTTTTTTCAAGAAAAATGCCTTTTTGCAAAAAACTAGAAAATATTGCTTTAGTAATTTGCTTCTAACTCATGCAGTTCTTAACGAATTTGAAACTAATTACATGTATTTGAAAGCTTATTAAATTTAAATCTCTCTTAAGCAACGTTGCTATTTTGTTCGATGGTTTTTTATTCATAGCATTACCAATTTAGATTTTCAAATACATACGAACTTATATTTATATTTAATTTTTGCTTACCTTTTCTTATATAAAAATTTAACGAGACAAAATTTTTATATTCTATGAATGCAGTATGGTAGGAAATTTTAAGATAAAGATTTTGGTATAAATAACAGTAGCATTTTGTTAAAACACACTTCAGTTTTAGGCGAAATGTCGAAATGACTAAAGTTTTTTTATATATTTTTTATTATAAAGAGAAGTAACACTCAGGCAATTAATGCCTACCTCTATTACTAGGTGTTACCTTCTTTAGGAAAGGGATAGGAATAGAAGATAGGTGGTGAAGGAAGAGGTAGAAGAAAGCTTGATTTTTTTACAACTCTGCTTTTTGCACGCTTTTTTTTAATAATGCAGTATTGCAGCGGCTTCTGGTGTTAAATGAGGCGTATTAAATTTTGAAGCTGTGCTTAGTAGCCATTTTATTGGTTATTTTACTTCGCCGATGATTTTGCTACACAGTACCGATGAAGGAGGGCGCTGTGACGTTACATTGGGATTAGCATCTGCTGAAGTCGGTATAGTTCAGTGACCAGTGACTATGCCTTCATCACTTGAACTTTCGTACAACAATTGATGCAAAGGGACTCTAATGCACATCAGAAAAATGCGTGGTGTTGTTATTTTAATGACTGTCGGATACAGGGATTGAACCCAGGATTTTCAGTTTTGTAGTCAACGTGCTAACTACTTCAGCCAACGCCACCCTTTTTATATGTCAATTTGCTTCAATTCATAAATAAGTACATTACACAGGTCAACACGATTTCTGAGGT
This sequence comes from Tachina grossa, assembly GCA_949987645.1. Taxonomy (NCBI): domain Eukaryota; kingdom Metazoa; phylum Arthropoda; class Insecta; order Diptera; family Tachinidae; genus Tachina; species Tachina grossa. Next base: position 79,811,743 of record OX465278.1, on the reverse strand, counting down.
CGGTACTTTGATAGTAAATTTTGGTGCATATAATACTGAGCTCCAATTCCTATAAATTACTTTATTTGAATTGACTCTGTATCTCGAGATTTTCCGTTATTAAGAAAAAAGAGAATGTTGCATCACATAATTTGCATTTACTTGAGAACCAGTTCTTTGATCAAATAACAGAATACATAGAAGGCTGGAAAACAAATTAACCTTTAAACTACGTCCTTATTAATTTTTTAACAGTCTTATAGTTTAGGAAATAGAAAGTTTTATACAAAAAATAAATAAATTTTTTCAAAAAATTAAGACTATCGGTTCTTAAAAGACTCATTAAAACTTTAAATTGAAGAAAATCTTATATTTTATTATAAATTGTGATACCTTCGTAAATAAAATGAGCCAAATTTATTAAAAATCATTCCATTAATTCTGAATTTATTCACAATATACTCGTATTACAGCTTTTTTTTTAATAAAAAAAATTTGAAATCCATTAAAAAATGTGTTTTGTTATTCGTTAAATGCAGGGTAGGGAACAGTTCTGCTCGTGAGCACAATTTTTATTAACTCGCTCGTTTTAAAATTTCGCACTCCTTTTGTTCTCGATTCGCAAGCATTAAATTTATTTTACATGTATTTATTTATTGCATCTTCATATATGAACTAACAATAAGTATCGGACATAAACTAAGTGATAGTTATAAATAATACATTAGCAGTGATAATCCAAAAAGGGAAAAAAGTATATCCCATCTGGAGTGTTAGGTATAAGAGCACGTGTATCCCTCTTTTTTAGGCGGATGTGTCCAGTAAAGTTCAAAACATTGCGAGCCAGCGGATTAGGATGTGATTCGAAATTTTGTTAAATATTTGCCTGCGTATTTTGCAATTTCTTCAGTCACAAGTGGCATATTTAAATCACGATGTATAATAGAATTTTGGATGTACCATGGAGCCGATGTTATTAACCGTAAAATTTTGTTTTACCTTCGTTGGATTCTATAGACATTGGAAGCTGAAGCAGTGCCCCATAACTGAATTCCGTAACCACCATATTGGCTTCAAAAGCGACTTGTATAGTAAAAGTTTGCAGTCTAGGATGAGTGTTGAATTTCTGCCAATCAACCAATATATTTTGGTTAACTTAAGTTTCATCTGATCAATATGATGTTTCCATGTAAGTCTTCGATCAAGGTGTATACCAAGGTATTTCACTTGGGAATGTTGAGGAATATTTTGATTGTTGATTCGGGTGGGGGAGCAAGTATCTCTTCTTAGGGTGAACGTTATATGGACACACTTTTGTTCATTGACTTTAATTCTCCACAAGTTCAACCATATTTCCAGCTGGGTAATATGTTCCTGGAGATTGTGGGAAGCCTCATAAGGGTTTTCGAGCACACTGATGTATAATCTGCAAATGTAGAAATATGGATATTATTGCTCACAGGCATATCACAAGTATATATTAAATACAAGACAGGACCCAGAATACTACACTGTGGCACACCAGAAGATATAGATACGGGCACACTCGTGAACTCTCCTTCCACAAAAGTAAACTTCCTATCAATAATATAACTTTCCAAAAGCTTTTGAATGTTTATTGACAGATATGTCATCAATTTTAAAACTAGGCCTTCGTGCCATACTTTATCAAATGCCTGAGAAACATCAATAAAGAGAGCAGAACAATACTTCTGTTCTTCAAATGTTTTTCTTACAACTTGGACCAGTCTATGCGGTTGTTCAATCGTGCTGTGCTGACTTCTAAAGCCAAATTTATGGTCCGGGATGCACCCATTATCAGTTAAAATTTTGGACAATTTAGTCATGAGCAGCTTTTCGAAAAGTTTTGAGATTGTAGATAGTAAGCTTATAGGCCTATATGACTCAGTCTTGGTAAGATCTTTGCCCGCCTTTGGAATCATTTTGATCTTGGCAAGTTTCCAGTTACAGTATTTATCGGATATAAGAACATCTCATATAAGAACAAAACGCTTGCAAGAAACATTTTCAAAAACACCATGTCCTTTTAGTGATTTTTCTAACAAAAAAGTTTTCATATAAGAAAAACGCTTATAAGAAAAAAACTGATAAAAGAACATTTTTGTTAAACACCAAAACCAAAAAATTTATAGAAAAATAATTTATATAAGAAACTTCCAACGACAACACAGAATTTATGAGTTTGCATGGACAACTATGTTTTCTGACAGTTACAACAAGAACAAAGTTTTTTTTTATTTTTATTTTTAGATAAGCGAACTGGTATTAGTGATGCACGAATATTCGTATTCGAATTTCCGAATATTCGGCCATTTTTAATGCGAATACGAAGCATTCGTAGTCGTCAAATTCAGGCGAATACGAATACGAATATTTGTTCAAAAAACTTCAATAAATAAATGCATAAATCCTAACCTAAATTTAAATAAATGGATAAAAATATTAGTTTGTACGAATCCATTAAATTTTTTATAGAGATTTGTGCTCTGTGTCATTTTAAAATATTATTTACTGACGCCAACAGGAGTATGAAGTCCTTTTTCATAACAATCTTTTAATATTTCATATTGCAGGCGTAAATAGAGCCCTAATTTAATGTGTATAAATTTCACATGAAATATTCCTATTCGAGAATATCGTTTCAAATATTCGTATTCGCATTCATATTCGCGAATATCAAAAATTGATATTCGTTACATCACTAGCTGGTATGTACTCATGAGAAGCTTTGTTGTTTTTTTATTTGCTAAAGGGGTTAATAAATTAAAAATAACTACCAATCATGATTTGTTTATTTTTCTATTTACATATATATATGTACATACAACTACGTATATGTATATATAAAAAGACAAAAAAGCTCGTATATTCATATAAGAAACAAATGTCTTATGGCCATAGCTACTTACATAAGAAATAAGTTTCTTATATAAAATAATTGCTTATAAGAAAGAAACGCTTATAAGAAAGTTTTTTCGTGGATTTTTTAAGTTTCTTATATCCGATAAATACTGTATGTGGAAAATACTGCATTCTTATAATAGCATTAAAAGTAAATAGCAGGATTCTTACTGCAATATGAGGCAAGTTTATGAGCATTTTGTTACTAATGCCATCAATACCTAGAGCTTCCTTCAGCTTCAGTTCAGCAATTACTTTTTGTACTTCACGCATATTAAACCTTAAGGGACGAGGGGGTAGAGAAACTACAATCGGTAAATCAGCAGCACCCGTACATGAATTGGGAGTGAATGCAGATTTTAAATGCTCAGAAAATAAGTTACCTTTCTCACTATCGCTTCTTGCCAGCCTCCGGTCGCAGTACGCAGTGGTGATTTAAGATCAACGGGTCGTTTAAGATTTCTAGTTGTGCCATAAAGAGTAATTAGACGTTACATCAAGACCTTCTAAATACTTTTCCAGTAGTGCAGTTTTTTCCGACGATAGCAGCTCTTTGAGTCGTTTAGTACATTCTTTAAGTCTGATTTTATTTAGGGGTGATCTGTGTTGCTGCCATTCTCTTCTAGCTCTTCTTTTTTCACATACAAGACGTTCAATTTCCGTAGAATAAATTCTATTAAAGCCGGTCTGCGGATAGGAGGTAGTGGCGTGTTCAGCAGCCTGTTTAATATTTTCGTTAAGATTGGCAATGTTAAATTCAATATCATCGCATGATCTAAGCTGAATGTTTTCTACGCAGTGATTACTAAGATATTTTTTGAATGCTAGCCAGTTGATTCCATTAATCATCTTTACATATGAGTTAGTTAAATCACTCCTTAGTGGGTTGAAAATTGTAACTATTGTTGGAGAGTGATCGGAGGACAGATCTAGAGAGGCCTCTACTTGAATTAAGTCCCTATGAATATTTTTCGAGATGGCAAAATGAATGACATCTCGAATTTTTCTTACGTCAGTAGGCCAGTAAGTAGGCTCCCCACTCGAAATGACATCTAAGCCCATTTTTGAAATTGTATTGAACAAGGTCGACCTCTAGGTGTAACAAGATGCGATCCCCAGTACGTATGCTTTTTGCATTGTAGTCACCAGCTGCCACGAAACAAGATCCAGGCGATCAGTACTGCCAGAAAAATTTTTTACTCTTGTCCATAATTTAAAACGTCATGTCCCCAAAAATCCCCATTTCAACAGAAAAATCCTAATTTTTGTCCCGAAAAATATATCATTCATAAAAAACGATTATTAAGTCCTTTTGAAAATCACATAGCAGTGTTGCCAGAAAATTATGAGATCTGTAAAAAAAATTCTGATAAAATGTTCTACCGAACAAATGTACAATGCGGAATTTTAATTAAAAGATTTTTATTCAGTGATGCCAAAAGTAGGGAATTTTCCCTTTTTGTAGGGGTTTCCTGTAAAATTTTTAGTGAAATGTAGGGAATTTTTAAAAACTACTCCTTTTGCAATTTGTTACGACATAAAATGCAAAAATATTTTGAAGATTTTTATTAAGAGCCGAAATTTTCACATACATATCTTTAAATTTGTTTGCGGAAACCTTATATTATGAATCGTAACAATCTGGAAATCACTTACAATATATATACATCATAGTTATATACATATCGCAGAAATAAAATATATGTATCTATAAACTAGTGATGTAGCGAATGTAATTTTTGATATTCGGGAATACGAAATATAATGTGAAATTAATAGACATGAAATTTGGGTTGTATTTACACCTGCAATATGAAATATTAAAAAATTGTTATGAAGAAGAACTTTATACTCCTGTTGGCGTGCTCTAAAGTTAATACAAACTACCCAAAATTTGAATGATCGTCAGTAAATAATATTTAAAAATGATACAAAGCACAAATTTCTATAAAAAATTAATGTATATGTACAAACTAATATTTTTATCCATTTATTTAAACTCCATTTATAATTTATGCATTAATTTATTTAATTTTTCGGGGAAAAATATTCGCATTCGCCTGAATTTGGCGACTATGAATACGAATATTTAAAAATGGTCGAATATTCGGCAATTCGAATACGAATATTCGTGCATCACTAGTATATACAGTATACACGTACATAAAAACCTTGGGGTCTACTCTGTAATTCGAAACGAAAGCAAATGCTTTCGAATTGTAATGTTAATAACATAAAGCTGCTATATCAAATGTGAAATGAAAACGGACAATGCAGGTTTGACAGACAGTCACAAAAGAAAAAGAAATGGACTTGCATTGTGTAAAATAACTTGCATATGAAAAGTACAAAATTGTGTTGCCAATGCTCCACAAACTGATCTGTTTTATACTTAAACATTCCACGAAAATATTTAATAAGAAATGAATAAAATAGTTATGTTTAAGATAATACCAGGAAGTATGATGTGACCGAATATGGCCCATAGGCTAGGTATACATAATGAATAAATAAATGAAATGAAATGAAAAATATAGCCATACAAGTAACAAAATGCACTTCAATCTAACAATCAATTTAATACAAATTGATATTTACTGTGTATTCTACTGGCTTGACTTAAACCAAATTTTTCATAACTAAGTTCGTTTACTGAAAGATCTCACTCATTAAACTGTTGTTTTTAATGTACAACTACCAATTTTAACAAAATACATTCTTAGAAGTTGTATAATTAATATTTTTATACCATAATTTTTAGTACAATTTTCATATGGATGTACATATATAGAATGTACGTTTTTAGTTTGTTTTTGTTAATTAATGCATTCATTTTTTTCTACCTCGTACCCAGCTAAGACTACAGCCTGTTTTGTACATTATATAAAATAAAAATGGGTAAAATATGTACAATATGTATTCACAAAATATACATTTATTTGTTTTTTGTTGTTAAAAATAATAAATTTTCAGCGTAGGGAAAATATTTTTGTTTAGAGGGAAAAAATGTATTTTTTTTCCAACGCGTAGGGAATTTTAAAAAATTTTCACTGGCATCACTGTTTCTGGCAACAGTTATCAAAAATATTTAAAAAACCGAATGTGTTGCAAGCAGAGCTTGCAAAATATGCTCAACCAAATTTCTCTGTGCGGTCTTCTCACTCAAAAGACAAAAAGAATGATGGTATTTTGGTGCGTTTCGGGTATTTTTTGGTGCTTTTTGCCTCTTCATAAACGCGAAATTTTGGATAATACCCTTTTTTAAAAAGCGGGTATTTACAGTGCTTTTAACAATTTCTTACAGTGCCTTTGGTGCGTTTTTGTTAAATAAAAATATTTTTAATTTACAAAACTAAAATACTTTTAAGCTCTAATACACCATCTTTTAACTGAGGCTTCTTAAATTGTTTTTAATGACAATAGCGGAAACTATGTTAACAACAATGTAGAAATCTTTTCATAATTGGGATTAAATTTTTTTTTTGCAAAATAAAAAACTGAAGTAACTGGAAAGTACAACATAATTCTCTACATAATAATTGATTGAAAGTAGTATGCAATAAGCATTTGTTAAAGCTAACACAAATATTTAATCATACTATAGGCTGGTTAAATTATAAGGGTCGATTTTGGAATTTTTATAAGGCTGTTAATTTGTAAGTGCAAAGTAAATCAAAATGTTCACGTCTACAACAAAATTTAGGTAAATTTGTATTCAATGCACAATAGTGGTTAAATTCTAAAGGCTGATTTCGGTTGAAAGCATGAAGTTATCAATAGCAGTCAGTTGTTTTAGACAGCGAGTAGCCAACCCCAATTTTTTCATATCGTATTGACGTGCTGTCAATGTTGACAACTGGAATAAAGGTGAATATCGTAAAAACAAAAACTTTTAAGTTAAGAGTACTTAAGAAAAGAGTGAAACTTTTAATGGATTCTTTATGTATAAATGATCTTTCAGTAACATTCATATCTTAATCTAAGCCTAAGCTTCACCTACTATTGTATGTATGTACATATGTATGTATGTGTGTATATGTTACTATATTATTTGACTCTTGGTTTTTTTATTATTTGTTTTTACATACTTATTTTTATTAAATTAATCAAGATTTTGTTTTAATTAATATGTTAATAAATTCTGTTATTCCATCTCAAATACTTTGTTTATTTTGAAGCAAAAATTTGAAATTATATTTTGACCTTTTACACTCTAAACTTTACTTTTTAAAAAGCTTAATGTATTAAATTTTTTATTTTTTTTAATACATGTATTTATTTATTGTATCTTCAAATATGAACTAACAATAAGTATTCAAATCTTAATCTAAAATATAATTATTAGGCCCGACCATTATCGGACATAAACTTAGTGATAGTTATAAATAATACATAAGTATTTTTTTTCCTTTTTGTAATAAAACTAAAAAAATATATGTGATTTGAACGGGCTAAAGTTCGTATCGCTTTTTAAGCCAAATTACATGTGATAATTATTAATGAACAAATAACACCAAAGTCTGTTGTAAATATTCTGACTAACAACACATAGTTGAACGGAACACCCAGCCGTTTTCGAAGGCAACTAAACCTTCATCATCAGCGTTCTTTTGTGTTTGGTCCACTGTGTGTGGTGTCAGTTGATGTAGACTTCTGCTTTATATACTTAGCATTTTATTGCAAATGGAATATGTGAATTGTTTGCTTTTTTGTATTGTAAGCTCAATTTTACCATCACTATATTTACAACAGTCTTACCATTGTCGTTTTGTTCTTTTTACTAATTATACACATGTTACTTAATTTGCTTATTTTTTGTTCTACTTAAGACAAACTTTTTTGGTTTGTTACTATTAAGTATATTTTTATTTTTTAATTTTTGCCACAGGCCCATGGCTATTAATTTTTAGTTAATTTTAATTATTATTCGAACTCCTTTTGTTTCTATATTTGTGATTTGAACGGGCTAAAGTTCGTATCGCTTTTTAAGCCAAATTACATGTGATAATTATTAATGAACAAATAACACCAAAGTCTGTTGTAAATATTCTGACTAACAACACATAGTTGAACGGAACAGCCAGCCGTTTTCGAAGGCCACTAAACCTTCATCATCAGCGTTCTTTTGTGTTTGGTCCACTGTGTGTGGTGTCAGTTGATGTAGATTTCTGCTTTATATACTTAGCACTTAATTGCAAATGGAATATGTGAATTGTTTTGATTCATCGTATTTCAATTTGCTGAAAGCTTTTTTGTATTGTATAATTAAAATTAACTAAAAATTAATAGCCATGGGCCTGTGGCAAAAATTAAAAAATAAAAATATACTTAATAGTAACAAACCAAAAAAGTTTGTCTTAAGTAGAACAAAAAATAAGCAAATTAAGTAACATGTGTATAATTAGTAAAAAGAACAAAACGACAATGGTAAGACTGTTGTAAATATAGTGATGGTAAAATTGAGCTTACAATACAAAAAAGCTTTCAGCAAATTGAAATACGATGAATCAAAACAATTCACATATTCCATTTGCAATAAAATGCTAAGTATATAAAGCAGAAATCTACATCAACTGACACCACACACAGTGGACCAAACACAAAAGAACGCTGATGATGAAGGTTTAGTGGCCTTCGAAAACGGCTGGCTGTTCCGTTCAACTATGTGTTGTTAGTCAGAATATTTACAACAGACTTTGGTGTTATTTGTTCATTAATAATTATCACATGTAATTTGGCTTAAAAAGCGATACGAACTTTAGCCCGTTCAAATCACAAATATAGAAACAAAAGGAGTTCGAATAATAATTAAAATTAACTAAAAAAAATATATTTTCGTGCTTTTTTACCCTCTTTTTCGTATTTTATTGCGCTTTTTACCCTTTTTGCAACAGCTTAATGTGCTTTTGCTCTTCGTAGAGATACCAATACTGGTTGAGCGTAACACACGAATCGGTATCTTACTGATCACATGATATGAACAGAATTGTTATTTGCTCAGCTACTGAAGGTAGAATTAGTAAAATCTTATCGTGATGTTGCGTGTCAGCTGACAAAAACCGTACCATATACAATGCATGTTACTAGTTATAAAATATGTGGTGGTAGCACTGCTGACGTAGCAATCTGCAGAAAACAGATTTTTCTGGAGCGAATGTCAAAAACGCCGTATTTAATGCCAGACAAAAAAAATGTGCTGTGTAAACTGTTACATTTTCTATAACTTGTGCACAAAGTTGAACGATACGGCAAGCTGTAAAGTAAAATGATACGATTTTACTAATTCTACCTTGAGGGTCAGTAAGTGAGCAAAACAAGCAAAGTGTTCGTAGAAAAGGTCTTTATTTTTGTTGCTGCGTTTGCTTTATATTGTTGCCTGAGATATTTCGTCATAGGCAAAGCATTAAAAAGGAAGGGAGAAGATAATAATAAATAACAATAAAAATATCTGTAAATCAAACTATTTGTCAACGAAGTGTAAATGTAAAATAAAAGATAGATATGTGTAGAACAAAAACAAAATTAATTTTCATGTATTTTGTTCAATATTGTTTATAAAATAAAATAATAAAAACAACAAATTTCCATGACGTACATAGTATGTATGTGAATGTTTACCTATCCACACTCGCAACACACATACATGCTCAAAAGACCGTTTACCGAGATTTTACGAAATAAAGGGTCTTGAGTGAACACTTGAGCCGAGCGATCGAACAAAAACGGTCGTTGGTTGAGCGAAGAGTAAGCCAAAGAAGAACGAAGTTTGAGGATTTTTTTTCGCGACAGTGTCGCATAGTGCCAGTAGACGAGTGTTTTTTCTTCTGACAACAAGTACTAGAGCGACCAATTATTGCGAGCTCTGGTTGCAAGTCGTGGGTATGTCGATAGATATCCGGGATTTAATAGACTTTTCGAACTTACTCACATCTTTCATCTTTCATTAATTTGGCAAGATGATAACATCTTCCCATAAGAATTATACAGGGCTGAATGTTCAACATCTTCAAAAGATATTCCTATCTCACTTTGTTCCTTTCAACATCTTTCGATTATTTTAGTGCCATCACTAGAAAAAATTTATACAACTATATCATACATAAGTGCACAGGAGACGTACAAAAAAACCCATCAATCACATAGTTGTGTGCGTGCAGTCATTTCCCTGCAGAAAGTGCGAATAGTGAAATTGTGGTGATTTACTAGTGACGTTGTCAGTAGCACTAGTGACGAAGTGTACCCCAGCCAATGGTATCATCTATTGACATTTAACATTAGCTTGTCATTGAAAATCCACCACTAGACTATAGCACTACTGACTTAGTAGTTCTTTCGGGACCACATGGAGACATTGGCACCAAATATTCACTAGTAAATTTTAGGGGCTGTAGTCTACAATATCGATATATCAACTCTCATTGCCAATAGTAAACTTATAGTGATTTTCTAGTGACATTTTCAATAGTGTTACTGACTAGGTGTACCCCAGCCAATGCAAATGCCTATTGACAAATAACATAGGGTTGTCATTCAAATGCTATCAGTAGACTTTAGGACTATTGAAAAGGTAGTTCTTTTACGACCATATGGAGATATTTGAACCCAAGATTCACTCGTAGATTTTAGTGACCCTCGTCTACATATATTTATTTAATATTATTGCACAACATAATAAAAAAGAAAAACGAACGACGCGTTCATTGACAATATCACCAGAAATACACTACAACTGTCATCTCTAACGTATCTCTACTCGCGCATAAAAGGAAAGTTGTCGACATTTTAACTAGTGCAATTGTCGCTGGAGAAAGAGTATTGACATGGAGACATATGGTTCTAAGTTGAATAGAGGGTTCTTTTCGGCTACACGTACACGTTCTCGGCACTGATTGATGAGAATCAAAAATGTTGATATTTTTATTTGACGGCTGATTATTTGTACGTCTCCAAATCTGATTGACGAAAAAAACGTCATTTGCTTTGTGTTATTTGTTCTGTGACGACATGGAAAAGTGCGCTGATGAAAAAAATTAATTTGCACTTTATGGAATCTTTGTAAAAAACCAAACAATCAAAAGTATACAAACAGTTTTATGATTATTATAAATATTATATTCTCTAATTTTTCTAATCTTAATGGGTAGTGTGATTAAAAAATTACTTAAAAATTGTTTTTAAAACCCCAAATACATATGTATTTATGTATGTGAATTTTGTGTTTAAAACAAATTTTTAACTAAAAAGCAAATATGTACATACGAGTTGGTATGTATGTACATATTTTTTTTTATTCATACTACCCAATGTCTTGTTTTTATATTAAAAATCGTTTGTTTGTTTCGAAATTTTTTTAGGGAAAATATGTTTTTTTAGAATGGTTTGAAGAACTATAATTATTATTATTATAAATAATAATAATAATAGATGAAAAATTAGAGTGGAAGATAGAAAAATTATTATTTAGCTCTGTATATTTCTTTAATGTGCTTTTTTATACAAAGATTTCATAAAGTTTTAATGCCGCTAATAACAAAAAATCATTTAATGAAGACATAAGTACATGTAATCGCACACAACGAACACAAAATTAAAATGCTGATTGACGATTTTAGTTGTACGTCTCCGAAAAATCATCAATTAAACGACAGTAACACATTCTTACCGATTGATGGCCTTTTTTGTACGTCTCCTGGACATTATACATGCATACATACTATAAAAATGTATTCATATGTATGTATGTATGTATGCATATCCCCTGTCGGATTTTTATTAGCTAGCTCAAAATATAGGTGACTTTTTGCTAACTTATTTACAACTAGCTTCTGAACTAACTCATAAATGATACAGATGTGAGTAAGTTGTTTTTTGTACAACTGTCTTCTTCCCGATAAGCATTGAACTAACTTTTTAAGTAATACTGATGCTGAGATTAGTGAGTTGTTTTTGTACAACTAACATCTCCTCGATAAGTTTTGAACTAACTTTTAGCTAACTCGAAGCTTATGCAGAGATGAGTCATAGTTTATCGAGAAGATGTCAGCATGAAATTCATGTTTATGTTAACTCTGTGCCGTCTCTATTTTATATGGCGCAGTAGCAAAGTGTTAAGTATGATGGTTGACAAACAAAGTGATCACAGTTCGATACCGATTCTCGTCTCTAAAAAAAATTTAAAATTGTTTCAAATTTAAGTTGACTAAATCATTAGTAAGTTAAAAACAATGGTTAACTAAAGAAAGAAATTTTTTTCTTCTTTTTTGAAGCGCCAAAAACTAAGTCGCAGATAACTAATAGTGCACTTGCATTTTATTAGCCAAAATCTCACTCTAAATGAGCCAACTTGTGGTTATTTGAAATCTTATGCAGCGTTTGTGAGTATTGACTCGTTCTGAGGATATTATGTTGAAAAACTTAATAGCGCAACACGCACTGGCATAAAAAATGTTCGATATGTGCGCGAGTATCCAAATTTTTTTGTATCGATTGGCTTTCTCTGGTAGGTATCGGTACTTTTAAACCGATTCCGTATCGAGTGAATGTATCGATACCTTAGTGGTATCGTTTTATCTCTAACGGCATGTAACAAATGTAGCATCATGACGTCAAAATTGCGTCACAGCCACATTTGCATGTGGTTTTTTACATGTCATGTAGTAAAAGTTTAGAATTAATAGATATGTATGCATGAAAATGCTTAAAGTTAAATCAGTAATTATTTAAAAACAAATGTCTATCACTTTTTTAATACTAATAATCTTTTTTCATATTCGACACAAAAAATTCTTTCATATAATTTTGTAAAAATCTTCTCTTGTTCGTTTCACAAAGTACACATTTTCTCTTCTTTGTTATGGTTTTTTTGTTAACAACTTAATAACAAAAGTATAGTACATTTCTCCCATTCTCGCAGAACCTGCCTCACAGATGATTTTAGCTTTTTTTATAACTCATTTTCTTCAACTCTGGGCGTGTGTCAAATGGTAGAAAAGTACTATGGTAAAAAAATATTTGCCTGTAGCGAAAAATTTCATTTTTCTGATGTGCCAAATGATATCACCTTTAAGTTAAAAATTTTTTAATGTATTTTTAATAAAAAAAATATTTTACTTAATAAGTAAAATATTAATTTGGGATTATTAGTGCTTTTAAAAAATTTTAAACTTTATCTCTTTTGACAATGTAAAATTTTGACAAAATCGCTTCAAGCGCCATATAAATAGTTTAAAAATTTTTATTTATAAAAATTAAATTTAATTCATTGTGTTAAATTCGTTTGTTAGACTAGCACAGTGCGTATACAAAAACTAAATAAGCTAACTTATGAACGCACTCCAAATATTGGCAAAACCATTTTATAAATTTCTTCCCAAGTGTCCTGAAACTCCAAAAATTATGGTTTTATAAAGAGTTTATTGCTAAACCGTATGTATGTATTAGTGATGCGTATTCGAATTCCCAAATATTCGGAAATTTCTAAATATTCGTATTCGTTTCAAAAAATATATAAAGAAATTCAAAAATCCAAAACGAAATTTTAATGAATGGCACACAAATATTAGTTTGTAATAACTGAAAATGTTTTTCTATTTTCCTGCTGTCCGTTTTTTGCTAAATAATTTGCTATAGTTTTCGATATTTATGACTGAGCAGTATTTGAAACACCAAGGCGAGAATTGGCATTAGCCTCATAGTCTCTTTCGCTAGTGAAGTTATCATGTACTTCAGTTCTCGTGGAACCTTCATAGTAGAGCTGTGCCAAATCCTTCTTTTCAGTGACCGGTCATTTCCGTTCAATTAGCAAAAAATTGACCCGTTCGTTCAATCTTTCACTTTTGAACGACAGTATGAAACAATGCTATTTTGTAAGAATATTAAAATCGGTTGTATATACGAGTATTTAAATAATGCGAATGAATGAATTGAAGAATTTATTAAAAAAAGTTGAATTATTTATTTAAAAAATTATATTTAAATTCATTTTATAAATAATTTCTTGTTCTTTCGACTAGAATATTATACATTTTATTTTGGCTTAATATTTAGTTTAATATTAAGATTAAGAAATGTACTTTTTATCGTTATTTATTTATCAAAAGCGCATCAATGTTTGAATGTTACTTCTCAAAGTTTAAGTTAAAATTTTGTCCTCAAAAATATTTTACCGGAAACAAAAGAAGTATCTCAAGCACTACAAATTCAGTTTAGATTACGGTAATGAAATGTATGTATAAACATATATACAGTTAAGGTCACCCATCTTTACTTTGTAAAAACGCTTTATAAAAGACACTAGTAAAAATGCTTCTTGTGAAAAGACTGTTAAATCAAATTATAAAAAGAATGATGGCAGTGCCACAGCGATGTTAAATAAAATTCAGTATACACGTACCTAAACCTTTTAAAACACAGAAACTCAACTCAAACAAAAAGACATAACATAAATAGCAAACATGAACGAAAGCAAATTTGACATAAAAGACTTGAAACACAAACTGAATAAAGGAAAACATCGAGCGGTACACTACTGATCCAAAAGCGTTCAGTAAAATCACCGGATCAGTTCGTTCAGTTAAGTGATTCGTTCAATTTAACCCGTTCGTTCATGAGCTACACAGCTCTACTTCATAGTAAAGAGACGTTAAAGCGGATTTTTTTTACATACATACATACGAAACAAATATAAAAAACAACAAAATCAAAAATCATACAGAAAATATTCGTAATACATATTCACCTTGATAAATAAGCTTATTGGCGTTACTAATATTTTTTACATAGTAAGAAATAGCAAAAACAAAAAAAACCGTAAACACAAACAAAGTAACCTTGAGGAATAATACTCTGTATGAGTACCTCAAAGGAAAAAAATTTTGAAGTGAGTTCTAACGGCAGAAATGCTTATTTTACTGTGAGTTCTGAAACTCTTAATGAAAACAAAATAAATAATAAACCTGATGAAAGTCTTTTTCTAACGGAAAATCCACTTTTTCGTCATCGATCAACTTCGCTTTGTTCAATGCCAACTAGTGAATCGTTAACATTACCATTGCCTAGTACTTCTTCATTTAAGTCTGCGATATCATCCGCATCGGGTTCACGTTCATCACTAAACCAAGTTATCGCTACAGATAACAGTAGCTCAAAAACCAAGGTACAAGTGGGAATGGATAGATATATAACCGTGGTAAAGCGTGCGCGAAGCCCAAATTCTCCAAAAATTTCATCTGCTCCAAAGATGTCTAGGGATAACAGCGCATCATCTACCAATCGTCAAAATCGTTTTTCATTATTGCAAGACACCGACGACAAGCCCTCTACATCATCGCAAGTCTTTTAAGCCACCACCTATTTATCTGAGAGAAAAAAAATTCTAACGCGCTTATCAAAAAACTGCTGTCGACCATTGGTGAAAATACTTTTCACATCATTCCAATTAAACAAGGTAATATTGATGAAACTAAAATCCAAATATATAATGAAAAAGATTTCCGAAAAATTGTTAGTGAATTCGAAAAAAATAAAACAAATTTTTACACATACCAACTTAAGAGTGCTAAAGGCCTACAGATAGTATTAAAGGGCATAGATTCATATGTTGAACCCGATGAAGTAAAATGTTCACTTGTCGACCAAGGACTTAAGGTAAAAAATGTTACCAACATAATTAATAGAGAAAAGGTCCCCCAACCCCTATTTCGGGTTGAACTGGAGCAGAATGACATACAATTGAAAAAAATGAAGCCCATCCAATTAATAGCCTAAAGTATCTCTTACATAGAAAAATCACAGTTGAAGAGCCACGTAAGCGTTCAGGTCCCGTACAGTACCAAAATTGCCAAGAATATGGCCATACGAAAACTTACTGCAAGTTACCTATAGTGGATGTTATCTGCGGTGAATTGCATGGTACTGCTAGCTACACTAAGCCCAAAGATCAAGCAGAAAAAAATGTAGTAATTGTGGAGGTAATCACACAGCTTACTATAGAGGGTGCCCTGTATATTCTTTCGCTAAACAGCCTATGGGTCAAAAACCCAAATTAACGCCAGCTCAACCAGTATATGCGAACTCCGCCACTTTCGCTCAAATGAGCCAACCAGTTACCTCACGTGTATCGTATGCTGATGCTGCTAAGACTAGTTCAATTCCCACGCAAAACGTTCCACCGCCAAATAATTCAACGAATTCAAACTCAAGCTTTAACTTTAGTCGCCTTGAAGCTACTATTGAGAATCTGGTGCTACCTATAAACAACTTTACTACAAATATGACAAGTATGATGCAAGAAATGCTGTGAATGCAGAATACACTGCTTCAAGTATTAGTTAATAAACCATGAACACGTTAAAAATATGTTTCTGGAACGCAAACGGCATTCGCCAACATAAAAATGAACTTGAGCACATCCTCATGGAAAAAATATTGATATAATGTTGGTTTCTAAAACTCATTTGACCAAAAGAAGCTTATTTAAAATAAATGGTTACACTTTATATGATACAAAGGACCCGAGAGGGAGAGCATGCGGTGGATCAGTAATTCTAATTAAGTCAAGACTCAAGCACTATGTCCTTGACGACGTTACTGAAGAAGATTTGCAAGCAACGAATATTTTCGTACAAAATTTTTGAGCGAATTTCTTTAACGAAGATCAATATGAGAAGTTCTACAAATCGCTTGGATCTTGTTTCGTGGCAGCTGGTGACTACAATGCAAAAAGCATACGTACTGGGGATCGCATCTTGTTACACCTAGAGGTCGAGCCTTGTTCAATACAATTTCAAAAATGGGGTTAGATGTGATTTCGAGTGGGGAGCCTACTTACTGGCCTACTGACGTAAGAAAAATTCGAGATGTCATACATTTTGCCATCTCGAAAAATATTCATAGGGACTTAATTCAAGTAGAGGCCTCTCTAGATCTGTCCTCCGATCACTCTCCAACAATAGTTACAATTTTCAACCCACTAAGGAGTGATTTAACTAACTCATATGTAAAGATGATTAATGGAATCAACTGGCTAGCATTCAAAAAATATCTTAGTAATCACTGCGTAGAAAACATTCAGCTTAGATCATGCGATGATATTGAATTTAACATTGCCAATCTTAACGAAAATATTAAACAGGCTGCTGAACACGCCACTACCTCCTATCCGCAGACCGGCTTTAATAGAATTTATTCTACGGAAATTGAACGTCTTGTATGTGAAAAAAGAAGAGCTAGAAGAGAATGGCAGCAACACAGATCACCCCTAAATAAAATCAGACTTAAAGAATGTACTAAACGACTCAAAGAGCTGCTATCGTCGGAAAAAACTGCACTACTGGAAAAGTATTTAGAAGGTCTTGATGTAACGTCTAATTACTCTTTATGGCACAACTAGAAATCTTAAACGACCCGTTGATCTTAAATCACCACTGCGTACTGCGACCGGAGGCTGGCAAGAAGCGATAGTGAGAAAGGTAACTTATTTTCTGAGCATTTAAAATCTGCATTCACTCCCAATTCATGTACGGGTGCTGCTGATTTACCGATTGTAGTTTCTCTACCCCCTCGTCCCTTAAGGTTTAATATGCGTGAAGTACAAAAAGTAATTGCTGAACTGAAGCTGAAGGAAGCTCTAGGTATTGATGGCATTAGTAACAAAATGCTCATGAACTTGCCTCATATTGCAGTAAGAATCCTGCTATTTACTTTTAATGCTATTATAAGAATGCAGTATTTTCCACATACAGTATTTATCGGATATAAGAAACTTAAAAAATCCACGAAAAAACTTTCTTATAAGCGTTTCTTTCTTATAAGCAATTATTTTATATAAGAAACTTATTTCTTATGTAAGTAGCTATGGCCATAAGACATTTGTTTCTTATATGAATATACGAGCTTTTTTGTCTTTTTATATATACATATACGTAGTTGTATGTACATATATATATGTAAATAGAAAAATAAACAAATCATGATTGGTAGTTATTTTTAATTTATTAACCCCTTTAGCAAATAAAAAAACAACAAAGCTTCTCATGAGTACATACCAGCTAGTGATGTAACGAATATCAATTTTTGATATTCGCGAATATGAATGCGAATACGAATATTTGAAACGATATTCTCGAATAGGAATATTTCATGTGAAATTTATACACATTAAATTAGGGCTCTATTTACGCCTGCAATATGAAATATTAAAAGATTGTTATGAAAAAGGACTTCATACTCCTGTTGGCGTCAGTAAATAATATTTTAAAATGACACAGAGCACAAATCTCTATAAAAAATTTAATGGATTCGTACAAACTAATATTTTTATCCATTTATTTAAATTTAGGTTAGGATTTATGCATTTATTTATTGAAGTTTTTTGAACAAATATTCGTATTCGTATTCGCCTGAATTTGACGAATACGAATGCTTCGTATTCGCATTAAAAATGGCCGAATATTCGGCAATTCGAATACGAATACGAATATTCGTGCATCACTAATACCAGTTCGCTTATCTAAAAATAAAAAAAAACTTTTTTCTCGTTGTAACTGTCAGAAAACATAGTTGTCCATGCAAACTCATAAATTCTGTGTTGTCGTTGGAAGTTTCTTATATAAATTATTTTTCTATAAATTTTTTGGTTTTGGTGTTTAACAAAAATGTTCTTTTATCAGTTTTTTTCTTATAAGCGTTTTTCTTATATGAAAACTTTTTTGTTAGAAAAATCACTAAAAGGACATGGTGTTTTTGAAAATGTTTCTTGTAAGCGTTTTTTTCTTATATGAGATGTTCTTATATCCGATAAATACTGTAACTGGAAACTTGCCAAGATCAAAATGATTCCAAAGGCGGGCAAAGATCTTACCAAGACTGAGTCATATAGGCCTATAAGCTTACTATCTACAATCTCAAAGCTTTTCGAAAAGCTGCTCATGACTAAATTGTCCAAAATTTTAACTGATAATGGGTGCATCCCGGACCATAAATTTGGCTTTAGAAGTCAGCACAGCACGATTGAACAAACGCATAGACTGGTCCAAGTTGTAAGAAGAACGTTTGAAGACCAGAAGTATTGTTCTGCTCTCTTTATTGATGTTTCTCAGGCATTTGATGAAGTATGGCACGAAGGCCTAGTTTTAAAATTGATGACATATCTGCCAATAAACATTCAAAAGCTTTTGGAAAGTTATATTATTGATAGGAAGTTCACTGTTGTGGAAGGAGAGTTCACGAGTGTGCCCGAATCTAAATCTTCTGGTGTGCCACAGTGTAGTATTCTGGGTCCTGTCTTGTATTTAATATATACTTGTGATATGCCTGTGAGCAATAATATCCATATTTCTACATTTGCAGATGATACATCAGTGTGCTCGAAAACTCTTATGAGGCTTCCCACAATCTCCAGGAACATATTACCCAGCTGGAAATATGGTTGAACTTGTGGAGAATTAAAGTCAATGAACAAAAGTGTGTCCATATAACGTTCACCTTAAGAAGAGATACTTGCTCCCCCATTGGAATCAACAATCAAAATATTCCTCAACATTCCCAAGTGAAATACCTTGGTATACACCTTGATCGAAGACTTACATGGAAACATCATATTGACTCTAAGTTAACTCAGATGAAACTTAAGTTAACTCAAATATATTGGTTGATTGGCAGAAACTCAACACTCAGCCTAGACTGCAAACTTTTACTATACAAGTCGCTTTTGAAGCCAATATGGTAGTTACGGAATTCAGTTATGGGGCACTGCTTCAGCTTCCAATGTCTATAGAATCCAACGAAGGTAAAACAAAATTTTACGGTTAATAACATCGGCTCCATGGTACATCCAAAATTCTATTATACATCGTGATTTAAATATGCCACTAGTGACTGAAGAAATTGCAAAATACGCAGGCAAATATTTAACAAAACTCGAATCACATACTAATCCGCTTGCTCGTAATATTTTGAACTTTACTGGACACATCCGCCTAAAAAAAGGGACACACGGGCTCTTATACCTAACACTCCAGATGGGACTACTTAAAAATACTTTTGCCCTCTTTTTGGATTATCACTACTAATGTATTATTTATAACTATCATTAAGTTTATGTCCGACACTGGTCGGGCCTAATAATATTTTTTATAGATTTAAGATTTGAATACTTATTGTTAGTTCATATATGAAGATACAATAAATAAATACATGCATTAAAAAAAAAAATAAAAATAAATTTTTTTATCGATTTGAGTTTCCAGAAACAATTTACTGATAACATCGTAAGTTTCCAGAAGTAATTTAGTGATAACATCGTTCTCCATATCAGTGAACGATGATGATTCTAAGTTTAAATTTTTTTAAATGCACTAATAATGCCAAATTAATATTTTACTTAGTAAGTAAAATATTTTTTTATTAAAAATACATTGAAATTGATCATTGAGGGGTTTAGCTGGATCCTATGCGCATTTCACTGTTGGTAATGCAGATCATCAGGGAACCTTTACCCAAAGTTTCTTAGAACAACTAGAGTTATTATGTTATAAACTTTCATTTAAACAAATGAGAAGCTTAAAACAAATAACACAGTTGAAGCAAGAACTCAATAATCAACATGTTTTTTATTTTCTTTACCATTACTACATTGGCTGACTTTTTTTCAGCTTCAAATTGTAGTTGTAAAAGTATGTAAAAAGAAAATAAATGTAAATAACAACAACAGCTATTTAAGAATAGAGTGTTGCCACACAAGTATTTTTGACCTGGTGCAGTCAATTTAATAATTAGTTGTTTTTTTATAGGAATTGTTAAAATTTAAGTTTAAATTTTTTTAAAGCACTTTTAGGTTACTATCACCAAATGTCCATTCATTATTGAAATCTTTATGTGGACCATAGTGTATATCTAATTCATTTCTTCCTTCCCAGACTGATAAACCAGTATAAGCATCTTCGGAATTGGAAATCTGTGAGTAAAAATCATCCTCATCATCGTCATCATCATTATCAGTATTAGCATCATTAAATAAGATGGCATTATTAAATATTGTTCGTTCTGCAAGTTTATTTGGTGTACTTGTCTATATCTTGACAGATGGTTTCTGAGGCTTTAAACTTGTATTATTTGCAGCTTCTGTCTTGATTTTACTTTCTTCTTTCATAGGAATTCTTTTCATATTTTTAGAAGTATTTATGAATTCTTTAAGAGGTTCTGTTATAGGTTTAAATTTATCTCTTAGTTGTTTACGTGTATCTATTTCACCAATTTTTATACTACGAAGCTTTTTGTTCGACACATTTCTTGTCAACACTAACTGCTTTAAAACTTTCTCATCCAGTTTTACTAACAGCAAATAGCAGAACATGTATCAGCTAGCAGATCAGGGTGTCTGGTATCAGGGGGTCGATTCTGGTTTTGTAATAATGTGAAATGAAAAAAAACTTTTCATTTTCATTTACACAACCATTTTTCATAATAATTTTCACAATTACATAAAATTCGATTCTTGTTGCTATTATGAAAACATGTTTTATTCCGTTGTGCCTATGAAACTTTTGTTTTTATGCTATTGAAATATGTCATGTAAATAATTAAAACTAATTATTATTTATGTACATATTGCAAGGAACTCGGTATGAGCATAAGTAAAAGTGTTTAAAAGCTTATTGCTACTAATTAAACTTAATATTTTTCTCTTCTTTATTATAGATTGGGTAAAATTTATGCTTCCGAATCATCGTCATAAGCAGAATTTAGGACAAACTTTACTTTAACACCTAGGATTTATTATTCGTTTCTTCTGTAGGAATAGGGAAATGTGTTATGCCGTGCACGTTTCTTGTCGAGCTTAAATATCGAACAGTGGCTGTGGTGAGTAAAGATTTTCTTTTTATCTTGCTTGTAGCCTTTAATGAAGAAAACCTTTGTCAGCCATTAAGTTTTGCAGAAGGCTGCATACACAAAAATATTTACTCAGCAAAGTCGTTATTCGACATACTTAGAAGATAAACCCCTTTAAAGGCTAAAAACTTATAAAGCTACTGTTTGATATGCTCGTCAAATCTTATGTTTTTGCAAAAGGGAAATGATGCCCATTGTGACCTCATGAACGTTATTATTTCCTTTTTTAAATGCTACCGCGCACATCTTAAACCACCGCAATAAATTTTCCACATTCTATCACCTTAAATTTTAGCATGACCCAAATGCATGACCTATATGTACCTCTCTGCACTTTTCTTCTTTGATCTTGGTACCCACTGTCTGCAGACAGATTACTGTATATTTTTTATTAACTGAATTTCGGAATTGTCGCTTACAATTTATTTATTTATTTATTTCAGTCCATGGACAGATAGTGCTTTCAGACAACGATATAAATGTGAAATAATTTTCTCAATAACTAAGATTGAATAGCTTATATAAATATTAAAATAGTAAAAGTTCAACCAACATCCACCCATAAATAATTCACAAGGTATTATTTTTGATTATGTACTTAAATTTCGGACTTGTTAACAATTGTAATTGTAATTGGGTAACTCTGCCATGACGGTATAAATTAAATTTGCTCTGCCTGAAGTTGAAAAATTAATAAAATAAATAGCCAAATAATTAACTAAACACTGTTGTTTTTACATCTAAAAATAATAATACTATATACTTAAAAGTTATGTTATTAACATAATCAACGCACAATATTTAATTCATCAGTTCTTATCCACGTTCTCAGCAAACGTCTTTTCTCGTGCTCGTTCTTCATAACCTAATTTCTGATATGCCACCCAAAAATAGTTCTGATTCCTTAACACTTCAGCTCCAGAATGGTATTCAAGAAATTAATAAAAATATCGATGAAAAACTAACCGCTTACCGTGAATTTACTCAGGAACAATTAGAAAGAGCTGTAAACGTGTTTGAAACTAAAGTTGATTCTATAGTGTCTAAAATAACCCAAGAATTCCAGGCTGAAATTAATAAAATTGATTCTGAGGTTAAACAGTGCTATGAATATATTAAAAAAGTTGAGGCTGATAATTCCCGTAAACTGGTTATGCTTGAGAAGTCTCAAAATGCCTTAATGAAGCGCCTAAATTGGCCTGACATCATTATTTCGGGTCTGGCAGATGCTCTACCTAACCTCAAAGGTGTAATTTTTAAACTTGGAGAAATTTATGGTATTCCTGTTGCTGATGGTGATATTAATCAATGTCTATACACTAAAAATCACAAGGAAGTCTTAGCCAAGTTCAATTCAATTCCCGTCCGAGACAGTATTATGCATAAATACTATAATACCCGCACTCTGAAATTAAATGACCTCATTGGAGGCGAACTTCAGGTGAGAGTATTCTTAAATGACCATTTAACACCAATGGGTAGCAAACTTTCATTCTTGTGTCGCAAGTTGAAAAAGGCTAAACGAATAACTAAGTATAAATTTCGCAATGATGACCTACCACAAGTGGAAGTTACTACACACGATGGCTTGGATTTGAAATACAACTATTTTAAATTCATGGAAAAGTATCAAAATGATTTATAAGAAAAACACGCTTACATTAGTATGTACTTATATATATAAATATAAATATATTTATATGTACATATGTATGTATGGACGTGCATGCATGTATGAGCACATATGTATAATTTATTTACAATTAACCCATTATGGAGCTCGAAGTTAAAAGTTTTTTCATTTCATGCATGCATACATGTGTATGTGTGTATGTACGTGCACAGACGCAGCTAATCATTAACAAGCAGGACAATTTCATGTAAGGTGTTTGCAGTGGATTATTAGATTGCTATTCCCTCTCCCTACTCATATAATCTTTATGCTTGCATTGTTACTCTTTTCATATGGGTTTTGACGTTTAATGAAATTGCCGTTTAGTTTTTTGCAGTTTCTTTCGCGGCTATCTTGCATGAAGTTGGCTTAGCTCAATGGTACTTACAAGCATGCATTTGCGTACGTATATATATGCATGTGTATGTATGCTTATGTATATTAATGTATCGATGGCTTGATATAGGAAGGGCGTATCTCAATTTATTTATTTATTTTTATTTATTTATTTTTATTTTTTTTCGAAATCGTGTTTTTAACGTTTTCTGGGAGACAACGTATAATTGCACCCTCCTTGAAGATATTGGAACGTTACAGTATAAAATCAAGGACTTATGGCGACTTAAAAAATTATTTATTCATGAAAATTCTTTAGTTTCTCTTCAGTGTTTTGCTTCTCCTATAAAATATCGAAAATTTGAGTTCCGCCTTTCTTATATTGAGCCATTGATATATGGATGTATTTTACACTCTATTCGATTAAATAGCTGCCATATTGTTGTATAAACTATGAAACAGTTTTTTCTGTACATAATTTCACATACACATATATTTATTTTATTTTAATTTTTGGCAGGATTGAAATATATTTTTTATTTAAACAATATGTCTATATTTTTATTTCATTGTTTTTGTATTATCAATTTATCTTTATTGTTGCGGCTTTTTTTTTAACATGCAATTATGGTATCACATAACGAAAATTTAGGTCCGATTATTTGCGATGGATACGAACTCAACGGGTACTTAAGTGACGATCAATCAAATTTAAAAATTGGACATTCTAATATCCAAAGTATGAATCCATCACCTTATTCAGCAAAATTTAACGAATTTGGCAATATTTTGGAATCTTCGTCATTTGACGTTTTTGGTGTAACAGAAACATGGTTGAAGCCTCATGTTTCAGATGGGGCAGTCTCAATAGCAAAATATAACTTTATTAGAAACGACCGCCCAACTGGGAGAGGTGGTGGAGTAGGCATATATATATCTCGCAATATTCGTTTTAAAGTCCGAGATATTGAATCTCATTATGGTGAATGTGAAGTACTATTTATAGAAATCTATGTTGCCGGTAGAACTGTATTATTTGGTGTTGTTTACTTACCTCATGGTAATTTAGATATTTTCGAATCCGCAGTGGGACACATTCTCAATGAATATCAAACAATAATAGTTGTTGGTGACTTCAACAATAATTTATTTGATATAAATAAATCTAGGAAATTCAGACTGCTTTTCAATATCTCACAATTTTTTACCTACGAATTTTGATACACACCACGAATCCACATAGACTTTTTCTTCTAAAAAGCGACACATCGTTTAAAAAAAAAACTGGACAAGTTCAATGTCCATCTCTTTCGAACCATTCTTTAATATTCTGTACTTTTAAGTTTGATTCCTTCACAAATTTAGATGAGTATGTTGAGTACAAGGACTATTCCCTAATCAACATGGATGCTCTACTCTCATGTATTTCGAAACACGACTTTTCTTGTTTTATTGGCTTAAATAATGTTAACGACAAACTGGAGTCTTTAGATTTGCTAATTTCAAGAATGTTTTCCCTTGTCCCAATATCTAAAATTAAAATTAAAAGAAAATCGTTCGAATGGTTTAAATCTAAGCGGATTATCTATGCTAAGTCTCTAAGAAATATTGCGTATAGAGCATATATGAATGATAAAAGTTCCTACAACTGGAGTATTTACTGCAAATACAGAAACAAAGCTAAAAAGATCATCCGAAACGTTATGAAAGGCCATTACTCTAAAGCATTTGACGGTTTGAACTCTAAACAAATGTGGAATCACTTGAGAAATTCATTATCAAACAAAAAATTTACTAGTATTGATGAACTAGATATCAATAAATTAAATGATTATTATTATTAAAAGATTATTATCCTTTCGATTTTGAATCGTTTGAAAATTTTTCTGAAGGTTTTTCTTTTTCATGTATTGATTTAGATGATCTGTTAATTGCTTTGGGTAAAATTAAATCCAATGCGTGTGGAGTTGATGGAATACCTCCGCGTTTTTATAAACTAATTTTCCCCTGCTATCTGACCGTTTCTCGCATTTATTTAACTGTATTCTAACAACATCAGTGTTCCCAGACAAATGGAAATCTGCTAAAGTTATTCCAATTCCTAAAATTGGCAATTCTTTCGAAATGAACAATCTTAGGCCAATCAGTATTTTACCAGTTCTTTCTAAAGTTTGTGAACATATTATGATGGCCAAAATAGATAACCACATTTTTAGACATCACCTACTTAATGATAAACAAACAGGATTTCGTAGTAATTGCAGCACGTCCTTAGCTCTTTTAGGTATTACTGAGTCAATCAGAGATAAAATAAATGATAACATTACATGCGTTTTGGTTAATCTTGAACTATCGAAGACCTTCGATCGGGTAGACCATAAAAAGTTAATAAGAAAACTCAACGAAGAGTTTAGGTTCACACGGCCGGCATGTAAACTATTATTTTCTTATTTAAGTAATCGTCAACAATTTGTGTCGCTGAATGGGGTCGAGTCTCAAGTGATCAATGTCAGCATGGGCGTAGCCCAAGGATCTGTCCTTGGGCCATTCATTTTTTTAATGTATCTTAATAGCTTATTCTCTGTTGCCGATTCACAATCATGTGTGACATATGCGTTTGCTGACGACATACAGCTCTTGTTTCACCAGCGCCTTTCATTGAGTGATATGCAGTTTGAAATTAACAATAAATTATCTTAAGTTCAAGCCTGGATGATGTCTCATAACTTTTTAATAAATACATAAAAAACACGACTCATGAGATTTGGTCCGTCTCCTACTGATGGGTTTAAGATTATGGTATGTGGTACTGAACTAACCTGTGTAGAAAGTCTTAAAGTATTGGGTGTGATCTTGGACAGCAGACTAAATTACTCAGATCATATAAACTCGCTATGTGCAAAGGTAAACTTTACTCTCCGTCAATTATACTCTCTTAATATTTATATGCCATTTCACGTTAGATGTAGAGTTGCCCATGCTTTGTTAATGTCAAAAGTTTTTTATTGTATTGAAATTTTCTCTAGTACAATTTCTAGTAACATTCGTAGAATTCATCTCTTGGTAAACAAGATAGTACGATTTGTATTTCGACTCTGGAGAAGAGATCATGTTTCAGTGTTTGTCTTTCGATTCCTAAAATGCTCTTTTCATAATTTTCTGATTGTAAAACTATTGTCAAGATTCTACTGTATTATAAAAAGCGGATCACCATATTTTCTGTTCAATCGAGAAATATACAAGTACTTATTCCTAGAATAAATAATTCATTCTTTGAGAGATCTTTTCTGGTAAAAATTGCTCGTACTTGGAACAACTTGCCTAATAATCTGAGAAAATTTTCTTTTTCCTCAACGGTTTACAAGAAAAATTTAATCCAACATTATAATCAATTGCTTTTAATATGTATTTATACATGTGTATATGCATACGTGTGTGTATATGTTTATGTATATATATGTGTGTTCATGTGGGTATGTATATGCGTTTATGTATGTGGGTATGTGTATGCATATATTACTTTAATTTGACCATCGCAATGTCGGAATCTTATTTCGTTTTGTTACTCTCATTTTATCTAGTATTTGTGTTGTTGGAAATTGTTGCCGTATATAATATAATAATTTTATTTTTTACCTTTTTTTATAATATTTTTCTTATACTATTTTTTTCAAATAGTTTTATATCATAATGAGTTATCGATATACGTTGTACGTATTACTTATATTCTACTGTAATATTTTTTTTTTTTTTTTGGCCACATGAAGGCTTTTGTTATTACATTTTATAAATAAATAAATAAATAAATTTCGACATCCTCTAAATAATTTAAAATCAAAAAAATTTGATTTTCGCTGTTGCGCGAGTTTTTTCTATCTTCTTTACTGTTTTTCACGTAAATATGTTTTGTGCAAAATAATTTCATATGAAAAGTTTTTTAAACTTTTTTCAAAGCTACACTAAACGAGAATCGACAGAGTTATGTAACTATGAAAAGTTTTGTTCCATTCCCCATTTTTTTCATAACGAAAATGTATTTAAATTCTTTTCATTTTTCCCTGAACGGGAATCAGAAATGCTATGAAATCGTGAAACAAACTTCATTTCATAGTTTCACAGAGCGAGAATCGACAACCAGATCAGGGTTCTGGTCTGGTTTTCAGATCAGGTTATAAGGTATCAGATCAGGTTATCAGGTACCTAGTCGGGTCTTAAGATCAATCAGTACACTATAGGAAATTTCACTAATTTCTTGGCCAAAAGTAAAAATTTTAATTTTTGCAAAATTTATTTTTTTTTTGCTTTAATATAGTAAAAAATATAATAAAATAAACATAGCTTTCTAAATTTTTCCAAAACATTTAATTTTTGTTACTTTAGCAATTGTTTTGATTACGATTTCTAAACCAGTTATCAGAAAACCTTAAAGTGCAGTGAATTTTCTGACATCTTCTATAATAAAAGTTTTCATAACAAAAATTTATATTTTTGAAAATTTAAAAAATGGGAAGTAATGCCGAAGGTAAGTACTTTTACATTCCATAGCACAATATTGGTAAACTCATCATGATTCATAATGGAATTATGAATTAGAATTTTATATAGACTTACACACAAATGATAACACATCTTAGACATAATATCATAATAGTTCTCTAGAACAATCAATTATCTTCCAAATTTAATATATTTCATCTGCGAATTTTTTGCGAATTTAAAAAAAATAAACTTTTTCAAATGCGTGCCAAATTCAGAATTATTCAATATATGGCTAGAGAAACACGACGAAATTGACAAAAGAGCGGCTATTTACGCCCAGAGTGATTTTTCCGAAAACTTTAAACAGTATTTATAAGAGAATTCACGATTATTTTGTACAAATGTGAATATAAAATGGCGTAATAGTTCCAAAAATTTGAGTTTTTGAAAAACATCATGCTGTTTGGCCAAAAGACAGTACTTCGATCAGAAAACGTGAAACGCGGTGTGCCTCCATTAAATCGAAACCAGGACGACCGCAAATACGTTTTTGCCAAAAATCTGAGAGAACAAAACGATGAGTTGATGAAGATGAAGAAATGGAGAGTGGTGGCATTTTGAACCCATGTATATTACATTTAGTTGATGGATTGGAAAATCAAATTATTGAATAAACTCATTTTTAAACATGACTTTGTTACTTCATTAAATTGGTAAAATTAATTTCTACTGTTATATTCGAAAGGTAAGTGTACACTCGAAAAATTAAGAAAAAAAAACAGTTCAGAAAACCAGATTATCTATTAAAGATCTAAAAAAATCTTGGATGCGGGAACCTATAACCCGGAAAATTTCCTATAGTGAAGTGTATCAGGTACCAGATCAGCTGATGAGGTACCTGGTCTGATTTTTAGATCAGGTTATCAGGTATCAGATCAGGTTATCAGGTACCTGGTCTGGTTTTCAGATCAGGTAATTAGGTATCAGATCACACTAGCAGGTAGCTGATCTGTAAAACAGATCAGGTTATCAGAAGCTGTTCAGATTTTCAGATCAGGTTTCAGATTGGATTATCAGTTTACAAGTAGCTGGCCATTTATAACATTTAGATGAATGAAGTTTAAGATCATATGATATACGAAAAAGTAAACATTTATGTAGTCAAATTGTTTTTCATAACGATCGTCTGTTAATTCAGTGTATTTCCTCATAATCAAAACTCCATATTTCTCCTTCCAACATGCTTTATATTTTTCTCATCTTACTTAAACATTATAATTACATTAGCATTTTTTCGTATCAATTGTCTGGAGATTTGATATAAGTAGAATGAATCAACATTCTTATCACATCCCATACAAGAATATGCTTCTCACACGCAACATCTTTAAATATCATATTGGAATTGCTTTTATTTTTGTTAAGAGAAATAACAGATTCATTATTTGTAAATGTATAATATCCCATTCCTTTAATTGGTGAAATTATGTAGTTTCTTCAGGTATTCATATTTGGGTTGACATAGAGATTTTTAGTATAAATAGATGTTTTCAAACTTGAGTAAATAAGGACTTTCTTACATTAGTCTTTCCACAATTTGACAGGCCGACTATTGTAGCACTAATTGAACTTAGTAGAAGGGAACTATGATTTATTTTTGAACTAACGTTCGATGATTCATCAATATTTCGTACCAAGGTATTCTTAGGTTGTTTTACTAGCCCCATTTGTGTAACTAAATGCAATTTAAATATATTATATCTTATATCAGAAAATATTTTCTGATATCGTATAGCTGTATTTTATATTTTCTACAATAAGAGATAATGATCCATACTCATAATCAAAACAACATAAAATTATCCTATGTTTTGAGTATGAGTATGCGTCAATATTTATGAAATGCATTTAGTTACAAAAAATGTGGTTAGTAAAACAAAGTATATTTTAGCAGCCTTATTTATAAATATTATTAAGGTTTTATATAGGCTTTTTAAGAAAAATTTGGTATAAGGTTGTAAGAATTTAAAACCAGTATTATCATACAAAATACTGAGAGGAACAATTAATGGAGGCTGATCATACTCTAGATTCCTCTAGTGGAACTATTGGAACAGTTAGAGTGGTGTACATAATTTCATAAAAATTGAGTTTTTGAGTTTTTTCCGGAAAGGAAGGAATTAAAGGTTCTCACCATTCAAAATCTAAATATCGTGACTAATCCGCCCAATTATAAAACTATGAAAACTAGAGCAAAAAAATAACTCAGTAAGCATCACGCAAGTATGTATCGAAACTCACCATTTCGTCAAATTCAATCACAACTTTTGAGTAATGTCCTAATGGCCACGATTTTAATCGCCACTTAAGTGTTATCTTTTTGTCTGGCAAAATTTCATCAAAAAATCCGTGCACATGGCCTCCATAAAGCTCGAACCTGAAATATATAAATAATATAGGGAATTAATATTTTAATATAATTACCAATATATCTGAGTTTAGACGGGCGAACATTTGGAAGGAAAACATCAGGAATTCTCTTGAATTCTCTTTTGTTGTTTCCTTCGCGTTCACATGAACGAAAATGTTGCGGTGACATTGCAATATTATTGGATAATATCAAGCATACATGTATGTATAAGTATGAATGTTTATGTAGCAAAGAATATGAAAACAAAGCGTGTCGCCGAGTACCGAACACAAAAAGGATTCTCTCTTCCTTAACCGTAAATTACTACCAAAACAAATGTGTTCCTTCCTAATGTTTTCGTGTCTAAACGCTATATAAATTTCAACTTTTCGTGGTATTCTCGAAATAGTTATAAAAAATTTTTGTAATAGTAAAAACATTTGTATCAATAATAAACAAAAAGATATTCTGGGTTTCACATTAAAGTTCTTTTTGTATTAATTGATAATGATAGTTATCATGTACACAAAAGCACATGACAATAATAAGGGCTATCATGAGAACTCTTAATTCAATTGGGCAAACTTGCGAGACTTGTTTCATGAAGACCCTTTTGAACTTTTGCGCAAACAGTTTAAGTTAATTTGAAAAAAACGTCAAAAAGTTCAATTAATAAAAATAATATAAAAAATTTCAAGCAATTTTTAATTT
Organism: Tachina grossa; assembly: GCA_949987645.1. Lineage (NCBI taxonomy): Eukaryota > Metazoa > Arthropoda > Insecta > Diptera > Tachinidae > Tachina > Tachina grossa. The sequence goes on along the minus strand of OX465278.1, from coordinate 79,780,346 downwards.
AAAAACATATTTAAATACTTCTATAAAAATAAAAAAGTGTGTGTGTGTCTAAAAATATATAAAGAAAGCCAAAATATCAAGAATTTGCTGTTTACAAAATGCAAAATTCCACAGCTTAAACTTACGAGTAAAAATTATTGGGCAAACTTAACAGGTTTGTGTAAATAAATTTCTATACAATTTTTGACATTTTATTTACGAGAATGTAAAAATACACAATTGCACAGTTTGCGAAGTTTTTGAAAAAAATCAACAAAAAACGTAATTTTTCCGATAGTTTCAGCTATCGACATGTTCGATAAGTTTTTTTTTCTGGATGCTGCTTTAGGGCATGTCCCACGATATCGACAACGTTCGACTTGTCGCACAGTTACATTGGAAACAACAATAAAATTTCAACATTTGTTATTGTTTTGAATGTAAGTGTACGACAAGTCCAACGCTGGCGAAATCGTGAGGCAGGCACTATCTAAAAGCATACATTGAGTGTTGCTTTCATAAAGAACTAATGCGCAAACAATGCGAACTATATGCAATGCATATTCCGAGCATTCCGTTTGAGGTGATACATATGGATCACTTGTTATGGTGGATGCCCTAAGGAGCCGTCCATATATTACATAACGCTCTGGGGGAGAGGTGAGGGTTCAAGTTTTGATACAATTTGCTATCATGGGGGAGGGGGTCTTTGAAAATGTTACGTAACAGAAAAAATTAGTAATTTAATTACTAAATGTACCCTTGACCAATAATACTCTGTATGAGTACCTCAAAGGAAAACAATTTTGAAGTGAGTTCTAACGGCAGAAATGCTTATTTTACTGTGAGTTCTGAAACTCTTAATGAAAACAATATAAACCCAAGGTATAAGTGGGAATGGACAGATATATAACCGTGGTAAAGCGTGGGCGAAGCTTCAAAAATTTCGTCTGCTCCAAAGATGTCTAGGGATAACAGCGCATCATCTACCAATCGTCAAAATCGTTTTTCATTATTGCAAGACACCGACGACAAGCCCTCTACATCATCGCAAGTCTTTTAAGCCACCACCTATTTATGTATCTGAGAGAAAAAAATTCTAACGCGCTTATCAAAAAACTGCGGTCGACCATTGGTGAAAATACTTTTCACATCATTCCAATTAAACGAGGTAATATTGATGAAACTAAAATCCAAATATATAATGAAAAAGATTTCCGAAAAATTGTTAGTGAATTCGAAACAATAAAACAAATTTTTACACATACCAACTTAAGAGTGCTAAAGGCCTACAGATAGTATTAAAGGGCATAGAACATATGATGAACCCGAAGAAGTAAAATATGCACTTGTCGACCAAGGATTTAAGGTAAAAAATGTTACCAACATAATTAATAGAGAAAAGGTCCCCAGCCCCTATTTCGGGTTGAACTGAAGCAGAATGACATACAATTGAAAAAAATGAAACCCATCCAATTTATAGTTTAAAGTATCTCTTTCATCGAAAAATCACAGTTGAAGAGCCACGTAAGCGTTCAGGTCCCGTACAGTGCCATAATTGTCAAGAATATGGCCATACGAAAACTTACTGCAAGTTACCTATAGTGTGTGTTATCTGCGGTGAATTGCAAGGTACTGCTAGCTGCACTAAGCCAAAAGATCAAGCAGAAAAAAATGTAGTAATTGTGGAGGTAATCATACATCTAACTATAGAGGGTGCCTTGTATATTCTTTCGTTAAACAGGCTATGGGTCAAAAACCCAAATTAACTCCAGCTCAACCAGTAAACGCGAACTCCGCCACTTTTGCTCAAATGATCCAACCAGTTACTTCACGTGTATCGTATGCTGATACTGCTAAGACTAGTTCAATTCCCATGCAAAATGTTCCACCGCCAGATAATTCAATGTGTTTGTGAATGGGCTAGTGTTGATTAGTTCAAACACATAAATTTGAACTAACACTAGGTTCCCAAATAGTTATTCCTTACAAGCACTTGTAACTTGAAGGAAGCCGTTCAGTAATAAAACACTCTTGATATGCTTATTGAAAACGACTTAAAATATGTTTATTTTTACTTTCTTTTATATAAAATTAAGAATTAATAAAGTGCTTAAGTAGTAGGGAATTGGGGTTTCGGCCGCAATTAAAATTGTTAAATTGTTGCTGAAATTGTTAAATTTGGGTAATTAAAATTTGAAAATTGTTAAATTCTTGGAAATTTGTGAAATTTGATACCTACGAGGGTGGTTCAATAAGTCCGTCTTACTTTTTGTTTACATAAGTAGTTTTTTGTTTACATTAACCCTTGTGGGAACGGGTGATTTTTTTTGGGTTACATTAATTGTGATAACGGGTGATTTTTCTTGAGGTTTTTTATGAGTATATATACAGACAAGGAAAATCATGAAAATGATTTTTCCTAATACCAATGGTGAAATAGTGATTATTAATTTTTCCTAATGCCTACGGCAATGCATGATAATTTTTCCTAATGCCGGGCAATACATGAATATTGTTTTTTCAAATGCCGACGGGAAAATGATTTTTCCTAATGACGACGGTAAAACGTGAAAGTTATTTTTTCTAATGCTAATGTAGGTGTTGCTAGACTGTGGGAATTTAAGGCTGACCGTGATTTGAGTGGGCGGCGTTGTTGCCGTAATATGTAACCATAGGAATTTGTGGATGTGCCTGTCTGTCTGTGAGAATTTAGGTGATGGTTTGATTGGCAGGGGACGGGGTGTAGTTGAGGTAGATCGATTGCGTGTGAAGTTGTGTGTGTGTGTGTATGTTTGTAGGAATTTCAATGTGTGTATATCTGTAGGAGCTTAACGCGCTGATTGTGATTTATGAGGGGTGAGGTGCTCTAGTAATATGCAACCGGGGGAATCTGTATGTTTGTATGTCTGTAGGAGTTTAAGGCTGACCATGATTTGGGTGGGCAGGGTTGTTGACGTAATATGTAGCCATGGGGATTTGTGGATGTGTCTGTGTATAGTAGTTTAAGGCTGATCGTGATTTGAGGTGGGTGAGGATGTTGTTGAGGTAAATTGGCTATGTGTATGTATGTATGAATGTATTTCTGTAAGAATTTAAGATGATTGTGATTTATTAAGTGCGAGGTGTTCTTGTAATATGTAGCCGTGAGAATCTGTGTGTATAGATGTCTGTAGAAGTTTAAGACTATCTGTAATTTCGGGTAGGTGAGAGTGTTGTGTTGTTGAGACTAATCTCGTATATTGTATATGTATGTATGTGTGTATGTATATCTGGGGAGAATTTAAGGCTGGTCATGATTTGTAAAAGGTGGGGTGTTGTTGAAATTTTCTTGGATATTTCTTTTATGAATTCTGCTATGTGTGTGTATTTGCGCTGGTATTTATATGTAGGTAAAAATAAGTTGTTTTCAATATCGACATTTGGTAGTATAAAATACTATCATATATCTGGACTTCCCTAATCCTAGTATGCTTTTATACTTACGATTGCTTTATATTTTCTCATGCTTAAATTTGTCTCTCGTTAAAGCCTGCCTGTGTGAAATTTGTTTATATTACAGATTTTGTTTATTTAACTACATCCGTCTTTTTTGACTGAAAGAGTTTTCTACACACAGAGAAAACCCAACTTAAAATCAGTAAAAACCATGCTGAATTAATAAGAACCATTAGCGAAGGTTTAGTCATATTGAAATTTCTTATTTCAATATGGACAAAATATTAATTTACAGTATTCATTTATTAAACTCATTAGTTTGTAGATATCTCAATATACATTTTCTATTATATTAAAAATTATTGAATTAATGTGCCGAATTCTTATTTTTAAGCTGCAGATTTTCCCTGAGTGTATGGATTGTTTATATTTGCATTGTGCTTTAACTAAACAACGCTTCATATATTTTCATGATGTAGATCTAATAAATACTTAAGCATTGATAAGAAATTTGATATGTATACATACATATCTACAAATTGATTTTATGTATGTATGTATGTACATATATGTGTACATACAAATAAGTGTTTAACTCAATCTTTGAATAGATTTTTTATTTTATTTTTTGTCATGTGATGTCTGTTGTTGTTGAAATTAAAAACATTTTAATTTTTATCTGCGTTTTCTTAAAAGTTTGTGAGGATTTTCTGTTTTAAGTAAAACTGAATTCGTAAAGATATGTACATACTCTATAGTAATAGTAACTATAATAGAAATATTCCTTATACTCAATTTACATTTTTTTAAAGTTGATGCCATGTTAGTTAGTCAACGCTTGACATTTTTAGGGTATAAAATTTTTCTAGCTATAGCCTTCTACATTTATTTTGGAAAGCTTGCTTTGCTTTTTAAAAATGTATAAACATTTTTAAATGAAACTGATCCGGCACTCCAGCTTAGGTACTGATAGTTTTTTGTTGTTAGTTAACTTACTTCTTTTTTATTTTTTATTGATAAACATTGGAAATCAAAAGGGAGTTTTATATTGTAATTATTATTTTCATAATTGTTGAAAACAATCGCTGCTTTTTGTTTGTTTTTTGCGATGAAATCATTTGAATTACTTTTGAAACTTTACGCGTTTATAAAAATTATGTTGTTTTCTATATTTCTTAATTTATAAGACTTTTAGACTTTGTGCTTTAGTGGTTATATATTCTATTATACGATTATGAATAAGAATGCAGTAAGCTGATGTATTTGCTTACTGCTTCAAATTAAAATTTTATTCAATTGAATAAAAGGAGCTTTTTTCTTAAACTCTGATGCAGTTAGAAGCACTGGAGATTCTTTCATATATAGAATTGGATAACATTTATTTTTAATTTTTATGTTAAGAAGTACGGATATGAGGCTGAATTTAAATGTACTTTTAAATTACAGTACCGTAATTACAGTAAACTATAACATAGTGCAATATTCAGCAGCACATCATTTTATCACTTTGTATAAAGTTGTATGTACATTTTCCCATCGAAAGCGCTAGAACGCAAAATTTTACAATATGAAAATGGGATTATTATAGAAGATTTTCGCTCTATTTATTTCTTTAGCTATCAGATCTTTAGAAAATATAGATAAACTACGGAATTTGGACTTTGATATCCAATCTTTAAGAATGTACATGTGTATGAATAAGTATCAAACAAACTTAGTGAATGAATATACGCTTCAATTAGAATCATGCTGAAGCATGCATACTGCAAACAGATCTTACTTTATATCTGTATCTGTATGAGTATTAAATAAATTTACAGAAAAAAAAATATGAAAGCATGCCGAAGCATGAATAATTTAAAAATGAAATACATACATATGTATCTACTTTGTAAAAATTCAAAAGAGCGAACTGGTAAATTCTAACATTAAAGATTTTTAATTGTAACACTCTACATCTCGGACTCTTACGTCACTATCGATAGAAGCATGCTAAGGCATGCATACTAGCAAAATATATAAAGCTGTTAGAATGTGATGAGACAGCAATTGTATCTGGATCAACCCAACTTATGAATGTATTGTATACGGAGATGATTGATGGTGATGATGACCTTTTTTAAGTGAATAATCATTACATATGAATGCGATAGTGGTTGACCCCTCAAACCTCATGTAAAAATACCTACTTGAGGCAAAAAAATTCTCTCAAAACATAGATATTTCATTGTTTCTAACACTTTATGAAAACACCAGCGGTGAATTGCTGGCAGAGGTAACTGAGTTATTTGAGATCGATTTGCTACAATAGTTGTTTATTAAACATACATTTCTTTGTAAGTAAACTAATTTCTACATACCTAATGTATACACCCAGCAAAAAATTAGACAAAAATTCTCTATTCCAAGTAGTAAAATCTGAAAAAAGGAATGGCACATTAGAAGAAAAAAATAAATAAAAATATAGACTGACTGACCAACTAATACGTACACTCTGTCCGATGGGCACACAAAACACACTTAAACATTTCAGAAATATATACACAACACGCTGAACTTTAATAAAATTAAAAAAAAAATCATATAGGACATCAAATAAAAGTCAGAGGTGTTCACCCTTCATAAAACAAACATATATGTACCTTATTAATGTAAACATATTATCAGTATAAAGCAACAGAAATTTCGTAACACAAAGTCATCTTGTATCCTAGAGTAAAATATGTTTGTTCATTATGATTTAACTAATTTAAAAGTACATTTAAATTTAGTCTCATATCTGTACTTCTTAACATAAAAATTAAAAGTAAATGTTATCCAATTCTATATATGAAAGAATCTCCAGCGCTTCTAACTGCATCAGAGTTTAAGAAAAAAGCTCCTTTTATTCAATTGAATAAAATTTTAATTTGAAGCAGTAAGCAAATACATCAGCTTACTGCATTCTTATTCATAATCGTATAATAGAATATATAACCACTAAAGCACAAAGTCTAAAAGTCTTATAAATTAAGAAATATAGAAAATAACATAATTTTTATAAACGCGTAAAGTTTCAAAAGTAATTCAAATGATTTCATCGCAAAAAAAACAAACAAAAAGCAGCGATTGTTTTCAACAATTATGAAAATAATAATTACAATATAAAACTCCCTTTTGATTTCCAATGTTTATCAATAAAAAATAAAAAAGAAGTAAGTTAACTAACAACAAAAAACTATCAGTACCTAAGCTGGAGTGCCGGATCAGTTTCATTTAAAAATGTTTATACATTTTTAAAAAGCAAAGCAAGCTTTCCAAAATAAATGTAGAAGGCTATAGCTAGAAAAATTTTATACCCTAGAAATGTCAAGCGTTGACTAACTAACATTGCATCAACTTTAAAAAAATGTAAATTGAGTATAAGGAATATTTCTATTATAGTTACTATTACTATAGAGTATGTACATATCTTCACGAATTCAGTTTTACTTAAAACAGAAAATCCTCACAAACTTTTAAGAAAACGCAGATAAAAATTAAAATGTTTTTAATTTCAACAACAACAGACATCACATGACAAAAAATAAAATAAAAAATCTATTCAAAGATTGAGTTAAACACTTATTTGTATGTACACATATATGTATGTACATACATACATACATAAAATCAATTTGTAGATATGTATGTATACATATCAAATTTCTTATAAATGCTTAAGTATTTATTAGATCTACATCATGAAAATATATGAGGCGTTGTTTAGTTAAAGCACAATGCAAATATAAGCAATCCATACACTCAGGGAAAATCTGCAGCTTGAAAATAAGAATTCGTCACATTAATTCAATAATTTTTAATATAATAGAAAATGTATATTGAGATATCTACAAACTAATGAGTTTAATAAACGAATACTGTAAATTAATATTTTGTCCATATTGAAATAAGAAATTTCACTATGAATAAACCTTCGTTAATGTTTCTTATTAATTCAGCATGGGTTTTACTGATTTTAAGTTGGTTTTTCTCTGTGTGGAGAAAACTCTTTCAGTCAAAAAAGGCGGATGTAGTTAAATAAAGAAAATCTGTAAATAAACAAATTTCACACAGGCAGGCTTTAACGAGAGACAAATTTAAGCATGAGAAAATATAAAGCAATCGAAAGTATAAAAGCATACTAGGATTAGGGAAGTCCAGATATATGATAGTATTTTATAGTACCAAATGTCGATATTGAAAACAATTTATTTTTACCTACATATAAATACCAGCGCAAATACACACACATAGCAGAATTCATAAAAGAAATATCCAAGAAAATTTCAACAACACCCCACCTTTTACAAATCATGACCAGCCTTAAATTCTCCCCAGATATACATACACACATACATACATATACAATATACGAGATTAGTCTCAACAACACAATACTCTCACCTACCCGAAATTACAGATAGTCTTAAACTTCTACAGACATCTATACACACAGATTCTCACGGCTACATATTACAAGAACACCTCACCCTTAATAAATCACAATCATCTTAAATTCTTACAGAAATACATACATACATACATACATACACATAGCCAATTTACCTCAACAACATCCTCACCCACCTCAAATCACGATCAGCCTTAAACTACTATAGACAGACACATCCACAAATCCCCATGGCTACATATTACGTCAACAACCCTGCCCACCCAAATCATGGTCAGCCTTAAACTCCTACAGACATACAAACATACAGATTCCCCCGGTTGCATATTACTAGAGCACCTCACCCCTCATAAATCACAATCAGTGCGTTAAGCTCCTACAGATATACACACATTGAAATTCCTACAAACATACACACACACACACAACTTCACACGCAATCGATCTACCTCAACTAAACCCCGCCCCCTGCCAATCAAACCATCACCTAAATTCTCACAGACAGACACATCCACAAATTCCTATGGTTACATATTACGGCAACAACGCCGCCCACTCAAATCACGGTCAGCCTTAAATTCCCACAGTCTAGCAACACCTACATTAGCATTAGAAAAAATAACTTTCACGTTTTCCCGTCGTCATTAGGAAAAATCATTTTCCCGTCGGCATTTGAAAAAACAATATTCATGTATTGCCCGGCATTAGGAAAAATTATCATGCATTGCCGTAGGCATTAGGAAAAATTAATAATCACTATTTCACCATTGGTATTAGGAAAAATCATTTTCATGATTTTCCTCGTCTGTATATATACTCATAAAAAACCTCAAGAAAAATCACCCGTTATCACAATTAATGTAACCCAAAAAAAATCACCCGTTCCCACAAGGGTTAATGTAAACAAAAAACTCCTTATGTAAACAAAAAGTAAGACGGACTTATTGAAACACCCTCGTAGGTATCAAATTTCACAAATTTCCAAGAATTTAACAATTTTCAAATTTTAATTACCCAAATTTAACAATTTCAGCAACAATTTAACAATTTTAATTGCGGCCGAAACCCCAATTCCCTACTACTTGCTTAGCTTATAGATAATAACATATGCAATATTAATATTGTTTGAATAAACACAATAACGTGACCTAATTTATAAATGAGGTAAATGCAACTTGTATTTAAACAATTAATTAATAAGCAAATTTCCTTAGCAATGGTTAATGATGTGTAAGCAATTAATTAAATGTTAATAACTTATAATTGTGTATGATTGTATATTTGTTAATAACAGCAAAATATCGTTGTGTATGAATGTATGTATGATTGTAAACTATGTTGTCTTTTTATTTATTTTATTTATGAAAGTATATGTATATATGTATGTTCTTTAACAAAATGAATTCAAACTCAAGCTGTAACTTTAGTCGCCTCGAAGCTAATATTGAGAATCTGGTGCTAACTATAAACAACTTTACTACAAATATGACAAGTATGATGCAAGAAATGCTGCGATTGCAGAATACACTACTTCAAGCATTAGTTAATAAACCATGAACACGTTAAAAATATGTTTCTGGAACGCAAACGGCATTCGCCAACATAAAAATGAACTTGAGCACATCCTCATGGAAAAACTATTGATATAATGTTGGTTTCTAAAACTCATTTGACCAAAAGAAGCTTATTTAAAATAAATGGTTACACTTTATATGATACAAAGGACCCGAGAGGGAGAGCATGCGGTGGATCAGCAATTTTGATTATATCAAGACTCAAGCAATGTGTCATTGACAATCTTAGTGAAGAATATTTGCAAGCAACGAATATTTTCGTAGAAAATTTTTGTGCGAATTTCGTGATATCATCAATTTACTCACCTCCCAGATTTTCAGTTACCGAAGATCAGTATGAGAAGTTCTACAAATCGCTTGGATCTTGTTTCGTGGCAGCTGGTGACTACAATGCAAAACATACGTACTGGGGATCGCGTCTTGTTACACCTAGAGGTCGAGCCTTGTTCAATACAATTTCAAAAATGGGCTTAGATGTCATTTCGAGTGGGGAGCCTGCTTACTGGCCTACTGACGTAAGAAAAATTCCAGATGTTATAGATTTTGCCGTCACTAAAAATATTCATAGGGACTTAATTCATGTAGAGGCCTCTCTAGATCTGTCCTCCGATCACTCTCCAACAATAGTTACAATTTTCAACCCACTAAGGAGTGATTTAACTAACTCATATGTGAAGATGATTAATGGAATCAACTGGCTGGTATTCAAAAAATATCTTAGTAGTCACTGCGTAGAAAACATTCAGCTTAGATCATGCGATGATATTGAATTTAACATTGCCAATCTTAACGAAAATAAACAGGCTGCTGAACACGCCACTACCTCCTATCTGCAGACCGGCTTTAACAGAATTTATTCTACGGAAATTGAACGTCTTGTATGTGAATAAAGGAGAGCTAGAAGAGAATGGCAACAACGCAGATCACCCCTAAGTCCAATCAGACTTAAAGAATGTAGTAAACGACTCAAAGATCTGCTATCGTCGGAAAAAACTGCATTACTGGAAAAGTATTTAGAAGGTCTTGATGTAACGTCCGAATCTAATTACTCTTTATGGCGCGCTACTAGAAATCTTAAAAGACCCGTTGTTCTTAAATCAACACTGCGTACTGCGACCGGAGGTATACACCTTGATCGAAGTATACACCTTGATCGAAGGCTTACGTGGAAACATTACATTGACTAAACTTACTCAAATGAAACTTAAATTAACTCAAATATATTGGTTAATTGGCAGAAATTCAACACTCAGCCTAGACTGCAAACAGAAGTGTAGATAAACTACTTGTCCTTGGAGAAAATCACACTTTTCGGGATGTAACTTGAGATTATACCTTCTTAAAACGTCTAGTACACGCTTTAATCGTATCTGGTGGTCCTCTAGATTTCTTTCGTATATTACTATATCGTCCAAATATACAAAACATTCGATACCTTGTAGACCGGTTAATATCAAATTCATAATTCTCTGGAAAGTGGCTGGAGCTCCTGTTAAACCAATAGGCATGCGATTGAACTGCAAATGGCCCAAATTCGAACTGAATGCCATTTTCTGTCTTTCGCTTGATGGAAACCACATGCTAGATCGAGAGTCGAAAAGTATCTGCTGTATCCCAGTTGGTCCAGCATCTCATCAATCCGTTGTATAGGACAAACTTGTTTTATAGTAGTGTCTTTCAATTTTCTGAAGTCGACCACTAAACTCCTTTTTTTCTTTCTATCCATTCCCGTCTTTTTGGGTACTAGAAGGATTTGGGAATTCCAAGAAGTGCTAGGAGAGATGATTTCATCTTTGATCATCTGGCCTACTTGACTATTAATCTCATTTCGATGGACCTCAGGTAGCTTATATTGCTTAGAGGTTGACAGGGATCAGTTGGTATTTTGTGTTTAAGTACACTGGTGTACTTAAGACTGTCTTCAGGTAGTTGAAACACATCGTCATACGATTTCAAAGTATTTTCGATCGAAACACGCTCTTCAGGACTCAAATCTGGGATCAACGGTACTATGTTCATAAGTAACTTACTTCTCACTGCTTTGTCTGTATTGTATTTATGCCTGATGTTACTTGTAGTGTGTAGTTTATCGGGTTCTCATATTTTTCATTAACTTTTATTGTAGAATCATGTTTACAATGGGCACAACGCGGTTCCCTCCTTGACCGTTGTTAGAGTTCCACCCACAAAAACCCCTCGAAAAATTTCTAATTTATTTATTATAATTTCTTCTTTGGCTGTTGTGATTACGACCGATATTATTGCCTCGGAACGCCCTTTAATAGATACATTTTTGGCTATATACACCTGGGGGTTTTTCCTTCTGTAGTGAGGGGTAAGGACGCTATTTCTTGCTTATTCTCAAAAAATTTTATATTTTTGTTAATTGTATCGGTAACAGTCCTATTCCATAATACATATCTATAGAGTAATCCATCTGCAGGATGGCTACCTTCTGGTGCTTCATGTATCTGTAATGCAAGTGTTTTTATGCATGCATGTTGTGCAGTTATTTTTTCTATTTCATTCTAATATTTCCCCCAAATGCGCCTGACAAGTCTTTTTGATTGCTTGAGTCTATCTTTACGTGTGCTGCTAAAGCTTCAACTTTTACTGCTCCTGTATCTACCAGTAAGGATAAGTTTTTACCCAGTGCTTTATTGCATGGGAAATCAATAAATGCGTCATTTTTCTCTACTATTATATTGTTAACACTTTGCAGATTCTGTTCGTTTTACGACTCAGTCTTGCAGTTAGAATAGTTTTTTTCTTTACAAATTCCCGGTATGTAGGTGTGGATGTTTTTATGCCAATGTATTTTCTTGTCAGTCTTTTTAGTTTCTACCCGCACTTGCGTCCATGAATTTTCGGCATCCCAGTCCATTAGTTTTGGCTGGGCAGCCATGAATTTCCCGAATTTAGTGCTGGGCAGTTAGTTCTTAGATGTCTCGTTTCATTGCAATTATAGCATTTCGGTGGCTCATTTCTCCCGCGTACATGGCGTACTTGATTCATATTGGTATTGGTGAACCTTTGGGTTATAGACTGTTGAACACTTTGCGTGTTATTGTGTTGTTGTCTCTGATCATTGTTATTTTTTCTAAAGTAATTACCGTTAGATGTTTGCCAGTTTGTGTTCAGCGGTGGGTTTGAGTTGCCTGAATAACTTTGCTGTGGTTTTTTGCAGAACTGATTTTCTGCGTGTCCGGAAGTTCTGCATATGCTACAGAATAATGCTCTTAAACGTTTTCTGCTTTCTACTTCCTTATGTCCCTTATTGTTGCAGTAATCACACTTGTCAATTCTAGTGTCTCGGTTTGATTCACATGCTGGCCCAATTTCATGTCCATATTCTCCACATTTAATGCAATATGGTGTATTAAGCCTTTGCTCACAATTTGTTCAGTTGTGACCTTGTTGCTTAGAGAAACTGCGTTGAGTCATCAGGGTAATATTGTTTATTGTAGTGTGGTTTTTTCCAAAAAATTTCTCCGCTTCCTCTACTATTTGAGTTAGTTTCTGTAAGCCCTCGCTTTTTTGGCCAATAAACCTAGTCCTTTGATAAAGCTGCTTACTGCTATTCTATGAAGTCTTACAGTATCGTTTTTCTACTACCTTTTTCGCTTCAGTTCTTTGTTAATAAACTCCCGGCTTCATTTAGTAAAGTTTCAAGTCGATTACCAAATTTGCTCGCTGACTCTTGATTTCCTTCTTGCACGAAACTATGAGTTCTCTTATTTGATCCGTTTTCCTCTTCAAATACACCTTTTTTATTGAATCACACAAAGCATCTATAGTGCCGAATGTTTGTGGTGCTATTTGAACGTAAGCTGGTCCCATTAATCGCAGTTTCAGGTTTTCTATAATATCTTTTGTTGTGATTCCATTTTCTTCAGAGGACAGCTCTCATTCTACTAGTTTGCATCCTTGAATGAATTGAAAAACTTCCGATGTTAAATCTGGTCCTTCGGTGCAGAAAAATGTGGGGCTAATATTGTTTACTATTTTGGTAATTGTCGAGACTGCCGGCATCTTGTATGATTTTCTACTTGTACTACTGGAATCTGCGGTGGTTAGAGGGGGTGACGGGCACTTTTTTTAGTGAATTCCGAGCTTCTTGCAGGTACACATTTAACAAATTCTTTTTTAAGCAGAACTTCTGCTAGTCTTAGCTCTCTAAATTCCTTCTCTTATTCTGCTAAATTTGCGAGTTTTCTTTTTATAGTATCTGTTGTGCATCCTCTGTTAATAGTTTTTCCCACGTTTGATAGTAAATGTTTCACTTTATTCAATAATCTATTTCCTTCTTCCTCATTGAGAAAATTTTTATTACGTTCTGTTGTATTCGTGTCGTCTTGTTCTATAATTTCTTGTTGTGTCTGAATTACTACTGATTAAAGTCCTTGGGTAGTATGTGATAAGTCCGTGACTGTGGATTTTTTGGCATACTAATTGAAGCAGTGGGTAAACGAGATCTGTAGGCAATATTTAGTTCTCTCTTCGCGTTTGATAATGCTAGAGCTGTGCAGCTCATGAATGAACTAGTTCAATTGAACGATTCACCTCACTGAGCGCTGTTAGCCGGTTAATCCACTGAGCGTTTTCAGTTCAGTATTGAGTGGTTTCTTGATTTGTATCGAACTCTTTCAGTAGCTCTTTTTAGACACAAACCTATAATCAAACCCATTTAAATTACATGTAGACTTCCATCAAACTCTTTCAGCAGCTCGCTTTAGACACAAACCTACATATTTTAAGTGTGTTTGATAATAGGTTTGTGTCTAAAACAACCTAATGAAAGACTTCGATACAAGTCTTGTGATTTTTAGCAATTTTTTTTGTCGCACAAGTACATAAAATTTTTTTTTATATATGTATTGTGATAATATTAAAATATCTGAAACCTTAAATAATTTTAATTTTGATTGTACATACATATGTCCATACATAGTATATGTAACTATGTAGATATATTTTTTAACAAATTCCACTCATTAAACTACTCGCATTTTAGTTTTATTTATTTATTATACTTCATATGCCTTGTTTTGTAATGTCCCTGCAAATAATATTGGACTACGTGGTCCAATATAGATGAAACAGACTAGTTACATCCTGGTCCCACGTAATGCAGTTATGAATCATTTCATTTTCATACAAGCATTCAATGCTGTACGATAAGTGTTCGTATTTAAACGAGTATGCAGTAAAACCCGCATAAGTGCCTTGCCTAAAATTGACAGCATTTTGAGGTACTTAAGCGGGTTGTGTGCTTAAAAGAATCCGCCTTAGTACCTCAGGTTGGGTACTTAAACAACTTAGTACCTTCTGTTTGGGTAGTTAAACATTTAATAATTTGAAGAATATTGAAAATAACCAATTTAAACATACACAAACAAATTTATTTCACAACAAATATTTTGATTACATATTAATTAAAAACGTATTTCATATTTCTTTAAAAATTCATTTTAAAAAAGGAACATTTTGTGTACATAATACATATATGTAACATATATGTATTATATGAGATCATTTAAAATAAAGTGGATTTGAAAAATAGGTTTAAATAGCAAAAAAGTCAGTAATTTTCTTTTGATGCATGTTTTGAAATTTTATTTTAAACAACTTGTCTTCTTATATTTCGATTTCATCAAATTCAAGATTATAAGCGTTATCTTCTAAAATATATGACACTATTTCTTCCTCCATAAGTGGGCCAAAGCATTCAGTATCCTTATCGCAATTTACATATTCCTCAAACTCTTGAGCGTTTATGGAGAAATCTATTAGTGTTTCCTCGTCGTCATCGGGAAAATAATTTTTAATATTAAATTAGAATTTTTAAATTTTAAATATGTAGTAGTGAAAAACCACATCTTTTGAGAGCATGGTTTTAAAAAAATCCTTGGTTGATAAACCTTTTTAAATTGCAACCAATTGTTTTCTAACCATTATTTGTCGAAAGTAAACTTAAAACATGTGTGTGATTCCTTGATCGAGAAGCTGCAATATTGACGTGGTATTGGCTGGAAGAAATTCAACTTTCACATTTTCGAGGTTCAAATCGGCCGCATTATGGCAAGGCGCATTATCGACAAAGAGCAAAACTTTTCGCAAAATGGTTGCTGAATTTGAAAAAATTAAAACAAGCTTCTACACATACCAGCTTAAGAGCGCTAAAGGACTGCAGATCGTATTGAAGGGTATAGATTCTTATGTTGTTCCCGAGGAAATAAAAGATGCACTCGTCCTCCAGGGGTTTAAGGTAAAAAATGTGTACAATATAATAAATAGGGAGAAGCTTCGCCAACCCCTATTTCGTGTTGAACTTGAGCCTAATGATATAAAATTGAAAACAAATGAGCCACACCCAATTTATAACTTAACATACCTGTTATACCGAAAAATATCAGTTAAAGAACCACACAAGCGTTCTGGGCCCGTACAGTGCCATAATTGTCAAGAATATGGCCACACGAAAACTTACTGCAATTTACCTACTGTTTGTGTTGTGTGCGGCAAATTACACGGCACTGCTAGTTGCAATAAGCCAAAAGATCAAAGTGATAAAAAATGCAGTAATTGAGTAATTGTGGAGGTAATCACATAGCTAACTACAGAGGTTGTCCTGTGTAATCTTTCGTAAAGCAGACTATGGTGCAAAAATCTAAATTAGCTCCAGCTCAATCAGCAGACGCTTACTATGCCACTTTTGCGCAAATGAGCCAACCAGTTACTTCCCGTGTATCGTATGCAGATTCAATTCCCACACAAAATGTTTCCCCGCCAAATAATTAAAAAAATACTGACGCAAGCTTTAATTTTCATCGCCTTGAAGCTACTATTGAAAATCTGGTGCAAACCATAAACAATTTTACAACAAATATGACTAGCATGATGCAAGAAATGCTGCAAATGCAGAATACTCTGCTTCAAGCATTAATTAATAAGCCATGAACACGTTAACAATATGTTTTTGGAACGCAAACGGCATTCGCCATCATAAAAATGAACTTGAGCACTTCCTCACGGAAAAAAATATTGATATAATGTTAGCACTTAAAATTCATATTTACGCCAAATACATGTACTGGTGTTTCTGATTTGCCGAGTGTAGTTGCTCTACTCCCTCGACCCTTAATGTTTAAGATGCGTGATGTACAAAGAGTAATTGCTGAACTCAAACCAAAGAAAGCTCCAGGTATTGATGGAATTAGTAACAAGATGCTGATGAACTTGCCGCATATTGCAATAAGAATCCTGCTGTTCACTTTTAATGCCATATTACGACTGGAGTATTATCCACAACACTGGAAGCTTGCCAAGGTCAAAATGATTCCAAAGCCGGGCAAAGATTTTACCAAAGCTGAGTCATATAGGCCAATAAGTTTGCAGTTATCTATGTCAAAACTCTTCTCATGACAAAATTGCCCCTTGTCTAACAGGGTACCTGTGGCTGAGTGGTAGCGATGCTAGCCTCTCAGTCCAGAGGTCGTGGGTTCGATTCCCACCATAGACCCTGGGTGTTTTTTGCAGACAAGCTTTGCGGGTTGTGTTTGTATCAAAAAAATAATAATAATAATAATATGTGCATACCGAATCCTCAATTTGGTTTTAGAAGTCAGCATAGCACCATTGAGCAAACGCATAGATTGAATCAATTTATAAGGAAAACATTCGAAGAAAAGAAATATTGGTTTGCCCTGTTTATTGATGTTTCTCAGGCATTTGTTAAAGTTTGGCATGACGGCCTAATTCTAAAATTGAAGACATATCTACCAAATAACATTATAAAAGTTTTGGAAAGTTATATTTTAGGCCGGAAGTTCTCTGTTATGGAAGGAGAATTTATGAGTATGCCCGAAACTATCTCATCCGGTGTACCACAAGGGAGTATACTGGGGCCAGTTTTGTATTTCATTTACACTTGTGATATGCCTGTGAGCGGTAATATCCATACTTCTACATTTGCAGATGATACAGCCTGCCTTAATATGCACGAAAACACTCATGAGGCATCCCGATATCTTCAGGAACATATAACACAGCTTGAGCTATGGTTAAAATTATGGAGAATAAAAGTAAACGAACAGAAGTGCGTACATATAACCTTTACCCTACGAAAAGATACTTGTCATCCCCATAAGAATCAACAGTCATCCCGAAAACTCCAGGAATACATTACTCAAATGGAACTATAGTTAAACTTATGGAGAATAAAGGTAAATGAACAGAAGTGTGCTCAGGTAACATTTACCCTACGAAAAAATACTTGTTCCCCCATTAGAATAAATAATAAAAATATTCCTCAACATTCACAAGCAAAATACCTTGGCATACACCTTGATCGAAGGCTTACATGGAAACATCATATTGATTCTAAGTTAACTCAGATAAAACTTAAGTTAACTCAAATATATTGGTTGATTGGTAGAAACTCAACACTCAGCCTAGACTGCAAACTGTTACTACACAAGTCGCTTTTGAAGCCAATATGTTGCTACGGAATTCAGTTATGGGGCACTGCTTCAGCTTCCAATGTCGAAAGAATCCAACCAAGGCAAAACAAAATTTTACGGTTAATAACATCGGCTCCATGGTACATCAGTAGATTAGTAATGGGGACGATAGTCCTGTTTTGGGAATGCAAAACCGGGAAAAACTAAAAATGATGGCAACCCTGTTATAAATGGGGGGGATTTTGGGGATTTTCATGCTGATATTATGTGTGTATGTGTGCGTGTGTGTGTTTATGTCCATGCATGTGTATGGGGGTGTTTGTATGTGTGTATGGGTGTGTGTGTGTGTGTGTGTGTGTTTGTGTATGTGTTTTTGTATTTACTTGTATGTTTGATGGTGTCAGATACTTTTGTTGTAGTGGCAGACAATCATTATACCCAGTAGGAAATGTCGATGGTGAAAATGTACTGAGTCGCTTTTGACTTGTCGCTTGTGCGACGTACATACAAATGTATGTATATTGACAAGTTATTGACAAGTCCACCACAAATACACCATATCTGTTTCCTCTTCTTCTTTTATACTGACGGATAGAAGAAAACTTATTATAACAAAATTGTTACTAGAATTTTAGTGTTGACACAAAGACACTTGCTCCCAGTCTGACTGTAGGGTAGTTACAAGGGACCTGTGTATTTGTGTGCATATAGTGATTGTTATTTGATAGACTTTGGGCTGCTGTTTTGAGCTATCGTTGGTATGCTTATGTTTTTTATGTTTGCGATCTGTGGGGAAATAATCTAATAGCTGCAGAGATTGGCAACCCTATTGTGAATGGAAGTGAATGCGGAATGTATTTGGTAATGTATGTATATGTTGTTGTATTAATGTATGCGATCGTTTCTATTTTTGCTTTGAAAAATATCATTGCTTGTGTGAGTTACATCAACACTTTTTCATACATATTTATAAATAAATGTGTATAGGTTTTCTAGGCTATTGACGTTGATATTCTTATGGATAGAAAATGTTGTGTTGGCATAGGTTTTATGTGTACAAGCGCAGCTCAGATATTAAATGTTTTGAATCCAATCAGGTTGATAAGTAGAGTTTTTGATAGGGTAGTGATATTTTTATTTCAATATATTTTACTTTAATGTAACAATTATAGGAAATAGCTTTCGGAGAAATACAGCAAAAACTTAAAGAAGCACCTATATTCACGTGTCCTGATTTTTATCATACCTTTATATTGCAAGCTGATGTTAGCGATTTTGGTATGGCTATGGGTCAAAAACCCAAATTAACTCCAGCTCAACCAGTAAACGCGAACTCCGTTACCTTTGCTCAAATGAGCCAACCAGTTACTTCACGTGTATCGTATGCTGATGCTGCCAAGACTAGTTCAATTCCCATGCAAAATGTTCCACCGCCAAATAATTCAATGTGTTTGTGAATGGGCTAGTGTTGATTAGTTCAAACACATAAATTTGAACTAGCACTAGGTTCCCAAATAGTCATTCCTTACAAGCACTTGTAACTTGAAGGAAGCCGTTCAGTAATAAAACACTTTTGATATGCTTATTGAAAACGACTTAAAATATGTTTATTTTTACTTTCTTTTATATAAAATTAAGAATTAATAAAGTGCTTAGCTTATAGATAATAAATAACATATGCAATATTAATATTGTTTGAATAAACACAATAACGTGACCTAATTTATAAATGAGGTAAATGCAACTTGTATTTAAACAATTAATTAATAAGCAAATTTCCTTAGCAATGGTTAATGAACCTTATGATGTATAAGCAATTAATTAAATGTTAATAACTTATAATAGTGTATGATTGTATGTTTGTTAATAACAGCAAAATATCGTTGTGTATGAATGTATGTATGATTGTAAACTATGTTGTCTTTTTATTTATTTTATTTATGAAAGTAAATGTATATATATATGTTCTTTAACAAAATGAATTCAAACTCAAGCTGTAACTTTAGTCGCCTCGAAGCTAATATTGAGAATCTGGTGCTAACTGTAAACAACTTTACTACAAATATGACAAGTATGATGCAAGAAATGCTGCGATTGCATAATACACTGCTTCAAGCATTAGTTAATAAACCATGAACACGTTAAAAATATGTTTCTGGAACGCAAACGGCATTCGCCAACATAAAAATGAACTTGAGCACATCCTCATGGAAAAACTATTGATATAATGTTGGTTTCTAAAACTCATTTGACCAAAAGAAGCTTATTTAAAATAAATGGTTACACTTTATATGATACAAAGGACCCGAGAGGGAGAGCATGCGGTGGATCAGCAATTTTGATTATATCAAGACTCAAGCAATATGTCATTGACAACCTTAGTGAAGAATATTTGCAAGCAACGAATATTTTCGTAGAAAATTTTTGTGCGAATTTCGTGATATCATCAATTTACACACCTCCCAGATTTTCAGTTAACGAAGATCAGTATGAAAAGTTCTACAAATCGCTTGGATCTTGTTTCGTGGCAGCTGGTGACTACAATGCAAAACATACGTACTGGGGATCGCGTCTTGTTACACCTAGAGGTCGAGCCTTGTACAATACAATTTCAAAAATGGGCTTAGATGTCATTTCGAGTGGGGAGCCTACTTAATGGCCTACTGACGTAAGAAAAATTCCAGATGTCATACATTTCGCCGTCTCGAAAAATATTCATAGGGACTTAATTCACGTAGAGGCCTCTCTAGATCTATCCTCCGATCACTCTCCAACAATAGTTACAATTTTCAACCCACTAAGGAGTGATTTAACTAACTCATATGTGAAGATGATTAATAGAATCAACTGGCTGGCATTCAAAAAATATCTTAGTCACTGCGTAGAAAACATTCAGCTTAGATCATCCGATGATATTGAATTTAACATTGCCAATCTTAACGAAAATATTAAACAGGCTGCTGAACACGCCACTACCTCCTATCTGCAGACCGGCTTTAACAGAATTTATTCTACGGAAATTGAACGTCTTGTATGTGAATAAAGGAGAGCTAGAAGAGAATGGCAACAACGCAGATCACCCCTAAGTCCAATCAGACTTAAAGAATGTAGTAAACGACTCAAAGATCTGCTATCGTCGGAAAAAAACTGCATTACTGGAAAAGTATTTAGAAGGTCTTGATGTAACGTCCGAATCTAATTACTCTTTATGGCGCGCTACTAGAAATCTTAAAAGACCCGTTGTTCTTAAATCACCACTGCGTACTGCGACCGGAGGTATACACCTTGATCGAAGTATACACCTTGATCGAAGGCTTACGTGGAAACATTACATTGACTAAACTTACTCAAATGAAACTTAAATTAACTCAAATATATTGGTTAATTGGCAGAAATTCAACACTCAGCGTAGACTGCAAACAGAAGTGTAGATAAACTACTTGTCCTTGGAGAAAATCACACTTTTCGGGATGTAACTTGAGATTATACCTTCTTAAAACGTCTAGTACACGCTTTAATCGTATCTGGTGGTCCTCTAGATTTCTTTCGTATATTACTATATCGTCCAAATATACAAAACATTCGATACCTTGTAGACCGGTTAATATCAAATTCATAATTCTCTGGAAAGTGGCTGGAGCTCCTGTTAAACCAATAGGCATGCGATTGAACTGCAAATGGCCCAAATTCGAACTGAATGCCATTTTCTGTCTTTCGCTTGATGGAAACCACATGCTAGATCGAGAGTCGAAAAGTATCTGCTGTATCCCAGTTGGTCCAGCATCTCATCAATCCGTTGTATAGGACAAACTTGTTTTATAGTAGCGTCTTTCAATTTTCTGAAGTCGACCACTAAACTCCTTTTTTTCTTTCTATCCATTCCCGTCTTTTTGGGTACTAGAAGGATTTGGGAATTCCAAGAAGTGCTAGGAGAGATGATTTCATCTTTGATCATCTGGCCTACTTGACTATTAATCTCATTTCGATGGACCTCAGGTAGCTTATATTGCTTAGAGGTTGACAGGGATCAGTTGGTATTTTGTGTTTAAGTACACTGGTGTACTTAAGACTGTCTTCAGGTAGTTGAAACACATCGTCATACGATTTCAAAGTATTTTCGATCGAAACACGCTCTTCAGGACTCAAATCTGGGATCAACGGTACTATGTTCATAAGTAACTTACTTCTCCCTGCTTTGTCTGTATTGTATTTATGCCTGATGTTACTTGTAGTGTGTAGTTTATCGGGTTCTCATATTTTTCATTAACTTTTATTGTAGAATCATGTTTACAATGGGCACAACGCGGTTCCCTCCTTGACCGTTGTTAGAGTTCCACCCACAAAAACCCCTCGAAAAATGTCTAATTTATTTATTATAATTTCTTCTTTGGCTGTTGTGATTACGACCGATATTATTGCCTCGGAACGCCCTTTAATAGATACATTTTTGGCTATATACACCTGGGGGTTTTTCCTTCTGTAGTGAGGGGTAAGGACGCTATTTCTTGCTTATTCTCAAAAAATTTTATATTTTTGTTAATTGTATCGGTAACAGTCCTATTCCATAATACATATCTATAGAGTAATCCATCTGCAGGATGGCTACCTTCTGGTGCTTCATGCATCTGTAATGCAAGTGTTTTTATGCATGCATGTTGTGCAGTTATAGTTCCTTTCATTCTAATATTTCCCCCAAATGCGCCTGACAAGTCTTTTTGATTGCTTGAGTCTATCTTTACGTGTGCTGCTAAAGCTTCAACTTTTACTGCTCCTGTATCTACCAGTAAGGATAAGTTTTTACCCAGTGCTTTATTGCATGGGAAATCAATAAATGCGTCATTTTTCTCTACTATTATATTGTTAACACTTTGCAGATTCTGTTCGTTTTACGACTCAGTCTTGCAGTTAGAATAGTTTTTTTCTGTACAAATTCCCGGTATGTAGGTGTGGATGTTTTTATGCCAATGTATTTTCTTGTCAGTCTTTTTAGTTTCTACCCGCACTTGCGTCCACTGATTTTCGGCATCCCAGTCCATTAGTTTTGGCTGGGCAGCCATGAATTTCCCGAATTTAGTGCTGGGCAGTTAGTTCTTAGATGTCTCGTTTCATTGCAATTATAGCATTTCGGTGGCTCATTTCTCCCGCGTACATGGCGTACTTGATTCATATTGGTATTGGTGAACCTTTGGGTTATAGACTGTTGAACACTTTTCGTGTAATTGTGTTGTTGTCTCTGATCATTGTTATTTTTTCTAAAGTAATTACCGTTAGATGTTTGCCAGTTTGTGTTCAGCGGTGGGTTTGAGTTGCCTGAATAACTTTGCTGTGGTTTTTTGCAGAACTGATTTTCTGCGTGTCCGGAAGTTCTGCATATGCTACAGAATAATGCTCTTAAACGTTTTCTGCTTTCTACTTCCTTATGTCCCTTATTGTTGCAGTAATCACACTTGTCAATTCTAGTGTCTCGGTTTGATTCACATGCTGGCCCAATTTCATGTCCATATTCTCCACATTTAATGCAATATGGTGTATTAAGCCTTTGCTCACAATTTGTTCAGTTGTGACCTTGTTGCTTAGAGAAACTGCGTTGAGTCATCAGGGTAATATTGTTTATTGTAGTGTGGTTTTTTCCAAAAAGTTTCTCCGCTTCCTCTACTATTTGAGTTAGTTTCTGTAAGCCCTCGCTTTTTTGGCCAATAAACCTAGTCCTTTGATAAAGCTGCTTACTGCTATTCTATGAAGTCTTACAGTATCGTTTTTCTACTACCTTTTTCGCTTCAGTTCTTTGTTAATAAACTCCCGGCTTCATTTAGTAAAGTTTCAAGTCGATTACCAAATTTGCTCGCTGACTCTTGATTTCCTTCTTGCACGAAACTATGAGTTCTCTTATTTGATCTGTTTTCCTCTTCAAATACACATTTTTTATTGAATCACACAAAGCATCTATAGTGCCGAATGTTTGTGGTGCTATTTGAACGTAAGCTGGTCCCATTAATCGCAGTTTCAGGTTTTCTATAATATCTTTTGTTGTGATTCCATTTTCTTCAGAGGACAGCTCTCATTCTACTAGTTTGCATCCTTGAATGAATTGAAAAACTTCCGATGTTAAATCTGGTCCTTCGGTGCAGAAAAATGTGGGGCTAATATTGTTTACTATTTTGGTAATTGTCGAGACTGCCGGCATCTTGTATGATTTTCTACTTGTACTACTGGAATCTGCGGTGGTTAGAGGGGGTGACGGGCACTTTTTTTAGTGAATTCCGAGCTTCTTGCAGGTACACATTTAACAAATTCTTTTTTAAGCAGAACTTCTGCTAGTCTTAGCTCTCTAAATTCCTTCTCTTATTCTGCTAAATTTGCGAGTTTTCTTTTTATAGTATCTGTTGTGCATCCTCTGTTAATAGTTTTTCCCACGTTTGATAGTAAATGTTTCACTTTATTCAATAATCTATTTCCTTCTTCCTCATTGAGAAAATTTTTATTACGTTCTGTTGTATTCGTGTCGTCTTGTTCTATAATTTCTTGTTGTGTCTGAATTACTACTGATTAAAGTCCTTGGGTAGTATGTGATAAGTCCGTGACTGTGGATTTTTTGGCATACTAATTGAAGCAGTGGGTAAACGAGATCTGTAGGCAATATTTAGTTCTCTCTTCGCGTTTGATAATGCTAGAGCTGTGCAGCTCATGAATGAACTAGTTCAATTGAACGATTCACCTCACTGAGCGCTGTTAGCCGGTTAATCCACTGAGCGTTTTCAGTTCAGTATTGAGTGGTTTCTTGATTTGTATCGAACTCTTTCAGTAGCTCTTTTTAGACACAAACCTATAATCAAACCCATTTAAATTACATGTAGACTTCCATCAAACTCTTTCAGCAGCTCGCTTTAGACACAAACCTACATATTTTAAGTGTGTTTGATAATAGGTTTGTGTCTAAAACAACCTAATGAAAGACTTCGATACAAGTCTTGTGATTTTTAGCAATTTTTTTTGTCGCACAAGTACATAAAATTTTTTTTTATATATGTATTGTGATAATATTAAAATATCTGAAACCTTAAATAATTTTAATTTTGATTGTACATACATATGTCCATACATAGTATATGTAACTATGTAGATATATTTTTTAACAAATTCCACTCATTAAACTACTCGCATTTTAGTTTTATTTATTTATTATACTTCATATGCCTTGTTTTGTAATGTCCCTGCAAATAATATTGGACTACGTGGTCCAATATAGATGAAACAGACTAGTTACATCCTGGTCCCACGTAATGCAGTTATGAATCATTTCATTTTCATACAAGCATTCAATGCTGTACGATAAGTGTTCGTATTTAAACGAGTATGCAGTAAAACCCGCATAAGTGCCTTGCCTAAAATTGACAGCATTTTGAGGTACTTAAGCGGGTTGTGTGCTTAAAAGAATCCGCCTTAGTACCTCAGGTTGGGTACTTAAACAACTTAGTACCTTCTGTTTGGGTAGTTAAACATTTAATAATTTGAAGAATATTGAAAATAACCAATTTAAACATACACAAACAAATTTATTTCACAACAAATATTTTGATTACATATTAATTAAAAACGTATTTCATATTTCTTTAAAAATTCATTTTAAAAAAGGAACATTTTGTGTACATAATACATATATGTAACATATATGTATTATATGAGATCATTTAAAATAAAGTGGATTTGAAAAATAGGTTTAAATAGCAAAAAAGTCAGTAATTTTCTTTTGATGCATGTTTTGAAATTTTATTTTAAACAACTTGTCTTCTTATATTTCGATTTCATCAAATTCAAGATTATAAGCGTTATCTTCTAAAATATATGACACTATTTCTTCCTCCATAAGTGGGCCAAAGCATTCAGTATCCTTATCGCAATTTACATATTCCTCAAACTCTTGAGCGTTTATGGAGAAATCTATTAGTGTTTCCTCGTCGTCATCGGGAAAATAATTTTTAATATTAAATTAGAATTTTTAAATTTTAAATATGTAGTAGTGAAAAACCACATCTTTTGAGAGCATGGTTTTAAAAAAATCCTTGGTTGATAAACCTTTTTAAATTGCAACCAATTGTTTTCTAACCATTATTTGTCGAAAGTAAACTTAAAACATGTGTGTGATTCCTTGATCGAGAAGCTGCAATATTGACGTGGTATTGGCTGGAAGAAATTCAACTTTCACATTTTCGAGGTTCAAATCGGCCGCATTATGGCAAGGCGCATTATCGACAAAGAGCAAAACTTTTCGCAAAATGGTTGCTGAATTTGAAAAAATTAAAACAAGCTTCTACACATACCAGCTTAAGAGCGCTAAAGGACTGCAGATCGTATTGAAGGGTATAGATTCTTATGTTGTTCCCGAGGAAATAAAAGATGCACTCGTCCTCCAGGGGTTTAAGGTAAAAAATGTGTACAATATAATAAATAGGGAGAAGCTTCGCCAACCCCTATTTCGTGTTGAACTTGAGCCTAATGATATAAAATTGAAAACAAATGAGCCACACCCAATTTATAACTTAACATACCTGTTATACCGAAAAATATCAGTTAAAGAACCACACAAGCGTTCTGGGCCCGTACAGTGCCATAATTGTCAAGAATATGGCCACACGAAAACTTACTGCAATTTACCTACTGTTTGTGTTGTGTGCGGCAAATTACACGGCACTGCTAGTTGCAATAAGCCAAAAGATCAAAGTGATAAAAAATGCAGTAATTGAGTAATTGTGGAGGTAATCACATAGCTAACTACAGAGGTTGTCCTGTGTAATCTTTCGTAAAGCAGACTATGGTGCAAAAATCTAAATTAGCTCCAGCTCAATCAGCAGACGCTTACTATGCCACTTTTGCGCAAATGAGCCAACCAGTTACTTCCCGTGTATCGTATGCAGATTCAATTCCCACACAAAATGTTTCCCCGCCAAATAATTAAAAAAATACTGACGCAAGCTTTAATTTTCATCGCCTTGAAGCTACTATTGAAAATCTGGTGCAAACCATAAACAATTTTACAACAAATATGACTAGCATGATGCAAGAAATGCTGCAAATGCAGAATACTCTGCTTCAAGCATTAATTAATAAGCCATGAACACGTTAACAATATGTTTTTGGAACGCAAACGGCATTCGCCATCATAAAAATGAACTTGAGCACTTCCTCACGGAAAAAAATATTGATATAATGTTAGCACTTAAAATTCATATTTACGCCAAATACATGTACTGGTGTTTCTGATTTGCCGAGTGTAGTTGCTCTACTCCCTCGACCCTTAATGTTTAAGATGCGTGATGTACAAAGAGTAATTGCTGAACTCAAACCAAAGAAAGCTCCAGGTATTGATGGAATTAGTAACAAGATGCTGATGAACTTGCCGCATATTGCAATAAGAATCCTGCTGTTCACTTTTAATGCCATATTACGACTGGAGTATTATCCACAACACTGGAAGCTTGCCAAGGTCAAAATGATTCCAAAGCCGGGCAAAGATTTTACCAAAGCTGAGTCATATAGGCCAATAAGTTTGCAGTTATCTATGTCAAAACTCTTCTCATGACAAAATTGCCCCTTGTCTAACAGGGTACCTGTGGCTGAGTGGTAGCGATGCTAGCCTCTCAGTCCAGAGGTCGTGGGTTCGATTCCCACCATAGACCCTGGGTGTTTTTTGCAGACAAGCTTTGCGGGTTGTGTTTGTATCAAAAAAATAATAATAATAATAATATGTGCATACCGAATCCTCAATTTGGTTTTAGAAGTCAGCATAGCACCATTGAGCAAACGCATAGATTGAATCAATTTATAAGGAAAACATTCGAAGAAAAGAAATATTGGTTTGCCCTGTTTATTGATGTTTCTCAGGCATTTGTTAAAGTTTGGCATGACGGCCTAATTCTAAAATTGAAGACATATCTACCAAATAACATTATAAAAGTTTTGGAAAGTTATATTTTAGGCCGGAAGTTCTCTGTTATGGAAGGAGAATTTATGAGTATGCCCGAAACTATCTCATCCGGTGTACCACAAGGGAGTATACTGGGGCCAGTTTTGTATTTCATTTACACTTGTGATATGCCTGTGAGCGGTAATATCCATACTTCTACATTTGCAGATGATACAGCCTGCCTTAATATGCACGAAAACACTCATGAGGCATCCCGATATCTTCAGGAACATATAACACAGCTTGAGCTATGGTTAAAATTATGGAGAATAAAAGTAAACGAACAGAAGTGCGTACATATAACCTTTATCCTACGAAAAGATACTTGTAATCCCCATAAGAATCAACAGTCATCCCGAAAACTCCAGGAATACATTACTCAAATGGAACTATAGTTAAACTTATGGAGAATAAAGGTAAATGAACAGAAGTGTGCTCAGGTAACATTTACCCTACGAAAAAATACTTGTTCCCCCATTAGAATAAATAATCAAAATATTCCTCAACATTCACAAGCAAAATACCTTGGCATACACCTTGATCGAAGGCTTACATGGAAACATCATATTGATTCTAAGTTAACTCAGATAAAACTTAAGTTAACTCAAATATATTGGTTGATTGGTAGAAACTCAACACTCAGCCTAGACTGCAAACTGTTACTACACAAGTCGCTTTTGAAGCCAATATGTTGCTACGGAATTCAGTTATGGGGCACTGCTTCAGCTTCCAATGTCGAAAGAATCCAACCAAGGCAAAACAAAATTTTACGGTTAATAACATCGGCTCCATGGTACATCAGTAGATTAGTAATGGGGACGATAGTCCTGTTTTGGGAATGCAAAACCGGGAAAAACTAAAAATGATGGCAACCCTGTTATAAATGGGGGGGATTTTGGGGATTTTCATGCTGATATTATGTGTGTATGTGTGCGTGTGTGTGTTTATGTCCACGCATGTGTATGGGGGTGTTTGTATGTGTGTATGGGTGTGTGTGTGTGTGTGTGTGTTTGTGTATGTGTTTTTGTATTTACTTGTATGTTTGATGGTGTCAGATACTTTTGTTGTAGTGGCAGACAATCATTATACCCAGTAGGAAATGTCGATGGTGAAAATGTACTGAGTCGCTTTTGACTTGTCGCTTGTGCGACGTACATACAAATGTATGTATATTGACAAGTTATTGACAAGTCCACCACAAATACACCATATCTGTTTCCTCTTCTTCTTTTATACTGACGGATAGAAGAAAACTTATTATAACAAAATTGTTACTAGAATTTTAGTGTTGACACAAAGACACTTGCTCCCAGTCTGACTGTAGGGTAGTTACAAGGGACCTGTGTATTTGTGTGCATATAGTGATTGTTATTTGATAGACTTTGGGCTGCTGTTTTGAGCTATCGTTGGTATGCTTATGTTTTTTATGTTTGCGATCTGTGGGGAAATAATCTAATAGCTGCAGAGATTGGCAACCCTATTGTGAATGGAAGTGAATGCGGAATGTATTTGGTAATGTATGTATATGTTGTTGTATTAATGTATGCGATCGTTTCTATTTTTGCTTTGAAAAATATCATTGCTTGTGTGAGTTACATCAACACTTTTTCATACATATTTATAAATAAATGTGTATAGGTTTTCTAGGCTATTGACGTTGATATTCTTATGGATAGAAAATGTTGTGTTGGCATAGGTTTTATGTGTACAAGCGCAGCTCAGATATTAAATGTTTTGAATCCAATCAGGTTGATAAGTAGAGTTTTTGATAGGGTAGTGATATTTTTATTTCAATATATTTTACTTTAATGTAACAATTATAGGAAATAGCTTTCGGAGAAATACAGCAAAAACTTAAAGAAGCACCTATATTCACGTGTCCTGATTTTTATCATACCTTTATATTGCAAGCTGATGTTAGCGATTTTGGTATGGCTATGGGTCAAAAACCCAAATTAGCTCCAGCTCAACCAGTAAACGCGAACTCCGTTACCTTTGCTCAAATGAGCCAACCAGTTACTTCACGTGTATCGTATGCTGATGCTGCCAAGACTAGTTCAATTCCCATGCAAAATGTTCCACCGCCAAATAATTCAATGTGTTTGTGAATGGGCTAGTGTTGATTAGTTCAAACACATAAATTTGAACTAGCACTAGGTTCCCAAATAGTCATTCCTTACAAGCACTTGTAACTTGAAGGAAGCCGTTCAGTAATAAAACACTTTTGATATGCTTATTGAAAACGACTTAAAATATGTCTATTTTTACTTTCTTTTATATAAAATTAAGAATTAATAAAGTGCTTAGCTTATAGATAATAAATAACATATGCAATATTAATATTGTTTGAATAAACACAATAACGTGACCTAATTTATAAATGAGGTAAATGCAACTTGTATTTAAACAATTAATTAATAAGCAAATTTCCTTAGCAATGGTTAATGAACCTTATGATGTATAAGCAATTAATTAAATGTTAATAACTTATAATAGTGTATGATTGTATGTTTGTTAATAACAGCAAAATATCGTTGTGTATGAATGTATGTATGATTGTAAACTATGTTGTCTTTTTATTTATTTTATTTATGAAAGTAAATGTATATATATATGTTCTTTAACAAAATGAATTCAAACTCAAGCTGTAACTTTAGTCGCCTCGAAGCTAATATTGAGAATCTGGTGCTAACTGTAAACAACTTTACTACAAATATGACAAGTATGATGCAAGAAATGCTGCGATTGCATAATACACTGCTTCAAGCATTAGTTAATAAACCATGAACACGTTAAAAATATGTTTCTGGAACGCAAACGGCATTCGCCAACATAAAAATGAACTTGAGCACATCCTCATGGAAAAACTATTGATATAATGTTGGTTTCTAAAACTCATTTGACCAAAAGAAGCTTATTTAAAATAAATGGTTACACTTTATATGATACAAAGGACCCGAGAGGGAGAGCATGCGGTGGATCAGCAATTTTGATTATATCAAGACTCAAGCAATATGTCATTGACAACCTTAGTGAAGAATATTTGCAAGCAACGAATATTTTCGTAGAAAATTTTTGTGCGAATTTCGTGATATCATCAATTTACACACCTCCCAGATTTTCAGTTAACGAAGATCAGTATGAAAAGTTCTACAAATCGCTTGGATCTTGTTTCGTGGCAGCTGGTGACTACAATGCAAAACATACGTACTGGGGATCGCGTCTTGTTACACCTAGAGGTCGAGCCTTGTACAATACAATTTCAAAAATGGGCTTAGATGTCATTTCGAGTGGGGAGCCTACTTAATGGCCTACTGACGTAAGAAAAATTCCAGATGTCATACATTTCGCCGTCTCGAAAAATATTCATAGGGACTTAATTCACGTAGAGGCCTCTCTAGATCTATCCTCCGATCACTCTCCAACAATAGTTACAATTTTCAACCCACTAAGGAGTGATTTAACTAACTCATATGTGAAGATGATTAATAGAATCAACTGGCTGGCATTCAAAAAATATCTTAGTCACTGCGTAGAAAACATTCAGCTTAGATCATCCGATGATATTGAATTTAACATTGCCAATCTTAACGAAAATATTAAACAGGCTGCTGAACACGCCACTACCTCCTATCTGCAGACCGGCTTTAACAGAATTTATTCTACGGAAATTGAACGTCTTGTATGTGAATAAAGGAGAGCTAGAAGAGAATGGCAACAACGCAGATCACCCCTAAGTCCAATCAGACTTAAAGAATGTAGTAAACGACTCAAAGATCTGCTATCGTCGGAAAAAAACTGCATTACTGGAAAAGTATTTAGAAGGTCTTGATGTAACGTCCGAATCTAATTACTCTTTATGGCGCGCTACTAGAAATCTTAAAAGACCCGTTGTTCTTAAATCACCACTGCGTACTGCGACCGGAGGTATACACCTTGATCGAAGTATACACCTTGATCGAAGGCTTACGTGGAAACATTACATTGACTAAACTTACTCAAATGAAACTTAAATTAACTCAAATATATTGGTTAATTGGCAGAAATTCAACACTCAGCGTAGACTGCAAACAGAAGTGTAGATAAACTACTTGTCCTTGGAGAAAATCACACTTTTCGGGATGTAACTTGAGATTATACCTTCTTAAAACGTCTAGTACACGCTTTAATCGTATCTGGTGGTCCTCTAGATTTCTTTCGTATATTACTATATCGTCCAAATATACAAAACATTCGATACCTTGTAGACCGGTTAATATCAAATTCATAATTCTCTGGAAAGTGGCTGGAGCTCCTGTTAAACCAATAGGCATGCGATTGAACTGCAAATGGCCCAAATTCGAACTGAATGCCATTTTCTGTCTTTCGCTTGATGGAAACCACATGCTAGATCGAGAGTCGAAAAGTATCTGCTGTATCCCAGTTGGTCCAGCATCTCATCAATCCGTTGTATAGGACAAACTTGTTTTATAGTAGCGTCTTTCAATTTTCTGAAGTCGACCACTAAACTCCTTTTTTTCTTTCTATCCATTCCCGTCTTTTTGGGTACTAGAAGGATTTGGGAATTCCAAGAAGTGCTAGGAGAGATGATTTCATCTTTGATCATCTGGCCTACTTGACTATTAATCTCATTTCGATGGACCTCAGGTAGCTTATATTGCTTAGAGGTTGACAGGGATCAGTTGGTATTTTGTGTTTAAGTACACTGGTGTACTTAAGACTGTCTTCAGGTAGTTGAAACACATCGTCATACGATTTCAAAGTATTTTCGATCGAAACACGCTCTTCAGGACTCAAATCTGGGATCAACGGTACTATGTTCATAAGTAACTTACTTCTCCCTGCTTTGTCTGTATTGTATTTATGCCTGATGTTACTTGTAGTGTGTAGTTTATCGGGTTCTCATATTTTTCATTAACTTTTATTGTAGAATCATGTTTACAATGGGCACAACGCGGTTCCCTCCTTGACCGTTGTTAGAGTTCCACCCAAAAAACCCCTCGAAAAATGTCTAATTTATTTATTATAATTTATTCTTTGGCTGTTGTGATTACGACCGATATTATTGCCTCGGAACGCCTTTTAATAGATACATTTTTGGCTATATACACCGGGGGGTTTTTTCTTCTGTAGTGAGGGGTAAGGATGCTATTTCTTGCTTATTCTCAAAAAATTTTATATTTTTGTTAATTGTATCGGTAACAGTCCTATTCCATAATACATATCTATAGAGTAATCCATCTGCAGGATGGCTACCTTCTGGTGCTTCATGCATCTGTAATGCAAGTGTTTTTATGCATGCATGTTGTGCAGTTATAGTTCCTTTCATTCTAATATTTCCCCCAAATGCGCCTGACAAGTCTTTTTGATTGCTTGAGTCTATCTTTACGTGTGCTGCTAAAGCTTCAACTTTTACTGTTCCTGTATCTACCAGTAAGGATAAGTTTTTACCCAGTGCTTTATTGCATGGGAAATCAATAAATGCGTCATTTTTCTCTACTATTATATTGTTAACACTTTGCAGATTCTGTTCGTTTTACGACTCAGTCTTGCAGTTAGAATAGTTTTTTTCTGTACAAATTCCCGGTATGTAGGTGTGGATGTTTTTATGCCAATGTATTTTCTTGTCAGTCTTTTTAGTTTCTACCCGCACTTGCGTCCATGGATTTTCGGCATCCCAGTCCATTAGTTTTGGCTGGGCAGCCATGAATTTCCCGAATTTAGTGCTGGGCAGTTAGTTCTTAGATGTCTCGTTTCATTGCAATTATAGCATTTCGGTGGCTCATTTCTCCCGCGTACATGGCGTACTTGATTCATATTGGTATTGGTGAACCTTTGGGTTATAGACTGTTGAACACTTTGCGTGTTATTGTGTTGTTGTCTCTGATCATTGTTATTTTTTCTAAAGTAATTACCGTTAGATGTTTGCCAGTTTGTGTTCAGCGGTGGGTTTGAGTTGCCTGAATAACTTTGCTGTGGTTTTTTGCAGAACTGATTTTCTGCGTGTCCGGAAGTTCTGCATATGCTACAGAATAATGCTCTTAAACGTTTTCTGCTTTCTACTTCCTTATGTCCCTTATTGTTGCAGTAATCACACTTGTCAATTCTAGTGTCTCGGTTTGATTCACATGCTGGCCCAATTTCATGTCCATATTCTCCACATTTAATGCAATATGGTGTATTAAGCCTTTGCTCACAATTTGTTCAGTTGTGACCTTGTTGCTTAGAGAAACTGCGTTGAGTCATCAGGGTAATATTGTTTATTGTAGTGTGGTTTTTTCCAAAAAATTTCTCCGCTTCCTCTACTATTTGAGTTAGTTTCTGTAAGCCCTCGCTTTTTTGGCCAATAAACCTAGTCCTTTGATAAAACTGCTTACTGCTATTCTATGAAGTCTTACAGTATCGTTTTTCTACTACCTTTTTCGCTTCAGTTCTTTGTTAATAAACTCCCGGCTTCATTTAGTAAAGTTTCAAGTCGATTACCAAATTTGCTCGCTGACTCTTGATTTCCTTCTTGCACGAAACTATGAGTTCTCTTATTTGATCCGTTTTGCTCTTCAAATACACCTTTTTTATTGAATCACACAAAGCATCTATAGTGCCGAATGTTTGTGGTGCTATTTGAACGTAAGCTGGTCCCATTAATCGCAGTTTCAGGTTTTCTATAATATCTTTTGTTGTGATTCCATTTTCTTCAGAGGACAGCTCTCATTCTACTAGTTTGCATCCTTGAATGAATTGAAAAACTTCCGATGTTAAATCTGGTCCTTCGGTGCAGAAAAATGTGGGGCTAATATTGTTTACTATTTTGGTAATTGTCGAGACTGCCGGCATCTTGTATGATTTTCTACTTGTACTACTGGAATCTGCGGTGGTTAGAGGGAGTGACGGGCACTTTTTTAGTGAATTCCGAGCTTCTTGCAGGTACACATTTAGCAAATTCTTTTTTAAGCAGAACTTCTGCTAGTCTTAGCTCTCTAAATTCCTTCTCTTATTCTGCTAAATTTGCGAGTTTTCTTTTTATAGTATCTGTTGTGCATCCTCTGTTAATAGTTTTCTCACGTTTGATAGTAAATGTTTCACTTTATTCAATAATCTATTTCCTTCTTCCTCCTTGAGAAAATTTTTATTACGTTCTGTTGTATTCGTGTCGTCTTGTTCTATAATTTCTTGTTGTGTCTGAGTTACTACTGACTAAAGTCCTTGGGTAGTATGTGATAAGTCCGTGACTGTGGATTTTTTGGCATACTAATTGAAGCAGTGGGTAAACGAGATCTGTAGGCAATATTTAGTTCTCTCTTCGCGTTTGATAATGCTAGAGCTGTGCAGCTCATGAATGAACTAGTTCAATTGAACGATTCACCTCACTGAGCGCTGTTAGCCGGTCAATCCACTAAGCGTTTTCAGTTCAGTATTGAGTGGTTTCTTGATTTGTATCGAACTCTTTCAGTAGCTCGTTTTAGACACAAACCTATAATCAAACCCATTTAAATTACATGTAGACTTCCATCAAATTCTTTCAGCAGCTCGCTTTAGACACAAACCTACATATTTTAAGTGTGTTTGATAATAGGTTTGTGTCTAAAACAACCTAATGAAAGAATTCGATACAAGTCTTGTGATTTTTAGCAATTTTGTTTGTCGCACAAGTACATAAAAATTTTTTTATATATGTATTGTGATAATATTTAAATATCTGAAACCTTAAATAATTTTAATTTTGATTGTACATACATATGTCCATACATAGTATATGTAACTATGTAGATATATTTTTTAACAAATTCCACTCATTAAACTACTCGCATTTTAGTTTTATTTATTTATTATACTTCATATGCCTTGTTTTGTAATGTCCCTGCAAATAGTATTGGACTACGTGGTCCAATATAGATGAAACAGACTAGTTACATCCTGGTCCCACGTAATGCAGTTATGAATCATTTCATTTTCATACAAGCATTCAATGCTGTACGATAAGTGTTCGTATTTAAACGAGTATGCAGTAAAACCCGCATAAGTGCCTTGCCTAAAATTGACAGCATTTCGAGGTACTTAAGCGGGTTGTGGGCTTAAAAGAATCCGCCTTAGTACCTCAGGTTGGGTACTTAAACAACTTAGTACCTTCTGTTTGGGTAGTTAAACATTTAATAATTTGAAGAATATTGAAAATAACCAATTTAAACATACACAAACAAATTTATTTCACAACAAATATTTTGATTACATATTAATTAAAAACGTATTTCATATTTCTTTAAAAATTCATTTTAAAAAAGGAACATTTTGTGTACATAATACATATATGTAACATATATGTATTATATGAGATCATTTAAAATAAAGTGGATTTGAAAAATAGGTTTAAATAGCAAAAAAGTCAGTAATTTTCTTTTGATGCATGTTTTGAAATTTTATTTTAAACAACTTGTCTTCTTATATTTCGATTTCATCAAATTCAAGATTATAAGCGTTATCTTCTAAAATATATGACACTATTTCTTCCTCCATAAGTGGGCCAAAGCATTCAGTATCCTTATCGCAATTTACATATTCCTCAAACTCTTGAGCGTTTATGGAGAAATCTATTAGTGTTTCCTCGTCGTCATCGGGAAAATAATTTTTAATATTAAATTAGAATTTTTAAATTTTAAATATGTAGTAGTGAAAAACCACATCTTTTGAGAGCATGGTTTTAAAAAAATCCTTGGTTGATAAACCTTTTTAAATTGCAACCAATTGTTTTCTAACCATTATTTGTCGAAAGTAAACTTAAAACATGTGTGTGATTCCTTGATCGAGAAGCTGCAATATTGACGTGGTATTGGCTGGAAGAAATTCAACTTTCACATTTTCGAGGTTCAAATCGGCCGCATTATGGCAAGGCGCATTATCGACAAAGAGCAAAACTTTTCGCAAAATGGTTGCTGAATTTGAAAAAATTAAAACAAGCTTCTACACATACCAGCTTAAGAGCGCTAAAGGACTGCAGATCGTATTGAAGGGTATAGATTCTTATGTTGTTCCCGAGGAAATAAAAGATGCACTCGTCCTCCAGGGGTTTAAGGTAAAAAATGTGTACAATATAATAAATAGGGAGAAGCTTCGCCAACCCCTATTTCGTGTTGAACTTGAGCCTAATGATATAAAATTGAAAACAAATGAGACACACCCAATTTATAACTTAACATACCTGTTATACCGAAAAATATCAGTTAAAGAACCACACAAGCGTTCTGGGCCCGTACAGTGCCATAATTGTCAAGAATATGGCCACACGAAAACTTACTGCAATTTACCTACTGTTTGTGTTGTGTGCGGCAAATTACACGGCACTGCTAGTTGCAATAAGCCAAAAGATCAAAGTGATAAAAAATGCAGTAATTGAGTAATTGTGGAGGTAATCACATAGCTAACTACAGAGGTTGTCCTGTGTAATCTTTCGTAAAGCAGACTATGGTGCAAAAATCTAAATTAGCTCCAGCTCAATCAGCAGACGCTTACTATGCCACTTTTGCGCAAATGAGCCAACCAGTTACTTCCCGTGTATCGTATGCAGATTCAATTCCCACACAAAATGTTTCCCCGCCAAATAATTAAAAAAATACTGACGCAAGCTTTAATTTTCATCGCCTTGAAGCTACTATTGAAAATCTGGTGCAAACCATAAACAATTTTACAACAAATATGACTAGCATGATGCAAGAAATGCTGCAAATGCAGAATACTCTGCTTCAAGCATTAATTAATAAGCCATGAACACGTTAACAATATGTTTTTGGAACGCAAACGGCATTCGCCATCATAAAAATGAACTTGAGCACTTCCTCACGGAAAAAAATATTGATATAATGTTAGCACTTAAAATTCATATTTACGCCAAATACATGTACTGGTGTTTCTGATTTGCCGAGTGTAGTTGCTCTACTCCCTCGACCCTTAATGTTTAAGATGCGTGATGTACAAAGAGTAATTGCTGAACTCAAACCAAAGAAAGCTCCAGGTATTGATGGAATTAGTAACAAGATGCTGATGAACTTGCCGCATATTGCAATAAGAATCCTGCTGTTCACTTTTAATGCCATATTACGACTGGAGTATTATCCACAACACTGGAAGCTTGCCAAGGTCAAAATGATTCCAAAGCCGGGCAAAGATTTTACCAAAGCTGAGTCATATAGGCCAATAAGTTTGCAGTTATCTATGTCAAAACTCTTCTCATGACAAAATTGCCCCTTGTCTAACAGGGTACCTGTGGCTGAGTGGTAGCGATGCTAGCCTCTCAGTCCAGAGGTCGTGGGTTCGATTCCCACCATAGACCCTGGGTGTTTTTTGCAGACAAGCTTTGCGGGTTGTGTTTGTATCAAAAAAATAATAATAATAATAATATGTGCATACCGAATCCTCAATTTGGTTTTAGAAGTCAGCATAGCACCATTGAGCAAACGCATAGATTGAATCAATTTATAAGGAAAACATTCGAAGAAAAGAAATATTGGTTTGCCCTGTTTATTGATGTTTCTCAGGCATTTGTTAAAGTTTGGCATGACGGCCTAATTCTAAAATTGAAGACATATCTACCAAATAACATTATAAAAGTTTTGGAAAGTTATATTTTAGGCCGGAAGTTCTCTGTTATGGAAGGAGAATTTATGAGTATGCCCGAAACTATCTCATCCGGTGTACCACAAGGGAGTATACTGGGGCCAGTTTTGTATTTCATTTACACTTGTGATATGCCTGTGAGCGGTAATATACATACTTCTACATTTGCAGATGATACAGCCTGCCTTAATATGCACGAAAACACTCATGAGGCATCCCGATATCTTCAGGAACATATAACACAGCTTGAGCTATGGTTAAAATTATGGAGAATAAAAGTAAACGAACAGAAGTGCGTACATATAACCTTTATCCTACGAAAAGATACTTGTAATCCCCATAAGAATCAACAGTCATCCCGAAAACTTCAGGAATACATTACTCAAATGGAACTATAGTTAAACTTATGGAGAATAAAGGTAAATGAACAGAAGTGTGCTTAGGTAACATTTACCCTACGAAAAAATACTTGTTCCCCCATTAGAATAAATAATCAAAATATTCCTCAACATTCACAAGCAAAATACCTTGGCATACACCTTGATCGAAGGCTTACATGGAAACATCATATTGATTCTAAGTTAACTCAGATAAAACTTAAGTTAACTCAAATATATTGGTTGATTGGTAGAAACTCAACACTCAGCCTAGACTGCAAACTGTTACTACACAAGTCGCTTTTGAAGCCAATATGTTGCTACGGAATTCAGTTATGGGGCACTGCTTCAGCTTCCAATGTCGAAAGAATCCAACCAAGGCAAAACAAAATTTTACGGTTAATAACATCGGCTCCATGGTACATCAGTAGATTAGTAATGGGGACGATAGTCCTGTTTTGGGAATGCAAAACCGGGAAAAACTAAAAATGATGGCAACCCTGTTATAAATGGGGGGGATTTTGGGGATTTTCATGCTGATATTATGTGTGTATGTGTGCGTGTGTGTGTTTATGTCCACGCATGTGTATGGGGGTGTTTGTATGTGTGTATGGGTGTGTGTGTGTGTGTGTGTGTTTGTGTATGTGTTTTTGTATTTACTTGTATGTTTGATGGTGTCAGATACTTTTGTTGTAGTGGCAGACAATCATTATACCCAGTAGGAAATGTCGATGGTGAAAATGTACTGAGTCGCTTTTGACTTGTCGCTTGTGCGACGTACATACAAATGTATGTATATTGACAAGTTATTGACAAGTCCACCACAAATACACCATATCTGTTTCCTCTTCTTCTTTTATACTGACGGATAGAAGAAAACTTATTATAACAAAATTGTTACTAGAATTTTAGTGTTGACACAAAGACACTTGCTCCCAGTCTGACTGTAGGGTAGTTACAAGGGACCTGTGTATTTGTGTGCATATAGTGATTGTTATTTGATAGACTTTGGGCTGCTGTTTTGAGCTATCGTTGGTATGCTTATGTTTTTTATGTTTGCGATCTGTGGGGAAATAATCTAATAGCTGCAGAGATTGGCAACCCTATTGTGAATGGAAGTGAATGCGGAATGTATTTGGTAATGTATGTATATGTTGTTGTATTAATGTATGCGATCGTTTCTATTTTTGCTTTGAAAAATATCATTGCTTGTGTGAGTTACATCAACACTTTTTCATACATATTTATAAATAAATGTGTATAGGTTTTCTAGGCTATTGACGTTGATATTCTTATGGATAGAAAATGTTGTGTTGGCATAGGTTTTATGTGTACAAGCGCAGCTCAGATATTAAATGTTTTGAATCCAATCAGGTTGATAAGTAGAGTTTTTGATAGGGTAGTGATATTTTTATTTCAATATATTTTACTTTAATGTAACAATTATAGGAAATAGCTTTCGGAGAAATACAGCAAAAACTTAAAGAAGCACCTATATTCACGTGTCCTGATTTTTATCATACCTTTATATTGCAAGCTGATGTTAGCGATTTTGGTATGGCTATGGGTCAAAAACCCAAATTAACTCCAGCTCAACCAGTAAACGCGAACTCCGTTACCTTTGCTCAAATGAGCCAACCAGTTACTTCACGTGTATCGTATGCTGATGCTGCCAAGACTAGTTCAATTCCCATGCAAAATGTTCCACCGCCAAATAATTCAATGTGTTTGTGAATGGGCTAGTGTTGATTAGTTCAAACATATAAATTTGAACTAGCACTAGGTTCCCAAATAGTCATTCCTTACAAGCACTTGTAACTTGAAGGAAGCCGTTCAGTAATAAAACACTTTTGATATGCTTATTGAAAACGACTTAAAATATGTTTATTTTTACTTTCTTTTATATAAAATTAAGAATTAATAAAGTGCTTAGCTTATAGATAATAAATAACATATGCAATATTAATATTGTTTGAATAAACACAATAACGTGACCTAATTTATAAATGAGGTAAATGCAACTTGTATTTAAACAATTAATTAATAAGCAAATTTCCTTAGCAATGGTTAATGAACCTTATGATGTATAAGCAATTAATTAAATGTTAATAACTTATAATAGTGTATGATTGTATGTTTGTTAATAACAGCAAAATATCGTTGTGTATGAATGTATGTATGATTGTAAACTATGTTGTCTTTTTATTTATTTTATTTATGAAAGTAAATGTATATATATATGTTCTTTAACAAAATGAATTCAAACTCAAGCTGTAACTTTAGTCGCCTCGAAGCTAATATTGAGAATCTGGTGCTAACTGTAAACAACTTTACTACAAATATGACAAGTATGATGCAAGAAATGCTGCGATTGCATAATACACTGCTTCAAGCATTAGTTAATAAACCATGAACACGTTAAAAATATGTTTCTGGAACGCAAACGGCATTCGCCAACATAAAAATGAACTTGAGCACATCCTCATGGAAAAACTATTGATGTAATGTTGGTTTCTAAAACTCATTTGACCAAAAGAAGCTTATTTAAAATAAATGGTTACACTTTATATGATACAAAGGACCCGAGAGGGAGAGCATGCGGTGGATCAGCAATTTTTATTATATCAAGACTCAAGCAATATGTCATTGACAACCTTAGTGAAGAATATTTGCAAGCAACGAATATTTTCGTAGAAAATTTTTGTGCGAATTTCGTGATATCATCAATTTACACACCTCCCAGATTTTCAGTTAACGAAGATCAGTATGAAAAGTTCTACAAATCGTTTGGATCTTGTTTCGTGGCAGCTGGTGACTACAATGCAAAACATACGTACTGGGGATCGCGTCTTGTTACACCTAGAGGTCGAGCCTTGTACAATACAATTTCAAAAATGGGCTTAGATGTCATTTCGAGTGGGGAGCCTACTTAATGGCCTACTGACGTAAGAAAAATTCCAGATGTCATACATTTCGCCGTCTCGAAAAATATTCATAGGGACTTAATTCACGTAGAGGCCTCTCTAGATCTATCCTCCGATCACTCTCCAACAATAGTTACAATTTTCAACCCACTAAGGAGTGATTTAACTAACTCATATGTGAAGATGATTAATAGAATCAACTGGCTGGCATTCAAAAAATATCTTAGTCACTGCGTAGAAAACATTCAGCTTAGATCATCCGATGATATTGAATTTAACATTGCCAATCTTAACGAAAATATTAAACAGGCTGCTGAACACGCCACTACCTCCTATCTGCAGACCGGCTTTAACAGAATTTATTCTACGGAAATTGAACGTCTTGTATGTGAATAAAGGAGAGCTAGAAGAGAATGGCAACAACGCAGATCACCCCTAAGTCCAATCAGACTTAAAGAATGTAGTAAACGACTCAAAGATCTGCTATCGTCGGAAAAAAACTGCATTACTGGAAAAGTATTTAGAAGGTCTTGATGTAACGTCCGAATCTAATTACTCTTTATGGCGCGCTACTAGAAATCTTAAAAGACCCGTTGTTCTTAAATCACCACTGCGTACTGCGACCGGAGGTATACACCTTGATCGAAGTATACACCTTGATCGAAGGCTTACGTGGAAACATTACATTGACTAAACTTACTCAAATGAAACTTAAATTAACTCAAATATATTGGTTAATTGGCAGAAATTCAACACTCAGCCTAGACTGCAAACAGAAGTGTAGATAAACTACTTGTCCTTGGAGAAAATCACACTTTTCGGGATGTAACTTGAGATTATACCTTCTTAAAACGTCTAGTACACGCTTTAATCGTATCTGGTGGTCCTCTAGATTTCTTTCGTATATTACTATATCGTCCAAATATACAAAACATTCGATACCTTGTAGACCGGTTAATATCAAATTCATAATTCTCTGGAAAGTGGCTGGAGCTCCTGTTAAACCAATAGGCATGCGATTGAACTGCAAATGGCCCAAATTCGAACTGAATGCCATTTTCTGTCTTTCGCTTGATGGAAACCACATGCTAGATCGAGAGTCGAAAAGTATCTGCTGTATCCCAGTTGGTCCAGCATCTCATCAATCCGTTGTATAGGACAAACTTGTTTTATAGTAGCGTCTTTCAATTTTCTGAAGTCGACCACTAAACTCCTTTTTTTCTTTCTATCCATTCCCGTCTTTTTGGGTACTAGAAGGATTTGGGAATTCCAAGAAGTGCTAGGAGAGATGATTTCATCTTTGATCATCTGGCCTACTTGACTATTAATCTCATTTCGATGGACCTCAGGTAGCTTATATTGCTTAGAGGTTGACAGGGATCAGTTGGTATTTTGTGTTTAAGTACACTGGTGTACTTAAGACTGTCTTCAGGTAGTTGAAACACATCGTCATACGATTTCAAAGTATTTTCGATCAAAACACGCTCTTCAGGACTCAAATCTGGGATCAACGGTACTATGTTCATAAGTAACTTACTTCTCACTGCTTTGTCTGTATTGTATTTATGCCTGATGTTACTTGTAGTGTGTAGTTTATCGGGTTCTCATATTTTTCATTAACTTTTATTGTAGAATCATGTTTACAATGGGCACAACGCGGTTCCCTCCTTGACCGTTGTTAGAGTTCCACCCACAAAAACCCCTCGAAAAATTTCTAATTTATTTATTATAATTTCTTCTTTGGCTGTTGTGATTACGACCGATATTATTGCCTCGGAACGCCCTTTAATAGATACATTTTTGGCTATATACACCTGGGGGTTTTTCCTTCTGTAGTGAGGGGTAAGGACGCTATTTCTTGCTTATTCTCAAAAAATTTTATATTTTTGTTAATTGTATCGGTAACAGTCCTATTCCATAATACATATCTATAGAGTAATCCATCTGCAGGATGGCTACCTTCTGGTGCTTCATGCATCTGTAATGCAAGTGTTTTTATGCATGCATGTTGTGCAGTTATAGTTCCTTTCATTCTAATATTTCCCCCAAATGCGCCTGACAAGTCTTTTTGATTGCTTGAGTCTATCTTTACGTGTGCTGCTAAAGC
Organism: Tachina grossa; assembly: GCA_949987645.1. Lineage (NCBI taxonomy): Eukaryota > Metazoa > Arthropoda > Insecta > Diptera > Tachinidae > Tachina > Tachina grossa. The sequence goes on along the minus strand of OX465278.1, from coordinate 79,736,487 downwards.
TTCAACTTTTACTGCTCCTGTATCTACCAGTAAGGATAAGTTTTTACCCAGTGCTTTATTGCATGGGAAATCAATAAATGCGTCATTTTTCTCTACTATTATATTGTTAACACTTTGCAGATTCTGTTCGTTTTACGACTCAGTCTTGCAGTTAGAATAGTTTTTTTCTGTACAAATTCCCGGTATGTAGGTGTGGATGTTTTTATGCCAATGTATTTTCTTGTCAGTCTTTTTAGTTTCTACCCGCACTTGCGTCCATGGATTTTCGGCATCCCAGTCCATTAGTTTTGGCTGGGCAGCCATGAATTTCCCGAATTTAGTGCTGGGCAGTTAGTTCTTAGATGTCTCGTTTCATTGCAATTATAGCATTTCGGTGGCTCATTTCTCCCGCGTACATGGCGTACTTGATTCATATTGGTATTGGTGAACCTTTGGGTTATAGACTGTTGAACACTTTGCGTGTTATTGTGTTGTTGTCTCTGATCATTGTTATTTTTTCTAAAGTAATTACCGTTAGATGTTTGCCAGTTTGTGTTCAGCGGTGGGTTTGAGTTGCCTGAATAACTTTGCTGTGGTTTTTTGCAGAACTGATTTTCTGCGTGTCCGGAAGTTCTGCATATGCTACAGAATAATGCTCTTAAACGTTTTCTGCTTTCTACTTCCTTATGTCCCTTATTGTTGCAGTAATCACACTTGTCAATTCTAGTGTCTCGGTTTGATTCACATGCTGGCCCAATTTCATGTCCATATTCTCCACATTTAATGCAATATGGTGTATTAAGCCTTTGCTCACAATTTGTTCAGTTGTGACCTTGTTGCTTAGAGAAACTGCGTTGAGTCATCAGGGTAATATTGTTTATTGTAGTGTGGTTTTTTCCAAAAAGTTTCTCCGCTTCCTCTACTATTTGAGTTAGTTTCTGTAAGCCCTCGCTTTTTTGGCCAATAAACCTAGTCCTTTGATAAAGCTGCTTACTGCTATTCTATGAAGTCTTACAGTATCGTTTTTCTACTACCTTTTTCGCTTCAGTTCTTTGTTAATAAACTCCCGGCTTCATTTAGTAAAGTTTCAAGTCGATTACCAAATTTGCTCGCTGACTCTTGATTTCCTTCTTGCACGAAACTATGAGTTCTCTTATTTGATCCGTTTTCCTCTTCAAATACACATTTTTTATTGAATCACACAAAGCATCTATAGTGCCGAATGTTTGTGGTGCTATTTGAACGTAAGCTGGTCCCATTAATCGCAGTTTCAGGTTTTCTATAATATCTTTTGTTGTGATTCCATTTTCTTCAGAGGACAGCTCTCATTCTACTAGTTTGCATCCTTGAATGAATTGAAAAACTTCCGATGTTAAATCTGGTCCTTCGGTGCAGAAAAATGTGGGGCTAATATTGTTTACTATTTTGGTAATTGTCGAGACTGCCGGCATCTTGTATGATTTTCTACTTGTACTACTGAAATCTGCGGTGGTTAGAGGGGGTGACGGGCACTTTTTTAGTGAATTCCGAGCTTCTTGCAGGTACACATTTAACAAATTCTTTTTTAAGCAGAACTTCTGCTAGTCTTAGCTCTCTAAATTCCTTCTCTTATTCTGCTAAATTTGCGAGTTTTCTTTTTATAGTATCTGTTGTGCATCCTCTGTTAATAGTTTTTCCCACGTTTGATAGTAAATGTTTCACTTTATTCAATAATCTATTTCCTTCTTCCTCCTTGAGAAAATTTTTATTACGTTCTGTTGTATTCGTGTCGTCTTGTTCTATAATTTCTTGTTGTGTCTGAATTACTACTGATTAAAGTCCTTGGGTAGTATGTGATAAGTCCGTGACTGTGGATTTTTTGGCATACTAATTGAAGCAGTGGGTAAACGAGATCTGTACGCAATATTTAGTTCTCTCTTCGCGTTTGATAATGCTAGAGCTGTGCAGCTCATGAATGAACTAGTTCAATTGAACGATTCACCTCACTGAGCGCTGTTAGCCGGTTAATCCACTGAGCGTTTTCAGTTCAGTATTGAGTGGTTTCTTGATTTGTATCGAACTCTTTCAGTAGCTCGTTTTAGACACAAACCTATAATCAAACCCATTTAAATTACATGTAGACTTCCATCAAACTCTTTCAGCAGCTCGCTTTAGACACAAACCTACATATTTTAAGTGTGTTTGATAATAGGTTTGTGTCTAAAACAACCTAATGAAAGAATTCGATACAAGTCTTGTGATTTTTAGCAATTTTTTTTGTCGCACAAGTACATAAAATTTTTTTTATATATGTATTGTGATAATATTAAAATATCTGAAACCTTAAATAATTTTAATTTTGATTGTACATACATATGTCCATACATAGTATATGTAACTATGTAGATATATTTTTTAACAAATTCCACTCATTAAACTACTCGCATTTTAGTTTTATTTATTTATTATACTTCATATGCCTTGTTTTGTAATGTCCCTGCAAATAATATTCGACTACGTGGTCCAATATAGATGAAACAGACTAGTTACATCCTGGTCCCACGTAATGCAGTTATGAATCATTTCATTTTCATACAAGCATTCAATGCTGTACGATAAGTGTTCGTATTTAAACGAGTATGCAGTAAAACCCGCATAAGTGCCTTGCCTAAAATTGACAGCATTTCGAGGTACTTAAGCGGGTTGTGGGCTTAAAAGAATCCGCCTTAGTACCTCAGGTTGGGTACTTAAACAACTTAGTACCTTCTGTTTGGGTAGTTAAACATTTAATAATTTGAAGAATATTGAAAATAACCAATTTAAACATACACAAACAAATTTATTTCACAACAAATATTTTGATTACATATTAATTAAAAACGTATTTCATATTTCTTTAAAAATTCATTTTAAAAAAGGAACATTTTGTGTACATAATACATATATGTAACATATATGTATTATATGAGATCATTTAAAATAAAGTGGATTTGAAAAATAGGTTTAAATAGCAAAAAAGTCAGTAATTTTCTTTTGATGCATGTTTTGAAATTTTATTTTAAACAACTTGTCTTCTTATATTTCGATTTCATCAAATTCAAGATTATAAGCGTTATCTTCTAAAATATATGACACTATTTCTTCCTCCATAAGTGGGCCAAAGCATTCAGTATCCTTATCGCAATTTACATATTCCTCAAACTCTTGAGCGTTTATGGAGAAATCTATTAGTGTTTCCTCGTCGTCATCGGGAAAATAATTTTTAATATTAAATTAGAATTTTTAAATTTTAAATATGTAGTAGTGAAAAACCACATCTTTTGAGAGCATGGTTTTAAAAAAATCCTTGGTTGATAAACCTTTTTAAATTGCAACCAATTGTTTTCTAACCATTATTTGTCGAAAGTAAACTTAAAACATGTGTGTGATTCCTTGATCGAGAAGCTGCAATATTGACGTGGTATTGGCTGGAAGAAATTCAACTTTCACATTTTCGAGGTTCAAATCGGCCGCATTATGGCAAGGCGCATTATCGACAAAGAGCAAAACTTTTCGCAAAATGGTTGCTGAATTTGAAAAAATTAAAACAAGCTTCTACACATACCAGCTTAAGAGCGCTAAAGGACTGCAGATCGTATTGAAGGGTATAGATTCTTATGTTGTTCCCGAGGAAATAAAAGATGCACTCGTCCTCCAGGGGTTTAAGGTAAAAAATGTGTACAATATAATAAATAGGGAGAAGCTTCGCCAACCCCTATTTCGTGTTGAACTTGAGCCTAATGATATAAAATTGAAAACAAATGAGACACACCCAATTTATAACTTAACATACCTGTTATACCGAAAAATATCAGTTAAAGAACCACACAAGCGTTCTGGGCCCGTACAGTGCCATAATTGTCAAGAATATGGCCACACGAAAACTTACTGCAATTTACCTACTGTTTGTGTTGTGTGCGGCAAATTACACGGCACTGCTAGTTGCAATAAGCCAAAAGATCAAAGTGATAAAAAATGCAGTAATTGAGTAATTGTGGAGGTAATCACATAGCTAACTACAGAGGTTGTCCTGTGTAATCTTTCGTAAAGCAGACTATGGTGCAAAAATCTAAATTAGCTCCAGCTCAATCAGCAGACGCTTACTATGCCACTTTTGCGCAAATGAGCCAACCAGTTACTTCCCGTGTATCGTATGCAGATTCAATTCCCACACAAAATGTTTCCCCGCCAAATAATTAAAAAAATACTGACGCAAGCTTTAATTTTCATCGCCTTGAAGCTACTATTGAAAATCTGGTGCAAACCATAAACAATTTTACAACAAATATGACTAGCATGATGCAAGAAATGCTGCAAATGCAGAATACTCTGCTTCAAGCATTAATTAATAAGCCATGAACACGTTAACAATATGTTTTTGGAACGCAAACGGCATTCGCCATCATAAAAATGAACTTGAGCACTTCCTCACGGAAAAAAATATTGATATAATGTTAGCACTTAAAATTCATATTTACGCCAAATACATGTACTGGTGTTTCTGATTTGCCGAGTGTAGTTGCTCTACTCCCTCGACCCTTAATGTTTAAGATGCGTGATGTACAAAGAGTAATTGCTGAACTCAAACCAAAGAAAGCTCCAGGAATTGATGGAATTAGTAACAAGATGCTGATGAACTTGCCGCATATTGCAATAAGAATCCTGCTGTTCACTTTTAATGCCATATTACGACTGGAGTATTATCCACAACACTGGAAGCTTGCCAAGGTCAAAATGATTCCAAAGCCGGGCAAAGATTTTACCAAAGCTGAGTCATATAGGCCAATAAGTTTGCAGTTATCTATGTCAAAACTCTTCTCATGACAAAATTGCCCCTTGTCTAACAGGGTACCTGTGGCTGAGTGGTAGCGATGCTAGCCTCTCAGTCCAGAGGTCGTGGGTTCGATTCCCACCATAGACCCTGGGTGTTTTTTGCAGACAAGCTTTGCGGGTTGTGTTTGTATCAAAAAAATAATAATAATAATAATAATATGTGCATACCGAATCCTCAATTTGGTTTTAGAAGTCAGCATAGCACCATTGAGCAAACGCATAGATTGAATCAATTTATAAGGAAAACATTCGAAGAAAAGAAATATTGGTTTGCCCTGTTTATTGATGTTTCTCAGGCATTTGTTAAAGTTTGGCATGACGGCCTAATTCTAAAATTGAAGACATATCTACCAAATAACATTATAAAAGTTTTGGAAAGTTATATTTTAGGCCGGAAGTTCTCTGTTATGGAAGGAGAATTTATGAGTATGCCCGAAACTATCTCATCCGGTGTACCACAAGGGAGTATACTGGGGCCAGTTTTGTATTTCATTTACACTTGTGATATGCCTGTGAGCGGTAATATCCATACTTCTACATTTGCAGATGATACAGCCTGCCTTAATATGCACGAAAACACCCATGAGGCATCCCGATATCTTCAGGAACATATAACACAGCTTGAGCTATGGTTAAAATTATGGAGAATAAAAGTAAACGAACAGAAGTGCGTACATATAACTTTAACCCTACGAAAAGATACTTGTCATCCCTATAAGAGTCAGCAGTCATCCCGAAAACTCCAGGAATACATTACTCAAATGGAACTATAGTTAAACTTATGGAGAATAAAGGTAAATGAACAGAAGTGTGCTCAGGTAACATTTACTCTACGAAAAAATACTTGTTCCCCCATTAGAATAAATAATCCAATTGTTCCTCAACATTCACATGTAAAATACCTTGGTACACACTTTGATAGACGGCTTACATGGAAATACCACATTAACACTAAGTTAACTCTGATGAAACTTAAGTTAACTCAAATATATTGGTTGATTGGCAGAAACTCAACACTCAGCCTAGACTGCAAACTTTTACTATACAAGTCGCTTTTGAAGCCTATATGGTGCTACGGAATTCAGTTATGGGGCACTGCTTCAGCTTCCAATGTCGAAAGAATCCAACCAAGGCAAAACAAAATTTTACGGTTAATAACATCGGCTCCATGGTACATCAGTAGATTAGTAATGGGGACGATAGTCCTGTTTTGGGAATGCAAAACCGGGAAAAACTAAAAATGATGGCAACCCTGTTATAAATGGGGGGGATTTTGGGGATTTTCATGCTGATATTATGTGTGTATGTATGCGTGTGTGTGTTTATGTCCATGCATGTGTATGGGGGTGTTTGTATGTGTGTATGGGTGTGTGTGTGTGTTTGTGTATGTGTTTTTGTATTTACTTGTATGTTTGATGGTGTCCGATACTTTTGTTGTAGTGGCAGACAATCATTATACCCAGTAGGAAATGTCGATGGTGAAAATGTACTGAGTCGCTTTTGACTTGTCGCTTATGCGACGTACATACAAATGTATGTATATTGACAAGTTATTGACAAGTCCACCACAAATACACCATATCTGTTTCCTCTTCTTCTTTTATACTGACGGATAGAAGAAAACTTATTATAACAAAATTTTTACTAGAATTTTAGTGTTGACACAAAGACACTTGCTCCCAGTCTGACTGCAGGGTGGTTACAAGGGGTCTGTGTATTTGTGTGCATATAGTGATTGTTATTTGATAGACTTTGGGCTGCTGTTTTGAGCTATCGTTGGTATGCTTATGTTTTTTATGTTTGCGATCTGTGGGGAAATAATTTAATAGCTGCAGAGATTGGCAACCCTATTGTGAATGGAAGTGAATGCGGAATGTATTTGGTAATGTATGTATATGTTGTTGTATTAATGTATGCGATCGTTTTTTTTTTTGCTTTGAAAAATATCATTGCTTGTGTGAGTTACATCAACACTTTTTCATACATATTTATAAATGAATGTGTATAGGTTTTCTAGACTATTGACGTTGATACTCTTATGGATAGAAAATGTTGTGTTGGCATAGGTTTTATGTGTACAAGTGCAGTTCAGATATGAAATATTTTGAATCCAATCAGGTTGATAAGTAGAGTTTTTGATAGGGGTAGTGATATTTTTATTTCAATATATTTTACTTTAATGTAACAATTATAGGAAATAGCTTTCGGAGAAATACAGCAAAAACTATAGAAGCACCTATATTCACGTGTCCCGATTTTTATCGTACCTTTATATTGCAAACTGATGTTAGCGATTTTGGTATGGGTGTTGCTAGACTGTGGGAATTTCATCATATCTCGTAATACCAACAGAGAAATTAGATTTGACGACTACTACACGATTCTCATATGAATTGGGGGGAATGTGTATATGTGTGTGTGTGTGTGTGTGTATGTAGTGTCTGTGTGTGTGTGTATGTATGCAGTGAGTGTGTGTGTGTATATATGAATTTCATCATATGTCGTAATACCATCAGATAAATTAAATTTGATAACTACTACGCGATTCTCATATAAAGTATATAAGAAGAAGAAATAATGTAGATTGTCATCAGTCTGCTCTGATATCTCAACAAGTGACTACCTATTTTCCCAACCAAAATTTCTAAGGTGTTTGAAATCCAAAAACTATAAAAGTGCTAGAACTAATTATTGTTTGCTAAACAAGTTTATAGTGCATAAAAAATAATTAAATAAATTGTTTATAACTAAAATAAATTGTTTATGAATAATATAATTAAATAAATTGTTTATAAATAAAATAATTAAATTAATTAATAAATAACTAAATAAAATGAATACAACAAGTTGTACCATCTGCAATATAGTGTTTATGACGCAAACAAAACTAAATCAGCATATTGGAACGCACTCATATGCTAGCCAATCGAAGGCTGTCCTTGGAACTAGTAAGCTAAATCTTCAAAACAAATATTGTGAGGATTGTGATGAGATGATCCCATCAAATGGTTATATGGCTTATGTCAGAACCACAAAACACAAAAACAGTTGTCAGCAAGAACGGATTGGAGATTCTCTCACTAAGAGAGCAAGCAACTTCAATGGGAGGATCGAGACATATATCCTCCTCAACAAAAATGTGAGTTTCTTGTTTCCGGAGGAGTTTTTAAAATCTAACAAGAGCTCCATAGTACAACAACTCTATGAACGTAGTAGGGTACATACTACATTTAAATTTAATATGGAGCTCACGTGTGATTATATGAAGATGGTGAATGATGAAATGAATGTTTCCCAACTTGTTCATATTTCGAAAATGATTTTGGTGACTTTGTCTGATGACATAGAGGACATGTATAAGAAACAAGCCGAGGAGCTGAAAGCCAAAATGGAAGAATTTCAAGAGAGGGATAGCGGATGGACTTTGATTTCAATAAATTCCCTTGAAGTTAATATAAACAAGGCGTTCATAATAAGAGGATCGAGCTTTATCCCTCTCCCAAAAAATATTGCAATGAAACGTGCATGCATAAATGTCGAGAACTGTGATGTTTATTGCTTTAAATGGTGTCTTATTGCGGCTTTGAATGTAAACAGTGGTCTGAGTCCTAAACAACGGAAAAACTGTAGAAATTTCAATATTGCAAACATTTCTGAGGAGAATATTAATATAGGGGAAGTTGTATTAAATTTTAAAGACCTAGAGTTTCCACTCCCATTGAAGCAGATACAAAAATTTGAAAGTCAAAATTATGTGAGCATCAATGTATTTGGTCACAATGGAACATCGCTTATAGGACCATACTACATAACAAAAGGAGAAAAACATGTTCATATTAATCTCTTATTGCTCCAGTCCAATGAAAACTTCCACTATGTACTCATCAATGATATATATATCAAAGTAAGTTTCATTTGTGCATTTAAGCGAAATATGTTTTCATATCTATTTAAACAGTTACTTATTATTGTTATATTAATTTACATACTATTTTATTTTCTATATTTTCTTCAGACTTCTTCGTTCCAACATGACGTCACACAGAAGTAAGATTCTGATATGCAACACCTGCCTATATTATACACATGATGATTATGTGTATAATCATCACAAAAACGTTTGCGGCAAAAAAGTCATCAGAATGCCAGAAGATGGATCTATTATCAAGTTTACAAGGCACTACAAACAGTTAAATGTACCATTTGTAATATACGCAGACTTTGAGTCCATTTTAGAAAAAGTCAATGATTATGTAAGTAAAAGCATTACAAATGTACAGAAACACCATGCGTGTGCATTCGGGTATTTTATTAATTGTAGTTTTAAGATAGAAAATAATTTATATAGGAATTATTTTGGTGAAGATTCGTCAAATGCATTTATCAAAAAAATAGTTGAAGATTGTACAGATATTTATCTAAATTATTTACTTAAAGTTAAGAAAATGTTCATAACCCCAATAGAAATAGCTCAATATAATAATGCAAAAAGTTGTCATATATGTAAGAAAATATTAAATAACGATAAAGTTAGAGATCATTGTCATCTAACGGGCAATTATCGTGGGGCAGCACATAGCGAATGCAATTTGAATTATAAAACACCTCAGTTTATACCGGTTATCCTGCATAATCTTTCTGCATATGATATACACCTTTTTTTCAAAGAACTTTCTACTATAAAATATTCCACAATAAAAGTGATTCCCCAGAACACAGAGCGTTATATTTCTCTTTCAATTTTCATCAGATTAGATGAAAAACGCGGATTCGAAATAAGATTTATAGACTCGTTTAGATTTATGGCTTCGAGCTTAGATATGTTAGTGAAAAATCTTGATAGCAATGATTTTAATACTATTCGATCATGTTTCGTTGATGAAGCTCATTTCAACCTGATAAGAAGAAAGTGTGTATTTCCGTACTCTTACATGTATTCCATGACTAAGTTTAAGGAAACTAAGCTCCCTAGTAGAGACGAGTTCTTCAATATTCTAACGAATGAATAATGTGATGTAGTCGAGTATGAACATGCTCAAAAAATATGGAGAGAGTTTAACTGTAAAACCCTCCTTGACTACACTGAACTCTACTTAAAGACAGATGTTCTACTTCTAACTGACGTGTTTGAAAATTTTAGGAAAATTTGTAGAGATATATACGATTTAGACCCCTGCCACTATTATACAGCACCAGGCTTATCCTGGGATGCAATATTGAAAACCACAGAAGTTTCACTGGAACAGTTCACTGATTCCGAAATGTATATGTTTATGCAAAACGGAATTAGAGGTGGACTAGTTCAATGCTCGCAAGGATATTCCAAAGCAAATAAAATATTTGGAAGATTTTGATGCATCAAAACCATCAGAATTTCTTGTATATTTAGGCGCTAACAATTTGTATGGTTAGGCGATGTCGGAATATCTTCCTTGCGGTGAATTTGAGTGGGTATGTGATACTGATTTTGATGTTAAAAAAATTTCTGATACTGCAGGGTATGGGTACATTTTGGAAGTGGATATAGAGTATCCCGATTCAGTGCATGATCTTCATAATGATTTGCCATTTTGTCCCCAAAATAAGACCGTGGGGGATCCAAAATCAAAAAATTAGGTGCAGACTTACACTCAAAAACAAATTACACCATACACATACAAGCTATTTCAAATGGCCTCATATTAAAACAAATCCATAGAATACTCAGATTTAAGCAATCCCCTTGGCTTAAAAAATATATTGACTTAAACACATTTCGTAGGACAAATGCTAAAAATAATTTTGAAAAAGATTTCTTCAAACTTTTAAACAATGCTGTTTACGGGAAGACAATGGGAAACATTGAAAAACGTAGGAACATTAGAATTACTTCATCTTGGGAAACAACAAATAGGAATCATTTAGGTCTCAGAGCATTAATTGCGAAATCAAATTTTAAGCAGTTGACAAAATTTTTTTAAGATATGTATGCGGTAGAGTTAGAAAAAATGGAACCACTATATGATAAACCCATATGTGTTGGTTTCACAGTACTGGAGTTATCCAAGTGGAGAATGTATAACTTCCATTATATCTTCATGAAGCCTAAATTTGGAGACAACATTTCTCTCAACTATATGGATACTAACTCATTTATTTATTCAATAAAAACTGATGATTTTTACGACGACATCCGCAATGACATTAGTTTGAATTTTGATACGTCAGAATATCCTATAGATAATCAATTTCGTTTGCCGCTACTCAATAAGAAGGTTTTGGGAATGATGAAAGATGAAAACAATGGGGATATAATGACAGAGTTTGTTGATTTAAGAGCAAAAATGTATTCTCTGTCGACTCTTCGCTCGGAAGCTGTTAAAAAAATCAAAAGGGGTAAAAAAGTCTGTAATTAAAAAGTTGTCCATTAATGATTACAAAAGTTGCTTATTCGAACCCAAAATTATCTCGGATGAAATGTTTTTGTTTAGATCTAAAACACATCAACTTTATACCCAAAAACTACATAAAATAGCACTTAGCTTTTCTGATGATAAAAGAAATATAATGAAAAATAAAATACAAACGCGCGCTTGGGGACATTACATATACCGAAATAATGAAACAATGGATGTAGAATAGAATGATTCCTACTAAATTGCATGTAAGATGTCAACGAAAATTAAATTTTGTACTAATTGTATTTAGTTATTAATGTATTTCTTTAATTATTTATTAATTTATTTATTATTTACTTATTTGTTTATTAATTAATTTATGTATTTATTATTTATTTGTTTATTAATTTATTAATTAGTTTATTCCTTTATTTCTTTATTAATTTATTTCTTTATTTATTTATTAATTTATTTATATACTTGTTTATGAATTTATCTATTAATTCTAGTATTTCATTCACACAAAAGTATGTAAAAATTTAATGCTTCAAAGCTTTGTTCTTTTTACCTATACCTAAATTATCTGTAGATAAAAAATCAAATATTAGATTAATGATCTTTTTTCTTTTTATATTTGTATATTTTTATTTATACATAGAGTTAAATTTGTATTGGTACTAAGATTTTTAAGAAAAAATGTTAAATACAATATTGGAAAAAAAATAATAAAATATTGAAGAAATAATAATATATATAAATGGTTTTTATTTGAACTTAAATTTACTTAATAGAAATTTTAACTACAAATGTCAACATTTTTATATTTTGTTTCACTATTGGTTTTACTTCGCTAGATCAAAAAATTTTTCTTTTTGCTTATTTACAAATTCTTGTTTTTTTCTTTTCATATCGCTTAAACATCACATTTAACACCATCTCATCCACGTTTGCTAACAGCAAATAGTACAACAGATATCAGCTATTAGATCAGCTTATCAGCTATCAGATCAGCTTAGCAGGAGCTGGTCTGGTTTTCAGATCAGCTTATCAGGACCTGGTCTGGTTTTCAGATTAGCTTATCAGGACCTGGTCTGGTTTTCAGATCAGCTTATCAGGACCTGGTCTGGTTTTCAGATCAGCTTATCAGGACCTGGTCTGGTTTTCAGATCAGCTTATCAGGACCTGGTCTGGTTTTCAGATCAGCTTATCAGGACGTTGTCTGGTTTTCAGATCAGCTTATCAGGAGCTGGTCTGGTTTTCAGGTAGCTGGTCTGGTTTTCAGATCAGGTTATCAGTATACAAGTATCTGGCCATTCATATAATTTATATTAATAAAGTTTCAGGTCAGATGAAATAACTAAAGTCAATCTTTTATGAGCAGTAAATTTTTTTCTATAACGAAAATCGTTTAATTCAATATCTTTGCTTATAACCAAAATCTATATTTATCCTTCCAATGCTCTAAAAATTTCTTAAAACTTTTCAAAATTCATATTACTGCCAATATAAACCTTATAAAGATGCTTCATATTTTTCTCATCTTACTTAAACATTATAATAACATTTGCATTGTCTCTTGTTAAATGCTTACAGCCGTATTCATAAAAATTTTAAACAGCATTTCAAATGTTGTTTGAGCAAAATTCGCTAAAATTGTATTCATAATAGAATATTAGCTTAAAACGTTTTTTAACTTGCGTAAATCACCAAATCTTAACAATTAAATGCACCCATATTAAAAATAATTTTGAGTTGACGTCGTTGTAGTTTTGCTTCATGTTTATTTATATTTTTAACTTTGCCCGTATGTATGTATGTATGTATGTATTAGGAATTATGCTATAAGCTTAGCACAAGTAGAATGAGTCATCATTCTTCTGTCGCCCCATACAAAAATATACACGTACATATGTATGTATGTATATTATTCTGCTTTCCACATGCAATATCAGCAAATATCATAATTGAAATGTTGTAAGCTTCATTACGAGAAAAAAAAAATAAATGTATAATAACCCATTCTTTAATTTATATTTTAGTATAAATTTATGTTTTTAAACTTGAGATAGTAGTAGGGAACTGGGCATCCGGCGTAGATTAAAATTTTTAAGTGTAATTACCCATTACTCCGACAAAGGACACCCATAAATTATTACACGCCTCAAATCACTGACAGACTCAAATTCCCACAGACAGTCAGCCAACAAAACATTTTTCGTAGGCATTAGAAAAAATTAATTTTCACGTTTTTCCCGTCGGTATTACAAAAAATAAGACGGACTTATTGAACCACCCTCGTAGGTATCAAATTTCCAAGAATTTAACAATTTTTAAATTTTAATTACCCAAATTTAACAATTTCAACAACAATTTAAAAATTTTAATTGCGGCAGGAACCCCAATTCCCTACTACTATCTCAAGTTTAAAAACACAAATTTATACTAAAATATAAATTAAAGAATGAGTTATTATACATTTATTTTTTTTTTCGTAATGAAGCTTAAACCATTTCAATTCTGATATTTGCTGATGTTGCATGTGGAAAGCAGAATAATATACATACTGTTACGTTTTTCTCTCTATAAAACCGCTTTTCCGTAGATCCGAAGTTTTGCAAATGAATACAAGAGCCGAGTGTAGTAATTAGGGTTAATAATGATACAAGTTTTATTTACAAATACACTTAAACTAAATTAATCAAGAGCTTATATAAACTAATACAACTTAAACTACTGAATTACACACAAATATTCACAACTGGTTACCACTATGCCTTCCTCGCTGTAGTTTACGAACGTTTCTTATCTGGCTGCGCAAGTATTCACGTGACACCTCTCTGTCTGCTGCCGTCACTTACGAGACTCACTCTGCCGACACTCACAGTTGATACACCAATACCTCTTTGTCTGCTGCTCGTCACACACGGCACTCACTCTGCCGACACTTACAGTTGATACACCAATAAAGACTCACTGGCTTTACTTACACCCTTATACACGTCTATTCGCTGCGCTATTCCCTTTACTCCAGTCGACACGATAGACTCCACAATAATCTCAATTCCACGACAGACTATTATTAATTCACAACTTAATTATCAACTGACTTGTTTACTTGCAAATGACTGACTTGTTCGCGACTGACTTGTTCGTAACTGACTCACACTGCAACTAACTAACTCATTGGCTGCGTCACCTCTTTTTATATTTCACACAAATTCCACTAGAAGTTTCAAGCAATGTCTAGACGATTATTATCATCTTATATGCTACCAAATTAAGTTCATGTGGTAACTATGTACATACATGTGTATATGCGTACGTGTGTACATCATTAACTAAGCAACACACGGTGGTTGTTTATCTTTTGCTTTTCGTTTGAATTGGCATGTATTTTTGTGTGTAAATATGTGAATCTTCTTAATAGCAGACGCTTTTTTTGTTGTTGTTGCTTTTGCTTGTTTAATCAAGCTAGGCATGCTTATTTAGTTGTTGGCTACTATTCTAGACTATTTTTTGCTCTGACCCTGTAGGAATATTTTCGCGTAGCATTTACATTAACCCTGTTGGAATATTTTTGTGTAATGCTGCTTAACATTGTTGACGGCTATTTTCGTAACACTGCCGCCCACTTAAGCCTATTCGTCCCGAATAGACACATCATCGCCGTTCTTTTTCTGCGTTTTCTAAACGCCTTGTAGTTACGCTGGAGACGACTACCTCTTCCATATTTGTCGGCTTTAGTTCTGGCTCTATCTCGTTTCTCAACTGGGACTTGTATTGCCATACGCTGGAGGTGACTACTTCGTTGACATTTGTGGCCCCTGGTACTGACTCTGCTTCCTGTTTCCAATACAGCTTGCCTTGCCTTCCGCTGAAGATGACAAGTTCTTCCACATTTGCAGCCCATGGTACCGAATCTGCCTTGTATTTCCACTACATCTTGCCTTGCCGTACGCTGTAGATGACAACTCCTTCCATATTTATGGCCTTTGGCTCTGACTCTACCTTGTGCCTTGACTAGAGCTTGCCTTACCATTCCACATCTATGGCCCTTGGCTCTGACTCTACTTTGTCCCTTGACTAGAGCTTGCCTTACCATTCCACATTTATGGCCCTTGGCTCTGACTCTACTTTGTCCCTCGACTAGAGTTTGCCTTATCACACGCTTGAGGTTCTTTATGGAAGTTGTCTTCTTCTTCCTGACTGCTTTTATGCTACGCGCTTTGTATACGGAGGCATTTTCTTTACCCTGAGCAAGCGATACCACATCACCCATAGCTTGCATAGCTTGTTTCTCTGTTTCACAGACCACATGTACATCTTCTACGTCACTAGCTTCATTTTCTTTGTTGAAAACTTCTGGCTCACGTCCAACTTGTTCACACTGCCCACTGCTAATTTCATCTTCTGCCTTCAGTCTTTGGTCAACGTTTTCCTCTTTGCCAGAAATGTCATCCAAGCCAGTATTCTTTTCGTCAGATTTACTGACTTGCATTTCTACATCACATGCCCGTCTTTTTATGGCCTCAGAAATTTCTTGAAGTTTCTCATTTGTGGCCTTTATAGCTCTAGAAGACTCCTGAAGTCTCTCACCCATTTGGCCTAATAGTTTCTGATGGTTTGCCTTCATTTTCTCATTGACCGCTTCTATTTTGCACATCATGGCAGCGAACATTACGCTGATGTCTGTACTGGTTGCTGCTGCACGAGTACATACTTCTTTCTCTTCGAACTCATAAGTTTCAATGTCGATATTGCGCTGCTCTAACTCTTGCAGTAATCTCTCCTGTAGTATTACCTTGTCACCAGTTGTCGTTAATTTCCTCTTACTCAACTCTTGCTTGAGTTGCTCCACGTTAAGCTCTTGAAATTTCATCTCTCCTCAAAAACCAATTACTATGTTTAACCTTTTCAAACGTATGTGGTTTTGTTCACGTTTAACCTTTTCAAACGTATGAGGTTCTCCTTTTCTTATTACTCTTGCTTTTCGCTTAACCCTTTTTAAACGTATCGCTTGTATTTGCAAATCCCACTTCTGACACCACATGTTACGTTTTTCTCTCTATAAAAACGCTTTTCCGTAGATCCGAAGATTTGCAAATGAATACAAGAGCCGAGTGTAGTAATTAGGGTTAAGAATGATACAAGTTTTATTTACAAATACACTTATACTAAATTACTCAAGAGCTTAAATACACTAATACAACTTAAACTAATAAAATTACACACAAATATTCACAACTGGTTACCACTACGCCTTCCTCGCTGTAGTTTACACACGTCTCCTAGCTGGCTGCGCAAGTATTCACGTGACACCTCTCTGTCTGCTACTCGTCACTTACGAGACTCACTCTGCCGTCACTCACAGTTAATACACCAATTCCTCTTTGTCTGCTGCTTGTCACACACGGCACTCACTCTGCCGACACTTACAGTTGATACACCAATAAAGGCTCACTGGCTTTACTTACACCCTTATACACGTCTATTCGCTGCGCTATTCCCTTTACTCCAGTCGACACGATAGACTCCACAATAATCTCAATTCCACGACACACTATTATTCATTCACAACTTAATTATCAACTGACTTGTTTACTTGCAAATGACTGACTTGTTCGGGACTGACTTGTTCGTAACTGACTCACACTGCAACTAACTAGCTCATTGGCTGCGTCACCTCTTTTTATATTTCACACAAATTCCACTAGAAGTTTCAAGCAATGTCTAGACGATCATTATCATCTTATATGCTGCCTAATTAATTTCATGTGGTAACTATGTACATACATGTGTATATGCGTACGTGTGTAAATCATTAACTAAGCAACACACGGTGGTTGTTTATGTTTTGCTTTTCGTTTGAATTGGCATGAATTTTTGTGTGTAAATATGTGAATCTTCTTAATAGCAGACGCTTTTGTTGTTGTTGTTGCTTTTGCTTGTTTAATCAAGCTAGGCATGCTTATTTAGTAGTTGGCTACTATTCTGGACTATTCTTTGCTTTGACCCTGTAGGAATATTTTCGCGTAGCATTTACATTAACCCTGTTGGAATATTTTTGTGTAATGCTGCTTAACATTGTTGACGGCTATTTTCGTAACAATACATACATATGTACTTGTATATTTTTTTATGGGGCGACAGAAGAATGATGACTCATTCTACTTGTGCCAAGCTTATAGCATAATTCCTAATACATACATACATACGGGCAAAGTTAAAAATATAAATAAACATGAAGCAAAACTACAACGACGTCAACTCAAAATTATTTTTAATATGGGTGCATTTAATTGTTAAGATTTGGTGATTTACGCAAGTTAAAAAACGTTTTAAGCTAATATTCTATTATGATTACAATTTTAGCGAATTTTGCTCAAACAACATTTGAAATGCTGTTTAAAATTTTTATGAATACGGCTGTAAGCATTTAACAAGAGACAATGCAAATGTTATTATAATGTTTAAGTAAGATGAGAAAAATATGAAGCATCTTTATAAGGTTTATATTGGCAGTAATATGCATTTTGAAAAGTTTTAAGAAATTTTTAGAGCATTGGAAGGATAAATATAGATTTTGGTTATAAGCAAAGATATTGAATTATACGATTTTCGTTATAGAAAAAAATTTACTGCTCATAAAAGATTGACTTTAGTTATTTCATCTGACCTGAAACTTTATTAATATAAATTATATGAATGGCCAGATACTTGTATACTGATAACCTGATCTGAAAACCAGACCAGCTACCTGAAAACCAGACCAGCTCCTGATAAGCTGATCTGAAAACCAGACAACGTCCTGATAAGCTGATCTGAAAACCAGACCAGGTCCTGATAAGCTGATCTGAAAACCAGACCAGGTCCTGATAAGCTGATCTGAAAACCAGACCAGGTCCTGATAAGCTGATCTGAAAACCAGACCAGGTCCTGATAAGCTGATCTGAAAACCAGACCAGGTCCTGATAACCTGATCTGAAAAGCAGACCAGGTACCTGATAACCTGATCTGATACCTGATAAGCTAATCTGAAAACCAGACCAGGTCCTGATAAGCTGATCTGAAAACCAGACCAGCTCCTGCTAAGCTGATCTGATAGCTGATAAGCTGATCTAATAGCTGATATCTGTTGTACTATTTGCTGTTAGCAAACGTGGATGAGATGGTGTTAAATGTGATGTTTAAGCGATATGAAAAGAAAAAAACAAGAATTTGTAAATAAGCAAAAAGAAAAATTTTTTGATCTAGCGAAGTAAAACCAATAGTGAAACAAAATATAAAAATGTTGACATTTGTAGTTAAAATTTCTATTAAGTAAATTTAAGTTCAAATAAAAACCATTTATATATATTATTATTTCTTCAATATTTTATTATTTTTTTTCCAATATTGTATTTAACATTTTTTCTTAAAAATCTTAGTACCAATACAAATTAAACTCTATGTATAAATGAAAATATACAAATATAAAAAGAAAAAAGATCATTAATCTAATATTTGATTTTTTATCTACAGATAATTTAGGTATAGGTAAAAAGAACAAAGCTTTAAAGCATTAAATTTTTACATACTTTTGTGTGAATGAAATACTAGAATTAATAGATAAATTCATAAACAAGTATATAAATAAATTAATAAATAAATAAAGAAATAAATTAATAAAGAAATAAAGGAATAAACTAATTAATAAATTAATAAACAAATAAATAATAAATACATAAATTAATTAATAAACAAATAAGTAAATAATAAATAAATTAATAAATAATTAAAGAAATACATTAATAAATAAATACAATTAGTACAAAATTTAATTTTCGTTGACATCTTACTTGCAATTTAGTAGGAATCATTTTATTCTACATCCATTGTTTCATTATTTCGGTCTATGTAATGTCCCCAAGCGCGCGTTTTTATTTTATCTTTCATTATATTTCTTTTATCATCAGAAAAGCTAAGTGCTATTTTATGTAGTTTTTGGGTATAAAGTTGATGTGTTTTAGATCTAAACAAAAACATTTCATCCGAGATAATTTTGGATTCGAATAAGCAACTTTTGTAATCATTAATGGACAACTTTTTAATTACAGACTTTTTGACCCCTTTTGATTTTTTTAACAGCTTCCGAGCGAAGAGTCGACAGAGAATACACTTTTGCTCTTAAATCAACAAACTCTGTCATTATATCCCCATTGTTTTCATCTTTCATCATTCCCAAAACCTTCTTATTGAGTAGCGGCAAACGAAATTGATTATCTATAGGATATTCTGACGTATCAAAATTCAAACTAATGTCATTACGGATGTCGTCGTAAAAATCATCAGTTTTTATTGAATAAATAAATGAGTTAGTATCTATAGAGTTGAGAGAAATGTTGTCTCCAAATTTAGGCTTCATGAAGCCATAATGGAAGTCATACATTCTCCACTTGGATAACTCCAGTACTGTGAAACCAACATATATGGGTTTATCATATAGTGGTTCCATTTTTTCTAACTCTACCGCATACATATCTTAAAAAAATTTTGTCAACTGCTTAAAATTTGATTTCGCAATTAATGCTCTGAGACCTAAATGATTCCTATTTGTTGTTTCCCAAGATGAAGTAATTCTAATGTTCCTACGTTTTTCAATGTTTTCCATTGTCTTCCCGTAAACAGCATTGTTTAAAAGTTTGAAGAAATCTTTTTCAAAATTATTTTTAGCATTTGTCCTACGAAATGTGTTTAAGTCAATATATTTTTTAAGCCAAGGGGATTGCTTAAATCTGAGTATTCTATGGATTTGTTTTAAGATGAGGCCATTTGAAATAGCTTGTATGTGTATGGTGTAATTTGTTTTTGAGTGTAAGTCTGCACCTAATTTTTTGATTTTGGATCCCCCACGGTCTTATTTTGGGGACAAAATGGCAAATCATTATGAAGATCATGCACTGAATCGGGATACTCTATATCCACTTCCAAAATGTACCCATACCCTGCAGTATCAGAAATTTTTTTAACATCAAAATCAGTATCACATTGTGACGATGCTTTCTCAATGCTGGGGTATCACTCGCCGGTGTCCAGGTTTCGTCACAAAAATTTATTTGTTTGGACTGTCGTGAGAGGAAAGTGAAACACTCTACAGGGTGTATTTTGCAGTATTTATTTATTTCAATTCAATGTTCTTATATTAATATATATTTATTTACATTACTCTCTACTATTACTAAGTGGACAACTAATTTTCTATACTTGAGTCTGAATGGCTCAACGGCTGACTAATTTTTATACCACCTGGACTTAGCCTGAATGGCCCTCAGCGGTTTTACAATTTTTTATAAACTCGGACTTAGCCTGAATGGTTGATCAGCGGCTAACTAATTTTTTATAAACTCGGACTTAGCCTGAATGGTTGATCAGCGGCTAACCACCAATACCAGAACAGACTAACTAACTAAAGTACTATCGGCTAACTAATTTTTATAAAACCGGACTTAGCCTGAATGGGTGATCAGCGGCTAACCACCAATACCAGAACAGGCTAACTAATTTTTATAAAACCGGACTTAGCCTGAATGGTTGATCAGCGGCTAACCACCAATACCAGAACAGGCTAACCAACTAAAGTACTATCGGCTAACTAATTTTTATAAAACCGGACTTAGCCTGAATGGGTGATCAGCGGCTAACCAGCAATACCAGAACAGGCTAACTAACTAAAGTACTATCAGCTAACTAACTTTTATAAAACCGGACTTAGCCTGAATGGTTGATCAGCGGCTAACCACCAATACCAGAACAGGCTAACCAACTAAAGTACTATCGGCTAACTAATTTTTATAAAACCGGACTTAGCCTGAATGGGTGATCAGCGGCTAACCACCAATACCAGAACAGGCTAACTAACTAAAGTACTATCAGCTAACTAACTTTTATAAAACTGGACTTAGCCTGAATGGTTAATCAGCGGCTAACCACCAATACCAGAACAGGCTAACTAACTAAAGCACTATCAGCGGCTAACCACCAATACTACCTTTCCTAAATTCAGACTTAACCTTGTGTTGTTATCAGCGGCTAACCACCAATACCAATGCAAGATTAATACCTAATTATTATCAGCGGCTGACCACCAATAATAATGCTACCAAGATTGCCTACAAAGATAAATTCAATTCAGCGGCTAACCACCAAGTTCATTTATCTTACCTACTCAAGCCCTCGACACAAACTCTCCTCACTCATGTGCAAAGCAGCTCCTTTTATACTAATTTCCTATGACTGATCTCGCAGTTGTAACATGTGGGGCGTTCATTTTCACCGTAGTTGTATGAAATTGTATGTATGCTATCATTTCATTGCCCTCGGTACCATTTGGTGTCATCATAAAAGCCGTTAAGTTTAAATATTTGAATATTATAGTGTAACAACTTAAAGTTAATATTACAATTTCTTTTACCTTGGTTTAAAAAAATATATAATATATGTATAAAGAAAATAATAAATCATCATGTATAATAAACAAAAGTATACTTCAGTGTAATGGTAGTAAAAATAATACATATCAAAATAAATAAACATTCCCGTATGGAATGATATAAAAAAAATAATACAAGGTAGTCATTTATGATGGTGTGGTAAAAACAAGGTACTTCGTGCCGACTTTTATCATCACACTCTCCCTCTTCCTCGGTGAGTGGGCTATTTGTTTCTCACATCTGCGTGACGTTCACCTTACCACTTTTGGCCACTACCACACGATAGGTTACTGATCCCACTTGTGTTAAAAATTTCTTCCGTTGTTTGGAGGACCGATTCTCTTATTCTTCTTGAATTCTTTCGCGCAACTCGGGTGGCCAATTGGTGGGCTCCACTATCGTAGGTCCTGTGGTGTTGTTGTACTGTGGAATGATATTGGTTGGTGCCACTTTCTCTACTTCAGGGTCTCTACCGCGAACCAGTTGTGGGGGACTAGTATCTGGTGACAATGATAAGTCTAGGGATTTTCCAGGGGAGGAAGCATATATCGATAAGCACGGGGACGCATGCAATGGTGACTTTGTGCTTGATGAACTCTGTGATAATCGTCTCCAGTGGAACGGGGTAGGCGTTGCGTCATTGCATTTGACGCTTTTCCCTGGTGTGGGTGGGTTACCTGGTTCATTGTGTAATGGGATGAACCATGGTGTCCATCCATCATCCTCTGGATCTCGTTTGTTGTTGACAGCTGAGGTGGATATTACTGTCAGGGTTTTCCCGGGAGTCGGAGGTAGCAGCTGATCTGCTTTTACCGGTGTAACCATGATCTTAGGGCTAGATGTTGCGCATGCGTCTATTTTTAAGGGGTGGCACTCAGTTGTGTTTGCGTTGTCGTCGGTTGCTTGGGTGTTGTTGCGAGAGGAATTAGGCATCAATGGTGTAGTATCTTCGGCGGTCAAGGGTGTGGACTGTTCATCTTCTTTGGGTGGAACTCTAATTTTGGAACTGGGTGGGTTAACCGCAGAGGCCTCCTTCCGACCGGCGGCAGACACTTGAGGGTTTGGTGTTGTTGTGGTCTTGGAGATGGTTTGCACTGGATGGGCACTAGCGGCGGTACTCAAGCGGTAGCACGAGGCATTTTTGCGTTTGGGCGTGGCAGCGGCTAGTGTTCCCCGATCTCCTTTCTTAATTGGGATTATGACATCAGGCACGTAGATGGTCGGTCCTACGCCCCTTAGCTTGTTCTTCCACCATTCGCTTACGGAACTTATCCCGCGTTACCTCAAAGTGACGTTTACTCATGATGACTGGGGTTTTTTTTTCTTTTTATCTTCTTATCTATAAATAAAAAATAAAAAAAAAAACCGAATAATTTTTAGGTCATGTTATGGGTTGTAGGGTTTTATTTCACTCAAATGAGCGTTTTTTATATCGTGATCGAAAGTGCTCTGAAGCCTAACGATTACTGGCGAAACAAACGATTCGACACAAAAAGGGTTTCCGAATTTAGGGGCCAATTTTGCAGCAAAGTTGTCAACTGCTTTAGACAGAGGATGTTGACGCAACCATACGAGGTCACCAATCTTGGGTTTCCACTGACGTCGTCTGAGGTTGTAATACCGTCGCTGATCTTCTGCTGCCCTGCCCAAATTTCGTTTTACTAACTCAAATATTTGTTGAAGTTCTGATTGACGTTCTTCTGGATTCAGCCTTCTAGCTCCGGTACCAGTTGTAACTTCATCGTATAAGGCCTTTGGCAAGCGGGGCTCGCGATTTTGCGTTATAAAGGCTGGGGAATATCCTGTCGATTCCGCGACGCTTGAGTTAACCGCAAGCATAATTTCCGGAAGCGATTCATCCCATTTGTTGTGCTGTCCTTTAGTGAACTGGGCCATTATAGTTTTGATGGCACGATTAGCCCTCTCTGTGGGGTTTTCCTGCGGCATGTACGGTGTGGTAAATTGGTGTCGTATGCCTATATCAACCAGAAAACGTTGCACAATTCGGGAGGTAAACTGTGTGCCATTGTCAGTGATCAGTATCTTAGGGACACCGTAACGTGCAAGAATACGTTCCCTTAATGCCTTTATCACACCTTCCGCTGTAGCTTTACGCATTGGTACCAGTTCCACCCATTTTGAAAACTTGTCAAAAATTACTAAAAGCATTGTATTACCATGTTTAGACCGTGGCAATGGTCCAACGAAATCCGCACAAATTGTAGCCCATGGTTCTTCGGGAATGTTGGTTAGCATTTCCCCCGCTGGTTTTACTTGGCTCACCTTATATTGTTGGCACGACTGGCATCGCCGTACATAGCGACTAATGTCTCGGAACATTCCAGGCCAATAGTAGCGATTTGCTACCCGATTTACTGTTTTCCGGATACCAAGGTGCCCGGCTGTGACATTGTCATGATTTTCTCGCATAACGCGTTCACGATCCTGGGTGGCGACACATAGCTTCCATGGGATATCATCTGCCTCTGTACAATTTCGAGGGAAATGTCTATATAATTGGCCCTCCAATAACGTATAGTCAGCATATTTCTTTGGGTACTTTTCTATTTTCTGTTGCATTTTCTGCAACCATTTGCACTCATTCGACTGTGGTGACCCGCAACTTACAAAGTTCGCGACCTCTACCGGTTGACGCGACAAAGCATCCGCCACTATGTTTTGTTTCCCTTTACGATACTGAATTGAAAAATTGAACTGTTGTAGTTCTAGCGCCCAACGTGCAAGTCTGCCCGTGGGACTATCTAATGAATTCAGCCATTTAAGCGCTAAATGATCCGTTACGACCGTGAAATGATAGCCTTCTAGATATGGTCTCATCTTACGAATGCCCCAAACAATGGCAAGGCACTCCTTCTCCGTGGTGGTGTAATTTTTCTCGGCTTTGTTGAGATGACGACTCGCGTAAGCTATAACTCGTTCTTCCCCTTCTACTTCCTGGGTGAGTACTGCTCCCACTCCAAACTCACTTGCGTCGGTTTGCAATACGAATTCCTTGGAGAAATCTGGGCATGCCAGGACAGGAGCTTGGGTCAGTTTATTTTTCAAAGTGGTGAACGCCTGTTCTTGTTCTGGGCCCCATTTAAAATGCTTGCCTTTTTTAAGGAGCTGTGTTAGCGGCTGTGATATCGCTGCGAAGTCTGGCACAAATCGTCTGTACCAGGAAGCAACCCCAAAAAAATGCCTTACGTCACGGATATTGCCGGGTTGTGGTAATTTGGAAATTGCGTCTGTTTTATCCGGATCAGTGTTTATTCCCTTTTCATTCACGACATGTCCCAAGTACTTTGTTTCTCGTTGAAAGAATGAGCATTTTTCTGGATTGATTTTCAACTTAGCCGCCCGTAATCTTCTGAACACTTCTCTTAAGTTACGCATGTGATCTTCTACGTTTTTACCTATTACGATGATGTCGTCTAAATAGGCAAAGGCGTTAGGCTCCATCTCTGGCCCAATCACTTTATCCAATGCTCTTTGAAAAGTTGCTGGAGCAGAATGTAGTCCGAACGGCATCACCTTCCATTGGAATAATCCCCTGCCGGGTACAGCGAACGCTGTATATTGCTTGCTATTTTCCTCCATAGGAATTTGCCAATATCCGTTTTTCAGGTCAATACTACTGATAAACTTGGCTTCCCTTAATCGATTCAGGATGCTATCAATACGCGGGAGGGGGTAAGCATCAGGCACAGACCTGGCGTTTAGCTGGCGAAAATCCATACAGGTTCTCCAGGTTCCGTTTTTCTTTTTAACCAGCGTGATGGGAAAACAGTACGGGCTATGTGATGGTTCGATGCATCCATCCGCTATCAATTTACTAACCTCTGCGTCTATTATTGCCTGCATAGCAGGATTACGAGGCGCATAACGAATCTTCACAGGTCGATCATCTGTCAATACGATTTTGTGTCGATTGTCGAAGGCCCTTGCAAATTCTTGAATTTTTCGAGCTCTTCTTGTATAAATTTATTAATTCTTCGTTGCTCTCTTGCTGTAATTTGAATGGTATTACTAAATTCAGTACTTGTAGTACTCACCGTATTTGGACTGCTCTTTTCGCTACCCTGGTCCTCTTGTACCTCTTGTGTTGGTAACTGATTTACCGGTGTTAAACTTCTGTTAGGGTTTTTGTCACAATTTAATTTTAGGCCGGCAATTTGTATTTTGGTGTTAAACTCGCGTAAAAATTCTAGCCCAACGATAACTTCTTCACTGGCTTCCGGCATGACTAGGAATCGGCAATGTTTTTTAGTACTGCCCAATAATGTTGGAACTTCGATAGCTTGTGATATGGTTTTGGTTGACCCGTCGGCCAAGACTACATATATTTCTTCGTGTATGTACCGGGGTTGTTGTTTTAATTTTTTTATGAAGTTTTCTTTTATAAAATTGCGGCTCGCTCCTGTGTCGATGATAGCTTTGACCGGAGTACCACCAATAAAAATGGACGCGACCAAACGCGATTCTTCGCTTTGCAGGCTGGTTAATGGGGGTGAGGACTTATTTTCTTTGGGAGATCCGAACATCCTCAGTTTTGTCGACCTCCCATGGCGTTTCCCGCCAGGGCATTAGGGCATCGGGAAGCATAGTGGCCTATTTGCCCGCATCGAAAACACTGATTTTGGGATGTGTTAGAATTGTTATTCACTGTTCTAGGTGATGCCGGGATACTTTCCAGGTCTTCTGCTAATCGCACCAGTTCCTTTAAATTTGTAAAATCGCTTCGTCGGACATACCATTGATATTCGGCTTGCGAATTTCTAAAAATACGTTGTAACTTCTGGTCTTCTGTGAGGGTGGAATGTCGCATGAGGTTCTGGATTTCTAAAACATAGTCCTTAAAACGCTCTTTTGGACGTTGCATTCTCGATTTTATGTCGTCCTCTAATTTCTCAAAGAACCGAGCAGGTAAAAAAAATTCCAGAAAATCGGCCTTGAATTCATTCCACGCCTGCCAATGTGAGTTATTGTTTCGATACCATATCAGGGCCCGCTTACGTAAAAATTCTGGCATTACTTTAATTAAATGGTTTCGGGGTACCCCATATAGGTCTGCCAATTCTTCTAATCGTTCCACGAAAGCGAGAGGTTCCTTACCACCTTCAAAAAAAATTCCCCATTTTCGGACCTGGTCGATTATGGTGATTCTGTCTGGAATTGTCGTATTTACTGGTGTCGTTGGAAGTTGATGCGGTGAATTATCAACTTGTTGGCTATTCGTTTTGCAGGGTGACTTTGGTATTGCACCTTTACCGGTAGGCAGAGTGATTTCGCCAGGCCCCTCATGTCCCTTTTGATATTCCGATATACGTGTTGACGTGGCTTCATCATGCTCAGCACTAATGAAAGCTGACATTCGTTTCCGTAATTCTTCTACGGTGCCGCTGGTATCGAGACCGAATTCCTCCAAGTATTTGGTCAATTCGTCTCGTTTCAACATATATATCCAACCGGTCTTCAACATATTTTCCCCTTTATATTTTTTTTTTATTATTATTTTTTTTTTTCTATATTCTTGTTTTTATTTTATTTTATTTGTTTAAATTTATTTATTTTTTTATTATTTTTTTCCTATCTTCTTTTTATATATATATTTTTTTTTTATTTTTTTTTTATTTCTGATTTTTATTATACCCCAAAGTAATTTTTCTTTTCTCTCTATGACGGTCCCTGCTCGGGCGCCAATGTGACGATGCTTTCTCAATGCTGGGGTATCACTCGCCGGTGTCCAGGTTTCGTCACAAAAATTTATTTGTTTGGACTGTCGTGAGAGGAAAGTGAAACACTCTACAGGGTGTATTTTGCAGTATTTATTTATTTCAATTCAATGTTCTTATATTAATATATATTTATTTACATTACTCTCTACTATTACTAAGTGGACAACTAATTTTCTATACTTGAGTCTGAATGGCTCAACGGCTGACTAATTTTTATACCACCTGGACTTAGCCTGAATGGCCCTCAGCGGTTTTACAATTTTTTATAAACTCGGACTTAGCCTGAATGGTTGATCAGCGGCTAACTAATTTTTTATAAACTCGGACTTAGCCTGAATGGTTGATCAGCGGCTAACCACCAATACCAGAACAGACTAACTAACTAAAGTACTATCGGCTAACTAATTTTTATAAAACCGGACTTAGCCTGAATGGGCGATCAGCGGCTAACCACCAATACCAGAACAGGCTAACTAATTTTTATAAAACCGGACTTAGCCTGAATGGTTGATCAGCGGCTAACCACCAATACCAGAACAGGCTAACCAACTAAAGTACTATCGGCTAACTAATTTTTATAAAACCGGACTTAGCCTGAATGGGTGATCAGCGGCTAACCAGCAATACCAGAACAGGCTAACTAACTAAAGTACTATCAGCTAACTAACTTTTATAAAACCGGACTTAGCCTGAATGGTTGATCAGCGGCTAACCACCAATACCAGAACAGGCTAACCAACTAAAGTACTATCGGCTAACTAATTTTTATAAAACCGGACTTAGCCTGAATGGGTGATCAGCGGCTAACCACCAATACCAGAACAGGCTAACTAACTAAAGTACTATCAGCTAACTAACTTTTATAAAACTGGACTTAGCCTGAATGGTTAATCAGCGGCTAACCACCAATACCAGAACAGGCTAACTAACTAAAGTACTATCAGCGGCTAACCACCAATACTACCTTTCCTAAATTCAGACTTAACCTTGTGTTGTTATCAGCGGCTAACCACCAATACCAATGCAAGATTAATACCTAATTATTATCAGCGGCTGACCACCAATAATAATGCTACCAAGTTTGCCTACAAAGATAAATTCAATTCAGCGGCTAACCACCAAGTTCATTTATCTTACCTACTCAAGCCCTCGACACAAACTCTCCTCACTCATGTGCAAAGCAGCTCCTTTTATACTAATTTCCTATGACTGATCTCGCAGTTGTAACATGTGGGGCGTTCATTTTCACCGTAGTTGTATGAAATTGTATGTATGCTATCATTTCATTGCCCTCGGTACCATTTGGTGTCATCATAAAAGCCGTTAAGTTTAAATATTTGAATATTATAGTGTAACAACTTAAAGTTAATATTACAATTTCTTTTACCTTGGTTTAAAAAAATATATAATATATGTATAAAGAAAATAATAAATCATCATGTATAATAAACAAAAGTATACTTCAGTGTAATGGTAGTAAAAATAATACATATCAAAATAAATAAACATTCCCGTATGGAATGATATAAAAAAAATAATACAAGGTAGTCATTTATGATGGTGTGGTAAAAACAAGGTACTTCGTGCCGACTTTTATCATCACAACATACCCACTCAAATTCACCGCAAGGAAGATATTCCGACATCGCCTAACCATACAAATTGTTAGCGTCTAAATATACAAGAAATTCTGATGGTTTTGATGCATCAAAATCTTCCAAATATTTTATTTGCTTTGAAATATCCTTGCGAGCATTGAACTAGTCTACCTCTAATTCCGTTTTGCATAAACATATACATTTCGGAATCAGTGAACTGTTCCAGTGAAACTTCTGTGGTTTTCAACATTGCATCCCAGGATAAGCCTGGTGCTGTATAATAGTGGCAGGGGTCTAAATCGTATATATCTCTACAAATTTTCCTAAAATTTTCAAACACGTCAGTTAGAAGTAGAACATCTGTCTTTAAGTAGAGTTCAGTGTAGTCAAGGAGGGTTTTACAGTTAAACTCTCTCCATATTTTTTGAGCATGTTCATACTCGACTACATCACATTCTTCATTCGTTAGAATATTGAAGAACTCGTCTCTACTAGGGAGCTTAGTTTCCTTAAACTTAGTCATGGAATACATGTAAGAGTACGGAAATACACACTTTCTTCTTATCAGGTTGAAATGAGCTTCATCAACGAAACATGATCGAATAGTATTAAAATCATTGCTATCAAGATTTTTCACTAACATATCTAAGCTCGAAGCCATAAATCTAAACGAGTCTATAAATCTTATTTCGAATCCGCGTTTTTCATCTAATCTGATGAAAATTGAAAGAGAAATATAACGCTCTGTGTTCTGGGGAATCACTTTTATTGTGGAATATTTTATAGTAGAAAGTTCTTTGAAAAAAAGGTGTATATCATATGCAGAAAGATTATGCAGGATAACCGGTATAAACTGAGGTGTTTTATAATTCAAATTGCATTCGCTATGTGCTGCCCCACGATAATTGCCCGTTAGATGACAATGATCTCTAACTTTATCGTTATTTAATATTTTCTTACATATATGACAACTTTTTGCATTATTATATTGAGCTATTTCTATTGGGGTTATGAACATTTTCTTAACTTTAAGTAAATAATTTAGATAAATATCTGTACAATCTTCAACTATTTTTTTGATAAATACATTTGACGAATCTTCACCAAAATAATTCCTATATAAATTATTTTCTCTCTTAAAACTACAATTAATAAAATACCCGAATGCACACGCATGGTGTTTCTGTACATTTGTAATGCTTTTACTTACATAATCATTGACTTTTTCTAAAATGGACTCAAAGTCTGCGTATATTACAAATGGTACATTTAACTGTTTGTAGTGCCTTGTAAACTTGATAATAGATCCATCTTCTGGCATTCTGATGACTTTTTTGCCGCAAACGTTTTTGTGATGATTATACACATAATCATCATGTGTATAATATAGGCAGGTGTTGCATATCAGAATCTTACTTCTGTGTGACGTCATGTTGGAACGAAGAAGTCTGAAGAAAATATAGAAAATAAAATAGTATGTAAATTAATATAACAATAATAAGTAACTGTTTAAATAGATATGAAAACATATTTCGCTTAAATGCACAAATGAAACTTACTTTGATATATATATCATTGATGAGTACATAGTGGAAGTTTTCATTGGACTGGAGCAATAAGAGATTAATATGAACATGTTTTTCTCCTTTTGTTATGTAGTATGGTCCTATAAGCGATGTTCCATTGTGACCAAATACATTGATGCTCACATAATTTTGACTTTCAAATTTTTGTATCTGCTTCAATGAGTGGAAACTCTAGGTCTTTAAAATTTAATACAACTTCCCCTATATTAATATTCTCCTCAGAAATGTTTGCAATATTGAAATTTCTACAGTTTTTCCGTTGTTTAGGACTCAGACCACTGTTTACATTCAAAGCCGCAATAAGACACCATTTAAAGCAATAAACATCACAGTTCTCGACATTTATGCATGCACGTTTCATTGCAATATTTTTTGGGAGAGGGATAAAGCTCGATCCTCTTATTATGAACGCCTTGTTTATATTAACTTCAAGGGAATTTATTGAAATCAAAGTCCATCCGCTATCCCTCTCTTGAAATTCTTCCATTTTGGCTTTCAGCTCCTCGGCTTGTTTCTTATACATGTCCTCTATGTCATCAGACAAAGTCACCAAAATCATTTTCGAAATATGAACAAGTTGGGAAACATTCATCTCACCATTCACCATCTTCATATAATCACACGTGAGCTCCATATTAAATTTAAATGTAGTATGTACCCTACTACGTTCATAGAGTTGTTGTACTATGGAGCTCTTGTTAGATTTTAAAAACTCCTCCGGAAACAAGACACTCACATTTTTGTTGAGGAGGATATATGTCTCGATCCTCCCATTGAAGTTGCTTGCTCTCTTAGTGAGAGAATCTCCAATCCGTTCTTGCTGACAACTGTTTTTGTGTTTTGTGGTTCTGACATGAGCCATATAACCATTTGATGGGATCATCTCATCACAATCCTCACAATATTTGTTTTGAAGATTTAGCTTACTAGTTCCAAGGACAGCCTTCGATTGGCTAGCATATGAGTGCGTTCCAATATGCTGATTTAGTTTTGTTTGCGTCATAAACACTTTATTGCAGATGGTACAACTTGTTGTAAATATTCATTTTATTTAGTTATTTATTTGTTTATTAATTAATTTAATTATTTTATTTATAAACAATTTATTTAATTATATTATTCATAAACAATTTATTTTAGTTATAAACAATTTATTTAATTATTTTTTATGCACTATAAACTTGTTTAGCAAACAATAATTAGTTCTAGCACTTTTATAGTTTTTGGATTTCAAACACCTTAGAAATTTTGGTTGGGAAAATAGGTTGTCACTTGTTGAGATATCAGAGCAGACTGATGACAATCTACATTATTTCTTCTTCTTATATACTTTATACGAGAATCGCGTAGTAGTTATCAAATTTAATTTATCTGATGGTATTACGACATATGATGAAATTCATATACTCACACACATACACACTGCATACATACACACACACACACACACACACACACACACACACACACACACACTACATACATACATACACACATATATATATATATATACACATTCCCCCCAATTCATATGAGAATCGTGTAGTAGTCGTCAAATCTAATTTCTCTGTTGGTATTACGAGATATGATGAAATTCCCACAGGCTAGCAACACCCATACCAAAATCGCTAACATCAGTTTCCAATATAAAGGTACGATAAAAATCGGGACACGTGAATATAGGTGCTTCTATAAGTTTTTGCTGTATTTCTCCGAAAGCTATTTCCTATAATTGTTACATTAAAGTAAAATATATTGAAATAAAAATATCACTACCCCTATCAAAAACTCTACTTATCAACCTGATTGGATTCAAAACATTTAATATCTGAACTGCACTTGTACACATAAAACCTATGCCAACACAACATTTTCTATCCATAAGTATATCAACGTCAATAGCCTAGAAAACCTATACACATTCATTTATAAATATGTATGAAAAAGTGTTGATGTAACTCACACAAGCAATGATATTTTTAAAGCAAAAATAGAAACGATCGCATACATTAATACAACAACATATACATACATTACCAAATACATTCCGCATTCACTTGCATTCACAATAGGGTTGCCAATCTCTGCAGCTATTAGATTATTTCCCCACAGATCGCAAACATAAATGCATATATACACAATAACCCTACATAAGCATACCAACGATAGCTCAAAACAGCAGCCCAAAGTCTATCAAATAACAATCACTATATGCACACAAATACACAGATCCCTTGTAACTACCCTGCAGTCAGACTGGGAGCAAGTGTCTTTGTGTCAACACTAAAATTCTAGTAACAATTTTGTTATAATAAGTTTTCTTCTATCCGTCAGTATAAAAGAAGAAGAGGAAACAGATATGGTGTATTTGTGGTGGACTTGTCAATAACTTGTCAATATACATACATTTGTATGCACGTCGCACAAGCGACAAGTCAAAAGCGACTCAGTACATTTTCACCATCGACATTTCCTACTGGGTATAATGATTGTCTGCCACTACAACAAAAGTATCGGACACCATCAAACATACAAGTAAATACAAAAACACATACACAAACACACACACACACACACACGCATACACACACACAAACACCCCCATACACATGCATGGACATAAACACACACACGTACACACACATAATATCAGCATGAAAATTCCCAAAATCCCCCCATTTATAACAGGGTTGCCATCATTTTTATTTTTTTCCGGTTTTGAATTCCCAAAACAGGACTATCGTCCCCATTACTAATCTACTTACTTACTTACTTACTTATTTACATCCAAAATTCTATTATACATCGTGATTTAAATATGCCACTAAAGACTGAAGAAATTGTAAAATACGCAGGCAAATATTTAACAAAACTCGAATCACATCCTAATCCGCTTGCTAGTAATATTTTGAACTTTACTGGACACATGGGCTCTTATACCTAACACTCCAGATGGGACTACTTGAAAATACTTTTTTCCCCCGTTTTTTGATTATCACCACTAATGTATTATTTATAACTATCATTAAGTTTATGCCCGACACTGGTCGGGCCTAATAATTTTTTTATAGATTTAAGATTTGAATACTTATTGTTAGTTCATATATGAAAATACAATAAATAAATACATGCATTAAAAAAAATATGGTCCACAAATTTGTAATATATGAATGTATATAACTATATATGAATATGTATGAATTCATGTATGGAAATGTATGGCATTATACATTGCAAAACTTTTATATATGAATTAATATATGGACTAATATATGAAATGTATTATAATATATGAGCTCATATATGGAAATTTCATATGTGGATCCATATATAGAAATGATTTCATATATGGAGCCATATAAGAATGTATGCATACATGATATCTCACATAAGATCGTTTTTGCAATCAAAAAAGCTTGGTGTTTTATCACTTGTGAATTGGAAATCGATTAGAAAATACATAAGGTATGATTTTATACTTTGTAGCCCAACTTAATATATCAAATAGACTTGGCTAAGGCCTTTGACCAAATTCGGTAATCTCTGCTTATTAATAAACTTAATTTTAACTACACGTTTTCTACATCTGCTTGTCGCCTTGTCTGGTCATATTTATGTAAACGTAAGCAATTTGTTTTCTGTAATGGGCTGGCTTCAGAATCTGGATCTGTACATGGACCTATCCTTTTTATTCTAATTCTAAATGATTTTTTTAATTCTCTTTGTTTTTGTAAATCTTTCGCATTTGCAGATGACATACAATTGTTTTGGTCAGGAGAGCCTGATGGCTCGATTATGGATGGAAACCGAACTTTGGTTACGTTGCTAGTTGCCGAAATGGTATACGGATGGCAACTGGCAACTAACAGCTGGTAATTTCAGTTGCCATATTGGCAACCACAAATTTGTAGTTGCTTCATAGTTTCAAAACAAACAAATTGAAAAATTAGACAGTAATTGCAATATTTTTATTTTTGAATTTCTTCTATGCATATTTAAAGAAAATATGCTTTACAGCTAAAACAGAGGGTGTTCAAACGAATTTTGGGCAACAAAATTTACTCACAGTAGAGGCGGTAGTTCTAAAGAGTCGTCTAATAGATCCATCTCTTCACTAATAATTAATTCACTTAACTAATAGTTTTTATGATCAGTAATGTTTTTAAGAACTTTTACACAATAATTTTCTTTTAAGCATTTTATTTATTTATTTATTATACATATTATACAAAGTAAATTTGCATAATATGGTGTTGCACAAATATGGACGGGGTAACTAGACCATATGCCCAAGATGGTATTAACAGTATTTTAAAAGGTTTTGTGACTGACTTTACACGACCTATGCCTTCACATAGGAAGTAGCAATGTGGTTGTTAAAGAAATTCCACAAAAAATCGCAAGATTATACGGTTATCCGTGGCAGATCAGTCAACCAGTGCGAGCGCGATGAAAAACTCTCGAAGGCCAAACAACATGCACAAGCCTGACCGCACTTAAGAAATAGTTACGATGACGCTAGAGATGTTCCTCAACCTAGATCTCTCGCCCGATTAATCTCCCACGATCGATAAAATATGTAGCCCACTGAGAAGTGCTTTACCTCACTCATATGTGAAGATGATCAATCGTGTTAATTGGCTGGGGTTCAAAAAATATCTTAGTAGTCATTGCACGGAAAACATTGCGCTAAGAACACCCTAAGATATTGAAGTTAACATTGCCAATCTTAAAATAATCGCACAGGCTGTTGAACAGGCTACTACCTCCCATCCGCAGACTGGGTTTAATAGAATTTATTCCACAGATATTGAACGTCTCGTATGTAAAAAAAGAAGAGCCAGAAGGGAATGGCAACAGCACAGATCACCTCAACATAAATTCAGATTTAATGAGTGCACTAAACCACCCCAATAGTTGCTTGCATCTGAAAAAACTTCATCTCTTAAAAATTATCTGGAAGGTCTTGATGTCACACCAGCGTTTAATTACTCTTTGTGGCGCGCTGCTAAAATGCTTAAAACACACGTTGAGTTTAAACCACCTCTGCGCACATCTACCGGAGGTTAGGCAAGAAGCGATACTGAAAAAGGTAACATATTTGCTGAGCACTTAAAATCCGCTTTTACGCCAAACATATGTACTGGTGTTGCTGATTTGCAGAGTGTAGTCGCTCTACCCCCTCAACACATTAAGTTTAAGACGCGTGATTTACAAAAATTAATTGCCGAACTCAACCTGAAGAAAGCTCCGGGTATTGATGGAACTTTTTTTCCGGGTATTGCTGATGAACTTGCCGCATATTGCAATAAGAATCCTGCTGTTTATTTTTAATGACATATTACGACTGGAGTATTATCCACACAGCTGGAAGCTTGCCAAGGTTAAAATGATTCCAAAGCCGGGCAAAGATCTTACCAAGGCTGAATCATATAGGCCAATAAGTCTACTATCAACAATGTCGAAGCTTTTCGAAAAACTGCTTAAGACAAAATTGTCCCCAATTCTAATTAGTACTGGGTGTATACCGGACAATCAATTTGGTTTTAGAAGTCAGCATAGTACCATTGAACAAACTCATAGATTGGTTCAACTTAGGCATGAAGGCCTAATTTTAAAATTGAAGACTTACCTACCAATAAACATTTTAAATCTTTTGGAAAGTTACATTATTTCCCGTAAGGTCACTTTTGTGGAAGGAAACTTTACGAGTATGCCTGAAACTGTCTTATCCGGTGTGCCACAGGGGAGTATACTGGGGCCAATTTTGCATTTGATTTATACTTGTGATATGCCTGTGAGCAGTAGTATCCATACTTCTACATTTGCGGACGATACAGCCTGCCTTAGTATGCACGAAAACCCTGATGAGGCATCCCGAAAACTCCAGGAATACATTACTCAAATGGAACTATAGTTAAACTTATGGAGAATAAAGGTAAATGAACAGAAGTGTGCTCAGGTAACATTTACTCTACGAAAAAATACTTGTTCCCCCATTAGAATAAATAATCCAATTGTTCCTCAACATTCACATGTAAAATACCTTGGTACACACTTTGATAGACGGCTTACATGGAAATACCACATTAACACTAAGTTAACTCTGATGAAACTTAAGTTAACTCAAATATATTGGTTGATTGGCAGAAACTCAACACTCAGCCTAGACTGCAAACTTTTACTATACAAGTCGCTTTTGAAGCCAATATGGTGTTACGGAATTCAGTTATGGGGCACTGCTTCAGCTTCCAATGTCGAGAGAATCCAACGAAGGCAAAACAAAATTTTACGGTTAATAAAATCGGCTCCATGGTACATCCAAAATTCTATTACACATCGTGATTTAAATATGCCGTTAGTGACTGAAGAAATTGCAAAATACGCAGGGAAATATTTAACAAAACTCGAATCACATGCTCGTAATATTTTGAACTTTACTTGACACATCCGCCTTAAAAAAAGGGACACAGGGGCTCTTATACCTAACACTCCAGATGGGGCTACTTGAAAATACTTTTTTCCCCCCTTTTTTGATTATCACTACTAATGTATTATTTATAACTATCACTAAGTTTATGTCGGACACTGGTCGGGCCTAATAATATTTTTTATATATTTAAGATTTGAATACTTATTGTTAGTTAATATATGAAGATACAATAAATAAATACATGCATTAAAAAAAAATCATAAGAAAATATTAAAAAAATCATGTACTTCAAAGGTGCGCATTTTTTAATTTCTGAATATTTATTTTCATATAATCTTGTAGGTTTCGGATTTTTGATTAAGAGAGCTTGAAGATGACTCTGTTTGGCCATCTTCAAATAAATCTAAAATGGGCGTGAAACTAAAAAATGTATAAGCTTATATCTTGGATCAATAAAGGTTGGCGTGGTGAAAAATATTTAATTTTCTAAAAGTGAATATTTTTTAAATAGTGCACTTAGCGGGAGAGCTTTAAACATACACATTGTTGATGTGTTTTGAGAGATCAAATAACTCAAAGTGATGTACATTACGAAAGATATTGATACGTAAAAATATTCCAACAGGGTTAATGTAAGTGTTACGCGAAAATACTCCTAAAGGGTCAATGCAAAGAACTATCTAGAAGTATTTAACTAAAGAGCTAAACGTAAACACGTATTCACATCAAGCACTAAGCAACAACAATAATTGAATACATAGCTACACACGTACACACATACAGATAAAAGTGTGAACACATATGGTGTTACCATATGCATTACCAGTAATACACGGTACTACCAACATAAAAGTCGTTACAAAGTTACTCTGATATTCAAAACAAGGGCCAATCGAATTATCTACAAACACCTAGAAACAGCAACATGAATTTTCCCGATTGTGTTAAGCTTGGATCACACGATTGGCACAATTTACCAATTTTCATCGGCTCACTGAAATAAGTTCACAAGTAACAAGGTAAATTTTCTTTTTTTCTCAACTAATTGAAATATAATTACATAACTTCACCACAATGCATTGGTAATAAGCCCATATAGATTTATTCAAGAATTAATTAAGTAATAATGTCATTTTGGCTTATTGCTTTTGACCTTATTGCAGTGAGCCGACGAAAATTGGTACATTGTGTACCGTGTGATCCAGCCTTTAGAAGAATGTTTGATCGTCTGGCTACCAATAGTAAATGACAACACAGATGACAACGTGCATAACAGCAAAATCGTTATGTAGTAAACCATTTGGCTTTACTAAGTGTCCACATGTCATTACGCCACCTATGAGCAGATGGCGAACATTCTAGAACGGGTTCCTGTACTATAAAAAGGCACCCTGGGTGAATGTCAGTCAGTACTAATCAGAAAGTAGTCGAGTTAACATCGTTGAAAGTAAAGACCTCGTGCGGTGGATAATAACAACAAGTGTAATTTTGCTTAGTGAAGAATAAAAGGAAGCAAATAAATATTGTGTGTTATTTTTTTATTTTTGAGCAATCAAAAGAACTCACACGTTTAAAAAAATTTAAACGTAAAATTTAGTGTCAGAAGTGGGATTACAAAATTAAAATAAAAATAATAAATTAATTAAAGGAAAGAAAATCTACAATGAAGTTCGAAGATCTAAAAGTGGAACAACTCAAAAAGAAATTGAGTAAGTGGGACTTACCGACAACAGGTAATAAGGCAGAACTTCAAAAGAGGCAAATAGATGAATTCAAGCGTCGTGACGTTGACATAGGAGCGGACGAATTTGAAGAAAACTATGAGATGAAAGCATCTGCTCCTGCTATTAGTACTACAAACAGTACAGACATCAGCGCAACGCTAGCGACTATGATGGAGAAAATTCTAAGGCAAATGAGTGAGAAGTTTCAGGAGTCTTCTAGAGCTAATAGCGAGAAATTTAACCAAATGAATCAGAGACTTCAGGAGTCTTCTAGAGCTAAGAAGGCTGATTTTCAAGAAACTTCTAGAGCCAACAACAAGAAAATGCTAGCTAAAGTATGAGAAATATCTAGGGCTACGAATGAGAAAGTTCAAGAAATTTCTGAGGCCATTTATAGAAGAGTATATGGCATCGAAGAACAAATGAGCAAGTTTGACGACAAAAAACCTGAACTAGAGAATAAAGTATATAGCCTAGAAATTGGTGGCTTCAAATTACAAGTAAGAGATGTAGACAAGAAATTGCACGATCTAGAAGCAAAAATCGTCAACATTCAGTGCCAAGGCGGGCCAGTGAGATTTGTTCCAGAAGTTTCCAGCAGAATAAAGACGCCTTGTTTCAATGGCAGTGCACCATTGAACATCTTCAAATTTCATTTCGAAACAGTCGCTAACAGAAATGGATGGGACAGTGAAGAAAAGGCCATAGAACTAGTTTTGGCTTTAAAAGGTGCGGCAGCAGAAGTACTCAAAACTGTACCAGTAGGCTGCAGAAACAGTTTTAGTAGGGTGTTAATGGCGGAGGACAACATGTTTTGGGAATTCAAAACTGGGGAAAAAACAAAAACGTTGGCAACCCTGTTACAAATGGGGGGATTTTAGGGAACTGTTCGCTCTGCCGCAATTAAAATTGTTAAATTGTTGCTGAAATTGTTAAATTGTGGGCTGAAATTGTTAAATTGTGGCTGAAATTGTTAAATTGTTGGTGAAATTTTCAAATTCTTGGAAATTTGTGTTTTCGGCGGCGCTTTGATGTTTTTTGTTTACATTAGGAGTTTTTGTTTACATTAGAAGTTTTTGGTTTACATTAAGTGTATGTCTGTCTATCTGTCTGTCTGCCTGACCGTGGATGTATGTGTGTGGAATATTTTATGTGAATGTATTAAGGCGGTTCATAGTTTGGCGGTTTTTATGAGTGTATATGCCGACGGCAATACATGATTATTATTTTTTTCAAATGCCGACGGCAAAACATGTTTATTAATTTTTCCTAATGCCGACGGCAAAACATGAATATAATTTTTTCAAATGCCGACGGGAAAATGAATTTTCCTAATGACGACGGGAAAACGTGAAAGTTATTTTTTCTAATGCTAATGTTCGTGTTGATAGACTGTGAGAATTTGGACGTGATTTGAGTGGGTGGCGTTGTTGGCGTAATATGTAACCATAGGAATTTGTGGATGTGTCTGTCTGTCTGTGAGAATTTAGGTGAAGGTTTGATTGGCAGGGGGCGGGGTGTAGTTGAGGTAGATCGATTGTGTGTATGTGTGTGTGCGTGTGTGTGTGTGTCTGTGTATGTTTGTATTAATTTCAATGTGCATATGTATTTCTGTAGGAGCTTAAGGATGATTGTGATTTTTGAGGGGCGAAGCATTCTATTAATATGTAACCGGGGGAATCTGTGTGTTTGTATTTCTGTAGGAGTTTAAGGCTGACCATGATTTGGGTGGGCAGGGTTGTTGACGTAATATGTAGCCATGGGAATTTGCGAATGCGTCTGTCTATAGTAGTTTAAGGCTGATCGTGATTTGGGGATCTTGTTGAGGTAAATTGGTTATGTGTATGTATGTATCTGTTTCTGTAAGAATTTAAGATGATTGGGATTTATTAGGGACGAGGTGTTCTTGTATTATGTAGCCGGGAGAATCTATGTATATATGTCTGTAGCAGTTTAAGACTATTCATAATTTAGGGTAGGTGAGTGTTGTGTTCTTGAGATTAATTCTGTAATTGTATATGTATGTATGTATGACAATGGGAATTTTTATATGTATATCTGGGGGAGAATTTTAGGCTGGTCGTGATTTGTGAAAGGTGGGGTGTTGTTGAAATTTTCTTGGATATTTCTTATATGAATGCTGCTATGTGTGTGTGTATTTGCGCTAATATTTATATGTAGATAGAAATAAATTGTTTTCAGTATCGACATTTGGTGCTATATAATACTATCATATGTCTGGACTTCCCTAATCTTATTATGTTTTTATACTTACGCTTGTTTTATATTTTCTCATACTTAAATTTGTCTCGCGTTAAAGTCTGCCTATATGAAATTTGTTTATATTACAGATTTTGTTTATTTCAATCTTTGAATACATTTTTTTTTGTCATGTCTTTTATTCTTCTTGTTGTTGATGTTGTTGTTGTAAATATTCGTCTGTGTATAGATGCGATATATTCAGTTTTTTTTTATTTGAAAATAAAAACGTTTTAATTTTTATCTGCGTTTACTTAAAAGTTTGTGAGGATTTTCTGTTTTTAAGTAAAACTGAATTCCTGAAGATACATACTCTATAGTAATAGCAACTAAAATAGAAATATTTCTTATACTTAATTTAAATTTTTTTAAAGTTGATGCAACGTTAGTAAGTTAACGTTAGAAATTTTTGGGGTACATAATTTTTTCTAACTATAGACTTTTTTCTTCACTTTCTACATTTATTTTGGAAAGCTTACTTTGCTTTTTAAAAATGTATAAACATTTTTAAATGAAACTGATCCGGCACTCCAGCTTATATACTGATAGTTTTTTTTTCTTTGGTAGTCAACTTACTTCTTTTTTTATTTTTATTGATACACATTTAAAATCAAAAGGGAGCTTTATATTGAAATTATTATTTTCATAATTGTTGAAAACAATCACTAGTTTTTTTTTGTGATGAAATCATTTGAAGTTGAAGCTGATATCTTTGCTTACTGTTTTAAATTAAAATTTTATTCAATAGAATAAAAGGAGCTTTTTTCTTAAATTCTGATGCAGTTAAGATCGGACATGAGACTGAATTTAAATGTACTTTTAAATTAGTCACAATGAACAAACTTATTTTCTTGTTGAAAAGCGATCATCAGAAAACGAAGTGGTTTTCAGAAACTTTAGGTATACCCTTTCGACGATTCCTCTAGGATACAAGATGACTTTGTTTGACGAAATGTCTGTTGCTTTATACTAATAATATGTTTACATTAATAAGGTACATATGCATATGTTTATTTTATGAAGGGCTATTACCTATGGCTTTCATTTGACGTTCTATATGATTTTTTTTCTCATTTTATTAAAGTTCAGCGTGTTGTGTATATATTTCTGAAATGTTTAAGTGTGCTTTGTGTGTCCATCGGACAGAGTGTACGTTTTAGTTGGTCAGTCAGTCTATATATTTATTTTTTTTTTTCTTCTAATGTACCACACCTTTTTTTCACATTTTACTACTTGAAATAGAGAATTTTTGTCTAATTTTTTTCTGGGTATCTACATACATTAGTTAAATATGTGTATGAATTTTTAAAAAAAAATTTTAAATAAAATATTGGAAAAAGAATTAATTATGTAAATGGTTTTTATTTCTTTATTAGCTTTACTTCACTAGATCAAAAAAAATTTTGTTCTTGTTTATTTGCAAATTCTTGTTTTCATGATGCTTAAACATGTACAGTCTTGTTTTCTTTGAGAGGTTATGCACAAGACAAATTGAATTTCACAATATTATGAAATTCCATTAAATTTCATATTTTCATAAAGAGAAACAATTTAGACAATCGGATAAATCCTTATATTTTTCACTACATACAAGTTTCTGTTATTTTATATTCGAATAGATGAATCCTAAATTTCCTTTAAAAAATAACACAAAACAAGGATAAATTTAATTTAATTTTATTTATATTAATAATACATTTTAATTTAATTTTATTTATTTTTATTATAATGATGGAAACATTTCATAATATCCAATTACTAAATTTTCTAATATACTTTTACGCAAAAAATATGTTGTACATCTGCAAGTATCTGGTCCTTCCTCACACTCAGGATTATACCAAGGACAGCTTCTGAAGTGGCCTTCTGTGTTGTCTTCATCTTCCATGATACCATATTCTTCGTTCTCATCCAGCATATTTTGAAAAAATTTGATCATCTCCCAATGATCAAAAAGCCTGAAGCTTTCAAAATCTCTTATAAATTGGTTTAGAGTACGTCTGATTTGACTCATTTTATTTGCTTATAAGTTAATGAATGATGATTGTTTGAAGGTTCCTTTAAGACTAATTTCCTCTTTTAAATTTTTAAAGTAGTATCTCTTGATCTTTAAAATATCTATACCATCATCTATATTCCATACCTCTTTTTTTAGCACTCTATCTCTCTCTACCCCTTTTCTCTCTATAACTGTCTCTTTCTGTCTATCACTACCCCTCCACTTATTCACTATTTCACCATATTTTCGATTAGCCTTCTTGAAGTCGTCATCGCTACTTTCAAGATCGTTTTCAGTTAAACATTCAAAGTGCGGAGAAGTAAATAAAAAAAAAAAAAATAAATAAAACAAAAATGGAGTCTACAACAAATCTAACATCAAAATTTAATTCACTAAAAAATAAAACCTTAATCCACATAAAGGAGCTTGAGACATCAACTAAATACACCATTCGAAAAGTGCCAAGAGTAACAACAAAATATGGGCCAACACTAAAAGTTGAAATGGAAAACCACATAATGTTCCTCCCAAAGCGATATAATGCTTTAACCGATGCTGAAATTAAAGAACTCTCGAGCGGATCATATTGCTTAAGTAGAGAAGGTGAACAAAGCTTAATTGTTGAAAGCGAGCTGAGTGAATTTCTAATTAAAAATTCCCAATTTCCAATTTGGCAATAATATATAATAATTTTGTATTTTAAATTATAAATAAAAATACATGAAAGAGTTTTGTAAAATATAAATGTTTGTGCTTTTTTATTTAATATTTTCAGTTATTTCATAAAGAAATTTAAGACATAAATGACCACAGGTAAATGTATTGAAATTCTGATGTTGATTATAGTTGTATTTTATATTTCTACCAAGATATTTGACTACTTCCGAAGGAGGTTGTAAGTTTCCAAAGCTGTCGAAATATTATTTTTCATTGTTGTTTTTATAATATGCTACCCAATGTGTACCAGGTCCTGTTGATACGTCTAAATTGATTATTCCACATTCTATTTTCTTTGTTCGTTTTGGTAGAGTATTCAACATGAAAACTCCTCTAAAATATGAAATATTTATAGAGAAACGGTTTATGTCCACATCAGATAGTGGTCTGTTCGTAGCATCTCTAAGAGTTTTTTGATTCCTCTTTGTAAACTAAACCATAACCCTTTTTATATGGTTTTAAGTAAAGTCCCTTTCCAACTGCTATAGATTCCATGGCTCTATTATGTCTAATTGCTTCATGAAGTTGATTTTTTGCATTCTTTGTTGTATTAACAGCTTTAGCTATAGCAGCACCTCCAGTTGTTAGACTACCAATTGCACCCAGAGCATCGGTATTAGAGGCAAAAACCCACCAATTTTTGGTACACGTATTACATGTGGTACTATAATTTGAGATTTTCTTCCTTTCAATGATTTGTTGATAGTTTTTCGGGCAATTTTAATTGCTGAGTTAATATCTAATGGTTTTTCCTTCTTTAGTATTTTTGTTGCAGCTCTAATTGGTGTTCTAAACAGTTTTTTATCATTTATCTTGTTCTTTTTAACATTTTTCTTTTTCTCCACACCCATACCAAATTTTGTTTTGGCTTTCATTGCGTTAGTAACCATATAGGCAAATGATTTTTCAGCAATACTACTATCTTTTGATAAAACTCGATCCCAAGCTGAATTTTCAAGTATTTTATCAGCTTTATGTCTAATGCTTAAATCCTTATTTTTTGAATAAGCTATATCGTGATCTTTACCAGCAGAGTCCAATAAATTAATTCCTTTGTCACCTCAATTTAAACGTTTTTGTAGTTTTGTTTCAGGTCCATAATACTAATATCCGGGAAGATAAAGTTCACCAGTTAGAGAGTTTATTTTTTTATCTACTATACCTCCTCCAACGAAGGTGTTTTTATGACTAAACGTTTTCTGATATTGTATAACTATATCATCTAATTTTGTCGATAATAACAGGTAACATTTATAAA
Organism: Tachina grossa; assembly: GCA_949987645.1. NCBI lineage: Eukaryota > Metazoa > Arthropoda > Insecta > Diptera > Tachinidae > Tachina > Tachina grossa. The sequence goes on along the minus strand of OX465278.1, from coordinate 79,691,499 downwards.
ATCTATTTAGTTCGTAATATTGTTCCTTCTACTATTTTTTTTGTTTACTTGCCTCTATCTTGACTGATGGTTTCTCAGTCTTTAAACTTGTATATTCTCAACTTCTGTCTTGATGTTACTTTCTTCTTTCATGTAAGTTCTTGTTGTTTCTTTTCATATCGCTTAAACATGCACAGTCTTGTTATCTTTGAAAGGTTCTGCACAAACAATTCGAATTTCACAATATTATGAAATTCCATTATATTTCATTAGGTATTTTCTTATCGACACCAACTGCTTTAACACCATCTCATTTACGTTTGCTAACAGCAAATAGTACAATAGGTGTCAGCTATTAGATCAGCTTATCAGCTATTAGATCAGCTCATTAGCACCTGGTCTATTTTTCAGATCAGCTTTTCAGGAGCTGGTCTGGTTTTCAGATCAGCTTTTCAGGACCTGGTCTGGTTTTCAGATCAGCTTATCAGGACCTGGTCTGGTTTTCAGATCAGCTTTTCAGGACCTGGTCTGGTTTTCAGATCAGCTTTTCAGGACCTGGTCTGGTTTTCAGATCAGCTTATCAGGACCTGGTCTGGTTTTCAGATCAGGCTATCAGGACCTGGTCTGGTTTTCAGATCAGCTTATCAGGAGCTGGTCTGATTTTCAGGTCAGCTTATTAGGAGCTGGTCTGATTTTCAGGTCAGCTTATTAGGAGCTGGTCTGGTTTTCAGGTCAGATGAAATAACTAAAGTATATCTTTTATTAGCAGTATTTTTTTTCTATAACGAAAATCGTTTAATTCAATATATTTGCTTATAATCAAAAATCCATATTTATCCTTCCAACACTCTACAAATTTTTTAAAACTTGTCAAAATTCATATTACTGCCAACATAAACCTTGTAAACATGCTTCATATTTTTCTCATCTTACTTAAACATTATAATTACATTTGCATTGTCTCTTATTAAATGCTTATAGCCATATTCATAAAAATTTTAAACAGCATTTCAAATGTTGTTTGAGCAAAATTCGCTAAAATTGTATTCATAATAGAATATTAGCTTAAAAACGTTTTTTAACTTGCGTAAATCAACAAATCTTATAAATTAAATGCACCCATACTTAGAATAATTTTGAGCTGACGTCGTTCTAGTTTTGCTTCTTGTTTATTTATATTTTTAACTTTGTCTGTATGTATGTATGTAAGCATGTATTAAGAATTATGCTTATGTTTGACACAAGTAGAATGAGTCATCATTCTTCTGTCGCCCCATACAAAAATATACAAGTACACGTACATATGTATGTATATTATTCTGCTTTCCACATGCAACATCAGAAAATATCATAATTGAAATATATTAAGCTTCATTACCAGAAATAAAATAAATGTATAATAACCCATTCTCTTAATTATGAAATTATGTAATTTCTTTAACTATTCATATTTGTAGTAGTATATAGATAATTTTAGTATAAATATATGTTTTTAAACCTCAGATAGTAGTAGGGAACTGTTCGTTCTGCCGCAATTAAAATTGTTAAATTTTTGGTGAAATTGTTAAATTTGGGTAATTAAAATTTGAAAATTGTTAAGTTCTTGGAAATTTGTGAAATTTGACACCTACGAGGGTGGTTCAATAAGTCCTTTAAATATTTTTCGAGGTTGGTTCAATAAGTCACTCTTATTTTTGTAACATAAGAAGTTTTTGTTTACATTAAGTCTATGTCTGTCTGTCTGCCTGATTTGGGTTGTGTAATAATTTCTGGGTGTCCTTTGTTGGGGTTATGGGTAATTAAACTTAAAAATTTTAATCTACGCCGGATGCCCAGTTCTCTACTACTATCTGAGGTTTAAAAACATATATTTATACTAAAATTATCTATATACTACTACAAATATGAATAGTTAAAGAAATTACATAATTTCATAATTAAAAGAATGGGTTATTATACATTTATTTTTTTCTGGTAATGAAGCTTAATACATTTCAATTATGATATTTGCTGATGTTGCATGTGGAAAGCAGAATAATATACATACATATGTACGTGTACGTGTATATTTTTGTATGGGGCGACAGAAGAATGATGACTCGTTCTACTTGTGCCAAACATAAGCATAGTTCTTAATACATGCATACATACATACATACAGACAAAGTTAAAAATATAAATAAACAAGAAGCAAAACTAGAACGACGTCAGCTCAAAATTATTTTAAGTATGGGTGCATTTAATTTATAAGATTTGTTGATTTACGCAAGTTAAAAACGTTTTTAAGCTAATATTCTATTATGAATACAATTTTAGCGAATTTTGCTCAAACAACATTTGAAATGCTGTTTAAAATTTTTATGAATATGGCTATAAGCATTTAATAAGAGACAATGCAAATGTAATTATAATGTTTAAGTAAGATGAGAAAAATATGAAGCATGTTTACAAGGTTCTTGTTGGCAGTAATATGAATTTTGACAAGTTTTAAAAAATTTGTAGAGTGTTGGAAGGATAAATATGGATTTTTTGATTATAAGCAAATATATTGAATTAAACGATTTTCGTTATAGAAAAAAAATACTGCTAATAAAAGATAGACTTTAGTTATTTCATCTGACCTGAAAACCAGACCAGCTCCTAATAAGCTGACCTGAAAATCAGACCAGCTCCTAATAAGCTGACCTGAAAATCAGACCAGCTCCTGATAAGCTGATCTGAAAACCAGACCAGGTCCTGATAGCCTGATCTGAAAACCAGACCAGGTCCTGATAAGCTGATCTGAAAACCAGACCAGGTCCTGAAAAGCTGATCTGAAAACCAGACCAGGTCCTGAAAAGCTGATCTGAAAACCAGACCAGGTCCTGATAAGCTGATCTGAAAACCAGACCAGGTCCTGAAAAGCTGATCTGAAAACCAGACCAGGTCCTTAAAAGCTGATCTGAAAACCAGACCAGGTCCTGATAAGCTGATCTGAAAACCAGACCAGGTCCTGAAAAGCTGATCTGAAAACCAGACCAGCTCCTGAAAAGCTGATCTGAAAAACAGACCAGGTGCTAATGAGCTGATCTAATAGCTGATAAGCTGATCTACTAGCTGACACCTATTGTACTATTTGCTGTTAGCAAACGTAAATGAGATGGTGTTAAAGCAGTTGGTGTCGATAAGAAAATACCTAATGAAATATAATGGAATTTCATAATATTGTGAAATTCGAATTGTTTGTGCAGAACCTTTCAAAGATAACAAGACTGTGCATGTTTAAGCGATATGAAAAGAAACAACAAGAACTTACATGAAAGAAGAAAGTAACATCAAGACAGAAGTTGAGAATATACAAGTTTAAAGACTGAGAAACCATCAGTCAAGATAGAGGCAAGTAAACAAAAAAAATAGTAGAAGGAACAATATTACGAACTAAATAGATTTTATAAATGTTACCTGTTATTATCGACAAAATTAGATGATATAGTTATACAATATCAGAAAACGTTTAGTCATAAAAACACCTTCGTTGGAGGAGGTATAGTAGATAAAAAAATAAACTCTCTAACTGGTGAACTTTATCTTCCCGGATATTAGTATTATGGACCTGAAACAAAACTACAAAAACGTTTAAATTGAGGTGACAAAGGAATTAATTTATTGGACTCTGCTGGTAAAGATCACGATATAGCTTATTCAAAAAATAAGGATTTAAGCATTAGACATAAAGCTGATAAAATACTTGAAAATTCAGCTTGGGATCGAGTTTTATCAAAAGATAGTAGTATTGCTGAAAAATCATTTGCCTATATGGTTACTAACGCAATGAAAGCCAAAACAAAATTTGGTATGGGTGTGGAGAAAAAGAAAAATGTTAAAAAGAACAAGATAAATGATAAAAAACTGTTTAGAACACCAATTAGAGCTGCAACAAAAATACTAAAGAAGGAAAAACCATTAGATATTAACTCAGCAATTAAAATTGCCCGAAAAACTATCAACAAATCATTGAAAGGAAGAAAATCTCAAATTATAGTACCACATGTAATACGTGTACCAAAAATTGGTGGGTTTTTGCCTCTAATACCGATGCTCTGGGTGCAATTGGTAGTCTAACAACTGGAGGTGCTGCTATAGCTAAAGCTGTTAATACAACAAAGAATGCAAAAAATCAACTTCATGAAGCAATTAGACATAATAGAGCCATGGAATCTATAGCAGTTGGAAAGGGACTTTACTTAAAACCATATAAAAAGGGTTATGGTTTAGTTTACAAAGAGGAATCAAAAAACTCTTAGAGATGCTACGAACAGACCACTATCTGATGTGGACATAAACCGTTTCTCTATAAATATTTCATATTTTAGAGGAGTTTTCATGTTGAATACTCTACCAAAACGAACAAAGAAAATAGAATGTGGAATAATCAATTTAGACGTATCAACAGGACCTGGTACACATTGGGTAGCATATTATAAAAACAACAATGAAAAATAATATTTCGACAGCTTTGGAAACTTACAACCTCCTTCGGAAGTAGTCAAATATCTTGGTAGAAATATAAAATACAACTATAATCAACATCAGAATTTCAATACATTTACCTGTGGTCATTTATGTCTTAAATTTCTTTATGAAATAACTGAAAATATTAAATAAAAAAGCACAAACATTTATATTTTACAAAACTCTTTCATGTATTTTTATTTATAATTTAAAATACAAAATTATTATATATTATTGCCAAATTGGAAATTGGGAATTTTTAATTAGAAATTCACTCAGCTCGCTTTCAACAATTAAGCTTTGTTCACCTTCTCTACTTAAGCAATATGATCCGCTCGAGAGTTCTTTAATTTCAGCATCGGTTAAAGCATTATATCGCTTTGGGAGGAACATTATGTGGTTTTCCATTTCAACTTTTAGTGTTGGCCCATATTTTGTTGTTACTCTTGGCACTTTTCGAATGGTGTATTTAGTTGATGTCTCAAGCTCCTTTATGTGGATTAAGGTTTTATTTTTTAGTGAATTAAATTTTGATGTTAGATTTGTTGTAGACTCCATTTTTGTTTTATTTATTTATTTTTTTTTATTTACTTCTCCGCACTTTGAATGTTTAACTGAAAACGATCTTGAAAGTAGCGATGACGACTTCAAGAAGGCTAATCGAAAATATGGTGAAATAGTGAATAAGTGGAGGGGTAGTGATAGACAGAAAGAGACAGTTATAGAGAGAAAAGGGGTAGAGAGAGATAGAGTGCTAAAAAAAGAGGTATGGAATATAGATGATGGTATAGATATTTTAAAGATCAAGAGATACTACTTTAAAAATTTAAAAGAGGAAATTAGTCTTAAAGGAACCTTCAAACAATCATCATTCATTAACTTATAAGCAAATAAAATGAGTCAAATCAGACGTACTCTAAACCAATTTATAAGAGATTTTGAAAGCTTCAGGCTTTTTGATCATTGGGAGATGATCAAATTTTTTCAAAATATGCTGGATGAGAACGAAGAATATGGTATCATGGAAGATGAAGACAACACAGAAGGCCACTTCAGAAGCTGTCCTTGGTATAATCCTGAGTGTGAGGAAGGACCAGATACTTGCAGATGTACAACATATTTTTTGCGTAAAAGTATATTAGAAAATTTAGTAATTGGATATTATGAAATGTTTCCATCATTATAATAAAAATAAATAAAATTAAATTAAAATGTATTATTAATATAAATAAAATTAAATTAAATTTATCCTTGTTTTGTGTTATTTTTTAAAGGAAATTTAGGATTCATCTATTCGAATATAAAATAACAGAAACTTGTATGTAGTGAAAAATATAAGGATTTATCCGATTGTCTAAATTGTTTCTCTTTATGAAAATATGAAATTTAATGGAATTTCATAATATTGTGAAATTCAATTTGTCTTGTGCATAACCTCTCAAAGAAAACAAGACTGTACATGTTTAAGCATCATGAAAACAAGACTGTGCATGTTTAAGCATCATGAAAACAAGACTGTGCATGTCTAAGCGATATGAAAACAAGACTGTACATGTTTAAGCGACATGAAAACAAGAATTTGCAAATAAACAAAAACAAAATTTTTTTGATCTAGCGAAGTAAAGCTAATAAAGAAATAAAAACCATTCACATAATTAATTCTTTTTCCAATATTTTATTTAAAATTTTTTCTTAAAAATTCATACACATATTTAACTAATGTATGTAGATACCCAGAAAAAAAAATAGACAAAAATTCTCTATTTCAAGTAGTAAAATGTGAAAAAAAGGTGTTGTACATTAGAAGAAAAAAAAAATAAATATATAGACTGACTGACCAACTAAAACGTACACTCTGTCCGATGGACACACAAAGCACACTTAAACATTTCAGAAATATATACACAACACGCTGAACTTTAATAAAATGAGAAAAAAAATCACATAGAACGTCAAATGAAAGCCATAGGTAATAGCCCTTCATAAAATAAACATATACATGTGTACCTTATTAATGTAAACATATTATTAGCATAAAGCAACAGAAATTTCGTCAAACAAAGTCATCTTGTATCCTAGAGGAACCGTCGAAAGGGTATACCTAAAGTCTCTGAAAATCACTTCGTTTTCTGATGATCGCTTTTCAACAAGAAAATAAGTTTGTTCATTGTGACTAATTTAAAAGTACATTTAAATTCAGTCTCATATCCGATCTTAACGGCATCAGAATTTAAGAAAAAAGCTCCTTTTATTCTATTGAATAAAATTTTAATTTAAAACAGTAAGCAAAGATATCAGCTTCAACTTCAAATGATTTCATCACAAAAAAAAACTAGTGATTGTTTTCAACAATTATGAAAATAATAATTTCAATATAAAGCTCCCTTTTGATTTTAAATGTTTATCAATAAAAATAAAAAAAGAAGTAAGTTGACTACCAAAGAAAAAAAAAACTATCAGTATATAAGCTGGAGTGCCTGATCAGTTTCATTTAAAAATGTTTATACATTTTTAAAAAGCAAAGTAAGCTTTCCAAAATAAATGTAGAAAGTGAAGAAAAAAGTCTATAGTTAGAAAAAATTATGTACCCCAAAAATTTCTAACGTTAACTTACTAACGTTGCATCAACTTTAAAAAAATTTAAATTAAGTATAAGAAATATTTCTATTTTAGTTGCTATTACTATAGAGTATGTATCTTCAGGAATTCAGTTTTACTTAAAAACAGAAAATCCTCGCAAACTTTTAAGTAAACGCAGATAAAAATTAAAACGTTTTTATTTTCAACTAAAAAAAAAACTGAATATATCGCATCTATACACAGACGAATATTTACAACAACAACACCAACAACAAGAAGAACAAAAGACATCAATGACAAAAAAAAATGTATTCTAAGATTGAAATAAACAAAATCTGTAATATAAACAAATTTCATATAGGCAGACTTTAACGCGAGACAAATTTAAGTATGAGAAAATATAAAACAAGCGTAAGTATAAAAACTTAATAAGATTAGGGAAGTCCAGACATATGATAGTATTTTATAGCACCAAATGTCGATACTGAAAACAATTTATTTCTATCTACATATAAATATTAGCGCAAATACACACACACATAGCAGCATTCATATAAGAAATATCCAAGAAAATTTCAACAACACCCCACCTTTCACAAATCACGACCAGCCTAAAATTCTCCCCCAGATATACATATAAAAATTCCCATTGTCATACATACATACATATACAATTACAGAATTAATCTCAAGAACACAACACTCACCTACCCTAAATTATGAATAGTCTTAAACTGCTACAGACATATATACATAGATTCTCCCGGCTACATAATACAAGAACACCTCGTCCCTAATAAATCCCAATCATCTTAAATTCTTATAGAAACAGATACATACATACACATAACCAATTTACCTCAACAAGATCCTCAAATCACGATCAGCCTTAAACTACTATAGACAGACACATTCGCAAATTCCCATGGCTACATATTACGTCAACAACCCTGCCCACCCAAATCATGGTCAGCCTTAAACTCCTACAGAAATACAAACACACAGATTCCACCGGTTACATATTAATAGAATGCTTCGCCCCACAAAAATCACAATCAGCCTTAAGCTCCTACAGAAATATATATGTACATTGAAATTAATACAAACATACACAGACACACACACACACGCGCACACACATACACACAATCGATCTACCTCAACTACACCCCGCCCCCTGCCAATCAAACCTTCACCTAAATTCGCACAGACAGACAGACAGACACATCCACAAATTCCTATGGTTACATATTACGCCAACAACGCCACCCACTCAAATCACGTCCAAATTCTCACAGTCTATCAACACGAACATTAGCATTAGAAAAAATAACTTTCACGTTTTCCCGTCGTCATTAGGAAAAATCATTTTCCCGTCGGCATTTGAAAAAATTATATTCATGTTTTGCCGTCGGCATTAGGAAAAATTAATAAACATGTTTTGCCGTCGGCATTTGAAAAAAATAATAATCATGTATTGCCGTCGGCATATACACTCATAAAAACCGCCAAACTATGAACCGCCTTAATACATTCACATAAAATATTCCACACACATACATCCACGGTCAGGCAGACAGACAGATAGACAGACATACACTTAATGTAAACAAAAACTCCTAATGTAAACAAAAACTCCTAATGTAAACAAAAAACATCAAAGCGCCGCCGAAAACACAAATTTCCAAGAATTTGAAAATTTCAGCAACAATTTAACAATTTCAGCCACAATTTAACAATTTCAGCCCACAATTTAACAATTTCAGCCACAATTTAACAATTTTAATTGCGGCAGAACGAACAGTTCCCTAAAATACCCCCATTTGTTGCCAACGTTTTTGTTTTTTCCCCAGTTTTGAATTCCCAAAACATGTCGTCCTCCGCCATTAACACCCTACTAGTTTTGATGACATAATGGCGGCACTGCAGCGCAAATATGGTGGTGAACACAAGCGTGACCTACACTGCATGGAATTGCGATGTAGAGGACAAAAGAGCAATGAGTCTCTACAAGATTTCGCAATGGAAATCGAGCGGTTCGTGCAGCTTACGTATCCATCCATTCCTGGATCATGTCAAAACAGAGGCGTTTGTTAATGTGCTACGCAAAAGGCAACCTTCGCAGAAATGGTTTCATTTGCACTAGCTCAGGAGACTGCTAGGCTGATTTTGAAGCCACAGGTGTGCAAGGTGCGGAAAATGGATGTTTTTGCTGAAAATGAGAGCAATCTAGTTTCTAGCATTAAGGAGGCCGTGAGGCAAGCATCGGCGGAGAAAAGGCACAAAGTTAATACTAAGTGCTATAACTGCGGCAAGGTTGGTCATTACCAACGCAACTGCATGGCACCAAGAAAGAGAGCCATATCTGTTTTGTCATCAACAAACAACACAAGAGTCACCGTTAAACTAAAACGAGCTAGCACTAAGGGCCAGGAGCTAGCTTTCACAAACGATGGCCCCACAATCTCCATATCAGTGATGCAGCAATAGCAACTTTACTGCATGTCGAAACATCAACGGTTAAAAGCACATCCTTACCATAGACACAAGAACGTCACAGTCAATAATCAGGCCCGATGTAGTGAAGGGGAAACGTGAAGCTATAAGTAATTTAACGGCTACGTACAATATGTTATCGGTAGTAGAAACAGCATAAATTAAGAGCGAGCTATTAACAGCAAAAGCCCTCGTAAAAACTTGCAATGGAATAAATGTCCCCATAAGAGTACTTAATTTATCAGGCCAATAAAAGTCATCAATAAGAATTCTAAAATAGGTCAATGTGCTCCAACAGAGGAAATAATAAACTGCGAGAAAAAGCCAGAACCTGTAAATATGTCTGCAAAGGAGCGTGAATAATTTCGGGTACATGTGGGGCAATGGGTAGTAGGACTTTCACCTCCTGATAGAAATAAAGCCAAATAACTGCTAAAAAGACACGCCTGCATTTTTGCCTGGAAAAATCATAGCCAAGGGAGAACGGCAATAGTGAAACATGAAATACATACTGGCGATGCAAGGCCAATAAAACAGGCGCCCAGAAGTGGTGTTAGTAAAGAAAAAGGACTGCAGTACTCGATTTTGCGTCGATTACAGAAAACTAAATGACGTGACCAAAAAGGACAGTTACCCGCTACCAAGAATTGACGACACCTTAGATACGCTTGCTGGAACGAAATGGTTCTCCACATTGGATCTGCAAAGAGGGTATTGGCAGGTGGAGATTGCAGAGAAAGACAAGGAGAAAACGGCTTTTAGCGCAAGCGATGGTCTGTGGCAGTTTAATGTTAATGTTATATTCGGGTTTAAATGAATATTATCGTTCTTCTTAGGCACTCACAACTTGTATGCGAGTAGTCTATAACTATTCTATATGGAGTAGTTTTGGGGTTAGTGCGATGTAATGCAAAGTTGGGCCATGTGGTCCAACCCTAGGACATCGCAATGTTAAATCGACCACCTTTTTTCCTTATATTTGGAGTAGTTTTGTTGTACTCCTACTCCTTTTTGGGCTAGTCTTCACATGCATGTATGGAATATTCTCATTATTTGCGGGGTAGTAAGCTAATAAATGTGTAGTAAAACGCTTCCCAGTGGGAATTTGAGTTAACTCAGAGCTATTGAATTATCAGCCAAAAATTAGTCAGAGGTGGTTAAAATTAGCAGTCATTCTGCATGTTCAAAGTCATCAGATTTAACATTGAGTGGCCGCAGGACCAGTGCATCAGTTTTTAACTAACAATGAGATAGCTCATTATGAGTTAGCTTGTGCCAAATAAAAAAAATAAAAAGAAAGTGTTATTTTTAATTAATTATGATTTAGCTTATTATTTATTAAAATTTTTTAGTCATCTTAAAGTTTAACCTATTTTAAACTATTTTTTAAGAAACGAGAACGGGTGGGTGTCGAACCGTGATCACTTTGTTTGTCAGCCATCATACTTAACACTTTGCCATCGCGCCATATAAAATATAAACGGCACATGAATTTTATGCTGACATCTTCTCTCTGCACTTTGACTGTTTCAGCTTTGAGTTAGCTAAAAGTTAGCTCAAAACTTATCGAAGAAGTTAGTTGTACAAAACCAATTCACTAATCTCAGCATCAATTTTGAGTTAGCTTAAAGTTAGTTCAATACTTATTGGGAAGAAGACAGTTGTGCAAAAAACAACTGACTCACATCTGTATCATTTATGAGTTAGTTCAGAAGTTAGTTGTAAATAAGTTATCAAAAAGTTACCACATTTTGAGCTAGCTAATAAAAATCCATCTGGGTTATAGTTCCCAAAATACTAAACCGATTTCAATAAAGTATAGATTCTGCAAATCCTTCAAAACCATATAAATCTTTTAAAATCGGTTCAGTGGTACGAGCGTAAAAGGGATTTCAAAAGACATGTTCATCTATTAATTATTTAGATTTAAATTTCTTAATTTGTATCCCTTCTACTCGTACAACATCACATTTGTAATGATTGTTGTAGTGTAGTTGTGATGTGTGACGATACGGTAACATATGGACGTGGTGGTTGCCAGATGATTAGCCGTGCTGGCATGCTAGCGTATTCTCGGCTAGGGCTCGCCTTCTTGAGGTGCAATAGATACAATAGATAATAAATGCCCATTTAAAAAAATATTCCTTAAAAGTACCTTAAAGTTAAATGCATTTCACTGTTGTTTTCTAAACATTTTTTTAAGTTCGGTTGTATACAAAATTAAAACAATATCCTTATGAAAATTGTTCTATGTATGCAAGTTAACACATCTCTGAAAACTTAAACATTGTAGCCTCAAGTTGACCAACAAAAATTTTTAAATATTACGGCCTGTCCCACGATGTTACTAGAAATTGTTCGATCGACAACTTGTATATGCAAACAAATATAACATTAGAAATTTTTTGTTTTTTTTCAGTATAAGTATTCGATCGAACGAATTCTGGTGACATCGTGTGACAGGCCGTTAATTATTTGATATTGTCATGAAAATATATATATTTTTTTAAGACGTTTTTTTATTTTTTGTATCTTCAATTATGAACTAACAATAAGTATTCAAATCTTAATCTAAAGTATAATTATTAGGCCCAACCAATGTCGGACATAAATTAAGTGATAGTTATTAATAATCATAAGTAGTGATAAGCACAAAAAAATATTTTTAAGCAGCTGCACCTGGAGTGTTGTTTATTAGAGCCCTTGTATCTCTCTTTTTTAAGCGGATGTGTCCAGTAAAGTTCAATATATTACGAGCAAGCGGATTAGGATGTGACTCGAGTTTTGTTAGGTATTTGCCTGCGTAGTGTCATATTTAAATCACGATGTATATTTGAATTTTTGATGTACCATGGAGCCGACGTTATCAAGCGTAAAATTTTGTTTTGCCTTCGTTGTATTTTCTCAACATTTGAAGCTGAAGCAGTGCCCCATAGCTGAATTCCGTAGCACCATATTGGCTTTAAAAGCGACTTGTATATTAAAAGTTTGCAGTCTAGGCTGAGTGTTGAATTTCTACCAATCAGCCAAAGTACCTGAGTTAATTTAAGTTTGATTTGTGATAGCTTAGAATCAATGTGGTGTTTCCATGTAAGTCGTCGATCAAGGTGTATACCAAGATATTTCATATGTGAATGTTGAGGAACAACTTGATTGTTAATCCGAATGGGGGAACAAGTAGCTCTTCGTAAGGTAAATGTTACTTGAACACACTTCTGTTCATTTACCTTAATTCTCCATAAGTTTAACCATAGCTCCACCTCACATTTGCCGGATGGAGCTATGGTTAAACTTATGAGACAGTTTCAGGCATACTCGTAAAGTCTCCTTCCACAACAGTGAACTTACGGGAAATAATGTAACTTTCCAAAAGATTTAAAATGTTTATTGGTAAGTAAGTCTTCAATTTTAAAATTAGGCCTTCATGCCACACTTTATCAAATGCCTGGGAAATGTCAATAAACAGCGCAGAACAATACTTTTTTTCTTCAAAAGTTCTTCTTATAAATGGAACCAATCTGTGAGTTTGTTTAATGGTGCTATGCTGACTTCTAAAACCAAATTGATGGTCTGGTATGCACCCACTATTAATTAGAATTGGGGACAATTTTGTTTTGAGCAGTTTTTCGAAAAACTTTGACATTGTTGATAGTAGATTTATTGGCCTATATGACTCAGCCTTGGTTAGATCTTTGCCCGGCTTTGGAATCATTTTAACCTTGGCAAGCTTCCAGCTGTGTGGATAATACTCCAGTCGTAAAATGGCATTAAAAATGAATAACAGGATTCTCACTGCAACACGAGGCAACTTCATCAGCATCTGGTTACTAATTCCATCAATACCCGGAGCTTTCTTCGGGTTGAGTTCGGCAATTAATTTTTGTAAATAACGCGTCTAAAACTTAACGTGTTGAAGAGGTATAGCGACTACACTCGGCAAATTAGCTACACTAGTACATATGTTTGGCGTAAAAACGGATTTTAAGTGCTCAGCAAATATGTTACCTTTTTCAGTATCGCTTCATGCCTAACCTCCGGTAGATGTGCGTAGAGGTAGCTTATACACTCAACGGGTGTTTTAAGCTTTCTAGCAGCGTGCCACAAGGAGTTATTAGATGCTGGTGTGACATAAAGACCTTCCAGATAATTTTTAAGAGATGCAGTTTTTTCAGATGCAAGTAACTCTTGGAGTCGTTTAGTGCACTCTTTAAATCTGATTTTATTTTGGGGTGATCTGTGCTGTTGCCATTCCCTTCTAGCTCTTCTTTTTTCACGTACGAGTCGTTCAATGTCTGAAGAATAAATTCTATTAAAACCAGTCTGCGGATGGGAGGTAGTGGAATGTTCAGCAGCATATTTAATATTTTTGTTAAGATTGGCAATGCTAGATTCAATATCATTGGGTGTTCTTAGCGTAATATTTTCCGTGCAATGACTACTGAGATATTTTTTGAACCCCAGCCAATTAACACGATTGATCATCTTCACATATGGGTGAGGTAAGTTACTTTTTAATGTGCTACAAATTGTAATGATCGTTGGCGAGTGATCGGACGAGAGATCAAGAGAAGCTTGAACCTGAATTAAATCCCTAGAGATATTTTTTATGACGCCAAAATCTATAACATAAGGAATTTTTTGTATGTCAGTAGGCCAATAAGTGGGCTCCCCACTCGAAATGACATCCAAGCCCATTTTTGAAATTGTGTTGAACAATGCTCGACCTCTGGGTGTAATAAGACGCGAACCCCAAAACGTATGTTTTGCAATGTAGTCGCCAGCTGCTACAAACGAGGTCCAAGAGATTTGTAGAAATTTTCGTATTGATCTTCAATGATTGAAAATCTGGGAGGGGAGTAAATTGATGATGTCACGAAGTTTGTGCCAAAACTTTCAATGCCAATATTTGTTGCTTGCATATATTCTTCACAAATGTTGTCAATAATATAGTGCTTGAGTCTTGACTTTATTAGAATCGCTGATCCAGCGCATGCTCTTCCTCTCGGGTCCTTTGAGTCATATAAGGTGTAGCCATAAATTTTAAAAATGCTTCTCGAAGTCAAATAAGTCTCAGAGACTAGCATTACATCAATATTTTTTTCCGTGAGGAAGTGCTCAAATTCATTTTTATGTTGGCGTATGCCGTTTGCGTTCCAGAAGCATATTTTTAACGTATTCATGGCTTGTTAATTAATGCTTGAAGCAGTGTATTCTGCATTCGACGCATTTCCTGCATCATGCTGGTCATATTTGTTGTAAAATTGTTTATAGTTTGCACCAGATTATCAATAGTAGCTTCAAGGCGATTGAAATTAAAGCTTGAATTTGTATTTGTTGAATTATTTGCCGGTGAAGCATTTTGTGTGAGAATAGAACTAGCCCTAGCAGCATCTGCATACGATACACGGGAAGTAACGAGTTGGCACATTTGCGCAGAAGTGGCGGAGGAAGCGTTTGCTGTTTGAACTGGAACTAATTTAAGTTTTTGCACCATAGCCTGCTTGACGAAACAGTACACAGGACAACCTCTATAGTTAGCGGTGTGGTTACCTCCACAGATAACACAAACTGTAGGTAATTTGCAGTAAGTTTTTGTGTGACCATATTCTTAGCAATTATGGCACTGTACGGGATCTGATCGCTTATGTGGCTCTTCAACTGTGATTTTTCGATATAAGAGGTATTTTAGGTTATAAATTGGATGTGTGTCGTTTTTTTTAACTTTACGAAATAGAGGCTGGGGGATTTTCTCCCTATTGAATATATTAGTAACATTTTTTACCTTAAACCCCTGCACGATGACTGCATCTTTTACTTCTTCGGGATTAACATAAGAATCAATGCCCTTCAACACGATTTGCATACCTTTAGCACTCTTAAGCTGGTACGTATAAAAACTTGTTTTATTTTTTTTCGAATTCTGTTACTATTTTGCGGAAATCTTTTTCTTCGTATATTTGAATTTTAGTTTTGTCAATGTTACCACGCACAGTGGGGACTTTTGCAAAATAAATGGTAATAAATCTGGAACTTCTAAACTACTGATTGGATTTATATGAAACTTCGAACATTCGTAGAGGAGGACTCAGGCTTTACAACAAATGTCTTGGCAGCCGTCTGGCCTAAGCTGAACAGGAGTTACAGTGGGCCTAAGTTGACAACATGGGACTCAAAAAAAATTCTGAGGCTTGTAACTTTTAGAAAACTTATCCGATTTTTATGAGATAAAGCGTTTTGATCTAAGCTTAACATTTTTAATAAATAATGTCCTTAGATGTGTTTTCGTATCTCTCATAACTTAGAAGATATTTGACTTTTAACAAACAAATTTTTTTTTTGCCTTGACTTTTTTTAGTATTTCACCTACAACTTTTTAGTTAATTGTTGGATTTTAAATTAAAAGACAGCATTAAATTTCTGATCAAATTTTAAATAAAAATAAGTAAAAAACTTATTAACATCTGCAGTCGTAAAAACGGGAAAAGGCAAAGAATTCAAAGTTTTAAAATTTTTCTGGAAAAGGCACGTTTTTTTAAGAAAAAGTATCTTCATTATTTTCAATTTTGTGAAAAACTTTGTTTAACACATACACTTTTAAACTACATAGCGCTAAAAACAATCTATTCAGAATATGCTAAGAGCAAATTATTTTGTATTTTGGGCATGCACCCTACACTCAGCAGTGTCCGAAAATTGCCAATTTCAAAATTTTTTTTTGTGCTTATGCGCTTATAAAAAGTTGTGACGGTATATTTTGAAAGCTTTAGCTATATCATTTAATTATTAGAATAGTTGGCAACATGTTAAACTTAAATTTTTAACAGCCTTTTCATAAATGCGAGGATGCGTGCAAATTTTCTGAAAAAAGTCAAAATTTTGGAAAAATTTTGTTTTGTACCATAAAAAATATATATACAAATAATTTTCTTTTTTTATGTTGGCATTTTTAGCTTTCATGTGAGTCCTTTTACTTTGCCTGAAAAAATTATTCCAATATAATTAACTGATCTCGAGATATTCCGATTGTAGGGTGCAATTCAAAAAATATGTAGAATGCGCTTAACTTTTTTCCCTTTATTCACACATCAGCTGTTTAAAACTTTTATGAATTCTGAAATTCAACCTAAATAGAAAAACAAAAATAAATTTGGAATGTTATCCAATAAGTCTATGTATATTTTTCGCAATAAAAAATATTTATGGTAATTATACCACATGTTTTTCCATGTAAGTGTAGTTAATGTTAATAACAGGTAAGCATTTAACGAATAACAACACACATGTTTAATGGATTAAAAAAAGGTTTTTGCGGATTTTATTACAGCAAGATCGGGAGGTGCTACCTGATTGTGCTACTACTACTTAATAACACTTCACAGTACTAGGTAATTAGACAAAATTAGCAAAGGTGCTTATAAATTATGCTGTATTGCATAAAAAATGTGAAAAGTTTTATTTGTGTGTATTGTTTTTTTATTATTATTTACCAATAGATAATCTATTTAATATTAGGCTATAGCTAAGAAAAACTATTTAACACTAAATAATTTATTTATTTTTAAATTACATGTTTGAGCTATGTTAATTACCATAATTTTACAATTTATTTATTTCAATTATTTTTAAGAAAACAATCCGAAATATCGAAGCTTAAGAGGTTTTTTATTTGAATTGCTTCACTGTCGTCTTTCTCTATTTCTTTAGTTATCTTTGGTAACCATTTCAACCGTATTGCTTGTAAAACTGGATCTGAGGATAACAATAAGTGAAGCATTAAATCATAATTTTCTGCTAATTTTGAACACTTTCGACTATTAAATAATCTGTACTGCTTTACATCTTTGTTCCTTGCTTCTTGAGCTTCTTCTGTAAGTTCTCCCAGAGGTAGGATGTTGGTTTCAATGATTTCTTTTCCATGAGATAATACCTTATGTACAGTTGGCGTCATCAATCTCCATGGATATAAATTTTTTATCAATACTTTTGTTTCATTAGCAAAAGCATCAAATTTTTCTGCATTAATTTGCTTTTTACTGTTAATAGTTGCCAGTATTATTTTGAAGTTCCTTATTAGTTTTTTATCTAAGCCGGTTATCAAGGATGTAGTCTCAGGATCCTCAAAAAAGCGTCTAGCAGTATTTCCATTATTCGAGCTACCATAACCGTTAATTGGCTTATCAATTATAAGCCCATGCTTTCTAAATTCATCTTGTATCCTTTTCTTCTCAGTTCTTCGTGTATCTGCTAAGTCTTTGTTGTTTCGTGAGGAGACAGTTTCATTACCTTTGATATTTCTATATTTTATATCATATGATAGATGCAAGCAATACTCCATAAATCTAATGCGAGCATAAAGTGGGGAAATTCCAAATTTAAGGGCTTCCTCTTTTATAGTTTCATCAGATTTATCTTCAAACTCAGAGCTTTTTTCCCACATATATTGCATTTCCAGTATGACTTGGTATCCGTTAGGGCATTGGCAACTTTTCTATCTATCATAGTCAATTGTAAATCAAATGTGACATTTATAATGCAGTCAGAAATTTTTATTGCAATGCTTGGTAAGTTCCTTATTTCTTCTGATATAGTAACTACAATATTTTGAGTTTCATCTCTATTTTCTTTCATATATTCAAATTTTATTGGTCGACATAATAACTTTGATGCAGGCGTCCTATTTATCCATACGTCTTCAAATGCAGGTACAGTGGATGATGATGATGAATTTGTATATAAACGCATTCTAAGAGGTACCAACGTAGACATAAATATCGATGAAAAAGATATATTATCTTCGCTTTGTTGTCTATATTCAGAAAATCCAGTAGTCCCATCACAACCCGATTTACAAATTAATACTAGCTCGGACTTGTGGCATTTACTTATGTCTTCTTTGCTAAAGGTTGAAATTATCCTAGAAGCAGTATTTTCGAGGAGACTGCATAACTCAATAGTGGCGCCCGTGCTACTAACGTTCGAAACCGATGGCAAAATTACATCCTTTGTTGCCTTCAATGACTTTGTAGATGGCAAATTTCCCCATTTCTTTTCAGTCATAGCTTTTCTTAATATTTCATATTTATTCCTTGTTAGACCCAAGTTTAGAATAAGGGCTAATGCATCTTCATTAGTAAAATCTGTTTTAGATTTAGGCGTTGGTATGCTTTCCACCATACGTTGTATTCTCTTTGGAGATGCTTTTGGAAGAGCATCTACAATTTTGCCAACTTCCTTCGGTTTGTTTTTGGTTAAGGCACTTCTAAAGGCATCCTTTATAAGGCCAAAAGAGTGGTTTTCAATGAGGTCTTCTTGCTTTCTTTTCTGGCTTCTTGGTTGAAGTTCCTCGTATAATTTATTAGGCCTTCCCAATTGTTTCATACCAATCTGTGTAACTATCTCGGTTTTTAGCCATTGTTCATTTTGTTTTTGGAACTTAGTTTTGTTATAATTTAATTCTTTCATTTTTCTTTCGTACGCTACCAAAAAGTTCTCTATTTTTTTAGTAGCATCTTCATTTAGTTTTAATCCAAATGAGTTGTCAATTATATCTATGATTTTAGAACATTTTTCTTGGCGCAATAAACTAACAGGAACGTATTCCCATAGAAGTTTACATACCGTGTTATATTTAATACTAATCTCCATAACAGTTCAATATAGAGTGATTGTTCTTATAAAAGAACCCTGCGTTTTTATGCAATACAGCATAATTTATAAGCACCTTTGCTAATTTTGTCTAATTACCTAGTACTGTGAAGTGTTATTAAGTAGTAGTAGCACAATCAGGTAGCACCTCCCGATCTTGCTGTAATAAAATCCGCAAAAACCTTTTTTTAATCCATTAAACATGTGTGTTGTTATTCGTTAAATGCTTACCTGTTATTAACATTAACTACACTTACATGGAAAAACATGTGGTATAATTACCATAAATATTTTTTATTGCGAAAAATATACATAGACTTATTGGATAACATTCCAAATTTATTTTTGTTTTTCTATTTAGGTTGAATTTCAGAATTCATAAAAGTTTTAAACAGCTGATGTGTGAATAAAGGGAAAAAAGTTAAGCGCATTCTACATATTTTTTGAATTGCACCCTACAATCGGAATATCTCGAGATCAGTTAATTATATTGGAATAATTTTTTCAGGCAAAGTAAAAGGACTCACATGAAAGCTAAAAATGCCAACATAAAAAAAGAAAATTATTTGTATATATATTTTTTATGATACAAAACAAAATTTTTCCAAAATTTTGACTTTTTTCAGAAAATTTTCACGCATCCTCGCATTTATGAAAAGGCTGTTAAAAATTTAAGTTTAACATGTTGCCAACTATCCTAGTAATTAAATGGTATAGCTAAAGCTTTCAAAATATACTGTCACAACTTTTTATAAGCGCATAAGCACAAAAAAAAATTTTGAAATTGGCAATTTTCAGACACTGCTGAGTGTAGGGTGCATGCCCAAAATACAAAATAATTGGCTCTTAGCATATTCTGAATAGATTGTTTTTAGCGCTATGTGGTTTAAAAGTGTATGTGTTAAACAAAGTTTTTCACAAAATTGAAAATAATGAAGATACTTTTTCTTAAAAAAACGTGCCTTTTCCAGAAAAATTTTAAAACTTTGAATTTTTTGCCTTTTCCCGTTTTTACGACTGCAGATATTAATAAGTTTTTTACTTATTTTTATTTAAAATTTGATCAGAAATTTAATGCTGTCTTTTAATTTAAAATCCAACAATTAACTAAAAAGTTGTAGGTGAAATACTAAAAAAAGTCAAGGCAAAAAAAAAATTTTTTTTTGTTAAAAGTCAAATATCTTCTAAGTTATGAGAGATCAGAAATTTAATGCTGTCTTTTAATTTAAAATCCAACAATTAACTAAAAAGTTGTAGGTGAAATACTAAAAAAAGTCAAGGCAAAAAAAAAATTTTTTTTTGTTAAAAGTCAAATATCTTCTAAGTTATGAGAGATACGAAAACACATTTAAGGACATTATTTATTAAAAATGTTAAGCTTAGATCAAAACGCTTTATCTCATAAAAATCGGATAAGTTTTCTAAAAGTTACAAGCCTCAGAATTTTTTTTGAGTCCCATGTTGTCAACTTAGGCCCACTGTAACTCCTGTCCAGCTTAGGCCAGACGGCTGCCAAGACATTTGTTGTAAAGCCTGAGTCCTCCTCTACGAATGTTCGAAGTTTCATATAAATCCAATCAGTAGTTTAGAAGTTCCAGATTTATTACCATTTATTTTGCAAAAGTCCCCACTGTGCCACGTTTTATTGGAAAAACGTGAAATGCGTTCTCACCAATTGCCGAGACTAATTTTTTAATAAGGGAGTTAGAATTTTTCTCTCTCAAATATATTGGTGGTGGTTTGGAGGTTTTTGTCGAAGATACAGCGGGCTGGTCATTATTAGCCTGCAATACTGAAAAACGATTACTACGATTAATTGATGCAGCGTCGTTATCCCTGGATATCTTGGGAAGCGATGAGATTTTTGAAGAATTTGGGCTTCACCCACGCTTTACAACTAATATATCTGTCCATCCTGACTTGAACTTTAGATTTTTGGCTATTGTTATCTAAAGTGATAACTTGATTAAGTGATGAACATGAGCCAGAAACGGATGATATCGCTGACTTAATTGAAGAAGTACCAGGCAACTCAAATGTTAACAAATCACTAGTTGGCATTGGGCAAAGCGAAGTTGAACGCTGACGAAAAATTGGATTTGCCTTTAGAAAAATACTATCACCAAATTTTTTATTTTTATTGTTTTCATTTAGAGCTCCAGAACTCACAGTACTACTATCATCAGATTTTTATTTTCATTGATTTCATTAAGAGTTTCAGAACTCACAGTAAAATAAGCATTTCTGCCGTTAGAACTCACTTCAAAATTTTTTTCCCTTGAGGTACTCATACAGAGTATTATTCCTCAAGGGTACTTTGCTTGTTTTTTTTTTGTTGTTTGCGGTTTTTTTTGTTTTTGTTATTTCTACTATGTAAAAATATTAGCAAAGCAATAAAGCTTATTTATTACAGTCAGTATGTACCTATTACGAATAATATGTACTACGAATAATTTTTTTGTATAATGTTTTGTTTGTTTAGAAAAATTCCGCTAATCGACTATTCACTATGAAGGTACAACGAGCTTCATGAAAATATGTATGTATGTATGTATATGGAAGAATATATATTTTGAAAGGAGACATTTTTTGTCCATGAGAATTGCAAGAAATGTTTTCCTGGACTTCATTTCCTTCTATGTATTTGGTGGATTTAGTGTTAATATACATGTTGCAGTATATATATACATATATGTATATACATGTTGCAGTATATACATATGTATGTATATTAAGAATATTTAAAAATTTAAATGGATAAATATGAGATGTAATCAGTCTGACTACAATCTATTTATCTATATTCATATATAAAATGTTAGTGTGTGTTTGCTCCTAACGCATGATCTCTGGAACTATAAGAGCTGTGGGCAGCACAGCTTCGGGTCAATACCTGGTAGGTTTTTGTTTTGTTTCTGACCCAACAAAAGACCACTGTGTGGAGTAATTTGTAGTTGAAGAAAATATATCATAATTGAGGGTAATACAACATTTGTCGGGCTCAGCTAGTTTATTATAAATTTTTTTTTATCATTTTCAAATGTTATTTAACAACCATTAAATTTTTGGATAGTTTTCCTAAACTTTAATGTACGCGAACAGGAGTATGAAGTTCTTTTCCATACAAATTCTTTTAATTTAATTGTGAATAATCAAATAGACCCCCAATTAAATGTCTATAAATTTCACATACATTAGGTATTCGTATTAGCGAATATTGTTTTAAATATTCGTATTCGCGGAGATCATTTTAAATATTCGAATTCGCGAATATCAAAAATTGATATTTGGCACATGCAATACGTATGATCAATTAAATAAATAAATGAGAAAAACATAGCATAGAAAGAAGCTGATGAAAAAATTGCTGCCGCACCGAAGCAAAATATTTGACTAAAAGCCGCCGGCTACCAACAATTTTTTAAACGGACATTTTTGTATAAAACAATATTCTTGTAGCAAATATTTATATATCATATAAATGATGCAAATTTTTTCGCCAATTAAAATAAACAACAACAATGCATTTTTCACAGACTAACTGAATTTAAGAGACGTAAAAATCTATGTATTGGGTGACGGCCGTGGTTTTACCTTTTATGATGCTTCTTATTTGCTGCTTGTCAAAAAATTATCTATGGTGTCAAAAATTCTATTAGCCCCAAGGCTAATAAAATTTTATTAACCTCAGAAGTGTCAACAATTTACTTACACTAGGGCCGGGTTTCCATCTGTGTGCCATGTGCCACACAAGCGTAAAAAAAGCGTGACCACTAATTACTAATGAAAAACAGTTTGATTCAGACACGTATTTATTAAGTTAAACAGTTTTATACATAACTAATAGACAATTTTATAGAATCCAACATGATTGGAAACTGTTTAAATCAATAAATACATGTGTGAATCAAACAGTTTTTCATTAGTAATTAGTTGGTCACGCTTTTTTGGGCAAATGACACACCAGAAATGCCAGATTTAAACTCAGCCTAGTACTTTGCTACCGCTTGGCACACGCCTTATGTTTACTTTGTGGTATTAGCGTAGTTTTGTAGTCTATGAGGTAGTTTACACGAGAACAACTTTTAAGGCATACAATTTTTGTTATTTTCCAAATTACAGGAGACTAATTAATCTGGCACAAAATGTATACGTATACACAGCTTTGTGTGTTAGTGTTTTTCGTATTCATTTAACATTTGCTGTTTTTTAAATTGTGTGTGTATTAGTTTTATGCTGCTAATGCGGGGTTGTAGCTGGTTGAAAAGTTATGCCAACCGCAAAACCACTATCTTTGCCTCTCTCACCAACAAACTAGCATGTTATGCCAGCACAATTATGCCCGTATAAATCAGCGCTATGATTCTTGTTTGATATCAGTGTATCATACAGGTGTTTGAGTACATTCATGCAGATGTTTAGTATTCATACGAACATATGAATACATATATGTAAGCATGTAACAAAATGTGCTCTGAAAACGATTACCCAACATACCAAATACGTTGAGAAAATATATAATAAGCTTAAGCTTGAGAAAATATTGAAAAACTTAAAATAAAATAAGCCGAGTCTATGCACTAAAAAGGTAAAAATAACAAAAGTATTATATATTAACTAAACGCAAAAATTAATTTCCAGGTTGTTAACTCGTCGATTTGTTTCTGCTTTGATGTATGGGACATTTAAAAAAAATTTAGTTAGTGAATGATTATATACATATGAATAATGTGTCCTCTTTCCAAATTCGTTATCAGTTTTCCGATATCTTGAATATATCTGGAGATATAGTTGTGCAAATTTGCGTCATTTCCACAATTGTTGAACATTGTAAAGTCTGTTTTACGGCAATCGAAAATTTTTTTGATACGTGGCACATTTCCCACGTAAAAGTATTTATATTACATGTGTTTTTTTACTTTTGCAGTAAAATGCACTAAATGAGTAGTTACTGTGAAAATTTTAAAATAACCCTTTGAGAACCAATACTGTTTTCCTTTCCCATTTCTACGAAAAGCATATTTTTGTAAAACAAACTTTGCAGATTTTTTATATTAAAAATTTTCTGTATATTTTTTTTTAAGGAAAAGGACCTCGCACAATCGTGTATGTTGGTTGAACAACCTTGAAATAAGTACCAATTTTTTAGATTTTATTTTTAAATTATATAGTTTTATTGAAACAGAAAGAAAATTATTTTGTAACATAAAATCAATATTTTTACTTCAGGTAAAAGAAAATGAGATCAAAAAATTATAATGTACGATTAATTTGAACATAAAAGTTATTTTGTGTGGTATTCTTTGAAGCACAATTTGTCTTTTGCCAAACACAAATAAACCTTGCATTTTTGGCATCTTCCCCTTGAGCGGCTTTCGCAACCAGCATTGCGACACCGCTTGGCTGCACCAGCTACAAATTCAGGCCAGTGGTCGAACCGATCATACCTAATATCATCTGGCGAATTATGGGGTCGATATTTGCTTCCATAATATCCGTCAGGCAACTGGAATGGTTCAACTTCTGGTGGCACATTTTTGTACTTTGCCAAGACTTCTCCTAACTCCATTTTAAAACTCAAAAACTTCTTAAGCTTGTTTTTTGGTATTTGAAGTATTTCCGCATCGTTCCTATATTCTTTCCAACTGTTGTAAATGGCTAAGTCGAGAAAATGAAAAATACCTTGACGGGCCACTTTCTGGTTTTCATTTTAATGCGATAGTACTCCAGCATTTGGTCTGCTATATCAACCCCTCCCATATTTTCATTATATAATTGAATGACAGCTGGAATAGGAACCGGCAAACGTCATTTTAAATTTTTTATCCACGAATCTTTTTCACTAATTGGATCTTTTCCGCATATAGTTGATGCCACCGTAACACATTTTGTATCACACCATTTGACTATGGCTACTGTTTCGTTTTTAACGAATTGAATCATTTCACCACGGGACATGTTTTTATCAGCAGGAAGGCTGATTCTTTTCCCTAATCGATTTGTCATTATAGTCCCTGTGGCTTTATATCCCATCTCTTCAAGCTTTTCCAAAAGGGGATTGTGGTGAAAAACCTGTTAAAGTATATATGACTTTCCTCTGGCAAGTATTTTGTAAGCCTTAAAACTACCGACGCCCCGTGGCCCAGTCCACAATCCGGAAAGGTTCCAGCACCTTGGAACAACTCGAAATCAACTATGAGTCCACGCGACGTTGCACACACAAAATTTTTCAAACCCACGGGACGTGGCTTGGATCTCATTACCTGCCGAGCTGGACACCTCCCTGTGAAAGGTATCATCTGTTCATCAATGGAGTAACTTGTCACATCAGTAGTTAATTGATTACAACGGCTCTTAACCAAGTCAATTACAGGTTGCACTCTCCACAACTTATTTGTCGGATGCGCTTTACTTGTGTCAACAAAGTGAATGATACTTCGCGGCTTCATAAACTTGTTTCTGAACATCGCAGACGCAATAAGTTCATTACGAAAACCTTCCGCCCAATACATGTTAATCTGCGGATATCCAAGACAAGACATCGTTATTGCGCAACCGTAAAAATTTTTGATTTCAGGCTCTGTTAAGCTCATTTCATTACCAGTTGTAGCATGAAAGTACATTTTGGTATACGTAACCACGTCCTTGTAATGGCTTTCGGGAAAATATTTAGTAAAGTATTCAGAAGGTGTACCAAGTTTTACAAAATTTTGACATTTTTGCATTGTGGGAATTTCATGAGAAAAAAATTCTTTTTGGCGCCACAAATCATCTCTAATTTTACTATTTACGTTTCTAGTCTGTTGCGTTTCTGGTAAAAGAACTGTAATAGTGGCAAAATTAATAAAATTACAACAAAAACCCACGTTGGATATTTTTACCCTCTTCAATGCTTTCCTCCGAAGAGTCGTCGCTGCAATCGTTTGGTTCCCAACGTGTGTCTTCAAATTCATCATCAGATGAAAAATCAATGTCGGAATTTTCAAGGATGTCCAAAGCCTGTTGAAGGTCTGATTGCTTTAAAAGATTTAAACTTTTTCCTAAAAATATACCACATAGCACAATTGTGAGCTTGAATTCAAACAACATATAATTGCCACATGACACAATTTTGTTATCTTATTTTCCGTTAAACAGAACTTTACATTTAAATGCCAGCAGGTGTTCAAAATATGCTAAGTCGTCAACAAGAGAGCAAATCTCTTTATTCTCAAACATTCCCAGCAATTTAAAATTTCAAAAACTAAAAAAAAAAAAAAAAAGTACGCGAACCTAAAAATAGTAAAAACTAGTAAGATTATAGAAACAGCTGACTCCAGCTCCACACAGTGTGTAAAAATATAAAAACTTTTGACTATTCAACTATTGTAATTATTGGTACTCGATACAATATTTTTATAACACGAAAAATCTAAGAATAAATTTTCTAATTTGTCTCATGTATTATTTGTAATTAATTTCTTTTTGATTTCCTTGTTTTGTTGTTGGTTAAATTAATAAAAATTACATGAATATTTGTTAATGTTACTGATTACTTTAAAAGCAAGTTCGATACTAAGTACCCAGATACTTTACAGTTTTACAACTCTTAGTAATTGAAATAATTTGCAAAACAAAAGGATTGATAAAATAAATTACAAAATATGTATATTAAAAGCTATTAATATTATGCTTTAAAAATGAATTATTTTTTAATGACTCACAATTTTTATTTAACTATTTCTCCGAACTTTTTCAGTAGCTCGTTTTAGACACAAACCTATAATCAAACCCATTTAAATTACATGTAGACTTCCATCAAACTCTTTCAGCAGCTCGTTTTAGACACAAACCTATGTATTTTAAGAGTGTTTGATAACAGGTTTGTGTCTAAAACGACCTATTGAAATATGTAGTTCGATACAAATCTTGTGTTTTTTAGCAAATTTTTTTGTCCCACAAGTACATAGACTTGTATCGAACTCTTTCAGTAGCTCGTTTTTTGACACAAACCTATGATCAAACCCAAATAAAAAAATTTGTATATGTATTGTGATAATATTAAAATATCTGAAACATTAAATAATTTTAATTTTGATTGTACATACATACATACATATGTACATATATAGTATACCCCATATTCATAAAATTTGAAACGAGGTTGAAATGTATTTTATTTCAAATTTTCCATACAAAATTTTCCTAAAATGAATTTCAAATTCATTTTATATTTTTATGAATATGGGGGTATATGTATATCTACTTATGTAGATATATTTATTAACGAATTCCACTAATTAAACTACTCCTATATAATTTTTTTTTTTTTTTTAATATTTTATCAAACTTAAAGTTGATAAGCTTTTTACATCCAACATGAAAAGTTATTAAGACTTAAAGAAAAAATTACAAAAATCTTGTCAACGCATGCCACAACAATATTTTTCACTTCTAACAAGTCTTGTTCAAGTATGTTAAATTACTGTATATATATTATATTTAGGCAGATAAAAATTGTGAAAATATCAGTTTTATTCATATAACATGACTTTTAGAGGAAAAAACGAAGGAAGAAATAAAAAGCAGTGAATAAATTTAATAAAAGAAACTTTATTAATATAAAATAAATATCAGTTCATTTCATTCACAATAATTAAATGTTTGTACTTTACTTTAATTCACGTTAACTGGTTAAGCGGAAACCCGGTTTTTGGGAATATTTCCGGTTTTTATGAAACTGGTTTTCCTACCCGGCTAACCGGTTTTTTATATCTGTAAAAATCGTAAATTTTCCTTATTTTATTGTTGTATGTCCCTTACTGTTGTCAGCTGTTGTTATTATTTGCCATTGAGCAATTTTAAAATTTGTGTTCAACACAATTGGAAAATCATATACCAGTTTCGAAAAAAATCTACTACTTTGTCTACGTGAGAGGATTACCAAAAGAAGAAATATGACCCTAAATACACTATTTTTATATTTACATAATGACTGTTTTCCGAAATATTGCGAATATATAAAATATTCGTCAAAGTCTACTACTAAACAGTTTGCTATGCAGCTCTGTAAGAGACTGTCTTTTACTGTATAAAATAAAACAATTAAAAGTGAATTAGACTCTGAAGATTTTGAAATTTCAAATTCCGAAAGTTTAGAGGAACAGCTAAACTTGACGTTAAAATCTCTTCAAGACTTAAGTAATTAATGCAAGCGTGTTAGTCTCAATAACCTTAGAGATTACTCCGACAATAAGAGAACGGAAAAATTAAATAACAATGCTACATCATGCTATTCTTAAGGCGGTGTCAGATACAACTTCAACGCTTTGCGTGACGTTTCTAACTTTGGGAAAAAATCGTGAAGCGAAATGTGTATGACACAATAGAAACTTTGACAGCACTCACTGTTTGTTTCACTGTTTTGTTTTATGCAAAAAACACAGCACAATTCTATTACTATCTCGTTTTTTATGTAAATTTACCGAAATTTTAATAACAATTTCATATTTACATGCGAGTTTGGTCATACAAATTAAGAAATGTTCAAAGCACGCAAAAAGTTGAGAGTTGTCTAACTTTTTGCTTCGCTTTGCGTTAAAAGTACTTTATGTGACATGTTTCATATCAGCATGTACATTTCATCTTAGATGTCGAAGCGAATCTTCAACGCAACGCGAAGCAAAAGTTGTATCTTACATGGCCCTTACTATTAATCTGACATCAACTGTCAGTAAAAGAATCTTCTCGGTATCATCTTTAATAAAATTTAAATTGAAAAACAGAATGTCTCCTAAACATTTGGATTGTGTTTTGTTATTGAAATATACTTAAAAAAACTTCATAAAATTCACATTTGGTCTTTATAAATTCACTTAGTCATTTTTGTTTTGTTTTTCTTACCACAAATTACAAATTTTGTGTAACAAATGCTATTTTTTAAGTTATTTTTGCTACTTTTTAAATTAAAATTAATCCTTTTTTACATTTAATATATTTTACTATTTAATGGTCGGTTAACCGATTAACCAGTTTTTTGAGTTCGAGTAACTGAAAAACCGATTTTAAAAAAGTCGGTTTTTTGAAAACGTGTCCCAAAAATTAAAGATTGCCGTAAAGCTCAGTATTCACGGTCAAAATGCATGACACAAGCATCGTATACATGTGCATGAAGAACTCAGCATACATGTGCATGCATTGCACGATAAATTAATAGCATCTTGTAAAGCAATTGTCAAACTACATACAAAAACTTTTAAGATATAGAATTTGACAGTTCTTTGTATAACCCAATGTTTTGAGTAGTTTATATTGTTATGTTTGTGTTGCATACATATGTACATGTGCAAAAATCAAAAAAATTAGATTTTGCTTCAAGCATCGTCGGTGTGACTCATACGAACAAAATTTTACTAATATTATTATAATTCAGGTCATGCATTTTGACAGTGAATAATGCGCTTAAAACAGATTTTAGAAAGTTCAACAATTGTGGAAATGACGCAATATTGCAGCTCTATATCTCCTGATATATTCAAGACACATTATTTATATATAATCAATCAATAACTCAATTTTTTTTTAAATATTCCTTACTGAAACCAGAAACCAACCGACGTAATAACATATATTATTACTTTTTGACACCACCTGCAAATAGTTAATTAGTTAACGCATATAATACTTTTGTTATTTTAAGCTTTGTAGTGATAAACCGACTTTAGTCGGTTTAAAGTTTTTTTAAAAGCTTTTTATTTTTAACTTTTTACTGCATATATGTATTTAATTTTTATTCAGCCTTATTATGAATTCCCCCTGTAAAATTTCCGAATAAATTTTTTCGTTCACATGGATTTTATTTTCGTATCATCAATTCCAATAAAATTAAAAATTTTTATATTTCCACTTTTTCCAACATACAAATCTGTGTGAATAACTTTCTTCATAAATTTTCAAAATATTTCGCAATCGTATGAAGTTTTTTGATACCAATTGTCCACATGTTCGGAAATTTCCACGTGCAATTTTACTTATGATAAGCCTGAGTATATGTTTAATTAAGTTTGGTTTCATTAAAAAAATGTTTTGCAAGTTGCTTATATATTTTTATTTGATCTCTGCAGGCGTTTTTAATTTAATAAACAACTACCTTTTTGCTGGATTCGTGGTATTAACTATAAAGTAAATCATACCAGGCGCTTACTAATATACTATTATTAATATGATTAGTGATTACTTTGTATAGCATGAGCCGTTCCCCTACTCTTACAGCACTACTGGAGTACGCGCATTAATTGTAAAGTAACTCTTACAAAGTTTGAAGTCTGTCAATGTCCATATATGCCATAATTAATAATTACTTTGTGTGGGGGTATCTATCCCCCTGCTCCTATCGTATATTTATGAAAATTGGACCACCTGTGGATTATACCATTTCATTTAGAAATATAATTTTTAAAAACGCTTTACAAATGTAAAATCAAAGAAAAATCAAAATGAAACCCTCGTGCTAATATTACTTGTGCATTATTATTACTGTAACATATGCATTAACTTATTTATAGAAAAAACTATTTTTCTCATTATTTTATAAGCTTGTTTTATAATTGCTTCACAAAAAATATATCTTCGAAATAAAAATTTTAATTATTTTTTTCAATTTCATTAAATTTTATTTATAACAAGTTTTGTTTTTCATGTTATAATTTGTGTTTAGTTTTATTCTGTTTGATACGATTCATACACAAAATTGCACATCACTGACTTAGAAATCTAAAACCAATTGTACACGGAAAATTAGAAATTTGGCAAATCTTTTTCAATCGTCAAATACTATGTTTATACACAGGGCCTATTCGAAAATAAATTTATTGCATACAAGGAATTTTCCCGTGTAAACGGTGAATTAGTTTTTATTTGCAAGTAACTTTCATGCAAATTGTATGACAGTCGATTCTCGATTCTCGATTTTTTCGTTGATAATACAAGTACTTACATGTCTAAACGCCGCACTGTGGGCCATTTCACGAAATGGCGGCCAAAAGTAATTTTTTTTTGGTCACTGATTGAAAATTAATAAAGTTCATTCGAAAGTAGACATTAGGTGCGTTTGAGTACTTTTCCAGTCAAATCCAGTAACTGAGTAAATACTGAGTAATGTAAAGAAATTACTCTCAATAAAAAAGTTTGCATATAAAAGTATGCGGACGGAAAATATGTACAATCCATTAAAATATATACAACAGCTGATTGACAATTTGGCGCTAAACAAAATTATACACATGAAATACAATAGAATATTTTGTTTAATAATAAAAGTAATAGATATGGACTAGAGATGTGCAAATGTCGTGATTTTATCGTGAGTCACGCGTGATTCACGTAATCAAATATTATAAATAATCACGCGTGAGTGCGTGACCGTGACTGAAAAAAATTTACTCGTGCGTGACCGTGCATGAGCTTTTTTAATAATCACGCACGAATTCTCACGCTCTCACGAGATAACATTCCTGCATTTATTATTATTTTATAATCAGAAATAATTTTTAGTCAGGCTTAAGTTCAGTAATTTCAATTATTTTTATTGAATGAAATATTTTTATTAATTAATGTGAGTTTCTAAGGACGAAAAGAAAAATTAAATTATACTTTTAAGCTAGGGGCGATACCGATATTTTTCTGTGCAGCAACGCACTTCAGCTATTTAACGTAAATTCTAATGAAACGGAATGTGAGAAAGATAAATCAATAATTGTACACAACAATCATTTCTCACATTCCGTTTCATTAGAATTTACGTTAAATAGCTGAAGTACGTTGCTGCACAGAAAAATATCGGTATTTCCCCCAGCTTAAAAGTCTAATTTAATTTTTCTTCTCTTCTTTAGAAACTCACATTAATAAATAAAAATATTTCATTCAATAAAAAGAATTGAAATTACTGAACTTAAGCCTGACTAAAAATTATTTCTGATTAAAAATTCACTATGGTTCAATTAAAATCTAAAAAAATGACTCATTATTTTATAATAATAAATGCATATATATATGTATGTATAGTAATATGTATGGTAGTATGAGCTTACAAACATAATGATAACATAATCTGTGAAAATAAATATGTATATGTTGATAAAAAAAAGGATTGTAACAAATATTAAAAAACGTGAGTATGTTCAAATTATTTCGACAATAGCAGCAACATAACGGTGAAGCGGTACTCTGCTATAAAAGCAAAAAAAAATCGTACCTACATGTCGTTACGAATTCGTACTGACTTATCGTAATGAATTCGTACCGACATATCGTTACGAAGTCGTGTCAACCATTTCATACAACAATTGTTACTATTTCGGTGCAGAAATCGAAAGATTTTGTCGACCAATCGTTACGAATTCGGAGCATTTTGTTTGATGGGTACATACAGCTTTGTAAGTATGTATATATGTATGTTTCTTAGATACCTTGTAGGAAGTATCAATTGAAAAATACTACTGATTCAACAGTGCTTTAGTCAACAATACTACTGATGAATTGTTCCGCAGAAAATGTTTTTTGCTTTAAGGGCCGTCCATATACTATGTAACGCTGTAGGGGGGAGGGGTGGGGTTCGAGTTTTGTTATGATTTGTTATGGTGGAGGTCTCTGAAAATGTTACGTAACAGAAAAATTTTAGAAATTTGTACGTTTTCTCATATAATATGCTTTTCTCATTTATTTGATTATCATTTATTTAATTGATCATACGTCTTACCTTCACATTTATATTATGTATGTATACTAGGGTGATCGATTATTCGACTTTTTCCAGAAACCAGTTTTCGAATAGTTCGAATATTTGAAATTATGAAAAACCCGGTTTCGGTATTTACAATTAAGGAAAAACCGGTCAACCGGTTTTTTTAAGTAAGAAAATTATTACACAAAATTTTGATTTTAAATTGCTTTATTAAAAAAAAAGAGTTAACAGTTCATGTAAATACTATAAAACAATATGTTAATTAACTCGTTTGTTAATTAGATGCTTGTTTTAATCTCAGCACATAAACTGGATTAAAGTGTTAAAGTGTTAAGGTTTATTCAAAAACAAACAGTACTTGAACCGAGTTGTTTGAAGAAATGATTTGATGTAGACTCTTTAATGTTCAATAACAAAAAGGTTTTCTTTATTTAAATTTTTCTTCATTTTATACAGAAATATTGATTACTATTAATTTAATATAAAATGTTATTTACTGTTAATTTTACATACTTAGCATTTATGGTATTGTGTATCATATTTTAAGTTCATTGGCTGTGTGACCATGAACATGAGGCGAACAAAATACTTAGCATGCAATTTAATGTCTAAAAGGTGATCGTACTACAAAAAACAAACAAATTAACAAAAAATGCATAATAGACAAGAGTGACTTACAAACAGACTATATAATTGTAATAAAATACTTAAGAGTGCAACGAAACTAAAAATGCATAATAAGCAAGAGTTAATCAGAATTATAAAGACAAAAGAATAAAACCATAATAATAAATGTATAAATAAAAAACTATGTTAATTATAAACATGCTCCCCCCATTGAGCGCAGCTCAAAATCGGTGTTGAATTTGCCATTTGTTGAAGATGCTGGACTGACATTTCTTATCTTCTTGAGTTGAAGTGCTGGGTAAACATCTTTTGGTCTAAATATGGACTGTGAAATCTGGTGTGGGTTGCAAGTTAAGAGGAGCTGGAGTTGGTGTGACGTTGGTATTCCTTTTAATGATAAGATAAACAATGATGACACCAGTAATGAATAAGGTGGAGTAGCCGATCGTTATGTGGTGGTAGTTTTGGGCTTCAATTTGGTTTGGAAGCTGGAAAATATTTTGTTCTGCTAATGAGGTTTGTAGTTCTGTTAAGTTTTGGATTTGTGAGATGTACTCGCTTTCATGTATTTCATGTAGAAGGGGTTTGACAAGTTTTGTATGTGCTTCATACGAGATCTCCCAAAACTTGGTGTATGATGTTTTTATTGAGCTAGATATTTTCTGCCGCGCTTGTATGGTTGTGGAATTGTATTGGAGCACGCATTCTGGTTCTAAACCAAGTAAGCCTGATCCTGTGAGAGTTAAATGCGTGATCTCTTTTCTGCATACAATAATTGCATGAGATGAAGACGGTGTTGCATAGATCCTTTTGTTCTGAAGTCGTAGTGGAATCCAAGCAGAATTTGCTGTTAACTGCTGTAATGTACAGTCAGATTTTGTTTTGTTTATAAATAAATTGAATTCGCAAGCACATGCTACTGCACCTGGCCTGTATTGAATCTGACCCATTGAACATATATATATTTCTTCTTTGAGGCTAATGCATACGTCGAGTTCTGAGTTACTTATGGTGAAACATGCGGCTTGAACCTTATTGATTGCCAAGAGCGGAGAACATGGTTTTATTGATACCAGCGTGTTGTTAGTCCACCTTGGGATTGGTATGAGATTGAAGAGATCGAACGGTTCACTCTCAATCAGTGGTAAAGTAACACTAAAAATTGCTGTGGTCTTTGCGAGTCCTCCTGTGACCTTCATGAGTTTGTATAATTGTAATAAATCTTCTCCTTTTGCAGGTAACTGAAGTGATTCGGGCAGATGAAGTGATATTTTGTCTATTTCATGTTGCAGTTGTATCGGAGTAAGTAATGACGGGCTTATAATGCCCGTTAGGATATCAACAATTAAGGATTGAGTTTGGTCTAAAGTGGCTGCCATGATTGTGAGTTTTATGCATAATGACGAAAAAATACGATAGGTTCTGTCTTCTTCACCGTAGCTATTTATCCTATTGTATATTTCTGCTATTTGGGCATCCATTTTATCAAACTTTTTCTTTACCGCTTCTTGATCCAATTTAATTATGTTAATGGTAGAATCTATGATTGATGTTTGATTCTTTAATAGATTGAGTAAGTGGGCTTCATTTTGGTTAACTTGCGCTATTGTGTGTTCCATTGTTTTTGCATATTCGGAGTCTAGCACTCCAAATAATGTATGCGCAATGTTTCCCACAAGATCGATTGCAGCTCTTTTATGTCTTTTCCCGGAAAGTAATGTGCTGTCCATGAGTAGCCTAGCCTCAGCATGTTCAAAATAACTGACTAGGGTTGTGCATGTTGCCTTTTGTTGCATTTCCTTGCACAAATGACTAAGTGCCTTGGTTCCATTTGAGAATAGCGCTAGTTCAGACCAGAACCCCTCCAAATCATAATAAATTAAAAATTGCCATTCTGTGGGTGAAATAAATGCTTTTCCGATTCCCTCATAATAAATTCCAGGTTGTGTTCCAAATTGTTCATTGTAGATATTTATTCCTAATACCAGTGGTAACATTATCATAGTCATTATCATCAAGGGAATATTTGAATTGATTGAAGTGCGTCTCCTTTTCGTAGGCATTTCAGATTCATTATCGTTTGCTTCAATTGCTTGGTCTTGTACAGATATTTCGTTATCGTCTTCAGTATTTATTGGTAACGGTGCTAAACGTGTAATAGGCCTTCTGAAGTTGCCTGTTAATGTTTTAACATCAGCTACTCGGACGATACCGTCATCTCCTTGATGAATCTTTATAATTCTACCCAATGGCCATTGTAACGGTGCTGTGTTGTCTTCTTTGATTATTACCATATCCCCGGTTTTAATATTGTTTGCTTGAGTTTTCCATTTATGTCGATATTGTAGTTCATTCAAATATTCCCTCGACCATCGTCTCCAAAATTCATTTTTGAGATGAGTTACTAGTTTCCACCTGGTCAATAAGTTGCCTCGTTCTTGGGTGCAATTTACGTCAACTTGAGCATTGAGGGGTTCCCCAATAAGGAAGTGGCCCGGAGTTAATGCTGCTAAGTCATTGAAGTTTTCTGAGATTGCGCTTATTGGTCTTGAATTGAGTATTCCTTCAATTTCAATGATTACCGTGTCAAGTTCTTCATACGTGAGCGATGCTGTTGACACACTTCTAACGAGAAGATGTTTTGCTGACTTGACCGCAGCTTCCCACAAGCCACCGAAATGTGGTGCTCTTGGGGGTATAAAATGAAATGCTATCCCTCTTGATGTACATTCTCGGTTAATTATTTCTTGAGCTGAGCCAGAATGGATAGTTTCTGATAATTCTGTTAATTGATTCTTTGCTCCTACAAAATTGGTAGCGTTGTCACAATATAGGTTTCGGCATTGACCTCGCCTACTTACAAATCTTTTTAGTGATCCTATAAACGATTCGGTGGTAAGATCACTCACTAATTCCAGGTGTACTGCCTTGGTAACAAAACAGCAAAACACTGCGATATAAACCTTTTGAGGCCTTTTCCCTCTGACTTTATAATGGACATAAAATGGTCCGCAAAAATCAACTCCAGCGTTGATGAATGGTCGAGCTGGTGTGACACGCGCCGCTGGTAAGTTGCCCATAATCTGATTGAGCAGCCTTGGCTTGGCCTTGGAGCATCGTATACAATGTTGTACAGTAGATCTTGCTGCGGATTTTCCCTTGATTGGCCAATATCTTTGTCTAATGTATGACAGGAGTGCTTGTGGACCGCAATGTCTGTTTTGTTCATGCACCATTTGCATGAGTAACTTTGCGATTGGGTCATTGTAGGGAAGCAGCATCGGATGTTTGGCGTCATATGAAAGGGAAGATGTGCTTAATCGTCCCCCCACTCTAATTATACCATTTGAATCCAAGAATGGGGTAAGGTTGCTGAAAGGACTTGCCTTACTAACTACATTACTTCTTTTTAAATGTTTTAAGTCGTCTTCGAAATCTGACTGCATTGCTCGTACAATAACTACAAGGGCTTGTTCGAGTTCCATTACTGTCAAGGCGAGTTCTGGACGTGTGTTTATTTTTCTTGTCTTGTTAATAAATCGTAGCATATAGGCTACAATTCTTTGCAATGTTCGAAATGATCCCTTGTGATCAACGTTGTAGATTATTGGTGTTGTATTCTCAATTGCTAACACGGTAGCTGTTTTCTTTCGCTCCATGTTACCTTCCAGTATTTCTGTGGCCTTCGAGTATCTTTGTGGCCAAACTGCTTCATGCCCATGTAGGAAGATTGGGCCATAGAACCATAAGTTGCATGATGGTAATGCCTTTGGAGACAGTCCTCGCGATATGATGTCAGCAGGATTTTCTTTTGAAGTTACATGTCGCCATTGTTCGGCCATTGTTAACTCCTGAATCGCGGCTATTCGATTGGCCACAAACGTTTGATGAGATGATGACTGCGAGTTAATCCAGGCCAAAACAATCATTGAGTCTGTCCAGAGGAAGGTAGGCTTATCCTCAAGTTTTAAGTCCTCTTTCACTCGAGCCGTTAGTTGAGCACCTAAGCGTGCTGCACAGAGTTCAAGACGGGGAAGGCTTTGTTGTTTTAAAGGTGCTATTCGTGATTATGAGCATAGTAGCCTTACTATTATTTGGCCATTTTTTATAATTGACCTTATGTATATTGCTGCCCCATATGCTCTCTCTGAAGCATCTACAAATGTATGAATTTCTGATGCAATCTGCCCTTGGAAGATATGTCTCGAAAACTTGAGGTTGTCTATGTGTGTTAAGTCGTTCCGAAAGTTCATCCATTTTGTATGTAGTTCTGCTGGTAGGGCTTCATCCCATTAAAGTTTTAATTGCCACAATTCCTGAATGAACATTTTTGCCGTGACTACAATTGGAGATACAATTCCCAGCGGGTCGCATAATCGAGCCAAATCTGAGACAACTGTTCGTTTAGTAACACGTTTGGTATCACCCAAACATACCTTTATACAAAACTCATCGACTTTTGGTATCCATGTCAATCCCAGGGTTTTGACTGTTTGATGATTTTCGTTGTTAAAATCAATGTTTACTTTTTCGTTCGTTGAGATGTTTTGGAGTAGTTGGTGATGATTTGCACTCCACTTTTGCAAAGTTAGGCCATGCTGTTTTAATATGTGCTTCAATTCTTTCTGAATGATGATTGTTGTACTCAAACTATCATCTCCTTCCATCCCATCATCGACGTAAAAATTATTGAGTAGAAAGTTGGCTCCAAGAGGGTATCGTGCTATATTCTTTTTTGCGATTTTTCCAGGCATTTAGTTGCTAAATACGGTGCAGCTCGGGTGCCATAGGTTATTGTGTTCAATTGGTAATGCTTGATTGCTGCAGTTGGACTCTCTCTCCAAATGATGGTTTGAAATTTCCTGTCTTCCGGATGTATAAGCATTTGTCGATACATTTTTTCCACGTCTGTGGTAAACACAAAGCGTGGTATTCGAAAACGAAGTATAATGGAAAAGAGTTCGCTTTGAACTGTTGGCCCAGTGTACATTAAGTCATTTAATGATACACCAGTAGAAGTCTTCGCAGAGGCATCAAAGACTACTCTTAATTTAGTTGTCGAACTTTCAGGCTTGAGTATGCAGTGGTGAGGAATGAAGTAGTTAGGTTTATCTATGGAATTGGTGTCTATTTCGGTCATATGTCCTAACGACTTATACTCTTCCATGAATCGTATGTATTGCATTTTAATTTCTGGTGTCTTTGCAAGTCGACGCTCTAAAGCAAGAAACCTGTTGAATGCTATTCCCTGAGACTCCCCTAGTTCCTCGGGATTACTGCAAAATGGCAGTCTCACGACAAATCTTCCATTCTGATCGACTGTATAAGTATTTGCGAAATGATTTTCACAAAGCCTTTCTGAAGTAGAAAGTGTTTTATCTGCTGCTTCCACCTTTTCTAGCTCCCATAGTTGCGTAATTGTTTCTTCCAGCTTGATTTCCTCCTCAGTGCACATTCCACAGGTTGTCGATGATAGCTGAATTTCACCAACCCTTCCTGAAATAACCCATCGCAATACCGTATTTTGCAAAGTCGGCAGCTCCTTGCCCAATTTTATTTGTCCGATTGAAAATAACTGATGATAAAACTCTGCACCTAGAAGCACATCTATTTTATCAGGACGATTGAATTCCGGGTCTGCAAGTTTGATGTTTTTGGGAATTGGCCAATTGTCAATGTTAATTGTTTGTGACGGTTGTGAAGATATTATCTGAGGAAGAACAGCTGCTTCGAGTTGCGTCGTGAAGTTGTTTAGTCTAGAATGTAACGTGATATTGACTCTGTGCCGAACCTTAGCGTTGCTTGCTCCGATTCCATTTATATAGATAGAAGCTGGTTTTGTTGAAAGTCCTAAGCGCTTAACTAGTCGCTCACTGACGAAATTAAGTTGAGATCCGGAGTCAAGAATTGCTCGGCATTGTATTTCTTTTCCGTTTGCCTTGACGATGATTAATGCTGTGCTAAGAAGCACGTAATTGCTTGAACTTGAATTTTTAGCTGTGGTTAATGTGTCTGGTTCTTTGAAGCCGTGTTGCTTCTGGTTTGTTCTGAGGTTTCTAGGTGAAGAAGTGTGTTGTGTTTTTCATTACACTTCATGCAGCTTCTAGAAATGCAATTCTTTATGTTATGGCCTGTTTTTAAGCAATTGAAACAATATTTTTTCTTTTGAACGAATTGAAGCCGAGCTACCGGTGATGATTGAAGGAAAATCTTGCAAGCAAATAAGGGGTGTTTACCGTTTCTGCACATGACACAGGAATCGTCTTGAGTTACCACTGAAGTGCAAACCTTCGAAATTGGGTGTTTCTTTTTGACCCCCATTGCTTCAATGGACTGGAAGTGTTTTTCCAAAAACATCAAAAATTCTTTAACTGTTGGAACTTCTCGTGGTTGTAATAGAGACTGTTCAAAGCGCAATCGTGTGTTTCGATCTAGCCTTTTTAGTAATAAGTGCAGCAGAAGCGGGTCCCAAGATGATGTATCAATTTGAAGGTTCTGTAGTGCTAAAAGGCACTCTTGAGTCTTGTCATGAAGCTCTTTAAAGTTGTCACTTATTCTGTCATCTGCATCTTCGACCAATTCATAAACTAATCTGCTGACTAGTAATCTCTTGTTGTTGTAGCGGTCTATGACCATCGTCCATGCGGCTTCAAAATTTTCTTCTGTTGCAGCAAAATGTTTTATCAAGTTTGCTGCCTCTCCTACTAAGTGTGTTTTTAAGTACCAAATTTTTTGGACTCTTGTCATTGGTTGATTGACAACCAGTGATAAAAATAGATCATGAAATTCCTGCCATTTCATCTGGTTTCCATCAAATTTGGGTATAGTGATTTTCGGAATAGGTACTGTCAATGTGTCTGAATGCCCAATGTTTTGCCCATGATTACTCTGAACTGTGTTGTCTCTAAGTCTTCTGGAGGCTGCTCGGACCTGCCCTTCAAGCTGGATAAACCTCTCCATATTGTATACATTCTGATTTCCTTCATCACATATTTCTGAGATTTTGTAGTGTAGCTCCTCAATGTCTTGCCATAACCTGGTGGCGGCTATGGCATCGTCATGACTAACGTCATCTGTTAATAGTCTATTGACCGATGCCACCATGGCTGCCTGCCTTCGCATAAGTTTTACCAGCTCACCAACTGGTGCCGTGGCTTTCTTAGCGAGTTCTACCTGTATTTGATCATCTGTATTCGTGGCTTCAGGCATAGGTAGTTTCAGCATTGATACTTCAAACTCCCTCCTGTATTGCTGCACGATATTTAGGATTTATGTGTAATAATCCTTTTGGAAGTAGTCATTGTCGAGTTGAATCTTCTCCAGCTCGCGAATTTGGCTATCATTGACTTCAAAGGCTGTCCATTCCTCGTCCAGTCTTCTTAATCGCTCTTGGAAGTAGCTGGTTGATGTCTTCCTCGATGCTGCATCCTTTTTATAGTTGCGGATGATGGTTTCGATCCGCTGACCAATTTGCTGCTGAGAAGTAACCAGTTCCGTAAATGAGCTCATGTTGAATTATTTTTTCTTGATGAAAAGATGATATTAACCAATCAATAAACTGACGATCACGTCGGGGTCACCAAAATGTTAATTAACTCGTTTGTTAATTAGATGCTTGTTTTAATCTCAGCACATAAACTGGATTAAAGTGTTAAAGTGTTAAGGTTTATTCAACAACAAACAGTACTTGAACCGAGTTGTTTGAAGAAATGATTTGATGTAGACTCTTTAATATTCAATAACAAAAAGGTTTTCTTTATTTAAATTTTTCTTCATTTTATACAGAAATATTGATTACTATTAATTTAATATAAAATGTTATTTACTGTTAATTTTACATACTTAGCATTTATGGTATTATGTATCATATTTTAAATTCATTGGCTGGGTGACCATGAACATGAGGCGAACAAA
The DNA here is from genome assembly GCA_949987645.1 of Tachina grossa. Lineage (NCBI taxonomy): Eukaryota > Metazoa > Arthropoda > Insecta > Diptera > Tachinidae > Tachina > Tachina grossa. The sequence goes on along the minus strand of OX465278.1, from coordinate 79,650,047 downwards.
ATACTTAGCATGCAATTTAATGTCTAAAAGGTGATCGTCCTACAAAAAAACAAACAAATTAACAAAAAATGCATAATAGACAAGAGTGACTTACAAACAGACTATATAATTGTAATAAAATACTTAAGAGTGCAACGAAACTAAAAATGCATAATAACTAAACGAAACTAAAAATGCATAAATGCAGAATTATAAAGACAAAAGAATAAAACCATAATAATAAATTTATAAATAAAAACCTATGTTAATTATAAACACAATACAAAAATTAAAAGTAAAGCATAAAAATTGACTTCATATACTTATGTATATATAGTACATAAATATGTATATATAATATACAGCTGAGGAATAAACTCTACATAAAACCATAATTTTTAGGGTTTGTGGAAATTTGGGAAGAAATTCAAAAAATTAATTATGCCAATATTTATGGTGCTAATAAATATGTTTATACAAAAAATAAACAAATAATTATAATAACACCTACAGTAGCAAACATATTCAAAATACATAGAAAAAAGTATATATACAGGCATTAAAAAATACGTGCAATATGTTTGATGTTGTCAACTTGTTTGAAAATTCTGTGATTTCTGGTACCAAGCCATCAACAAATGGCATCCAAATATGGTCTAATATGTTATTGTTATTATAATTATTTTTGAATTTTTTATTTTTTGTATAAACATATTTATTAGCACCCTAAATATTGACATTATTAATTTTTTTAATTTCTTCCCAAGTTTCCTCAAACCCCAAAAATGATGGGTGTATGTAGAGTTTATTCCTTAATAGTATATGTATATATATATACATATGAATGTATGGACAAGGTGGATATCTATATAAAATATGAAGCAAAATGTCAACAAAACTAAAAAAACACTTTTTGCAACTGTATTTTGATATTTATTGCACACCATAAGGCCAATTAAATTCGCCTCTGCTATTAACTCATAAAGTAATTTCTCTTAAATATCAATGTCGCCATGCTCAAAAAAAGCTTAGAGCTTTTACACTAAAAAACTTACGAAAATCAACAAAACACGCAAAATGTACAAATCGAAAAGTATTCGACTCAGCCGGTTTTTAAATTGTAAAAAAACCGGACTATTCGACATTCGAAAAATCAACATTTTGAAAAAACCGACAACCGTATTGTAAAAAAACCGGGTTTTAAAACCGGTTGAAAAACCGAGTCGAGCACCCTAATGTATACATACATACATGTGCGGAATGTCAAGTTTTGATATACGAGAATTCGAATTCGAATATTTAAAATGATATCCGCGAATACGAATATTTAAAACGATATTAAATTAACTTTGCTTTATTTTAATTTACATTGTAAATTTTACAAAAACACGAGCATACATGCATATATACATAGATATGTATATGTAAGAACCTATTTTTAAACCCAAAAAACATGCAAATTATATTATAAATATATAATTTTTCGTGAGCGTGCGTGATCGTGATAAGTTTTAAACCACTCGTGCGTGATTAAAAATATTTTATTTGTGAGCGTGCGTGATCGTGAAAATGTTCAAAATCATTCTTGCGTGAAAGTGCGTGAGTAAAATACTGTTCTGCGTGAGCGTACGTGTCGTGAGTCAGAAAACACTCACGTGCACATCTCTAATATGAACATGTGTTTTTACTTAAACTTATTTGGCTGGCCCACGATGTCGACAAGAAACTTTCTATATAGCTTACTTATATTGAAAACAAAAATAAACTTTCTTATTTTTATTTTGTTTTAAATATAAATAAGCGATAGAAACTTTCTTGTTGACATCGCGTGTTAGGCCGTTAAAGTTTCTTAGCTTTTTACCCTGCACGTGAGAAGTTATTAGAATGATATATTCAAGAAAACGAAAAACTGGGAAAGAATTTAAAAGAAGTACACATATACATATCGTCCGCCCGACGATATGTATAAACATAAATTTCAATATAATAATCTATTACCTTTATTCACTTTTAAAAATAATCGGCTATGTTCTGAATTCCACGTGAAATTAAATCGTTCGGAAATGCCATAGCATTGTTATTATAAATACATACATACATGTGTGCATACATACATGTTTCCAACAATTCTATGGAAATTCCACACGTTTTAATTTCACGTGGAATACATAACATACCCGAATATTTTTCTATCATCACACTTAAACAAATGTTATAATGCCTATACATAACTTAATACATTTGTTTTTTGTTATTTTAAAAATTTCATCAACAACTAAAAATTTTTGTTTCCCTTTGCTTTTGTTTGTTTACATTTAAAAACATATTGTTACGAAAATAGCCGTCGACAGGTTTAAGCAGCATTACACAAAAATATTCCAACAAGGTTAATGTAAGTGTTACGCGAAAATATTCCTACAGGGTCAAAGCAAAGAATAGTCTAGAATAGTAGCCAACAACTAAATAAGCATGCGCAGCATTAAACGTAAACAAGCAAAAGCAACAACAAAAAGCGTCTGCTTATTAAGAAGATTCACATATGATATACATACATACATGCCAATTCAAACGAAAAGCAAAAGATAAACAACCACCGTGTATTGCTTAGTTAATGATGTACACACGTATGCATATACACATGTATGTACATAGTTACCACATGAACTTAATTAGGCAGCGTATAAGATGATAATGATCGTCTAGACATTCCTTGAAACTTCTGGTGGTGTTTGTGTGAAATATAAAAAGAGGTGACGCATCCAATGAGTTAGTTAGTTGCATTTGTAAGTCAGTCGCGAACAGTTATAGTTAGTTGCGAGTCAGTTATTGTTGTGTTGCGAACAAGTTCCGAGTGAAAAAGTCAGTTGAAAATTAAGTTGTGAATTAATAATAGTCTGCGATACAGTGGTGAGTTGATAGTTAAGAGCAGTCTGTGCTTTATACGTGAGTTGGAGTAAAGGAGAGTGAGTGCCGTGTGTGACGAGCAGCAGACAAAGAGGTATTGGTGTATCAACTGTGAGTGACGGCAGAGTGAGTCTCGTAAGTGACGAGCAGCAGACAAAGAGGTGTCACGTGAATACTTGTGCAGCCGGCTAAGATTTATTAGTTTAAGTTGTATTAGTGTATTTAAGCTCTTGAGTAATTTAGTATAAGTGTATTTGTAAATAAAACTTATATCATTCTTAACCCTAATTACTACACTCGGCTCTTGTATTCATTTGCAAATCTTCGGATGTACGGGAAAGCGGTTTTATAGAGAGAAAAACGTAACAATATGATTTCATTTTACAAATTTCATCAACAACTAAAAAGTTTTGTTTCCCTTTGCTTTTGTTTGTTTATATTTAAAAACATATGATTTCATTTTACCGGATTTCACTGGCAAAAATTTGTCCAGTAAAAATTTGCATTTACTCAGTAAATGAATTGTAATGTTTCTTTCTCAATTCGCCCCCTCATTTACTGGATTTTGTGCACGCGAAAGCAATCCAATTAAAAATAGTACAAATTTTTGGGTTCTCGAACGCACTTATTAGTAAACCTCGGGAGCCAAAATCTTAAAACTTTATTTCAACTATATCACAGTAAACAGGGTGACTCAAAACGGACATTTTCAGTACTTTTCTTATATGAGAAATTTCTTAGTAAGCTTTTTATTTTCAAACATCTATAACTTTTTGGTTTTATAAGATATTCAATCGAAATAAATTTTGTATAATTACCTTATTTGTTAGCTTTCAGTACAAGAAAAGTAAAGTGTTTATAATTTAGAATTTAATTTTTTTTGTTCTCTTAAAAAGGTCCAAATATTCCTAAGCTCTTCCACTTAACAGAGCATAACTTACACAGGTAAAAAGGGAACAAAAAAGATTAGCAAATTTTTGTAGCCGAAACTCTCCTCTAAACGCCTATACCCAATTGTAGAATAATTTTTCTGACACAAGGTCAAAATTTTTTGCAATTAATTTTTAGTTATAAAAATCTTTTTTCTGTAATGCTATTTTTTCAGTATTTTGGTTTTTTTTTATCAAACCGCTATTATGAAAGACGGTTTTTAGATGGATATGCCACTTAAAATAAAGTAAATTTATATAATTCAGGTCACAAATATACTTTGCTTTTTTAATTGATTTATCATGTTTATAAAGGCATGTAACAAGCACTCGTCAGGCAAAACTACAAAATTAAAATAGATACCGCATTTAGGAATTTTTGTTTGTTTTTTTATGATTATTAAATTAAAATTAAAATGGAAATTCCGGAAACATATTATGCAAAATATTTTTGTGACTAGCTTCATAGATGCACGCATGATACAATAATACAGGTAATCGCGAAGCGCCAGCTGTTTTGCTTGTTTCGTGATGTGATCTGCCAAATGTTGTTTATGTTTTACCAACACTCGCCTATTAAAGCTGTACTAATACCAACAAGCTTCACAAAGCCAAGGGAAAACGCAAGTATACGTCTCTTCTTTTTTCTTGGTTTTTTGACAGTTGTCATCACAAAACAGCAATAAAAATCATTGTTGTTTTGTTGTTATATGTGGCCCATTAAAAATCTTTCTTTTGTTAATTATATTCTTCCTTTAAGCTATCAGGCCTACCGTATTTAATGTCAATAATAGAGACCTGCGTAAAAAGTCTTGAAATGTAAATACGTCATGTTTTTTAAATGTATTCACGTTGCATGTATTATACTAAACCAATAATAAATGCTGTCGTACTATAAGCGAAGTACGATGGATGTATTGGTGTACGTGCATATCAGTGTTAACAAGTGATGTCCAAAGACTGCTTGTTTGTAACAAACACTCAAAAGAAGTAGTGTTGATTTGTGCATGCTTGTTATTTTGCATATTGTGCGTTTGAGTGTGTGTGTAAGATGTAGATGGTAAGCTATTATGTGCCTTGCAAGAAATGAATGACCGAAACTAACACAAAAGTAATTTTTTCACTAACACAATTACAACAATTTTATATTGAAATCAAAAGTGAAAGTCAATTGCTCTAGTTGCTCTACTCTGACATGTATGTAAGAGTGGAACATCTAATGTACATATGGCAAAAATTAAAAAAAAATTGAATTTTATTGTAAAATATACAACTCGTTCGGTCTGTGAAACTAAAAATAATATAAGTGTTAAAAAAGTTAAGTAAAAATCAATAGTGTACAAAAGAAATTTCAAAAGTTTAATTAAATATATATACACATGTACATATGCATTTCTTTTCAAAATTTTAGATATGTACGTATTTATAAAAATCAAAATGCGTTACAGGTTGAAGGAAGCGTGAAGAGGCTAGACCACCTACATTATTTTGTGCTTTTATTTGTTTTTAAATATTTTAATTATACATATCTTTATTTTTCTATAATAAAAAACAATATGAAAATCATGTTTATTAATGTAATTATGTAGGTGTAACTAGTTTGCTATGACGGTTATATACATCAAGTGTGATCAGTCAGACGTGACTACCACATGCATCATCAATGACAAGTAAAAATACGGCAGAGTAAGCAGGTCAGCTATATATGTTCCTTAGTAGACATTTTAAATTAGTTAAACAAACATGCAAAATCACACGTGTACAAAAGTTTACATCACTTTTTCCACATTGCCCTTAAAAAACTGATATAAACTTAGATAGATAAAGTCATCACCACTCTTAGTCAAATGACCGGTCTTTTGACTGGGAGTGTTCTTGCTGGGTGATTAACCGCATACAACTAATGTTAATGCATGTGTGTGCATGTGCGCAGAAAAATAAAAGATCATACACACATACATGCATGACGTTTGTACACGCGCTCACGCGTAGAAATAAGCAAATATCACAAATTCTTCCGTCACGAAGTATTTTCTTCTTTACTCCTATACCTATAATACTGAAACAAATTTCTTGCAAACAGTATTGTTAACGTTTGTTTTAGAAGATTTCGCTGTAGTAAAACATTTGAAAAATCCCTCATGTCTTAAAAGTTCTTATAAGATATCTTGTGCAGGACACTAGTCAATAAAAATGCAATTTTATTACATGTTGTCCCGACGTTTCGTGAATTTTTTGTTCACTTTTTCAAGGAATGTGTCCAATAAAGTTCAATATATTACGAGAAAGCGGATTAGGATGTGACTCGAGTTTTGTTAGCTATTTGCCGGCGTATTTTGCAATTTCTTCAGTAACTAATGGCATATTTAAATCACGATGTATATTTGAATTTTTTATGTGCCATGGTTTTGCCTTCGTTGGATTTTCTCAACATTTGAAGCTGAAGCAGTGCCCCATAGCTGAATTCCGTAGCACCATATTGGCTTTAAAAGCGACTTATATATTAAAAGTTTGCAGTCTAGGCTGATTGTTGAAATTTTCACCAATCAGCCAATGTACCTGAGTTAATTTAAGTATCATTTGTGATAGCTTAGGATCAATGTGGTGTTTCCATGTAAGTCGTCGATCAAGGTGTATACCAAGATATTTCACATGTGAATGTTGAGGAACAACTTGATTGATAATCCGAATGGGGGAACAAGTATCTCTTCGTAAGGTAAATGTTACTTGAACACACTTTTGTTCATTTACCTTAATTCTCCATAAGTTTAACCATCGCTCCATCTGGTTAATGTGTTTCTAGAGTTTTCGGGATACCTCATCAGGGTTTTCGTGCATACTAAGACAGGCTGTATCGTCCGCAAATGTGGAAGTATGTATACTAATGCTCACAGGCATATCACAAGTATAAATCAAATATAAAACTGGCCTCAGTATACTCCCCTGTTGCACACCGGATAAGATAGTTTCAGGCATACTCGTAAAGTCTCCTTCCACAAAAGTGAACTGACGGGAAATAATGTAACTTTCCAAAGGATTTAAAATATTTATTGGTAAAGTCTTCAATTTTAAAATTAGGCGTTCATGCCACACTTTATCAAATGCCTGAGAAATGTCAATAAATAGCGCAGAACAATACTTTTTTTCTTCAAAAGTTCTTCTTATAAATTGAACTAATCTATGAGTTTCTTCAATGGTGCTATGCTGCCTTCTAAAACCAAATTGATGGTCTGGTATGCACCCACTACTAATTAGAATTGGGGTCAATTTTGTTTTGAGAAGTTTTTCGAAAAGCTTTGTCATTGTTGACAGCAGACTTATTTGCCTATATGATTCAGCCTTGGTTTGATCTTTGGTCGGCTTTGGAATCATTTTAACCTTGGCAAGCTTCCAGCTGTGTGGATAATACTCCAGTCGTAAAATGGCATTAAAAATGAATAACAGGATTCTCATTGCAATACGAGGCAACTTCATCAGCATCTGGTTACTCATTCCATCAATATTCGGAGCTTTCTTCGGGTTGAGTTCGGCAATTATTTTTTGTAAATCACGCGTCTTAAACTTTATGTGAATTTTTTGACATTAAATACGGTAGGCCTGATAGCTTAAAGGAAGAATATAACTAACAAAAATCACTGTTGTTTTATTTTTGTACATTTGTTGTAGATTCGCTGCTACCTGTATTATTGTATCATGGGTGCACGTCTATTGTTTTTGCCGTGGCTTTCTAGCCCTTCGTGTGTGCGCAAGTGCTTGTGCTCGTTTTTTTTTTTTTGGTTGTAACGTTACCTGCTTAATGTATATATTTCTTATTTGCGAGTAAGAGTATTTAAAGTAAAGTCTTCATAATTGTTATTCATTACAATTTGAACAATGACTAAATACACTTATAGAGATGTCGGTGATCCAGAAAAATGATGTGATGGTGGAATTGCATATACTGAACAATAAATTTTTTAACATATGCAATATAGAAGAAATTGAACTACATAAGCAAAAAATTATAAATTTTGGGAATACATTGAAACAAACGGTGCGTTGAATACTCTTACAGCAAGAAAAGGCTGTACTAACGTCACCATGAATGGTTGTCAAAGGAACTTGTTTTCAATATTTCACCTTCAAGTGCCAATGAATGTAGAAAATAGGGTCGACCAGCAAAGCATATTGAAGAATGTAGTGAACGAACTCGAAGACGCAAACTTCAGAATATCAATGAGGAAATTTCTCCAACAATCAGCAAAGACTCATTTTTGCACCAAATTCAACCAACAGCAATAATAGAAGCAAGTCCGAGGCGCATAAAGAGGATTCTGATAATCCTACACCAAATGAAGATAAGAAATTTACCCCAGAAGAAGCGTTAGCACAATTTTTGGATTTAAAATTAACTAAAAATCTGCATAAGGAATTGCGGAAGCGAACCAATGAAAAGAATTCTGGGATTTTTCCAGAATATAGAGATCTAGTTGTTGTCAAAAATAATGCTTACCTCCACAAACTGCTATAAATGTCACTTCCTCTACAGCAGAAAAAAAATTGCAAGATCTTCTTGAACACACTGCCGATCGGTTGTTAAATACACTAGATACTGATACAAAAGCATCGTTAAGATGCATTACATGCCAACGGACATCAAGTCAATTAAGCCATCTCATTCCTGAAGATGATAGTTTTAAGGCAACATACGAATTTGGATTGTCCCCTCTTCATGCTAGAATTCGTTTTATGGAGCACATTCTTAAATTAGGTTATGATTTGGATTTTGGTCCTTTAGGCGAAACAGTGAGAAAAAATAAAGAAAATGAAGAAAAAAGAAAGCAAAGAAAAAAACAAATTCAAGAAAAATATTTAGAATTAGGCCTAATGATCGATCAGCCATGGCAAGGAGAATGAAGCACAAATGATGGAAATACAGCAAGGTGATTTTTTCAGATCCAGAAGCTGCAGCATCTATTACAGGTGTACAGGCATGTTCCATAAAAGTAGTAGAATGAAAGTAAAATAAGATTTGAAAAGTCAAGTTTTTATTTCTGATGTTCTGCCAAAGTAGCGGTTTGGTTTTACATTTTCTAATATAATCACAAAAATTAAAAATTTTAAAAACCCCTGACTTTTTTCAGAAAAGATGTTATATCTTCTAAGCGGCTCGACCGATTTTCTTCAAACATAGCTAAGATCAAGTCATTTTTCAAACAAAAAAAACTAAATGAAAATCGGTCCAGCCATTTGGCCTGTACGTGGACACAGACAGACACACAGATACACAGACACACACTACAAACTTATAACACCCCTTTTTTTAGTCGGGGGTTAAAAAGAACTTTGAAAAAAATTGTAAACAGCTGATACATGCATATGACTTTAAAATTAAAAAAAAATTAAAAATTTTTGCTTTATATTTCATAAAATTACTAATTGTGCTTTCTTTTTCGCATAAAAACTAAACAAGGCGTGTAAAAACATATAAAATAAATAATGAATGTGGTGTTAGTTTCCATGGTGCATCAAAAAATGAATTCACTAAAGCAAAATTACAGAGGAAGATTTTGAGAGATCCCTCAAATCCTTGTAAGTATATAAACATAAGTACTTATTTACATACATAAATGAACATTTTATATGTTAAATTTATTTAGGTTTTTACAGTATTACCGCATTAACAAGGATGCATTTCGTGACCTTTTATATTGTGTAAAGTTTAGGCTACCCGAGTCTTCCATCCCGGCACAAATACAGCTTGTTACCACATTGAGATTCTTGCCAGAAGGCATATTTTTAACGGGGTGTTGGAGAAGACAGCGATGTGGCTTTGGGTCGGAGCATCACGTGCAAAATTTTGAATCGCATGCTTATTATTTTAGAAAATCATATTTGTCCTAGGTGGATTAAACTAATCATTACAGACGATGATCGTAATTTGTCTAAGCGTCATTTTATGAAAAAATTTGGTATACCCGGTGTAATAGGATGCGTTGACGGCACTCACGTTGAAATTACTAAGCCGCACAATGTGGAAACCTGTTCTATAACAGAAAAGGTTACTACAGCATAAATGCTATGGCCCCTTTCAGATTAGGCAACTTTACTTGCACAAGCCTTGTGTTTGTGGGTGTGAGAAGAAAGGTCGGTTTGAAGGGGAAATAATTGCAGAGATTTGAGTACAGACTTGCTTGTACTTGGTAATTCTGTTTCTGTTGGCAATTCTGTTTCTGTTGTAACCGCTTCTCCGATGCATTCAAGTATATCTTTAACTAAATTATTTTTTTCTTCAACTTCCATTGTATACCCCAAATTTCAAAGCACTTTCACAATTGCAATGAATACAGAAATGAAACAAAACGTCAACAAATTAAGAAAATTCGAGCATAAGAAAATTAAACTTGCTCAAAAAAGTTGCTGAATGTGAACATAAAAGCATGTTCAAAAGAAAATATATAAAAATTAAAATTATACTTGCGCAATTAAAGTTGCCTGATCTGAAAGGGGCCTATGATTGTGAGTATTTCCAAATTACTATAGAATAAAGTGTTATATTTATTTAATATTTTTTTTATAGATTTGTGATTATAACATGTTTATAAAATCGATCGATGCCCTAATTTGTCACGATTCCCTAATTTGGAGCGTCAGTAAAGCTCGCAGTTACTTTTCCCATTGCTATGATAATGGAAAAAGAGGCAACTGATTGTTGTGTGACGCAGGCTATGCTCTTCAACCGTTTTTACTAACTTCTTATAGGGATCGTCAGGCTGATACACGTCAACACAAATTTAATGAAAGACATGCATTAGCACGGAATGTAGTTGAAAGAACTATTGATGTGCTGAAAAGCCGCTTTCGATGTCTTGCTCATATCCTTCCATATCAGCCCCTTAAAGCAATTCGAATTATAAATGTGTGCTGTGCACTGCATAATATTTGCAGACATTTTAATGTACAAGATATGGAAGAAATAAACTTAAGAAATGAAAATGATAATGATGATTTGGATAAATTAACAACTGATTCCGTAGCCGCGTCAATAAGAGATGATATCGCCAATCGACTTTAGTTATTAACATATCAAATATGAATTTTTTATATAATTTTATTAATTAAAACAAATTTTTTATTAGTCATATAATATTTTTAGTTCATTAAAAAAACAAGACGAAATCAACAGCACATTCTGTGTGCTTAAAATTACATAGTAAGATCAATGAAAATTAATTATACAGTTCAATTATTAAAAAATAAAATAAACTAATTCAGTTGTAGATACATAAATTTTTAGGATCAAATTCGTCTATTTCCAAATCAAATTCAGGTTCTTAAAAAACAAATTCAAAATTTTCCAAATTAAATTGAGTCTTTTACAAATCAAGTTCAGCATTTTGCATTTTAAAATTCAAATTCAGGCCCTTTCAGAGGAATTTGATTGAAAAAAAGGCAGATTTTGATTTTCAAAGTGACGAATTCGCTTTCAAGATGCTGAATTTGATTTTTAATATAATCAGTTTGATTTAGAAAATTCTGAGTTTCTTTTTTAAAAATTCGTGTTTGGAAATGGACGAATTTCAAGTGAAGAACCTATATACAAGTATGGCACACTTATAGATATCAAATTTATCTCTATATCAATTACCGATCTTTAATTCCTCTAGCTCTAATTTTTTTTAATTTAGTTTCCTCTTCTCTTAGCTGCTCCATTCGAAAATAGTGTTTCCCCTTTTCTTTGATGTGGTCTTGAATGCTTTTTCTTATTGCCTTCAGTTCACGATTTGTGTCCTTAAGCTCTCGTTTTAAATCTTTTGTGCACTTTCTATGCTCTTTGTCATTGTATATTTATTTGAGCTGTTGCGCAATTGATACCATAGCATCAGTCTGACCTTTCATACACTCTTTCATATTGTCATTCCAACTAGTGTCTCTCTGACGTTTTGGAGTTGGAGTAGCAGTCTTGCTGGTGGAAGCAGCCTTGCTGCTGGAAGCATCCTTACTAGTGCATCACCGAAATCCATTGCGTTTTCAACGCCTTCGATAACAGTGAATATCCCACAAAACTGACCAACAGCTTCCTCCATTTTTGTTAGCACAAATTTATTAAATGGTCCTCCACCAGTCGCTCTGGCCTCCGAACTATTATGTGCGATTTTTCGTCTCACTAATGCCTTCCAATTCATTCAAACCTGTAAAGAAATTGTCAGTTACTAAAAAGCAGTTCATTTTATGTAGCTTACCTTTTTCCAACCACATGTATCCTTTGTTGGAGGACTATTCCTATTTAATTCGACGGTAAGTTCTTTCCACACCTCTTCAAATTTTGCACAGTCTCCTTTTGCAAATCCTTTTGAAAGGTCTGGATTGTTTTGCATAAAGCGTAACAATATTGCACCCTGCGTGGTATTCTTGTGTTTTCCCCTACAAATATGCAAAATTTTCATTCATGCAAAAAAAAAATCTTATTGTAACCGTTTTATTTAATTTAATTGTAATTATACTTACATATTTCTCCAAAAGGATCCAATTTCATAATAAAAGGTAAAAGTATTTTCAAACTACTTCTTTTTGCGTGAAAGTAGTTGCTAGAACATAGCAATTCACTACAAATTGATGTTCGAAAACAAAACGTAAATGAAAAGTAAAAAGTAAAATGCAGAACAACAAAGCAACAAATTGAAGTGATTACAAATTACTTTTACTTCAAAGTAGAATGCAGAACATTCCTGGTAGACTTGGAACTAATAAGACGATTCAAGATAATATTACAAGTCCTAGCATGCAGCAGAGAGATAAATTCAAAAACGAAACGAAAAATACTTTTGGAGATATATTCCCTTCACAGTTCACAAAATTTTGCATCATGGGGAACAAATAATTCAACACAATATGCTACCAATAGGAGATCTGTCTGAAGAAGCGCAAGCAAAAAGAAACAAGGACTACAGATTCTTTCGCGAGCAAAACACGCGGAAAATTTCCAGATGCTGTACTAATGAAGACTTGACTACTATTTTATTATGCACATCAGATCCATATATGTCCAATATTCGACAAAAATGGAAAACTAGCTCTATTAAATTAGACCTAGAAGATAAACTACTTCTAGAAGATGAAAATAAAACCTATTTAGAAAAAATATTTACTAAAATTGTTTAAATAATAGTAATTTTAAGTTAATTTAATTATTATTTTTCGAACTTCATTTGTTTCTTTATTTATTATTTGAACAGGCTAAAGTTCTTATCGCTTTTTAAGCCAAATTACATGTGATAATTATTAATGAACAAATAACACCAAAGTTAGTTGTAAATATTCTGACAAGACATAGTTGAATGGAACAGCCAGCCGTTTTAAAAGGCCACTAAACCTTCATCATCAGAGTTCTTTTGTGTTTGGTCCACTGTGTGTGGTGTCAGTTGATGTAGATTTCTGCTTCATATACTTAGCATTATTGCAAATGGAATATGTGAATTGTTTTGATTCGTGTTATTTAAATTTGCTGAAACATTTTTTGTATTTAAAGTATTACCGCCGATACGCTAGTTAACGCTGTAGAAAGAACTAACACTGTACTGTGAGTGTCAACGAGAATTTTAAAAGCAGACACGTTTTTCATTCGCAAAAGTAATCCGAGCAGAAACACAAATTTTGAAGCGTCTTTTGATTAACGTTTAAGTAAAAGCTATCAAAGTTTCGATTCGGCTGCGATAACAAATCTTCAAAATTTATCTGCAAGTAGAAGAAAAAACTTGGCATAGAACAATAATTGGGCCAATCATATCTTCAAGAGGTTTAGGAAAAAATGTCCCAAGGAAAAGGTAAGACGTACAGCTTTATAATGTGCCAAAATGAGAACAACTACCGAATGTGACACACGCGATCGTTGGAGCCATTATAATTGTGCTGGTGTGGGCGATGAAATCAGTGACCTAATCTGGCACTGCGTTATGTGCAACGAATCTCGAGCGAACGCATTAAGCCAGTCACTGAATATTCTTGATAATACATCATCCCCATTAGCAACTTACAGCACGCTACCTGAACTGTAGGCAGATCCTGCTACCATGGAAATGCATCCAAGCAGTGGTGGACAAGCGATCATAATTACAATGTTACCACAAGCAGCAGCCATGGCACAGGCAGGTTTACCCAGTCCAAGTACTACGCCACAATATGTAACAAACAATGTACGCCACATTCCAAAAGACAAAACGCCTTTGTATACGTTGGCAGCAATAACAAATACATCGGTTTACAATCAAGCATTGACAGGCACCCCGATAACAACGAACAGACATGCATCTACTTGCCGGCTACGTCAACAAATTTTAACGTCGGTTCTAATTTGAATTCATCAACAATGTTTCAGCAACATGCGACACATAACGTTGCTATGCACAATCAGAACAACAGAGTGCAACATACTCATATTGAAAATCGCGACGCAAACAGTTTAAAGGTGTATAAGCAAAGAGCATTAGAATTAGAAATGTTAGAAGAAGAACAACAATTAAAACAACGTTATTTAATGAAAAGGTATGAAATTTTACAACAATATTCTGACGAGCAGAATAATTGTCAACTGAACAACTCGGGTGAAAACAATTCAACTAGAATTTATCCAACTCAACAAATTAACTTTGCTAATACACCTTTAAACGTCCCTTCACCTCAACAGTTAGCTGCGAGGCAAGTACTTCCGAAGGAATTGCCAGCATTCTATGCTAATCCAGAAGAGTGGCCTATATTCGTAAGCAGTTTTGAAAATAGTACAACAGTAGGTGGGTATTCTAAAACTGAAAACCTACTTCGTTTGCAACAATGTCTAAAAGGCAAGGCACGAGAAATTGTTCGTCATAAACTTATGATACCCAATATGGTACCAGAGATACTGCAGACACTAAAAATGTATTTTGGTCGTCCTGAGTTAATCCTGGAACGAATGATTGAAAAAGCCAGACAAATGCCATCTCCTAAAGACAAGTTAGATGCAATTATAGATTTTGCTATGTGTGAACGCAACATTTGTGCAACAATTGAAGCCTGCAAAATGCATGCACATCTCTACAACCCAATGCTTGTAAAGGAGCTATTGGACAAACTTTCAAATAATTATAAAATGCAGTGGGCAATGCAACCAAAACCAAAAGATGTTCCAACTCTGAAATTATTTAGTGAATGGCTCTACACAATAGCCGACGCAGCATCACAGGTAACATCACCAATATTTTCAAAAAAGAGAGGTGTTATCAACACCCACACTGAGGTTACAGTGAAAAGCGGGGTAAAATGCTTTGCGTGTAATAATTCTGGTCATAAACTATCTAGTTGTTCAAAATTTGCAAAACTACCCACAGACAAAAAGTGGGCTATCATAAGACAAAATCATGTTTGCAGAACATGATATACATTGTGGTAAATGTCATATAAATAAAGAGTGTGGGGTTGATGGCTGCAAAGCAAAACATCATCTGCTCCTGCACAACAGAAACCTTAATATAACAGAAACAAGTTGTGCTGCCAATGTGAACTCCCATCGTGAGGGGAATAATACTACGCTTTTTAGAATAATACCAGTGTGCCTTTATGCGGGCAGTAAATATTTCGACACGTACGCATTTTTAGATGAAGGTTCCTAAATCACGTTGCTGGAAGAAGAAACATTCAAGTCGCTAGGTGCACACGTTACTAAGAAAGCATTATGTCTAAAGTGGACCAGCGATACAACACGAGTGGAAGAAGAGTCATATAAAACATCGATTAGAATATCTAGTCCACAAAATAGTTCATCATAAAAGCTACAGGTTGTACGTACCGTTAAAGGTCTTTCCCTTCATAGACAAACTATTGATGCTGCGGCTATAAAAGCTAAGTATCCATATTTATCGGCGATTCCCATCAGCTCATACGCGAAAGTGAAGCCCACAATACTAAGCGGCAGTGACAATTGGAGCTTGGCTGTACCACAGAAAATTTGTGAGGGTCCGTGGAACCAACCTATAGCCACAAAAACACGTTCAGGGTGGACGATTCAAGGTAGATCAGGTGACAACGGCCAGGGCCATCAGGTAAATATACAATTATGTGAGTGTGAAAAGAAACTCGATGAGATTCACGCGGCTGTAAAGCAAATGTACGCTCTCGAATCATCTCCTGTCAAAACAATTCAATCCGCTGAAGATGAAAAGGTTATTAATATACTTGAATCAAAGTGTAAATATGTAAACGGCAGATTTGAAATTGGTGTACTATGGCGAGATGAAAATGTAAATTTACCAGACAGCTTTAACACTGCATACAAACGTTCAATCTATCTTTAGAAGAGCATGAAAAAAGACGTTGGTCTAAAAACAATTGTTGAAGAAGAAATTAATAATTTAATAAATAAAGGCTACGCCAGAAAACTAACCCCTCAAGAGGTAGCCATTGAAGACATGCATATATGGTACCTTCCTATTTTCGTAACGAGTAATCCAAACAAGCCTGATAGAATCAGAATGGTATGGGACGCAGCTGCCAAAACAAACGGACTCTCACTTAACGATTTTCTACTAGGTGCTCCTGACTTGTTAATTTCATTAAGTGATATTCTCTTGGCATTCATAATTGGTAGAATCGCGCCATGTGGTGACATTTCTGAAATGTTTCAGCAGATTCTAGTAAGACGAAAGGATTCCCGTGCGCAAAGATTTCTTTGGTGGAACGAAGATGATGTTGAAGCACCTTCCGTTTATAAAATGGATGGCTTAACATTTGGTCTTAATTGCGCACCGTGCATGGCACACTTTGTTCGTGATAAAAATGCTAGTCGTTTTGAGGTAAAATACCCGAGAGCCGTAAAAGCCATTAAGGAGCACCATTATGTTGATGACCTCATTGATAGCGTAGACAGTGGAGAGGAAGCAAAACATCTAGCTGAACAGGTAACGAAAATACACACACAGATATGGTACACAGTCCCCTAGAGAGTTAGGTGTAACAGAAAAAGTCCTGGGTGTTCATTGGGATCCCGCTAAAGACGTTTTTAAATTCATTTATAAATTTCCCAGACTTCAACGTGATGTTTTAAATGAACAAATAGTCCCCACAAAGAGGGAAATTTTAAAAGTTCTAATGTCCATTTACGACCCCATGGGTTTTGTCTCTTGCTACAATATTGGGCTAAAAATATTGCTTCAGGAAATATGGAGAGCAGGAATTAATTCAGACGATGAATTATCTACTGACCTGACAAAAAAGTGGCAGCAATGGAAAGATAATTTGAAGCACATCACCTTATTGGAGCTTCCAAGATGCTATTCACCACAACTCAAATCAGCAGGAGAGCTCGGATATGCGGCCATATGTTACCTAAGAATTAAACATGACAATAATGTCTATGTCATTATAGTAATGGCCAAGTCGAAAATTGCACCCCTAAAGCCGGTATCGATGCCTAGACTAGAGTTGCAGGCTGGCGCTGAAAGTAGTCAACATTAAACGCATCCCAATTAATTCTTGCCATTGGTGGTCTGATTCATAAACTATGCTCCAATGGCTACGTATGGATCCAAAGAAACTGCAGCAATTTGTTATGCACAGGGTGTGTGAAATTCAGAAGGAATCGACAGTGCAACAATGGGGATGGGTACCATCTAAAATTAACCCAGCTGACCTCGCGACCAAAGTGACAACCAAAGTCAAAACTTCATTATGGCTACATGGTCCTGATTTTTTATTATTTGATGAAGATAAATGGCCACATTGCGATGACCTCGGCACCGTAAATGTGACGGAAATAAGAAGTCATTATCTGCAGATTCATACGACAGTATATAATACGTCCTTCAACACAGAACACTTTTCCGATTGGAAACGTTTGTATCGAGCACTCGCAATATATCTACTCTACCTAGAGATATTTTAGGCTAAATTTCGGAAGACAAATATCACGAATAAAGTTACTTTTGCAATGTTGTGCAGGTCGAAATACATACAGTTCAAAAAGGCTCAGTCCCATGTCTATGCTGAGGAAATCAGCAGTTTGAAAATGGGTAAGAATATTTCTAAAAATTCTTCACTAATTTCTATTAATGTATTTGTAGACAGTGATAGTCTTTTAAAAGTCCGCGGACGAACGGAAAATCTCGCTTGTCATATAGACGTTACTGTTCTACCTAAGGATCACAACATCACGCATTTAATTGTTAAATATGCTTACGAGCAAAACCACCATCTTTCACACGAAACGGTGATAAATAATCTTAATGGCAAGTACTACATCCCGAAGTTACGAGTAGTCTATCGCAAAATACGAAACAAGTGTCGGAAATGTAAAAATGAAACCGCCTTTCCTAGAGTTCCTCAAAGGGCGCCGCTACCTCCATACGGCTTGGTGTGTTTAAAAGACCCTTCACATATACCAGTATAGACTATTTTGGACCTATGACTACAACAGTGGGTAGAAGATCTGAAAAGAGATGGGGCGTAATATTTGCGTGTTTGAGTACAGGGGCTTTACACATAGAAGTAGCTCATAGTCTTGACACAGGCTCTTGCATAATGTGCCTGAGAAACTTTATCGGTCGCCGCGGATACCCAAGACAAATCTATACAGACAACGGTACTAATTTTAAGGCCACTGAGAAGGTACTACGTGAATAAAATGAACAAATCCACTGTCGCCAAAGAATTTGATGAAATCCAGTGGCTCTTCAAACCGCCGGCAGCCCCACACATGGGTGGTGCCTGGGAAAGACTGGTAAGATCTGTTAAGACAATTCTACACAGTGCGTACCCAGTGATGAAATTTAATGATGAAACTCTCAGAAGTTCGCTAATAGAGTTGGAGTTCATTATAAATTCTATGCCATTGACATTTGTTTCACTTGAGTCGTGCGGTGAAGAAGCAATTATCCCAAATCACTTGCTACTAGGTTCAGCAGTGGGATATAAACCTGTGTGTACTGAAAACTTTAATTTAAGACAAAGGTGGTATCAAACGCAGGTATTCGCTGATCATTTTTGGCGTAGGTGGATTCGACAATATTCTCCTATAATAACTCCAAGGAGTAAGTGGTTCAATAAACATCCTCCAATATCCAAGGGAGACGTGGTCCTTATTGTAGATGAAAATATGCCAAGAAACTTATGGTTGAAAGGTGTTGTTACCGCCGTCAACTAAGGGTTAAATTAACAAAGTTAAATATCGCACCCTGTTTATCTTAAATTCTTAAATCTTCTCAAAATAAAGTTCCTCTTGAATAACGGTCATTAGTAAATACTCACGTAGTCCAATCTTTTGTAATTCTTCTTTAAACCATATACTGAATATATACATACATATATATGTACATAAACGTACATACATAAGTACGTATACATTTATGTATGGAATACATAAACAGACATTGTATACATTATATTTTCTATGTAATACAAATTTACTTTTGTACAACCGTATGCATATTAAGCAATGAGCTTCGAGAGAACAAGTGTAGTTGATTTTTAAACGGGAAACGTCGCGGTCAAAAATATTAAATCTAACGCCTTTCATTAATATAATCAAATATTGTACATAATTAATTAATGTATAAGATTTTTCCTTTATAAAATTAATTATAAAATAAATTGAATTTTGATTATAAAAATAAAAAAGTGCTCTTAAAAATATTTTTCTTAAATTTCACGTTGCCAAGCCAACAATTCTTTAAATTTAATATTAAATCCGTAAACGTGAAAATTCCGCGATGTCGGACAAGAACGCTACACAGTACAATTGTCGAAACTGCACTGAGCTGACGATGGTTTTATGTGACAAATGTGATAAATGGTTTCACTATGGTTGCGTGGGCGTAGACAGCAATGTAGCAGATTATAGCTGGAACTGCAAATGTTGCGACAACAGGCCATCTGCTACTGCTAACCCAGGCAAAGAAAATGGCATTGAGGCTCAACCGACCTCATCATCGTCACCAATAGTACCATCACCAACAGTTCCACTACCACCGGTAGTAACCGCCAAAGGCACAACATCGTCGGTTCATTTAATACCGGCAACAACTAACACTGTACCACTAGTAGTGCCCTCAACAGGTGCTCCGTCTCTGAATTTACCAGCGACTGTAGTCACTCATCCGCAATTATATGCATTGCCTCATCAGTATGTGGTAATGGTTACATCGGCAATTCCAACGCTTCGTCCAAGAACAAATACACAACTCTTTACTACAACAACTCCTTCGTACATGTATGGTTCACAACCAACAATAACGAATTTTCAACAGCATCAGATGGTTTCCAACCAACAAAACACTACAAAAGGTATTCAAAGTAACCCGGATTTTTAGCAAATGCTACAACTAGAGCGACTAGAGGAGGAAAGAAAAGTTCAACAAGAATTTTTGGAAAAAAACTGTAAAATATTGTCAGAAAATGACAACGGAGCATTTGCAGAAACATCAAGTTGTCACAATTTCAACTATAATCAACCCTCAAATATTTAGAACTTTTACACAAAGTCCCCCTTTAGACACTATACCAACCGTATCGAGTTTTAGTAGTCAACCTACACCTTCACAGCTCGCCGCCAGGCAAACAATACCACGTGAGTTGCCATCATTTAACGGTGATCCAGATGATTGGCCTATTTTTATAAATAGCTTCCAAAATAGTATAGCTCTTGCTAGATTTTCCGACGCCGAAAACTTATATCGTCTGCAAAGCTGCCTGAAAGGAAAAGCAAGGGAGATGGTAAAAAATAAGTTACTCCTTCCCTCTCTTGTACCAGACATTATAACATGCTTCGCTTATGCTTTGGCCGCCCAGAACATATTCTAGAACGTGCTATAAGCAAAGCAAAAACATGCCATCTCCACGCGATACACTAGAATCGCTTATTGAGTTCGCACTTAGCGTACAAAATATATGTGCCACAATGGAAGCTTGCGGATTAGATTCGCACCTCAACAACCCCATGTTAGTGAAGGAGCTTTTGGATAAATTGCCAAGCCAGCACAAATTAAATTGGGCAATGCAACCAAGGGATGAGAGCGTTCCAGTAATTAAAGCGTTTCATGTTTGGCTCTACAACATAGCTGAAGCGGCAAGTAAAGTAGTTACACCCAGTTTTTCAAAAAGTGGGATGAACCACTCACACTCACACTCACATCCAGGCCAACAACAACGTAGGATCTTATTGTGTCGTATGTAAAACTAATTCACACAAGTTACAGCAATGTGACAAGTTCCGAAACCTACAACTAAAAGAAAAATGGGAGATTGTAAAGAAACATAACTTGTACCGTCAGTGTTTAAATCAACACAAACGAAAATTTCATCTAAATAAAGAATGCGGTATTTCCGGCTGCAAGTTTAAGCACCATTCTCTGCTTCATAAGCCCTCCGATGAAGACAATCAAACTGTAAGTAGAAATGAAATACAAAATATGCAGCGGAGTGTACAGTTGAATACACATAATGACACCAATGAAGAAGGGCCATTTTTCAGAATTTTGTCAATCCGCTTGTATACCAAAAATAGCGTTGTTAGCACTTTTGCCTTTCTAGACTAGGGTTCCTCTGTTACTTTAGTAGAACAAAGCTTATTTGACAGTCTGAAGCTGGACGGCGAACCCGCACCCCTATGTCTCCAATGGACAGGCGGAAGAACTCGCGATGAGAGCGAATCCTTCAGAACCTCATTTAAAATATCGAGTGTCCTCAATGACACAACGTTCGTTCTTTCAGACGTTAATACGGTAGAAAATTTGGACCTGCCGTCTCAAACCTTAAATATGTCTGAAATTGGTAAAAAATATCCCCATCTGAATAATTTACCAATTCAATCCTATCAAAACGCTAAGCCTACGATTTTAATTGGTGCCAACAATTGGAAACTAGCAGTTCCTACCAAAATCCGAAAAGGTGGCTGGCAGCAGCCAATAGCAACAAAAACGCGCCTTGGATGGACCCTACAGGGTGAAAATCAGAGCTGCTCAAACCAAAACCGATTTAATATACACACATGTGTCTGTCAGAAAAAATTCGACGAACTGCACCAACATGTTAAGAATTATTTCAACTTAGAGTCACCAAATTCCTCCGCTTTACTTTTGGCAGCAGACAGCAGGGCAATGAAAATACTAAAAGAAACATGCAAAAAGGTAGACGGATGTTTTGAAGTGGGCCTGCTGTGGAAAAATAGCGAAGTGCAATTACCGAAGAGTTATGATAATGCCTATCGTAGGCTAATGTGTTTTCAAAAAAAAACTCTCCAAAGTCGAATCACTACGACAACGTATGCAAGATCAAATTGATAGTCTGATTAAAAAAGGCTACGCTAAAAAGTTGAGTTCGACCGAATTGAACGTTTTCTCAAAAAAGGTGTGGTATCTCCCCACATTTTTGGCGTTTAACCCCAACAAGCCTAACAAGGTACGATTGGTGTGGGACGCCGCTGCAAAATCAAAAGGAACGTCGCTAATGTTCCATAGAATCAACGTACGAGAAAGCGATATGCAAGCTCAAAGATTCTTGTGGTGGGACAAAAATGATAATTTGCATCAGCCAAGTACATACGCAATGAGAGCTTTAACCTTTGGGGTAAGCTGTGCTCCATGCGTAGCCCATTACGTGCGTGATACAAACGCTAAGAGATTCGAAGCAAAACATCCACGTGCCGTCAACTCCATCCAGAATCATAAATATGTCGACGATCTTATCGATAGTGAAGATACCAAGGAAGGTGCAGCAACGTTAACGAAACAAGTCACAAAAATTCATGCTGCCAGCGGTTTTCACATAAGGAACTCGGCATCTAACTCTTTGGAAGTCTTAAGGCAGTTATCCGAGTTTTCACAAACGTGTCAAGATGCCAAGCAATGGGGTGCCACAGAAAAGGTTTTGGGTATGTATTGGGACCCAGTTACTGACGTTTTTAAATATAATTGCAGATTTTCACGCTTACGCCACAGCGTGATTGACGAAAGTCTTGTGCCTACCAAACCAGAATGCCTCTAGGTTCTCATGTCTATATTTGACCCGCTAGGATTTTTGTCGTGTCATACCATAGGCCTCAAAATTCTGATTCAAGATATCTGGCGAGCCAGCCTTGGATGGGACGATCCGTTGAACGAATATCTCAACAAAAAGTGGTCACAATGGAAAGCGTCAATCCCCCATTTATCTGACGTAAAATCCCAAGGTGTTATTATAAACAAATATTTTTTTCGTTATTTAATTTTCTTTATATTTACATACAAATATTTTTTTTATAAATCGCTTCATAATAACATAAATTCTTAAAATACTTATAAAACTTAAGACACCCAAGATCCTGACCACAGGCCTGCCGTCTTCGTGGGAATTAATCATGGTGAGTGTTTTATAAAGTTAATAATAAAAACTTCATTACTTTTGTTTTATAAGGAATATGTTTTTATATATCGAATAGCTCAAGTATATAAAAATTTCTAGTAATAAACAGTAGAATTGAAATTTTGAGGTTCTTTAGTCTTTGGTTTATTATAACAGAGATATGTTGGTAACATAATCATGTTGTTATAAACTAAATGAAATAACTAAAAAAAAACTAAATATTCATAAAAAAAATTATATTTCCCTAACATTTCTAAAATTTTACTTTTTATTTAATGTTATTAACATAATACATAACATAAAATGAGACTTTAATGTAAACATTACATTAATTAAAATTTACATTTTAATATCCTAAATTCATTAAATTTTATTAATGTTTATACGTTGATAGTATAATTTATTTTACTTCATTACATGATTCCTTCATATTTGTTTTGTTCTGTATTCTTTTCTTTTTATATAAATATTAATTAGTTTAATTTTTTTTTATTTTAACAGCTACATATATGTTTATTATGAAATAAACTTGTTTTCATTTAATGGAATTTTAAATTTTTCTCTTTAATTATTTCGCGAAACATGTAGGTAATTATAAATAAAATTATTACGTGGGCTATTCAGAATATAGGCATAGAATAGCATAGGTCATGGGAGGGTACAGAACGGAAAGGGGCTAACAATACCTAGATCATCTTCCATCTGTTTTGGACTTACATATTTTCCTTTTTATTTTTCTTTATGTATTTCAAATTATTTTTTTTTTTATTATTTTCTCTTGTAATCGTCTCACATATTACTTTGCTACTTATTTTTTTATTTTACCTGTAATGAACTGTTCCATTTTTTAATAAGCAAAGATCCTCCCCCCCCCCATATCCCTGAGCACGGCCGGAAATTAAGTAGCAAAAGCTCTTCAAGTGGGACTCAACGTTAGCGTTCGTTACATAAAATATTTGGCGCCCAATGTGGGGCCCGAGGCAGTATAGTTCAGCTTTCTGAATACAAATACATGATTGTAAACGTGTTTTTGTAACATCTTGCTTTGGTTCCTCGCATCATTTTAATTCCGTGGTTTCGACTGCATTTTTCTTTCATTAAATTATATTTTCTTTGAATTCAAACTTAACTTCTATTCGAAACATATTTGGACTTTAGATTTTTTTTGTGTTTTGGAAATCTTAAACCTATGATTGTATGGATTACATTTTTTTTATTGCGTAAGAATTTTTTCCGTTAGAGATTTTAAGTCTTGGATTATTTCAAGAGTTTACTCACGGATATTTTCACAATTTTTTTTTTTTTTGGATTAGATCTGTAGTGGAAATGTTGGGATTTTTATAACTGGTTAGGTTGGTTATTTACTCACAGCGCAATTACAGAATAGGTATTTTAGTTTTGTTGCGAGTTTTGGATTTAGGAATTCTATTATAATTTTTTTTATAAAGTACTTAATCCAAAATTAGCATAAAATCTTAATTTTATTATTTTTTGTTTTAAATATTAAATTTAATGTATTGATGTTTATTTTTTTTGTGCAAGTTCAGATTTATAAAATATTTGTCTACAATTACCTCATGGAGTAGCCAAATTTGATTTATTGATATATTAAATAAATATTAAAAATGGTTTTAACTCGAAACCAAGAAAATTTGTCCATGTTGGACCAACCTGCAAACTGTAGCTTTACAGTAAACTTAGAACCAAATAATACAACTCCAGTTACTCAGGGTGCTCGTCCTAACACAACATTCCGTAAAACAAAACAACCTAGATCTAACAATACAACACAACCTGCTATTTCACAGTTAGGTAGTCAGGATGATTCTCGATTACGGAATATTGTTTCAGATTCTATGGAATCATTCCGGATAGAAATGCAAAGTTTTATTTGCAATATGTTTCAGGACATGTTTAGCGATGCAAATGAGAATCCGTCTACTAGCAACAACCGGCATGATTCGCCCTCAAACGATATCCCTAATATATCTTCCATTGCAAAGAACAATCCTTCACAAAACGCCTTACCAGCAGATAAAATTTCGAATATTATTCGTAACTGGCAAATCAAATTTAGTGGCCATGATAATCAAATGCCAGTTAGTGAGTTTATTTATCGCATTAATATTCTTACGGTTAAAACGTTGAATGGCGACTTCAAAATCCTGTGTGATCATGCACATAGTTTGTTTGAAGGAAAGGCTTTAGATTGGTTTTGGCGTTATCGTCGTGAACATGATGTTGTTGATTGGGATGCATTGACAAACTCTTTACGCTGACTACAGCGACTATGACATTTTGAATGATATTCGACGACGTAAACAGAAACAGAACGAGACTTTTGACGTTTATTTAGACCATATTTCGGCTTTAACTGACAAATTGAAATTACCAATTTCTGATCGCGATTTATGTGAAACATTATTTAGAAACTTACGTAATGAAATTCGCCATGAATTTATTCATTTGGATATCTCTACACTAGCTCAACTTCGTCAGGAAGTTAAAAAGCATGAGAGATTTGTTAGGGAATTAAATGAAGAATCACATAAATCAACACGTGGACGCGTTTCAGAGTTGGTAGAACAGGGAGCGGGATTTAATGATAGTTACGATGATATTGCCAATGAAGATGAAATTTGTGCAGTTCAGCGAAGTATTAAATGCTGGAATTGTGACAAGTTGGGACGTACTTATTTCGACTGCTTGGAGACAAGACGGATATTTTGCTAGGGATGTGGTGTTAAAGATACCTTTAAACCCAAATGTCCTAACTGTACCCAACAGTCGGGAAACGAACACAGGGATGTCCGTCGAAAATAGAGCGGGCATCCATAACAAATAATACCGCTATGGCGGGTGGGGGGTTCATGAAGATATTGACACAAACAGAACAAACGAACATGTACATCCGTTATTAAGACCCTACCACGTTCGAATAAGGGAATATAGTGAAGCCCGTGCGAGAATATTTGGATATTCAAAAAGAAAAATAAGATCGTCCAGACGAAGTCAACAATATTACCGTCAACTCAAAATTTTTAAAAATTTTGTTATTTCTTCTATTGTTAAGAAGGAGTTTGATAATTGACCTTATGCTAAGCTTAAGCTAAATAGTAACTTTTATTATGCTTTGCTTGATAGTGGGGCAAATAAAAGTGTCATTGGTGGTGATTTGGCAATAGAAGTTCAGGAATTGTGTAGTTTTCGTAAACGTATGGGTAATGTACGAATAGCAGATGGACAAAGACAATTTGTAATAGGAACAGTGACAGTAGACATTTCGTTTCAAGGACAGACAAAAAGATTTGATTTTATTGTAGTTCGGACAATAACACAAGACATAATATGTGGATATGACTTTTGGTCTAATTTTGGTCTGAAAATTTTAACTCCAACTATTGGCGAGATAGACTCTTTTGAAACTGAGACTAATTCTGACATATGAACAAAGAAAAAGACTTAAAAAAATTATTTCGATGTTTCCGAATTTTGAAGTAGAAGGGTTGGGGTGTACAACATTAATTCAACATCATATTGATACAAAGGACGCAAAGCCCATTAAACAGCGGTACTACCCAATTTCACCAGCTGTTGAGAAGCTTTTATGTGGTGAATTAGATAGGATGCTCTCACTCGGAGTTATAGAGGTGGCACCAAGCTCTCCGTGGTCTTCACCAACTGTGGTTGTGGTTAAGCCTGACAAAGTAAGAATGTGTGTCGACAGTAGGAAATTGAACTCAGTGACAGTAAAAGACGCTTATCCGATCCCAAATATAGACGGACATATACATATTAAGACTTGCCCCAGTATATTGCATTTCAAAAATTGATTTGAAAGACGCCTTCTGGCAAATTAAGCTAGAGGAAAGTTCCAAACCAAAAACCGCTTTTACAGTCCCTAATCGGCCACTGTATCAATTTAACAGAATGCTGTTTGGACTTTATAATGTACCGCAAACGTTATGCCGACTTTCGGACGTAGTGATTCCGTACAATTTAAAGACACATGTATTTGTTTACTTAGATGACCCTTTGATTGTCTCGCAAACCTTTGATGAACACTTAACACACTTAGATGAGGTGGCTAGCCAACTTAGAAAAGCAGGTTTAACTATAAATGTGCAGAAAAGTAGTTTTGCTTTAAGTAAGGTGAAGTACCTTGGGTATATAGTAGGAAACGGAACTTTACAGGTGGACGAGGACAAGGTTAAGGCCATACGAGACTTTCCGGTACCAAAATCAATACTACATTTACATAGATTTTTAGAGATGAATGGTTGGTACCGACGTTTTATTAAGGACTATTCAACTGTTACTTTTGCACTGACGGAACTTTTAACCAAGAAAAAGACTTTTGTATGGACTATTGAAGCTCACGAAGCTTTCGACGAGCTAAAGACTCGTTTAAAATCTGTCCCTCTACTGATTCACCCGAATTACAATAAACCATTTGTATTACAATGTGATGCAAGTACTAGCGGGGTAGGCGCAGTATTGGCGCAGGAAGACGATGACGGTATAGAACAACCCATAGCCTATATGTCAAAAAAATTGAACAAAGCTCAGCGAAACTACAGCATCACTGAACTCGAATGTTTAGCAGTTTTATTAGCCGAGAAGAAATTTAGACCTTATATTGAGGGTCAAGAATTCAAGGTTGTCACAGATCACGCCAGCCTCAAGTGGCTTATGAATCAGCGCGACTTGTCAGGGCGTTTGGCTAGGTGGTCACTGAAGCTTCAGGGTTTCCACTTTTCTATTGAACACCGAAAAGGTAGAGACAATGTCGTTCCTCAAGAATTTTCACGGGTTCACGAGGGCGAGGATTTCATAAATTCAATTGAAATTCTAAATGTTCCAACCCTTGAACTTGCTTCGGAAGAATTTTACTCTGATGAATATGTTAAATTGCGTAAGAACATAAGGAACTCTAATTTTTCAGATTTTCGGATAATTGACAAATACGTTTACAAAAGGACAGATTTTTCTATCGGTGCAACGGACGAGTCAGATACATGGAAACTTTTAGTACCAACAGAACTTAGACGCAAAATTATTTATTCAAGCCATGATGTTCCGAAGTCATCACACGGTGGGATAAAAAGACATTGGAGAAAATAAGACGGTATATTTATTGGCCACGACTGGTAACTGATGTAAAAATTATATTTTAAATTGCGAATTGTGTAAAACATCGAAGACTCCAACAACTGTATTGAGACCTCCACTAGGACAAATAGTAAAGACTGAGAGACCGTTTCAAAGGCTGTATATTGGGTTAATAGGACCTTTACCCTGGACGAAGACATCTAACATTCGAATTTTAATTGTACTTGACCATTTTTCAAAATTTACGTTTTTAAAGCCATTAAAGAGATTTACATCAAAGGACATAATAATATATTTACAGACGGACATATTTGACTGTTATGGTATGCCCGAAGTGTTGGTGTCCAATAACGGTTCTCAATTCAAGAGCAAAGATTTCGAGAACTTCTTAAAGGAACACGGCATACAACATATGTTGACTGCTGTTTACGGTCCTCAGGCTAATGCCAGTGAACGCGTCAATCGTTCCATAAATGAGGGTTTACAATCTTATGTTAGAGATAATCAGCGGAATTGGGATCAATATATTAGTAGCATTAACTGTGCATTAAGAAATAGCGTATACCAATCTTTAGGTAAAACACCATATCAGGTAATATTCGGACAAACTATGGTTTCTCATGGAGCGGACTACAAACTTTTACAGAACCTAGATATTATAAATGATATGGACATAATTTTGGAAAGACAGGAAAATGATTCGGGACACTATACGTGAATACATGCGAAACGCTTATGAAAATAATGTACGGTCATATGATCTTAGATCCCGTCCCAGGAATTATGCTGTTGGCCAGGAAGTTATAAGAAGAAATTTTACGCAGAGCTCGAAGATTGAATACTTTAATTCGAAGTTAGCACCAGTTGGGATAAGAACTACAGTTATTCGCAAAGTAGGCCATGTAAACTATGAGTTACAAGATTTAGACGGCGGAGGAAAAGGTGTATATCACACCAAAGACATTTGGACGTAACTTACTTGCTATCGATGATTATTGTGAATTGAGATTTTGCGCCCTTTACAGAACCAGTTCATCGTTTCTTCTTTTGAAAAACTTATACAGTTTCTGTTTTGTGAAGTCGTCTTTGGGAATTTGTATTGTAAAATTGATTTTCTACCTGTGCGATTTGTACTTTATTTTTTTTTAAATATTGATAATGTAAATCACACACATACACACACCCACCATCATACATACATACATTTCGACATCCACATTCCCAATTCTAAGCAAATATTTTTTCCGTTATTTAATTTTGTTTATATTTACATACAAATATTTTTTTTATAAATCGCTTCATAACAACATAAATTCTTAAAATACTTATAAAACTTAAAACACCTAAGATCCTGACCACAGGCCTGCAGTCTTCGTGGGAATTAATCATGGCGAGTGTTTTATAAAATTAATAATAAAAACTTCATTACTTTTGTTTTATAAGGAATATGTTTTTATATATCGAATAGCTCAAGTATATAAAAATTTCTAGTAATAAACAGTAGAATTGAAATTTTGAGGTTCTTTAGTCTTTGGTTTATTATAACAGAGATATGTTGGTAACATAATCATGTTGTTATAAACTAAATGAAATAACTAAAAAAAACTAAATTCATAAAAAAATTATATTTCTTTAACATTTCTAAAATTTTACTTTTTCTTTAATGTTATTAACATAATAAATAACATAAAATGAGACTTTAATGTAAACATTACATTAATTAAAATTTACATTTTAATATCCTAAATTCATTCAATTTTATTAATGTTTATACGTTGATAGTATAATTTATTTTACTTCATTACATAATTCCTTCATATTTTTTTTTTGTTCTGTATAGTATTCTTTTCTTTTTATATAAATATTAATTAGTTTAATTTTTTTTTTTTTTGATTTTAACAACTACATATATGTTTATTATGAAATAAACTTGTTTTCATTTAATGGAATTTTAAACGTGTCTCTTTAATTATTTCGCGAAACATGTAGGTAATTGTAAATAAAATTATTACGTGGGCTATTTAGAATATAGGCATAGAATAGCATAGTTCATGGGAGGGTACAGAACGGAAAGGGGCGAAAAATACCTAGATCATCTTCCATCTGTTTTGGACTTACATATTTTCCTTTTTATTTTTCTTTATGTATTTCAAATTATTTTTTTTTTTATTATTATTTTCTCTTGTAATCGTCTCAAATATTACTTTGCTACTTATTTTTTTATTTTACCTGTAATGAACTGTTCAATTTTTTTAATGAGCAAAGATCCCCCAAAATCCCTAAGCACGGCCGGAAATTAAGTAGAAAAAGCTCTTGAAGTGGGACTCAACGTTAGCGTTCGTTACAGGGTAGACCCAAGAATATTTCAGCAATTTGTGATGCTCCGAGCAGGAGAAATCTTAGAAAATTCCGATGTATCACAATAGAAATGGGTGCCTACTAGAATGAACCCGGCAGACCTTGCAACGAAAATAGTAGCAGTAAAAAATACGGACTTGTTGTTTGACGACATCGCCTTTTTACACGGAAATCCAAGTCAATGGTCTATATGTGAAGACTTAGGACCTATAAACACGTCAGAGTTGAAACGTCACGTCCTAGTTATTAATCGCAAATTAAACAATCACTCTCTTTTCAATTTTGAATATTTTTCCAGCTGGAAACGACTCTACAGAGCCGTAGCAACTTTTATAAAGGGTCCGCCATCTAACGTTTTTTTTCAACTAGTGCTTATTTCGTGAATGGTAACACTAAGCTCATGTCTGATTTGACAGATAATTAGTTTTATCCTTCCGCTGAACGAGTCAACTGACCATCCAATGCGTTTTCGCTTCGCTAAGTTGGTCTGCGATCGACTTACAGAAGATGCCGATTTTTTTATCTTTTCAGATGAAGTTCATTTTGATCATGGCGGGTATGTAAACAAGCAAAATTGTCCCATTTGGGACACAGAAAACCCGCACGCATGCATTGAAAGACCGACGCACCCAAAACGAGTCACTGTTTGGTGCGGATTTTGGTCCAGAGGCATAATTGGGCCTTTTTTTTCGAAAATGCAAGGAGTGGCCGTTACAGTCAATGGCGATCGTTATCGGGCCATGTTGAACGAATTTTTGTTTACAAAAATTGAAGAGGAGGACATTGGCAACATTTGGTTTCATTTCACACAGCCAAAGCTTCAGTAGTTTTTTTATGCATTTAAAAAAAAATTATCTGGCGGACCCTGGACATGGAAAAACTTAAAGTCGCTCACAAACAGCGAGGTTGTTGATCTACAGTCACGTTTGAAATGATTCAGCAAGCAAAACGATTTATTATAAAAGAAACACATCAAAGTGAGTTCCTTCAAGAGATCTCAAATATAAAGCACGGAGAATACGTCGACAAATCTACTAAGCTGTATCGTCTCAACCCTTATCTAGACGACAACGATATTTTATGGTGCTATAGCCGAGCAAAGCGGCTCAACAATCATGAAGACGAAATCGTGCTGTCAACCAAGCACCATGTCACGTTTCTCATAATACGCTCATTTCACGAAGAATTTCATCATCATTTTCAAGGAACCGTGATAAACAAACTTAAAAGCCAGTTTTATATACCTCGTTTACGAGTCATCTATAAAAAGGTACGCAATTTGTTCCAAATATGCAAAAACAATAAAGCTTCACCACAAACCCCTCAAATGGCGCAGCTACCATGCTCACTTGGGAGCTTGTCAACGCCCGTTCACGTTCGTAGGCTTTGACTTCTTCGCAGGGTTTGAATTGCTGACTTCAAAATAGCATCAGCACACAAATTTTGCTATGCTTCGGCTTCTGCTAATCACATTGTATAAGCAGCAGCAATCAGCATCAGCACTCAATGTAAAAAAAAACTATTTGCTAAATGCTGTGCTGTGAAATGTTTGAAGCACAAGCAATCAGCAAAATGAAATTACTGAAAGAAATTGCTTATGCTTACAGAAGCAATAGTATTTTTTTTTTGAAAAAGTGCTGATGCTGACCATCAGCAATTTTGTTTTTTCGTTTTTTTGCTGATGCTTCGGTGCTTTGCTGTGAAGGTTTGTCAGCATCAGTAATAGTAAATTTTAAAAACTATTGTTTTTGCTGACTTCAGCATTGCTTCAAGATGCTTAGCATTACTAAAAAATTTATATTGTGTACAATATTAAAAAGGAAATAAATTGAATATGTATGGGTGGGAATATACGCATACTACATGTATGTTTTTATACTTATATTTTTGTTGTTTGGTTGAAAATTTATTTTTTATGAAACGAAGAGTTAATAGTGGTACAAATCATATCGTTTTTTATGAGGCGATGTGTACCTGTGTATACATATATGTATATTTATTTTTTATAATTATTACATATAAATTTTTTAAGTTTAACATTTTGCTGTTTTTCATCTAGCGAACGCTAAATTTTTTTTAATTAATCAACAAAAATTCCAAAGGACTTGATTCAAAGAAGACTTAAAACCAAAAATCAAACAAAAAAATGATATGCATATATTGCTAAATATGAAATCAACAATTAACATACGGCATTCTTGTGTTATTTATTTGTGATTCAGGAAAACTTCCAAATGACTTGATTTCAATAAAAGCAGGTAAAACCAAAAATCAAAGAAAAAATTTAACGATTTCATAGAATTCAAATTATCCTTTTCAGCGGGGTTTGTTTGTTGTTGTAAAATATGCACACATTGTGTGTAATAAAACCACCTCTTAAATACATACATATTATGTACATACATACATACATACATGCATATATACCTGCAATGAAATGCTTTGGTAAAAAAATTGTTATAATTACATTCCATAAAGCAAAATTATGTAAAAAATGCACACTTGTGTAAGGAAAACAGAATGAATATGACATTTTCGCACACAATGAACTTTCCAACAGTTAATCTTTATCGGTCTACAGGTTTATTTGACAAATTTCCTATAGAGATATGTCAAATAAGCGCTTAATAAACCATAAATATTTTTTATGAATAAGGCAGTATAACTTTAATTATGCAAGTGGTCTAAGTCATTAATAAAGTCATCATGCGTCCCTACATACATATGTATTTATGCACATATCTATTTCTACAATAACAAAATACAAAACAAAAAC
This sequence comes from Tachina grossa, assembly GCA_949987645.1. Classification (NCBI taxonomy): domain Eukaryota; kingdom Metazoa; phylum Arthropoda; class Insecta; order Diptera; family Tachinidae; genus Tachina; species Tachina grossa. Next base: position 79,616,648 of record OX465278.1, on the reverse strand, counting down.
ATATTACTTTTCAACCAAAATACATTCATTTCTACTATGCAATGCATTCATTTCTACATATGTACATAAATATGTATGTACATATGTATGTATTTAGCGCATACATATACATCTATGTACATATACACAGGTACACATCACCTCATAAAAAACGATTTGATTTGTACGGCTATTAACTCATTTCATAAAAAATTAATTTTCAAACAAACAACAAAAATATAAGTATACATACATACATGTATGTATGTAAGTAGTATGTGTATATTCCCACCGATACATATTCACTTCCTCTCCTTTTGAATATCGTACACAATATAAATTTTTTAGTAATGCTTAAGCATCTTGAAGCAATGCTGAAGTCAGCAAAAACAGTAGTTTTTAAAATTTGCTGTTACTGATGCTGACAAACCTTCACAGCAAAGCACCGAAGCATCAGCAAAAAAACGAAAAAACAAATTTGCTGATGGTCAGCATCAGCACTTTTGCAAAAAAAATACTATTGCTTCTGTAAGCATCAGCAATTTCTTTCAGTAATTTCATTTTGCTGACTGCTTGTGCTTCAAATATTTCACAGCACAGCATTTAGCAAATAGTTTTTTTTACATTGAGTGCTGATGCTGATTGCTGCTGCTGACTCATTTGCGTTAGTTTTAGTTCAGCAAAAACTAATTGCTTGAAAATAGCTAAGCAAATTCAAACCCTGCTTCTTCGGCCCGTTGCTAGCAACAGTTGGACGAAGACGTAAAAAACGAAGAGGGGTTTGCTTTACCTGCCTCACGTTACGTGCCATCCATAAGGAAGTCGCCTATAGTTTAGATACCAGTTCCTGTATTCTTTGTTTACGAAACTTTGTCGCTAGACGTGGCACACCTCGAGAGATATATACCGATAATGGTACAAACTTCAAGGCAGTTGAACAAATACTAAAATATGATGTCACGCAAATAGACTTTTCAAATATATCGACAAATTTCGATAAAACCAAGTGGTTTTTTAATCCACCAGGAGCCCCACATATGGGTGGTGCCTGGAAAAGGCTTATCAGATCCGTAAGGAGCCTTTTTCCAACGCAAAATTTCAATGATGAGACCTTAAAAAGTGCGCTTTGCGAAATCGAATTAATTATTAATTCCCGTCCACTTACATTCGTTTCCATTGAACATAAGGACGATGACGCAATTACTCCTAACCATCTACTTTTGGGCTCTTGCAAAGTATATAAACCGTTCCTCGACGATAGTGGAAACATTCGACAAAGATGGCAGCAAACACAAACATTTGCGGATCACTTTTGGCGCTACTGGGTAAAGGAGTACGTACCAATAATATCCCGAAGAAGCAAATGGTTCACCAAAACACCGCCAGTAAAAATTGGAGCTATCGTAGTCATTGCCGATGAAAACCTTCCTAGGAGATGCTGGCCTGAGGGCAGAATTATTGACGCATTGATGGCTGCAGATGGTCAACTGAGAAGTGTGACAGTCAAGACGCAGTTCGGAGTATTACATAGACCGGTTACGAAAGTAGCAGTTTTGGGCGTCGGTGATGGTCATGAGCAAGCTCGTACCCCGGACTCGCTTACGGGCAGGGGAATGTTACCGCCGTCAACTAAGAGTTAAATTAACAAAGTTAAATATCGCACCCTGTTTATCTTAAATTCTTAAATCTTCTCTAGATAATGTTCCTCTTGAATAACGGTCATTAGTAAATACTCACGTAGTCCAATATTTTGTTCTTCTTTAAACCATATATTGAATATATACATACATATATATGTACTATACATATATATGTACATAAACATACATACATAAGTACGTATATATTTATGTATGGAATACGTAAACAGACATTGTACATTATATTTTCTATGTAATACAAATTTACTTATGTACAACCGTATGCATATTAAGCAGTGAACTTCGAGAGAACAAGTATAGTTGATTTTTAAACGGTAAACGTCGCGGTCAAAAATATTAAATATAAAGCCTTTCGTTAATATAAGCAAATATTGTACATAATTAATTAATGTATAAGATTTTTCCTTTATAAAATTAATTATAAAATAAATTGAATTTTGATTATAAAAACAAAAAAGTGCTCTTAAAAATATTTTTCTTAAATTTCATGTTGCCAAGCCAACAGGCGTCATCTCAGAAACGATAATTGCACAAGATGGTCAATTAAGGCGAGCTATAGCTAGAACAAAAAATGGAACTCTTGCTCGACCAGCAAGTAAGTTAGCAGTCCTGGACGTCGGTACCTCTTATGGCAAGCTTAGCGAGACTTCTCCCAATTACGGAGGGAGGAATGTTACCGCCGATACGCTAGTCAACGCCGTAGAAAGCACTAACACAGTACTTTGAGTGTCAACGAGAATTTTAAACGCAGACACGTTTTTCATTCGGAAAGTAAGCCGAGCAGAAACACAAATTTTGAAGCGTCTTCGTCTTAAACTTTTTTTGTATATGCAACTTTATGTAAAGAAAGATTAATAAATGTAATTTTGTATGAATGGAAAGAATCAATAGAGTTTTGATTAACGTTTAAGTAAAAGCTATCAAAGTTTCGATTCGGCTGCGATAACAGAAAGCTTAATTTTACCATCTCAATATTTACATCAGTCTAACCATCGTCGTTTGTTCTTTTACTAATTATACACATGTAAGTTAATTTGCTTATTTTTTTCTACTTCAGATAAACTTTTTTGGTTTGTTACTATTAAATATATTTAACATTTAAAATAGATTTGTATCGAATATAAATTATTTGCTGGGCTTTAGTATTAGTGTAGCGTGTTCTAACTATCACTATGATCAGCATTGTATAGTAAACATTTAAAGTCAACTTGACCGCAACATACATAACATCCAATTGCATTGAAAGCATTTTTGTGCACTGGACATTTGACACTCATTCATGCATGAAGTGTTAGATAAATGCATTGACAGACTGCAACGTAAATATGTATTTTGTACAACGGCCATTTGACACTCGCAAGTCTGATCAAAGGCCGTAGCATAAAGCATTTGAATAAATCATATTTAATAATAATATGTGTTTAAAAAATCTAGCTTTTACAAGTTACTTATAAGACACACGCCGCACGTTTACCGTTAGAAACTAAAAGGGAACAATTTGCTTATTAAGCATATACCTTTTCTTTTCTCTCTTATGTTAAGATAGGTTAAGCATTATTCTCATAGTTAGTATATAAGCAGATGTAATTTAGTTTTAGAATCTCAATAATTATTAAACAACGTTCCTAAGAGCTCCTAGCTGAGCTCAGGAAATTATCTTTTATTTAAAATAATTAAATAAAATAAATAAATAAATAAAATAAAACAAATAAAATATTTATTTAAAATAACTTCCTTTTACATGACGATCCTGCCAGTCTAAAAAGAAAAAGAGACAAACAAAAATATTTAAAACTTGCCACCTTAGAGCGCAGACTTGCTAAAATATTTATGGGTCCTGGCAGACCAGCCAAAAACGATCTGGCAGCGGAAGATGTCCGCCTGGCCAAGAGGCAATAAAATAATTGAAAAATGACTTGTTATCATAGTAACAACAACTAGACAACAGATCTGCTTAACATCCATACCAGCAGCAGCAAATAGAGGTGGAACATGGCAAAACCGGGACCACAACCCCTAACAATAAAGGAGTACAAGAAGCGCACACAACGGAAGCAAAAAGAACAGATTACGGTCCCATTAGTAAAAAACATAAAACGCAGGGGAGGATACCTCTGCCGACTAAAAAGAGAGAAATCACTTCTCATCCGAGAAGTCAACAGAGATCCCCCACCAACATGGTCAGACTCTACCAAAATCTGGGTAAGAATTAATGAGCTGGACCGGCTCTTCCAACTTAAACTAACAAAAAACAAACAAGTATAAAAAAAACACAAAAAACACTAAAAATTAATAAAGAATTGCACTAATTGCGGTGCACTCTTAGGTCATTAGGCGTTAACCGCCGTTAACAAATATTATAATTAAAAATTTTTTTTACTTATGCTCAATATTATTATATAATTAAAATAAATTTAAAGTAAGATAATATTTTTTGTAATTAATTTTGTAAGCCCATTATAATGTATAATATAAGGAGAAAACAAACCAAAAAACAGGTTAATGTTAGTTTTGAAGAAGAAGGAATTTCGTTAGAACAACAAATAGAATGTTTAGCACAGATTTGGAAATAATAATAATAGGAATGCCAGGTGTCCCAAATGAGGACGAAAGATTGTGATTTTGCATTTAAATATCTCCAAAAGGCATTAATGACTCCAACTATACTGCAGTATCCTGATTTCGTAAAGGAATTTTGTATAACAACAGATGCAAGTAAACACGCTTGTGGTGCTGTTTTAACACAACAACACGAAGATAAACATTAACCTATTGCCTATGCATCCAAAACATTCACAAAAGGAGAAATTAATAAATCAACAATTGAGCAAGAATTAACTGCAATTCATTGCGCAATTACCCACTTCAGACCATATATATATGGAAAACATTTTCTTGTCCGTACTGATCATAGACCACTTTCTTATTTATTTTCAATGAAAAACCCAAGCTCCAAGTTAACGAGAATTAGACTCGATTTAGAAGAATATGATTTTACAGTAGAATATCTTAGGGGAAAAGATAACCATATTGCCGACGCTCTATCGCGAATAACAATAAACGACTTAAAAGACATGAATAATAAAATCTGTTCTATATTAAGAGTCACGACTAGATCGATGACCAATACAGAAAAAGAAAAGAATAGTAATAAACTAAATAAACAGCATAAATCTAATAAAAATAATGATAAGCCCAGTATATATGTACCTTTAACAAACACTGACGTCAGGAAATACTATAAACTAAAGATTTCCCCCGGAAGATGTTATATCAAACGTGGAAAATCTATAGTAACATATATACATATTAATGATTTGTTTACTAACGAGAATTTTGACTCAGGACAATTTTTCTCTAGGCTCGAAAAAGTGGCCGGTAAACACAATATATATAATTTACAAGTGGCACCTAGTGAGAAAATTTTCGAATTTATCTCTATTAATGAATTTAAAATTATGGGCAATAAAATATTAAATAAAATTAAAGTAGCGCTACTAAATGAGGTGACCCAAATCAATAATAAGAATGCTAAGGCAATTCTTGAAATTATGCTGAAATATCACGATGATCCCATAGAACGAGGACATTGTGGAATATATAGAACATTAGAAAAAATAAAGAGATATTACTATTGGAAAAATATGTCCAAAGACATATCTAAATACGTAAAAACATGTCACAAATGCCAAACTGCTAAAACTTTAAAACATAACAAAAGTCCAATGACTGTGACACCAGCGCCAACAAAAAAACCATTTGATACGGTAGTGGTAGACACAATAGGATCATTCCCAAAATCATTATTTGGAAATGAATATGCTATCACAATAATATGTGATTTAACTAAATATTTAGTTACTATACCAATAAAAGACAAAAGCGCTAAAACAATCGCTAAGGCGATATTTGAAAATTTTATACTTACTTATGGTCCAATGAAGACGTTCATTTCGGACATGGGAACAGAATATAAAAATTCTATTTTAACAGAACTATGTAATCTACTAAAAATTGAAAAACTAACATCGACTGCTCATCACCACCAAACAGTAGGCACAATAGAAAGAAGTCATAGAACTTTCAATGAATATATACGTTCCTACATATCTATAGACAAGTATGATTGGGACGAATGGCTAAAATATTTCACTTATTGTTTTAATACAACACCTTCAACAATACATAATTATTGTCCTTATGAATTAGTCTTTGCAAAAACACCTAATAGTTTTCAGATATTCAATGTAGATGAAGTGGCACCACTATATAATATAGATGACTATGCCAAAGAAACAAAATTTAGGTTAGAAGTAGCATATAAGAGAGCTCAACAATTATTAGATAAAAATAAACTTAGGCAAAAATTAAACTATGATAGGGATATACTTGATTATAACTTTAAAATAGGAGATCTAGTTTTACTGAAAAATGAAGCAGGTCATAAATTAGAAACTCAATATAAGAAATAATGTAACTATAGTTGATAAGCAAACAAATAAAACACAAATAGTTCATAAGAATAGGCTTAAGTTATATAATATTAAATAATTAAAAACGGTATGTGCACTACCAATCAAACTAAATATTTTACAATAAGTAATTAAATTTTAATTATACTTCAGTAGGACTTTTCATCTGTAAAAGAATGTCCATAAAACTAACGCTATATGAACATTTTTGTAAAAGGTGGAGGTGTAGCGTGTTCTAACTATCACTATGACCAGCATTGTATAGTAAACATTTAAAGCCAACTTGACCGCAACATACATAACATCCAATTGCATTGAAAGCATTTTTGTGCACTGGACATTTGACACTCATGCATGCTTATTAAGCATATACCTTTTCTTTTCTCTCTTATGTTAAGATAGGTTAAGCATTATTCTCATAGTTAGTATATAAGCAGATGTAATTTAGTTTTAGAATCTTAATAATTAATAATTATTAAACAACGTTCCTAAGAGCTCCTAGCTGAGCTCAGGAAATTATCTTTTATTTAAAATAATTAAATTAAATAAATAAATAAATAAAATAAAACAAATAAAATATTTATTTAAAATAACTTCCTTTTACATTAGTTTCTAAGCCTACTACGCTTATTTTTCTTTTGTCATTTTCAAAAATATTATTTGTGAATTCTCAAATAGTTCTTGAAAGTCTGTGCATAAGATAAGAGGTTTGTGGCTATTCAAAATGTGTGGTTGAAGTCTACTGATGATTTGTTACAGCAACAATGAAATATATAGACAACGCTGAACCACCAGCAAATAAATTTCGAATTAAAATGAAGTATATTTATTTAATTTTTGCCACAAACCAATGACTATTAATTTTAAGTTAATTTAATTATTATTTTTCGAATTTCATTTGTTCCTTTATTTATTATTTGAACAGGCTAAAAAAGTTCGTATCGCTTTTTAAGCCAAATTACATGTGAAAATTATTAATGAACAAATAACACCAAAGTTAGTTGTAAATATTCTGACAACACATAGTTGAACGGAACAGACAGCCGTTTTCGAAGGCCACTAAACCTTCATCATCAGCGTTCTTTTGTGTTTGGTCCACTGTGTGTGGTGTCAGTTGATGCAGATTTCTGCTTTATATACTTAACATTATTGCAAATGGAATATGTGAATTGTTTTGATTCGTCTTATTTCAATTTGCTGAAAGCTTTTTTGTAATGAAAGCTCAATTTTACCATCCCTATATTTACAACAGTCTTACCATTGTCGTTTGTTCTTTTACTAATTATACACATGTTAGTTAATTTGCTTATTTTTGTTCTACATAAGACAAACTTTTTGGTTTGTATATTTATTTAATTTTTGAAAGAAGCCAATGACTATTAATTTTTAGTTTTTTTTAAATACATGTATTTGTTTATTGTATCTTCAAATTTGCACTAACAATACGTATTCAAATCTTAAATCTAAAAATCTAATTATTAGGCCCGACCAATGTCGGACATAAGCTTAGAGTGTAATGGGCGTCAGTAAACTGGTAGATGTAAAGGTTGCAGTTGAAAACTCTAAAAAAGAAGGGTTGTTACACAGGACAGGTATATAGAAATACAACACTGAAGGATAATTAAGGCGAGAGTTGCCGTATCGAAAATAGAATGATAGTATCGTGAAGTCTGAAGGGACGAATACAAGAATGGTCCACTGTGGAAAGTTGGCTGCACTGAGATAAGGTGTGGTCGGTAGCCATCATAAATTGATACAAAACGCATATCCGGTCTTTTAGCTCGAAACTTCAAGGCGACTGGTCAGGGATAAGTCTCAAATAAAGAATAAAAAAATATATATCAACATAAAGAAAATCAGTGAAGGTGCTAAGGCCACTCAAAAAGAGAAATATTAAAAAAATAAATAAAATTTAATGTCACCAAGAGCGGAAAGGTGGATGAAAGGCCGACATACTTTTCAAACATATACATACATCAAAATTTCTAACGAGCCAACCAGCCATTTCGAACACAACCACACAGCAAAATTTCTAGCGAGTCAACAGCCAATTCGGATACAACTATACAGCAAAATTTCTAACGAGCCAACCAGCCATTTCGGACACAACCACACAGCAAAATTTCTAACGAGCCAACCAGCCATTTCGGACACAACCACACAGCAAAATTTATAACGAGCCAACCAGCCATTTCGGACACAACCACACATCAAAATTTTTAACGAACCAACCAGCCATTTCGGACACAACCACACAGCAAAATTTCTAACGAGCCAACAGCCAATTCGGATACAACCATACAGCAAAATTTCTAACGAGCAGACACCCTCTTCATCGCCATAGATTACCGAACTACAGATAAGTAACCCTGTTTTATATATATTAACCATAAGAATAAAAAGAAAGATTAAAGTAGAAAATATCACGTCGCCACACAAAGAGTAGTACATTTTGCTTTTAGCAGTTTTCGTTTACCAACGAAAAAAAAAACAGTAAAACTGTTCGCATTTATATTGTATTTTGTCTAGGCCGCTTGCGGGCGGTCATCCGTGGAAGTTTGGTGGAAGAGGAACTGGACGCGAGCCGGGCCTCTCTTACACCCCGGGTCTCCTCACAGAACCTTTCCCCATAAATTCACGGACACACGTATTGATCCATTGAGCTCCGCCTTAACGAGGATAATATTGTTACGTTTTTCTCTCTATAAAAACGCTTTTCCGTAGATCCGAAGATTTGCAAATGAATACAAGAGCCGACTGTAGTAATTAGGGTTAAGAATGATACAAGTTTTATTTACAAATACACTTATACTAACTTAATCAAGAGCTTAAATACACTAATACAACTTAAACTACTGAACTACACACTACCACTACGCCTTCCTCGCTGTAGTTTACGCACGTCTCTTAGCTGGCTGCGCAAGTATTCACGTGACACCTCTCTGTCTGCTACTCGTCACTTAAGAGACTCACTCTGCCGTCACTCACAGTTGATACACCAATACCTCTTTTTCTGCTGCTTGTCACACACGGCACTCACTCTGCCGACACTCACAGTTGATACACCAATAAAGACTCACTGGCTTTACTTACACCCTTATACACGTCTATTCGCTGCGCTGTTCCCTTTACTCTAGTCGACACGATAGACTCCACAATAATCTCAATTCCACGAGAGACTATTATTAATTCACAACTTAATTATCAACTGACTAACGAGTTCTAAACTTCACTACTAACTATAACTGTTCGCGACTGACTTACAACTGCAACTAACTAACTCATTGGATGCGTCACCTCTATTTATATTTCACACAAATTCCACTAGAAGTTTCAAGCAATGTCTAGACGATCATTATCATCTTATATGCTGCCTAATTAAGTTCATGTGTACATACATGTGTATATGCGTACGTGTGTACATCAATAACTAAGCAACACACCGTGGTTGTTTATCTTTTGCTTTTCGTTTGAATTGGCATGTATGTATGTGTACAAATATGTGAATCTTCTTAATAAGCAGACGCTTTTTTTGTTGTTGTTGCTTTTGCTTGTTTAATCAAGCTAGGCATGCTTATTTAGTTGTTGGCTACTTTCTAGACTATTCTTTGCTTTGACCCTGTAGGAATATTTCCGCGTAGCATTTACATTAACCCTGTTGGAATATTTTTGTGTAATGCTGCTTAACATTGTTGACGGCTATTTTCGTAACAATATAAACTCGTCTTGATAATCCCATCGCCACGTCACTAAAATCGCCGCATTTTAAAATATCGTGACGTCAACACATTTAATTGGGCTATGAGCTCCGCTTACACGAGGCACGTGTAATTTTCACCATAACATTTATAAATTCTAAAATTTGCTATTAAAGAATCACCAAGACAGGCCGTATTGGGCCATGAGCTCCCCTTGCACGAGGCCATCGTAATTTTTCTACAACAACATTTATAAATTCTAAAATTTGCCATTAAACAATCACCAGGACAGGCCGTATTGGGCTATGAGCTCCGCTTACACGAGGCCATCGTAATTTTTCTACAATAACATTTATAATTTCTAAAATTTGCATTACACAATCACCAAGACAGGCCGTATTAGGCCATGAGCTCCGCTTACACGAGGCCAACGTAATTTTTCTAAAAAAACATTTATAAATTCTAAAATTTGCCATTAAACAATCACCAAGACAGGCCATATTGGGCCATGAGCTCTGCCTTCTCGAAGCCAACATAAATTTCCATCACCATAAGAATAATAAAACTGCAGATGTCATAGTATTAGCCAGGTTAGAGCTGGATGGTTTATCTTAAATGTACAAATAGTTGAATATGGCAATAATTTTTACGCAAAGAATACATTAAATTAAATATAAGCAAACTGTGGATGAAACAAAGAGTGAAATAAACCAATATTGTAAGATCATACTAACATACTTATGTGCATGTTCGCACATCCAAGGCGCCTCTGTGTGGCTACCTCGATTTGCGAGCATCCTTAGTTTAAATTTATAGATTATAGAATCATTGGAATATGTATTACTGTTAAGAATCTTGTTAAAACTATTGAAAAGGAAAACACGCTTAAAATAGCTTTCAGCATAAGATATCTTCCTTTAGTGCGCACATAGGATAGGCCCAAATGGGTAAACATTATTTTTTGGAAAATAATAAAAGAGAAAATGTATGAATGAAACTCAATTCAAAAATTGTAATACAACTTTGAAGTAAACTGTATAATGATAAGAAAATCAAAACTTTAGAACATTGATAGGAATAAAATTAAATTGATCTGAATAAAATTGTGAAATAGTATGAAGGGTAAGAAACCGCACATGCATGTGTACAAATTTCATTTGAATTAGGTGAGTATGGCGAGACAGTAGATCGAGTGGCGATATTTGTTAAATTTAGGTACACTGACACGCAGTAATGTCAATTAAGAAGGTGTGATTACTTCCTTATATCACATTTTTTATATATATTCTGTTGATCTGCGTGTCTTTGACGCCGTAGCTCCCCAACGTCGTGACTGATTTGAATTTTGCTTTATTTTCGTTTGAATGGTGACATGATCGTATATCTTTTAATTTATATTTAAAGAAAATCGGTCTAGTCGATGGGAAGATATCATAATTTTTTATTTAATCCTTTATTTTTTGCGATTCTGTTACTTCAATAGTATAATTGGAACATAGAGTTCTTATCTATGGCATAACGTCAACTGCGGCAAAGGTTCTTAAAATTTTAAAGTTTTGTTATTAATATTCTTAAATTTGTTAATGAAATTATTTGTTTTTCTTGTGTAATGAAATATTTTTCGTTTGTTAATAAAAAAATTAATCTAATACACATACGTGTCGTTTTTTGCAAACTTTTTTAAGATTATTCGAATATATTTGTTTATTCTTTGTTGGTTCGAATATTCGAATAAACATAAAAGACGAAAAATTAACAACACTAGTAACAACCGTTATAGTTGTTGTTGATCAATCGCAATTAAAAAAACGTTAGTATATATATTTTTAACAAAACAATATTGTTTTTGCAACTTATTTGTATGAAAGTGAATCTAAAAATTTTCGTAAGTCAACTCAAGCAGTAGTGCTAAAAGTCCACCGATATGTATATTCGTTTTGGTTTAGATAATAGAAAAACATTTATATTGAAAACAAAAACAAGTTTTCATATTTACTTATTCTTTTCACTATAAATTCTCTAACATAAAATGTGATTAATCAACTTAAAAATTGATGAGAAAAACTCTTTTGATTTTTATTTCATACTCGTATTAGAAAATTGTTCACTCTAAAGACAATTGTGCAATGATAAATTATGAACATAAAACCTTTTAAAATGCATTAAATTGTTATTAAAGTAATATTTATTTAAAATAATAATTTATTTTACGAAAAATATTTAGATCCCGAAATCTCGAAAATCCCTTAATCCCCAAAAATCGCGGGATCCCGAATCCCAGGATTTCCAAAAATCGATCCCGCTTGGCTTCCCTAATGCCTACTACTATTAGCCGATGATTCTGCTACACAACGAAGGAGGGCGCTCTGATGTTACATTAAGATTAGTATTCGCTGAAGTCGATATAGTTCAGTGACCAGTGACTATGCCTTCATCACTTGGACTTCCCTACAACAACTGATACAAAGGGACACTAATTCACATCAGAAAAATGCGTCGTGTTGTTATTTTAGTGACTGTTGGATACAGGGATTGAGCCCTTGACCTTCGGTTTTGCAGTCAACCTGCGAATTACTTCGCCATTTGTGTCGACATTTTTTAAACAAAAATACATTTATGATGATCATGTCGATAATATAGATCTAAATTCACACTATCTTCCAACGGAAGAAATTTATCGCGGTGCTGAAGTTGAACTATTAATAACCAAAAGTTCAGTTTACCGTCATAAAGTTGTAGAATTTTAAAATAAAATATTTTTTTTACATTTATTTTAAGTCAAATTTGAAAACTAAGTATATCTTCAAGGACTATTATTGGAATTGGTTTCTATGCTAATCGCGACATGAATGATATTATTCCATTTGTTACATAAATGATTCCAAACAAAACAAAATACCATAAAAAAATTTAAAGTGAATACAAATCCATATCAGACTTAAACATTTAAAAACTGCAGGAGCTTAAGCAAGGTTTATCAACATAAGGTCAACCTCAGTCATTAGAATTCTGTTGGTATTATAATTATAATAAATTTCAGTTAAACATACTTGATATAAACATACTTGGAACTTAAGCGTGAGTGAGTTTTGGAAATATTCTCCAATATCGTAAAAATAGTTTCTGCACGCTTCATCAAGTGTGGAAAGAATATTTTCATTTCGAAATTCGACCAAAAGTAAAATAAGAAGTAGACCGTAATTGAAAATTTAGCATCTTCAATACATGCTTAGGACTTTTTAAGGACTAACAATAATCTTTTTTATAATAGTAATGCATATAAAATTCTAAATAAAAAAAATCATAAAATCTGTTATAACGATAGAATCTTTGTGGATTAAGATAAACAGCCAAGGCATATCAAACAGGTACACGTATCAGGCATATTTCTCATCCGCTGATTTTTTGTTTACAAGTTTATAACGAATAATTCGTTTGACAATTACTTTTGCGCCTTGTTTGATGCATACACATTTTTGAAAATTACTTCGTAAAGCTATGTGAGAGGCACAGAATTGCCACAAAGTTTTGTCTAATGCATGTACCTGTATTAAATATGCCTTGATAAACAGCTTACAATTATATTACTTTTACCTTTTACTATTATATAACAAAGGAAAAACCATTGCCCCTATTACGATTTACAACTCAACTAAGTTTAGTTGAAATTGTAACAACTTAACCTTAGAGCAACTTTACTGTTTTTTGGCATTCTGAAATACAACTAATTTTAGTTGTATTCGGAACATACTCGAAAAGAAAAGGTTTTCATCTATGATATGTTTTTTGAAAGCATAGAAGACAACACATTTTAATTAATTTTAGTTTTGGCCTTGTATTTTCTTTTTAGATTTCATGTTTTATGAACGTGGCAACAGTATTGGTTGCCAAATGGCATTGATTGGCGTCTGGAATAATGAAGCAAAGCTAATACAATACTCGAAATAAAAACCAAAATAAAACTGATAAAAAGCAGTTGTCTCATGGTAAAAAAAAGTTGCAATCATGTTAGTTGTATATCATAGTAGGGGTCCATATATATTTTTGACTTATTATATATGTATGTATGTACATCTGATTAGAAATAGTTAATTTATCTCTTGAATTAGTTTAGAGTTATTATACAGCCTTATTTATACAAATTATGAAGACTTTATAAAGGCTTAATAAACAAATTTTTGTATGGAAAACTGTTTTAAAACCCCTTTATAAAGTCTTAATAATTTTAATAAATAAGGCCGATATGCTTAAATAAGATATATATACTATAAATGAACATTAAGTGCCAACATTTAAATTATATAAAAAGGTTTCGGCACTATTCAAGTGATTTTGGCACTACAGTAATTTTAACTTAGCTGCTTATTCAGCCCGTTTTACGCAATTATATGTTGAACATGTTCACAAATGCTGTGGATGGCGGACACTCTGATGCTTCGTTTAATTACAAGTGAATTCTGGGTCCCAAAGCTAAAAAAACATGAGTCGTACAGTCATTCACAATTGCAAAGAGTGCACTATCTATAGAAAAAAGACAGGTCAGCAAATTATGGCTGCGTTACCTCCAGAAAGGTCTTCTCTATCGAGACCGTTTACGCACACTGGCGTAGATTTTGCCGGTCCATGAAATATAAAATCATATACTGGTAGAGGTTGCCGTATCACTAAAGGTTATGTACTTGTTTTTGTTTGCTTTGCAACGAAAACAATTCATTTAGAAACCGCCCGCGATATGACGATAGAAACTTTCCTTGCAGCCTTTGCACATTTTTTCTCACGTCTTGGATGTCCTTCTCATTCATATTCCGATAATGGAACTGCATTTTTCAGTGCTGCTAAATTAATAGACGTAGACAAGAAACAACTTTTGTGTGAATTGAAAAAGAAGGTACTTGTACGAAACAGTTTTCCGCTTGTCGAATGGCATTTTATACCTCCCGGAGCTCCACATATGGGTGGCTTATTCAAAACTTAAAGTACTCCACCACCATTGTGCCCAGCGGTGGAAAAAAGAGTACTTAAAGGAACTCCATCGAAGAGTGAAGTGGAAATACCCACAAAAAGATTTTGAAACCGGAGACTTAGTTGTTATTCGTTAAGGCAATTTACCCCCCGGCGAATGGCGACTTGGTCAAATAGAGAAAACTCATTTAGGACATGACTCTTAAGTCCGCACAGCGGATGTGAGAATAGCTTCTGGCATTTCCACTCTGCCAATTGTGAAGCTAGTTCTCTTACCTAAACCAGAAACCCACTAATTCCGTTCTTTTCTCTTTCTTAGCAATGTCCAATGCATCCCGCCATCTTGAGGTCAACCGTAAGTCCGTTGAAGGTCCTTCATCCCCAAAACCTAAGGCCCCTCGCAAAGAATACCTCCGAGATTGTCGCTTATGCAAGAGCGAACACGCGCTAAGAAAGTGCCTTAAATTTAGAAAAGTGCACGTTGGGGAGCGCTGGGAAACAGTAAAAAGGTTTCAACACTGTTTTAATTGTCTGGCCCACTCCCACATCAAGGACAAGTGCACGAGCCGCGAGAGATGTTTTGAGTGCAAGGGTAAACACCATAGCCTCCTACATGGACTCAAAACCAGCTGAAGGGAAATCATTCGACAATCAATCTGAGGGACCAAAGTCCTCAAGGAAGAAGCGTAAAGTCAAAAGAAAGGAACAGCTAAAAAATTTAAAATCACCGATACTACAACCATCGGCCCCAAGAAAGCTCGCAACAACCCTAATTAACATAAATGTTATGTCGGGACAGATTGCTTATGCAACATTTATAAATCTATTTGAATTGTTTGTTGTACATTGTACATATATTTATGAGATATTTATGAATTATATGAATTTTTTATATACCTTAATATACCTCCTCTCTCTCTCTCTCTCGCGAGATCCTTATCCTTTTTTGCTGCAGTATAGCAAGGGATGCCGGATGCTTATACCCTTTTCACACTCACTCACATCTTTGAGGAATGCGTGGAATATGTTGAAAATTGAAAAAACCTGTTCACATTACAACATCTTTCATCTGTCATGTATTATAATACTATTTTTATGAGTGTGAGCAACTAAAAATTAAATAATTAAATGCAATTTAAAAATTCAGTAGAAATTGATTTAATTGCTGGCTCCTGAGCAGCAGAAACAAATAATGCTAGAAATTATGTCGAAATTATGCTAGCGGACAATGATGATGAAGAAATATTACAAATTTTATCCGCAAAGATTTTGCGTAGACATTTGCAACTATTTTTATGTAATTTATTTCGATTTGAAAAAATATATAACAGATTTTATTATATGCATGCATATACATACATATGTATATAATAAAATCTTAGAGTAATTACAGATCTTTTTTGGGGAAGGATATTCCAAAATGTAGCTTTGAATGTATGTACATGCATATGTAGATATTATTACATACACACTTATGTATAAATTTTTATGGTATGTATGCATGTATGTGTATAGTTGTATACATTTTTTCTAGTGATGACACTAAAATAATCGAAAGATGTTGAATGGAACAAAGGAGATAAGAACACCTTTTGAAGATGTTGAACATTCAGCCCTGTATAATTCTTATGGGAAGATGTTATCATCTTGCCGAATTGATGAAAGATGTGAGTAAGTGTGAAAAAGCTATTACGCCAATAGTGTGAAGGCCCACCAATTATTGTTCAGTGGACTTTTCTATGTTTTTTATTAATCGTTAGTATGTTGTTGTTCTCTTGGCTCTCTTTTTTGTAACTTAAATTACCTACCTCAAGTAAAGCTTAAGTCAGAATTAGTTTGTACGTGCTGTTCTGTTCTGAATCAGCTGTTTTTTTTCTGTTAAGTTGAAAATCTGTATGTGTATTTGTTTTTCCTTTTTTGTTCTGTTTTGTTGCGAACAAATCTGTAGAAAATAGAGTTCAACGTTAAGTGACAGCCAAAAGTGTATATGTGTTAGTGTGTTGTGATATTTTGTGTACAAGTATAATCAATTCTATAGGTTGCCAGCTGATTTTTTTCACAGACAAGGTAATTGCAAAATATTTTATACAGAAAGGAACGGCACAAAACAGCAACATAAAGTAAAGACTGATTAATGAAGCCTTTAAGGTGCGTACACACAAATCGAAACAATATATATGTACATAAACCCATTTTTATAATAAATTGGTCAAATTGAATTTTTCTAATAAATTGTTTATTTGGATTTTCGAGAAAATATTTACGAGGAAACACATAGCATAATATGAAATTTATGATCTCTGTTCTTCATTACTTTTCTCACTAAGATTCTCTCTGTAATATGTAAGAATAATATTGATTTGATTATTTAAAATAAAGTTAGTGTTGGAGTTACGTTCTTGTCTACGTGTCTATATACATACATATTTTCTGAACTTTTACCAATTATGTTTCACTTTTGTGCAATATTGTCTGTGATACTAGAATTAATGTTATTTATTATTAGATTCCTTTTTTATCACTATTGAATTTAGTTTGTAGTTCCACTTGTGATATTTCCACCTATTCTTTTATTTGTATTTTATGTATTATAAATAACCTTTTCTCGCCGGCAGCAATATTCTTGAAGTTTTCCTTATTTTTGTGTTTTATCCCTCCCTATATGGATTTGGTGTTTCCATGTAGGAAAAAGTTGATCCCAAAGGATTTCTAGGTCAAGGCTGCTGCTGCTAAAGTGGAAACAAAATCCAAAATAGCCGAAAATTCTAGGGTGCTAATTTTTTTGATTACCTTTTAAGGGCCAGCCTATATTTTCTTTCCTTTTTATTCCTTTCCCAAATGAATGCTCCAATTGTCCTTCAAATATCTTATCTTTGATAGATGGCGCTTAATTTAATGTTAATGTTAATCAAATGAACCCTACTGGCATAATGGCGGTGATGGTGTGATTCTTGATAAAGAAGAAAAAATATGTCACACCTAAACTCTCTTTTATACCACCAGAAAACATCAGTTAGTGGAAAAGTGGCGTTAGAGAACCTGCATTAATTAATTAAATATAATATCGTATGTACTGATTTTACTCTAAATCCCAGCAAACATACAGGTCTTGAGCTTAAATTGAAAATGATTTTGGGTCAATCTTATATTTCTGTCCATTACTCAGGTCAAAAGAAAATAATATGTTAAGGAGTCTATTATTCTCAGCAAAACAGTAAAATAAAAAAGTAGTTTTGGCAGAGAAAAATATTAGTTATACTCGTTATTACTACATACAACAAACCCCTTGACACAATTAGTTGAATTTTTGATTGTTGGGAAATGATCTGCACTGCGCTGTCTAATAACTTAACCCTAGCCACCGACTTGGACATGACGCCGGCAGAGCAACTGTGAAAAATTCATCAGCTTCCTTGTTGTGGTGAACACGTGCGATGTCCATGTTCAGGCATATCAAAGTATTTTGCTGTAGTGCAATAGGGATGGAATATTTACCAATTTTGTTCTGTCTATTTTTTTCTATTGCAAATGGTTGCGGACGTCAAATCTCATGGCGAACATTTTTGCTCGGGCATTGATGTCAGAGCATGGACGAAAGTTGGACATGAGCGGTCTCCATTAGCCATTTGCGATGTCCGACATGATGCCCATACCAAGTTCATGGCTAGTGGAGACCGCTATTAAGATATATACTATAAGCGGTAGTTTCTTACTAAATAGTTAAACTTAGTTTAACGTACGTTTGAGTTAACCAAGAAACAAAGTTAAGCGGGATTTAACCGCCCATGCTGTTTTTCAGTGATGAATTAACAGTTGTCGATTTAGCCAGAAATGCCATACTTTGTTTTCAATATAAATGTGGCATTCTTGAAAATAGTTCACGTAAATAAGGCAGTACTTAAAAAGCGATTGAAAAACTCTTTAAATTTATTTTAAAAAAACTACAATAACTGAATTCTGAATTTTTGTAAAATAAAAAATTAAATGATATGGACTTAAAAAATAGTGGCGCTCCAAAAATAAAACCAAAAAAGATCATAAAATTTTAAACCCAACGAAATAGACTTCCAATTAATTCTAAAATTACAAAAACGATTTGGACGTGTTGTTATCTCTCTTATTTTTCTCACAATTGTCCTATCCAAGTTATTCTGGTTTCATAATCACTAAAATCTTCATCGTCATAACAAGCATCCATTTTACTTATAAATATATTCATAATTTATTTATTATACTTTTTGTAATTTTTTTTCAATTGCGTAATATTTATTTCATATATTTATCATTTGACAGTTCTAACTATAGTTTAGCTGAGCAATGTTGCTCGGTTAAACCTAGATTACTAAGTAGGTAACATTTATCTGAAAAACAAAATTTTAAGTTTAAAATACAGTCAACTGACAAGTAGAGTTTATCTTTATGTTAAAAACTATCTCTAAAGCTCGTAATAACATTTGTGCAGCTTACGACCCTTTTCACAATGTATGATTAAGTTCTTCATACAAAACTTGCCGTTAAAGACCTTGTTAGCTTTTAATTGTACATTGTGAAAAGGGCCGTTAGTATATGTTAAATAACAGACGAGAAATGTTCAATGAAACCAGTTATTTAAAAGAACTATTTGATATAAAAAATATATGTTGAGAAAACCCATTTTTTAGAAAATAGTTGCTACAAGCGCCCCTACAATTGTTTTGCGACGAGGTCATCGTTAACAATATCTACTTATCGGGTTTCCACTACATTGTTTTGCTATTATTTAATCGCTAACAATGTTTATTAATATCTACTTATCGATACTCTACTGTAATGTTTCGCGACTAGTAATCGCTAACTATGTTTGTTACGTGAATACTGACTTATTGTGATTAATCCTGATCCACTGGTGTCTACCATACGACTGATTATTGTTTGCAAAACCTTCTTCCTTTTATACTCTTTTTTCCCTTTAAGTACCCAGGAGACGTAAAAATAAAACCATAAATCGGTTACAGTATGTTTGCACGATACGTGCTTCGCTCTCTATTCATGCTTCATACCCAAATCATGACCGAATCAACTTGCTTCACCATTAGGGTAGCCAGATATTGAGTTGGCAAAAAAAGTACAACAGAGAAAAAAAAGCAGTACAATTAATAAAAAAAAAGATGTACATTTGTGTTTTTATTGAAAACGTCCTTAAATTCATTCAATAACATAAAATAACATATTATTTACTAGAGAACTTTAAGATCGTAAATATTATTTACAACAAATTAATAACTTAAAATTATTTATGTTTCTAATTGTGTTTAGAAAACAAAGTTAATTTGAACAATTTTATATTATTCAGGCATGTTCTTGTAATATATGAAATCAATTTATACATTTTTTCTTTTTGCCCACGTCATCCATGAAGATACGAATTTTTCTGTTTTTTTATTTTTTTTTTTCAATAAAATTTCTTCTTATCTCCAGAAATTTGGCCTTATTATTGTAAGATTTCTAATCTTTATTATTTAAGTCTTTAGTATTATAAACATAAGTATGTAGGCAGTAGTTATACCCAGTTAAACATTTACGATGGTAACCTTTATATATTAACATTATGTTCCACTTTCACATTATCCATGATACACATAACTTAAGTGGTAAAGTATTTGTACTGATGGTGGTGGGATTGGATTATGTCCAATCTACGTAGCAAACTGTTATACAGAGCATAGTAGATTAAGCTTTCATTCAATGGTTGGGTTGCCACAACTTTTCAATAAAAATAATAAAATGCGATGTAGAGAATCGGAATTATTCCATTCTGGCTTGTGGTTTCTGGCCAGAAAGACATTAATAATTAAAAAATTTTATAAGGGAGTTTCTTAAGAAATCTACCCGTATGGAATAAATTTTGTAGGAAATAATAATTTTTTTTTTGCATCAAATTTCGTGACATTCAATCGAAAAATTCAGGCTGTACATAAAAGTGTGCCTTCGATCGGCAAGATAACCTAAATTATCTCTACGAAACAATAAATATCATCCTCAGGTAGTTAGCTGTATTGATAAATACCATCTACAAAAGTGGTGCACTCAGTAATAGAGTCACTACATGAATACTTATTGGGGGATATTAATTTTTCAATGATAAGTTCATACTTCCAGAAACTTCAATCCCACGCACATTTGCTCGAAATTCAGTAGTATGACAGTCATCACACGTTTGTAAGCCATCACCTCTCATATAAGTGCCTAACGAGCCATAAGCACAGACGAAAAAAAAGAGCAAAAAGAATAACATCAAAAGAAACCACTTTATCGAGAAAACAAATTTTTAGTATCGGCTACAAAGAATAAAAGCGCAGACATAATAAGCGAAACCAGGTGAAAAAAAACTATAGTGACCCAAATTATTATTGAGGGAAGTTAATCGATCGTGGGAATAACTATCTGGGAAGAAAACACCCGTAGAGTTCATACCTCCGATTACCCATCCAACATCAGCTAATAAGTCCCACCAAGAGGAAACTACTATTGATAAGTGAAACATCCCTAAGAATTATGTTTTCGTAACTATAAGCACAAAAAAAAAACAAAAAATTTAAATAGAAAATTTAAAGTTAAATCTTTAAATAAAAAACAAAAATTTCATAAGGCACAATATAAAGAACCAGTAGTAGAATCCCATAAGAACATAACAAAAGAAAAGAAGAAAAAAAAAACAATAACAATAAGAAAAAAATCTTACCGTCAGTGGTCTACATACGTATAAGTATATGTATGTATGTACCTTGATATTTCGCAAAATGTTTTAGCAGTAATTCAAGTTATTTAATTTGATATTATTCATAAATTCCTACATATTTACAATTAACCCGTTCCGATCCAGCAATTGAGGAGGCCTCATCAACAGCTGCTGCAACATCAGAATTCGGTGAGTGATCAAACAAACACCTTATATTATGGTAGCTACATATGTACCTAATACAAACATACATACATACGTACAGGTATGCTTTAGACAAAAGCAATATCAGAGACCGTTTTTTCGTAATTATACATATGCATACAAATGTATCTTATCCCTGGACACATTTGTATAGAAACATTAAGTTAACGCCAGAGTTTTTTTTTTGTATGCATGTATGTATGTTTGTCCATCAATACATGTTATTATCTTTTGTTTATTATCGTGAGTGACGATATTGTATTTATTTTGTTACACTCGAGCCTCTAATAATGAATACTTCATAGCCATAGAGATCATTAATGAATAGTGTCTATAGTATCTACCTATTCAGTCTGCATATATTGTATTTAGTTTAAAAAAAAATTTAATAATATAACGCTTATGAATCGTTAATCATGAAATCTTTTAAGTCCTCGTGCATACGTAATTCTTACTAGTTTTGAATTGAAAAAACAAACATTTTTTTTTATTATATCGTATAATTAGAAAAAGTTCTCATTGAACCTTCATAGTGAAGAGACATTAAAGCGGATTTTTTTTTACATACATACATACGAAACAAATATAAAAAACAACAAAATCAAAAATCATACAAAAAATATTCGTAATACATATTCACCTTGATAAATAAGCTTATTGGCTTTGCTAATATTTTTTACATAGCAAGAAATAGCAAAAACAAAAAAAAAACCGTAAACACAAACAAAGTTCCCTTGAGGAATAATACTCTGTATGAGTACCTCAAAGGAAAAAAATTTTGAAGTGAGTTCTAACGGCAGAAATGCTTATTTTACTGTGAGTTCTGAAACTCTTAATGAAAAAAATATAAATAATAAATCTGATGAAAATCTTTTTTTAACGGCAAAGCCAATTTTTCGTCAGCGATCAACTTCGCTTTGTCCAATGCCAACTAGTGAATCGTTAACATTACCATTGCCTAGTACTTCTTCATTTAAGTCTGCGATATCATCCGCATCGGGCTCGCCTTCATCACTAAACCAAGTTATCACTACAGATAACAGTAGCTCAAAACCCAAGGTACAAGTGGGAATGGACAGATATATAACAGTGGTAAAGCGTGGGCGAAGCCCAAATTCTTCAAAAATTTCATCTGCTCCAAAGATGTCTAGGGATAACAGCGCATCATCTACCAATCGTCAAAATCGTTTTTCATTATTGCAAAACACCGACGACAAGCCCTCTACATCATCGCAAAAGTCTTTTAAGCCACCACCTATTTATCTGAGAGAAAAAAATTCTAACGCACTTATAAAAAAACTACTGTCGACCATTGGTGAAAATACTTTTCACATCATTCCAATTAAACGAGGTAATATTGATGAAACTAAAATCCAAATATATAATGAAAAAGATTTCCGAAAAATTGTTACTGAATTCGAAAAAAATAAAACAAATTTTTACACATACCAACTTAAGAGTGCTAAAGGCCTACAGATAGTATTAAAGGGCATAGATTCATATGTTGAACCCGAAGAAGTAAAATGTGCACTTGTCGACCAGGGATTCAAGGTAAAAAATGTTACCAACATATTTAATAGAGAAAAGGTCCCCCAACCCCTATTTCGGGTTGAACTGGAGCCGAACGACATACAATTGAAAAAAAATGAAGCCCATCCAGTTTATAACGTAAAGTATCTCTTACATCGAAAAATCACAGTTGAAGAGCCACGTAAGCGTTCAGGTCCCGTACAGTGCCATAATTGCCAAGAATATGGCCATACGAAAACTTACTGCAAGTTACCTACAGTGTGTGTTATCTGCGGTGAATTGCATGGTACTGCTAGCTGCACTAAGCCAAAAGATCAAGCAGAAAAAAAATGTAGTAATTGTGGAGGTAATCACACAGCTAACTATAGAGGGTGCCCTGTATTTTCTTTCGTTAAACAGGCTATGGGTCAAAAACCCAAGTTAACTCCAGCTCTACAAGTAAACGCGAACTCCGACACTTTTGCTCAAATCAGCCAACCAGTTACTTCACGTGTATCGTATGCTGATGCTGCTAAGACTAGTTCAATTCCCACGCAAAATGTTCCACCGCCAAATAATTCAACGAATTCAAACTCAAGCTTTAACTTTAGTCGCCTTGAAGCTACTATTGAGAATCTGGTGCTAACTATAAACAACTTTACTACAAATATGACAAGCATGATGCAAGAAATGCTGCGAATGCAGAATACACTGCTTCAAGCATTAGTTAATAAACCATGAACACGTTAAAAATATGTTTCTGGAACGCAAACGGCATTCGCCAACATAAAAATGAACTTGAGCACTTCCTCATGGAAAAAAATATTGATATAATGTTAGTTTCTGAGACCCATTTGACCTCAAAAAGCTTATTTAAAATAAATGGTTACACTTTATATGATACAAAGGACCCGAGAGAGAGAGCATGTGGTGGATCAGCAATTCTGATTAAGTCAAGACTCAAGCACTATGTCCTTGACAACGTTAGTGAAGAATATTTGCAAGCAACGAATATTTTCGTAGAAAATTTTTGTGCGAATTTCGTGATATCATCAATTTACTCACCTCCCAGATTTTCAGTTACCGAAGATCAGTACGAGAAGTTCTACAAATCGCTTGGATCTTGTTTCGTGGCAGCTGGTGACTACAATGCAAAACATACGTACTGGGGATCGCGTCTTGTTACACCTAGAGGTCGAGCCTTGTTCAATACAATTTCAAAAATGGGCTTAGATGTCATTTCGAGTGGGGAGCCTACTTACTGGCCTACTGACGTAAGAAAAATTCCAGATGTTATAGATTTTGCCGTCACTAAAAATGTTCATAGGGACTTAATTCATGTAGAGGCCTCTCTAGATCTGTCCTCCGATCACTCTCCAACAATAGTTACAATTTTCAACCCACTAAGGAGTGATTTAACTAACTCATATGTGAAGATGATTAATGGAATCAACTGGCTGGCATTCAAAAAATATCTTAGTAGTCACTGCGTAGAAAACATTCAGCTTAGATCATGCGATGATATTGAATTTAACATTGCCAATCTTAACGAAAATATTAAACAGGCTGCTGAACACGCCACTACCTCCTATCCGCAGACCGGCTTTAACAGAATTTATTCTACGGAAATTGAACGTCTTGTATGTGAAAAAAGGAGAGCTAGAAGAGAATGGCAACAACACAGATCACCCCTAAATAAAATCAGACTTAAAGAATGTACTAAACGACTCAAAGAGCTGCTATCGTCGGAAAAAACTGCACTACTGGAAAAGTATTTAGAAGGTCTTGATGTAACGTCCGCATCTAATTACTCTTTATGGCGCGCTACTAGAAATCTTAAACGACCCGTTGATATTAAATCACCATTGCGTACTGCGACCGGAGGCTGGGCAAGAAGTGATAGTGAGAAAGGTAACTTATTTTCTGAGCATTTAAAATCTGTATTCACTCCCAATTCATGTACGGGTGCTGCTGATTTACCGTGTGTAGTTTCTCTACCCCCTCGTCCCTTAAGGTTTAAGATGCGTGAAGTACAAAAAGTAATTGCTGAACTCAACCCGAAGAAAGCTCCAGGTATTGATGGAATTAGTAACAAAATGCTCATGAACTTGCCTCATATTGCAATAAGAATCCTGCTATTTACTTTTAATGCTATTTTAAGAATGCAGTATTTTCCACATAACTGGAAACTGGCCAAGATCAAAATGATTCCAAAGGCGGGCAAAGATCTTACCAAGACTGAGTCATATAGGCCTATAAGCTTACTATCTACAATCTCAAAGCTTTTCGAAAAGCTGCTCATGACTAAATTGTCCAAAATTTTAACTGATAATGGGTGCATTCCAGACCATCAATTTGGCTTTAGAAGTCAGCACAGCACGATTGAACAAACGCATAGATTGGTCCAAGTTGTAAGAAGAACATTTGAAGAAAAGAAGTATTGTTCTGCTCTCTTTATTGATGTTTCTCAGGCGTTTGATAAAGTATGGCACGAAGGCCTAGTTTTAAAATTGAAGACATATCTGCCAATAAACATTCAAAAGCTTTTGGAAAGTTATATTATTGATAGGAAGTTCACTGTTGTGGAAGGAGAGTTCACGAGTGTGCCCGAAACTATATCTTCTGGTGTGCCCCAAGGTAGTATTCTGGGTCCTGTCTTGTATTTAATATATACTTGTGATATGCCTGTGAGCAATAATATCCATATTTCTACTTTTGCCGATGATACAGCCTGTATGAGTGTGCACGAAAACCCTTATGAGGCATCCCGCAATCTCCAGGAACATATCACCCAGCTGGAAATATGGCTGAACTTATGGAGAATTAAAGTCAATGAACAAAAGTGTGTCCATATAACGTTCACCCTAAGAAGAGATACTTGCTCCCCCATTCGAATCAACAATCAAAATATTCCTCAACATTCCCAAGTGAAATACCTTGGTATACACCTCGATCGAAGACTTACATGGAAACATCATATTGACTCTAAGTTAACTCAGATGAAACTTAAGTTAACTCAAATATATTGGTTGATTGGCAGAAACTCAACACTCAGCCTAGACTGCAAACTTTTATTATACAAGTCGCTTTTGAAGCCAATATGGCGCTACGGAATTCAGTTATGGGGCACTGCTTCAGCTTCCAATGTCGAGAGAATCCAACGAAGACAAAACAAAATTTTACGGTTAATAACATCGGCTCCATGGTACATCCAAAATTCTATTATACATCGAGATTTAAATATGCCACTAGTGACTGAAGAAATTGAAAACTACGCAGGCAAATATTTAACAAAACTCGAATCACATCCTAATCCGCTTGCTCGTAATATTTTGAACTTTACTGGACACGTCCGCTTAAAAAAGAGGGACACACGGGCTCTTATACCTAACACTCCAGATGGGACTACTTGAAAATACTTTCCCCCCCTTTTTTTTTTGATTATCACTACTAATGTATTATTTATAACTACCACTAAGTTTATGTCCGACACTGGTCGGGCCTAATAATTTTTTTTATAGATTTAAGATTTGAATACTTATTGTTAGTTCATATATGAAGATACAATAAATTAATACATGCATTAAAAAAAAAAAAAAAAAAAAAATATCGTATAATGATGATAGTTTCAATTGCAATCAATAAAACGTGAATTTGTTTGAGTAATATGGAAACCTAATTATTTTATCGTTTTCTTACGTGATGTGAGGTGATTAGAAAGGTGTAGTAAATTCTGGGATTTTAGTTGAACATTCTAGCGCTACTAAAATCATAGGTAGGGAGGGTGAAGATGTGCATATCTATCCCTTACAGCACGGATAGAGTTGTCTAACTTTATAATAGTTCCTTCCTTAAAAAAATTGCAGTATTTAAGTTGATTGATATTAGGGCTTGATGGACATCTCGAAGCGTAGGAGCAAATCAACTTGTGGTCCTTTTTTTATTATAGTACCTCCGGGAGTCTATAATATTAATTTATGTATGTAACCCACTACTATTGACAAGAGAAAATTAGAAAACAAGAACCCACCCAACCGACTCTCCGCTAGTGGCTATTAATGGCTCCCAGTCGTTTTCTATTTTCTTCTACAGAGCACTATCCGTCAATAGATTCTCTTACAAGATTGAATTTTGACCTTGTCGTTAACATCGTGAAACCTACAAGCAAGTGTGAACATTACATAAATTTGGCGCCCAACGTGGGGCCAGCAGAGGTTTTAGTATTAGTCTTATTGTTTATCAATTCTATCTACTAAAATTCTCTATGCTCTAACTACATTTTTTTATTAACTTTCCGTAATTTATGGAACTGTTTATTTGATGCGTAATTTGATTCCAGTTTCAAATAATTGTTCGCTCCATTTGGAATTTCGGTTATTTGAGGTTTTCAGGTTCGGATAGATTGACCAGTGGATAGCTAGTGATCTTTTTGGGTTCTAGAGGATGATTTAGCATAATTATAAATATTTCCTTAGCAGTTTATAAAGTTATCTTGCCTCTTCTTATTAATTTAGTTTTGTTATCGGTATCCTGATTTTTACTGGATTTACAATATATTTGCTGTATTTGCGAATTATTGTCCGACAAAATTGGTAGGAGTGATAATTTAAATAGCATGAAAGTATACCGGTGTGCTAACTCTGTAAGATGATGCAGGAAGGACTTTTGAACTCCATAGTCAGGATTTTTTTTTTGCTTTCAACTATTTCAGAAAAGCTGGTAACTACCCATTCGACTCACTCATGCAACGTAAGAAAACTTCAATATGAACTTATCGTATAAACTTATTTACACCTATAAACGTAGATATCTATGTATAAATGCAGATATCGCTTGTTATACTGTTATACCTTTATTTTAAAAACTAATGCTACTACATAATAGGAGTTAACTTTTAGATTTCCATCGTATTTTTGTTTTTGTTTTTCAAGTCAACAGGATTTCTATTAGTTTTGCTGTAATTCTAAAATTTTATCAAATTGCTCAGTTTTGGGAAACTCCGTGAAAAATTAAACATATAGCCTCTTGGGAGTGACATTAATTTTTTTTAAATAATTTTACTGGTGACACAGAATGCTGTTATTTTTGTGAATACACTTTTCTACTACATTTTCTCATATTCTGGGTCTTTGTTTGGAGTTCTTCGGTTTGAAGACTAATATATATCATAATCCAATAATAATAATATATGATAACAATACATACAATATATATTATATCTTTTTTGACCTTTTAATCTTAAAAGTATACCAACTAGTTGTATGCAACTATACATATAATCCGAGCTGTTAGAGTTCAGAGAGTGATTTGTTTTTCTAAATTGTTGGTGTTGTCATTACGAAAATGATGGAAAGATCACCGCCTGGATCACCAGCTGTGGCTGAAGCTATACCCAGTACTGACCGATTATGTGTAATTTGCAATGAACAAAAGTATCAAGAGCAAGAATGGCTTATAATATCTGAATGTAATCATTCTTTTCACAGCAAGTGTATTGAATCCCACTTAGCAAACTCTGCGGAGTGTCCGACGTGTAAGCGTCCTTGTTCGTTATCCGAACTAAAAAATATGCAAATTCCGGATCCTTCTAACAACGAAAGAAATAAAAACCAAACTCGTGGCAAGTCTCGTGGTGCGATTCGCAAATATTATGATACTCGTAGTAATTCTCGAAACGTAGGCAACGATACACACTATTCTTTAATTAACCTTAGCCAACAGTCGTTAAATCAAAATTTTACTGCCGAAGATTTGAATTCGCTGAAAAAGCAGCCCGCTGCAATTAAGCCGAATGTTTCCAGTCAAGACAAGTTGACAGAACAATTCTCAGATGCTGTTAATATACCTACAGCTAATTTTGATAGCTCTGATTTAACGTCAGTTATAGAGAGTACGGTAACACGTTTTCTGAGTAATCTTAACTTAGGTCAGAATGCCCAATGTACTACAAATAGTGTAAATAACTCTCGAGCTTTTCCCAGTGCGCCTAATCCCCCTCGTAGTAGTCAACATTTTCAACGAACGTCTCAAAACCCTCGTCAGTCTTTTCATCTGGCGTTGTTTGATGAAAGCTTTGCTATACGTGCAGATAAAATCACATCCATTATACAAAACTGGAATATTAAACTTGATGGCTCTAGTAATGGCATTGGGGTTGACGAATTTCTGTACAGGGTGTGATGCTTAACAAGGGAAAATTTCGGTGAAGATTTTTCGCTAATTTGTAGGAATCTCCACGTCTTGCTAGCTGGTAAGGCCCGGGAATGGTACTGGCGCTATCACAAACAGGTAGAGTTAGAAGAATGGAATGGATTCTGTGAAGCGCTGAAATACCAATACAAGGAATTCAAATCTGATTTTGTCATACATGAAGAGATTAGGAACCGCAAAATGTAACCTACAGAAACTTTTGAGTCATTTTATGAGTCTGTATGTGGTATGTTAGATAAGTTGTCAACTTCTCTGCCAGAGTATACTCTCGTCGAAATATTGACCCGTAATTTACGTCCCGAAATTCGGCACGAACTTCTTTATGTTCCTATGTACTCAGTGACACATTTAAGGAAATTAGTACAGATGAGGGAAAACTTAATGGACAGTGAATGCTTTCGAAAAGGAAATCAGATTAAATTTCATCCACACTTCGCTGGCAGGAGACAAATAGCCGAAGTCGATGGTGGTCTACCAGAGCTAGTTTCAGACCATCAAGGGGAAAGCGAGATGTCAATTGACGCGGTGCAAAAAACTGGTCCATTATTAAAATGTTAGAATTGAGAACAACCGGGTCATAATTGGATAGATTGTTTAGAAATACTCAATATTTTTTGCTACGGTTGTGGGACAAAGAATGTTTATAAGCCTCAATGTATAAAGTGCAATAATGGTAATAACAAGCAGTCAAAAAACCTGATAGGCCTGAACCAAGGTCGCCCTTTTCCGAAAAACCCTCTGCATTAAATCAAAATTATATAGACTGTAATTCTAAAATAACTCGTACGATTTTGAAACAAGAAGTTGAAACTAGAGGTAAGGAAAATACTCAGAAAATAGTTCACCCTATTATACCTTACCATATACGACTTCAGAATTATAATAAAAAATATAAATTAATTTTTAATTTAAATTGTTTTAAAGTCTCTATCAAACCAAAACGTTCAACTTTGTATTTTAGAAATCGTAAAATTAATTCTAAATATTGCATATCCTCTATTGTAAATAATTTAACTGACAGACGTTATTATGCTCCAGTCAAATTCTTAAATTTTTCCGAATTTGGCCTATTAGATACGGGCGCTAATGTTTCATGTGTCGGCTCTGAATTGGCAAATTTCAATTTTTCAGGATTGCAAGAATTTTACCCCAGAAAAAGTGTTGTAAAAACTGCTGATGGCACTATGCAAAAAGTTTTAGGAGTGTTAAAAGTAGATGTTTCTTTTAGGGATAACATTAAGCAATTGGAAATACTGGTTATACCGTCGATAACCCAGAGATTGATTCTAGGCCTTGATGTTTGGAAAAGTTTCAATTTGGCTCCGGAAGTTTTCAGGGATGCTATCGTTAGCTCGGTGCCTGAGCAAATCCCTAATGTAATATCGGAATTTTCTAAAAATGGAGTATTATTATCAGAAGTACATAGCGATTCAAGCAGCATGAATCAATATCTCCTATCACTGAATCAGAAGCAGCAACTGGATACAATAATTGCACTTTTTCCGAATTATGATAAACAAGGTCTAGGTCGCACTAAATTGATTGAACACACCATAGATATAGGTGAGGAAAAGCCAATTAAACAAAGGTTTTACCCTGTTTCTCCCGCAGTGGAAGAGTTAATGTTTAAAGAAATTGATCGTATGTTAGCCCTGGGAGTTATAGAACCTTCTTCCTCCCCTTGGAGCTCTCCTATGAGGCTTGTGGTGAAACCTAATAAAGTAAGACTATGTTTGGATGCTCGGCGACTTAATGGTATTACTAAAAAAGACGCCTATCCGTTGCCTAGCATCGAGGGTATTTTTTCAAGATTGCCAAAAGCTAACATTCTATGAAAGTTAGATTTAAAAGATGCATACTGGCAGATCGGTTTGGAAGAAAGCTCAAAAGCCCTTACAGCCTTTACGGTTCCTGGACGGCCGTTATACCAATTTGTAGTCATGCCCTTCGGGCTATGTAATGCTCCATCTACTATGTGTCATCTGATGGACAGTCTTATCCCTCCCGATCTCCGCACATGTGTATTTGGTTATTTGGCTGACTTAGTAATTGTTTCAGAAGATTTCAACTCACACTTGGCAGTACTGGTGCGCATCGCAGAACAATTCAGAAAAGCAAATCTCACTTTAAATATCGCCAAGTCAAAATTTTGTGTTACCGAAGTGAATTACTTGGGATATATAATAGGTAACGGCGGAATCAAAACCGATCCCGCAAAGGTGGAATCAAACGGACGATTTGTGAAAAATTTCTCTTCGATCGTTTTTCCTATAACGGAAGTCTTATCGAGTAAACGAAAATTTTGTTGGACTCCTGAAGCCCAAAAATCTTTTGAATTAATAAGAACTTTGCTTACCTCAGCTCCTGTCCTATCCAACCCTGACTTCTCGAAAAAGTTTTATGTACAATGCGACACCAGCGCCTTTGGCATCGGTGCGGTGCTGGTGCAGTTGGACGAAAATGGCAATGAAAAACCTATTGCATTTATGTCAAAAAAATTGAACTCTGCCCAGCGAAATTATAGTGTTACCAAACGCGAGTGCTTGGCAGCAATAGAAGCTATCAAAAAGTTTAGGTGTTACCTCGAACTTCAAGATTTTGAAGTCATAACTGATCATTCATCCCTGGTATGGCTTTTAAAACAACAGGATGTAACAGGCAGGCTAGTAAGATGGGTTTGGAAGCTACAAGGCTACAAATTTTCGATAAGTCACCGAAAAGGGAAAAATCATGTGGTACCAGATGCTCTGTCCAGGATTCCCCATGAGTCTAAATTTCATTGGTTATGTCCCCTTAGAAAATTCACGGCTGCAGTTATTCAGGAGTACCTTTTGAAGGACATTTTTCACGTATATGGCGTTCCAGAAACAGTAGTAAGTGATAATGGTTCACAATTTAAGGCAAAATAATTTAATGAATTTTTGACACAATTCGGTATACAACATTGCTATACAGCCATATACTCCCCACAATCAAACGCCTCAGAGAGGGTCAATAGGACCATAATAGCAGGCATAAGATCATATTTAGGAAAAGATCAAACCCGTTGGGACACGAATTTAAGCTTTATTAGCTGTGCCTTAAGGAACGCTTGTCACCAAACAATAAATGTTCTCCATATCATGCCCTTTTTGGACAGGAAATGATTACTCATGGCAGTTCTTACTCATTACTGAAGAATTTGAATTTGCTAACTGAGCCCGTAATATCTCTAAACAGAGATGACCGACTTCAATTATTACATAAAGAGCTGCAAACACATATTGCTAGAGCCTATAAACGAAACGAATGTCAATACAACCTAAGAACCAGACCTATTTTCTATGAAGTAGGACAGTTTGTTTTTCGGCGTAATTTTTCGCAATCAAATTTTGAGAAAAAATTTAATGCCAAGCTTGCTCCCACGTTTTTAAAATCCAAAATAAGAGAAAAGGTTGGAAACCATTATTATATTCCAGAAGATGAAAAAGGTAAAATCTTGGGCACATAACATGCATAAGATTGCTCTCCTCCTAATACTGTCTATTAAAATGTCAGTATTATGCGGTTTGTAATATATGAAATCAATTTATCCATTTTTTCTTTTTGCCCACGTCATCCAGGAAGATGCGAATTTTTCTGTTTTTTTATTTTTTTATTTCAAGAAAATGTCTTCTTATCTCCAGAAATTTGGCTTTATTATTTAAGGGTCTTATGCAAAAAAACTTAATTAAGCTTTGCCAAGCAATGTTAAGTAAAGTTGTATTCTAAAAAAATTATTATATAAAAATTCTAAAGTAGGCACCCACGTTTGTTAAGACTACTTTAAGTTGATATTTCCAAAATGTGTATTTTGTACCTCAAATATTTTTACTAATATATCACATACTGATTCATGCTACATCTGAAAATGAAGCTAGAAGTGCCTGCTCTTATCTTAAATTTATTATTTCTGTCATGTGATGGAAAACATCACCAAATTATCCAACTGCTTCGAAATACATAGCAAAATCCAAAAAAAAATTTTTAAATAAATACAATTATACAAAAATGTTTTAGTGATGTACATACAATCAAAACAAATCGAAAAAAGCTGGATATTCAAATACTCGTTTCATTCGAATAAAACAAATTGTGATAATTTTTCACATTTTCTTACTTTTACTTCATGGTTGTGTTTATCTGTTTTCCTATTAAGTCAGAAGCTCATATTTTTTAAATTAGGTTGCTTTACTTCAAGATAATAAAAATTTATTTAATAAAATAAAAAAAAATATTTGAATACCCGAATGAAATTGTATTCAATTTTGTACATCATAAGCTGTGAAGTGGTTGTTGAACACGGTGGTGTTACCAGTATTTATTAATAAATCACAAAATATTTAAAGTTGTCTTTTGCATATGATTTTTTAATAAAGCTATGCTAGCCTTAAAGTGCTTATCAACTACTATGAACTTTAAAGCTAAAGTAAAATATTTTTTTGCATAAGGGGGTAAGGGTCTTATGCAAAAAAACTTAATTAAGCTTTGCCAAGCAATGTTAAGTAAGGTTGTATTCTAAAAAAATTATTGTATAAAAATTCTAAAGTAGGCACCCACGTTTGTTAAGACTACTTTAAGTTGATATTTCCAAAATGTGTATTTTGTACCTCAAATATTTTTACTATTATATCACATACTGATTCATGTTACATCTGAAAATGAAGCTAGAAGTGCCTGCTCTTATCTTAAATTTATTATTTCTGTCATGTGATGGAAAACATCACCAAATTATCCAACTGCTTCGAAATACATAGCAAAATCCAAAAAAGAATTTTTAAATAAATACAATTATACAAAAATGTTTTAGTGATGTACATACAATCAAAACAAATCGAAAAAAGCTGGATATTCAAATACTCGTTTCATTCGAATAAAACAAATTGTGATAATTTTTCACATTTTTTTACTTTTACTTCATAGTTGTGTTTATCTGTTTTCCTATTAAGTCAGAAGCTCATATTTTTTAAATTAGGTTGCTTTACTTCAAGATAATAAAAATTTATTTAATAAAATAAAAAAAAATATTTGAATACCCGAATGAAATTGTATTCAATTTTGTACATCATAAGCTGTGAAGTAGTTGTTGAACACGGTGGTGTTACCAGTATTTATTAATAAATCACAAAATATTTAAGTTGTCTTTTGCATATGATTTTTTAATAAAGCTATGTTAGCCTTAAAGTGCTTATCAACTACTATGAACTTTAAAGCTAAAGTAAAATATTTTTTTGCATAAGGGGGTAAGTCTTTAGTATTATAAACATAAGTATGTAGGCAGTAGTTATACCCAGTTAAACATTTACGATGGTAACTTTTTTATATATTAACATTATGTTCCACTTTCACATTATCCATGATACACATAACTTAAGTGGTGAAGTAGTTGTACTGATGGTGGTGGGATTGGATTATGTCTAAACTACGTAGCAAACTGTTATACAGAGCGTAGTAGATTAAGCTTTCATTCAATGGTTGGGTTGCCACAACTTTTCAATAAAAATAATAAAATGCGATGCAGAGAATCGGAATTATTCCATTCTGGTTGTGGTTTCTGGCCAGAAAGACATTAATAATTAAAAAAATTTATAAAGGAGTTTCTTAAGAAATCTACACGTATGGAATAAATTTTGTAGTAAATAATAATAATAATAATAATAATAATAATAATAATAATAATAATAATAATAATAATAATAATAATAATAATAATAATAATAATAATAATAATAATAATAATAATAATAATAATAATAATAATAATAATAATAATAATAATAATAATAATAATAATAATAATAATAATAATAATAATAATAATAATAATAATAATAATAATAATAATAATAATAATAATAATAATAATAATAATAATAATAATAATAATAATAATAATAATAATAATAATAATAATAATAATAATAATAATAATAATAATAATAATAATAATAATAATAATAATAATAATAATAATAATAATAATAATAATAATAATAATAATAATAATAATAATAATAATAATAATAATAATAATAATAATAATAATAATAATAATAATAATAATAATAATAATAATAATAATAATAATAATAATAATAATAATAATAATAATAATAATAATAATAATAATAATAATAATAATAATAATAATAATAATAATAATAATAATAATAATAATAATAATAATAATAATAATAATAATAATAATAATAATAATAATAATAATAATAATAATAATAATAATAATAATAATAATAATAATAATAATAATAATAATAATAATAATAATAATAATAATAATAATAATAATAATAATAATAATAATAATAATAATAATAATAATAATAATAATAATAATAATAATAATAATAATAATAATAATAATAATAATAATAATAATAATAATAATAATAATAATAATAATAATAATAATAATAATAATAATAATAATAATAATAATAATAATAATAATAATAATAATAATAATAATAATAATAATAATAATAATAATAATAATAATAATAATAATAATAATAATAATAATAATAATAATAATAATAATAATAATAATAATAATAATAATAATAATAATAATAATAATAATAATAATAATAATAATAATAATAATAATAATAATAATAATAATAATAATAATAATAATAATAATAATAATAATAATAATAATAATAATAATAATAATAATAATAATAATAATAATAATAATAATAATAATAATAATAATAATAATAATAATAATAATAATAATAATAATAATAATAATAATAATAATAATAATAATAATAATAATAATAATAATAATAATAATAATAATAATAATAATAATAATAATAATAATAATAATAATAATAATAATAATAATAATAATAATAATAATAATAATAATAATAATAATAATAATAATAATAATAATAATAATAATAATAATAATAATAATAATAATAATAATAATAATAATAATAATAATAATAATAATAATAATAATAATAATAATAATAATAATAATAATAATAATAATAATAATAATAATAATAATAATAATAATAATAATAATAATAATAATAATAATAATAATAATAATAATAATAATAATAATAATAATAATAATAATAATAATAATAATAATAATAATAATAATAATAATAATAATAATAATAATAATAATAATAATAATAATAATAATAATAATAATAATAATAATAATAATAATAATAATAATAATAATAATAATAATAATAATAATAATAATAATAATAATAATAATAATAATAATAATAATAATAATAATAATAATAATAATAATAATAATAATAATAATAATAATAATAATAATAATAATAATAATAATAATAATAATAATAATAATAATAATAATAATAATAATAATAATAATAATAATAATAATAATAATAATAATAATAATAATAATAATAATAATAATAATAATAATAATAATAATAATAATAATAATAATAATAATAATAATAATAATAATAATAATAATAATAATAATAATAATAATAATAATAATAATAATAATAATAATAATAATAATAATAATAATAATAATAATAATAATAATAATAATAATAATAATAATAATAATAATAATAATAATAATAATAATAATAATAATAATAATAATAATAATAATAATAATAATAATAATAATAATAATAATAATAATAATAATAATAATAATAATAATAATAATAATAATAATAATAATAATAATAATAATAATAATAATAATAATAATAATAATAATAATAATAATAATAATAATAATAATAATAATAATAATAATAATAATAATAATAATAATAATAATAATAATAATAATAATAATAATAATAATAATAATAATAATAATAATAATAATAATAATAATAATAATAATAATAATAATAATAATAATAATAATAATAATAATAATAATAATAATAATAATAATAATAATAATAATAATAATAATAATAATAATAATAATAATAATAATAATAATAATAATAATAATAATAATAATAATAATAATAATAATAATAATAATAATAATAATAATAATAATAATAATAATAATAATAATAATAATAATAATAATAATAATAATAATAATAATAATAATAATAATAATAATAATAATAATAATAATAATAATAATAATAATAATAATAATAATAATAATAATAATAATAATAATAATAATAATAATAATAATAATAATAATAATAATAATAATAATAATAATAATAATAATAATAATAATAATAATAATAATAATAATAATAATAATAATAATAATAATAATAATAATAATAATAATAATAATAATAATAATAATAATAATAATAATAATAATAATAATAATAATAATAATAATAATAATAATAATAATAATAATAATAATAATAATAATAATAATAATAATAATAATAATAATAATAATAATAATAATAATAATAATAATAATAATAATAATAATAATAATAATAATAATAATAATAATAATAATAATAATAATAATAATAATAATAATAATAATAATAATAATAATAATAATAATAATAATAATAATAATAATAATAATAATAATAATAATAATAATAATAATAATAATAATAATAATAATAATAATAATAATAATAATAATAATAATAATAATAATAATAATAATAATAATAATAATAATAATAATAATAATAATAATAATAATAATAATAATAATAATAATAATAATAATAATAATAATAATAATAATAATAATAATAATAATAATAATAATAATAATAATAATAATAATAATAATAATAATAATAATAATAATAATAATAATAATAATAATAATAATAATAATAATAATAATAATAATAATAATAATAATAATAATAATAATAATAATAATAATAATAATAATAATAATAATAATAATAATAATAATAATAATAATAATAATAATAATAATAATAATAATAATAATAATAATAATAATAATAATAATAATAATAATAATAATAATAATAATAATAATAATAATAATAATAATAATAATAATAATAATAATAATAATAATAATAATAATAATAATAATAATAATAATAATAATAATAATAATAATAATAATAATAATAATAATAATAATAATAATAATAATAATAATAATAATAATAATAATAATAATAATAATAATAATAATAATAATAATAATAATAATAATAATAATAATAATAATAATAATAATAATAATAATAATAATAATAATAATAATAATAATAATAATAATAATAATAATAATAATAATAATAATAATAATAATAATAATAATAATAATAATAATAATAATAATAATAATAATAATAATAATAATAATAATAATAATAATAATAATAATAATAATAATAATAATAATAATAATAATAATAATAATAATAATAATAATAATAATAATAATAATAATAATAATAATAATAATAATAATAATAATAATAATAATAATAATAATAATAATAATAATAATAATAATAATAATAATAATAATAATAATAATAATAATAATAATAATAATAATAATAATAATAATAATAATAATAATAATAATAATAATAATAATAATAATAATAATAATAATAATAATAATAATAATAATAATAATAATAATAATAATAATAATAATAATAATAATAATAATAATAATAATAATAATAATAATAATAATAATAATAATAATAATAATAATAATAATAATAATAATAATAATAATAATAATAATAATAATAATAATAATAATAATAATAATAATAATAATAATAATAATAATAATAATAATAATAATAATAATAATAATAATAATAATAATAATAATAATAATAATAATAATAATAATAATAATAATAATAATAATAATAATAATAATAATAATAATAATAATAATAATAATAATAATAATAATAATAATAATAATAATAATAATAATAATAATAATAATAATAATAATAATAATAATAATAATAATAATAATAATAATAATAATAATAATAATAATAATAATAATAATAATAATAATAATAATAATAATAATAATAATAATAATAATAATAATAATAATAATAATAATAATAATAATAATAATAATAATAATAATAATAATAATAATAATAATAATAATAATAATAATAATAATAATAATAATAATAATAATAATAATAATAATAATAATAATAATAATAATAATAATAATAATAATAATAATAATAATAATAATAATAATAATAATAATAATAATAATAATAATAATAATAATAATAATAATAATAATAATAATAATAATAATAATAATAATAATAATAATAATAATAATAATAATAATAATAATAATAATAATAATAATAATAATAATAATAATAATAATAATAATAATAATAATAATAATAATAATAATAATAATAATAATAATAATAATAATAATAATAATAATAATAATAATAATAATAATAATAATAATAATAATAATAATAATAATAATAATAATAATAATAATAATAATAATAATAATAATAATAATAATAATAATAATAATAATAATAATAATAATAATAATAATAATAATAATAATAATAATAATAATAATAATAATAATAATAATAATAATAATAATAATAATAATAATAATAATAATAATAATAATAATAATAATAATAATAATAATAATAATAATAATAATAATAATAATAATAATAATAATAATAATAATAATAATAATAATAATAATAATAATAATAATAATAATAATAATAATAATAATAATAATAATAATAATAATAATAATAATAATAATAATAATAATAATAATAATAATAATAATAATAATAATAATAATAATAATAATAATAATAATAATAATAATAATAATAATAATAATAATAATAATAATAATAATAATAATAATAATAATAATAATAATAATAATAATAATAATAATAATAATAATAATAATAATAATAATAATAATAATAATAATAATAATAATAATAATAATAATAATAATAATAATAATAATAATAATAATAATAATAATAATAATAATAATAATAATAATAATAATAATAATAATAATAATAATAATAATAATAATAATAATAATAATAATAATAATAATAATAATAATAATAATAATAATAATAATAATAATAATAATAATAATAATAATAATAATAATAATAATAATAATAATAATAATAATAATAATAATAATAATAATAATAATAATAATAATAATAATAATAATAATAATAATAATAATAATAATAATAATAATAATAATAATAATAATAATAATAATAATAATAATAATAATAATAATAATAATAATAATAATAATAATAATAATAATAATAATAATAATAATAATAATAATAATAATAATAATAATAATAATAATAATAATAATAATAATAATAATAATAATAATAATAATAATAATAATAATAATAATAATAATAATAATAATAATAATAATAATAATAATAATAATAATAATAATAATAATAATAATAATAATAATAATAATAATAATAATAATAATAATAATAATAATAATAATAATAATAATAATAATAATAATAATAATAATAATAATAATAATAATAATAATAATAATAATAATAATAATAATAATAATAATAATAATAATAATAATAATAATAATAATAATAATAATAATAATAATAATAATAATAATAATAATAATAATAATAATAATAATAATAATAATAATAATAATAATAATAATAATAATAATAATAATAATAATAATAATAATAATAATAATAATAATAATAATAATAATAATAATAATAATAATAATAATAATAATAATAATAATAATAATAATAATAATAATAATAATAATAATAATAATAATAATATAATAATAATAATAATAATAATAATAATAATAATAATAATAATAATAATAATAATAATAATAATAATAATAATAATAATAATAATAATAATAATAATAATAATAATAATAATAATAATAATAATAATAATAATAATAATAATAATAATAATAATAATAATAATAATAATAATAATAATAATAATAATAATAATAATAATAATAATAATAATAATAATAATAATAATAATAATAATAATAATAATAATAATAATAATAATAATAATAATAATAATAATAATAATAATAATAATAATAATAATAATAATAATAATAATAATAATAATAATAATAATAATAATAATAATAATAATAATAATAATAATAATAATAATAATAATAATAATAATAATAATAATAATAATAATAATAATAATAATAATAATAATAATAATAATAATAATAATAATAATAATAATAATAATAATAATAATAATAATAATAATAATAATAATAATAATAATAATAATAATAATAATAATAATAATAATAATAATAATAATAATAATAATAATAATAATAATAATAATAATAATAATAATAATAATAATAATAATAATAATAATAATAATAATAATAATAATAATAATAATAATAATAATAATAATAATAATAATAATAATAATAATAATAATAATAATAATAATAATAATAATAATAATAATAATAATAATAATAATAATAATAATAATAATAATAATAATAATAATAATAATAATAATAATAATAATAATAATAATAATAATAATAATAATAATAATAATAATAATAATAATAATAATAATAATAATAATAATAATAATAATAATAATAATAATAATAATAATAATAATAATAATAATAATAATAATAATAATAATAATAATAATAATAATAATAATAATAATAATAATAATAATAATAATAATAATAATAATAATAATAATAATAATAATAATAATAATAATAATAATAATAATAATAATAATAATAATAATAATAATAATAATAATAATAATAATAATAATAATAATAATAATAATAATAATAATAATAATAATAATAATAATAATAATAATAATAATAATAATAATAATAATAATAATAATAATAATAATAATAATAATAATAATAATAATAATAATAATAATAATAATAATAATAATAATAATAATAATAATAATAATAATAATAATAATAATAATAATAATAATAATAATAATAATAATAATAATAATAATAATAATAATAATAATAATAATAATAATAATAATAATAATAATAATAATAATAATAATAATAATAATAATAATAATAATAATAATAATAATAATAATAATAATAATAATAATAATAATAATAATAATAATAATAATAATAATAATAATAATAATAATAATAATAATAATAATAATAATAATAATAATAATAATAATAATAATAATAATAATAATAATAATAATAATAATAATAATAATAATAATAATAATAATAATAATAATAATAATAATAATAATAATAATAATAATAATAATAATAATAATAATAATAATAATAATAATAATAATAATAATAATAATAATAATAATAATAATAATAATAATAATAATAATAATAATAATAATAATAATAATAATAATAATAATAATAATAATAATAATAATAATAATAATAATAATAATAATAATAATAATAATAATAATAATAATAATAATAATAATAATAATAATAATAATAATAATAATAATAATAATAATAATAATAATAATAATAATAATAATAATAATAATAATAATAATAATAATAATAATAATAATAATAATAATAATAATAATAATAATAATAATAATAATAATAATAATAATAATAATAATAATAATAATAATAATAATAATAATAATAATAATAATAATAATAATAATAATAATAATAATAATAATAATAATAATAATAATAATAATAATAATAATAATAATAATAATAATAATAATAATAATAATAATAATAATAATAATAATAATAATAATAATAATAATAATAATAATAATAATAATAATAATAATAATAATAATAATAATAATAATAATAATAATAATAATAATAATAATAATAATAATAATAATAATAATAATAATAATAATAATAATAATAATAATAATAATAATAATAATAATAATAATAATAATAATAATAATAATAATAATAATAATAATAATAATAATAATAATAATAATAATAATAATAATAATAATAATAATAATAATAATAATAATAATAATAATAATAATAATAATAATAATAATAATAATAATAATAATAATAATAATAATAATAATAATAATAATAATAATAATAATAATAATAATAATAATAATAATAATAATAATAATAATAATAATAATAATAATAATAATAATAATAATAATAATAATAATAATAATAATAATAATAATAATAATAATAATAATAATAATAATAATAATAATAATAATAATAATAATAATAATAATAATAATAATAATAATAATAATAATAATAATAATAATAATAATAATAATAATAATAATAATAATAATAATAATAATAATAATAATAATAATAATAATAATAATAATAATAATAATAATAATAATAATAATAATAATAATAATAATAATAATAATAATAATAATAATAATAATAATAATAATAATAATAATAATAATAATAATAATAATAATAATAATAATAATAATAATAATAATAATAATAATAATAATAATAATAATAATAATAATAATAATAATAATAATAATAATAATAATAATAATAATAATAATAATAATAATAATAATAATAATAATAATAATAATAATAATAATAATAATAATAATAATAATAATAATAATAATAATAATAATAATAATAATAATAATAATAATAATAATAATAATAATAATAATAATAATAATAATAATAATAATAATAATAATAATAATAATAATAATAATAATAATAATAATAATAATAATAATAATAATAATAATAATAATAATAATAATAATAATAATAATAATAATAATAATAATAATAATAATAATAATAATAATAATAATAATAATAATAATAATAATAATAATAATAATAATAATAATAATAATAATAATAATAATAATAATAATAATAATAATAATAATAATAATAATAATAATAATAATAATAATAATAATAATAATAATAATAATAATAATAATAATAATAATAATAATAATAATAATAATAATAATAATAATAATAATAATAATAATAATAATAATAATAATAATAATAATAATAATAATAATAATAATA
The DNA here is from genome assembly GCA_949987645.1 of Tachina grossa. Lineage (NCBI taxonomy): Eukaryota > Metazoa > Arthropoda > Insecta > Diptera > Tachinidae > Tachina > Tachina grossa. The sequence goes on along the minus strand of OX465278.1, from coordinate 79,571,931 downwards.
ATAATAATAATAATAATAATAATAATAATAATAATAATAATAATAATAATAATAATAATAATAATAATAATAATAATAATAATAATAATAATAATAATAATAATAATAATAATAATAATAATAATAATAATAATAATAATAATAATAATAATAATAATAATAATAATAATAATAATAATAATAATAATAATAATAATAATAATAATAATAATAATAATAATAATAATAATAATAATAATAATAATAATAATAATAATAATAATAATAATAATAATAATAATAATAATAATAATAATAATAATAATAATAATAATAATAATAATAATAATAATAATAATAATAATAATAATAATAATAATAATAATAATAATAATAATAATAATAATAATAATAATAATAATAATAATAATAATAATAATAATAATAATAATAATAATAATAATAATAATAATAATAATAATAATAATAATAATAATAATAATAATAATAATAATAATAATAATAATAATAATAATAATAATAATAATAATAATAATAATAATAATAATAATAATAATAATAATAATAATAATAATAATAATAATAATAATAATAATAATAATAATAATAATAATAATAATAATAATAATAATAATAATAATAATAATAATAATAATAATAATAATAATAATAATAATAATAATAATAATAATAATAATAATAATAATAATAATAATAATAATAATAATAATAATAATAATAATAATAATAATAATAATAATAATAATAATAATAATAATAATAATAATAATAATAATAATAATAATAATAATAATAATAATAATAATAATAATAATAATAATAATAATAATAATAATAATAATAATAATAATAATAATAATAATAATAATAATAATAATAATAATAATAATAATAATAATAATAATAATAATAATAATAATAATAATAATAATAATAATAATAATAATAATAATAATAATAATAATAATAATAATAATAATAATAATAATAATAATAATAATAATAATAATAATAATAATAATAATAATAATAATAATAATAATAATAATAATAATAATAATAATAATAATAATAATAATAATAATAATAATAATAATAATAATAATAATAATAATAATAATAATAATAATAATAATAATAATAATAATAATAATAATAATAATAATAATAATAATAATAATAATAATAATAATAATAATAATAATAATAATAATAATAATAATAATAATAATAATAATAATAATAATAATAATAATAATAATAATAATAATAATAATAATAATAATAATAATAATAATAATAATAATAATAATAATAATAATAATAATAATAATAATAATAATAATAATAATAATAATAATAATAATAATAATAATAATAATAATAATAATAATAATAATAATAATAATAATAATAATAATAATAATAATAATAATAATAATAATAATAATAATAATAATAATAATAATAATAATAATAATAATAATAATAATAATAATAATAATAATAATAATAATAATAATAATAATAATAATAATAATAATAATAATAATAATAATAATAATAATAATAATAATAATAATAATAATAATAATAATAATAATAATAATAATAATAATAATAATAATAATAATAATAATAATAATAATAATAATAATAATAATAATAATAATAATAATAATAATAATAATAATAATAATAATAATAATAATAATAATAATAATAATAATAATAATAATAATAATAATAATAATAATAATAATAATAATAATAATAATAATAATAATAATAATAATAATAATAATAATAATAATAATAATAATAATAATAATAATAATAATAATAATAATAATAATAATAATAATAATAATAATAATAATAATAATAATAATAATAATAATAATAATAATAATAATAATAATAATAATAATAATAATAATAATAATAATAATAATAATAATAATAATAATAATAATAATAATAATAATAATAATAATAATAATAATAATAATAATAATAATAATAATAATAATAATAATAATAATAATAATAATAATAATAATAATAATAATAATAATAATAATAATAATAATAATAATAATAATAATAATAATAATAATAATAATAATAATAATAATAATAATAATAATAATAATAATAATAATAATAATAATAATAATAATAATAATAATAATAATAATAATAATAATAATAATAATAATAATAATAATAATAATAATAATAATAATAATAATAATAATAATAATAATAATAATAATAATAATAATAATAATAATAATAATAATAATAATAATAATAATAATAATAATAATAATAATAATAATAATAATAATAATAATAATAATAATAATAATAATAATAATAATAATAATAATAATAATAATAATAATAATAATAATAATAATAATAATAATAATAATAATAATAATAATAATAATAATAATAATAATAATAATAATAATAATAATAATAATAATAATAATAATAATAATAATAATAATAATAATAATAATAATAATAATAATAATAATAATAATAATAATAATAATAATAATAATAATAATAATAATAATAATAATAATAATAATAATAATAATAATAATAATAATAATAATAATAATAATAATAATAATAATAATAATAATAATAATAATAATAATAATAATAATAATAATAATAATAATAATAATAATAATAATAATAATAATAATAATAATAATAATAATAATAATAATAATAATAATAATAATAATAATAATAATAATAATAATAATAATAATAATAATAATAATAATAATAATAATAATAATAATAATAATAATAATAATAATAATAATAATAATAATAATAATAATAATAATAATAATAATAATAATAATAATAATAATAATAATAATAATAATAATAATAATAATAATAATAATAATAATAATAATAATAATAATAATAATAATAATAATAATAATAATAATAATAATAATAATAATAATAATAATAATAATAATAATAATAATAATAATAATAATAATAATAATAATAATAATAATAATAATAATAATAATAATAATAATAATAATAATAATAATAATAATAATAATAATAATAATAATAATAATAATAATAATAATAATAATAATAATAATAATAATAATAATAATAATAATAATAATAATAATAATAATAATAATAATAATAATAATAATAATAATAATAATAATAATAATAATAATAATAATAATAATAATAATAATAATAATAATAATAATAATAATAATAATAATAATAATAATAATAATAATAATAATAATAATAATAATAATAATAATAATAATAATAATAATAATAATAATAATAATAATAATAATAATAATAATAATAATAATAATAATAATAATAATAATAATAATAATAATAATAATAATAATAATAATAATAATAATAATAATAATAATAATAATAATAATAATAATAATAATAATAATAATAATAATAATAATAATAATAATAATAATAATAATAATAATAATAATAATAATAATAATAATAATAATAATAATAATAATAATAATAATAATAATAATAATAATAATAATAATAATAATAATAATAATAATAATAATAATAATAATAATAATAATAATAATAATAATAATAATAATAATAATAATAATAATAATAATAATAATAATAATAATAATAATAATAATAATAATAATAATAATAATAATAATAATAATAATAATAATAATAATAATAATAATAATAATAATAATAATAATAATAATAATAATAATAATAATAATAATAATAATAATAATAATAATAATAATAATAATAATAATAATAATAATAATAATAATAATAATAATAATAATAATAATAATAATAATAATAATAATAATAATAATAATAATAATAATAATAATAATAATAATAATAATAATAATAATAATAATAATAATAATAATAATAATAATAATAATAATAATAATAATAATAATAATAATAATAATAATAATAATAATAATAATAATAATAATAATAATAATAATAATAATAATAATAATAATAATAATAATAATAATAATAATAATAATAATAATAATAATAATAATAATAATAATAATAATAATAATAATAATAATAATAATAATAATAATAATAATAATAATAATAATAATAATAATAATAATAATAATAATAATAATAATAATAATAATAATAATAATAATAATAATAATAATAATAATAATAATAATAATAATAATAATAATAATAATAATAATAATAATAATAATAATAATAATAATAATAATAATAATAATAATAATAATAATAATAATAATAATAATAATAATAATAATAATAATAATAATAATAATAATAATAATAATAATAATAATAATAATAATAATAATAATAATAATAATAATAATAATAATAATAATAATAATAATAATAATAATAATAATAATAATAATAATAATAATAATAATAATAATAATAATAATAATAATAATAATAATAATAATAATAATAATAATAATAATAATAATAATAATAATAATAATAATAATAATAATAATAATAATAATAATAATAATAATAATAATAATAATAATAATAATAATAATAATAATAATAATAATAATAATAATAATAATAATAATAATAATAATAATAATAATAATAATAATAATAATAATAATAATAATAATAATAATAATAATAATAATAATAATAATAATAATAATAATAATAATAATAATAATAATAATAATAATAATAATAATAATAATAATAATAATAATAATAATAATAATAATAATAATAATAATAATAATAATAATAATAATAATAATAATAATAATAATAATAATAATAATAATAATAATAATAATAATAATAATAATAATAATAATAATAATAATAATAATAATAATAATAATAATAATAATAATAATAATAATAATAATAATAATAATAATAATAATAATAATAATAATAATAATAATAATAATAATAATAATAATAATAATAATAATAATAATAATAATAATAATAATAATAATAATAATAATAATAATAATAATAATAATAATAATAATAATAATAATAATAATAATAATAATAATAATAATAATAATAATAATAATAATAATAATAATAATAATAATAATAATAATAATAATAATAATAATAATAATAATAATAATAATAATAATAATAATAATAATAATAATAATAATAATAATAATAATAATAATAATAATAATAATAATAATAATAATAATAATAATAATAATAATAATAATAATAATAATAATAATAATAATAATAATAATAATAATAATAATAATAATAATAATAATAATAATAATAATAATAATAATAATAATAATAATAATAATAATAATAATAATAATAATAATAATAATAATAATAATAATAATAATAATAATAATAATAATAATAATAATAATAATAATAATAATAATAATAATAATAATAATAATAATAATAATAATAATAATAATAATAATAATAATAATAATAATAATAATAATAATAATAATAATAATAATAATAATAATAATAATAATAATAATAATAATAATAATAATAATAATAATAATAATAATAATAATAATAATAATAATAATAATAATAATAATAATAATAATAATAATAATAATAATAATAATAATAATAATAATAATAATAATAATAATAATAATAATAATAATAATAATAATAATAATAATAATAATAATAATAATAATAATAATAATAATAATAATAATAATAATAATAATAATAATAATAATAATAATAATAATAATAATAATAATAATAATAATAATAATAATAATAATAATAATAATAATAATAATAATAATAATAATAATAATAATAATAATAATAATAATAATAATAATAATAATAATAATAATAATAATAATAATAATAATAATAATAATAATAATAATAATAATAATAATAATAATAATAATAATAATAATAATAATAATAATAATAATAATAATAATAATAATAATAATAATAATAATAATAATAATAATAATAATAATAATAATAATAATAATAATAATAATAATAATAATAATAATAATAATAATAATAATAATAATAATAATAATAATAATAATAATAATAATAATAATAATAATAATAATAATAATAATAATAATAATAATAATAATAATAATAATAATAATAATAATAATAATAATAATAATAATAATAATAATAATAATAATAATAATAATAATAATAATAATAATAATAATAATAATAATAATAATAATAATAATAATAATAATAATAATAATAATAATAATAATAATAATAATAATAATAATAATAATAATAATAATAATAATAATAATAATAATAATAATAATAATAATAATAATAATAATAATAATAATAATAATAATAATAATAATAATAATAATAATAATAATAATAATAATAATAATAATAATAATAATAATAATAATAATAATAATAATAATAATAATAATAATATTTTTTTTTTTTTTTTTTTTTTTTTTGCGGGTAAGGAGGAAAATGTATTCTTGCATTCACGAAGGATCGTCATCCAGCGTGATATGTCGGGCTCGCCGATTTTCGGAATACCGACTAAAAACCCCCTCTTCACCTTTCGGAAATGAGTTCCACCCCGGAACCGTTTTGACATTACTTCGGGATGGTTTCCTATTTGGCACATTTTTGCCACCATCTTCGTTGTGGTCTGCGTCCGGACCCCCGCTATTTTAATTTTATACGTGTCTACGTTTCTGCATCTAGATCCGGTTTTTTGGACCGTAAGATGTGTTCGCAGTACTTTGATACTTCTTGCCAGTTTCTCTCGCTTGCTATCATGATGTCAGTGATATTTCTGATTGTCAGTGTGCCGACTAAATTTTCTAGTTCAGTTCGTTTTTCAGACCAGTGCGTGCAGTTGAAAAAAGTGTGTTCCGCGTCATCTATTGTCTCATCGTTCTCATACAAACAGAATGGCGTGCTGCATTTCCCTACTTTGTGTAGGTACTTTCGATAGTATCCATGACCTGATAACATCTGAGTCAGGTAGTAGTTTACTTCTCCGTGTTTTCTTGTCATCCATTTGCTAATATCTGGAATAAGCATTGCTGTCCATCTACCATCTGTGCTGTTATTCCATCTTGTTTGCCAGGCCTGAATGGTCTGTCGCCTGATACTATCTTCGTCTATGGGTCCTGTGTTTGCTTCTCGCCTTGCTGCCCATAGCTCCTTTCGTTCCATTGCGCAGAGGTCTATCGGCACAATCCCTGCTATTACCAGAACTGCTGCAGCTGATACAGTGCGGTATGCCGATGTTATACGTAATGCAGCTGTTCTTTGCACTGTCAGTAAGGTTTTAGCTATTTTCTTTATCTTTGTTTTAGCCCCCCAGATCTCGCATCCGTAAAGAAGGATACTGTTACTCGCTTCCATCAGCAGCTTACGCCTGGTCGGTAGGGGTCCTCCTATGTTTGCCATTAAACGGCTCAAATTCGCATTTGTTCTGCCAGCCTTATTTGCAGCGTAACGTATCTGACCCGAATATGTCAATTTTGGATCAAGTCGTATGCCCAGATAGCTTATAGCAGTCTTAGTAGTTAGAATTTCTTCACCGATACTAAAGTCAATCTCTACCGGAATGTGTCGCCTGGTGAGAAGTAAAAGTTCTGTTTTTTGCGTGGCCAATTGTAACCCATGTGCGCCTAGCCATGTTTTCGTCCTTATCATGACCTGTCGTAATTTTCGCTTTATATCTTCTATATTTCTGGCTGTGATTACAGCTGCAATATCGTCTGCGTAACCTACTAGAAATGTGCCCTGTGGCATTTCAGCCCTCAGTATTCCATCGTAGCTAATATTCCACAAATCTGGACCTAGGATAGATCCCTGTGCTGCTCCAGATGTCACTTGCATCTTTCTCTTGCCTTCGATTGTGTCATATATAAGCTCCCTATCCTTGAGGTAGTTCCTTATCATTTGGAGCAAATATTCTGGAATGCGAAAATTTTCCTCCAATGATTTCAGGACATCTGGCCACCTGAGACTATTGAAAGCATTCTTCACGTCAAGTGTGGCGAGAAGAACTAGTGGTCTTGTAAAGTGGTTTCGCTTCTGAGCAGCTTCAACTACATCTACTACGTCTTTTATAGCTCCTACCGTAGACCTGCCTGGTCTAAAGCCGTACTGCCTTTCCGAGAGTCCTCCTTGGGTACATATAGCGTCATTTAACCGCGGTTTTATGAGTCTTTCTAGCAGCTTACCTGCGGTGTCGAGCATGCAAAGCGGTCTGTATGCTGATGGGGATCCCTGGTCTCCTTTCCCCTTGCTTATGAGTACTAGTCGTTGCTTCTTCCATACTTCTGGGAATATACCTTCCTTCAAACAGCTGTTATACATATTTGTTAAGATTTCAGGTCGTTTGAGAGCTATTTCTTTCATTACTTCTGCGGGAATTCCATCAGGGCCAGGAGCCTTATTATTTTTAAGTTTGCTGGCAGCAACTATTAACTCTTCTGTCGTGAACAGTGGAATATCGATATTTTCCTCAGTATTTGGCCTGCTTTCCAGAATCTCATTTGTGGGAAAAAGAGACGTTACTATATTTTTCATAATTTTTTCGTCCATAAGAGGTGTTGAGCTTTTTGTGCCAAGTTTCCCCATCACTATTTTATATCCGGTTCCCCAAGGGTTTTTGTTTATATCCTCCCTCAGTTCTTCCCACAGTTTTTTCTTACTAGCAGCGATTGCCACTTTGAGTCTTTTCCGCGCCTCTTTGTATTCTGATCTTTCAGTTTCAGCTTCACCTCGAAGCCTTGCTCTAGTGAATTTCCTTCTTTGTCGGAGACAGTCTCGTCGCGTGTTTGCAATTTCCTCGTTCCACCAATAAACTGGTTCTTTCCCTCTGTTTCCATTTTTTATTTTAGGCATGGATTTATCGCATGCCTTTTTGATAATTTTCATAACCCGGTTGACGGTGGCAACCGCGTCAGGTGATGGTTGTGCATCATTTGAGTGTCTGTCTATTTCCGTTAGTAGAGTGGATCTATCCAGCTTTCTTACGTTCCATTTACGAGTGGTCATTCTTTGTTGTGTTACGTGTCCGTTTCTCGTTCCTGGTCTAGCGAATGTATATGAAATGTATTGATGGTCGCTTGCTGTATACGTTTCCAATACTCTCCATCTTATTACCATGTGGGCTATTCTTTCAGATACCAAGGTTATGTCCGGAATAGTACCTTGGCAGCCTGGGCGCCTAAAAGTAGGTGTATTTCCGGTGTTTGCAACGGTGAGTCCTGTTCTGGCTATCATTTGCACTATTTTCCTGCCTCTGGAGTCTGTTATTTGCATTCCCCATTCTGCGGCTCGGGCATTAAAATCGCCAGCTACAATGACGTTTCCTTCGATCTCCCGTATTCTATCTTCAATTTCGTCTAACTTCTCTTGAAACTCTTCTATGCTATCGCTAGGAGTGAGGTAACAACTTATGAGTGTTATGTCGTCGAGCTGTATCCATACGAAACAATTTCCTTTTCCACTTCTCCTCGGGTGTATATTTCTTGTGCCTGGAATCCATATTGCTGATGTGGCAGTGTCATCTTCTAGCCAGTATCCGTTATTTCTCCTTTTGTATTGCTCACTGATGATGGCAATGTCCGCTTCTTGTTCGATTAATATTTGTGGCAGGAGTGCATCTGCCACTTTTCCTCTATGCATATTTAATTGAAGTATCTTCATCATGCCTTTCTAGCCGCATTACAACCTTTTGACCCTGGAGCATGGTCTACTGGATTTTTTCCTTCTTCTAAGCATAGACAGCATTTCGGTGGATTTTTGCACTGCTTCAAGATGTGTCCTTCTTCGCCGCATCTGATACACAAACCCATCCCTTTCCTGTCCGGACCGTTACAATCTCGCTGCGTGTGACCAAGGCCAAAACAGCGGTAACAGCGTTTAGTCTCTTCATGCAACTTGACTCTGCAATTTGTCCATCCAATTTTGATGCGCTCTTTTTGTATAAGCCTGTTTGCTTGGTTTACTGGTAGCGAAACAAAAGCTCTTCTCTGCTCTCTGCTATTTGTATTTGAAAGATGAATTGTGATGTCTTCTCTTTCTGCTTCACTGTTTATTATTACGGCAGTGAGAACTTCTTCTTGACTTGAAAAACCGTCTATGTCTCGGATTTCTATTGTCACCTTCGACTTCAGACCTTTTACATCGGCAGCTTCCTTTACTGTGTTTTTAATTGCTTCACAGAACTTTTCCTTCTGTCCTCCCTTTTCTAGCTCTAGAAGTATAGCGCCAGCTTTTGTCTTTCGAATTGATCGGAGAACAACCTCTGCTTCATCTGGCTTTACGTTTTCTCGCAAACTTCTCAGGACTTCAGAGTAACTATAACCATCTGCTGGTCTAACTATGACCGCATCTGAACGATCTCGCGTTCTCTTTTTTCGATTTGTCTTTTTCTTAACCGCCTTTTTCTCGCTTCCAATATGTTTTCCATTTTTAGGGGTTTTTTGGACGTGTTTCTTCGCTTCTATGTTCTGTTCATTTTTCTTGGAGATTTCTTTCTGCTTTTTTCCAGGTCTTACTTCCGGAGGGCTTGTTGCAGTCCGTTTGTTTTGACCTATAACCGTTTCCGTTCTATCATTTTTCTGAGTCACGCTTACTTTTGGTTGCATGGTCCTGCTTTTTTCTTTATCTGTTTCTGCTCCTTTCCAATTTTTACGATAGTCTTCCATTACATCGAAAAGCTCTTCTAACTCAGCTATTCCTCTTTGCACATCCATGTTTATGTTTCGTTGTCTGGACATAGCATGTCTTATTTTTCGAAGAACGCATCGGCATTTGTCGACTGTTTCTTCTTCTGAGGCTCTCATCTTTAGAATAAATTCTTGTCGTGGAGAGCTGTACGTGAAAATTCCGCTGCATGTATACGGCGTAGCTTCAGTAACTCTCTCGTGGCTCGTGCGAGGAGTCTGGTCTGCTTCGTCTATGATGCATATATCACTTTCTTCATTTGATGATTGTGAAGACTGAACTTTATTTTCGTGTGGGACTTTAAACCACGAATTCGTTTCCTTTGATGCCCTGCTTGTTCCAGGAATCTGTGGAGACATACATTCTCTTGGTATGGGAGACCTTTGGACTTTTCCACTTCCTTGAAAAGGGTTTAGCTCTTCGCTTAAATTCTTCTGGTTTTCTTTATTTCTTTTTTCTTTATTTTTTATTTCTTTGTTATTCGTTTCTTTATCATTTATTTTGTTGGTTATCATTTTTCGTTTAAAAAGGGTCCCATCTTGAAACCGTTATCTATGTCCGTTTGTGTAGTCGTCTTAATAGTGACCCCGAGGGTCCCTTTGCAAGCAGTGAGGTCCTCGCGAGGGTTGACACAAGTCCTTATGGGAACATGTGTTCAGAGCCAGGTCAGACATTAATCAGGATATCGTATCAACTGAACCTCCACAGCCAACTGAATGGCTACGTGACATAGAGCGTTTTTCAAGCCCTTGCCAGGGATTTAACAGGACGGAAGGCAACTGTGACATTAGCCTGAAAGCCATTTCTATGCGATGTCACTCCCATATACTCAGGTGACAGAATGCCGCAGTTGTCAGCCCATGTACTTCATCTTCATTCCATTTAATCAAATCATAAATCCATGTCATTCCGCGTCTATTTGGTCAAGTCGCTCACATTTGCTAGTATTTCAACAGATGTTGTAATACCATTGCCCAGTGCCCACCTGCCCAGAAGGGTCGGAGGTTGTGAGTCTTCTTGGTTGGTTACAAGAACAAGGATTGGATCTGGGCTTTGCCAAGTTAAAGCCGATCAAATCCGTTACCTTGTATGTCCAACCCTGAGCACCATAATAATAATAATAATAATAATAATAATAATAATAATAATAATAATAATAATAATAATAATAATAATAATAATAATAATAATAATAATAATAATAATAATAATAATAATAATAATAATAATAATAATAATAATAATAATAATAATAATAATAATAATAATAATAATAATAATAATAATAATAATAATAATAATAATAATAATAATAATAATAATAATAATAATAATAATAATAATAATAATAATAATAATAATAATAATAATAATAATAATAATAATAATAATAATAATAATAATAATAATAATAATAATAATAATAATAATAATAATAATAATAATAATAATAATAATAATAATAATAATAATAATAATAATAATAATAATAATAATAATAATAATAATAATAATAATAATAATAATAATAATAATAATAATAATAATAATAATAATAATAATAATAATAATAATAATAATAATAATAATAATAATAATAATAATAATAATAATAATAATAATAATAATAATAATAATAATAATAATAATAATAATAATAATAATAATAATAATAATAATAATAATAATAATAATAATAATAATAATAATAATAATAATAATAATAATAATAATAATAATAATAATAATAATAATAATAATAATAATAATAATAATAATAATAATAATAATAATAATAATAATAATAATAATAATAATAATAATAATAATAATAATAATAATAATAATAATAATAATAATAATAATAATAATAATAATAATAATAATAATAATAATAATAATAATAATAATAATAATAATAATAATAATAATAATAATAATAATAATAATAATAATAATAATAATAATAATAATAATAATAATAATAATAATAATAATAATAATAATAATAATAATAATAATAATAATAATAATAATAATAATAATAATAATAATAATAATAATAATAATAATAATAATAATAATAATAATAATAATAATAATAATAATAATAATAATAATAATAATAATAATAATAATAATAATAATAATAATAATAATAATAATAATAATAATAATAATAATAATAATAATAATAATAATAATAATAATAATAATAATAATAATAATAATAATAATAATAATAATAATAATAATAATAATAATAATAATAATAATAATAATAATAATAATAATAATAATAATAATAATAATAATAATAATAATAATAATAATAATAATAATAATAATAATAATAATAATAATAATAATAATAATAATAATAATAATAATAATAATAATAATAATAATAATAATAATAATAATAATAATAATAATAATAATAATAATAATAATAATAATAATAATAATAATAATAATAATAATAATAATAATAATAATAATAATAATAATAATAATAATAATAATAATAATAATAATAATAATAATAATAATAATAATAATAATAATAATAATAATAATAATAATAATAATAATAATAATAATAATAATAATAATAATAATAATAATAATAATAATAATAATAATAATAATAATAATAATAATAATAATAATAATAATAATAATAATAATAATAATAATAATAATAATAATAATAATAATAATAATAATAATAATAATAATAATAATAATAATAATAATAATAATAATAATAATAATAATAATAATAATAATAATAATAATAATAATAATAATAATAATAATAATAATAATAATAATAATAATAATAATAATAATAATAATAATAATAATAATAATAATAATAATAATAATAATAATAATAATAATAATAATAATAATAATAATAATAATAATAATAATAATAATAATAATAATAATAATAATAATAATAATAATAATAATAATAATAATAATAATAATAATAATAATAATAATAATAATAATAATAATAATAATAATAATAATAATAATAATAATAATAATAATAATAATAATAATAATAATAATAATAATAATAATAATAATAATAATAATAATAATAATAATAATAATAATAATAATAATAATAATAATAATAATAATAATAATAATAATAATAATAATAATAATAATAATAATAATAATAATAATAATAATAATAATAATAATAATAATAATAATAATAATAATAATAATAATAATAATAATAATAATAATAATAATAATAATAATAATAATAATAATAATAATAATAATAATAATAATAATAATAATAATAATAATAATAATAATAATAATAATAATAATAATAATAATAATAATAATAATAATAATAATAATAATAATAATAATAATAATAATAATAATAATAATAATAATAATAATAATAATAATAATAATAATAATAATAATAATAATAATAATAATAATAATAATAATAATAATAATAATAATAATAATAATAATAATAATAATAATAATAATAATAATAATAATAATAATAATAATAATAATAATAATAATAATAATAATAATAATAATAATAATAATAATAATAATAATAATAATAATAATAATAATAATAATAATAATAATAATAATAATAATAATAATAATAATAATAATAATAATAATAATAATAATAATAATAATAATAATAATAATAATAATAATAATAATAATAATAATAATAATAATAATAATAATAATAATAATAATAATAATAATAATAATAATAATAATAATAATAATAATAATAATAATAATAATAATAATAATAATAATAATAATAATAATAATAATAATAATAATAATAATAATAATAATAATAATAATAATAATAATAATAATAATAATAATAATAATAATAATAATAATAATAATAATAATAATAATAATAATAATAATAATAATAATAATAATAATAATAATAATAATAATAATAATAATAATAATAATAATAATAATAATAATAATAATAATAATAATAATAATAATAATAATAATAATAATAATAATAATAATAATAATAATAATAATAATAATAATAATAATAATAATAATAATAATAATAATAATAATAATAATAATAATAATAATAATAATAATAATAATAATAATAATAATAATAATAATAATAATAATAATAATAATAATAATAATAATAATAATAATAATAATAATAATAATAATAATAATAATAATAATAATAATAATAATAATAATAATAATAATAATAATAATAATAATAATAATAATAATAATAATAATAATAATAATAATAATAATAATAATAATAATAATAATAATAATAATAATAATAATAATAATAATAATAATAATAATAATAATAATAATAATAATAATAATAATAATAATAATAATAATAATAATAATAATAATAATAATAATAATAATAATAATAATAATAATAATAATAATAATAATAATAATAATAATAATAATAATAATAATAATAATAATAATAATAATAATAATAATAATAATAATAATAATAATAATAATAATAATAATAATAATAATAATAATAATAATAATAATAATAATAATAATAATAATAATAATAATAATAATAATAATAATAATAATAATAATAATAATAATAATAATAATAATAATAATAATAATAATAATAATAATAATAATAATAATAATAATAATAATAATAATAATAATAATAATAATAATAATAATAATAATAATAATAATAATAATAATAATAATAATAATAATAATAATAATAATAATAATAATAATAATAATAATAATAATAATAATAATAATAATAATAATAATAATAATAATAATAATAATAATAATAATAATAATAATAATAATAATAATAATAATAATAATAATAATAATAATAATAATAATAATAATAATAATAATAATAATAATAATAATAATAATAATAATAATAATAATAATAATAATAATAATAATAATAATAATAATAATAATAATAATAATAATAATAATAATAATAATAATAATAATAATAATAATAATAATAATAATAATAATAATAATAATAATAATAATAATAATAATAATAATAATAATAATAATAATAATAATAATAATAATAATAATAATAATAATAATAATAATAATAATAATAATAATAATAATAATAATAATAATAATAATAATAATAATAATAATAATAATAATAATAATAATAATAATAATAATAATAATAATAATAATAATAATAATAATAATAATAATAATAATAATAATAATAATAATAATAATAATAATAATAATAATAATAATAATAATAATAATAATAATAATAATAATAATAATAATAATAATAATAATAATAATAATAATAATAATAATAATAATAATAATAATAATAATAATAATAATAATAATAATAATAATAATAATAATAATAATAATAATAATAATAATAATAATAATAATAATAATAATAATAATAATAATAATAATAATAATAATAATAATAATAATAATAATAATAATAATAATAATAATAATAATAATAATAATAATAATAATAATAATAATAATAATAATAATAATAATAATAATAATAATAATAATAATAATAATAATAATAATAATAATAATAATAATAATAATAATAATAATAATAATAATAATAATAATAATAATAATAATAATAATAATAATAATAATAATAATAATAATAATAATAATAATAATAATAATAATAATAATAATAATAATAATAATAATAATAATAATAATAATAATAATAATAATAATAATAATAATAATAATAATAATAATAATAATAATAATAATAATAATAATAATAATAATAATAATAATAATAATAATAATAATAATAATAATAATAATAATAATAATAATAATAATAATAATAATAATAATAATAATAATAATAATAATAATAATAATAATAATAATAATAATAATAATAATAATAATAATAATAATAATAATAATAATAATAATAATAATAATAATAATAATAATAATAATAATAATAATAATAATAATAATAATAATAATAATAATAATAATAATAATAATAATAATAATAATAATAATAATAATAATAATAATAATAATAATAATAATAATAATAATAATAATAATAATAATAATAATAATAATAATAATAATAATAATAATAATAATAATAATAATAATAATAATAATAATAATAATAATAATAATAATAATAATAATAATAATAATAATAATAATAATAATAATAATAATAATAATAATAATAATAATAATAATAATAATAATAATAATAATAATAATAATAATAATAATAATAATAATAATAATAATAATAATAATAATAATAATAATAATAATAATAATAATAATAATAATAATAATAATAATAATAATAATAATAATAATAATAATAATAATAATAATAATAATAATAATAATAATAATAATAATAATAATAATAATAATAATAATAATAATAATAATAATAATAATAATAATAATAATAATAATAATAATAATAATAATAATAATAATAATAATAATAATAATAATAATAATAATAATAATAATAATAATAATAATAATAATAATAATAATAATAATAATAATAATAATAATAATAATAATAATAATAATAATAATAATAATAATAATAATAATAATAATAATAATAATAATAATAATAATAATAATAATAATAATAATAATAATAATAATAATAATAATAATAATAATAATAATAATAATAATAATAATAATAATAATAATAATAATAATAATAATAATAATAATAATAATAATAATAATAATAATAATAATAATAATAATAATAATAATAATAATAATAATAATAATAATAATAATAATAATAATAATAATAATAATAATAATAATAATAATAATAATAATAATAATAATAATAATAATAATAATAATAATAATAATAATAATAATAATAATAATAATAATAATAATAATAATAATAATAATAATAATAATAATAATAATAATAATAATAATAATAATAATAATAATAATAATAATAATAATAATAATAATAATAATAATAATAATAATAATAATAATAATAATAATAATAATAATAATAATAATAATAATAATAATAATAATAATAATAATAATAATAATAATAATAATAATAATAATAATAATAATAATAATAATAATAATAATAATAATAATAATAATAATAATAATAATAATAATAATAATAATAATAATAATAATAATAATAATAATAATAATAATAATAATAATAATAATAATAATAATAATAATAATAATAATAATAATAATAATAATAATAATAATAATAATAATAATAATAATAATAATAATAATAATAATAATAATAATAATAATAATAATAATAATAATAATAATAATAATAATAATAATAATAATAATAATAATAATAATAATAATAATAATAATAATAATAATAATAATAATAATAATAATAATAATAATAATAATAATAATAATAATAATAATAATAATAATAATAATAATAATAATAATAATAATAATAATAATAATAATAATAATAATAATAATAATAATAATAATAATAATAATAATAATAATAATAATAATAATAATAATAATAATAATAATAATAATAATAATAATAATAATAATAATAATAATAATAATAATAATAATAATAATAATAATAATAATAATAATAATAATAATAATAATAATAATAATAATAATAATAATAATAATAATAATAATAATAATAATAATAATAATAATAATAATAATAATAATAATAATAATAATAATAATAATAATAATAATAATAATAATAATAATAATAATAATAATAATAATAATAATAATAATAATAATAATAATAATAATAATAATAATAATAATAATAATAATAATAATAATAATAATAATAATAATAATAATAATAATAATAATAATAATAATAATAATAATAATAATAATAATAATAATAATAATAATAATAATAATAATAATAATAATAATAATAATAATAATAATAATAATAATAATAATAATAATAATAATAATAATAATAATAATAATAATAATAATAATAATAATAATAATAATAATAATAATAATAATAATAATAATAATAATAATAATAATAATAATAATAATAATAATAATAATAATAATAATAATAATAATAATAATAATAATAATAATAATAATAATAATAATAATAATAATAATAATAATAATAATAATAATAATAATAATAATAATAATAATAATAATAATAATAATAATAATAATAATAATAATAATAATAATAATAATAATAATAATAATAATAATAATAATAATAATAATAATAATAATAATAATAATAATAATAATAATAATAATAATAATAATAATAATAATAATAATAATAATAATAATAATAATAATAATAATAATAATAATAATAATAATAATAATAATAATAATAATAATAATAATAATAATAATAATAATAATAATAATAATAATAATAATAATAATAATAATAATAATAATAATAATAATAATAATAATAATAATAATAATAATAATAATAATAATAATAATAATAATAATAATAATAATAATAATAATAATAATAATAATAATAATAATAATAATAATAATAATAATAATAATAATAATAATAATAATAATAATAATAATAATAATAATAATAATAATAATAATAATAATAATAATAATAATAATAATAATAATAATAATAATAATAATAATAATAATAATAATAATAATAATAATAATAATAATAATAATAATAATAATAATAATAATAATAATAATAATAATAATAATAATAATAATAATAATAATAATAATAATAATAATAATAATAATAATAATAATAATAATAATAATAATAATAATAATAATAATAATAATAATAATAATAATAATAATAATAATAATAATAATAATAATAATAATAATAATAATAATAATAATAATAATAATAATAATAATAATAATAATAATAATAATAATAATAATAATAATAATAATAATAATAATAATAATAATAATAATAATAATAATAATAATAATAATAATAATAATAATAATAATAATAATAATAATAATAATAATAATAATAATAATAATAATAATAATAATAATAATAATAATAATAATAATAATAATAATAATAATAATAATAATAATAATAATAATAATAATAATAATAATAATAATAATAATAATAATAATAATAATAATAATAATAATAATAATAATAATAATAATAATAATAATAATAATAATAATAATAATAATAATAATAATAATAATAATAATAATAATAATAATAATAATAATAATAATAATAATAATAATAATAATAATAATAATAATAATAATAATAATAATAATAATAATAATAATAATAATAATAATAATAATAATAATAATAATAATAATAATAATAATAATAATAATAATAATAATAATAATAATAATAATAATAATAATAATAATAATAATAATAATAATAATAATAATAATAATAATAATAATAATAATAATAATAATAATAATAATAATAATAATAATAATAATAATAATAATAATAATAATAATAATAATAATAATAATAATAATAATAATAATAATAATAATAATAATAATAATAATAATAATAATAATAATAATAATAATAATAATAATAATAATAATAATAATAATAATAATAATAATAATAATAATAATAATAATAATAATAATAATAATAATAATAATAATAATAATAATAATAATAATAATAATAATAATAATAATAATAATAATAATAATAATAATAATAATAATAATAATAATAATAATAATAATAATAATAATAATAATAATAATAATAATAATAATAATAATAATAATAATAATAATAATAATAATAATAATAATAATAATAATAATAATAATAATAATAATAATAATAATAATAATAATAATAATAATAATAATAATAATAATAATAATAATAATAATAATAATAATAATAATAATAATAATAATAATAATAATAATAATAATAATAATAATAATAATAATAATAATAATAATAATAATAATAATAATAATAATAATAATAATAATAATAATAATAATAATAATAATAATAATAATAATAATAATAATAATAATAATAATAATAATAATAATAATAATAATAATAATAATAATAATAATAATAATAATAATAATAATAATAATAATAATAATAATAATAATAATAATAATAATAATAATAATAATAATAATAATAATAATAATAATAATAATAATAATAATAATAATAATAATAATAATAATAATAATAATAATAATAATAATAATAATAATAATAATAATAATAATAATAATAATAATAATAATAATAATAATAATAATAATAATAATAATAATAATAATAATAATAATAATAATAATAATA